>OY754886.1:12405000-13896423 GCA_963576445.1 Lithosia quadra
TGTTCACGCTTTTTGTTCGACTACAGATGTATGGGCCCAGTGCGAGCGATAACAGAGAAAGACTCATTAAGTTCTATACGATTTGTACAAAAAATATATAAAACAATGAGTTTTATATCGACGTAGGAAAACATATTTTTAAGCTTCAAAAAATCGAAAATATGTTTTTTATTTACAATATTTTAATCGATTTTCTTTTGAATCACGATTTACGAATGGCTCTTGTCTATTTTCAAACTTATTTCGACCTTTTCAACAGTAGTCAAGCGTTTGACTTTTTAATAATTTTTGTTAATATTTTGTTTAATAAATAGGAACTTTTTGGTGAGCTTGCACAACCAATACAGTTGTATTTACAAACATGCCTGAATATTTTTATTATCTGTATACCTACATCACAATTCTCACGGTGGTTATTTAAATAAATAAAACTTCGTATTAAATGAGGAAAAATGCTAAGTAGATCGCTGACACTGGCATCTCACCCTTTTTATTTGTTCGTAGCTACGACGCGATGGTGACGCACAAGAATGTATTTTTCTCGTATATTATTTGGTTACGTGGATATAAAAATTCTAAATAATTCAGAACAAACTGCTTTCACATTTTTTTCTCTATTTAAATTAAATAGTAAACGGTTGTACAAAATAACTACAAAATGTTTAACACAGACGCGGTGGCCATTAAGTGTATGTGAATGTAGAACATAACTTACAAGATGGGTTCTAGAATGTGAGTAAACATTTAAGCATGTATTTTTGTGTGTTTAGTAATTTGACCCCACGAGTAGGAGGCGTGAGTTGTTTCTAATATTTTTGGAATTCGGCGATTGTGACTCGTGGTTCCTATAACTCGTGGGGTCAAACGACGAAACATCCGTATTTTTAGGGTCAAAAGGACAAAAAGACAACACGATTTATAAGAATTTAAATAGGTACTTTATACAAGAATCTTGCTAGTTAAGTTTGTCACATAGCCCTTTATCCGATTCAGATGAAATTCTGTACGCATATCTACACGAGAAGTATATTGCGTAACGTTGCTATATTATTTAGTAAAGTCTTGTATTAATGAAAAAGTTTAAATTTTTTCAAGTTGCTTTATATACTCGAGCGCTTCTGATAACATGTAAATTGCAATCTACTGGGCACAAGTCCAGAATTCTGCTAATGAAAATTGCCTGGCAGAAAAAGTTCAATAACACTCGACTACATACATAATACATATTTTCATTCCAAACGAGCAATAATTGAAAAGAGATAACTGCGTCGTATGGAGTCTAAACGAGATCTTCGGGACGCAAGCTAACCACAGCAGTGCAGTACACCTGCTTATTGACGATTTGATAAAAGCCGGTGGCCTTTTAAAAATTTAGCCGGGTAGGTACCACCGTGCACGATTGCGAAAAACCCTCCATAGTAATCCAATCTCGGTTGGATTGCGTTCAGGGTCAAGTGCATAGCCGGGCGGTGGTGATTGTGGTCGCAGCACAAGTGGGACCGGTGGGTGTTACGCGGTGCTGCGACGACAATCCTCTTTTGATGAGGCCGTCAAGCTGAGTGCCACCATTGTTAACATGGTACGTGTATGTAATGGTGACCTTCTTTCCTGAGACTTTACCTTCAGCTTACTATCAGGTGAGGTGAAGTCAAAATTTACGTGTCCTATATATATAAAAAAACCGGGTTACATAACCACCCCAGATGGCTAACGAGGGTGGTATCCATGGGGATTTGCGCACGAAAACTAAAGATTGAAGCCACAGGCAAAAGCTAGTAAGTTTACTATAAGATAAATCGGTGAAATTACGTATATAAGAACTACATAATATAGAACGATAAGATATGAAAATACGTTATTCATTTATACAGTTGCTCAAAGAAGTACTTACTTATATCTGAAAAGTAACCTCATAACTTATTCCACGTCCACTTAGACTAAAGAATAAAGTTAACACAGAAAAATCAACCCGACAGTTTTATTTTTAGTAATATAACGTCGAGGTTAGCTTATCCATTCATTATTCAAGCAAACCTTTCAGGTTTTCGATAACAGCATTACAGCTTACCTCAAACTCCTTTGTAGCCGTGAATTGACTGAAATAATATTCTCTTAGAACCGCAGGTAGGTACTACTACGAGTATGTTGTTTCTTTAATCGAATACTTGGAAATTGTTGAATCGGGTTATCCGTCGTAGATCGTGAACGTATAAAATCTATGGATGGAACGCATGGAAGAATACAACTGATGACACTAGGAGTCAGTCCACTTGCTTTAATACTCATATGTCCGTACGCAGCCTGGTCATAAAATAGGCTACAATTATTTTAGTAAAATAATTAGGAATCCGCGTACACATCAAAACCTTTGAAATCTAAATCCACGTGGATGAAGTCGCATGCACAGTTACTTAGTTGTTCACTAAAACCCAAGATAGATAAAATTGTGGATGAATAGGTAAAGTAGAAGAGCCCACTATATCAGGGTGCGAGCTGTAACCTCCAGGTGGCGTACCCTGGCCACGGAGGCGAGCAGCACTTCCCAGTCGCCACGGGTGACGCTGCTGACTGCGGCAAATGCCGGCCGAGGCCATCTAGAGGGCTGCTCCGAAGCTCTCTACCTGTCCCTTTGACTAGCAGAGGGCATAGTAGAGAGTAGGCGGGGACAGCGCGGCGTTACTCGGTCCATCCCCCTTGGGGCTCGAGGGGGCCATTTTAAAATCGTAGATGGCCCGTGTTCAGCTGGGGTGTGAGGGCGGCGTGTGGTTTTAGTCGATTCGATTCCGACATAACTACACCCGATGGCCGACGCAAGCATAATATTATTACCAATAAAAAAAATTCTCCACGTGAGTTCACTCATCTTCTTAGTGAGATATAATCATACGAAAGAGGATTACAGTATATTATTAGGTATACAGTTACCATTGTAACTCTCGTACTTAGAATTTTCCCACAAAATAACACAAATTGTATAGTTTTCAGATCCTAAATAACGAAAAGTACACGGCTTAGAGAATACACAAGTATATTTCTTTCACAAAGCCTAAAAAAATAGTATTATCATTTTGTTTTTTTATATTCCTATTCTACTTTTCCACTTTTCTGAACTATTCATGAGGTACGTATTTGCTAACTTTATTACGTAAAACAACTGGTTATACATTGAAATATTGAGGTTTGTTGAGTCATTTTTTGTGAAGTTTCACTACACAATAAAATTGTCGAAATCTCTATTTTCATTTTGCTTAACAATTCACGAATTTTACACAACTTGGAAGTACTTTACATATTTTAATTAAATGTTATATTATCCACGGGTATCGTGGCTGAGTGGTAATCAAATAAGTTAACATTTTGCAAAGTTAAGCAACACTAGTCAAGGCGGTCTCAGGATGGGTGACCATTCTTCGGACACATTGAGACCTCTTCGTGCCTTGGAGAATTGTTAAGCCGTTGGTCCTGTTGTCATAATGGATGTATGACAACTAGGTCATCGGGCATTCGTTACGGCTAGTTGGAGTCCTAAAAAAGACCGACAAGAAAGAATGAAAAAATATTTATTGATAACCTAATATTACATAAAAATCTATTCAGGTCAAACATCGTCAAATATGATCCACCTCTGGTCAAGCGATTTTAAAAATGTTTAATCTTGTATTATAGAAGAAATAATACAAGATTAAACATTATATACCTACATAACAATATAATAAATGAAAAACGAAAGATTTCAAATCTACCAATTTTTTTGCCGTAGATGCTAACCGTACGTGGAATCGTACCCACAGATTATGAGGGTTCATTACACTAAGTCTTAGCTGCAGTTGACTAATGCACGTTATTTCCTTGGCCACGAATTAACTATGCCTGTGTTTTGCTCGTCTGCCTAGACCGGTGCTAGAAGTCGTAAGCGATAGCGATTTTTATGTTCGTAATATGTAGGTGCCTATTATTATTTGAAGTTGTTTGTTTCTAGCATAGTACAAGTAATCTGAATCGTATATTAGCCATCAAAAACAATATTGAAGATTGTTTCAATAAAAAAACAAGTCAAATCGAGTATACTAGGTGTAGGTAATTAACTTTTCAGACACTACAATTGCAAGTATAATTACAAGTTTCTAATGCTTTAAATATAAGTTATTCATTTAAGAATGCTGACGATTTGATAAGAAAATAAGAAAAAAATATATTGTCATCAAATCACGGAAACCTGTAACGAGAAATATGAAATCAATTGGGTAGATCGGTATAAGAAACTCGTAAAAATTCTCATAAACTCTTTCCATTTACTTAATAAATATTTAGTTATCCAATAGACATCATTAGGTACATTTCAGAGGAAAAGCTTTATAAATGATCTACACAAGAGACAAATCTTAATTAATTTAATTTGAAACTATGTAGCTTCATTATTCTTGAGCCCTATTGCGTAATTACAAATGACACAATAACCGCTGTCGTCGATCTTTCGGACCACAACCACCTTCCGTCCGTCTATCTAACCGCTGCAATTTAAACCCATTGTCTTAATGAAACAGGCCTTTTCTACACATTACGCCCTATCCTTGCATCATTTACAAACAGTGAGTTACTGTTATACGCTTTAAAAAATATAAGCATTTAAAATATTTTGGTTGTTTAGGACGAAACATCGTCTTATCCTACAGCTTCTAGAAACATCTTACATAAACTATGAACTCAAATTTGGCAAACAAAAATTTTAGAAACCTTTTTTCCTAATTAGTACAAACGCTCAAAGTTATAGTTAATGTTTATTTTATGTTGGAGTTAAGCATGGCTTATGCTTACAATTTATATGCCTAATTTTTTTATTTTTTATTTTAATCTCCCCCACCCCAGGCAGGTAATGAGACATAAGCTAGATTGTTTTAAAAATTTTAATGACGAACTGGAAATTGTAGTAATTTGCTGGTCTATAGAACGATCCGATATAGGTATATTTAAAAAAAATAGGTATATATGTGATAATGATATTAATTGAAAATTTTATTAACAAGCACTCCACTATTCATTTCAGTGCGAAATAATTAATATTACTCTCGCATAGTCAGGTAAAAATAAAAAATAAATTTGGCATTTTTCATTAAAAATAAAAACAAGACAGCTACGTCAAGTTGAGCACTAGACCGCCCTCTAGACGGTTCGCAATTAACTACTTGAACATCTTGAACGCATATTAGGTACCGTTTCCCCTTGTAACCCCGACTGACGGCTCTTTAAGAAATTAATAAAATAATAATTGCTCTCTTATGAAACAGCCCCCGCTTAACCTTTGATTATCTGTGTACTGTTGAGGCCGAAAAACTGGACACAGTGGACACTCATTAATTTTATGATTTAAAAAGTTTTAGAATAAAGATATATTATTCTAAAACTGTGGCATACATTGGGTGAGGCCTACGTCCAGCAGTGGACTGCAATAGGCTGATTGATTGATTTATATTCTAAAACTATTCTAAGTAGTAATCATTATATTTCAACGAATCGGGCAAATTTACATACATTATTGCAAAACTAAGAAATTAAGGACATGGGTTTAGTGCCACAGGGACGATGTTTGTCAGGGGCCAAGCCGCGGGGAACAGCTATATTTTATGAAGCACTTTTTTTTGCACGGCAGTGTATGTTGCGGTGGATAGGTACTTTATGTAAACTCCAGTTTGTAATATCTGCCTCTCAAACAATATAATTTTGTTGACATAGACACTTATTAGAATCTACTTTATAATTAATGTGACTGAACATCTTCTAGTTAACGTTAATCAAATTAGAAAATGTAATTAATTTAATGAATTTAGCATTTAATTAAAAATGTCGAGATAATTATTTAACATTTTCATTATGTTGCAATGTATTCTAAAAGAGATTGGACAAAGAACAAAATATGTTTTTGTGATGTTGTTTTTAGGAAGTTTTATATACCCTATCTCTGTCTAAAATGGCTAACCACATTATATATATTTTGAAGGAGGTAGGACACGACGGTATCTCCCGTTCGAAATGAGCTGTCCGACTGGGGTAGTACCTCCGCCCTACAGAACACTGCGGCCATAATAACCATCCAGTTGTGTTCCCGCCGGTAAGTAGGGTAGCCAGAGCTCACTGTACCCCTCCTCCTCCCATCCCTTCCTAGCCTCCCCACCCCATCCCAGCCCTCCCCCATTCCCTTCAGGGTAGGCAGCGCGTGTGTGACACCCTTAGTGTTGCACACGTTCATAGGCCACGGTGACCGCTTCCCATCAGGTGGGCCGTGTGCTTGTCTGCCACCTAAGTAGTATAAAAAAAAAAAAAAAAAAAGGTGTAATAATACCCATAATTTAAAAAGTGTGAAAAGTAGCACCAACATGATTTTCGTAACTAGGAGTCTAATAAGAAAAAACTGTGAGTCTGCAGCTTATGACCTGGCCGAAGTATCTACTAAAAATAAAATGAGGGTAGCAAGTTGTTGAGCAGTCGTGAACGTCAGATGATCTGACGTCACACTGTAGTTATAAACTGCTGTTCTCCGTATTTTGCTTTAAGAAAATTTTGAGGGCTTAATAAATTTTCATGTTGCTGCTAGTCTGATATTCAAACTAAAATACATTGTTCACTTATTTAGTTGGATATTTATAATAAAATCTGCTTTATAATCAGGAAGGTTACAAGCTATATAGCACCATTATTTTCTCCGTGCGGAAATCCTTATGGATACACCCCCCACCCCTCCGTACACGACCCGCGGGGCCGAATCTTACCGACTGAAACCGCACGCCGTCTAGGGTCTTCTGACGCCAGGGTGTAAACTGGCCCATAGAGCATTACCCTCGCACCCCGGCTTGACCCGGGCCATCTCCGAATTCAAGATGTCCTCCTCGGGCTTGGGACCAACGGTGTCCTCTTCATGCTCCCGATAAAAGGGGGAGGCCTGCTTCTGCTAGGGTGACAGGCGGCTCCACCCGTCACCCCCAGGTCTGCAAACTGCCTTCGGACGGAAATTCTAGGTACCAATTCTAAAAATTTAGGGCCAGACTTGTGTAAGCCTTATATAATAAACATTACGTGCGAGTGAGATAGATATAAGAGTGACAGGTGCAGTCAAGCACCTAGAACGAGGGTGTAACAAAAATTTTATTGGCCGACAGATTTACGAGCTATTTGGCAGGGATCAGTGTCGCCCTCGAAAAGTATTATAGATTATCTACGAAAAAGAATTACGATTGGAGTATAAAATTTTGTTGGAGTATTACGTGAAGGCAATGAATGAAATTGGGTTCGGGATTATTAAAATCTTCATTTATCCCGTGAACATTATCCGGCTAGTAATTTCGGAACTCAGGTTATGAACAGATTGAATTTTTGATTCAGTACCTACAATTGATTCCCCTAGCGCACACTACTTTGAGGATTTTATGCAAATAAGAATACAGACATAATTTGACACATCATTTAACACATTATTTTTATTTTTTTAAAATCTTGAATACGTGGGCGCAAAGGGAATCAACTAAATACGCCAAATTTGGGCTTCTGACCCATGGTTACACTGATTGGTTACACTGATGTAACAACGGAGCATACCTATGATCGGTAGTTACACTGATGATCGGTATTTACATTGATGTAACAACAGAGCATACCTATGATCGGTAGTTACACTGATGACCGGTATTTATACTGATCTGTCGTTGGGGCCTTAAAAACGTATTCACCGTTCCCCTGTTGAGGAGTACCACTCCAGTGGATACGGCCACTCTTCCAGCATTTCTCCTCTATCATCGGTGTCCGGTGATCCCCAACCACGCGAGTGTGCGTTGAAGTCTCCGGCGATCACTGCGTGAGCGGGGCGCACCCCTGCCACCATACCCTCGAGTTCCCCGAGCAGTTGCTCGAAGTCGGCGAGGGCTGGGCAGGCAGTACACCCCGATCATTTAATTATCGTAGAATCTAGGCCGCCAGTATTATAAATAAGTTTTAGTGTAACCGATCATAGGTATTTGTTAAATCAGTGTAAGTACCGATCATCAGTGTAACTACCGATCATAGGTATGCTCCGTTGTTACATCAATGTAACCAATCAGTGTAACCATGGGTCAGAAGCCCAAATTTTTAGATCTCTATATCCATTATAAATGTATCATTCTGTACATTGGCGATATTAAAAAAATACTAGGGTATATAATAAACGATTCTGTACGCAGATTTTTTTTTTTGGAATTCTTCTCTGTTTATTCGCGATAGATGCAAAAACTGCTGATTGGATTTTAATGCGGTTTTTTTATTAAAAAGTTTTTAGTCAGACTTAAAATCTGCCGATGTTTGATTGCAAAATTGGTAAGTAGAACCGGTGATCTGACCAAAACTTGTTATAACCAATATTTCCGCGGACGGGGCCGCGTGCATCGACTAGTAGTAAATATTGGTATGTTTCTAATCTATATTATAATTCCGTTATTAGAATGGAAATCGTGAAAAGTAAGTCAACGAATAACAAGAAATAACAGACAAATTATTTCATCTTTCTCTATAGAAATATAATCATAATATTAGCCGAAACAAAAGAATTCAGTTCTCAGAACAGAAAATATTTGAATCCTAAATAAAATACATCAAGGATAAAAATATAATCTTGTAAGTAACACAAGGTAAACATAAGAGGGAGTAGCGGGGACTCTGTCGGGGTAATCCGTAGTGATCCACTTTTCTTGTGTCGCTACACCGTAGAACAATCGCACCGTCAGCTTGATCTTGTAAGCTTCTTAGACAAATATACAACTGTTGTTTAAAACTTTGTGTTTACAGAAAACATTTTATATTAGGTAAGTTTTTTCTTTTACGCTACAGTTTGATTATTGTATGATTGAACTTTGCGCTAGAGATCAAGTCGAAAACTGTATGAGTCTTTTTAGCGTCTATTCTTCAGGCACAATAACCTTAATAGCATAACATAACATAACATAACATAAACTCACGCCTATATCCCCGAAGGGGTAGGCATAGGTGCTAGCACCCACATTTCGCCAGTTTATGTTTAGGTCCCAATGTAATAGGTGGCGAGCCTATTGCCATTAACCGGGCACTTATAAACCTGCGACAAATACACACATAACTTCGAAAATTCATTAGTGTGTGCCATGGTGAACCTGGGATCGAACCCGAGACCTCGTCTTAGCAGTCCATTACCCAGACCACTAGGCTACCGCGGCTATAACCTTAATAGGCATATATATTTATACAGGGTTACTTGTAATTAACTAGCATCCTCGCAGGGGTAGATAGCTGACATCATAACTGACCATTTTTGTTCTACGACTTTTTATAATTCGTTAAATTTTACTTTCATACAAACATAAATATCGGTTTAGTTTTGCGTCTAAAACTTTTTAGTCAGACATTTAAGTAGTTCTTTTGTTGAATAATTTTAATTTAATTTAATTTTTTTTTTCTAATATTATTTTTATAGTGCTATCAGTAACAGAAGTAATCAATGTTTGTTCCATGTATAATGGATATTTGAATTCAGTATACAACATAGATTGAGTTTTAGAATTAGTTCGCATTCTTTGTGCTTGTATACTAAGCGCGAAGGATTTTTACAGTGCAATACACTCACTGAACCAATTTGAGAAAATCAATGTCCAGGCGTTTATGCCGCGTATTCAACAGTACCACTGCTTTTAAAAATGGATGCGGTTCATCAAATGTTTGATTCTTGTTTTGTTTGTTATTGTTTGTCGCTTAAACCTGTACCAATACGCTATACTTGGTCAAGTACCTTTCTGACCCATGGTACACCTAGGTGAACCACATAGGTGTATCACGGGTCAGAAAGGATCACGTCTAGTCGCCGAGCTGTCGTGTCGCGTGTCGCCCAGTGTGCGCCTAGTTGTATTCTTGCAAGACGTTTCACCACGAAACGCCCACTTTTCGTAGAGAAACGCACCACGCACTTGTCCATGTGGTACGATAATTTTAGAGGTATTATTTTGTATATAAAAATACGGTACTTCATAGACGTGAACTGTCAAAATTATCATCCTAAATTGGACAAAGTATAATAATATCAAGCGGGAAAATATTTGATGTAAAAATTACCAATATTATTATGTTCTCATAGCAGATGAATAGAATAGAATAGATGACATGAACCTACAGAGCTCCGAAAAAGGTATAGTACTAGAAGGTATAAATGTTCGCAAGATTTCCTTGCCATTGTATATAAAGGTATTAGACATTGAAATTCTCTTATAGAGAAAATACTTGCAGGCAGGGTAACTACCTTTAAATAAAAAAATAAGTCTTGTAGTTAAGGTTCCTAATGTGACATAAAGCATAAGAAAGACGATCTCAAATATTAAACCACATCCACACTTTATTGCAACGTTGTGCTCTTTTCTTTCCCCAATATAAGTAACCTGGTGGAGGCACTCGAATTTGTAGCATCTGTTCAATTTGCCTGCTTTACTAGATTTTGTTTCGGCCAGATAGAAAAGTGTTGGGCCTACGAATATTCCTGTTATGTTCTCGTTATGCTGAAAGGTTTAATATAGGATACCTTTGGTTTTATGCGCTCCACATGGTGTTTTTATATCGGGAGCATTTTGCATGGATTAGTTGATTAGAACAGTATTTTTTTCTGTTTCCTTGGATTTTAGTATGTGGTTTGTTTATCAGACTTAAAGTTAACTTGAATTAAGACAGTTTGGGAGAATATTATGAGAACAAACTCAAAATTTCATGTAAGTTTGACTTACTCTTAAGAACATTACAAGAAATAAATCATTTAACCCTTAAAACATAATCGGAAAGCCTTCTTAAAATTATACTCCGGGCGGTTCCAGGGGTAATATTTTAAAATTTTCAGACAAAGCTCGACCAGATTTACGACGGGTTTGTGTAAATTAGAAAGTTCCGCAAGACATATTGCATTTGTGGCGGAATTAATGTTGTTCGTATTGGAATTTTAAAGAAAAAGGTCAGGTAGGTAATACCCGATACCATCATTTAATGACCCATTGGCGTTTAAATTTTTCCTATTGGAAGATAAGACTCTAATTGACTTAAGTCTCCGTAAAATATAAAGTGAAGTTTTCTTGTATTACCGAGATGGCAGATAAACACATGGCCCATCTGACGGGAAGTGGTCACTTTGGTCTATGGCAATGCCGACTCTAAAGAGTAGGAGGGGGGAGGTGGGCAAGAAAGGGTGGGCCTGGGGTCCAGTGAGCTCTGGCTCAGCATAGTATCGGTCATTTCAATGATCAATAAATATAGCCAATACATCTTTAAAATAGAATCAGACATACGGTACAAACAACAAAACACTCTTGTTAATTTATGAAAAATATATATACTATCTATTTACAAATTTCATTTTAAAACTATGATAAATTATATTCCAACGGCTTGTAAATTAGGCATTAAGTATATTCTTCTTTTTGTAGTAAGGCACTTGAATTTGAAATTTATTACACGCACTTTTTTTATTTATCCATGGTGCATATAGCCTCGGGCATTCTTCAAGCAAACTGCACGCTGATCGTTCTTGGCACCATCCGCAATTGAAACCCCTATCTAATACTTGACAGTCAATACAGTCACTCGCCATATATTGACATCTGTATGCTATTATTAAAATCAAACTTGAGTATGGATCTGCACCACCCCAAAGTAATCTTATGTATCCCAGTACAACACTACGACTTACTCTTAAAATTGTCATATCACAGTACAAAACGTCGTCACTTATTGTAGCTTTAACTCTTATAATTGTTTCTTCTAAGTGTATTTCGCACATTATATTGCGTTTATACAATGTTAAGTCATCTATTTTTAAATTAATTTTGATAAAACTCTTGAGATTGGCAGGAATAAAAATAGGATCATTGGATACGATTTGATTGCAATATCTTTCCTTAGTTAGTTTATTGTAAATCTTATCAAGAAATCCTTTTTGAGGACAGTGTATATTTGGATAATGGGTACAACCTACTTCATGGCACCAATCACATTGTATGCTACCTGCTTTACATTCTTGACAGCTACTAAATGAAGTACAATAACTTTCGATCGGATCTATACTTGATACATCTGTGTTATAATGATTGGTCAATTTTATAGAGATGAACAAAAGCAATAACATTTGGAACGAACATATCATTTTTGATAAGTTTCAATTGCGAATCGCTTTGATATAGTTAAAAATGGCTTGCCTGAAATATAAACAAAAGAGAAATGTATAATATTCAGTAATTTACAAAAAAGTATACTCAGTCATTATTAATAAAACATATAATAACTACCTTTAACTAACCTATTGGAAAAATACTAAAACATTGCAATATAAGTTAACTGAATACTTACAAGTAAATAAGTCCTGGAAACACACACAAAAGTAGGTATAGACTGTTTCTAAACATGCCAGGTAACAAATAGTTAATAAATGGTATTGACTGGCCTATTTATTAATTATAATAATTGTTCAATGTTTGTAAATAAGGTGATAGAGAATGGTTGAGATGGCAACATAAATGAAATCACTATTTGCAACAATGCATAATAGAATGCAGTCAGAGACATGAAATTGATGTAATTTATGAAATAAATACAAATGTAAGTATAATAAAACAATCGAATAGAACCCAAAAGTATCTCAGGTATACGCACAGTTAGACAAAGTACAACTTCTTACCGTAAGGTTCACAAGTCAGTCTATTTAAGGTCCATTTCATCAAATTGGTTGGACAGTTTTCTGCAATGACACAACTCAAAGAAGCATCGCACCATCCGCATTCATATGCAGTTGGAATTAATCTACAGGACTCACAGTCTATAGCTAAGGTCTCACATGTGTATACAATCAGTGGGATTTCATTAGAATATGGTTGAGCACCACCCCAAATTACTTTTAGTGTACCAGTCTCTGTATCGCCATATTCTAATCGCTCGGCTGGCAACATCAAATCAAAACAATATACTTTATCACCCACAATCACTCCTTTAAGCTTGGTTAATTTTTGCTTCAACTTTATAACGCATACAATTTCTTTATCATACATTATGGGATCAGGGACATAGATTTTTACTTGAACATTCTTGCGAGTTCCAGCTGGGATTAACAGCGGTCCATTGTGCAATAATTGTGGACAAGTTTTTAATTTTCCAGTGACTTTAGATTTTTTCGCTTCTTTTCTGACTAATGGACATTGTTTTTTGGGATTATCTGTGCATCCAATTTCATGGCACCAACCACAAGGGTGCCACATACTTTTAACACATTCATGGCAATTATGAAAAGATCGACAGTATCCCATTGGATCCTTTGATTGTTTAAAGCTATCGTCATAGCGATCTATAGATTGAAGGAAAGCCTTGATTCTGGTTACTTCCTCTGGCCTCAAATTATTGTTGTTATATGAATTTTTAGCTGATAACTTTGTGATACGCCTTCTAGTTTTTCCTTCGTAAATGTTGGATAAAACAAGTATAATAATAGAAACTTCGACCAGCATAGCGATTATGCTAATAAAAGATTATATATCAAATACAGTAATATCAAGCTGCTCTTAGTATATATAACCAGATAGATTACTTTGTTTATTTTAATAGCTGAATGTAATTTATACAATATCAATCCAACAGAACATGGGAAAGTTTATATTGTAATATCATTAGTGAGAATTAAAAGATACATAATAATCTCATAGTGTAGTCATTAATTCTAGTATGACATTTTAATTTCTAACTATGTGCTGAGGTATCGTGAAGCAAAGATGATGATTTTGTATTCCATAATAAAAATACCTAATAAAGAAGTAAACCGCTCATCGCTAGTATTTTGTTACCTTGTTAGTGAACTACATTAGAAATGAGATCACGATGGTGAGTATTGACTCCGATTTGATATCGATGACAATATTAGTAAAACATTGTTCATATAAATTATGATGTAGCTCTTTACGCATATTATACACATTAATACTTATTGCACTGATTTCTGTAATGTAAACATTACGGATAGCCTTAGGAACTGTTGTGATAGTATATGTAGGGATAGTAACCATCATGCTGTCATTGATAAGTTGTACAACGACATTGTGTGCGCCCTTGGTGAGTCGGCGGGAGAGGTACAGGGTCGCAAGAGGTATGTGAAAAAGAAAATAGTAGTAGGGTGGAATAGGCATGTGGGTGATGCATACAGGGAGGCTAGGCTGAAGTTTTCTCAGTGGGTAAATTTAGGTAAGCCTAATGGCCCCATTTATATTGAGATGTGTGAGGCTAGAAAGGTTTTTAAGTCACGCTTAAAATGGTGCCAACGTCATGAAGAGCAAATAAAAATGGATATTTTGGCCTCGCATCATTCGAACAAGAACTTTAGTTCGTTTTGGAAACAGACCAACAAACTGAACTATAGGCCTGGGCTCCCTGTGTCCATCAATGACTGTAGTGATCCGTTACAGATAGCTAACTTCTTTAAGGATCAATTTAAATTAACTTCACCGCTGGGCCCCTCTGAGTTGGTGCGGGATACGATGGAGGATTGTGGCCTGGGTACTAGGTTCACGGCCAAAGAGGTTAGGCAAGTGGTCAGTACTATGTCTAGAGGCAAGTCCCCGGGTCATGATAGTCTTAGTATTGGGCACCTAAAGTATGCGGGTCCTCATCTACCGAGAGTGTTGGCAATGTTATTTAATCTTTGTATTAGTCATGCTTACCTGCCTAGTCCGATGACGAGAACGGTGGTGATACCCGTTTTAAAAAATAAAACGGGTGACATCTCTGATATTAATAATTATAGGCCCATTTCGTTGGCTACAGTTATTGCGAAAGTGCTGGATAGTCTACTTAATGAACAGCTTAATAAATATATTCGTCCGCATCACAATCAGTTTGGATTCCAAGCTGGTCTATCTACAGAAAGTGCCATTCTGTCTCTTAAGTGGACTGTCGAGTATTACGTGAATAGAAAAACACCTGTCTATGCTTGTTTCCTTGACCTTTCCCGCGCTTTTGATCTGGTCTCCTATAACATCCTCTGGAGGAAATTGGCTAAATTAGGCGTCCCTTCATACTTGGTAAACACATTACAATCTTGGTATGAAAGCCAGACCAATCAAGTGCGATGGGCGGGCATGATGTCTGAACCGTACAGGTTGGAGTGCGGGGTGAGGCAGGGGGGGTTAAGCTCACCTACGCTCTTCAACCTGTACATGAATGAGCTTATTGAGACACTTAGCGGGGAAAGAGTGGGCTGCCATATAGATGGCATCTGTCTAAATAATATAAGTTACGCGGACGATATGGCCTTGCTGAGTGCCTCGATATGTGGCTTAAGGCGTCTCATGACCATTTGCCAGAGTTATGCGGACTCGCATGGTCTATTGTATAACGTCAAGAAAAGCGAAGTCATGGTATTTGAGGCCGGCGGAAAATGTCCAGATGGTTCTATGCCACAAGTACTGTTGAACGGAGTACCACTGAATAGAGTGTACAAAATTAAATATCTGGGACATGTACTAACCGCGGACCTCAAAGATGATGACGATATTGAGAGGGAGCGAAGGGCGCTGTCGGTAAGGGCGAACATGATTGCCCGCAGGTTTGCACAGTGCTCCACGGATGTCAAAATAACTTTGTTCCGTGCATACTGTACATCATTTTACACGTGCAACTTATGGGTTACTCACACCAAAAAATCGTACAGAGCCCTTCGTATCCAATATAACAACGCGTTCCGGGTGTTGATGGGGCTGCCTCGGTATTGCAGCGCATCAGGGATGTTTGCAGACGCACGTGTTGACTGCTTTTACACGATTATGCGTAAGCGGTGTGCATCCCTGGTGCGCCGTGTGCGGGTCGGCCCCAACAGCATCCTTGCGTGTATCGCGAGCAGACTGTATTGCCAGTATGTCAATCACAGCTGCAGTCTCTCCACGTCTGTGATGGAATATAGGCGGTGACTCTTGTGTTTATATATTTTAAAAAAAAAAAACCAGAAACTTTACTAACATAGTCGTAAGGAATTTGTTACTAACATCATGTGAGTCCATTGTTACTTTAATAAATAAAAATAATTAAATTAAAAATTAAAAAATTAAGGCAGTAACTATCAGGGATCAGGTTTATTTAACGATTAGTGTCGCTGAAAGATAATTATACTACCACAATCAAAGAGAAGGCAGTCTATGATTATTGATAACTAAAGCCACACCCGTCTATGCCATGGAAACACAAGTAAGATTACAATTTAATACCATCTAGAAAATGAGTGAATTTGTGATTGTGGATGAGGTGGACAAAAGGGGTACAAT
This sequence comes from Lithosia quadra, assembly GCA_963576445.1. NCBI lineage: Eukaryota > Metazoa > Arthropoda > Insecta > Lepidoptera > Erebidae > Lithosia > Lithosia quadra. The sequence continues at coordinate 12,421,317 of OY754886.1, forward strand.
CAATTGCCGCCTGAAGTGAGTAATTTGATTCTCAGTGCAAAATTTGCAACTGCAATTTATATTTCGGAATATGACAACAAATGTGTCACAGGTAAATTGTAAATACAAAATAATAAATCACAAGGTGATTTCAAAAATAGAAGTTTAGTTTTGTTTCATTTGAAACAAGATACAAGTACCTACTAAACTAAGTTTTAGTTACTTGCGACTAACTTGTAAGTACAGAAGCGGATTTGGCGTCACCTTGCACCGAGAGTTGTAATGAAAAAGTTTACACCTACCGAGGGAACTTCAAAAGCTGTTAATCTGTTAACGTCCGTGTTTGTCTCAGGGACAATTCCTAACTTCTGGCTTTCTGATTTAGTATTTATTACTTCAATGAATTCTACTATGCATATATTATTATGTATATTATACAATGAATAGCTATGGCCCACCTATTAACGTGTGCTGCATGCCCATGTTCATGCACACCAGAAGAACTCATGAGTACCTAACTAAACCCTTACAAACCAAATTACTTTGAACTTCTATACTATAAAATCTGTTTGTAAAATTGCTAACTAGCGATTCATGTACCAGTTTTCACGAGCGTAAATTCGTAAATTCGTAGAAAAAATCAACAAACGCGATGGCAGTGCCACCTGCTTAATAATTTTATTTTTACTTAGGTTACACATTTCTGAAAATATGGACTAGCTAAAATATAAATTAGTTTCCTTGTTAAATTGATTTTATTTTCATAAAAATTACATTGATTAAACAGAGAGCAGACCAGAGAATTTGCAGGCGACGGTCCTGAAGAACGTGAAGGATGCTTATTTGAATACAGACGAGGCGCGAAATCTGGCTTAATGGAGTATGAGGGCCAAGGTGGGTCGGCGCCAAATAATTGGGAGTCGGAAGGTGAAGAAGAAGAAGAAGAAGAATAACATTAAGAAGCACTCTCTGTCGCTTCTGCGTTATCATCACCAGCTGCTGTAGTTGAGTTCGCTCCTGCACCCTCGGTCGAATTTCCTTGGGCGTCATTTGATACCGTCGCATTTCCTTCTAGTGCTGTAGTTTGTTCTTCCGCTATAAGGAAAAGTAAATCAGAGTTACCAACACAACATGCAAACAGGGCAAATTCTCGTATATTTATTGAAACTGTGTGGCCTATGGACGTATTGGACGTGTGTAATGTCTTCTTTGCGCTGTCAACCTTGGATGGCTTGGATGGCTGGCTTGGATGGGGGCGGGGCGGGGGGCGGTTGAGTGTTTCTGTGCTAACAACGCAGGAGACTTTGGTTCCCCACTGACTGCACAGAATTCCTCCAGTGAGCTCTGGCTACGCTAATTACTGCCGGGAACACAACACGATGGTTATTATAGCTGCTAGTATCCCAGTTTACTTTACACATATAATTTCATACAGATGTAGTAGCTCAGTGACAGGACGGCCACCAGTTGCCGTACTGGTCAACCCTGCGCAGCGGTGAGAAGCTTGTCCTCCCTTTTTTTGGTGCAAAACTGGGACACCTTGGTTCTTGAACCCAAAGGGGCCATCTCGATTGGTCCTAGATCAGCCGGGGTGCGAGAGAAATGCCTCTTAGCTCACCTTACACCTGGCATTTGAAGGTGCGAGACGGCGGCACATGAATTTAGTCGGTTGGAGACTTTATGAAAAAGGTTACTGCAAAAGATTGGTTATATTATTACCTGCAACAGTTGTTAGTTTCGTGGTAATCGGTGGTATGCGGTGCTTCAGATTTTCGTTATGGCATCCAACGTATATGTTAACAGATATTGGTAAATTATAACCAGATCGAATACGTATAGCTATATACTTCTTTTGGAGGCCACCTTTCAATATTTTTATTATAGGACCTGATCCCATGCCAAGTCTATCGACGACTCTGAAGTAAGTGATCTGTAATATTAATTACAATTGTTATTTAAAAATGAAATAAAATAAAAAATAATTCTTTTTAATTCAAGTCAAGCAAGATAGATAAGATTTAAAAAAGCCTGGGTTATGTTATGTGAACGATTTTGACTTGAACAAAAAAAATTTTTTTTGGCATTCTTGTTCGTTTGTTTGTTCGAAAATGGTAATGAAATAATATGAAGCGAACAGCTTGACTGCCGTTTTCTCTTGTTGGCGGATATGACCTAAAAAGATGCAGAAATACTATAGGAACGAGGATGGAAGCTGGAGATATAAAAAAGTAATAAATTGAAAGATGATGATACAATTTTTCCTGGTTATTTGAATGGCGATTCTTAAGAAGTCTAATCACCTAACGCTAAAAAGGAAAATATGGTTATATTATGGCGCTTAATTTCTTATCGCATTGAATAACTTACGTTACATTTAAATAACCTCCCATATTGTGCTTGAATGCGGGAGTAAGGCCTTCGATCTTTATATACATTATCTTGCGCTACTAAAAAATCACCTTTTCTAAACATACCCATATAAAAATCTCTGGATAATACATATTGTAAAAATATTAATGAAGTTAATAGTATTGATAATGTTCTCATTATTATTAATTGAATATTTTTAATTTATTTAACTAGATCGGGTAAACGAAAGAGGGTGACACGCACCTAGGATTACACAACAATATTTGAAAACTGTAATTAATAATAATAATCAGTTAATTGCTTGTATAATTTGAATGGGTGTTATAGGCTAATTAATTATTTGTGCTGATAAAACTACACGTGGTGCTGCTGAGAATACAGTACGCAATTTTTTCATTACATGGTTTATGGTATTTTAGTGAAACGATATTATACCTTGCTTATTTTACTACATAAATATCATATTTATTCAGTTGCCTTTAGTTACAAAAATACTATATTTTTAACCGACTTCAAAAAAGGATGAGTTTCTAAATTCGACTGCTTTTTTTGTTTGTTATCTCAGAACTTTCGACTGCGTGAATCGATTTTGATGATTCTTTTTTTATTTGATTGCTGGCTTTCCCTTGTTGTGATCCCATTTCAATTTGCTCCGTTGAAGTCGGTTTTTGTTCTCTTTAAAAAGTTTTTTACTACATCCCGTTCCCGCGATTCACCGACACCTAATCCCGGGTATTAAAAAGTGTGAAAAGAAATTGCGTCAGATTCTGAGACAATGCATATACTTACCATCAAAATCGGTCAAGCTGTTTGACCTTTTTTTTTCGTGCGGAAATCCTCATGGATACCCACCCCGCGGCCAGCGGGGCAGGTTATGTCGGACTCTTACCGACGAAAAACCGCACTCCGTCTAGGGCCTTCTGATGCCAGGGTGTAAGGTGGCCCAAAGAGCATTTCCCTCGCACCCCGGCTTAAGCTGATTGACCTTATATGCTATTTTCACACGCCACACACCGCCACAGGCAGCAACGTCTCCCGTGGCGAGTGGGAGGCGCTGCTCGCCTCCGTTGCCCGGGTGCACCGCGTGTTGGTTCCGGCCCGCACCCGCCCTTTCCATTACCTAATGATAATGGAGATCTTCTGTATTCACTATGGAATAATATTTGATCACTCTTCATTACTCGTCAATAAGTTAATCTCAGTTACAGAAGAAATGTCTGTTCTAGTTCAATTACACGTTTGTCCATTCGACAGGTATGATGCAATAGTTTCATTATGTTTTTTTTTTGGGTCGTTTGGTGGTTACATAACGCAGGTGACTTTAATCTCTCCGCTGATAGCACAGAATCCCTCCAGTGAGCTCTGGCTACCCTACTTACCGCCGGAAACATAACACTATGGTTATTATGGCCGCGCTTTCTGTAGGGCGGAGTTACTATCCCAGTCGGGCTGCTCAATTCAGACGGGAGATACCGTTATGTGCTATATAAAATCATTCTTCAATACTAGTAAATAGGGTGCGTGAAGCCTACGACATTCAAATGTTTTGATTGGACCAATCCTTTTCATCCTGCAAATATTTAACGCGTTGGACTCTAAAATATCATAACCAGCTTTCCAGTAGTTATGTGCTTCATGGGCTATGGTAAGCTGTTATAGTACACATAGTGAGTAAAATATAATAAGCTCTTATTAATGACGTCAAGTTTATCTATGGAAATTATTTACACAACACTGATTCCTGTCTGTCTGGCGGCTCATTATGCAATATGTTAATTACGTTTAGTAATAACAGTTCTACTGTGTCAATATTTACTGGCAGTTTGTATTTAACATTGAAACTAGCAGTTTCTGGTATTAGCATATGTGTGGATATTTGAAATTCCTGTGTAGGTATGAAGAAGATAAGTTCTTTTAGTGTCAGCAGTCTGGTGGTGTATTTATCTATCTATACTAATATTATAAAGAGGTAAAGTTTGTGTGTTTGTATATTTGTTAAATAGTAAGGGGTAATCTCGGGATCTACTGAACCGATTTTAAAAATTCTTTCATCAATAGAAAGCCACGTCATTCGTGAGTGTCATAGGCTATATATTTTGTTGGAAAACTGGAATTTACACCCGGGCAAAGCCGGGTCCCGGGTCGCTAGTACTACTATAAAATTGTAAGGTAGATATTATATATACCTACATTGGAGATATAAAAAAAACTTGGGTTATGTTATATGAACGATTCTGAACACAAAGCTATGTTTGTTCGTAATGGACTCAAAATTCGTTCCTTTGTTTTTGTGTCTATCGCGAACAATCAGTAAAAGCGACACAAATTAAAAAAAAATGTGTTTAGAATAGTTCAATAATTAACAGTTCAGTATCTATACTAATACTAATATAATAATAATAATTATCTATACATATAATAAAATGGTAGAAAAGTCAAAACTGTACATTGAATATTTTTTTAAAAGAATACTTGGGGTGTGATCTACAATCGATACCGAAGCCAAAAATATAGTTTTTAGAATTTTTGTCTGTTTGTCTGTTTGTCTGTATGTATGTCCGGGATAAACTCAAAAAGTACTGCATGGATTTACTTCAAATTTGGCAAGAATATTATTAGGAAGTCGGGTCAACACATAGGCTACTTATTATCACGCTCTCACCTACGGGGAACGAGCAGTGAACGTTTATAACTTCAACGCATTCTGTAACAACGTGTAATCTAAACACACATATTTGAATGGTGTTATTATGTTAAACATGCTATAAGCTAGCTTCACACTATAAGTAACTTGACCGATAAATTATGCAATAAAAAACAAACTTAATTTTGCGGTTCAATCCGTAGACCCGATTACTGCACCAACCGCAAATAATAAGTTTGTCGTAGGTTACGTCAAGTAGAGAGGTAAATTCTGTACATTGAAATATTTACAAAATAATTATTCAGGGATGATTGGTGATCAATACCAATGGTAAAAATGAAATCAGTATTTATTTGTCTTTCTGTCTGTCTGTCTATCTGTGCACGCATGGATAAAAAACTACTGGAGGGATTTTGATCAAACTTGGTACGATTTATTATAGTTCATACTTCTGAACAACATAATAATATCAACCCATTTATGTCCCACTGCTGGGCACGGGTCTCCTGTCCTATAACAACAGAGCTGAGAGAGTTTAGACCTTAATCCACACACGCTGAATTTCTTGAATTTGAATTGAATTTCTTCTAGGACATGTGGGTTTCCTCACTATGTTTTTCCTTCACCGTCAGCAGATGGTAAATCATGTATTGTGATTAGCACATATAAATTCCACGAAGTGAAATTCACATTGGTACTATCCGGCCGGATTCGAACTCGATACCTCTGAGCAGAGGCCGCGTCCTTATCCATTCAGCTACCATCACTTACAGGACAACATATAGGCTACTTTTTATACAAAGCCGGGGTGCGAGGGAAATGCTCTAATAGGTCCCCTTTTTTTCCGTGTGAAATCCTCATGGATACCCATCCCGCGGCCAGCGGGGCAGGTTATGTCGGACTTTTACCGACTAAAACCACACGCCATCTAGGGTCTTCTGACGCCAGGGTTTAAGATGGCCCATAGAGCATTTCCTTCGCACCCCGACTTGACCCGGGCCATCTCCGGATTCGAGATGCCCCCGGAATAGGGGGGAGGGGGGGGGGGCACTTTTACGCGCCGCAGCCTCGGCCTGCTTCTGTTAGGGTGATAGGCGGCTCCGACGGAGGTCGTTAGACCTCCGACGCCTTCGTCGCCGTCATCCGGGAGAGCCGCCTCTTACTAGAGCAACACTTGCTCGCAGAAGGTGGCGGCGCACTTTGCACCATCGCTGCGATCAACACCGGCAGTGTGTGGACTGCCACCCCGAGGGCTGCCAGGAGGGTCTGTCTCGGTACCTCCCACGCCGGACACTTGACCAGCGTGTGCAGCCCTGAGCGTCGGCTCCTTCCGAATAACTTACCAGAGATCACCTGCCTCAGCCGGTACGAGGGGCCCCCGTGAGGCCTCCATGACGGGTCTTACCGCCGCTATAACGGCGTGCCCCGCGCTTGGTTTTTTTTATAGTCGATAGGCTGGCGTTTGCCTAAGTCGGTCCTTCCACTCCACCACGGTATCCTGGCGGAGCTGGGCGTGGACGGTCTCGATTACTCGAAGCTCCGGGTCCAGTCCCCGCTCCCGCGCCTCCTTTCGCCACCAATATAGGCATAACGCGCTGCGGCGCTCCCAATGTTTGTACATACACCTGTTACGGCTATTCAGGGCCACCGCCCAGATTGGGCACGCCGCCGCCGTAAAGTGCCATGGACGGCACGATCCCCGCGTAGAGCCTCCTGCGGGAGTCATCCGGCCCCCTTATGTTGGGCAACAGCCGCGCTAGAACATTGGCCCCCTTACACCCTGGCTTCAGAAGACCCTAGACGGCGTGCGGTTTTAGTCAGTAAGAGTTCGACATAACCTGCCCCGCTGGCCGCAGGGTAGGTATCCAAGGATTTCCGCAAGGAAAAAAAGGCTATTTTTTATATAAGCTGATACCCGCGACTCCGCCCGCGCGTTAAGGTTTAAGGTAGGTCATCATTTTTGGTTATATCTCCAGTTCTACTTGGTCAATTACAACCAAACATAGAGTAAATTTTAAGTCTAAGCAAGAACTTTCTAATAAAAAAAACCTCATCAAAATACATTTAGTATTTTTTACGTCCATCGCTATTATTGGCTTTTGATGGAGTCTTTTTAATAGGAAGGTATTGGTTAGACGAGTGGAGTGAAGAGTAGAGTGGAGAGTGGAGAGTGGAGGAGTGAGTGGCGTGGAGAGTTGTTTTATTAAAATAGACTTGGTGGCGATACCGACCTTCACGCGGGCGAAGCCGCGGGCGGAAGCTAGTATAATATAAAAGGTAAAGTTTGTGAGTTTGTGAGGTTGTAGGGGGATCTACTGAACCGATTGTGAAAATTCCTACCTATTAAAACTGCAATAATGTAAACCAAGGTATGAAAAAACTTGCCGTAAAATGACTTAGCGGCAATGCCGACCTCCACGCGGGCGAAGTCGCGGGCGGAAGCTAGGGATACAGATTCATCAAATTTACAATTTAATAATAATATAGATAAAAGTTTGTGAAGATATGTATACATTTAGATGCAGGTTCCGTAAATGGTAAGGGGGCTAGATTATAGTTTGGAACAACTCGTAGGCTATTTTTATCCCTGGAATAGGTTCCAATGGATTGCAGAAACGGTTTCAGAATTCAACAGGACCAAAGCCGCCAAAGACAACGTTCCGCAAAACTATGTCTACAGACTTGCGTGCATGTTAACTGACTATTATTTTAATAGGCAGTCATTCGTTTAAACTAATGTTCCTAATTATGTGATCTATTTAAGAGTGATATATTATTTTTGTGATGATAGATTCCAAACTCACGTTGAATACTTCCATTTATTCCTTTGTAGGCCACCAGCGAGTAACTTTTTTAGGATTTTTTCCCCTGGTTATACTCAATTGAGTAATTCTTCGACTTTTTAACGGGCATCTTCGTGACCTTTCAGCATTAAGGTATTAAACCATTCAATATAAGTAAAATAGCATACTACGACTTTATAGAATACGGTTAAGTTTACTAAGATACATTATTGTAAATACACGTTATTGAATGCCAACTAACAAAAATATTTCATCAACTTGACCTTCTGTAATTCAACTCGATTGTGGCTCCAATATATACAATGTCCTTACAAATCTCGTCCAAATTATGTCCCTTTGTTCGCTCTAGAATAGATTAAGGTACGTAATACCTGAGTAAAATGGAACAGGGTCTGTATTGATTTAGTTTATTTTCTCAGAACATATAAATCTCCTATTCATTTATTTCGTTAAAGAAAACGTTCCTTTGAAGTAGGTAAGTATACCTATAGAAGTCAAGGCTTAATTATTTATATCATTTTTCTATTCATTTTTGGATTAATAGAATACATGCAAATTAATGGTACAACTGCAATTTAATAGAACACATGCAAATAAATGGTACACCTAGGTACAAATTAAAGGCACAACTGCAAATTAGTGGTACAACTGCAAATTATTTGATAATTAATTAATTTGCAGGTGTACCATTAATTTGCATGTGTTGTGGGTGAGGTTTTAGCATATTAAAGCCCTACTAATCAGCAGGTATAGCAAATTGCAGGTAATATTTGCTTTGTACTGAAGGTCTGGTAAGGTGTTATACTTGTTTTTGGTAAAAGGACGAAGGATTTCTGGACTTCTTAACTCCCTGGGGTGGCAACAAGGTTTATGTCGATTTCTTACCTGCCGTAACAACCATAAGTGAACATTCCAACTTATCGCATATAGGGCCAAATCATTTCCCATGGGTAACGTCTTAGCGTACCCCAATCGAAAGTATTCGTTCAACATTATGGTTTGAGCGTAAGCATTTCTTATATATTTATATCGTGTTATCCTATATAAAAATCAATATTTGTTTGTTCGCTAATATTTTATACGCTGTCGTAATATTTATCCGATTACGATAATTAGTGTGGTTCTAGTACTCTATATTCATTACTATGTAATAGGTAATCTATGCTTATAGAGGTTGAGCCTATCGTAATAGGGGATGAGTTTTCTTTAATTGATCATAAGTAGTAGGTAAAGTTATACTGTAATACGTAATGACTGATTAATACATATATAATCAACAAATGTATTCTTAGTTGGAGTAGAAAATGTAGAAAATACGAACGCGCGCGCACACAAATACACACACACACACACACAAACACACGCGGGCACACACACACACACCCGCGCACGTGCGAGTACGAAATTCAGCTTATTTGAGAAGTTACGTCTTTTTAATGAAAGTCACACTATTATTGATTTTATTCGATTTGAACTATAAAATTTCTATTTTCAATTGGTAAATACACTGTTTTTCTGCATTGGATGCAATATCAATGCTATCAAATCCAGTATACATCTTTATGAGTTTCTAGAGTGACATATATTTATATAGGTACAAACAATCTGGATAAAGCTAGCTCGAAGACGAAGTCATAAAATTTTCATATATTCCAAAATACTTAAATATTATATGTGACGTTTGACATCGAAGTGTAGAACCCAAGAAACTTATTCCTGGTATAAAACAGGCTATATGTTATTCAAGGCTTTCATCTATCTCCATCTATCTTTATGCTAAATTTCAACCAGATCTGTTCTGCCGTATGTGCGTGAGTGAGTAACAGACATAAATAAGACATGTCCCATAAAAACACTTACATTTTCACAAACTTTCGTATTAATAATAGTAATAAGATAGCCTATGTGTTATTCCAGGCATCTATCTGTGTATTAGGCCCCGTAGACAAGTGTCAAAAGTCTAAATCGCAAACGATCGCTAAGGAAACGAATAGATTAGGTCGACCAATCACATCCAAGCTCATCGCCGGCGTACGATGCTCGTGCCGCGGCGGAATCACGAGCTGGAGTGTGATCGGTCGACCTAATCTATTCGTTTCCTTAGCGATCGTTTGCGATTTAGACTTTTAACACTTATCTACGGGCCCAGGGGCCTTACTCTGAAAATCGAACATGAACGTTTCGGATCGAACGAAAACGGACCATTTGTCAAACAACGACAGCGAAAATGTCAAATGTGTTTTGGGAGTAGGAGGTGTACTGATACGATCGACAACCTCAATGTCAAACGATCGAAGACGGATCCGAAATCCGAAACGAAACACTTTCGGGGTAGCTAAATGGTCAAAACGTCAACGGATACGAATATTTTCGTTTTTCGGAGTAAGACCCCAGGTATGATAGTAGGATAAGATTAATAGAAAAAATGCGTGAGTATTCGCGTATGTAGGTACTGGTAAAATACAATAAAATAGCATGAGGTTACAAATATTCTGATGTCGGTCCAGTCTTCAATCACCCGTGTCGACGTCCTGATTGATGCACACGCTGTAGTAATAGTCCAATCAATCATGGCCTACTGTGAGCGTTCGTACGAAAAATTGTTCATGTTTGACATCCATTCATGAAAATATGATCCGCTTGTTTACAAGGACACTGACTTTTATTTCGGAAGAAAATAGATTACACAATAAATTTTAGAAAGAATAAAAATGTTGGGACCTACCAAGCTTTTTGGGACTCAAGGCACGGTAAATAATTATATGTTATTGGATAGTATGAAAAGGGAAAGTTAAAAAGTTGATGAAGAAGATAGACTGAAATTATTTCTTAAATCTGACTCTAAATAATTATCTATGCCAATGCCATTATGATGATACATCTTAATATTAATTTAACTCCTTGATATCAATAAGAAAAAGGTAAGACATTTTGTTTTCTGATTTCTTGATGTTCAGATTCTAATTTTGAATTGGGAATCAAGTTTGAAACTACATTTACTCGTAATATACAGTAAGGTAGACAGACGTAAGTCAGAAATAAATAGATAAAGTTAACTAATAGTGACTTATTCAACGGCTATTATCAATAAACAAAACACTGGTTTAAAATTTACAGAAGGTAAATAAAACTTGTCTAGAAATCTCGGCCTTCAGAAGTGTTTTAATAAGTTTTTTATAACTTTGTGAATACCAAAGCATTGTTATAAATTGAAGACAGTTGAAAAATAAAAAACTATGGGTAATTTTCTTAGCCTGTTGTTTTCTTGTAGTTATTTCTACTTGCGAAGCAATCTTTGTAATAAATCAAAACGCAGCTACATCTTAACAAAGTCTACAGTTTTGACTACAAAAGTAAGCATGCTAGGTATTTTTCATTTCATTTATTCACTAGTGCTTTTCTTTTAGTAAACGTACTTTTATGTTTTTTTTTAAATAAACCATCTTAATTACATTAGGTGTGTATTTATTTATTTATTTTCTTTATTTTCAAAATAGTGCAACATAATTACATCTTTTTGACGTCAAAAACTACTTAATACTAAGTTTACCAGTTTGTATCTATTAGTTTGATCTGATGTCTTTGTGCGAACTCTGTTTTTTTTTAATTTATTCACAGGATCACTCGCAAGATAATATTCTTGGTATATTTGTCTGTCGTCCAACAGACAATGTGTTTTTTCATCAGTTTATTATAATAAAATAATAAAATTGTGTTATGTGTTTGTTCGTTACATGAGTTCCTGTGTTATAAGTGCGGTAGAGTAGGGGAAAGGTGTACAAAATGATCCCCCTAAGGGAAAATGCCTGCTGTGTCAAAAATATTAAGCCTATAGTAACCATTTAAGAAAATTTAGTTAAACCATTTAGTTATACATATACTAGCAAACCACAATTTTGTAATTTATTTACGTTTTCCAATTTATTAGACATTTTTCAGAAGTTTACTAAAGGATCATTTTGTACACCTGGGTGTACAAAATGATCCCAAGGGTAGGGGTTAAATGATCCCGGGGATCATTTTACCCTCCCAGTTTTAATAAAATATTTGTGTATTATAATCATATTTATTACCAAAAGTAGCGTTAATAGGAACCAAAATATTAGTATTTTTAACAATAATTATTTATTACAGCCTCCTTATGAAGTTATTATTCTATAATCATAATCATCACAGTCTGAGATCGACATTTTCTATAACAATATATAAATTATATAGTTTAACTAAAAGCCTTTGTTATCTTCTAGTAACCTTCTTCTAATTATATTCTAATGTAACTAAAAAAAAAGTCTTCTAATTAGACATCCTCACTCCAGTTTTGTCGAGTAATTTTTCTACAGTACCTAATTACGTGGCATGATCTGTAAAAGAATAAAGACATATACTCGTAGAAGAAAGAAATAAAGATTTATTGATTGAGAATACACAACACAAGAATTAAGTATCCATTCACTACTCCACACTTCACACTCCACTCTCCACTTCGCTCTCCACTTCGCTCTCCACTCCACTCTCTACTCCACTCTTGAGTCCACTCTCCACTGCACTATTTACTCTACTGGTCTCCACTCGTCTAACCAAGACCTATCTAATAAAAAAACCGCATCAAAATCCGTTCAGTAGTTTTTACGTCCATCGAGATCAGCGATGGACGTCTTGCTTAGACTCAAAATTTACCGTATTTGGTTGTAACTGGTTAAGTAGAACCGGAGATATGACCAAAAACGAAGCGTGGGCGAAGCCACGGGTATCAGATGGTATAAAAAGTAATCTATACGTTGCCCAGAACTATGAACTATAATCGTATCTACCAAGTTTGATTAAAATCCCTCCAGTAGTTTTTGATCATGCGTGCGCATACAGACAGACAGACAGAAAGACAAAAAAATTGCATTTTTATGGATCACCAATTATCCCCCAATAGCTATTTTCCTCCCCCCAACAGAATTGACCTCTCTACAGTTTTATTATAAGTATATAGAAGAAGATATAGAAACAACAGGGTAACTAATACCAAAAAAATGCCATAATACAATGCAGTGGATTTAACTGTACTGGCAATATTATGAAATTTACAGCTGAATGTGGCATTATAGATAATATTAGGTATACTTATATTATACTATATATATAATACTATATATATACTATATATATAATACTAAGTATAAATTATAGTAGGTAGGTATCCCAATATATTAAATCATATATTGTATCCTTCTATTTTTGTAAACTGACAAAATGTTGTAGGTAAAATGATCCCTGGGATCATTTTATACCCGCAATGAGTAATCATTTGACCCCAATCGTATTATTTCGAAAACTTCGTAAAAATAACCTGAAATAGCTATCATATTGAGAACCAACACCTGTTCAAAATGTTATTGAAATGCTATAGAAACCGTTAATAAAACAGCTATTTTCCAAATCACAATAAATAAGCAGCAATTTAATATTAATATTCAGCTTAACTTAGATCGAGCACACTGATTTTCTTTTTTTTATCAATTTACTTACCAATAGTGATCACACCGCCATGAAACTTCGCCGAACAACTGAGCGGGATGCGGGGAATACGTTTGTGGAGATTTTAAACAGATGGCACTAGTGATTTGTTTTAAACAGTTGGGAATCATTTGACCTCAAGGGATCGTTTTGTACACCTTTCCCCTACTCACTGTTTAGGCAGAGGTTTCGAGTTTCATTCCTGTCTATGCATTGGTTTGAATATTTCTATTTTATAAAATTATTTATTTACATAAAAACACGCATTTTATTATCTATTCATATTCTGGAATCCACATTACAAGTTAGTTGAACTTTGCTTAGTTAAGGTCTAGATATTATATTGCCAAGATTATAAGAAAAAAAAATCGTTTTCACGAAAAATAATTAAACAAAATCCCTGTAGAAAATAAACAAATATCCTAGAAACCCTTTTTGTAATTAAGGGCGCGTGAATATCATGGTACAGAAGAAAAGCTGCTTTTGCCGAAGGAAATTAAAACACAACAAAATGGATGCCTTTAAGCATTTGGGAGCCAGTCCTACAAGTTGTACCATCTGCTGATGTTTTGAATTTCTTTACCAGTAAGTGCTTATAACAAATTTAATGTAAAAATAATAGTATCGTATCTCAAAGAAAAAAATAATTTGACGCTTTAGTTAGTTTAATGTTGTTCACTAACTATCTTCTTTTGCAACTTTGGACTCATTTCTCATTATTTAGCTATCATGGATAGGCCTGCTTTCTGACTCCTTAACTCTGAGAGTCTCATCCGTCAAATACCAGGTATACCGGCAGGCAGCAGGCAGCAGACGACCTGACGGTGACGGTAGAGCATTCGACTGCCACGTTAGAGGTCACGGGTTCGATTCCTGTTTAGTCCAAATATTTGTATGCATGAATATGTCTATTGGCATTATTCTGGGTGTTTCCATGCCTCGGGGAGAACGTTAAGTCGTCGGTCTCGGTTGCCATTCGAATATCAATGGCAGTCGTTACGGGTAGTTGGAGCGCTAAAAAAACTGAGAACTGGTCTAACTATATAGAACTTCGATATCACCACTGTGGTTGTGGAAGTCAAATGGCAGTCGCTTTAAAAAATCGAAGTAGGTACGCCGCTTCGTAATTAGTTTGAAAAAGCCCTAACTGAGTTGGGAAAAGGCTTGGAGGATGTTGACCGGCTTGCAGTTGACTTGAACTTGACCGGTTGACATGAACCCTAAAAATTTGGTTTAACATAGCCTCCGTTCAAATTCTAGCACGCAATACCACATTATCGGTTCAATCTACTAATCTGATATTCATAGCTACACAAGCATCATAAATTATTGTAAGTAGGTAGGTATCGACATAAGCGTCGTGCAGTGTATTCCTAATACTATTGTTACTACTAACGCCCTCAAAATCCGGCTTTCACGCTAATGTGTTTATTTATAAACGATTTCCTTCCACCCTCACATGAAATATACAGAAGTATGTATTGAATACAACTGAACACAAAACGTTTTTTATTATTTGTTTGTATTATGTAGACCACAGTCTATTTACACTGGTCTAAATATGTATTAGTTAATACTTGTCCTGAAACCAACGTGGAGTTTAACTATTGAAGTACGTCAACATCTAATGGTCTTTCGAGCCGGATTTGAACCGACACGTTTAAAGTTTCTGCTAAAAGGATCTTTCTTCAGTTAAATTTTGAAGTAATTAGCTATACTAACTATTCCTAATGATTTAGATCGGAAAAATTAAACATCCAGGGCGGGACTTGAACCCGCAACCAGTTCCTTACAGTGGGAAGTGTGAGAGAGAGAGAGAGAGAGAGAGAGAGAGAGAGAGATAGAATACTTGGGTTATGTTATACGAACGATTCTGAACATAAAAATATTTTTTCTGGAATTCTTGCCTGTTTGTCTGTTTGTGCACGATGGACGAAAAAACTACTGGACGGATTTCGATAACGTTTTTTTTCTTTGAAAGGTATTGGTCAGACTTAAAATCTTACGCATGTTTGATCACAATTGTTTGAGTAGAATGAGGATTTAAAAATCAACATAGTGCGACCAATCGAACTGTGCGATCGAACCACAGAACAAAGAAAAATCCTTAGGACTAGAAATCGTATGGGGGCGTGTTTGTGTCGCCAAAAACCTAAGTGTAATTGCATTTACCTCACACATATACATTTGTGTATGTGCACAACGCAGGCTAAAATAATCAAAAAACAAGTTTATGCGATTGATTTTAAGGTTTATTTTCCTATAAGTTTTCACGAAATATTTACTTCAATATTCTAGAAGTTTCTATACCTGTCCAATTCAGGATGCTAAATGATAATTTTGACAGTTCACGTCTATGAAGTATCGTATTTTTATATACAAAATAATACCTCTAAAATTATCGTAGCACATTGACAAGTACCGCCCACTTTTCATAGTGAAGCGTCTTGCAAGAATTCAGCACAATTGACTATGACACACAGGAATCGAATGAATCGAACTTAAATTAATTTATTGAAATTTTTAAGTACTTATCTACTACAATTTTTTGTAATATAGCTAATAATAATATAATATAATAATAAAAGTGGCTAAGTATAATGCAAGACATAATTACGGTAGGTACCATAAAACTTCTCTTTTATCATTCTGAAATAAGTTACCTAAAATAATAAAAAAATAAATGCTTTTGTGTTTTTATAACTATCGATTCCATATTCTACGGGAACGATAATCGAAAATCGATTAGATTCATTTTCGATTATACTATATGGGGTACACTACTTAGAGCTGTCAAAATTATCATTTTAGGTAAGTTTGTGAAAAATGTACGACAGAATGTGGTGTCCGTATTTTGAGTTAAGTTAATTTCATCCTTACCATTGTTATATTTAAGGACTGATTTGCAATACAATACAATTTTAGACATCTATTGGTGAAAAGCAAAACTATAATGTACATTGATTTTGCTATTGACCGCTAGATGGGGTATTATTGGGATAAATAAATGTGTGCTCTATTGCAACGTGGCTTAAACATAATTTTGTTGTATATTACTTTAAAATGGGGGCAGATTTGATTGTACTCTGTAAGCATCATTGAAGTTTATACCTTGTCAAACCGTACTTTAAATTCATTTTCAGTAAAATAAGGTGTGTAGTTCTGCTCTTCTTATATTTTAAGGTAAAATGTATGCAACCAATAAGACGTCCTATGAGTCTGTATGAGTGTATTTTTTGGCGACAGCTATTCCTTTGTATTTTTACTTAATTACTACTTCTATGGTTTTTTAATGTTCTGTGGATCGAACTATGTTGCCAGAAGGATTATAAGTCAAAATATGCGTAAACCGATGTCTAGGCGGCCGGAGCCACGGGCGTAGGCTAGTATATAAATATAGCAGCCTCGATCCTGTTAGCCTCACGTGTGTTTCCAATTCTATATAATGCTAGACGGGAGTATGTGGGGGATGATAATGCTGTAATGGGAAGCAGCTAATGTTGCGTGAGGGTGCATTTTTGTATGCACTTTTATTATCACAGGGGATTAGTATCGAATTGTATTCTGCTTTGCGTTACGGGAAATTGGTGTTAAAAGACATGACGATTTGTCAGAGGGTGGATTGAAGTGAGTTAGTTTATATCATTATTGACGCTATTACATTTTTCCAATTATAAGACAAGTAACTATAAAGAGAAGAATAGTATCTTGTTAGTGCTTATCGTAAATCTTTTTATTTTACGTACCATCCAATACTCCAGTTAAGGAAAACTGAACCTTCTGGAGGCTAGAGATCATTGACGATTGTAGACATTAATAAAATCTTCAAATATGTTTCCAGAAAGTAGGTGTACTTAACACCAAGAAGCATTAAGTGAACTTCTTAATTCTTATGCTTTTGCTAATAATATCACATGTCAAGAAATACACGCAGTAAAATATAATCATGACTCTTAGATAGCTAGCACTAAATAATAAAGAACATAGGTAAATAAAAGAATAGTAGTTTTTTGAGTTGCCCATTAGCCGGGTTAATAATACCCAATTAAATCCTGACGATGTGATTTATATTTGTTTTTAGCATAAAATAATAAAGACAAGCTCATGATAGAATAAGCAAAGACCTAAATAAAGCAGCTTTAATTTGTGTTGATTTGTATAAATCTATTAACAGCCAGTCAGCTAAACAAACAGCTAGACTACGAAACTCTGAATAAAACATCCGTCAATACTGACATACACTGTCGAGTCTAAAAATCCATTTAATGAAAATAAACTCGCAAATAAACTCGTTGTTCTTGATGCGTTTCAAGAGTACACCCCTCTTATTAATGTTTACTAACAAAATATTAGTCTCGTCTTTCCTTTTCAACTTTTACAGAAAATTAAAAAAACAGTTTGTTTGCAGAACTCTCATTTAGCTCGAATTGTGCGTCTAATGTTTAATCGCAAGTCAATGAAGATATTCGTGGCTGGATATGGCCTGAGCAAACAATAGGGGATAGGATTGGATCAAATATTTGCCAAGCAAGAGCCACAGGAGATTGTAATACTGATAGTAATCTGTGCCTACGTGGTCTGTGTTTAGTGCCCATTCATGTTGTATAGTGGTGGTCCTGCTGTTTCCTTGTTGGTGAAATGCAAAGCGAGCAAATAAAACGAGAAGCAAGGCTTCAATTTTGAATTGGATTCGCGGATGAATACCGTTGGGTAACTTTGACCACTTTGGAGTAAGAGCAAATATGCAAACCTCTGTGCATTGCAAGTTAGACTGTGATAGTTGATTTAGCTATCATCACACGTGAAGTTTGATTTTGAATATCGATTACAACCATTACAAGCAATGCAGATTTAAGTGTTGAAGAATTTCTTCATTTAATTAATTTATTATTATTATTTGTAACTACTAAATTAGAACAATTTTTAAATCAACCTTTTTAATAGGTATTTACAAAAACTTTTGTATTCTTATACGACGACCTCTGTGGCGTAACCGTAGTGCACTTGACTACTACAATAGTGGGCACGGGTTTGATTCCCGTTCGGTGCACAGTCGAACCGTGAGAAATCAGCGGATTTAAATTGATTAACATAGAAGAAAGAACCGGTGTGTAACTAAACCAATTTAAATGTGTCGACTAATGAAAACGCGCGTGGTTGCGGTTCGGTAGGTCAATCCGAATAAGGGGTCCATAAAGTAACTAAGATAAAGTTGAGCGTACATTATAGACAAGACAAGAAAAATTCTCAGAACAAAACAAAGCTCTCTAATTTTACCTAAAACTCGCGCCGAGACACAATTGTCTAAAGACACGGTACCTAACTTAACTTTACAGCGGCCATGGTCACCTTGTGAAAAACAACATAACATTTCATCAATTTCATCAAGAACCAAGCGGTTCGGTGCCTCTTTTATTTGCCGCACCATAAATACTTGGAATTCTTTACCAGCGCATGTGTTTCCTTCCTCCTATAGTCCCGGGGCCTTTAAGCGGGGCGTGAAAAAGAATTTGATGACGCCGTCAAGCTGAGGGCCGCCACTGTAGCACTACCGGTGTATGTGGTAGTGACCCCAGTCCTGAGACTTTACCTTCAGCTTACCATCAGGCGAGGTAAAGTCATTTTGACGTGTCTTATATAAAAAAAAACATGAAGCGCTAAATAGAATACGTTATAAATAGTTTTATTCCAATGACTAATACTCGCATAAACATTCGACGGCTTACAATTCTGTAAAAAGAAAACAGCACTAACAAGAAAACAGCAAATAAGATTATGAAAATTTCCAATTTCGGCGTTTTCAAAACACCTGTGTCGCTTCATACGGTGCCAGTGCTATTATCTATTCTGAGACGGTGCGTTCGCCCAAGGCGATACAAAATGAATATTTGTCGTCGATTTCTATGCAGCTGCCAAATCGTACGAGATTTCTTTCTAGAATGTTCATTCTGTAAATTAAAAGTATTTTGTAGTCTGTTTAAGCTGTAAATAAAACCTAACAGATAGAGGCCACCATTGTAGCGGAGGTAGGAAACGACGGCATCGCCCATCCGAATTGAGCAGTCCGATTAGGGTAGTAGGTTTCCCTTCAGGGTCGGCAGCGCGTGGGTGACGTCCTTGGTGTTGCACACGTCCATAGGCCACGGTGACCGCTTCCCATCAGGTGGGCCATGTGCTTATCTGCCACCTACGTGATATAAAAAAAAACCGCGGTCATTATAATCACCGTGTGGTGTTCCCGGCGGTAAGTAGAGTAGTCAGAGCTCACTGGAGGGATTCAGTGTTGTCAACGGAGAGATCAAAGTGGTGTTGCACCCTTTCATAGGTCACGATGCCCGCTTCCCATCAGGTGGGCCGTGTGCTTGTCTGCTGCCTAAATTAAATTGAAACATTACCTTTTAGTTATTTTAAACTTCATCTTAAGTTGATACATAATTCAGTACATTTCTTCGATCTTGTACATTAAAACAAGTCTCAATGGTTATCTGTTTCTGCCCAGCAGAAAATAAAATCGTTGTTTAATTACTTTATTCAGTGCTTAAATCGCCAGAGGTTAGGGCATTAGACCTGCAGTATAAACCAATTAAAATGTAATAAGCCTCCAACACCGAGTTTCCATATATTCATATTCTTTCAGCTTAAAGAATTCTCACTGAAATAATTATGTATTATTTGACATTTTAAGAAATGGAATTGGCTCTCCAGATACTTTAAAGTTTTCTAGAAGTTCTTTGGCGCTTTAATGAATTTTAAAGACGGGCTCTTAAATAAGCGATTAGAAAATAATACTATTATAAAATTTGTATGCACTCTTAATGCATGCATGCATCATAAGTAAAGGACTTAAGTGGAAAAAAGTGTAGGTATTAGGATTCCTGTATAAAACTCTTTGTAGGAGCTAAGTGGTCTTTTGAATGTCCTAGGATCCATCACTTTGAACTGCTTGGCATGATGGACTTAATGGACTCAGATGGCGAAAAAACTTTGCTAGAATCCATCAATGAAGTCATTGAAATGGATCCAAGTGGACAGAGGGATATTATTGTTACCACTGATTATTTTAAATTGTATTGTTTGACGCACGAGATTTTCAAGACACGTAGAAACTAAACACAACGTTTGCAAAATGTAATAAACCTCTATCTGCCGCGTCGAAGATATACAGCTTCTATTTAACTTGCTTTGTTGGTTTGTTAGTATGAGTCAAATCTTGGTAGCCCCATGAGAACTACTGTCTGGCGTTAGATTACTTGCGTATCTTGTCACAATACGATAATATGGTATACTTGCGTACCTAGGTGACATTGCGATAATAATATGGAACTATGAAGCTGGTTTGATGATGGAGTCGAAAAGTGGAAGAGGTTCAATTAGCGCATCTGCGAGGTACATGCTTGTCCAAGACCCTTTTGGCTCGAGTTCTTAATTAAGTTTTATTTTGTGTTTTCCTCTTCTTGTGTATGTCGCAGACCGACGTAGTTATGAAAAAATCCTTTGTTTCTGTTGTTTCAATTCAGCGACCTGTAATTTTGGCAATATTATGTCGTGAATACTCTTACTTCGTAGCCACCCAATTAGAACATTCAACCGTTCGCCTGCGGCGCTAGATGGTTATTCTAATTCTGTTTTATTTTTTACGTCGAATTTCTTTTCTTTAGAAATAAGATTTGTCGCCGTGTTTTAATGAACAATTGAATTGGATTCTGGTAATATGAATTGCATATTTCAAAGCATAAATATTTGTATTATTATGCACAGGTACTGTTGTTTCAAAGAGTTTTGTTTATGGACCTTGATTTAATATTTATATTAACTTACAGGAGCCTAATGACGACGTTCTCATACCAATTCAAGAGCAACTGATTTTCAAAGGTCTACGATAAAAAATCAAAGGTTTGATTTAGGAAATCAAGTTAGACATGCTGAAATTGAATCTTGAACCTAAGAAGCCATAGCAAGAGTGCACGCTGCACTGGTGTACAGGGTGCTACCAACATCCTTGTGGCCATAATAAACCGCTTCTGCACGTTACTGCACCTGGTAAACAACGGACAAGGATCTGCTCGGCTTTCCTTTCAGGGTTTAGGACGTCGGACGGTAATCGCTCCCGGAAAAACTGACATACCAATAGAAAATAACAAGCGAACTTCGAGCTCCAAAGTGTAAACTTTAGATGCAACTGGAAAATCGCTATGATGACGATGATGATGATGATTCTAGTAAATCGCCAGGCATGAATACATTTTCTATGGAAGTAAATGTATTCATTCATGGAACACCACTAATTAATGTTGGTCTCATTAAAACTCTTCACGTTACCCGTTGCTTAAAATAACCTGTTGAAATTCTGTAGTATATTATTGAAATGGTTTTCTGCAAATTGCTCTTCAAACGGTTAAGACCGACAGTTTTTAACGTTTCTAATTACACGTTCGAATTGCCAATTTAAAACTCACTTCAGCTTTAAACCTCAGGAAGATATATTGTACGACCTCTGCTCTGCTATGGCTGGCGAGAGTATTCAAAGAAGAATTAGCGATAAGTGAGGTTCTAGCTGTGGAAAAATGGGGTTATGAATGAATTAAAAGACCTCTTCGAATACCTCAAGTTACAGCATGGTGAAATTTTATTTGAATAATTTTATATCTAAGTGGCAGCTCGCATGTCCGTGACCTCCCAAATAAAATGCAGGAGTGTCATCTTTAATGGCGCGGCCATTTTTATGGCAACTGCTAGGCTATATGGATACAAATACCTGGTCCTGGCTTTTACCGGGAGAGATGAATAGATTCAAGAAGTACTGACTTGACGATGTGGAAAATGATATATGTGCCAATGGTCGCATTGCCAGGGATGTTGAATACCGTGAGAAGTGGAGGCGAATAAGCCAGAAGATGTATACTAGAATATACAATCGGGATACAACGCTTAGATGATGGTATTTTACGTTGTCACCTTCACACTTCCGTGAAGGATTTGATACATAACAACCGGCAGGATAAAGTCCCTGTTGAGCTAATTCCATTTCAACAATGGAACGCCAATGGAAATCCCGTTGTCTGTTGTATCATATAACTCAATGATATCCCCGCAAAAATTTATGTTACTGAACGCAATACGATTACAATACATGCCAGTTTTTAAACAGTTTTTTTTACTATTGCAGCCTTTTATCCCATAACGAATGTATTGTCATTTGATATTCGTTTTATCAATAAAGTATCATACAGCATTGCGTGGATTTAAAATGCTTCGCAATTTAGAATGCCTATAAATGTACTATTTAAACTGAAATGTGCTGTATGCCTTTGTTACAATGGAATAAATAATTTTAGCTTTTAAAAAAATTTTATTTTTGTATCAGAGAAAACATAAAAAGGAATTTAATAACCTACCAAATATGTCGGACTCACATACGAAGGATTCTGTACCATTACACAAGATATAACACTAGGTGTTTTCAAAATACTTTCGTAAACTAAATAGTATCACATTAATACACTGCACCTAAACTCACTTTTTTAACTTCTTATATGCAATATCGATACTTTAAACGTATCTTAGAATGTATTCAATAATACAGAAAACACGCGAAAGTTTGCTTTTTTGAAATCTAAAACAGAGAACATAAAGAAACAATAAAATTATGATGAATTCTAAACGTTTATGCATATGGCTTTAAATATGGTGGCCACCTAAGCCATGCTGCATGACATTGAAATGTGCAGCGCAAAACTCATTCGCAAACAAAAAAGGACTTAAAATGTGCTATTCAATGCCAAAGGTTATAAGCGTTTTATTAAAATTCTAGTGTGCCTAAAATATGGAACTTTGTTAAATATGAGCCAGCTATGCATTGTTCTGGAGTTCGGATCAGCGACCCTAATATTCAAGTACTAAAAAGTTTCAAACTGTGGCAAGTATGCTTCGGATTTAGGATCAAATAGATTTTTTACGTATTTTTACCAGTTACATATAGTTTAGATAGCTTTTTAGACTGAGTTGGATTTTGGATATTAATTCTTGACAAAAGTTTATACCTATTTATGGTACACTCAAATACAGAAAAAGAAAATTCAATTGAATACCTTCATTTATACCTACATTCGTTTGTAAATTTTAGGGAAAATCCTTAATGCAAATATAAAGTCTCAATAAGACACTCAATCATAGTTCCATTTCGGCAAATCTCTGAGTCTTCTGACACAGTACACCGTCCCTATCGAAAATTTCTTTCAACAAGCACCGTCCGTCCAAATTCAACGCCTTCGTTAAATCCAGACGATATAATGCTGACATCACGTTCCACCTCATTTGCTACCAAAAGGGCTTCAAATAAATCCCTTTTGACATTCTTTTTTATTCTTGGTGTCTATGTAATAATAATCTTTGAAGACGACACTGCTCGTATATTTTAGCAGGGTTCCAAATATGTAGGCTTTTTCTTTTGTATGAAAATTGCAAATTTTGATGACACCAACTATATTTCCTTTATCAGTGTTTGATTTGTAGTATTGTCTATATTTCCTTTATCAGTATTGTCCAACTATTATATAGAAGTAAAAAAGTAATCTAAAGTTTTATTGTGAAAACTAAATAATGTTCGTTAGATAATTTGATAGATTGTATTGGCTGTACTGTACCTACTACGATTTGTACGATTAGCTAACATTAGCTAACACTAGATTTAAAGACTCGGTTCATGATTCCAAGAGACCAAGATTCATTTCATTCACAAATTACAATTCAGTCACATGATAATAATTATTAGTCATATTCAAAACACAATATTAGGTTTTTAAACAAATACTTTAATAGATTATGGCAACGTTAGACGTTGTGGGGGCAGCTGGGTAATTTGAAATTGAAATTCCTTGCTGCTACGTGAAGGCAATTAGGTAATTTTTTCAAATTCATTCCCAATTTCCAACAGTATTCTTAAAAAAATAAAAATGGTAATCACATTTATATTATGTAGGTACATACTTAAATAAACTAATTTTTTTTGTTCATAAAGATATTCAGAGGTAATTCACTTCTGCTGTCATGATAGCAATCGATTCATATTATAGTCATTCCACTCCTTATTTTTGCGTTTGACAGCAGTTTTAGAATGTAACTGTTGCATTAATCCTACAAGTAAACTTGGAAATGCGTGACCAAGAAATTATATAAACTGGCGTATCATATGCATCTACCCTATTTATAACTCATTACCAAAATTAAAATGCTTTAATTGTTTCGGTTGATTTAAAATTTACGATTATTTGCTCACTCAATGAAAACGGCTACACTCTACCATGTCTAGTGTTGGGATCGAATGAAATCGCTGCAAATTACGAATCTAAAATAATCGTTCAAACTTACTTACATTTACGTCAACACAAAAGTTGTTGTAATATGTAAGCTTTGTTTTTATAGTGTATTATGGATTCTTGTACCTACGTGTTTTCAATGGCTAATCATCTCATCAAAATATTTAAGTTGTGTTGTGTAGGGTAATAGTTTTCATTAATATTATACGTAGGTACGAAAAGCACTGAGCCCACTCGTCTTCGACGGCCTTTTGAAACGCAGCCACAGCTTCTTCGGCATCCATAAAACGTTTATCTCGGTTTTTTCATCCTTTTTCGGAAATAAATAAAAATCGCAAGGTGTGAGGTCAGGGCTATTATACGGCGGGTGACCCAGTAATTCCGCAAATTGTTTTTACCATGACAAAACAATGGAGCCTAAACTCGATAGGCTTATCTTATTGGCGTAAACCCATGACAGATGATCGGTATGAACATAGTGTCGCCGAATAATTGATACATTCAGGAGGAGGAGGATGGACGTAAAAAGTACTGAACGGGGTTTGATGCGGTTTTTTTTATTAGAAAGGTCTTGGTTAGACTCAAAATCTTACGCATATTTTATCACAATTACAACATGCGATATAGTAAAAAAACGCGAAAATCGACGTCCACGCAGGCGGAGCCGCGGGCAACAGCTAGTACAGAATATAAATGATTTTTGACTTTGATTTTGACTTTGACATTGTACACGAAAAAAGAATGTTTGTTATAAAACATAAAATTTTGTAGGAAGATCCAATAATAGCCATTATTTAATATTATCATTATTATAAAATAAAAATATTTTTAACAGATTTTATTGCGAATTATTTTATTCAATTATACGTCTGGCACGCAAAAGAAGTATAAAAATTTGAATATCGAGCAGAAATAAAATATCGAAGTTTGAAATCGATTGCAACTTCTTCAGAGACTAAGTCGATTATTGTTTGAAATCGGTCAGGTTACGCATTTGGACATAACTATTTGACAGAAAATTGAAATGTCAAACGCAAAATAAAGGAGTGGATTGACTATAAGTATATCAACTTGTATCAACTGTTTTAACACTAATAAAAGTGTTACAGTTTTAAAATTTTTCGTTTTTAAAGGAATCATCAATGACGAAAAACAAAAAACAATCGAATGGAACTTTATGATCGGTTCACAAAACCTATAAAATCCATAGACCGTAGCATCCAGAGAATTCAATAGAAAATTTTAAAAGCATTTGACAAACGCTATTTGCCTACGGCTTTTGGTATTTTTTTTTCAGTAGGCAACTATATTGAAAATACGTTAAGTAACTTTTGTAGCAGTTTTTTAATAACAATTTCAAGGGCAAATAAATTTTCGTGACCAGTAAAGCTCGTTTTATAGGTCCTCAGAGCCCTTTACAGTCGTGTCTTTCCGTTATCGAGCAACCTTGGAAAAAGTATACAGCTGACCTTGTCCACCATCAAGAAATAGTTTAGAATCAGCGAACCTGCTCACCATTTCTCAGCTGTATCTTAAACCAAGCATTACAACACATAGGTCACAAAGTTATTCCGGACTACAACATCTAAACCCGTTATGAAATAATTGAGAAAAAACATCCATTCATGCATATAGATATTCGCATGCATAAATGGTAGATAATATAACCTGCGAGTTTTAAATTCCTTACTAGCTTATGCCCGCGACTCCGCCAGCATGGATTTTGGTTTTTGCGTTTTTTGACATCTCCCATTCTATTCAACCGATTGTGATAAAATATGCGGTTGAGTAGAACCGGTGATAAAGTCAAAAACGCAAAAACTGACATCCACGCGGGCAAAGCCGTGGGCATAAGGTAGTCGTATAATATAGTTTTGAACAGAAAATAACCTTGAGCTGTGCTTGAAGGAAGTTAATAATTATTA
Source organism: Lithosia quadra (assembly GCA_963576445.1). Classification (NCBI taxonomy): domain Eukaryota; kingdom Metazoa; phylum Arthropoda; class Insecta; order Lepidoptera; family Erebidae; genus Lithosia; species Lithosia quadra. Next base: position 12,447,859 of record OY754886.1, read on the forward strand.
CCTAAGTTAATACATTAGATGAGAGTTCATGTCTAATATAGTGCTATCATTCAAGTATTACTTATTCACTGAAGCACTCGCGAACTTAGTGAAAATCACGATACGTAAGATGTTCCTCAGAAATTATGTATGGTCCAAGTTTATAAGAATAATGTTTTTCTCGTACGAAATAATGATGTGAAGGTAAACTAGATATAATTAAATTTTTATTAACTCAACCATTTGTTTTTACCGTGGTTAATTCTGTTTTAGTAGCTGGTTATCAAAGGAAGAAAATAATTACATGTTCGTAGCTGGTTACGAAAGACCAGTTACAATGGTGAACAAAAGGGCTTTTTCTCGATGAAATCCGAGGGGAGTGAATATGACTAAAGATAAACGTAAAATCCATCTGAAACACAAACATTTCTCACGATTAAGTTCTACACAGTGACTTGGAAGTTAATTTACTTTGTTGTATTTCAATAAACACAAAGGTTCAGACTTTGACTGCGTGAAAACAAAGTCTTAAAATAAAATATTTAATGAAAATATATAATAAATTCTCTTCATTTAATTTTAGACTTTAAATGTACCTATGTGCCAAAAATCTAATTTTAATAGTATTGTGGAATGATAGTGGTTTGGTTTGATAAAAAATATCAGAGTTGAGGTCATGGCGACCAGTCTATCTTAATACAGTCGTATCTCTGCGTTTAACATAAAATGTAACTTCCTCGACGCCTGCAACTTACAACTCGACCTAACCTCGCACAAACTTCAGTAGACAAAAGCTAATTCGATGTGACATTGACTAATATAACTTTAGATGATGCCGTCTTTCCCACTTCACTTTGTTCTTTCTTTCTTCTCAATTATTAATAACCGGTACAAAAATAAATGTTTTTGTATTTGTTTCTTAAATTTTGTAAAGACGGGTTTGTACAGGCAGTAAAAAGTGGTTCAAGGTTTTATGTAGGTATGAAGATGTTTTGTATTGTCGTGATCATAATCATCTTAGCGTTATTCACGATTGTATACAATCTTCGAGGGTCTTTGTTGAAGTCTTATGGGTTAATCAGTAGGTGTATCAACTTGCAGGTGAGGTTGCACCATAAGTATAGTCCAAGCTAAACACATCTGTAAATTGGCTCTCTGTTTCATATACTTAAATCTAACCTTAAATAACCAAGCACAGGTGCCTTGGTAAAGCAAATGTACTTGAACATGTACCTTTGGTACAAATCCTGAATCTCTTCAAACCGCATTAACATCCCATCTTCTCAATTACAAAACCTAACATCCCCTAACAGACCATAATAGTTTTTAAAGTAATACGAGCATAAGGCTTCGTAACATCAGTATAAGTAGCCTAACGACAGCAATATTCCCCCACATTACCCTTCAGGCAACGGATATGAAAGTTTTCATAACCACTTACGTAAGTATTTAGAGAAGGTCCACTTAATTATTTAAACATAATGTTTGACCCCTGAACGTGGCCTATGAATGTGGAGAACTTTAATTATCTCGATTCCAACCCTCGTTTTAACGACCCCCAAGTGCGTAATTGCTTACGTAAGGGTGGAATGGACGTAGTGACTGAAAAAGGCTAGTTCTCAGAACTAAGGACAGAGTTAGGAAGCGAGTGTTGAGGTACATGTTTAATTAGCAGTAAGGAAGTCGGGGTATGAAGTTGTTTTGTGGAATTATTGTCGACCTTTTATGTTTATTTCTGTGTAATGTGTTACATTTGGTATTATCTCTGTCACACTACCACTTTGAATTCGTTTCATAACTTTGTTCATTTTACTTAAGTAAGTATAGCACGTAATTGTGCGATTTTATATAGTCTAAGTTCGACTCTCAAAGTGGTTGAATTTTTATTGGGGTTTTCGCGATAAAGTTGGAAGCACTTGGTCTATTCATGGTTGTTGATTACTGTAGTTTATGGCAGCCAATGACAACCAATAAACAAATGAATAAATTCACAGTTCCTTAGCCCGAAATAAAAGCCTTAGCTCTTGAAAACCTATGCATATTCTTAAAGAATTTTAGTTCATATATATTTTGTACCCTCTTTTATTTTACTTGACACCTGTCAAAAAGGAAAGAAAAAAAAGCCGTTAAGCATCTCACTTGGTGTTCATGCATAATTAATACCTACCTTAATTTAAAAGAAATTATACTTCGGAGGTTAAGTGACTTTTTGTGTTTACTGCATTTATTTTCAAATATGAATTAGGATAATAACATAAACAATGAAGATTGATAATTTAAAATTGTGACTCTATTTAAAATAAAAAAGTTGAACGTGAAAAGATTATAACATAAAACAATTGATACGTTAAAAATGACTTTATTGACACCGGGTTCTAACTGCAGTCATAAGGCGTCGCTGGCGGTCATCATTCGACCTATGGCCGCCAGTGACAGGAATTTCACCACAGTTGCAACTTTCCGCGAGGACATCATTACGCAGATGGAATCCGCGGATCAGGGAGTGAGATTTCTTTGCCAAAACCAGCGGTGGAGAATTTGACCAGGACCATTCTAATATAAACTGTATCAAAATCCGTTCAGTAGTTTTTGAGTCCATCGCGAACAAAATATGAACGTTTTTGAACACAAACAAGATATTTTTTGTGTTCAAAATCGTTCATATTTCTTTTTTTTTTATTATCTTCAATGTACAGACATTTACCTACTATTTACATGAAAGTTTAGCAGTTAGCAATTATATAGAATATCTCTACCGCAGCTGTTAGTCTCAGTCCCACTCGTTAGACTAACGTACCTAAACCCACGCCCACCATAGAAAGCATTATAATATAAGTAATAAAATTACTTTCAAGGAGATTAAACGAGAGAAGGGAGTAAAGCTCGCCTTTGTACATGAAATTCAAAATGTAAGCAATTTAGTCTCATTTAGGTTTGCAGTTAATAATTTATAAACTTCGTTCTATAGCAATGATTTATCATGGAAACTACAGAAGTATAGGCAGCATCAAAAATTAATTATCAAAATACAGTTTCAAAAGTTAATGAACACTTAGTACCATATTATCTGAGTTCTTCAATAAATAAATAAATGATTATTCAGAGTTCCTTAATATTCAGTTGATAGCAATGGTTAGACATAACAGTAAACCAACTACTAATGTTTACTGGTAGTAGTGACCACTGGTAATCGTGACCACTGGTAATAGTGACCACTGGTAATAGTGACCACTGGTAATCGTGACCACTGGTAATACTGACCACTGGTAATCGTGACCACTGGTAATCATGACCACTGGTAATCGTGATTATGGCTCATACACACTAACATCACATACAGACGTTGTTCTTTAAATATACATAGTTTTCAATATAAATCTTTAAGAAGCACCATGGTTACGGAGTCCACCTTATGATCGAGAGGTTTCAGATTCAAATCCTGACCATTATACAGTACCAACGTGAACCGACTCATAACACAAGTGATTTCACTTAGTTGGTGACGTTAACGGGAATATTAATAATTTCGGCTACACTAATAGCTGGAATTATCAATTTAAAGACTAGGTACTAACCTAGTCTTTAAAAAAATATCAACCAAATTGAGTTATATATTCAGTTAGATAAAGTAATAAAATAAGTTCATTCTATAATAAATCCAGGATTGAGATAAGTGTCGAACGTTTTAATTCTTCTAATAAATATTCCATTCTAAAGAATAATATTCTTCGAAGATTTGAGTTTGTAAAATCTCCGTCTACCGATATCAATCAAATAATAAACAAAGCAGACAATATTCTATGGTCCGTAATGTCACTACAATCGCCCAATATTTTACAAAAGACAATAGAAACCCAGTGTCCACTCTCTCCGATCATACCTTAATAGAGTGTGAAGCACCCCTCCTTTTGAAACTTTGGGATATACAAAGCTCCGGTCATTTTCAGCACTAAGGCTTTATACAATAATGAGCCCAAATTGTTCATTTATTTAGTTCGTGTGAACTTAATGAGTTGCTTGCAAAATGTTTGAAAATAACTCTGGGGGTGTAAACTCGGGTATAAATTGTGATTTGAATGCTTATTGGGCAAAGAAGATTGGAGTAGGTGTGGCGAATGGCTTTTGTTTTCAAGCACAGATTTTGATTTAGGATATTAAGGGTACCTACTATTAAAATTAACTAACAGGCTAGAAGAAATGATGTGCCCAAGGTGCCCATGGCTCTTGCTTCTGGGCGTTTTGTTTAAGAAATTTAACCTTCTAGAGGACAGTGGGGATGACTCTAATAATATCAAATACTATCTACAAGGTGCTACTGGGCACTTCAATAAGCGGGTAAAGATCTTCTGGCAATAGGTCGGCGCTCTCTTGGGTTGCATCGGTAAGAGTGTTCTGGCAGTTTTTACATGAAAAAATCACATTAACTAAGTCAGTTTAGTTTAGTTTCAAATTTAGTTTCATACCTGTTGAAAGTATATCTTTAGATTTTGGCATGGGCATAAGTATTATTATAACATTTTTTTGTAATTTTTGACAGCAGCGCCCTTGTTGTACCGATGGTGCGATGTATTACTGGAACTTACAAGAAATAGATACACTATTTCAATTCATTGCAGACCTACAGAATTTATTCGAAAACAACGTTTGAGGCCAAAGCGCTGTGCAAATACCAAACGCGACACACTAAACGACTGAACCTAGCTATGCCAAATCTCTCTTCGATATCAGTTGCTTATTCAATCGGCGCGATTTGAGCTAGCGAGCGAAAATACAGTTGGGTGCACTGAACAATTTACAATTCACTTGTCGCCCGCCTCTCTACAGGGGACAATGGAAGTGTGTGATTTGAGGTTTGATTTTAGCCTAGCGCCAGCTTGGCTTGCTCTGTGGAACTGTTTCAGTGACTGGACGCTTTTTCTGGCCGCATTTAGATGAGGTTTTTGTTCATTGATTGGAATAATGGGTTAAGCTAGTTTCATGAATGTGATTGCATTTTTATTACTTTTTATATGGATTGTTCAAGAACATGTTAAACTGTTCTTCTTCTTCTTTTTTTAATTCAATTGTTCCAATTCTTTATTGACAATCGTTTTGTGGGTATAATATGCTCTATAATTTTATATGCGTCATTAATGTAAATTTATTTATTGCATATTGCATGTATCTAATAACTAAATTTAAATGATTACTGTTTATAATTGCTAGCCATCTAAATATCTGTGTCAAATATCGAGTTTTTCTTTGTTACCATACTCCGTGCCTTTCCATAAAAACCAACTCAGTTGGGGTCTATTTTTCTTCACTGAAAAGTCACAACGGGATTTTCAGTATTTGACCTGAGCCATTTGACCTCCACATTAGTCCAGTTGTTGAACTTTTTTGGATTCCAACTACGGCAACCATGGGTTCTTCGTTGTTATGTAATTTAATAACTACTTATTCATGTCAGCAACGGTCATTCACAATGCAAGTTACGTAATCCCTTATGATGAAACCATAAGGAAACCACTTCATACATCGGATGAAAATATAATAATTAATTTCGTATATCTGATAGCAATCTATGATTCCATCATCTAAATATAATATTAAGAGACTTACTAATATGTATCAAATGGTTCGTTGCTTATTATCCTCATCGCAATCCTTAATTACAGTCTTCCGACAGAATATTATAACGTATTTCAAGATAGGGACAACTACAAAAGGGAATGCTTAGTTGGCACCCATAAAAAGGCGGGTCTGATTAATGGTTTTTCGTCTGAGTCCGTCCTTCTCCGTTAATCAAGTAAATAGTCAGTGAGCGCCTAAATGAATTTCTAGACAAGCATTTTGGGGATAAGGTTAAAAATAGTTTTTGCCACTTCGACGACGATAAGAACAGATTTAATTAGATAACATAGTTTTTGGGTCAATTTATTTGGCAATAGCTTTCATAAATTTCTAGTTTCAATTAGAGAAAATAATTAATTAGTTACTCACACTGGACCCACAATCTTCGATATAAAAAGAAGAGTCTACGACTAGTATAACATATCTAAAAATTATAAAAGATTTAATAAATTTATAAATACAAAGTTTCTGCCGAAAATTGCAAATATTTTTTGGAATTTGCATAGCTCTGTACGAATTTTCAGCTGGATCTGTTCAGCCATTAGAGTACGATTGAGTCAAAAACAACCAAACACCTTCACAAACTTTCACATTTTTATAATATAACTACGAGTAGGATAGATAGGTAGTAGAATCACAAAATATACACAAATTGATAACATATTTTTGACTGTACTGTTAGCTAAAACGCCGAAGTATTGTAATCTTCATTAATTTATACTGTGCAGTACACTTTTGGAATATCCGCAATGACAAAACGCTTTGCAAAACAATTTATCGAGCAATATTACTTTCCTTACACAACGCAAATCCATAAATCAGAGCAAATTGAACAGCGATTAAAACAAGACACATAACGAGGCTCACAATAAACATAATTTATTGGAACGTAAACTTTTGTGCAGTACATTAATATTTTCAATAATGTTCGTTGGAATGGTTAACGTATTTACTGTTGACCGGCTGTTACCTACTTTTAACACTAGGGAGTGATTTAAAATTGGGTTATTAAATTTATTATTATAATTTTTTTGTTTCGAAAATTTTTATAATGTTTTTATAGTGGGAGTTTCAGGTGTAAAGTATGGTTTATACATACTTGGAACTCTGAAGGTCCCTTAGTTTGTCGTGGATTAAGATACGACTACTCGTCTAGTTAGAGTTCCGTACCCAAAAGGTAAAAACGGGTCCCTGTTGCTAAAACTCCGCCCTCCGTCTATCTGTATGTCTGTTACCAGTCAAGACTAAGTTAAACATAATTATATTATTACACAGACCCAAACTAAACTGGGTTTGTAATATAGGTTCGAGAATTGAAGTAAAGGCTCATACTTAGATATTTTTTGTATATAAATTCATATTATACATGGAAACATCCAGAAAAATGTAAAATACCGATATTTTAACACGGAACGGTAACCGAACTGGCAAACTGACGTTGTCGACATTATTTGCACTATATTTGCAGCTCCACGCTCCACTAGTGTGTTGATATCAACCATACACTCATTCCAGACTCCTTAGTGCTCTCTAGTAGCAGTAGGTAGTAATAGTCACTAAAGAGTCTGGAGAGTGAAGAGGAATAAGTGAGATTGGGTTCTTCCAATCTCACTTATTCCTAACCTGGAAAAAAATTCAAGACCTCATGCACAGTACTGTACTCTCCTGCCAAGTGTTAGATACGGCTAGCCTCTAATCTCATTCAGCACAGTTAATGGCTGCACCATTGAGCACACACTTGGCTCTCATTGTAATTCTATAGTTTGTCAGATTTAGGTGAGCCTTGGTAACATTCCAAGTAAGACGACACACATAAATCGCAGGTTCTTCACTGACAACGTATTACCATACCAACGTGAGTTGCTCTTGACTTAAATCTAGGGATGTGTGACACTTCTATTTTATTCGATTTTTCGATTTCTATTATTGTAATGGGTATCCCCATTCCGATCTGTGGATTGGATTACATATCATCAATTCGATTTTTAAAAGAACGGTAAAAGAGATTATACTTATGAAAAGACAACTATTATAATTTTGTACATTTAACTAACTACAAAAATAACGAGAGGTTCATAATTTATGATAATTCATTCAGTTATTTAAATGTAAACAGCGTTTTTAAATCGTGTATGCTATTGTAAATAACTTCTGAAAGCCAATGTACCAACAAACTGTCATAAAGTATCACTGCAGTTTCCTGTAACAGAAATGATGATGTAAGTTATTTTGGTACTTCGTGCTTGAAATCTTGTATTTTGATTTTATAAACCAACCAACCAACAAGTAATTGTAATTTAGATTCAATTACGATTCATAGGGTCATACATTAAATTTTTCTAAGAGTGAATTTTTGACCACATTCAACCGCTTACACCACATTCTAATCTATACAAGTGACAAGCTTCATATCGATATAATTTCGATCCGTTCTTTAGATAGATTGGTACATCACTAGGTATTTAACTTAGGCTTGCAAGCATATGAATATGCAACCGATGGCAAGAGTAAGAGACGATGTTAAATTCGTACCGAATGAAGCACAGTCAAAGTTCTACATTTTCCACATGCAACAGAACACGTATTGTTGCAAATTTGAACGTAGGTACGTAGATGAGTCTTAGTAAGAACACAGTTTAATTAAGAGATATTAAGATTTTTAGTGTTTAAATATAGCTTCCATTTATTTTCAGTGAAACAGAGAAAAAGTATATTAACTCAAAACGAAATTATAAGAACTAAAATAATTACAAAGTAAAAAGTTTAGGTGTCGAAGTATGCCTCTCCATCGTTGTCAACTGGTAACGTACCCAAAAGATTGTTGGCATTGCCAAGTTGCTGACAAGATGCAACCCTCGAGTGATTTTACACTTAGAGGCCAATGGGATCTTAGATCAATAGACAGATAAAACCTTAGACAGAAATCTAATGATTTGTTACAACAATACGTAACATTATAGGTACTCGTAATAGCAAGGATAGAGGAGATATAGAGAGAGGAAGGGTACAATACGATTTTTACATTTGTTCATTTTGGAGCAAAAGCATTCAATGACAACGTCACCAATACAGGCAAAGAGATTTGGAACAAGACTTCTTTTGTTTAGCTTTGTGTTATAAGGACTAATGGCAGTAGTTGTAGTTCGAATTGTACCTATCGAAATAATAAGTCATGTTTCTAACTTTTGTAATTAAAATGTATATCACTGTAGGGCCTATAGAGAAACGATATTCTACTACTGAAATAGCTTCGAAACGAATACAAAAAGTCCGAAATGTATGACTGATATTAAATTTGTTACAAGTCGACATAATGCGATTCCCATTTGGAACTAAATTCCGCTGGCGATATAGGCTTTATCTAGGTTCCCAGATGAACACTGTTCTAACTTCAAAAGGATAAAAGATGTAAGTTAGCTACAAATAGGTACTCCATGTGAAGTGAAAGCATCGCAAAACAAACGAATGGTTTAATAAATTTCTAATAATTCCACCAATTGGTAAAATGTACTCTAAATAACTTTTTATTTTCTCAAATATAACACTTATTACTGCGATCAAGAGTTATGTTATCAAATAAATAACTTGAATAGACATTAACTAATTTCAATTGCATATAAAAATAATTAGAAAAACATTATGTAGGGTACAATAGTGTCACATTGTACATACAGGAATACCTACATTGTATCGTTTTCTTCATGCTACTACTAACCTTTTCTGTATAGTGGCAAATTCTCGCCTTAGTACACAGTACTCGCGCAGTCCTCGCAGCTTACACTGACAGTTGAACTCTTAGATTTCTTTACTGAGTTATTTATTTGACTAGGATACAAAGAAGCTTGGATCCATGCTGCCAAAAGTTTAATCTAAAAATAGTACTGCAATAGTATAAAAACTTTCGAACTGTTTTTTAGGTGTCCGCCTGCAAAGGCATTTAGTAGCGTGGCTTTTCAATTACTGCCCCTATAAATAGAAATTATTTGTAACAATCTATTATATTATTTTTGTCGGAACAGTAATTCTAGATTTAAGACTGATCAGTCGTACTAATTCTAAATTTGTGAAGTGTCTACAGCATAGAAATTAACTAGGTACATAATCCTTTCTGTGAGGGAGACTTGTTCAATTTTTCAAATAAGAAATATCTAAGTTTTAATCAATAATTAGATGAAAAACATCAATAATTTCTGAACAAGTAATGTCATTTATACATAATAAACCCACGTATCTAAACAAATAAAAACCTCTTAATAAAACATTCATAAAAATATATGTCAAGTAATAATCGTTTCAGATGATAAATGGTTCGTTTCAAATAGTTTTCATCGGCCGTAACATAATTTCGATAGCCATAATTCATTTCTATTCGTCTCGACAGGCAAATAATCGTAGTTAGGTTAGACAAATGGTAGTCAATTTATTTAGTCTCTGAAATTGTTTCAAATTAATGCAAGATGTAATAGAGGATTCGGGAAAGTGATGGTATCTGTTCTGACCCCCGAACTTTGAGTGTCGAAGCACTTAATGGATTTTAGTTGGCTTTATTAGTGTTCGATTCAATAGTATCTATATTAATAAAGTTGTAACTATTTCGACGATTAATGAAATTACGAGTTTGGGTGATGGTATTTGTAAATATATTTGAATCAATAAGTAACAACATTTAAATGGTTGCCATACTATTTTTAGGATAAGCAAATCTATTAGAAAACGTTACTTACTTTCAAACGTTTTCAAAGAAAATATTTTATTTTTACCTAAATACTAGTAAAAGAAAATAAAGAAGTTTTCTTCATTGAGAGTACACCGACAAACTTAAGATATTATAAATTGTCTCAAAAAATATTATTTTAGCTTTCAATCTTCTTCGTCGTAAGGGTAAGTATCTATAATATAGGTATGGAGTTTATAAGACTTAGTTGATGCGATAATTTTCTGTAACATTGGTGTTGCAGAAGTCCATAGGCCACGGTGACCGCTTCCCATCAGGTAGGTCGTGTGATTGTCTGTCACCCAAGTTGTATGATAAAAAACGTTTGCTGGCTTATTTTTCGTTACCAATTCCGTTCCAAGTCTCCTGAGTTAGCTGGTAGTCACTACCTATAAAATCGGGATCATTTGATTGATTGAAAAAGTTTCTTGCTTCAGAAACGGTTTTTTGGCAAATGTTTCACAAAGGAATTTTGTTGGTATAAATATTTCGGCGATATTCCTTTGTTTGAATAAAGCGAAACAAAGGAAATCTTCTGATTTGCTCGAAATGTATAAGTTCAAATTCATTCAACTTAACTAGTATAGAAGTTTTGGTACTCACTTACTTTTTTTATATTATTCTAGAAGGTGTGGCATCTAAGTTGGTAAAAACAATTATTTGTCAGAACAAAGAACTATGTTCTGACAAGTAAATACACTCCAGAGCAATGAATCCGGGTCACTTAAAGAATCCTAAAAATCTCGGAAACTAAAAATGCTAGGTTAATGCAATAAATTGTATTTAATAGACAATGTAATACTCCTTAAATGAAGGTATTAAAACTTCTTAGTTATTGTAAAGTTATATCATAAAAAAATCAAATTTGAAAAAGGGCCACTTTCGAAGATGGAACTACGAAATTACAGCATTTGGTTTTGCTTTTGTTTGTAATCTGTCATTTATGTGGGTACATAAACCATGTTGATAGTGCTCTATATTCATTATTCAAGCTGAAATTATGTCGCTTACGCCTGAAGAATGCACCAGAATACTTACAATGCTGGAAACCGGCCGGAGTCAGCGCGATACAGCCAGGACTGTCGGTGTGTCGCTGTCAACAGTACAAAGAGTTCTCCGACGTTACGAAGAAACTGGTTCTAACCTACGCAGACCAGGAACGGGCAGAACCAGGTGTACGACAGCACGAGAAGACCGATACTTGGTGAACACCATGCTTCGAAATCGCTTTCTCACAGGAACTGAACTCACCAATCAGTTTCGACGCCTCGGAGGAAGTAACCCAAGTGCATGGACAGTAAGACGTCGGCTTGCTGAATCTAACTTAAAACCCCTTAGACCTGCAAACGGCCCTAAACTGGAGCGTGGGCATCGTATTTCGAGACTAAGATATGCCCAGAGCCACGTAAATTGGAGTATTGAAGATTGGTCAAAAGTTATGTTCTCCGACGAATCAAAATTTATGCTCTACAAGCACGATGGAAGACACAGAGTGTATCGAAGACCAGGGGAAAGATTCAAGCAAGCATGCATCGAAGAAAAAGTAGCCTACGGTGGTGGGTCTGTACTTGTGTGGGCCGGAATTTCTTCTGAAAGTCGCACAGAGCTGGTGATCATAGAAAACGGCTCTTTAACTAGCGTAAGATATGTGGAAGAAATCCTCAATGATCACGTTGGTCCATTTATGGTCAATTTAGGTGAGGATGCTATATTTATGCATGACAATGCCCGACCTCATACAGGTAGGATTGTGAATGACTACCTTCAAGAGATGAACATTACTCGTATGGAGTGGCCAGCGCGCAGCCCGGATATCAACCCGATCGAGCATGCTTGGGACGAGCTAGGCAGATGCGTAAAACAACGAAACCCTCCCCCAATCACGCTTCGTGAGCTCAAAATTGCTCTCACAGAGGAATGGGAGAATATTCCCCAAAATCGTATAAGGAACTTGGTGTACAGCATGCCAAACCGCGTAAACGCAGTAATGGAAGCACGAGGAGGCAATACGAAGTATTAAAATTCAAGAAAATCGTAATAAAGTTCTAAAATTTCATGTTTCCTATTTTTGTTTTAAGGAGAGATCAGCAGTTTTTTTCTTTATGTAATTTTGTGTTAATAAAATGTATGGTGACTCATATTTTTTTTACTTTCATTTAAGGAGTATTACATTGTCTATTAAATACAATTTATTGCATTAACCTATCATTTTTAGTTTCCGAGATTTTTAACATTCTTTAAGTGACCCGGATTCATTGCTCTCGAGTGTAGTTTGATATTAAAATTAGAGCACAGAATAATAAATTGATATTGCTTTATTTAACAAAAACTAAATGCTTGGTTCTTTTTATCCTACGAATTCTATCAATTGCCAAGGGTAGTACCTACACATTAGAACAATATTTTATGTAATTTTAGACTTTCTTAGTAAAAATAATATTGAATTTAATGTAATATCGTTATAATTTAAGTCGTTTCAAGAACAAGCACACCGCATGCGTGAACCCTTAGGTACCTACTACATTTTCTCTAAAGTGTCAGTACAAGTACTCTCAATGAAATAAAAGCATAAAATAATGTTTTAACGAGTAGGTACACGTGAACAAAAGCTAACTTTGTTAATAACTCGTAAATCTTGTTCAGTGTCGGCGCCATTAAAAATCTGTCGAAGCGACGTAATGGCGGGATGCAGCGAGCAATTACTGTCACTCACTAGATTGCACTGACTCTTCGAAACTCGATAGTTACTCGTATACCTATCTATTCTTCTTGCAAATTAGCTTTCAAGCGAAGATCTTTATGCTAAAACTTACCTGTATTTTGACATTTTGGAAGAGATTTGTATGTTAAGTTATGTTTTTTTTGGTAGTTAAGTGATTTTGAAAATTTTATGTGTAGAAAATAATTGGAAACCTGCGTTCCAATTATTTTCTACACATAAAATTTTACGAATGTTACGAATGTTTCAGATATCTCCAAAAAATACGAAAATTCGTTAAAGTTTATTCAGGAATATTTATTTATTGTATATTCAAAGCATGCACTGTATTTATTCAATACAGCCATCGGTTATTATTTCAACTAAACCAATTGCAATCAAATGACAGAATTTAAGTTTACGTGGAAAAGTACGATTAATAGTACTTAACGAATGCCCAAAATGCCCACATTTGCCTTATCTTCTATCTATCTATTCTATATTCTATCTATCAGAAAATCAAGGTAATGTTTTAACATTACCTTGATTTTCTGATCGGAAAAATGATCATCCAGGACGGAACTTGGTCCAGGTAGCTCAGTTGGTCAGAGCATTCCCCCTGTAAGGGACTGGTCACGGATTCAAGTCCCGTCCTGGATGATAATTTTTTCCGATCAGAAAATCATTGGGAATAGTTAGCATGCAAATTGCTTTAAAATTAATTCAAAACATTTCCTTGGCGTGCAACATTAACTATCAGTTAGACCACTGGCATTAGCTACCATCCTACTAATATTATAATGTGAAAGTTTGTGAAGTTGTTTGTTACTCAATTACGCGTTAGCGGCTAAACGGCTCTGGCTGAATCAGTCTGAAAAAATATAATAATATCAATTATTTGGCGCTTTTTCTGTCTGGAATAAGTTCCCACGGGAAGCTGGAACGGATACCTACAGAATTTTATGCAGGCAATAGTTAATAACATCCACGAGAAAAATTACAACAGTATTAATTACATAAACAAAGTTTTCGCTATTATACGTCAATACTTCACTTTTAAAACTGAAGTGAAATATTCCCTCTTAAATATCATGTTTTGGATTAAACTGGGAAACAAAACCTTGGCCGCAGGGCGAGTGCTAACAAAAAATGAACAAGGGATTCATGAAAAATAAACTCCTATTGGAAACACGGCAATAAATCAATGAAAAAGTATAATCATTTGTTTCTCAGTGAAATGTAAATTTACGAGCGAACTGGCCCCTTATTCTGATGGCCAACCGTATTGTAACTACGCGCGATCGTATTAGCCGATCAATTTAAGTTGATTTAGTTTTACACCGGTTCTTTCTTCTGTGTTAACCAATTGAAATCGACTGACTTCTCATTTTTTGACTTTGATTAGAGCTCGATGTCAGAATAATGCCCCTGTTTTGAAATCGTGTTTAGATCGGAAAAAGTTTTGAGTGCCTATCGTATTTTTATTACTTCCGATCTCGTTAAAACTATCCATATAACTGATTGAACGAAGGTTTCAGGGATCAGGTAGTTTGGTAGTAGTACAACAGCATACTATTAGTCGAATTTAAACGTTGGAGAGCCATTTATGTGACACTACATTATAATAAGCAAGCTGAAGTGGGCGTGGGCTGGACATATATTATATGCCAAAGAACCGATGGGATGGAGCTAGCGAGCCCTTGAGTTAAAACTGGGAATCGGCAAACGGATGGTGGCACACCGCACCTCCAGCCAAATAGACTCATGATGACCTAAAAAGGCGGAAGACCAAGGTGCCCTAGCGCACATTGGAAATCTGCCCAGTAGTGGACTGTAATAGGCAAATTATTAGCCATTATTACCTGTTGGTTCGCGACTCTCCAAGTCTTCGTCCTAATCATTATTGTACACACAGCGTTAGAGAAAACATACCCCCTCAATACTTAAAGAATATTGCCGCCTGCGCCAGCCGCGTCAAATGGCTCATGAATGACGTCACAGGATCTATGATCATAACCTGATTCGGCAACTGCTAGACTGGTCAATATTTCAGTAAGTACTGACAATTCTAGCAATTTAATGACACCTTCAACAATATTCTATAGAAGCAAACGTTTTACTAATATCTTAAACTGATAGCATAAAAACAAAAAATTATATTTGCATTTCAAATTATGGCGGCACGATCCCAAAAACAAACGCTCTCACTGTTCCAATTTACTATTAGAACTAATTAAAACTTTAGTTTAATCCGAGATTCCCATTATACTTTCAGGAATGGTGTCTGGTTAACCTACAACTGGTGAGAGGGATCGTTTTGGATGTTTTTACACCGTCACGTAAATATGTAATAAAATAGGTACTATACCATAATTATGGTAATGAGTATGTATTTCATTAATCACAATGGTGACTTCGTCCGCTTGAACTTAAATACGGGTTACTTGTTTTTACGCGACATAATAATTAATGAATTAAATTAATATCTTTATTTTTGTTCAATGACAATAATTTAACTAAGAAAGTGGTATAAAATTTAATTTACCAAAAGCAATTTTTGCTAATTTTCTGAGCGACAAATAGTTCGCCCGATATAACGAAAAAAAGATTTACTCCCTTTTGGCAGCCGCAGGACAAAGATGGCGACCCCATAAACATGGATTTAACTTTACATTAACTCCTCTCTTGACATTTAAAAAATGAAGTTAATTTGTCTGATTTTCAACAGGTATGCAAAACCCAAATAACATAATAATGGATAATTAAATTTATAGACTACTAACCGAATAAATCTTCCAATATTTTTTGCCAATAAACCCATAAACGTGAAAACGATTGTCTAGTTTGGTTGGACGCTAAGGATTTATGGTGCTACCGGTAAGAGAGTTGAGATCCGAACGGGTGCCAAGTTCCTTAGCACTCACTGTATTAAATGATGGCTATAAATAGTGCAATGTTCCTAATAGACAGGCTCGGGCATTACCTATATTATATTAATAGCGATATTTGCTACACCTACTTTCATCAACAAAAATAACGTGATGGTTGACATGGACCAAAGGTCAAAATTCGCAATGAGGTCATCCGACAAACAACTAAGTTACCGACATAGCTGGCTGAATTAGCAAGCTTAAATCGCAATAGGCTGGCCACATCTGTCGAAGGACCGATGGCCATTGGAGCTAACGAGTCCTAGAGTGGAGACCACGAGTCGGCAAACGGAAGGTGGGATGCCCCCCAGCCAGATGGACCGACGACCTGAAAAAGGTAGCTGGGATGGACTGGATGCGGAAGGCGGAGAATCGGGTGGTATGGCGTACATTGGGAGAGGCCTATGTCCAGCAGTGGACGTCGACAGGCTAATTGTTTTTTTTATAATAATTAGGTGGCAGACAAGCACACGGCCCACCTGATAGAAAATTTGTTTGATTGTGTACTTAGATAACTGTAATACTTCTGTAAAAGGACTATGAAAATACATGGATTTTCAATCTCACGTCAAAACTCTGCTTTACGCCTGAAATATTTTATTTATTTCAGTTTACAAACTAAAACAAATGCGTTCAACTGTGAAATGCCGCCGATCAAGCATCCACAATTATTCCCATCATTAGCCGGTGGGTCGGACTCAATAAATCACTCTGTAAGCTCCTTTAGTTCCTTAGAGGTTTCATTGAAGGCACTGAAATTAAAGCTGTCTCTTAATACGGTTTTGCCTCCGTTTGTTTAAGGACAGTCGTCCTATTTACGACCCAAGTTTATTGACAAGTTTCCTCAAAGTTTGTTCTGGATAATGCATCTGTTAATGTAAAAGTTTTAACATGAAAATTATTTACGATCTCTTAACTTTATGTAAAAGGTGATGTTTGTTTTCTTATAGCCCTTGTTTTACATTAACGGCAATATATATAATTATCAGGTTGAGTTATTCTTTGGTATTGTAACAGTAAATGTAGGTACTCGTAAATACATATTATCGAAGGCTTGTCACTGAAGTGAATTGAATATACTAAGGCTTATCCAAACGTTTCTTTGTATCTAGATTCTGGTAAATATAAAAAATATTAACGCAAGTTGATTTAAGGCATGACGCCTGTAAAACCAAAATAGCAAAAATAATATCAAGTCACTTGCGTAGTGTCTATAGTTTATAGAGCTGCAGGGATTACTTAAACCCAGAAGTACCAAATTCTTATTTCGCAACCAAGCAATGTTACATTACGGTCAAAGTTGCTTACTGAAGTTTAGCGAAAGTAGTCGCAACTAGCAACACTTAAAGTGCTAGCACACGGCGTATTTTAAACGCACAGTAGACGCGCAGATGACACGCGTATACGCGCTTCAAACGAGATTCGAACGCAACGTTGTGACCCTAATGCCCTAAGTACACTGGGTGATCGTGAAACGCGCGTGCACTGCGCGTATACTCGCAGATACAGCGATACAGACGCGTTGTTACCATAGAAACCATAATAAGCTGTTTCCATAGAAATAATAAATATGTCCTATATGTTTCTGTAAGCTTGGTACTTCATATAAAAAGTACCATAAATACTTACTTTACATTCCTCTGCCCCTCCGCCCTGTCGTTTGTATCGCGTTCTACGCATGTTTGGATCTATACAAACGTAAAAATCGGCGTCGACGGCGCAGACGACACGCGTTCCTGAAACTCCGCGTCGTCTGCGCGTTTTAAATACGCCGTATGCTAACGGCCTTAAAGTGGTTCTCTTTGTGTCAGACCAATTCAGTAATGCGCTTATTTTCACTAGTACAGTTGACATTTAGATAGTGGATTTAGTTGTTCAAAGCACCCAGGCTTGGTAGTTATGGAAGTCAAAAGTAGCTTTAATGAGTTTACCCTCTTTTATTACTATATCAGAGTGTTAGGCTAAATGCAACTTTGTGTCCATGTCTTATGGCTGATGTTACAAACCAGGTTAAAGATATAGAAAAGTTTTAAAATCCTCTATTTGTAAAGATGGTTTCTGTAGAATTAGTGGTGAAAGGTGACTTTAGTACAGTTGCAGTGTGAGTACAATATTTAGATGCTAAGGTATAGCTTAATATTTGTTACTTACTTTCAAGTTGAAAGAAACTCAGCTAATTTATTTATTTTTTAACCACTATGTAACTAACTAAATAATATTTTAAATTAAACCATTGACACAGTGGGGTCTTATCGTAGACTGTAATCTCTTACACACAACCTTTTTTTTTACAAAGATCTTGGCAATACAATAATAAAGCTATTTTTCAGCGATGAATAGCAGCTAGCTTTTGATTTCTTAGTAAAAGTTTCATTAAATTATATAACTTTATTTTTTTCTGAGTCAAAAGCACGTACCTATGTGAAAGGGATAAAAAACCAAAATATGGCTGCGATCCTGTTCGAAATTCATAAGTAATGAGCCAGTACAAAAGTTCAGTTGTTACAAACGCGCGTGACCTGCCACCTGCCACACTTTGTGGTTGATGTTCATAATAAGTTGGAAAACTGTGAAGATATAAATTTTCAGTTATATTACTGAAAAAAAAAGAATGCTCATAGCTCATATTAACATCATAAAGGTAACAAATAATAAACATATTTTATACTTTTTAAGGCTGAATAATATTTTATTCCAAAACGTATGATGATTTAGTAAAAACAAAGTCCAAATACTTACAATTAGTATCTTTCTTATTAACTACTAAGTGAAGTGTAGTTTATAATTAAGTATTATTATGTAGGTACAGCTAGTTTAGAAGGAGTTAGTAACAGATTCCTTAAGTTTATCCTCTAAGTTGATCGAATGATCATTTATTTTTAAAATATCCGGATGTATTAATAAGTACAAACGACATTTAGTACAATTTCATTATACAGTCCACTTAAAAACTAACTAATAAACCCGCCCCGGACCAATCCCGGCGCAGAAGTACCCATGACACTCGCTACGTTTCCACGCTGGATTGCGATGGCCCGCCTCTGCACCAGGAATGCTGCGGAACGAGAGCTACCCGTTGTCCTCCCTACCCTATGGCCAATCTCCCTTATGAGGCTCTTGGCCTCATTGCTCCAGCTCCGTAAGGTCCCCATCCTCTAAGAATATGTTCGGCGTTAATATATATGGCATTTGCAAATAATGGTTCCTACTAATAATTTTGTCTTGTATTGAATTGTTCAACTGTGAATAATCTTACTTTCTGTACAAAGGTATCGTTCCAAGGTAATTTGATAAACCATACGGGGTTCCATTAACGGGGTAAGGTCGAACTCATCGAGTCAATTTATTATCATTGTTCTATACCCACACATTGCATTGATTACAGTTCAAATAATCAATTCAAGCTACCGGAATCGTTTGTAAATGTTAGCCATTATTTAAAAGTTCGTCAAAAGAAAACTTAAAAATTGTAAGTAGGTACCTAAGTCTTCTCGTATTTACTATTGTTGAAAATTATATTTATTTAATAATATGCGAGTATAAATGGAGACATCAACAATATTTTTCCTTTATTACTCTTCTCAAAATTTTTCCAGAAGGATTTCTCGGTATCTCATCCACAAATTGTACTTCTTTTACTCTTTTATATTCTGCTACTTTGTAATCAACAAAAGAAATAATTTCTTCAGCGCTTACTTTTTGTCCTTCTTTTAGTACTATAAATGCTTTAGGGATCTCTCCCATTCTTTCATGAGGAACCCCAACCACGGCTACGTCGAAAACATTTGGATGGTCTTTCAAAATATTCTCTAGTTCAGCAGGTGGTACCTGGAAGCCCTTCACCTGAAAATAATCAAAATTAATTAGTACTGAGACATAATTGATCATACTTCCCAACTCACTTGAGGTCGGCCTTTCAGTTCAATAAGAAAACGGCCGAATTTCGATATTTTTCATGAAGCGATTGCCATCTGACCTCCGCAACCTATTGGCGATATCGAAATTCTGTGGTTAGACCAGTTACCGGACTTTTGATAAGATTCCAGCTGTCTGCATCGACTGCCATAAATGTTTGTATGGCAACCGGGACCGACGATGGCTTAACGTGCTCTCCGAGGTAACTAAAATACTAAATGTCGTAAATTTTACAATTAATTATTGTGCATTGTTTTTCCTTATGTAAAATAGTTATCTAATTGGGTATATAATTAGAAGTTATAAAAAATTATCATACAGTGGACATGATGGTATTATTGATTTTACTTACTATCCTCAACAATAAATATTTAACTGAAATCTTCAAGTTACCTTGATCAATTCCTTTAGTCTATCAGCTATTGTAACGGCTCCACTTTTGTCAATACTAGCTAGATCCCCAGATTTGAGCCAACCGTCTTTGGTGATGGTATCTTTAGTTGCTTGTAGATTGTTTCTATATCCTTTCATGATATGAGGACCAAGAATTTGTAGTTCACCGACCTGAATAGCATCATTTATTGTCTGTAGTTTTGTGCCGATTAAAAAATTACACTACGATTTACTTTATATTCGTTGATGATATTAAAACTCACCTCATTTGGTCCAAGTACTTCCTGATTAGAATCCACAACCCTTAATTCTGTGTTAGATAAAGTGAAGCCTACAGTATCATACTTATTGCTGCCTGGTAACATCATAGTTACTAGTGGTGAAGCTTCCGTCATACCGTATAAATTTAACAAATTAGCATCAGGCTGAAAGATACAAAAATATTAAATTATATTTCTTGCTAGATTTAAATTAAATGAAGCCTATTTATGCCACAGAAATATTAATGCGCCCATCTGACCAGAAGCAATTAGCGTAATCTATCGACCACTGCAATATCAAAAGCGCGTTAAGTTATACTGTTTTACTGTCTGTCTCAAAGTGTGCAGAGGCAGTAACGAAATAGAGCATTGAAGTTATAGAATTACGATGGAATTTCACATAACTTGCATGACTTGCAAACTACCCCTTTCTATTTACCTGCATTTTCTCTAGAACTTTTGAAATGTCTTTCAGTGGTAACAGAGCACCACCCGATGTTATGGTTTTTACAGATGCCAAATGTTTATTTGTCACTCCAGAATGTGACCCAAGAAACAATACTAAAATTAGCAACATTATTAAGTAAATGTGATAATAATTAGGTGCAGGGCTTATAAAAAATTAGCCTACTGAAATAGTTTCAATTGAAAAAGTAATCTATTTGTTGTTTGAACTAGAAAAAAAAAGTGTTTGTCACCACTTCCAGATTTCGATTTTATTGAAGAAAGTGCAATAAATAATACGAACATTGTACAGAATAACACAAAAATAGTTAATGGGAGCTCTAATAATGTTTACTTAAATATCTCTACATACAAAAATTAGATTATCTCTGAGAATTTTTGAAGTTAAGCAATACCTATCCATAAAAATATAGTCTAATGTTTCTGATGTCTCTCGTAGTTTACGAGAGACATTCATCATGATATTGCATTTACTGCCCAGGGACATAATAATGCCTTTACTGTGTTATCTATACTTACTCAGAGGAGGTGCCATGTACATAATATCAATAGGATGTTCTTCCAAAATATTAAGGAAGGTACTTGGGTGAAATTTAGGTACCGTCACTAATTTGGACCCAATCGATAATTTATGCTGCATTACTATAGAGAGGCCATAAATGTGATAAAATGGCACTATAGCTAGGGTAGTGTCCTGGGTTTTTTCTGAAAACATAGTTTAAAATAAATTTTAGTAACATTCTTTTCAATATCGGATAGTCTAAAATACTACCTATTAATTTTGTTACTTCTCTTTCCTGTGAGTATTATAAATTTTTACTTATAAATCCGCTATCGCGTAAATTGCCGCAATAACAGCAAAATTAATGAACTTAAAAGAATATTAAGCCTAATTATTCTCGTCTTTTGGTTGCGTTCTGTTTCACAAATTCTTGGTCATATATTAGAATGATCAGTGTCTACCGTGTTGGCTCATGAATATTAATATAAAATTTATTTAGTTGAACTTGCATCTATTTTTTATCAATTAGGTATACGTACTTTATGTAAATTTTTACTTTTGGAATAAATTTACGACGGAATACCTTGATAGTAATAATAATAATATTATATTAGGTCAAGATAATAAAGGCTAATAAAAACTACCTATGTAATATAATATACTCACTCGTAGTTTCATTATAATGTCTGATTGTATCTACATCTTGTTGCAAACAATTCACTACAATGTTTCTATGTGTCAGTTCAACACCTTTAGGAAGTCCAGTAGTACCACTAGAATAAGGCAAAAATGCGACATCTTGAGATGTCTTATTTATATCTTTTAAAATGCTTTGGTCAACATTATCAGCGATAGCTAATTCTTCGAAACAAATTGTTCCTGATGGTATATTACTATTATAACCCTTAACAGTTATTATTGGTAGTTCTTTCTTGGCTAAAAATAATGCTTCTTTTAGAACTGGAATGGTTTCTGGAAAACCAATCAAGACTTTTGCATCAGAAAGTGTTATTTGACGTTCGACCTCATCTGAAAATAAATAATAAGTTATTAAAAAAATGTAAGAAATATCAATATTCTTAACTTTTAAACTTTCGCGTTCCATGACTATTATACGTAAACGGGAATTAACGCGATGCACGGCTGAAACAGTCAGCCTGTGACCACGGCCGGTGTAACCTGGTCGAAACGTCAGGCATCCAAAGGTATGTATAAGGTATGTATATACCTTTAACGTGTATCGCGTTAATTCCCGTTTACGTATAATCCTACTAATCCTACTTATAATATTATAAACGCGAAAGTTTGTAAGAATGTATGTCTGGATGTATGTTTGTTACTCTGCCACACAAAAACGGCTTAATGAATCTGGCTAAAATTTGGTACAGAGATAGAATATAGTCTGGAATAACATATAGGCTACTTTTTATACAAGCTAATACCGCGGCTCCGCTCGCAAAGTCGATCAGTCGGGATTTTCTAGATATATGTTTGTTACTCTTTCACGTCAAAACGGCTGAATAGATCTGACTGAAATTTGGTAACGAGATAGATTAAAGTGTGGAATAACATATAGGCTACTTTTTTTACAAGCTGATACCCGCGACTCCGCTCATGGAGTCGATCAGTCGACCCACGGAGTAGATCAGTCGGGATGTCTGTATGTATGTTTGTTACTCTTTCACGCAAAAACGGCTGAATAGATCGGGTTGAAATTTGGTATAGAGATAGATTATAGTCTGAAATAACATATAGGCTACTTTTTATACAAGCTAATACTCGCGGCTCCGCTCGCGAAGTAGATCGATCGGGATGTCCAAATATTATGTTTGTTGCTATTTCACGTAAAAACGGCTGAATGGATCTGGCTGAAATTTGGTACCGAAATAGAGTGTAGTGTGAAATAACATATAGGCTACTTTTTATACAAGCTAACACCCGCGGCTTCGCCCATGGAGTTGATCAGTCAGGATATCTGGATGTATGTTTGTTACTCTTTCACGTAAAAACGGCTGAATAGATCAGGTTGAAATTTGGTACAGAGATAGATTATAGTCTGGAGTAATATATAGGCTACTTTTTATACAAGCTAATACCCGCGGCTCTGCCCGTGGGAGTCGATTGGTTGGTAATCGTTTTTTGGCCATATCCCCGGTTCTACTTAACCAAATGCAATCAAACATACGGCAGATTTTATGTAAAACCAAGACCTTTCTAATGAAAAGGCGGCATCAAATTTGTTCAGCAGTTTTTGCGTCCATCACGAACAAACAGACAAGGATTGCAAAAAATAGATATTTGTGGTCAAGATAACCAAGTCTTTTTTTTCAAATATCGATTATTACAACTAAAAGTACTGTTATAAAGGGATATGATGTCCACACTGTCGCCTTAAGTGGAGAGTGGAATGTAGGGTGGAGTCGGGAGAGGAGATTGGACAGTAGAGTGGAGGTGGAGAGTGGAGTGGAATGTGGAGTGGAGAGTGGAGTGAACAGTGGAGTGGAGAGTGGAGTGAACAGCGAAGTGGAAAGTCGAGTGGGGAGTCGTTTCATTCAAATAGACTTGGTGGCAATACCGAATTCCACGCGGGCGAAGCCGCGGGCGGAAGCTAGTAATCAATATTCTTATAGAATTTTTTCTGTTTACCTCCAGAATTTATCGACCAAATAATATATGCCTATAACTTACGTGGCGTATAGATTGGGTTGACGGTAGAAACTACAGCACCAGCCTCTAATGCTCCTAATGTAATGAGTGCGTACTCTGGAGAATTGGGAATCATGACAGAGACTACATCGCCATCTTTGATTTTTAACTGAGTGCGCAGCTTAGTTCCAAAATTACGAGAGTACTTATAAAGCTGATGGTAACTATAAGATCGCTTTGTAATACCGCATATCTGAAAAAAAAAAGAAATTGGTGCTCTAAATTATATTTTTGTGAGGGTATTCTTAGTGTTACATAATAATATAATCGTTATTACCTACTGTTATTAATATTACACGGTAATTATATAATAGACTAGCTGTTGCCCGCGGCTCCGCCCGTGTGGATGTCGAAATCCGTTTCAAAAACTATCCTATCTCTCAAGTTGGATCGAACTGCACATGGTGTGCGAATTTTATTATAATCGGTTAAGTCGTTTAGGAGTCCATTGAGGACAAACATTGTGACACGAGATTTATATATATTAAGATTATATAATAGATTATTGTTCAAAATGTACTTTTTACAATAACATAATGAACTGCTAACGTGCAATATTCTTGAGAAAAATGATTTAAAGACAATACATTTAATTTTGAAAATTTATTTCTTGAGCCAAACGACAACACTCCATACAAAATCATGCCACTTAGCGACGTCACCGCAAAAGTACAGCGTGCAAGAAATTTTTTATCATATTATGTATAGATCTGAGCGCAATGTAGTTAAAACTAAAACATTAAGTAGCATTGGTGTGTGTTGTTAAATTAATCTTATGTCATGGATTGAGACAACTTGATAGTTGATTCAAAAACGAAAGTAACATAGGTTTTACTTACGACTGCAGTTTTATCAGCCCATCTCTCCATGTTCTCCCATATATGTTCTGGGACAGTTCTACTAGGAATATCGATATCTTTATGAGGGGACTTCACAGTATTATCTGATGTCCATAAACTTGTTTTTCTTGTGGAAAATGCTGATATATTTCTGCAAGCCACTAATAGTGTATTTGCAGTAGTTGTTAGCAAAGATTTTGTTACCATTGTGTTTCTGAAAAGTGGCAATGAGAATGAAATAATATAGGTAACTTCATTGCTGTATTGTCCTTTGTATTAAGTCTGTAACTTAATATAAACAACAAAAGTGTAGTTTTGTTTATATCTAGTGTATTTATAGTACGTACTTATCTGTAAGAAATCTTTATAAATATTGCCACATATGTACACAAAAACTTAACTATAATATATGATTGTCGAATCACTGAGCACTATAATTAAATTCCACTCAAAATACTAGCAACAAGCCAGGAATCAATCTCCGAAACAATAAATAAAAATACTAGATAAGTACTAATGGAGCGATTGTATATCATACACTCGACCACGTCAGAGCGTGTGTGATAATAATTTAGTAATTTTAAATAAAGTGACTTAGCGATTAGATACACGTACCTTGGTACAATAATAGTCAGCAAACTTGACGAATATATGAAATATGTGAAAGTTCGCGCATACGAACCAACCAAAAAACTTAAGGACTGATCATCTAATGGATCTAATGACCCTTTGAATCCGTGATTTGTTTAATATGATCTAAAAACAGTTGCCCGCGTTTCCACCCAAGTGAGTTCTGATCGCAGCCCCGTAACTCATGGGAACCTATTCCAGGGATAAAAAAGAGCTTATGTTATTCCAGATCGTAATATATCTCTGTGCCTAATTTCATTCAGAAATGTTCAGCCATAATAATTGTGTGGCACCTATGTGGTAAAAAAGAAAATAACAAACATCCATACTTACCGAGATGATTGGATTATTGGCGCGCCAAAACGGATTGGCGGATCATAGATACATTTTTTATTCATATAAGTCCTACTATCCTACTAATATTATAAACGCGAAAGTTTGTAAGAATGTATGTCTGGATGTATGTTTGTTCCTCTTTCACGGAAACATAGCTGAATGGATCTGGCTAAAATTTGGTACAGAGATAGATTATAGTCTGGAAAAACACAGGCTACTTTGTATCCCAGGAATGGGTTCCCGTGGGCAGCTGTAGCGGGAAAAGGATTTTATACAAGCGGTGCAGCGGGCAGCAGCTAGTATATAGTATTCTTATAATAGTACAAAACTGCACAATTTATCTGCAGGATCTGGTGAGTCTCATAGTAGGTGATTACATTTATTTTTATTAGCTAAAAACTTACTTACCTTGAAATACTACTTCGCTTTAAGTTTATTTTTAAAAGTATTCTTGTCTGAAAACGCATGCTACAGTACATTGTCAGCAAGTTCACTAAAATATGTAAACTTATAGGTTGCATTCAGAGTTCTGCTTATGTTATCTATTCCCGAATGAAACAGTTTGCATATTTTTCAAGACTAGTAATCTTTTCTAGCATGTCAAACATTATGAAAACTAAGTTGCTGAAAGTTGCTGATCAGGAAGATGGATTTTCTGAATAGTGGCACATGTCAAGACATTACAACTGCTGTATAAAAATCCATATATTACAATCATCTACAAACATACCCTAGATCTAAGCATCCTAAAATATGGACCGCCCTCAGTACGATTAAATATTAGGCGTAAGAAGCAACACTCTTTGTGAATGAGATTTTTAGGTCAGGATGAAAAAACTTAAGTATAGAAAATAAGAGTATCAATACGTACTTGATATTCTTCAATTCTTCTTTTAAAATATTTTCTACAGAAATATTTTCACTTGTCTTCGTAATAATAAAACAAAACTAGACCACCAATCAAGATGTTACACAGTGACTCGCCGCAAATACACTACTTTACTTACGTAATAACTCGGCTATGACTTATTTCCTTTTATTTCTTTTATGCAAACAAGTCAAACGAGTCAATAAGATAAATTACAGTCTACTCTAGTAGTAACTCAGGGCAAGAAGAGCGTCTGGTAATACTTAACGCAAACACTTAGTGCAGCTAACAACCTGATGTCAATAAAAATATACAATTCGTTTCGTTCATGCTTGTCAAAAGTATATCGCTAAATATAAGTTGAGTTGAGACACTCGTCTTTCAAGATAGATTATCTTTTCCTGATTTATATTCTATTTAGAAGAAAATAATAGACTTCAAAGAACGCGTAATTACATACGAGTATTTTCTTTTCTTTTCAATGATAATGCATCTACGACGTTGCAATAAGTGATGCCAATTTTCATTCACTAATATTATAACTTGTACAGTTTACCTTTAATGCATTCATGTGTGTACAGGTGTAACACCTGTACACACATGAATGCAAAACACCTATACACACATGAATGCAATAAAGGTAAACTTATTATGTTAACTTATTATGTAACTGTTACATAATAAGTTAACATTTATTGCATTCATGTGTGTACAGGTGTAACACCTGTATACACATGAATGCAAAACACCTATACACACATGAATGCAATAAAGGTAAACTTATTATGTTAACTTATTATGTAACTGTTACATAATAAGTTAACATTTATTGCATTCATGTGTGTACAGGTGTAACACCTGTACACACATGAATGCAATAAAGGTAAACTTATTATGTTAACTTATTATGTAACAGTTACATAATAAGTTAAAGAATTAATCATAATTTTTGCTATAAGGTCATTTAATTTTTAACAGTATTTTTCCCTTAAAACTCTTCGTAAAATTTTGCCAGAAGGGTTTCTTGGTATTGTATCTAAAAACATAACTTCTTTCACTCTTTTGTATTCTGCAACTCTTTTCTCTACAAAAGACTTGATTCCTTCAGCATCTACATTTCGCCCTTCTTTTAAAACTATAAAAGCTTTAGGAACCTCTCCCGTTCTGGGATGAGGTATTCCAATAACGCCAACATCAAAAACGTCTGGATGTTCTTTTATAACGCTTTCTAATTCTGCAGGGGGTAGCTGATATCCTTTCACCTAATTTAAATGTAGTGGTTAATAATAAAAAAGTGACTAAATCAGAATGCTTACAGAATAAACCTTTTGGACTTACCTTAATCAGCTCTTTTAGCCTATCAGCTATAGTGACGATGCCATCTTTATCAATACTAGCTAGATCTCCAGATCGTAACCAACCATCTTCTATTATTGCATCTTTAGTTGCTTTTGGGTTGTTTCTGTAACCCTTCATTACAAGAGGACCACGAATTAAAAGTTCACCAACCTGTGGAACAAATTTGGTTTATAATTTTACTATAATTTATAATGCTACTTTATAGTACGAATTATTTTCTTACCTCATTTACTCCTAATGATCGCAACTCGGAATCTGCAACTCGCAACTCAATATTGGATAAACCATAGCCTACTGAAGTATAATTGTTAGACCCTGGCAGTGTGGTCGTAGCCAAAGCAGTTTCTGTCAAGCCATACTGATTTAAGAAATTTGTATAGTGCTGAAAATAAAACAGCATTGTTTAGAATGAAGAAAATTACTTACCATGACTCATTGGAAGACCATGCTGCCTGTGCCTATAAAGCCGATTTGTATCGGTCGCCCATACTAGTTCACTTATTTTTAAGGTACCTATAATAGGTGGGTAAGTAATAGTAGGTTATAAGTATGTTTGCTTTTTGTCAAAGATACTGAAAAAAGTACACAATGTTTTAAAATAAATGATATATACCTTCATTTTTGCCAGGACCTTTGTGACGTCATTCCTTGGCAATGGAGCGGCTCCCGATGCGATTGTTTTGATTGATGCTAAATGTTCTGCTTTTACCGCTGAATTAGAACCAAGAAATAATACTGAAAATATACCATTTCATAGTTACAGGTATTGTAATATTCGCGTTTTTAGACATAGTGATACTTTTTTCAAATATAATGTAATGTAATCAAAACAGTTACTGTACTTATTCTTTACTTATTTGCGGTATTATTTGCTAATTATTTGCTCCACAAATTTGGAGTTTGTTACTCTATTAGTTATATATATCTCAATAGGTTACTCACTTAAGGGAGGAGGTGCATATAATAAAGTGATTGGATATTGTTTCAAGACATTAATGAAAGTATTTGGCTTAAAATTGGGTAACGTCACTACTTTTGCACCAATTGAAAGTTTGTGAAGTAATACTACAGATAGCCATATATATGGTACAATGGCAAAATATCCAAAATTATATCTTGATTGGTTTCTGAAAAAAAAAAGGAAATAATAATTACGACAACATGTTAATATTAATACACTATTTTAAAAACCATCACTATTAAATGAGTTGGATTTTTTGCTGTAAGCACAATGTTTTTTTAATCGATATAGGTTTATTACCTACCTATTTTAGTAGAAACTAAACACGACTTCTCAGACAGTTATACAAGTTTCAATTTACTAGTTTCTTTAGCAAAGGAAGGCATCAAGTCAAGAGTGAAAAGATTATGCAACTCAAGACTCGTCAGCTGACAATTTTTTTTTGAACTTATGAGCCGTTAGAAATATTAATTAAATTCAATTATGAGAGCTGGTCATATATTTATACTTACTGGTCGTATCATCATAAAGCCGCACAGTGTCCACATCTTGTTGTAAACAATTTGTAACAATATTTCTATGAACTAACTCCACTCCTTTAGGCATTCCAGTTGTGCCACTAGAATACATTATAAGAGCTACGTCTTCAGATTTTCTATTTACTTGTTTCAAATTACTCAGGTCGATATTATTAACTACAGCCAATTCTTCGATAGAAATTGTTCCTTTCAGTATATTAGTTTCGGGGCCCATAACTGTAATTATGGGTAAATTTAGCTTGGCTAAAAGCAGTGCTTCTTTTAGAATTGGAATGGTTTCTGGTTGGCCAATAAGAACTTTAGGATTGGAAAGCGCTATTTGGCGTTGAACTTCATCTGAAAAAAAAAAACAAATATATTTCAGAGAAAATAAATGTTGATTAACATTTACTGAAGCATTTGTACGCCGGCATGACTACGGCTAAGCACGCTGGACATTAACTAAATTATTGACCATCTTGCATGCATATGTACTATATTGACTCGTGTTTACACAAATAAATGATTTGATTTGATTTGATTTGTTTTGATTAATGTTTAATAATTTTCTAATGGAAAGAAAGGTGTGATTTAAACTTTTGAGTCTCTGCTACTCAGGATAGGTAACGCTATCGATAAACTTCTGTTCATTGTTATTTACACTTCTCCTTCAACTTATAGACTTAGTGGTCGATTGATATAAATATTTAGCAGGTAATCGATTTGCATGTTATTAATTAGCGTACGTAACATCTTTCGGAAAATGTGGTGGCGATTCGCACATTTCCTTTTTTTCGTACATTTATTATAAACTAGCTGCGCACCCTGGCTTCGTCCCTGTGCAATTATAGCACCATACTCGTGAACTTCTCCAAAATTTTCTTTTATACAAACCTTTTTCTGACAATAATTAACACACAATAAAAATAATTATCCAATTTTGGTGCAGTCGTTTCAAAGTTAATGCACGTATATAATATTTCGGTGATCCATTTTCATTTATATAGAAGATGAGTTTATCTTACTTACATGGTGTATAAATAGGGTTGATAGTAGTGACTTCAGCACCAGCTTCTAATGCTCCTAATAAAACAAGCGGATACTCTGGTGAATTGTACATCATGATACACAGTACATCGCCATCCCGGATTTCTAATTGTGTTCGTAAATTAGAAGCTAAATTTCGAGAATATTTGTATAGTTGATGGTAGCTGTATGAACGATTTGTAATGCCACATACCTTGGAATGAAAACATTAATGGTTTTGTAACACTTTAGAGATAAAAAGTTTAGGTTTGTTTACATTCGGTTCAATTTGCCAACAATTACGTCGTAGTCACCTATGTTGGCGGCCAAGGCCGGTCAGGGTCTTTACTAGGGTGTATCAAATGTCCCGGCCACGTAGGTTTTAGTCGGTTCGATTCTGACATAACCGCAGAATAAAAATAAAAGAAAAAGGAGTTCAAAAACGAAAAGAAAAAATTAAGAACGTACCACAGCAGTCTTATCAGCCCATTTCTCCAAATTCTCCCAAATATGTTCCGTTACAGTTCTTCTAGGAATATCTATGTCTTTATGAGGGGACTTTACGATATTGTCTGCCGTCCACAGACTTTGTTGCCTTCTAGAATATAGCGAAATATCCCTACAAGCTAACAGTTTATTCGTTGTTCTTAATATCATGTTCCTTGCAGACATCACGAGTCTATAAAAAGAAATGGCAACAATATACCTACGCTGGATGTTATAATTAAGTAATACCTAAGTTAAAAAAACTTACTGTGTTGCATGCGAATAAAGTTTTCTATTTCTATTTCTCAAGATTATTTTACGGTATGTACTCCACGAATATGTTTCAACTCGATATTTTAAGTCCGTTAACAGCACTTAAACTTTCAGTGAGGTACCTACATAGTTTTCTAACTCAGTAATTATAAGTTGCTGCCATATACTTTTGAGTGCCAGTCACTCAGTGAGCTAGTTGCATTCGCGGGTGACTTGATTTTATGTTTTTATTTGTCTTAAATCAACATAGTGATGCAGCCAATAGTCGACATTGTCTATCGAATTTTTTTTTTGTATCGTACCTACACTATGGACAAATATAATACAAGATTCTCATCAAGTACCAGTATCAACTCAAAAAGAACTACTGATGAGCAGGACTGACGTAATACCAAGCGCGCCGCGTTCTTCTTACCATCAGGCGAGGTGAAGTAATGTTGACGTGACCGACATAAAAAAAAAGTTCACCAAGTAGGTACAATATGTCGAGGCACGCGAGTTACCCTAATATAACAGATATGAAGGCATGGCTGTAGAAAATAATGATGATGGGTATGTAACTCAATTCGTTACCTGGGCATCACATTAAATAAAAAACTAAATTGGATCAAACACGTACCTAGCTAACATGCGTATAAAAGGTGCTCAGGTTTTGAGCTCACTGAGTCCCATTTTAAATCGAAGAAGTAAAATTAATCCTTCCATAAAAATGCAAATATTACAACACTGCTAACATGTCTAACAAATTATGAATTTCTTACAGACTATCCAAAATAAAACCTCGAAGGCTTTGTTGTGATTTCTTACAACATACCGTTCAAAAAAACTTAAAAGAACTGCACTCTTATTCAAAATTTCCTATACCCACTAAAGGATTTTATTTATAAATTGACACAAATTTTATACCACAAAAAACTTACCATAAGCATAATTAATTTGTAACATAAATGCAGCACAAGTTTCCGATTTGCAATACATCGACAAATACAAAACTTATCGTCTGCCCAACACTACTTGTTATTTTCATATGACCAGTCGCGTGAGATCCACTCGAAGCTGCACTGACCCCGCTCTCGGCCTACTATGTGAGGCAGTGCGGGGCGAGGTAGCTCGTGTTGCTGCTTTGTAATCTGGTCAACACAGTTTTGTATGCGCAAGCGTTGTATTTTAATAATTTGTAAATGTAGGTAGAATTTTGTTCACTGCGTTTTATTATGTTACTAGCTTATGTTCGTGGCTCCGCCCGCGTGGATATATCGTTTTCCGCGTATTTTGCCTATATCTCCGGTTCTACTCAACCGATTGTGATGAAACATGCCTAAAAGTTTAAGTCTGAATAAGACCTTCAAAAAGATGACATCCATTCAGTAGTTTTAACATTCATCGTACAGAAACAGACAGGAGATCAATTGTCTTTGCCAGATTTCTACTTTACTTAGATTAAAGCAATTGACTTCAAAGAATGCGTAAAATTACATACGAGTATTTTGGGTATTTCTTGCCCATATAAACTGAGAAATCACTAGTAATGTAAATAGTAGGTAGGTATTCTAAAAGCTGTTTTTGTATAGGTTTCATGTTGCATAATTTGAAAATCTAGTCAACCGCTCAAAAATTTCATGAAGGCCACCTTTGTCAAAAAAAAACATTTTTCTTGTTTTTGATTCACTAATGTATTACCAACCTACTAAGTACTAATAAAATACTTTCAGTTCTTAATAGGACATTATGGTCTTCAAATAGATCAACCTCACCTATAAGTCGGTTCCTGTGGGACGAACATCTGGTGCAGCTTTTCTTTCAGGTTTGAGAGGTCAGATGGCAGTCGCTCTCGGAAAAGTCGAAATATCAAACAAAAATAATGAGCAGGCCCTGGGCTCAAAAGTGTAAACTTTGGATGCTATCAAGAAATAGCTCAGCATATAATTATGGTCAGCATATCATCAACCAACGTAAAAACGATCTGAGTCCAAATAATTTATGTTAACCTTGTAGAATTTGAAGTAAGTACTTAGTTAAAGTAATTTTTTTTTCGAGTTAATTTCACATTAATATAGTAAAGTATTTTTAGTTTTGAGTTGTGTTTTTGTTAGCAGTGATCACAAGTTCACGCCTCTAGCATTAATTTACTCCTTTCCCCCTACTTATTGGGTCATCGTAAAAAAAAACACAATTTATACAATTAACAGTATTTTTCTCTTAAAACTCTTCTCAAAATTTTGCCTGAAGGGTTTCTTGGTATAGTGTCTAAAAACATAACCTCCTTCACTCTTTTGTATTCTGCAACTCTTTTATCTACAAAAGACATGATTCCTTCAGCATCTACATTCCGCCCTTCTTTTAAAACTATAAAAGCTTTAGGAACCTCTCCTGTTCTGGGATGAGGTATTCCAACTACGCCAACATCGAAAACGTCTGGATGTTCTTTTATAACGCTTTCTAATTCTGCAGGAGGTACCTGGTAACCTTTCACCTGAAATAAATATAATGGTTAATAATAAACAAGTATCTAAGTTAGAATGCTTACAGAATACAACTTTTGGCCTTACTTTAATCAGCTCTTTTAGCCTATCAGCTATAGTATTATTATTATTATTATTATTTACTTTTGGGAAGCCCGTTTGCCGGACGGGTGATCAGCCTCACCTTTGTTGGCCATTTCACCCATTTCCCTAGGGATGAGGGACTATCCGGCAATCACGGAAGCTCCCCGAACCTACCTGTTTCCTTGCACAGTCTTACTACCTGGTCCACCTTTAGATATTCCAGGTCCTCTTCGGTCAGTGCGTCTGTCCCCATAGTCTCCCATCGTGTCATCGAGTACATGGGGCACTCGGCAAGCAGGTGGAAGCTCGTCTCTTCTTTGTCCATGCACTCCGGGCATTTGGGGTCATTCTTCACTCCTATTAGTGTCAGGTGCCTGTTCAGACGGCAGTGCCCTGTTAACACTTCTATGACGAGCCTCATGTTGCCTCTAGAGAGTTTCATCAGTTGGCTCGTTTTTCTTCTGTCTATTCCTTTAATGAAGATCTTCGATTGTCTCATCCCTGCTGAAGATCTCCATCTCTGATTGGTTTCTTCGGTTATACTTCGGCTGATTACTCCCTTGGTTATTTTATGGGCGATTGGTAGCCTTGGCTCCGGCCCTACCTGATTTTCATCAGCTCCTTTTCTGGCCAGTTCATCCGCCGTTTCGTTGCCCTTATTTCCCGCATGTCCGGGTACCCAGGCAATCGTCACGTCTTTTGTTCTGGTCAGATTTTCCAATGACTTCTTGCATTCTTTGACAATTGCAGATGTGGTTTCTACTCTGTCAAGTGCCTTGAGCGCTGCCTGGCTGTCACTGTATATAGTGACCTTCCCTGTGGTCAGGTTGCCTGCTATATCTGCGCATTCTTTTATGGCAAATATCTCCGCTTGGAAGACACTTGCGTACTTTCCCAAGGGTATCGATACGTTTATCTCCATCCCGTCTTCGCACTTTATGTGCACTCCTGAGCCTGAGAGCTTCGTCGACTCCTTTCTGGAGCCGTCCGTGTAGCATGTGGTACCAATGGTTTCCATCTGCCAATCCTCTCTCGGTCCTATGTGTATTCTATATTTCTTGTCAAATGTCCTTTCTTTCTTGATCAAATCATTATTCGAAAGTATCATTGACAGTTTTTCTTCGTAGCCTTGGCTGATCCTGGAGTGGCCCTCATCTGTTGGGTTGCCTTTCCATAGACCGATGCTTCTTAGTTTAAACCATTGTTCGATGGCTTTCCTTTTGGCTTCTATGTCCAGTGGATTCAAACCCGCGATGATTTCGAGCGCGGCCGTGGGTGTTGTTTTCATCGCGCCGGTTATCATCAGGGTTGCCAACCTTTGTACTTTATCCAGCTCTTGCTTATTACTCCCTAGTTGCGCCTTATGCCACCATACTAGGGCACCATGTAGGATTCTTGGCATAATTATTGCCGTGTAAATCCATAGTACTTTTGCTGGTTTTATTCCCCAGCTTCTTCCTATTGCACTTTTACATTGCATCATGGCCATCTTCGCCTTTTTGCAGGTGTTGCTTATGTGGGTCTTGAAGGTCAGTTTGCTGTCCAGGGTGACTCCCAGGTACTTGACTTCGTCGACTACTTCCAAGTCCTGGTTGTCTAATTTTACTGGTTCAGCCCGTCCCAGCTTCCTTTTCCTAGTGAAAAGGACCAGTTTAGTCTTATCAGGGTTTAGGTTAAGGCCCTTGCTCCTGCACCAAGCTAGTGCTTCTTTTAGGCCCCTGCTCATGATTTCGTGTATTACACTCAGGACCTTTCCTGTGATCAGGAGCACGCCGTCGTCAGAATACACCTGCGTGTATATGTGCATCCTGTTCAGCTTGAGAACTAATTCATCTATTAGCAGGCACCAGAGTAGTGGTGATAGGCATCCTCCTTGAGGGAAGCCTCTCTTTGCCACTACTGTGTGTCTTGATCCTGCCAGCTCTGCATGGATTATCCGATGTTTCAACATGGTCTTCACCCATTCTGATATGCCTTTATCTATGCCTTCACGGTTTAGGGTTTCTTCTATTGATGCGGGGGTTGCTTTATCAAAAGCGCCTTCGACGTCAAAGAAGCATCCCAGCGCATAGTCTTTATTGCTTAAGGATCTCTGTACTTTGTTAACCAAATTATGGAGCGCCGTCTCTGTTGACTTTCCATCCATATATGCGTGTTGGTTCATGTGTAGGGGAGATCCGCTTTTGGCGATTTGTTCTCTGATGATTCTGTCCAGTATCTTTTCTAGAGTTTTGAGTAAGAATGACGACAGGCTTATGCATCGGAAGGCTTTAGCCTCCTGATATGTTGCCTTGCCGGGTTTCGGTAGGAATACCGCTCTTACGTTTCTCCATTTCTTCGGTATGTACTTGCTTCTGATGCTACTGTTGTATAGAGCCAGAAGATCATTGCTTATGTACTTGATTGCTGTCTGTAGCATTTTGGGAAATATTTCATCAGGTCCAGCAGCCTTGTAGGGTTGAAATGACCTGATGCTCCACTCCAAGTGCTCTTTGGTGATGGGTGCCTTCTCCTCCGTGTCCATGATGTGGTACGTATCCGTTGGCATACCCTCACCTTCATATACTTCACATTCTGGAAAGTGTGTGTTCATCATCACTTCTAGTATCTTTTCCGGGTCAGTTAAGAGTTCGTCTCCGTTCTTTATGCTTCCAAGTTTGCAGATGTTGGTTTTTGAGAACATCTTGACTAGCCGGGCTGCGTCAGGGTGTTTCTCCACTCCTTCGCAGAATGCTTTCCAGCTATTCCTGCTCTCTCTTCTGCATTCTTTCTTGAATTCATTCCTTCCGTTCTTATATTCAGCTATAGTAACGATGCCATCTTTATCAATACTAGCTAGATCTCCAGATCGAAACCAACCGTCTTCTGTTATTGCATCTTTCGTTGCTTTTGGGTTGTTTCTGTAACCCTTCATTATATGAGGACCACGAATTAGAAGTTCACCAACCTGTGGAATAAATTTTATTTATCACTTTACTATTTCTAATGCTACATTACAGTGCAATTAATTTTCTTACCTCATTTACTCCTAATGATCGCAGCTCGGAATCTGCAATCCGCAATTCAGTATTGGATATACCATAGCCTACTGTAGTATAATTTTTAGCACCAGGCACCATTCCAGTGGCCAATGGTGAAGTTTCTGTCAATCCATACAGATTCAAGAAATTTGCATTTTGCTGAAAATAGAATTGAATTGATTAACACGAAGAAAATTATTTAAATATGACCTATTGGTAGACAGCTACCTGTGTATAATATATACGCCGATTTGTATTGATTTGCCTTTGCCATGCTAGGTCACTGATTTGTTAGGTAGCTATATATAAGTATTGGGTATACTATGGTTAACTGTCTGCATTTTGTCATACTTAGATGAAAAAAACAAAATGTACCTTAATTTTTTCCAGGACCTTTGTGACGTCATTGCTTGGCAGTGGAGCAGCTCCCGATGCGATTGTTTTGATAGACGCTAAATGTTCTTTGGTTACCCCCAAATTAGAACCAAGAAATAAAACTGAAAATATACCACTTTTTAGTTGTGGCTACGTATTGTGTTTTACCAAGTAGTGTCATTAGTCACTTTTTAAGTATGTTTTTTTTTTCAAATATAATCAAAACATGGTTACTGTACCTATTTGTGATAGATTTATACATACACGTATTACCCGGGACAAATACCTTAATTATGATATCTTGGTCGAATAATTGCATTTTCTATCCATTTTGTAAGAATTTATAGTTTCTTTTACTTTCCTTGTTTCATTTACTTTTTCACTAAGAACTATTGTTTTGGCCACGCAATGTGATCAGATGATTTATTTCGTCCTTTGCCACATTAATAATTTTTTTGTCGTAAAAAATGACTTTCATGAAATATTTTTTCTTATGTTTACTCACTTATGGGAGGGGCTGCGTATATTAAAGTGATTGGATGTTGTTTTAACACATTAATGAAGGTATTTGGTTTAAAATTGGGTAACGTCACTACTTTTGCACCAATTGAAAGCTTGTGAAGTAAAACAATAGATAAGCCATATGCATGGTACAATGGCAAAATATCTAGTATTATATCTTGATTGGTTTCTGAAATAAAAAAAAGAAAATTATAATTACTACAAATAATTTTATTAAACAATTTCATTTTTTCTAAGCTATCACCATTAAACAAGTTGAAACTATTGCTCTAAGGTATTTTTATCGGTATATTAATCTTGTTCTGCGTAAACTAAACACTACTTTTTAAATTTCTACAGAATATTTTCTAGAATCAATACGTAAATGAATTTTTCAGATTAATTTAAACAGTTTACTATAATACAGGTTTTAATTGACCATTTTTTTTAGCAAAACCTTTATCAACGTCAATTTTGGTTGCATCCAAAATGTACAACTCGGAGTCCGAAGCTCTACTAAACTTTAATTTCTATCACAGATTTCTCTTTTTTACTAAATAGTAAGGTGGACTTGGACTCCGAACACCTTATTTGGCAATTTAAGGAAGTTAATATAATTATACCTATAGTTTGACTTTTTAGAAATATTCAATGTTCTTATAATCCAGTTAGTTTAGTTCTTTCTAGGTTTTTATAAATTTCATCATCTCATCGTCAGGATGTAGGGATGGGTTAATCAAAAACTACATGAACTACCAAATTCTGAGAAACGTATTCCTTACTTCTAATTTAAATAATTAACCACTCCATTTGACCGTTTAGATGAAAGTTATTTGGTAAGCTAAAATTATTAAAAAAAAGCTGCTTATATATTTATACTTACTCGTCGTTTCATCATAATGCCGCATAGTGTCTACGTCTTGTTGTAAACAATTTGCCACAATATTTCTATGAACTAACTCCACTCCTTTAGGCAGTCCAGTTGTGCCACTAGAATACGGTAAAAAAGCTACATCTTCAGAGTTTCTATTTACTTGTTTTAAATTGCTTAGGTCGATATTATCAACTATAGTCAATTCTTCAAAAGAAATTGTTCCTGTCGGTATATTGGTTTCGGATCCCATTACTGTTATTATGGGTAAATTTAGCTTGGATAAAAACAGTGCCTCTTTTAGAATTGGAATGGTTTCTGGTTGGCCAATAAGAACTTTAGGATTGGAAAGCGCTATTTGCCTTTGGACTTCATCTGAAAATAAAAGACTATTATATTTCTGAGAAAATAAACATGATGTACCTTAATGTTTATAGTACCTACTAATAGTTTTGAATACTTGTTCAGATATAAAAAAATAAGTAATTCAAAAATTTGGAAGCGCTGCTATACGGTAGTCATCGTTAAACTTCTGTTTATTGTTATTAACACTTCTCATTCAACCTATTGCCTTAGCCTTTATTCACATCTAAAATAGTATTATACATAATTATATTTATTTAATAACCGACTCACACGTTTTTAATTAGCGTGCGTAATAATTACGACACCTTTTTAAATTATGGTGGCAATTCGCATACCTATTTAATATTATAAATTAGTTGATCTTACTTACGTGGTGTATAAATAGGATTGATAGTAGTGGCTATGGCACCAGCTTCTAATGCTCCTAATGAAACAATCGGATACTCTGGTGAATTGAACATCATGATACACACTACGTCACCATCGCGGATTTCCAATTGTGTACGCAATTTAGAAGCAAAATTGCGAGAATATTTATATAACTGATGGTAGCTGTATGAACGATTTGTGATGCCGCATACCTTGAATTTTGAAACAAACATATTAGTGGTTTGTAATACTTTTGAGAATTAAGCCGTTCAGCCCACAAACCTGACATTTTTATCCCATAATGTTATTAGTATCATCATCAGCATTCTCTGAACCTTTTTTCCCAACTCAGTTGGGGTCGGCTTTCCAGTCTAACTGTGATGCGGCTGAACTTCGCTATTTTCCGTGGAGCGACTGCCATCTGACCTCCACAACCAATGGTCATTATGACCAATGGCGATATCGAAGTTCCAAGATAGACTGGTTGGATTTTTGTGGGCTCCAACTACATCTATATGTTTGTATGGCAACCGGGACCGATGGCTTAACGTGCTCTCCGAGGCACTAATAAACCTGTGATAAATACACACATAACTTCGAAAATCATCGAAAAGTCATTGGTGTGTGCCATGGTCAACCTGTTATTAGTAGTAGTGTGTTTAGGGCCCTATTGAAACCTTTGGAGTCAAGCCAGCTTCACCTACTAGTAAGTACACCCGTCACACTGGTCTTTTGTCACAAGGTCGGGCAGTTAGACAGCAGTCACTC
Organism: Lithosia quadra; assembly: GCA_963576445.1. NCBI lineage: Eukaryota > Metazoa > Arthropoda > Insecta > Lepidoptera > Erebidae > Lithosia > Lithosia quadra. Next base: position 12,488,146 of record OY754886.1, read on the forward strand.
TATAAAAGCATTTTTTCATGTCGGTCACGTCAATATGATTACACCTCACCTGATGGTAAGCTAAAGTAAATCCTAAATCCTAGAAATAGGCCCCGTGGGATCAGAATTTCATGTTAAACCGCAGGCAACAGCTTGTTTTAAATGAAATGAAAATTAAGGAGTTCAAAAACGAAAGGCAAAAGGGAAAAGAAACGTACCACAGCAGTCTTATCAGCCCATTTCTCTAAGTTTTCCCAAATATGTTCCGTTAGAGTTCTTCTAGGAATATCTATGTCTTTATGAGGGGACTTTACGATATTGTCTGCCGTCCATAGACTTTGTTGCCTTCTAGAATATACCGAAATTTGACTGCAAGCTAACAGTTTTTTAGCTGTTCTTGATATCAGGTTCCTTGCAGACATCACGATTCTGTAAAAAGAAATGCAAATGATATAGGCTGGATCTTATAGGATATAGGTTGTAGGTGTTAAGTTGAAGATTATTTCACGGTTTCTTTAGACATTACTAAACGGACTTAAAATGTAGGTAGTTATTATCATGGAGAGGCCGGGTTTTGTGAGTTTGTGTGCATTAAGGGGAATCTTTGGAACCATTGCACTTACCTAAATTACAAAAACTCTTTCACCATTTGAAAGGTATTATGCCCTATTGACATAGGAAATTATTATGTGTAAATTACGATGACTAAAGTTAAAAAAAAAACTCAAACCGAAAGGGAAGGGAGAGTGGGTTGCTAGTATTTCTATTCTTCTATAACAAAGACCAATTTGGATTGGCTGAGGCAGATTTCTTAAATATTTGACCCTCTGTATAAATTTGAATCCGGATAATGTACTTAATTTAAATTAGAACCACCGTCTTTCCTTGTATTAACACTTAGGGGTCAATTTTTATCTCTTCAAGGTCACGTCACGTTATAGGAGAACTCTTAAATTCACATGATTATTATATTATCAGCGTGTGATATAAATAACAAATGTTACACAAAGTTAATTAGGAAAAAAAAAAATTGTAGTGAGCGAAATAAATTAGCCACTAGTGATTCTCGTGGCTCCACTTGCTCGGAGATGGCCCTGATGGCTATTTTTTTATAGAATGTAGGCGGCACCTGATGGGAAGTGGTCACCGTGGCCTATCATGGACGTGTGCAACACTAAGGATGTCACACACTGAAGGAAAGGGGGAGCAGGCTAGGTAGGGGTGGAGCTGGGGAGGCTAGGAAGGGGCAGGGGGAGGAGGAGTACAGTGAGCTCTGGCTACCTTACTTACCGGCGAGAACATAACACGATGGTTATTATGGCCGCGGTCTTCTATAGGGCGGAGGTACTACCCCAGTTGGGTAGCTCATTTCGGACGGGAGATACCGTCATGTCCTACCTCCTTATCGTTATTATCGGTGATCGTTTTATGGTCATATCTCCGGTTTTATTCAATCACTTGCAATCAAACATAATGCAGAAGTCTGAGCAAGACCTTTCTAATAAAAAAATAGTATCACTATCTGTTCGGTAGTTTTTGCTTCAATCGCGAACAGCTGGACCCTCGTAGGAGGGGTAAACTCAAGAAGTGCTAACTTAACGGCGTACCTAGAATCTTACCACGAATGCCCAAGACCGTGTGAAGCGGAGAAGTAGAAATCGTAAATAACACCAAAAAAAATATAATGATTTTTTAAATCTCTTTTTAAAATGAATACCTATTTCTCTACCATAAGTATTTAAGTAGCTTAATGCCCGCTGTGAATGATGAGCAAATTTATGGAAATCATAATATTGCATAGTAAAACTTAAAATATTAATTTTATTCTTCTATAGAGTTATTTTAAACAAAAAAAAAATAACATGTTTAATGCATTTGGCACAAAAAGAAATTTACATAATATATTTGCCATGCATAGGTACTCGTTCTTTATTGACAGAAAAATATTCTTTTAAATTTATGTCCGAGTACAAAAGAACAACACATATTACATGACGTGATAAGTGTATTAAATAATAAACAAATACTTACTTGTTATCAAATTATTGCTACTACAATAACCGCTAGCTCCAAACTTATCAGAATTATGATATCAGATCAATATTTAAATGTTATTACGAGTATTTTTACGACACCGCCAGAAGGTGTCGCCTTGTGAACTGCCACAAAGATACTATCCACTATTATCATTATTGTATAATTACGTTCACATTTAATACTCATAGGCAGTTGGCGTATGGTTGGCTCACGGCCTCGCATCACGCAACGTACCGCGGGAGTGCATGTTCTTAACTGCTTAATAAACTGCACGTGAATGCGTTGCTGTGGTTGTACCATGCGTGTTTTCAATACAAAGAGAGATAAGCAATATAGCGGGGCATAACGAGATGCGGGGCAGTGTATAAAGTGCCAGACTAGGGCTTTCGTCGTATCGAAATATCAAACGCCAAAAGGTATGAAAATAAGAATTAACTATACAATTTATTGAACATAATTACAATTGAACGTTTTTTACGCGGTACTTTTAATCCTTCGTTTGCGTAACTTAATACAATTTTATTGTAAGCGATCTATTTTAGAGGACAAAAAGTCCACGGACAAAAATCCTTCGTCTGCGCAAGCCCTTACAGTCTGTTGTCGAACTCTACCCTTAGGAACTCCACAACCAGCCAGTTTTCAGAATATTCAGGGCCCAAACAACCCGTTACGATTGCCACATAATGTTCGTATGGCAACTGGGACCGATGGCCTAATGTGCCCTCCGAGGTACAGAGGGGTCGCAATATGTTAAGTATGGTCACCCATCCTAAGACTAACCTGATTAAATTTGCTTATTGTTCTTTTGAAAAATCATTGGAACTTGTAAGCAAAATTTTCCCATGCTTCGAGTTTCATTTTATCAGGTTTGTGTCAAAGACTGCAAGGTGCTGCCGGGTGAAGGGGTAGTGAAACAACATAGAGTGCTAATATTAGACCTAAAAACCAAAGTCGATGTGCAAAAAGGTAAACACCGGCCCCCACCTCGGATTAAATGGAGGTTAATAGAGAAGAAAGAGTATGCAAGCAAATTTAGGGAGAAAGTGGTGAATAAAATGATAGAAATGAAAGATATGGCGAATAAATCAGTGAATGAATGTTGGAATGAAATGGCGAGTTGCATCAGGAAAGTAGCAAAAGAAGTGTTTGGAGAAACGAAAGGCAAAGGTGCTTTTGATAAGGATACATGGTGGTGGAATGAAGAGGTACAAAAGGTTATAAAAGAAAAGAAGAATGCTTTTAAAGAATGGCAGAAAGAAAAAGGAAATGATAGTGATAAAGAAGTAAAAAAGAGGAGGTATAATGAATGGAACAAAAAGGCCAAAAAAGCGGTAGCTATAGCTAGAGCTCAGGCCCAAGAACAAATATATAATGCTCTTGATGGACCAAAGGGCCAAAAAGAAATCTACCACTTAGCCAAAGCCAGAGAAGAAAGAACGAGAGATGTAAGACAAGTGCGATGTATAAAAGATGAAAACGGCACAGTTTTAGTAAAAGAAGATAATGTAAGAAATCGATGGAAGGCTTATTTTGAAAGACTTATGAATGAAGAGAATGTATGGAGTGGGAATTTAAAAGAGGTACAAGTGAATGTAGGTGTAGTGAAGGAGATTGATAGAGACGAAGTAAGGAAGGCAGTACGGAGCATGAAGAATGGGAAAGCTGTAGGGCCCGACGGCATTCCAGTAGAAGTGTGGAAGATATTGGAAGAAGATGGATGTTGGTGGCTGACTTTGTTCTTCAATAAGTTGTTGTATGAGGTGACGATCCCTGATGAATGGTGCAATAGTTCACTAGTGCCCATCTATAAAAATAAGGGTGATGTGCAGGACTGCGGCAACTATCGAGGAATAAAGCTCATGTCGCATAGTATGAAAGTTTGGGAGAAGGTGATAGAGAAACGTGTGCGTGAAGAAAGCGAGATTACCCAAAACCAATTTGGGTTCATGCCTGGTCGTGGGACCACAGACGCCATTTTTGCCCTCCGCCAACTGGGTGAGAAATATAGGCGAGCACATAAAAACTTGCACATGGTGTTTGTGGATCTGGAGAAGGCGTATGACCGGGTACCCAGAACGGTTTTGTGGTGGGCCCTGAAAGAGAAAGGTGTGCCTGGGAAGTATATAGAGTTGATCCGTGCGATGTACTGTCGATCAAGAACCTATGTACGATCCGCTGCCGGCAACACCGACGAGTTCAGTGTAGCGGTAGGCCTGCATCAGGGCTCGGCGCTAAGCCCCTATCTCTTCCTGTTGATAATGGATGCTTTGACATCGGATTTACAGGAGGAGACCCCCTGGTGTATGCTGTTTGCCGATGATATTGTGCTCGTCGGTGAAGACGGCCTTGACGTCCAGAGTAGATTGGAGAAATGGCGATGTAGACTGGAAAGTGTAGGCTTGAAAATCAGCAGAACCAAAACCGAGTACATGTTCTCTGATTTCGGCGGTCTCTCCAGTCTTACACCCATGGTGCTTGATGGTGCACCACTACCAGTCTGCTCCAATTTTCGATACCTCGGGTCTCTTATTCAGGCCGATGGGGAAATTGATCGTGCAGTGAAGCACAGGATTGACACAGGTTGGATGAAATGGCGGCAGGTCAAGGCTACGATATGTGACCCGCAGTTTCCCCTTAAGCTTAAGGGGAAAATTTATAAAACCATTATCAGACCTGCCGCCCTGTATGGGTCGTCATGCTTAGCTTTGAAAGCGAAAGAAGAAAGACAACTACATGTAGCGGAGATGCGAATGTTAAGATGGATGTGTGGTGTGACAAGAATGGACAGAATAAGGAATGAGTACATTAGAGGAAGTTTGAAAGTTGCACCAATAAATGAAAAATTGAGAAGCGAGCGATTGTCGTGGTATGGACATGTTATGAGAAGAGATGAAAGCAATGTTGTTAAAAAGGTTCTAAGTATGAATGTGGAGGGCTTTAAGGGTAGAGGCAGGCCTAAGAAAAGATGGATGGAGTGCGTGAAAGAGGATATGGCAAGGAAGGGGGTAACCGAAGAGATGACATCTGACAGGAATGAATGGAGGAAAAATACATGTTGCGCCGACCCCAAATAATTGGGACAAGGGCAGGTAGATGATGATGATGATACAATTAAGTAGGTAACTCGAAGTCATAACTTTCAATTAACCATAAATACTTAATCGAACTTGTTAATTTGTATTATAGTCTAATGGAGAAACGACTACCTGAAACACTCCACGAATAAGTTTCAACTCGATATTTTAAGTCCGTTAACAGCACTTAAACTTTCAGTGAGGTACGTAGTTTTCTAACTCGGAAATTATAAGTTGCCGCCACCCACATTTGAGTGCCAATGACATCAGAGCAGTACTAAAACTTTATATCTCTGAGGGTTTGTTAATATGAAGGAATATTTGAGTGAAAATTGTTATATATTTGATAGCATACATAACATGCTCGTGGCTAAGCGATAACCGAGTAGGTTCACATCTCGCTTCCACATTTTATTTATGTGGATCTGTATTCTTTTTTTTTTTCATACCACGTAGGAGGCAGACAAGCACACGGCCCACCTGATGGAAAGCGGTCACCGTGGCCTATGGACGTGTGTAACACCAAGGGCGTCAGCTGCGCGCTGCCGACCCTGAAGGGAAAGGGCGGGGGTAGGAAAGAGTGGGGAGGCATTTATAATTTAGCTAGCTTCTAGCTGTTGCCCGCGGCTCCGCCCGCGTGGAATTCGGATTTTGTTCCAACATTTTTTCGTGCTATTAGTAAAGATGTATGGAAATCTGCCCGATTTATTGACATTAATGCTCACTGCTCCGCTCCCTTTGGTAGTAGCGTGATGATATATAGCCTATATTACTCCCAGATAGTGTAGCTTTCTATAAGTGAAAGAATTATTGAAATCGGTCCAGTAGTTTCGGAGCCTATTCATTACAAACATACAAAAATAGGTACAAATCTTTTTTCATCGCTAGTACAAAAATTAAGAGGTATACCCCATAGTCTTCCTACATCATTGATCTTACATTAAACTTCGATAACGTGAATCTATTTAGCACACAGCTGACTGCCTCGATTATGACACCGACTAAAGTCTGTACGGTACATTTAACAATCACTGCTCAACGATTCAGTTGAGAAATGTGACTGAAAATGGCGAATCTCTTAACATTGTTTGCAAGTCCTTGGATATCTTAAATAGGCTGTTAAAATAATTTTGTCGTTTTCTTAGTAATTATTCAATTAATAACAATGCGGCGTAAATATTATGGAACCTTTTCTGTGTTTATGATATAATTTTTTACTGATGTAAAAATGTCTGTTAAGTTGATGGCATAGCATAAGTTTAGGATTATTTTCATCGGTGGTTTTGGAGTTTTGGGAGTTCGATTTTGGGATAAAGATTTGTAGAGTTTTTTTTCGCATGCGCTAATACAGGGTGGATTTTTTTAACCCAACTTGTAAGGGAAATACTGAATACTAGGGATAACAAATTTTGCTCAATGAAAACATTTCTTTATTTACCTATTTACCAGTAAGTGAAAATATTAAACTCTTGTATTAAAACATGCTAATGTGTGCTATCAGTTTGCCTCTATATTATGTTTTCTTTAATCAATTTTAATTTCTTCTTATTTACAGAAAAAATATAACACAAAACCCGTGAAAAAACTCTGGGGATATTTAAAATATCTACAAATATATATAACTATATTCTTCGAAAGAATATTCATTATAACAACTGGGTCATGTTAAAAATACACTTACGCCAGCAAGAAAACAAAAATTCACAAAAACACGGAGAAACTGTGTTGTATTGAGGCAAAATAGACACAATAAATCGTTTTGCAGTTAGTCCATATACAATAAACACAAAAAAAGACACAGATAAGACTGAGAATAACACAAACAAGAAGATAGTGTACGCTATCAACGCAAGTGGTGGTAGTATCGCAGCGAATACTGGGCCCGACTGGCGATCGACTGGCAAAACTATATCGCCGGCGCATGGTTCAAATCACAGAATAGATACTATTAGATCAAGGTCTTAACATTGAATTCGAATGAATAATTCACCAGACGTTATAATTACTAAATGTAAGCCGGTTTTTCTAACGCGATCTTTATAATGTTCCTTATTATCACATATATTATATAATAATTATTATGTTATAGTGGCGTCCCAATTCGTTATTCGTGATTCGCTTTTATTCACGTATATAAATCGAAGCAGGTAGAGCTTATTTGTGTATATTTGCATTATTCGCACGAATATTCGAATTAGTCGCTCTTATAATGACGAATTAGTATAGGCGAATAGCGAATAGCCAAGTGTGGATCTACCATTGCATAATAATGTTCACGGCGTCTTTTATCATACTCTACATTGGTGACGATAATAATATTTAGTGAAATGATAATAATAAAACATTACCAAATATATTGTACTAGGTATATCAACCAATATTATCAAACTTGCTTGTCTGTCTTTCTGTCTATTTGAATTCAAAAGTCCATGCAGATGAAGTCGAGTGCACAGCTATACTAGAAGGCTTATTTTTCACTATTCTTAATGAATTACATAATTTAGACTGTTTTTGTACAATATTCTAAAAAGCTTTATGTAAATATAGAGCACAGGGTGTCGAGCGCCATATTGCTCAAATCTTGTAATTTTTCCACCCCATCAGGCTCCTTTCATTATCATCTTACTTAATAATTCTCAACCAAGGTCTTGTAATGGCGCTTTTACACTGGATCTTTATTCTCGTAGTGTTTTTTTATACTACATAGGTGGCAGACAAGCACACGGCCCACCTGATGGGAAGCGGTCACCGCTATGGACGGGACGTGTGCAACACTAAAGGTGTCACACCCGTGCTGCCTACCCTGACTACTACTACTACTACTACTACTACTACCAGTTGTAGGACTTTTTAAGGCTCCAACTGCCTGTAACGACTGCCATAGATGCTTGTATGACAACCGGGACCGTCGGCTTAGCGTGCTCTCTGAGGCACGAAGGGATCTCAATCTGTTTAGAATGGTCATCCATCCTAAGACAGACTGTCTAGCATTGCTTGAGCTTACCATCTCACAATATGTTACGTACCCTACTCGGTTAGCCTTTTACTTCAGCAATTCGAAACGATTTAAATCAGTTCATTTTTCTCCAATATCAAGTGTGAATACCCTTCAAGGTAAGCTTTTTGAAGAGTTGTTAATATTCTTTCCTAGTCCTCACTACAGAATAAATTATGTTTTTCGTGAGAACGGGTAACAAACCAAGTTTATCCAACTAAATGTAGGTACTTAAGTAACTTCGTAATAACTCGCTACAAAAACTTCGGTGTTTTTATTCGGATCATCGGCTCCTCGAAAATAATATTTTTCGTTCATTATCAAAAGTAATGAAGCTTTTAAAAAAGCATTATGAAGTGCGAAATAATAATATAACTTATATACTTACGCTTTTTTCCCACCGGGGTAGGTAGAGACAACAGTCCGTCATTTGCTCCTGTAAGTATCGGTATAATATTATGTCAGGCAGATGTAAGTATGCAGGCAAGCCGGAGTTGACCTTGTATTGAAACGCTGATGAAATTAATGAGGTATAAAAGAAGGCTAGGTCAATAGCACTCGAAACCGATGAGCTGGCATGAAATGTTTAATGACAATAGAGGAAGCTCGTGAAGTATGTAACCTGCTTAGATATTGAGATAGGTATAAAGAACCCTTAAATTCTTTTTATTTCTTACTAATATTATAAAACTGAAGTTTTATATAATTAGTAGGATGAGTTTAGTAGGAAACTACCTTATTTATGTATGTCTTTATCTTTAACACAATATTTATATGATAACTGAATGAAATTTCAATCTAATTTATCTATATTTGACTTTTAGTTCATTTATTTTACATTATTCACTAATAGAGATGACATACAATATTTTGCATCGATAGCAGTCGATAATTGCTATAAAAGATTATATGATATCAGTCGATTAAACTAAATCTATGGTAGAATTTTACCATGACAGCCCTCCCACCTTACCTTCAAAGTAGGTAGCGCGTGTGCGACACCTTTAGTGTCGCACACGTTCAAAGGCGACGGTGACCGCTTCCCATAAGGTGGGCGGTGTGCTTGTCTGCCACTTACATAGTATAAAAAAATAACTGTTACATACACTTAGGCCCACTGGTTCGGAAGTACTTGAAATCCTAACAAAATAGGTATCTAGCCATAGGTTCAATGCAGTGAATTTATATTGATAAATTGTGTTGTTAATTCTCTGAATTACAGTTTGAGAAATTGTCCGGAGTAAACGCTCCAAACTAGTTTCTCCGTTTTTGTTTGTTATTTAGTTCGTTAATTGACTGCACCGCTCGATGGCTAGAAGCTAGAGTGAAGTACAAAAGATATGGGCCACCATCCCAGATGCTGAAGATCCTAAGATAGTGGTTGCTACCTTGACGGCCTCAACAGATACTTTTTCGCGCAAGAAACAGGTAAAAAGGAACCATTTTTGCGGGTCGATGAAGGTCTATAATAATTGTCAATAACTACCCGTTCGCTCTAAGTTTGCTGCTGTTCTGTTGTTAACTGTGACGCGTTTAATGTTGTCTCACTCACCCAGTTCTAGTTCCAGTGAGAAAACGCTATACTAATGTCATTTTGACAGTGGCAAACTTAGAGCGAACGAGTAGTATGATATTTTATCTACCTACAATTAACCTATATTTGATTTTACGACAAAAAATTCCGCTTGTGAGAGGACGTTTCAAGTTTTATTTTTTACATTTATTGCAACGCTCAATTTGTGGTAATTCTCATCTTAAGTTTGAACCCGTCGTTAACATTTTAAGAGCAGTCTGCGGTTGATAGTGCTGTAAAAATGAACTGCACGAATATTTATGAACTGTTGGTGTAGATAAGTTTATTGGGACACGGTTCAAGAGTGTACTGAATGCAGTTTAATTCAGATAGGTGAGTTAAGACTCAACTAATTTGACTATCAGATTCACCACCATCGTAAGAGGTATGAAAATCATGATTATACCAATCAGTAATAACTGTAGTCTTTACTGTTATAATACCTTCTCCTTCCCTTTGCATAGTTTTAGGCATTCTAGTTGGGTCAGCATGGCGTCCGAAAACATATTAAAACCTTGCCAATTGCTATAAAAAAATTCAAATGACAATTACAACCTACACATTTTAATTATATCTTAAATCCTCACCTCTCAAGTTTTTTCTGCGATTACATTGGTTAAAGAGAAAGAAGACATGTCTCCTTTATTACTATTAAACGTTAAAACAAATGAATAAGGGCTTAGAAAAATTAAGATGAATTTATTTGCATTTAGAATTCTAATATAACGTGATTGACTCGTACGAGTATTTCGTAACCCAGAATATCGGAAACTCTTTTTACAGCCTCTAAAACCTGTTATAGACATATATTATTTAGTATATTTCCCTGAATGGAAAATCGTCTGCCATGTAACTGGCAGGTCAAATCGAGTTTTACTGACATAGATTTGTACAAGTATTAGGTTAGCTACTAACGTGTTAACTAACTTACCTGCTCATAAGCATAATATATGAGCAGGTTAGTTAGTTAGCGCGTTAGTTGGTAGCACATTTTAATAATTATGGATATACGCCAATGATTAGAACATAAAATTTAAATATTTGTGTGGTAGTTTATTTTTATTAGGTAATGGAAAACAATTATCGTCAAATGTTTTTCTTTATATTATAAGGGCAAGTAGCAAGTAGTGATATAAAATTTAAAGTCTGTTATGACAGTCTAATCAGCTCTGTCAGCAGAGGCTCACGTACTTTCGAGAAAGCGCTGGTGTGCACTGGAATATTGGAAGACGTATATACCGTTGTTTTCGGTTGCATCCGAGGCTGGGCGTCATCTTATTTTGATTATCTCCTTCTTTTGATTTGGTTTATAAATATGCCTTTTATGTGAGCGACTGTCATCTGACCTCTCAACACCAAAAGGAAAGCCTTATCTCCAGAGCCGTTAGTCATTAGCCACCCTATCAATAAGTGTAGGTATTGAGTGGCTGGTGAGATAGTCATACACCCATATATGTATAGGTGCAAATGTTATGATAATACCTTCTTTAATATATTTGTTAAAATCAGCTCGCGTAAAGTTTAATTGAACTTGAATTTGAATCTTCTTAGGCAAGTTTTGACATGAACGCAACCCTACTACGTAATATTTTATTCCTTTTACTGATTAAACACTGCGGAAGAATAAGTTTATTAACACAGCTGTTCTAAGAGAGTAAAATTTTCAACGAACGTGAAAATTTGGACAACATAATGAGCGGTACGCAGTACGTTGGCGCGTGGCGGTTCAACTGTTATTAGTTTAACAAAGTAAATCTTTTTTTTTAAGTTTTTTATTTTATATTTTTTTATACTACGTAGGTAGGCAGACAAAAAAGCCGCGGTAGCCTAGTGGTTTGGGTAATGGACTGCTGAGACGAGGTCTCGGGTTCGATCCCAGGTTCACCATGGCACACAGTAATGACTTTTCGATGCTTTTCGGAGTTATGTGTGTATTTATCGCAGGTTTATTAGTGCCTCGGAGAGCACGTTAAGCCGTCGGTCCCGGTTGCCATACAAACATCTATGGCAGTCGTTAAGGGTAGATGGAGCCCACAAAAGTCCAACCAGTTTAACTTGGAAATTCGATATCACCATTGGTCATAATGACCATTGGTTGTGGAGGTCAGATGGCAGTCGCTCCATGGAAAATATCGAAGTTCAGCCGTATCACAGTTAGACTGGAAAGCCGACCCCAACAGAGTTGGGAAAAAGGTTCAGAGAATGAGAATGAGAATGTAGGTAGGCAGACAAGCACACGGCCCACCTGATGGGAAGCGGTCACCGTGGCCTATGGACGTGTGCAACACTAAGGCTTTATATATAAGGGTTCATAATATATTCGAAATTCAATTTAAATGTATAAGTAGCGAATGTTTTTATACTTCATCATTTGTAACGTTTTATGGGAGATCATCGTCATCCTTCAGCCCTTATCCCAAATTTGAAAAAAAAAACGGGTCTCTCGCGTCAGCTATGTTGTTGAAGCAGCCGTCGGAGCGTGAAGCCTCAAGCTGTAGACCTTGGTGCTGGCTACTGGCCATAGTAGGCAGTGAGAGTATGTGGAACGCCACTGCCTTTATATGGGAAGTAGTGATGCGCGCAAAAGAGGAGGCGTTGGGTCTAGCCGTTACCTCAGCAAAAGTACCTATAGGCCTAGGGCGGTGCGTCATATTTCCACGTGCACCTCTCCTTAGCGTCGGATTACCAGCGCTGGAATTTTCTTCTTACCCGTGCCAGAAACCCAGGTCCCTAGAGAATACTTTCGACTTTAATAAAACATAAAATAATCATGAGAAATTATTACATCCGAGTTACTAAAATTCGAACCGGGACCCTGTAATTATAACGCTAATTTAACCTAAATAAAAACGTAAAAAAGAATTCAACTGTTATTTCAACGTGGAAGCATTCAAATAGAGCCATCCTCACAGTAATTCACAACAAGTAAGGCATGTTTTACGCTTGCTGAGTTTTGGTAATAATCGAATGAGCAAAAAAAACGGCTCATATCGAAACGATACTCTTAAGAACTGTTACATACGGATATGTATATTGCTGAGCTTGACAAATATGCTAATTAGCATTTAGTATTTTTTTTAAATACTACGTAGGTGGCAGACAAGCACACGGCCCACCTGATGGGAAGCGGTCACCGTGGCCTTTGAACGTGTGCAACACTAAAGGGTGTCACACACGCGCTGCTTACCCTGAAGGGAAGGGGGTAGGGCTGGGAAGGGGTAGGGAGGCTAGGAAGGGATGGGGGGAGGAGAGGTACAGTGAGCTATGGCTACCCTACTTACCGGCGGGAACACAACACGTTATGGACGCGGTGTTCTGGGCGGAGGTACTACCCCAGTCGGACGGGAGCTGATACCGTCGTGTCCTACCTCCTTGCGTCATAACGTGTACATTATAATTTACAACAAGTATCTTATTATAAGAAAAGCTTCTTATACATGACATCAGGCAGCGTAATTTTTCTCGCAAGAACAAGGGCCGCCATTGTTGAAAAAAACATATTCCAGCGTTTTGATTTCAATTTTCATCTGCGTATCGATTACCATTGACTGATTTTCCAACAATTTTTGCGATTTATCTATTAATTGGAGATTATTAATAGTCACACCTTGCTTGAACGGTGTTTTATTATCTGAAAAATATAAGATGCATAGAGGTAGATTTCTACTAAGATTAGGGTACCACACTCGATTCGATATTGACACTAGTTACAAGCTAATTAAAAATGAAGTGTAAACGAATCAAAGCCAAAACATAAGTTTTAACATTTCATAAGTTAGTAATAGTGTATTACAAAAGTAATATTTATTCAAAACGAGCGCATCAATCAACGATGTCTGAAAACAGTGAAATGAAAAAAAAATAAAAGCATAACGACATTTTGCTGTCATCGGTTGGATATGTAATCCAATTTTGGCACGAATAAAAACTGTTTCTGTGTTTCATGTGAACGTAGTTGGAAAACTCACTATTAATACCTATTTTGTTTTATTAGACTCGTATAAAAATATTAACAAAAGAAAAACGACGCCAGACCACCTGTACCAATAGTACCATTGATGGTACAACTGGTGTTGATCTGTGTCGTTAGTATCATTGATGGTACAAAATTAGTGGTAATAACAGTAATTTAGGTAGTATTTAATAAAATAATTGATACAAGTTAAAACTAATCAAACCCTAAAAATATCTGTCATTTGACCTTTCATGCTAGCTGTTTAGACATTAGACGTTTCGATATATTAATACACATACAAATTAATTATTTGCTTTGAATGGAAATGGAACTTATGGTTCCTAATATTGTAGTCGCATCATCGACTGCTGCGCGACAATGTCTCTTTTATTTTTATAATAATAATGTATGATATTTACTAAGAAAAAATCTAAAAGTATCTATAATCTATAATCTTTTAGTATTATAAAGCTTTAATAAGCAATAGCATCATCTGTGTTGTTGCCACCAAAAATAAAGCCTTTGAATTTTCTCCTTAGTTTGACATTAAATTAAATTCAATTTTATACAGCTCTCTCTATCATCCTTATTTCTTACAGTTTTCGTTTCCAACAGCAGTGTTCGCCAATCTCCGTGGCAGTATGTAATCCTTATAAGCGTGCTTCCCTTAAGTAATTTTCCACTTGATCAGTCTGCCGACTTTTTTCTTCCCTTTTTCTGTTTCCCCAACGCAAGTCAAGTGTGAGCTTATTGGCCTGCTAAGAATTCTAATAAAAGTTAGGTACATCAAGTTAGCCAATGTAAGTGACTCTTTACCTCAGCCGGGTACTGTATTGGGAATCTCGATGGCACTTGCTTTAAATACGAGCTTATTACGTGACTCGGATTGTTAAGGGTTTCTTTTAGGGTTCAAGTGGTCTCTGTTTCTGGTTATGACAATGAAAAGCAATCAAATTTACAATTGTTTGATATCGAAACATGAATTTAAGTGTTAAATCTCTTTGAAGTAGAATATTTGAATTGCTTTGAGTCTATAAATTGTGATGTAATTTTCGGAATAATTAATTACAATTGATCTATTCTGAATATTGTTTAAATTGCTGTGCTTGCAGTTAGAATCGTGAAAATTAATCGTAGCGCAATTTCATGGTGTTTGTTGGACTAACACATTGTTTTGAATTAAATTTCTGCAAAAAGAAATCATAGCAAGTATAATTTACCTAGAAACCGTTACACGTACTGATTGAAGAACAAGGCTCTCTTAGGCAAACTAAACTTAAACATAGGCTTTCTTCTCGGGTTTGGGGGTCTAGACTGGCAGTCGCTTACGTAAATGCCAAGACATACTAACAACGGAGAAGTATGAAAATGTAACCGGGGTTGATACTAATTTTGGTATTATGAATTACCATATCCACTTTTCTCTCAGAGACAATAAATCATTCCACCTCGTCGCTGTATCTAGACAGAGCAGTCTACTATTCTAAGACTGCAGAAAAACGGAGTAACCCAAAATAAATTAATTATTTATCAATTCTACCTCGATAGAACATTTACGTTAAGTGACAACTTTTTTCAATAGAGATCAATCTTGCTGTCCGACATAGCTCTTTCTGTCTGATTTTGTAAAGAATTTTATCTGTGTTTTGTCTTCAGAACTTAAGACTTCTGCTTAGTATCAGATAAATCAGACAACTGAAAGGGGTTCAAATTTCAATTACTAGCTTTGACCCAAACAAACAGGTCGAGTTAAATAAAACTGTTTAATAAAAAATCAAAATGTACCACATAATCACACGTTCTTTGTAAAAGAATTTAGTCGCTACCTATTAAATAATAATTGAGTCAACACGATTACATTCAGACCAGCTGTAAGTAACATTACTCAACCAGCAAGATGTAACAACAATTTTGACGATCCATTTAAATATGCACGATCCATATTTGTGTAGGTATTCAAATTAAACCAAGAATTCCAAGAGCTAATTGCTCTTTGGCACTGTTTCAATTGAATGCAACAACCAGTAACTAGAATAATTAAGTGAATAGCTTACTCAATGCGACCGGGTCTCGTCAGTCTGTGATTAATTTTAATGTAAGTACCATAGCTACGTTCTTTTCAAATTTTCAGTTCGCGTTCATGTGATCTTTACTTACATACGTTGTACATGCTCTATAAATACATATTTGGACTTATTTGATTTGTCTTCATATTGCACTTACTAGATAGTTTGTTTTATTATTTATTTTATTCAATTCTATTATTAATGACACTCGTCATTATACTATTTTCGTGTGTTGGTGTATCTGTTTCTTGATAACGAGGATACTCTATAGAGCCCATTACGAGTATATAATGCCAGAGAACTAATAAAAATTTCTTGAAGCACTGTTTTGCAACTGCATTAAAACTTATAAAAACAGAACATACACACCCTTTACCAATGTCAGTTTGAAGGATGCACACATAGACATCGCTCACGAACGCGAATCTCGGAATGTGCGGTAACCTGTATAGGGTTTTGTACCCACCGGTAATGAATGTTTAAATTATACTTAACATTAAACTGACGTCCATTCAGTCCTGGTACAGAACTGATAGTACTTGCAAGGGCACCTCGCGCTCTTGACGCGCAGACCCATACCGCATGTTTATATTATTATTTCTGTGTATAAAACATTATGTGACAGTTATATTGTAACACAAAAATTTTCTCTTGCTCCCACCTAAACACGTTCGTATAAAACAAAGTTAAGTAACTCACTGGAATATACCAAAAAAACTTTTACATGTATTTCCTGAGGTGTGAAGTTTGTTTGTTTTCGCTCGGCACGCCCTCTGGGGTATCTCAACTGAAACTTATTGGGTTTAACTTATTTGATAACCTTCCCCCGTGAGATTTCACTGTATGAAAATATTGGATACAATTTGATTTACGTTTATTATTTTGCATTAGATTTTGTACCGCTATCTGTTGTTATTTAAGTTATGTGTATTCTTAGATCAATTATTGTATTACCTATTAGATTATAAGTTTGAGACGTATTGATTTTTTTTATTAGATTTGCAAGGATTGGTGCCACCAAATTAGATGAAAAAAGTTCTTATACTGAACTCTTCATAAACGACTGAACCAATTTTAATGAAATTTCGGGTACCTATATAATATTTATGCAGTGTCTCAATTCTTCTTTCGTGTCAATGATTCATCAAATTATACGGGCGTAGAATTCTGCCATCTTGACCGCGCTATTAGTGGCCTTGTTAAGGTCGTCTTGACTGCAGGTGGTAGGGCATAAGGGGCAGGAAAGTAGGTGCGACATTGACTGCACAGGGGCTCCGCAGTCACACGCGGTTAAGCCCGGATCTCGCATATTCCACCTGCATAAGTTCTGTCTCGACCGGCCGACCTGAGTGCGTAGGCGATTTAGAGACCTCCATACCGGCCACTGTATAGTATAGTGTCTATATGTATAGTGTCTCAATAGTTTATACTAACACAATGTAATGACAGTAGAGGAAGCTTGTGAATTATGTAAAGACAAGCTGACGGTCGGTGGTCTCTGCCTACCTCAGAATTGAACGCAACTGGAAAATAACTATGAGAATTGACCGTAACGATTTCTCTTAGCGTGTGTGTTATCCATTACTTAGTTGGATGTGACTACACCCAAAACTGACCAAATAAAATTCATTTATACTGTAATTAATGCAGACCATGTCACTTGGTCATTTATGAGGCATCTCTGATAAAACGCTAAGAGGATTACAATTTTAATTACAATGTGTTTGATGTGCTTCCTGCCATAATTCCATCTCGTTGATACCGCTTTAATTTTCGGCTCGTCTTTGTTTCAAGTAATGCGACAATCATCTAATTAAAATGAGTAAAGTACTGTTTATGTTATTAAACGTAATAATTGCCTTTTTTTTTCAATAATGGAGGAACCGGGTGTGATGTTCCTCCAACATAAAGGGAGGATCCTCTGACCAGGCAAAGGAATCACGTCTAACTGGCCGCGGCTTATAAATTTATCGTTAGATGTGCTATATATTTATACCAACGCGCGAACTTTACTTTCGCGATTCAGGATCGTAGTCATGTAATAGTAGTTTCGGCGTAGTTCAACTTGCTGCAGCTAGATGGCGCTGAGTATATCTGGCATCGCCACAAAATGATCACCATAAGTTTAGCATCCTTTAGGTTACATCCGTGATAAAACCTCGGTGATTTACTCCTCCCCCTTTTTTCTTCTTATCCTTAACTTCCTTCTTATGGTTTGACTTAAACGACTTCTCTCTTAAACGGAATCTCTATGCAGAATAAAGTAATATCAGTCATAACTTTTCGAGCCGATATCAGAAGGTAAGTTTTCATCCATAATGGAATGAGACAAAATTTTCAGAGCCCCTAAATAAGCAATACGAATATTAGAAAATTCGTATATTGCAATATTGTCGGGCTACAAAGTATGAGATAGATAGCTATGAAACAAAAAAATCGGTATGTCTTAAGCCTAATTTTTTTATTTATTGGTACCCTAATTTTCGAGTTATTGAACTTTCTCACTCACTTCGGGACTCACCACGTATCAGTTTGATATTTCGATCGGTATAATATATGTTCGATGTTTTAGTGGATCACTTTTTTATCCTGACACTGGCTTCACAGTAGTGGAAATATGAGGGAGTTGGGTCCAAACGGCTATCAAAACTACATACTTGAAACAGTGGCATTTGCCACGATGACAACATCCGTGCAGATAACATTCAATACACGCTCACTTCGGAGCCCATCAATTTAAGAGAATATTTCTGTGTATCTACGGGAATATACTTAACAAATTTGAAAACTTTATCTTGTTTTACTTAAAATCTGCTCTGCTATACTTTGAAGATTTTAAAGTACTTATTTTCTGTTTAAATTATTTGCCAGTAGCATTACAGATAGATTTTGTAATATTATTTACGTTCTAAGGTAAGGTACATTTTGAATTCACCTATTTGCGTGTAATGCGTGATCTAACAGTCTTGAGTTTATAATATTATATATTTTTTTGTAATAATAAGAGATTAGTGTCAGGTCAATCTAATTGTAATGTCTGTTATAAGTCTAACCACCAACTTTCCAATAGAAAAAAAACTCATCAAAATCCGTTTAGTAATTTTTCGCATCAATTGCAAACAATCAGATGAACAGATAAGAATTGCAAAAAATATATTTTGGTGTTCAGAATCCTTAATTTAACACTATACAGCTAATTTACAATTCTATCATAGTATTTTTTTAATTAAAAAAAGTAATTCATAATACTTATAATAATATTCACTATAATTTAATTAGGTACCCTACTGTAACTATTTTATAGTAGGTACTGAAAAATATAATACAAACTTAATAAGTAAAGGGCTGGTGATGCAAACTAATTTACTGTACAGAATTATTTCACAAGGTAAAACTTTGGTCAACAGGGCAGCTTTTCAGTATACTACAGTGAAAATGGTTGTTAAGCTGATGGACGCTTGCCAAGTTTATTTCCAGTGTAAACCACCTCGTTAAGTAGCTCAAGATACCATATAATATCTCTACTACGGCAACCTAATACTGGATCATTTTTACCTACCTGCATTTATCTAGGCATTTAAGTTCTAAGGAACTAAGAAATTGATTCCTAAAATACAGTCGCCAGCCTGGTTTCGGAACTAGTATCAGGACTGTGTGTAATTCCCACTACAACATAGCATAAGGCATCGATTGTATATTTTTTCTGAGACCAATAAAACATTATAATTAGATATTCGATTTTGATTAGTGCGGGTAATTCGTTGTTATCTGTCTTTGACATCCTCTGTGGCGTAGCGGTAGAGCGATCGACTGCGAAGCCAGAGGTCGTGGATTTAAGTCCCGGTCAGTGCAAATATTTGTGTGCATGAATACGAATATTTGCGTTGGTCTGGGTGTTTCTATGTATAACATGTAGGTATGTATCTACAAAAAAATGTATCTAAGTATTATGTAGGTATATCCGCATTCAATAACCCATAACACAAGTTAGTTAAGCTATGCTATGCTTACTTTGGTTTGTGTAGAATGACGTAAAATATTTTATTATTAGTATTATCATACTTTCCGTATTCTGAAAGAAAACCCCTTTGTAAACGTAACGTAACTTACACTTTTGGAATGGATTTCAATTACCTTAAGCTTCATTTGGAAAATTACTTATCTGTTATTGTTTCGCCGAACTGTCCAAGTTAAAACAAACAGTACAATTAAGAGATAAGTAAGTATACGTACTGAAAATCTAATTTAGCTAAAATGTAGCTCGTGTAACAGGGAAGGTTTGGTGGCGGAGTAACGCTAACCACGTGCTAGGGTCCTTACGTACGTGGGGAGAAATTACTCTGGCTGGCAGAATGGAAGTGCCATGTCAACCATTATATTCTATATGCGAGCGTGGTGCAGTATAGTTTGATGGACGAAGAAGTGAATGAATGTATACCCAATAGATTTTAGTGTAATATATTTTCTTCTAAAATGATTTATAGTGCTTTACGAGCATTTTTAATTCGTGCTATTAGCTGCGATTACCTAAAAGTTGCTATTAATCTAGCGCCTGGCTAAAAATTATTAGAGAATTTACTCAAAACTACGTTACTACGAGTTAGCCCTAAAACCACCTAAAACATTTCCAACGTTTTTCGTGTGCGTATAATGAAACCAACGCGACGGTCCAATTTAGAAACTTATTTCGAGAGCGATATAATATATTCCGTACCTGAACATATCGGAATATGGAATATCATCGTATCGTAACAAGTCTGCTGGGCAATGCAACGTTCGGCATCCTATAAGCTAACATACCTACATTCAATAATTGTGAGTAGGTACCAATTTAATCGCTTTCATTCGTACGGTACAATACCTTTGCCCTATATTCGAGCGGAATTTCACCAATCGTGTTCACAATTGTATTGATAGAAGCTTAGCAAAGCCTCGCAGAAGAGTGGGTTCACACAACATCTTTATTTAGTCAGTGCTTTAACTCGCTTTGTTTGTTACCTTACTATAATAAATAGACACACCTTACATTTTAGCATCCCATTAATGTAGGATATAGTAAGCCTTCTCGAAGAGCGATACCTATGCTCGGGCCCTCTCCATAAGTAGCGGCATTGCCATGAAACCAATTACTTCACCACGATGGCAACATAGACACGAGAGAAGAAGAAACAGATTAACACATCTAGTTCATTTACATCCATATAAACGGTTCTCAGCAATGTGCGACGAGAGCACTTTGCTTAAAACAAATTACCGGGCCCGTAAAAAGGGTTCATCTATTTTTATTGTGCACCTAAGATACAGAGAACCTTCGGCCGTGTGGAATACGTAATGAGAATACTGATTACAAATATAATAATAATAGAATGTCCTTCTCCAATGTGTGAGGAATATAACAGTGTTCGCTAAATTAGATTGTTCCTGAAATAGGGTAATTTCTTTATTTATTTGTTTTACGCCAATTACAGTAATCACGGTACATAAAATTAGAAAGAAAAAAGTGTTACAGTGGGTGCTCTTATCGCTTTAATGCAATTTCTACCAGCCAGCATCATTTGGATGGAAATGTTGATTAGAGTACTGGGTAGGTATTTGCTGGAGCTCTATTAGATAAATAGGTTCATTATTATACACGCTTATGTAAATTTATAATTATAAAAATGCTCACTTAAACATATACCGTTTTAACTAAATATAATAACAAATATAATAGACATACCTACATAAACAAACGCGCCTTAAACGAGAAATACGCTGGAGAAGAAAATGTTCTTTTAATTTCAGTAACATTATTTCGGTAATCTATTAGACAGGCGAATATCGTTTAAAAAATAGGTTCTCCGATGGTCTTATACATTTGTCATGCGTATTTATCAGACAGTAACTGAAAGCGTTCCTTTAAGTACAAAGGCGTTGGAAGTTGAACTATATGGTGTTAGCAGAGAGATTATTCCGGTGAAAATTTATGGGTTACTGTGATGCATGACCAAATATAAACGTTTAAAAAAAATTCAAGTTTATCAACTTAATTCACGGTCGAATCAAATTATCTAAAATCCACTTAATTCTAAGATTGAAAGCAGCATAGAGTTTGCAAGCGCAATTTTCGCGACAGCTATTAGCAAATGCTGTAACTTTCTAAATTGATACTGCAGAAACAAGGATCATCATGGTATTGTACTCAATAGATGTCAAAAGAACCGTATTTAAACAGAGTAGTGAGACATTATAATTTTTCGAAACGTTCAGAGTTTTTGGGTGTGACGTTTTTTCCGCTTTGATGGCCACCATTTAGACTATATATAAACCCGTGACCGGCAATGAACAAGAATGGATGTTTTCTGGATTACAAAAAAATACTACAAAAATCTACTCACGGGAGGTAGGAAAGCATGTGAATACCATAAGAGAGGAAAGGTTATACTCATAAAAGAAAAGATATAGTAGCTAAGATTAAAATTAGTTGTTGTAGTTTTCTTGACTTTTGATTAAGATTTGTCCTAAAAGAATGATAGGAATGGTATACTTTCATACCATTAATCTAAGAGACAATTTCATCTCTCCCTATAATGTTATTATACTGGATATTGATATAATTATCTGTATTAACCAATATATTATGTGTCTCATCTATACAGTTCATTCTTAGGAAGATTTAAATTACCAAATAGTTCTAACCTGTGGGGACTGAATTCTATTAAACTTCATAAATACAGTATTATATAATTGTATTCCATATTGAATACAAAACAATGAGACAAGTCCCTGAAACTTAATTGGTTCTTACACAGAAGTAGCATTAACCCTATAAATGCTAATTGACATCTATAAACTACACGACCGCATCATCCATAACTAAATTACGTCTAAACCAGGGGTTGTAAATCATTGGCACGTTTGAAATTAATTCATTATAGTACCTGAGTCTAATCCGCGACGCAATCATAACGCTTTTGTGACCGAAATCGGGATTAGAATCCAAAAATTTTAATTTTTGAAGAGCATCTGATGTCCCAGTTAATTAATAGAAAGTTAAGTTAATAAAACTGATGATAAGGATATTAATACAAGGGCCTGGTTGTGAATTTCATCCCGTTCTGGATATTACCTTTCTCCGATATGAATTTGTAGGAAAAATTAGCATTGTAATTGCATTAATGTTTTTGTTATTACTGTAGCATCATTAATTGCTGTTGTTACTTCGTACTTTTTTCAGTAGATGGCTCCAGCCTGGCTTCTAGACGTATGCGTAGGATAAATTCGTATATCTAGGACATGTGTAGGTAGCTTAGTTGACCAAAGTATTATCCCTAAAAAGAGACTGGTTGGAGGTTCAAGTTCCATCGATGTAAATTTATAGGCAACTAGATATGAAGGAAAAGGGTGCCATTAAATTAAAATGTGGTAGCGCGGTTTTTTCCCTTCGATGGTGTTATGGCGTCTCACCAGCTTTATAGGCTAGGATAAAAAAGGGAGCAGTTCGTGCACCTACCTGGCGTTTTCTAGCGTCGCAGGACGATCGGGCGTCAACAGCTGTCTATGTCTCTACGGACAATAAAACAAAGGCAAAATATATATTTCTGTCTTTAGAATTCCTATGTTAAAAACATTAGGTGCTACTAAATATATCACTGTGAAGACAAATCTAAATTTACCTGACATAAGAGCCCAGTCACAGAATACATATCTAATAGTTACGCCCAGGCATCAAAATGCAATAAAATACGTGTATTTAAATTAAAACGGAATGTTTTGAAGACAGATTGAATTGAAATACATTATTAATAGTGCTTAGTACTTGTTTAATATCTAGATTTCATAAGTTTCAGTTTGAAATATGATATTGAAATACTTGTTTTAGAGTAGGACCTAACTAATCACACTATTTAAGCCTAGCTCTAAGAAAATTGAAAACCAGAATAGTGATGAAATATTTGGAATGCTATAGAAATAATATTGTTTTAATAAATAACTAGGGTATGTTTCATAAATATTTAAAAATGGGTAAAGTGGTAAAGGCCGATCAAGGCGTACATATTATTCTAATCAGATCCAGGACGTTTTAGAGAAAGGCCAGGTCAAGAGTACCCACAACTGACATGAATGTATAAAAACAATTCTGAAAGTTGAAGAAGCGAAAAGCATATGCCAAGTGGAAAGATGTTGTCTCTGCCTACCGTGTGGAAAAATACTCTATTTGTATATTATGTGTTTATTAGGTATATAGTCTTCAATATGTAGTTACAGTAAAAAGCTCGCTGTTGAGTATCTCTTCACAAGAAAGAAATGGCTTGAGTAGTTTGAATTCTATGCGTTGATGTATGTATCTTGAATCCTGAATGTTAATCTTTTTTCTTTATTTCTTTGAAAATATTTCGTCAAATCTAAAACACAGAATTTGTTGCTTCTTCGAGTAATATTCAAATTGGGTAATGTACTCTCCGTAGAAAAAGGATGACCCGTAGAATTTATCGAACGCTTCACTGAAATTCATTTTGAAATCATGTTTACCCTGTAATATAATTTATTAGAATTACTAATTATTTTTACTACAGATTGTGAAGAAAAATTTATGTGCGTTGCATGCCGAAGTTAAATTATCATTAAACCTTACTATTCTATCAATTGCACTGAAGAGAAACATTTC
This sequence comes from Lithosia quadra, assembly GCA_963576445.1. NCBI lineage: Eukaryota > Metazoa > Arthropoda > Insecta > Lepidoptera > Erebidae > Lithosia > Lithosia quadra. The sequence goes on from OY754886.1 coordinate 12,512,472, forward strand.
GCAATGATGGAGAAATTGCTGCAATTTTGACTTAATAAATAATTAATTGCCCGCAGTTACGCCCGATAGCGAAATTTCAAATAGGAATGTGTGAATTTCATCCGAGTAAAGATACCGGCACGTAAATTGGCCAGATGAGTCATTGCGCAAAGGTCGATTTTTAGGTTCCCTTTGAGGTATGAGCGGGTCGCGGGAGACGCGGTTGCGCCGTCGCGGATATTATGATTGGTCCGTCACCTGACGGACCAATCAGATGTCTCCGAGAGACGTCTTGTAGCAAATCAACGTTCCGTTCGTTCGTGCTTTGAATCATTTGATTGGCTCAAAGTGCACGATGCGCGAACTTACCCCAAACCTGGCCAAGTTACGTGCCTGTATCTGTACCTTCTTGATACAATTTCTTCTTGATACCTACTTACTTTCTTCAAGATACAGTTGCGGCCAGTCAGGGCCGATCTCAATCCTTGAACTATTAAAGCACTTTGTTGGCATGGATTTTGAACTTTGTAGTTAAATAATGTAACCTTCACCTTATTATGAACAGTTGCGATAAGGGCTCTTACCTAAAATTTAAAGAATCGGTAAAAGGGTTTTGACTGTCAAGTGTTTAGTTATTGAGTTATATTTATTATTAAATTACTAACTTCATCTATACGAATAGTTTCTGTAATGGATATATTAAAAGTCACCATATAGTTTCCGTTTTCAGTCATTAAAGTGGCATTAGCGTTCACAAATGGGTTTTGTGAGGCTAAGCAGCTTCCAATAAATTTGAAATATACGTTGTATGGTCCCTGGAAAAGAGTATAAGTACAACCTAGCTAAAAATAGTTTACTACCTACATTATTTCTGTTGAAAAGGATTATTTTCGAAGTTTCTTTATGCGATTAAATATCTACTTGGCTTAAAGGTCAATCTATTATGTTCAAGAAGATCTAGAAAGGCCACCGTTAGCACGTTTTTTGTCAGATGTCACAGTCTCGGTGCCGACTCTGGTTATGGGTTAGGGAGTTTGGTGGGTGGGTTGGAGGCAGGTTTGGGGGATGGGAGGGGGCGTGAGCTCTGGCTACCCTACATACTGCCGGGAACATAACACGATGGTTATTATGGCCACGGTCTTCTGTAGGACAGAGGTACTACCCCCAGTCAGTCGGCTTAATTCGGACGGCCTACCGTCGTGTCTTACCTTCATACAACGTTGATGTTTGTATCATCAAAAGTATAAAAATGTACTCGTACTTACATAACTGTTGGAGTCTTTCGGACCAGGTAAATTAAATACAGCTGACTGCATATACGTTATTAAAATTGTAATATACCAGCACAAAATTGACATGGTTAACGATTGTAGATAAAACAGGTAATGATGTTCGGAACATCATTAGTTATTGATATCAACTTGCGTAGCTATTAAAATAATATAATACAAAAAAAAATGTATTATTATTGTTCGTTTTGAATATTTATTTCGACCAATTATGATCTCGTTAGTCGATATAGGAAGCTTGTTGTAGTTGGACTATCCGATATTTATTTTTGTTTCACATTCCAATACAGATTTTGGTCGATTCCTTTATATGGTTATATTGTGTGCTTCGAGTACATTCCAAAATGATTGGCTATTTAAGAAATCATTTGCAAATTGTTACATTTTGGTTAGATGGATTTGAAAAATGGTTTATATTCACGTATTTGTAAATTGATGCAATATAAATTCTTTGGGAAAACAAGTAAAATAATATTATGCACTGAAGTTCTCTGAAATCAAAGTCAAAGTCATTCGCCCCTCATATATTTTAACATAATTAAACATTAATTTTCCATTACCAATGTGAATAAAATAGAAACAATATTAATTGATAAACACTTTTATTTAAATAATGTTATATTAAAAAAAACTAACCGTAATTTTTACTATGTGGTACAATACGTAATTATCGTTTGATCCTTTTACGATTCTTTTTTACTAAATAATAAATTAACAAGAACGCACATGACGTTTCCTTGATTGGATAGAATGACAACTTTCAAACTGAACTCTCCATAAAAGAATGATTCTCCAAAGAATTTTTGAGCTGCTGTGTTCATGTTGATTTCGTAAAAGAATTCTCCCTGTAAAAGACACAGATACATTACTATGTTTTAGTTGTGTGACTTCAAGGTTCCTCTATACTACCCTTACTCTTTATTCTTAGATTTTACTCCTTTTTATTCTTCTTATTTTAAATAAAAAAATGAAAAAAAAGAGATTCTTCTCAAATTATAACTGTGAAAGTTTGTGATGATGTTTGGATATTTGAATGTTTTGATCTTTGTGATGATATGGCTGTACGGATCCGCCTGAAATTTGGTACAGGAATCGATTTATAGTCTCGAATAACTTTTTATACCGATATACTCGTATTTTATTTATCTATACTAATATTATAAAGAAGTAAAGTTTGTGTGTTTGTATATTTGTTAAATTGTTAGGAGTAATCTCGGGAACTACTGAACCGATTTTAAAAATTCTTTCACCAATAGAAAGCCACATCATTGCTGAGTCATAGGCTATATATTTTATTGGCAAACTGGAATTTGCGCCCGGGCGAAGCCGGGTCCTGGGTCGCTAGTACTTTTATATCTGGGGAGCGGTAACGGGAACAAATTTCATACAGGCGAAAACATGGCAACAGCACTACTTACCTTATAAAAATACTTCCGAAACGAAAAGTAAGTACATTCTGGCTTATTTTTGAAAGTACTATACGTAGTACTATTAGGTATTCTATGGTACTAGGGTACTTTCTGAGTAGGTGTAGTATAATATATACCAACCTTTTTAACGACACAGTTTTGTTGTAATTTCAAATGCTGGGCTAATAAGCTAGTGATCGCAAAGTGTTGGCATGGTTTATCCACTTTGTAATTCCATAGCACATTTTTGCGAGGACCGTCAATACGCCATACATTAATTTTTATCTGTAAAATAAAAGTGTAATATTAACAAAATAACCAGTTAGAAACATATTCCTGCTATCGATTTGTCAAATGTTTTTTCTCTGAATGTGCACGAGCATGAAAAATCTGTTCTTCTAGCTACATGCCAATTAATTCCTTAAGCTCCTTGGTCATTCGATAGTAAGTAGTAGAGTGAATAGGGACCAAAGAGACGTATCTTTACGACTAGTTTATATTGCTGCTAATTCTGTTGTTACATCTCTAAACTTCAAATTCTCTAAAATTTTCTAATCGCATCTGTTTCTTTCATTATCTGATAGAAAAGGACAGATGATTTATTTTAGTGAACACCTGTCCAATTAAGTCGGCGCCTTGACGGTACCCTTCAATTTTAGTCGACATCTACGAACATGTGACTTAACTTACTACGCACCAACAAGGCGCTGTCTTAATTTGACAGGTCTTAACTTGAATAAAATCATCTGTCCTTTTTTTATCTGATCATGAAAGAAACAGATGCAATTAGAAAATTTTAGAGAATTTTAAGTTTAGTGATGTAACAACAGAATTAGCAGCATTTTTTATTTCAGACAATTGACGACTGTCTAGAATTTCTTTGTTTCCTTAAACTTAGGTTCTGCATCAATTTTATTAATTTTATCTTACAAATATTCACAAAAAAAAAATTTCTTTCTTCTATTTGAAAATCCACTTACCTCACTTAATCTTGTATTGACGTGAAAGGTCGTGTTATAAGTAATCATAACAGGGATCTTATTTGTATTCACTTTAAACAGCATAGTCGAAGCATTTTTCGCTTTCGGACCTTTGCATTCTTCATACTTCTTAAAACTAATGACATACGGACCCTAGAAGAAGTAACGAATCAATTAAACCAATAACCAAACCAATAAAAACAATTCCTTTTTTTCTTTTTTTCCTTCTTTGAAAGAGAAAGAAAGATATAATAATAGAAGATTTTTTTATATAAGACACGTCCAAACGACTTCACCTCGCCTGATGGTACGCTAAGAGTAAAGTCTCAGGACCGGGGTCACCACTACATACACCGGTAGTGCTACAGTGGCGGCCCTCAGCTTGACGGCCTCATCATCAGATATACTTGCTTTTAATTCTATACCAAGCTAAATGCAGTTGAATTGCGATTTGATTTGGTATTATGAGATGTAAAGACGATCAGTCTTGTCACTAGTACATTTATAATCAGCCGCTTTAATGATAGGGATTAAGAATTATAAATAGGCAGTCGTTAGCATCGACATTGGCTTCACAAACAAAATGCCTTGTTCCTCGAATCAGTAAATCTTTGGACCTTACTTTCGTTTGCGGCTCACTGTTCTGGACTAACTTTTCGTCAGAGTCAAGAGTATTTCCTATTCCGGGGGCATGACGGGAACCACGCGGTTCCCAAACCCGAGGAGGCCATCTCGAATCCGGAGATGGCCCGGGTCATGCCGGGGTGCGAGGGAAATGCTCTTTGGGCCACCTTACACCCTGGCGTCAGAAGACCCTAGACGGCATGCGGTTTTAGTCGGTAAGAGTCCGACATAACTTGCCCCGCTGGCCGCGGGGTGGGTATCCATGAGGATTTCCGCACGAAAAAAAAAGAAAAAAAAATCCGGAAACGCAGATTCAGGCAGGTATTTCCACTGATTTTCTGATCGGGAAAAATGATCATCCAGGACGGGACTTGAACCCGTGACCAGTCCCTTACTAACAGGGGGAATGCTCTGACCAATTACTGAGCTACCTGGACCCATTCTAGATGCTCGAAATTTTCCGATATATTCTGCGGCTTAGGGCGCTCTGGTGGGAATTACACTCTTTAGCAGAACGGGTAATGAGTGTATAGTATAAATTGTATTTTACTTACATAATTATTAGCATTTTTTGCTATAGCAAACTCATCACATCTGCCTAAATACCACGCTGTAATTAAAAGCAAAATTCTTAAAACCAGCATTATACACCACCTTTCTCAATACCCCGTGTACTAAATATGGATTCGATATCGCCATGTCTGTTCCTTAATGTTTTTGTAATGAAAACCTGTGGATAATGCGTATTTAATATACATATTTGAATTACAACCACAGTGCCGATTTATTAGCCCGCTATCTTATTATATATTCATGAATAACTTAATTATATTCGCTTCAAATTTTGTGATTAAGTGCGTTCAATGGAGAATTCTATTGTTGATGTTATTTTGTAATGATACGAATTAAAATGTCATTATTTAGACGGATTCAAAAAGTTTTATATTGTGTTGTAAGTAGGTACTTTTGAAAATAAAATAGTCTTCATTTTTACATAAATATTGTTTTTATTAATGGACTATGACACTGACTTCACCTCGCCTGATATTAAGCTAAAGGAAAAGTCCACCATTATAGACACCGATAATGCTACAATGGGGCTACCATTGCTTGACGGCCTAATTCAATGCTTTTTCACGCCCCGTTAAAGAACCTGAAACTGTAAAAAGAAGGAAACACGTGCGCTGGTAAATAATTTCAAATCTTTATATTTGCACCGAATGAGGGTGACACCTGCACGTGTGATTGGTAGACTAATAGTAAGAGCTCATCGGAACACTCGCCATGGTAGCGGCGATGAAATACCGTATGGTATACCTACATAGTTTCGAATCAATGACCTTTAAAACATACAGGAACACATTTCATTTCATTACATTCGAAGCCAGAACAAGATTATGAATAAAATCTAATAATGTCTAAATGTAATAATGTCACCATCTGAATTTATCTTGCTTTGGGAAAAGGAAATGTAATTTTCACCTAACGTTTTTATTAAACGGTTTTATTTAACTTGACCTGTTTGTTTGGATCAAATCTAGTAATTGAAATTTGACCTCCTTCCAGTAGTTGGATTTGTCTGATATTTGGCAGGAATCTATAATTCTGATGACACTACAATTTAAAACCATTTAACTTAAAAAAAAACTTTTTACTCTATTTATATAGGTACCTACATAAACAGATAAACTAAGTACTTATTTTAGTAAGTAAGTAATTTGTCTGTTTAATAATAACAAAGCATAAACCACGTTCATACATTACAAGCAGCCATCCATATCTGATTCAGATTAGAACTAATTGCATAGTCATGAGATACGACTGGCAGATACTGGTGTATTGGGAGCTTGTCCGATGTTCTAATTGGGCCAGTTCTGTAGATGAAATTATGCTGTAATAAGTTTGTTCTGTTTCACCTTTTTAAGAGTTTTCTAATCGACTTCAAAAAAGAAGATTCTTAATTCAAATGTTTATATTTAAACTCTCTGTTGCCAGGGGAACACCTGTATGTTGAACTACTTAACTAGCCAAATCTTAAGATTCATCTTTTAATTTTATGTCAGTCAAAGTCAAAGTCAAAAATCATTTATTCTGTATATAGACCATTATACGGTACTTACAAAACGTCAAAATTAAAAATATTTAATACTAGATAAGCAAATGGACCACCGCACCGGTTCGAAACGCGGCTCAGACCTGAGAAGACTCCGGCTAGAAACTCAGCGGGCTGTTTTTTTTTGGTTTTTTGGTCTATTTTTTGGTCTATAGGTACAAGAGCACAAAATAAATATTTATGTAGCAAATATAGGAAAAAGTTGCGAGCTTAACTCTCAGGTTGGGGGGATCTGACAGCAGTCGTCATATATAGGGTAAGAAGAGTCCACGGTTACAGAGGCATAAGCTTCTGATGTACCCGGGTACGACATTAAGATGCTAATGATGAAGACTTGAATTTGTCACACCCATGGACCTAGGAATAACTATGGACGGAGCCATGGGAACAAAAAAGTGACGCTGCATAGTCAGCCAACTTTCGTATACGTATACAGTCGCCACGCACACTCTCACATCATAGTCAGCCACTTCGCGGCAAACGTCGGCCGAATCGGTCGATCTGTCAGTTTAAGCGGGAAAATAAAAAAATAAAATACAACATGTCTGGTGCATTCAAATGGTGTAAAAACCGTAGTGATAGGAAGAAAAGAAATCCAGGGATCACATTTCACAGGTTAATCAATATTTCAATCACTTATTATTTAATTAATAATATACATAAATCTTTGTTCAATATTTTGAAACAAAATTAAAAAGTTCGGTACAAAATCAGTGTTCCCAACACAATAGTCTGCAAATTTCCCCATATTTTGGGGAAATCTGTAAATTGTTTGACTTTATGATGAAATAGCATAAAGTATTTATTAGTAGTGATAACCGTAGTGATTTAACTTCTTTTTAATAAATACATGGGATTAGGAATCGCAAAAATACAAATTGTGACTAATATGATTTTTTTAACTTTTTTTGTTAATTAGGTACCTAGTTTAATCGTGTGAATATTCCCCACGGTTACCATCCTTGTAAGTTTATTTTTATATAGGTATAATGAAAAAAATAATGTAAAAAATAACTAAAATATTGTGTTCATTAATTTATTATGAAAATAATATTTTTAAAAATAATGCACGAATCACCCTTAATGATTTTTCATTTATATATTTTAAAATTTACCAAATAATTCTCCCTATTCCTCAACTAAAATAATAAAAAATGGGGAAATTTAGGTAAAACCTCGCATCCCTACAATTCACTCACACAATGATTGATGCCCGCCATTTTGCGACACAGACTAGTTACTCTAGGCACTCCGTCCATACTTTTCCTAAGTCTATGGTCACACCATTATCAAGAAAGCAATTAAAACGTGTCTGTCAATTGACTGACTCATGCGGGTTCATAAACTGCAGGGCTTGGGTAGATAACGAAACAAATTGTTCTTAATAGACATAATAACTGCGACTATTTTGTGGCCGCGGTAGCCTAGTGGTCTGGGTAATGGACTGTTGAGACGAGGTCTCGGGTTCGATCCCAGGTTCACCATGGCACACACCAATGACTTTTCGATACTTTTCGAAGTTATGTGTGAATTTATCGCAGGTTTATAATTGCCCGGTTAATGGCAATAGTCTCGCCACCGGAGACACCGCCACATTGGGACCTAAAACATAAACTGGCGAAAGTAGGTGCCGGCACCTCTGCCTACCCCTACCGGGGATAAAGTAATGTCACAAAATAGTTACCACCAAAACCAATACTTTTTCCATGGATTTTGCCTCTCAGAATATTTTAATTGACCCTTTTGTATTCTGATCCATCTGTAAGAGTTAGGACACGACGGTATCTCCCGTCCGAACTGAGCAGTCCGACTGGGTAGTACCTCCGCACTACAGAAGACCGCGGCCATAATAACTATCGTGTTGTGTTCCCAGCGGTAAGTAGGGTAGCCAGAGCTCACTGGAGGGATTCTGTGGTGTCAGCAGGAAGACCAAAGTCTCCTGCGTTGTCAGCATGGAAACTCTTTTATTTATTTGAAAATAGACAAACAAACAGACAAACACTTCATTTATTTGTATGTATAGAAATTATAAACATAATGTTATTTTGTCTTTTCATAAAAAATAAATCACCCGTTAATAATGAAATGTAAATAATTATTGTTAAAGCAAACTGTTGACGTAGAAAATTTTCTTTGAGTAGCACTTTCTTAGCACCCAACTAGCAAGGACGCTTGAATTGTGCCTCGTTTACTATTGTTAGTCTACAGATTATGCCTTGTTTAGATAATAGTATCAGTTTGTAGAAAGTGTCAATCTTAATGTTGCCTGTTAAATTCGATTAAATTGACCCCTTTATTATTAAAATAGATAATCCGGTAGTATTTTGATGTTTTAAAAATATTTACACTGGTATCTTTATTGTTCCTTATATTCATGTTGTATTTCTTCTTTTTTAGTTAGTCAACAATAAAAAGCCGTTTTCGGTTACAAATTAGAACATTTAAACCGGGTTTGGATGTTTGTTACTCAATTACGATCTAACGGCTAAACAGATCTGACTAAAAGGCAAAGAGAGATACTATAGTCTGAAATAACACATAGGCTATTAGGAATAGGTTACCATGGGTTACAAGTACGAGATCAGCTAGTGTTATATTATAAACGATTCTGAAAAAAGAAATATTATTTCTTAAAATTCTTGTCAGTTTATTCGCAATGAACGCAAAAACTACTTAACGGATTCTGATGCTGTTTTTTTATCATAAAGTTCGTGGTCAGACTTAAATTCTGCCACATGTTTGATTGCAATTGGTTAAGTAGAACCGGAGTTATGATCAAAAAACAATAACCGACCAGCGCACAGGTGGAGCCGCGTTCTACGGCTACTTGTATAATAAAGTTGACAAGTTCTCTTTCCAGTAACTAGGTTAGATTAAATGCTCTTGAAAGAGTAAAGTTATCAGGTGCTACACAGCGGTGTCTTAATCTTTAACGAGTTTACTTCCACCCATCTTTGAAACTTTTACTTCCTCGATTATTCTTCTAATTAGTTAACATTATCAAGCATTTAATATCTTTCTGCTTAAGTGTTATTGTTTTTTAAGTTACTAAGTTTCTTTTTATGTTTTGAAAGTTTCATAACACAAGTATTTGTGCTCTGAAGATGCTTAACTTTATATAATAGTAGTATGTACCTATCTAAACAAAACTATATTTTACAGGCGAATCGAAAAACGTTTTTTAATATTTGCAAGCGAACCCTTTTAAAAATACCAATCGTACATTCTTGGGAGTGCTGGTTAGTGTTTTTGGAGTTCTTTTAATGAGATGACAATTTAATGATTGTAAATAGATCAAAAAAAGAGCCCGCTGTGTTTCTTGCCGGTGGTCCATTTGCCTATGCCTCTAGATTTATTATACGTAAACGGGAATTAAGGCGATACACGTTAAAGGTATATACATACCTTTGGATGCCTGACGTTTCGACCAGGTTACACCGGCCGTGGTCACAGGCTGACTGTTTCAGCCGTGCACGCCCTCCGTCGCCGAGTCCGTGAGGTAGCCGGTTCTTCTTCTACCCGCACATTTTCGACATTTTTTATATTTTCTTGTCTCCAGGTACCAGGTAACCTGGTCAAAACGTCAGGCATCCAAAGGTATGTATATACCTTTAACGTGTATCGCGTTAATTCCCGTTTACGTATAATAGTCATGGAACGCGAAAGTTTAAAAGTTAATATAGCGAACCTCTAGATTTAACTCGGAAAAAGTGAATATCGGATTTTTTTTTTAATTATGTAGGACATTATCCAGGTAGCTCAGTTTGTCAGAGTGGGACACCACTCTGACACGCTACCTGCAAGGGACTGCTTACGGGTTCAAGCCCCGTGCTGGATGTTTGTGTTCTGAGATTTTGTATACAACTTAGGTGTCAGATATATTATGTAGTAAGATGTAGGAATACAAAATAGTGACGCTAATGAAACCCACCATTCATACCAATTGCATTTAACGTTTCCAAATTACAACTGAAATCAGTGTCTCTTATTCGACAGCTATTTAAATAAACAACCAATGAAATATTAGTCAATCCAACACACTGATTGCAGTCCTAATTACAGATTGCCATTGCACATTAAACTACATGCATCCGTCGTGTACCCAAAATTTGAATATAAATTAACTATTTGGCATTAGATACTCTGCTGTAATGAAGTTATCAACTATTGAATAACATTATAGGTAATCCTAGTAAGTTCCAGAAGGTGTTTGTTATTCTAATAGCTGTATCCCACAGCTGTGCTTTAAGACATCTATCACTGGAATCGGGACAAAATACCTTAAAATACATTCCCATGGATAGCAGAAGATAGCAGGATCAGAATTACTAGCCAAAATAAAATAGGTACCTACCTCAATTGTAAAAATCTTAAAAAATTGAAAACTCTCAGGGCGAAGCCTCAATTGCAAGAATCTTAAAAAAACCACCGATTACCTATAACCTCAATTGTAAAAATCTTAAAAAAAAAGGCAAACTTTCAGTACCACTGGTATACACGTCCATAGGCCACGGTGACCGCTTCCCATCAGGTGGGCCGTATGCTTGTCTCCCACCTACGTAGTATAAAAAAAAACCTGTTCCATTTTAATTTTGCATAGTAATATCGAACTCCGTATCTACAAATAATAAACAGAGGCACCCCTGGCCACATTTGAAGATTAATTTTAATTATTTACACTTAAAATTAGAATGGAATGTCTTCTAATCCGCCACAGTCAAAAAATAACAAAGATAATTCTAAAAACTATATCATGAAACTATACCAACATTATTTGCTGATAATAGGATTAATAACTGTAAGTATCAATAACTATCATGATATTTGCAATTCGATTCGAAAGACAAAAGCGTTAATTAGACTGAAACAATAAATAGGATTGCGACATGCTTAATCATTAATATACAATTTGCCGAGGACTTTGTCGAAAGTTTGTTATATGATCATAATCTCCTCTCACATCGGCTTAGTTTTAATTGATCATATTTATTAGTTCAATTATTAGCGTGATTATTATTATTAGTTGAGTACGAGTATAACGTGGCCTTTTGCTCTAGATTACAATATTTAATTCCGCCGGATATACAGAAAAGAACTAGGCATATTAAACGTGAATATTTAATGAAATTCATATACCTACTTACTAATTATATTCATGAAAGTCTCTAGATAATATTATGATAACGTGCATATGAAAATGTATTTTACAATTTTTTTTGTATTGGTCATTATCTTATATATATAATATGACTTAACTTCGTCTGATAATAAGCTAAAGGTAAAGTCTCAGCACTCATACTTAAAACTAATCCAGATTTATTCAAATAGCTTTCAAGAAGTGCGAGTAAGACAATGAAAGTCATAATAAAAAGTAGTAGGTATGTTGTGTGAAGGACACACATTTACGTCTCCAGACGCAACCAGGTGGATGCTCTGTGGTTGTATTATTAACGCCGTGCGACAGCGTGTTGACACTGGTTAAGGTACGGTCCTCGCGATAACTAATGTAATTTCTCTAAAAACTGCTAGTACGTGCTTAATTTTAAGTCTGACCAAGATCTTTCTAATAAAAAAAAATCGCATATCCGTTCAGTAGTTTGTGTGTTTTGTCAAACAGACAATAACTAATAAGAATATTTTTTTAACAAGACACAGTTCTATTAAAAATTTATAATAGTATAGATTGGAATGATACAGAGAAGATTAGCCCATGGACCAGGATATCATCTCTTCTAACTTTCACGCCCTTTCAGTTTTCAGCCTTGAGTTATGTTAAACCTAAAATTTACCAATTAGCAATTGAATATCATAAAATGTAATCAACCCACTTCTAGATTCTAATACCAAAAAGTATAATCGCAGAATCGTACATTCCTGTCAATAGAACCATACCTGTAGTACTTCAAAATATGAGAGGTACCCGATGAAGTAGCTCACGAGACGACCACAGAGAGCATAAACCGCACGCCGCACAACACCGTACACGTCCGCGTTTTACGGGATTGCATCATGACAAAGAGAATCCACTCTTTTACTTTTTGCTAAAAATAAACGCAATAACGAAACAGCGGTTTGAAATTTTTCATGGAATTAACTGGAGAAAGTTTTTTGGACTCTTTAGGGGGGACTTTTAACGTTTTATATAGGGTTTTCAGCAAAGATGCAACAATAAAGGACTCTGATAACTGTATAAATAACGAGGGTTTATGAAAGTACTAAATTAATATTCTGTGGTATTTTTGAGTCTTTTAGGATAAGAGATCTGTATCCCATGGTTTCTATGACGTAGCATTTTTTTATATAGAGCACGTCAATTTGGTAAGTTGAAGATGAAGTACGGGAAATGAGGGTCACCATTATAGGTACATACTTATAATGTTAAAATATTGGCTATCAGATTAGTACTGTTACTATACTGTTTTCTATCACTTATAATGATTAAAATGTATCAAAACTACACAAATAAACGTAATTGCGTAAGGGAATTGGTGATCTGTGAATATTGGGAAATCCACAAATATCTAAGTAGGTAGTGCATGCAAGTTTTGACAACAGTCTACTGCACATGATACGAAGCATCGATGCGTTAGCAGAATTTCAATATCCGTCCATGGATTCATGAAGTACTTTCAATACTATAGGCGGTATACAGACATGTGATTAAAAAGATTTATATTTAGCTTTCAAAAAAGATTAAAGGGAAAGCTTTGAATGTATTTATGTATGGACATAATACTTTTGAATGAATTGAAATTATCTATTGAATTTTGTCAGTCGGACATTTTTTACACTTTATCTTGTTGTAATGATGAATTTAAGAAAGTATTAAGAAATAATTTGTACGTTATAATGCTGATGAAATTCATAATATTAAAAATAACACAATTAACCTGTCATGCAATACTTTGTTAATGATAAAATACAATATAAAAACTGATCTAACAATATAAATCACGCTGAAAATATCCCTATTGGCGCTGAAAGCACGCCTCGCTTATTATACTCGTAGAAGTATTTTGCGTTTTCATTCATTGATCGTTTTAAATAAAAAAATACCCGTATCGAAAAAATTACTGTGAAACTGTAAATAATTATTGACCCGATTTTTATGGTTGTGACCGCGTGTGGTCTGTGGTGTGGAAAATCTATTAACTTTGGCATCTTTCTGGGATGTGGAGAAATGGAAATATTGGTGCTCCGTAATAAAAGACGCTCATTGGGTACAAATTCTGTCAAACTTCCAAATAATATTTATACAAATGCAAACCCCATTTAATAATCATCCAATGTGAAAGCAGCCTAAGCAACGTTTTGACATTTTAATATAAATTTGATACTTTACTGTCGATGCCGATATTAGCGGTATTTGAATATCGAAACTGGCTTCGATTTGTTTTACATTGATGTTAGGAGGAAATTAAATACTTCGATATATCATTTGGCTTTGTATGTCGTGAATGAAATGTCATAGAATTTGATGTAAACTTTAATCTTCGATGGAGATTACACAACATACTATAGTACGAGTATACCTATTTACCTAGTGTCCGTAATATATTCCTATGTAGAAATATATAAACGGTGCCTTTCTGATAATTAATTATGCATTTTTTTTTATTATTGATAGGCTTAATTAAATTAAATTAAAATTAGATCATTTTCTCTTTACCTCTCTCCATCCTATGGTTGCCTGGCAGAGATCGCCATGGAGTGATAAGGCCGCCAATTGTACATACCACTAACTCTAACTTGTGTTTCTTTTTTTCTTATGTCCTTGGTGTACAATAAAGAGATTTATTATTATTATTATTATTATTATTAAGTTTGACCTCTATCTGACTTGGTGGTAAGTGACGATGTGGTTAGGTTGAATCACGTTTTCCTAGACGGAACGTATTCACTCGTGACGTGAAAATTCCCAGGTTATAACTTTCCGGAAATACAAACTCAGACAGGTAAATTCACTCCTTAGCTGTATGCATAATATACAAAGCTCTTTGAGCCCTACGGGTTTGGAGCAATATATCTCTTCAATGAGGAGGTAAAGACTCTGCACTTCTGCAAAGTATGCTATACATGCTGCACAGCTTAAATTAAGGATTTGACATTTAGTTGTAGACATGTCTTCGAGTTGTAAATACCATAATATAACAATAGATATTATATTACTCAGGATTTGAATTAAAGATCACCATTTTTCGATTTTTCATATATCGGTCACGTCTATATGACTTCACCTCGCCTGATGGTAAGCTAAAGGTAAAGTCTCCGGAAGAGGACCCCCATTACATACACCGACAGTAACATAGTGGTGGCCCTCAATTTGACGGCCTCATGAAAAAAGAAGGGATTGACGTCACAGCACTGCGTGACAAAGCGCAGGGGGGCTAAAAAGGCCACATTGGATGTTTCATAATATGATCATGTTATCTGTCAGGTGACATAATTTACATAATAAAATATGTCAAAATATGTCAACTGACGGATATGATGAACACAATATGAAACATCAAATGTGGCCTTTTTAGCCCCCCTGAAATCTATTGGTTTAGACTACGCCAATACCCACTGGTCCCACAAGTAAACCATAAATGTGGATGTATATTTCGTTTCCCAATTTTCTACATCCTACTCTAATAAGCAGTCACATTATATCCAAACATGGGGTATCAATTAATCGGTTCAAGTCAGACATACGCGTGGATTCCAAGTAGACATATCAGCGCTTCTAATTAGAACTGTTTCTACAGCGAAATCCTGGCTTACTGTGCTGAAAAGTTGAGTATTACAAATCTAAATAAAGCCTCAAAACAACAAATAATCAAACTTTTAAGCTCATGGCAAACAATTATGGTGATCTGGATTTGATACTCTCCTACAAAGTACATTGTTTAAAATTCGAATATACGCATCGAAACCTTATACCTACGTCTTAAAAATGCAAATCATTGTTAATCTTAGATATAGGCCTAGTGGAAAATGTGATAAAATGGATTATTTGTTTCAGTTCCATCCATTCTTTTTGTTGTTAGTGGAATAATCATGAATTGGTATTAGGTTGATTGCCTGTGGTCCGATTGCAGGCTTCTACTGATCGATACAAGGGCAATTTTTGCCGCCCGTGGTTATATCAATCGGAATATTGTAAAATTGTATTAGTACTAGATCTACTGGTTGGATAGGCCCATAGTAAATATGTTTACCGGTGGCACTACTATTAATATTCGACGGCGTGTGGCTTATAAAACATAGAACCAAAACAAATATAATAATATCATGATATTAATGTAAACAAGGATAATTTACATCGAATGGATATTAAATCCTGTGTAAATCCCGCTTCAGCCGTCACTGAATCGTGATCGACTTTGGTAAAACAATAGCTCATAAATATTTAGTTTTCGTATAAAATTAAAATCGAAATTATGTTGCTTTGAATAATATTATGTTTATTATATTTGGATACAATTTAAATTAGTATTTATTAATGTACCTACTGGATAATTTTATTTAGATAAGTCTACTACGCTCTTACATGATTGTGGCATTGTAATACATCTATCTTTGAATTTAATAGCAATAGGAATTTTTTGCACTATATTTTAACTGTCTATGGAAGCGAAAAATTAAAATTTGGAGAAATAAATTCGTAGATAAATATTCGTAAACTATGAAACCAAAAAATACATGTCTATGTAAACCTTGCATTATGTTGTACTGGAAATTCTAAATGAATAATATTTATTTCACAAACTTGTAAGGTTTATTCAAAAATCCCTATTCCTTCATAAATTTCTTACCAATAGACTGATCAGCAAAGGTATTCATAAGAGTTAAATTTACCTTTTAAATGCAACGCTACGCACTTATGACGAACAAAAATAAGAAAGAAAAATTAGTAACACCTTTAATATTGCCTCTGTTTCAAATCATCCCACTGCCAATTTACACTCCCACATTCTTTGTAGGTATATTGGTTCAACGTAATACACCGCGAATAACATTTAAGAAATTTTTTTGAATAATATCATCCCTGTTTCATTTCGTATTATTATCGTATATAAGGCTACTCACAGCATTAAAGTTGAAAAAAAATTAATTTGATTACCCTCAAGAAGCACTCTCTACATCTGTTGGATTTTTTCTTTTCAAAGTTACTTCAAAGATAAAGACTTTTGAAAGTCAGAAATAAATGAACATGAAGCCAAATTTGTACTAGGTATCAAGCCAGAAATCTAAGCTAAATGAAAATTTGATTAGTTCAGATCAAATCAAACATCGTTATTTATTAAGTTATACTCGTGAAAGTAAAAATTAGTGCTTATACATTTCTTACATTGATAGTTTCATAATACACTAGGTATTGAGGTGGTAGTACTCATGTTAGACCTTTCGGTTGTTAGTTTTTTTATTTACCCAAAGTTCATAGTTATAATTTCTTCATTGCCCATCATAATATCGTTTTTTCATAAAGATAATTACCTTCAAGTGAGTGCGTTTACGTCATCGGTGTGTCCCCTACAACCTCAATATTATTGCCCTAAAGTGAAATATAATGATACACAAAAAAACTACTTAATACTAACACTGCGTCTATTATCCTGATAACATAAAACTACTGGTAGATCCTAAGTCACCCAGTCTATTAAGTTATTCCCTTCTCTTATCATCCATAAAACGAACACATCTTAATGATTCACTATTTTTCAAACACAAAGAGACTTTCACAATATCTCATTGTCTCGTTAGCTTCATACAGTATCCGTACTTTATCACCCCTCTACTTGCCCCCATTATCCTGCGGAAACGTTTTTAGTTCAGCAGATCACATGAAAGAACGCACAAGTAAAGAATTGCCATTTTCTCAAAAATTTTAACAATCTATTTTAGCCTTTATGCCTGAAAGCATAAGGTAGGAAAACTTGGTATAAATTAAGTTGGTTAGGTTTCCTTGTAAGATTAAGCGCGATCATTGATGTGGTAATTGTATCTATGAGTTTCATGGAACTATTTTGTTGGAATGCCTTTATGGGAATTACGAGATAAGTAAGGGTATCTGTGCGTGTATTCAATCTGGTGATCATTATTGAAAATTTTTTGAGTTCTTCATGTTTTTCATGGCGATATTAGTGAAATTCCACAAATTAATCATCCAGAAAATATTATTATGATGGGCGAAACATTTTTTCTGATTATTTAGTTCCAGTTCAATGAACCAACATGTAAGAGTCCTCAAAAAATACAGTAAACCGTATTTTATTTAGGTATTTATCCCGTTATTTAATTTGTAGAAAATACGATTAATAGGTAGCTTTCATTATTTCTTTCTTTTTGTTTTTTATGTATTTTGATTTTTTATGATAGGTATTATATTAAGTGTTTTTTTTTTCAACCGTATTATATGTGCAAAATGCGCTGTCCCATTTCTATTGGCGTAGGCATATTATAATCTACAGCTGCTCCAAGAAATAAAAATTTACCCTATATCCTACTAAATTGTATTCCTATGAGATAGCCCTATCTAGCACTATCTTGAAAGTTGGACATTAAGAAGCCAATAAGAAAGTTTGAGAACCTTCATAAACAAGTCTGAGTACTA
Source organism: Lithosia quadra (assembly GCA_963576445.1). Lineage (NCBI taxonomy): Eukaryota > Metazoa > Arthropoda > Insecta > Lepidoptera > Erebidae > Lithosia > Lithosia quadra. The sequence continues at coordinate 12,530,465 of OY754886.1, forward strand.
CGAACGCAATTAGACCTCCACTGAAACAAATTACCTAAGTTTTAGGCTTGTGGTATAAAAATCCGATTTATGTTAAAGGAATTGCGGCTCTCAGATTGAGAAACTCGCAACATAGTGACAAACAGAATAAGCGAGCAAAGTAGTTAAACTATTTTATGACAAACCGTGTCATAGATAGGTGACCTATGACCTGGTTTGTGACCTAAGACGACAGAACAGATATAATGATAAATTTTCTTTGATATTTTTATTTGTTTGTTTTCTTTTTATTTTAACGTTGGTTTGCGTTTGAAAAAACACAAACTAAAATAATAAATATAATGATTCTTAATTCAATACCAGTCAATAAGCTAGATGTTGTGTGTCTTACTTTTACTACTTAAATACCTATAACTAGAAAAAAATATATAAATCTCAAACGAAACATCTCTAAAATTGTATTATCAGTGATTTACTTTATTGATAAATTTTACTATATTTAAATATATTAATTAAACGTCTGCATTTAAAATAAGTAATAATCTGAAGTATTTTTAACTAGTAGGTATTCAAAATCTAAACTTCTTTAAGCGAATCTTAGAAACTTACAGGTAAAGAAATCAGATCAAAACTTTTCGACTTTTCAATTACAGTGATAACGCGCCACCTAAATTTCTTTCATTTTGTATTACATTATATAAATATTTTGGGTATAAGACTCGATTATGGTGACTGGATTAGGTTTTGTGAACTTTTGCGAGCAATTCTTACAATGATTAATTACCAATTCCTTTATTAACTCTGACTAAATTAAGAAGAAAGTAATGTTCAGTGTTTTCATTTGTTCTTGATCTTAAAATTACTGCTAATTACTGCTAATTTTTACTTACTTATTGTTCATAGATAGGGGCCCCAGTAAGATTCTCGTGGCCCAAGTCAACTTTACCTCATTAATAGCTTACCATAAAAATCTCATTTTTATATTATACCCTCTCTGCTTATTTATTTATAAATGTTTGCTTTGTTGCTTTTAATAATACGAAAGAGTGTAATACGACTCTCTTCACAATGCTTAATTCTGTTTGCGAACCATTGATTATTGTATTTTGGGTCTCACACATGGGGTCCGAAATTATAAACGAAGGGGACTTGATAGTATTGACATAGGTGATTTATAACTCGACATTGTTGGTTGTAATTACATTAAATGAAAAGAAAATTCAGTAATAAGTGAGCTCTTTACAAGTCACATCTTCATAAATACATCCCTATTATACTTCATCAAAAGCTACTAAATAAGATAGTTTTGATACTTGCTGCGTTTGCCTAATTTAAAAATAGCAAGATGGACTTAGGAAAATGGCACAAATTTACGATACACACGAAATGTAGTTTACAACACAAGTAATTTAGCTTAACTGGATGGGTTATGAGAAATACTAGTAATTCCTGTTACCTACTAATATTTTTTCGAAAAAGACTCAAACTTTAAGATTTAGGCATAATTTGCCTTATTTTCAACAATTACCTAAGTGTTACAAGATAAGATAAATTAAATTTATTAGAAATAAACATAGTAAAATCTTTCCTATTAGGTTGTGTGTTGGCGTAGTAGGCGTATTAATATGACATAGGAGAACATCTAAGTGGCTAGGAGAATAGCTAATTCACTAGATTTAATAGATAGCACACGCAATCCATTAGTAAAATAGCGGCCTTCATAGTTCATGTATTATAGAATGCATTCAGTTTTCACAACAGATTGTTACACTTCTTTAGTACATTATTCTTTAATGAAGTAAATTCTCAAGGAAAATTAATGAATATAAATGTGTTGAGCTTTAAGAAATTATACTTTCGGAGTTTTCGAAATAGGATTCTTGGTTCCCTAAAATTAATTGCATGTACTTTGAATTCGCGGACACTGGAGAAATTATACAACATTATATCATTTAAAGTTTAGGGGTTTTACAAATACAATCCGTCTTCATTAGTGAATCTAATTAATCCGTAGAACAAATTATATCTGACATTGTTTGAGTACCGCTTAGCACCTTGTTATACTTTTCAACGAAGTATTATATCTAACTCCTAAAAACAGTCCACGTTTTTAATCGGCTTATTTTCAGTTATATAATTTATTTCGGCTTTGGACTTTCATACAGGTGAGTTAAAATTACACTTTCGTCTATGAATGGTAAAGAATATTTTCTGAGTTTTTGAGAACTCAAAATGGTTGCCAGTATTAGCTTTAAAAATGAAATCGCCCCCGTTAACCCCGTTAGGCGATAAGTCGTCGGCGGGGCGGAGCGGTCAAAGTGACCGCAAATGTATGTCTGACAAGCGTCATGAGCTATTGGCTTATCGCCTTATAGTCAAACAGACAGAAAGACAGATAGGGACAAAAGATAAAAAATGTTTTTTTCGTTATAAGTACCTACCGTGTACACATTCATAATGCATTCATTGTAAAACTGTTATTTTAACTTTAAAACATTTCAATTTTCTTTATCTAAACACAATAAATAATCCCACCACCTCGGAAAGAGTACTTTTGATGTTAAATTTTTGAGTGCGAAAGTAGTTTTTATCCAGTAGGGGGTAAAGTAAATTTGAATATAGAACATCATGTGCGCTAAGTACTTTTTTGGGTAAATTGCTGTGCCATTTCTTATGTAAGTCTTTTTAAGTAGGTTCCTAAATTTAAACTGATTTTGATTTAACTCCGTGACTTACCAAGCGGCTTCAATCCACCATATAATTATACTTATTCAGTTAGTCTACGAGTATTAGCCAAGACTTGACTTATTCCACGCAATTTACAAGTCCCCAGTTTAATAGTAGGCAATTACTTCAATAGTGGTAGTACAATAATTGCACAGTAAGTAATTTACGTTATTGAGGATCGCTGTTGACAATTTTAGTTCTTGTTCTATTGCAGCATTTATTATTCTTTGTCCATGGTTTAAGTCCTAAGTAATTGCTTTTTGTAATTAATTATGCCAATTTTTAATACACCTAAGTATTATTCAAAAAATTATATTCGTCTAATTATAATATTATTCAGTCTCAGTACTCGCAGTCTAGTCTTGATCTTATGTCGATCTCTCAAATGTCAAAAAAGGTACGTACCTATTCTTTTGGTCACAAGATTAGAATACCTTTTTTGTCATCTTGGAAGATCGAGAATATCTGAGACTGATCACTTCATATATTATCATTTGATGATTCTGAACACAAAAATATATATTTTTTGGAATTCTTGTCTGTTTGTCTGGTTTTTCGAGATGGACTCAAAAACTACTGACTAAATATTAATGCAGTTTTTTATAAGACCGAATTTTCGTTCATAAAACGTTTTTATTATTATTAAACGCTTTTATTTAACTCAGGGTGTTTGTTTGGGTCAAATCTAGTAATTGAAAATACACCCCCTTCCTACGGACGGATTGTTCTGAAATTTGGCACATATGTTTGGGTTAGGTGACAATACATGATACTGTATTTTGTATTATTGTAAATCCAAGATGGCCGCCGCTACAAAATGGCGGCTTATGTATTTTTCCGCTACCACCTCAATATGGATATCAAATGAAAGGGCTTGACTATAAGAATATAATTAATTGTGAAAAAAAAAGAAAATCCAATATGGCCGCCAGCAAAAAGGCAAGTTATATATTTTTCACAAGCCTTCCAATATGGGTACCAAATAAAAGATCTAGTCTGATAGAACTTTAGTTTTATGAAATCCAAGATGGCCGCCGCTACAAAATGGCGGCTTATGTATTTTTCCACTACCACCTCAATATGGATATCAAATGAAAGGGCTTGACTAGTAGAATATAATTCATTGTGAAAAAAAAAGAAAATCCAATATGGCCGCCAGCAAAAAGCAAGTTATATATTTTTCACAAGCCTTCCAATATGGGTACCAAATAAAAGATCTGGTCTGATAGAACTTTAGTTTTATGAAATCCAAGATGGCCGCCGCTACAAAATGGCGGCTTACGTATTTTTCCACCACTTCCGCAATATGGATATCAAATGAAAGGGCTTGACTTGAAGAATATAATTCACTGTGAAAAAAAAAGAAATCCAATATGGCCGCCAGCAAAGGGGCAAGTTACCTAGGTACATTTTTTTTCACAACCCTTTCGATATGGGTATCAAGTAAAAGATCTGGTCTGGTGGAACTGTAGTTTTATGAAATCCAAGATGGCCGCCGCTACAAAATGGCGGCTTACGTATATTTCCACAACTACCGCATTATGGATACCTATCAAATGAAAGGACTTGACTAGCAGAACATAGTTCACTGTGAAAAAAAATCCAAGATGGCCGCCGCTACAAAATGGCGGCTTACGTATATTTCCACAACTACCGCATTATGGATATCAAATGAAAGGGCTTGACTAATAGAATATAGTTCTCTGTGAAAAAAGAAAATCCAATATGGCCGCCAACAAAAGGGCAGGTTACATTTTTCGCAACCTTTCGATATGGGCATCAAATAGAAAATCTTGACAAGGACAATATTATAGTAGTACCTACACTATGCAAAAATGTTTATCTAATATGGCCGCTAACAATTACGAATTAAGTATATAATTTTCTTCACACCCCCTTCAACATGGGTATCAAATGAAAGGACTTGACTAGTGGAATACTTTAAGAAGGCAATATATTAATGAGGGCCCCAACAAGACCCTCGGAGCCCGAGCCAACCTCACATGCTGATTGATGGACAAGGCTCTAGGTTAGGAGGCGTAGGTTTTCCTCCCTGGGTTGGGTAATTTGACGATAGTCGTCCCCACTAACGCCATCCAATATAATAATAGCCAATCTTTTAACGACACATAAAATTATAAATATTGTCACGGAGAGGGCATCGCCGCATAACGGCGCGTAGAAGCTTCACCCGACTTCTGTGATAAGTGAGTTAGGGCTCCCATACCTAGAGCGGGTACCTATAGCTAAAAACACAATACCCTATACGAAAACAATCTCCATTTCGCAACATGGAACATTGTCACGATCGGTCGTGCGCGGGAGTTAACCGAAGTACTTTTCAGGTAGAGGGTTGCCGTGGCGTTGCAGCACGATACTTGGTGAAAGAAAAATTAAACCCCGGTTCATTGGGGACGGCTATCACTTGATCTACACAGGTGCATCTAGTGGAGAGAATGAAGTAACTATGTCCGGATGTACGACATTTTGAGGGTGACACGCTATAGCGAAAGGATTATCATATGGTCGTGCGATGCTTATGGGATGGGATAGATTCAGTTAACTATTCTAGGCTCGACAAAACCAATTCTCGGCGTCTCTAATGATGGACACAAGTGCGGTGAGGCTAGTGGCGCTCTTATTACCACGAGCTGTTGCACAAGTAGCATAAAGTGCAACTACGCATCTCCTTTCTCATCAAGGTATTATACCAATGGTAACACCAGGTAAAATGCAGAATGCTCTTTGCCGCATGAAAGTGACCGATTCCCATCAAGTGAACCACGTGCTTGTCTGTCACCTAAGTGGTATAAAAAATAGTTGGAAAGCTGGCGGAGCCGATGAAGTTCCCATCGAGGCCTGGAAACCGTGATGTGGGCATCCTTACCTCTTCAACCGCTTACTTCTCACTAGGAAGGTCCCAAGAAAATGGAGGCTAAATATCTTTACTCCAGTCTTCAAAGATAAAGAGGTCGGGGCAACCAACTACCGCGGCGCAAAGCACGCGCTGGCATACACGGACAGGGCCTGATGTGTGCAACGTGTGAACTAAGACGCTTGAACGGTGGGCTCAAGCTAAATTTGACGAAGGCTGAGTACCTATTTGGTGTTGAACTCAACAGCGAGTGGCGAGTGTGAAGACCAAGTTAAGTATTTGGGTTCTGTATGTCAAGCGACTGCGGATTGATTGCAACATTAAGATGCAAAGGCTAAGCGACGTGAGATGAATGTTGTTATCTGCAACCCCAAAACTGCGGGTATGTTGAAGAGGCAGGTTTATAAAATAATCAATAGGCCTGTGGCGGCTGTGAAGCGTAGGCTTTGCTAGAGCGCTATATGCATGAGCCATCTGTCACGCAGATGAATATGCTGTGGAGGATGTGTGGAGTCACACGTAAAGTTCGCATGAGGAACGCCTGTATCTGCGGTAGTCTCTATGTCCGTGAGTCCGTCTGGAAAACAGAAAAGTGGACCTCGGGCTCCAAGGTGTAGACCTCAGTTGCAATCGGGACGCAACGCTGAGATACTGATGATGGTAATATAATAGAATACCTATTTTACGCAATGACAACTGAAGAGATTAACACAAATAAAAACTAAAAACTTGAAAATAAGTTAAGTAAAAAAAGTTTTTAAGTTAAACGCTTTTATGCACTAAAAGCTACAAAATAATTTGGTAGGTCCTAGGTATCAGTCATTCCACCACTCTCTTCATCAATCTAGGGCATTAATCAGACAAAAAAATAAAAACGTTGGGCGTTTTGCATATTCTACCCAAGTTACACTACGCCCAACGATTTTATTTTTTTGTCTGATTAATGCCCTAGATTGATGAAGAGAGTGGTGGAATGACTGATACCTAGGACCTACCAAATTATTTTGTAGCTTTTAGTGCATAAAAGCGTTTAACTTAAAAACTTTTTTTACTTAACTTATTTTAATATCTCAAGTCACGATTTTAGAATAGTAGCTATACTAATAAGAATAGGCTATTTGACTAATTTTATAAAACTACCTACCTACTTAAAATGATTCCTTATAACATTATAAACATACCACATTAATATTTCAGTTAAAAACAATGCATTATGTTGAAAAATCAATAATAAAGTTTAAATTATCAAAAGTGCGGGCAAAACGACATTCTCGAAAAAATGGCGTACGTGACGTCATTTGGCTAGGTGACGTTTGTAAACAATACTGAATTTGATTGCTTAAAAAAGTAATTTCAATATTTTAGTGAGCCAAGTGATGTATAAAGTGTCACACTGTATAAATATCTGTATATAAATCCCAGAAAACGTATTTGTGTTTGTTCATGTAAGTCGTGTTTACGTACACATGACGTCACCAGCGCTGTCACCAAACACAGAGCGTTTTCACCACAGACAATAAAATATCTAAAATATATTACATCTTTCTAGTTGAAATTCTCAATAAATATGCATATTTGAGTGTAAATTATAGTCTCATGAGGCTTGTTACGTTATATTCTGATAGGATGATCATAATTTGTGGTATATTTTTAATGTTGTCAAATAGCCTATTGTTATTCAGTTAGTTTCATAAATAACAATTAAAATAGGGGTCCGTTGGTTCCTTCATAACTTGGACCATTACAACCGGTTAAAATGTCCGTCTTACTGAATAGGGAAACTTCAAATAGCCAGTGAACGTACGATGGAATATTAATCGTACTGAATTCTGGATCACCGCCATTAAATCATTTATATTTAATTGATACCAAAGCGAAGGCTTTTAGCTGCAGTTTCGATCGGTTTCCGTTTGATTGCAGTTCCATTACATTATAAATGAATATTATTTAGGTAACAATTGATTTAATTATAGTGAATTTATTATTAAGAATTATCGAAATTTCTAGTATTAACGAGTCCAACTTAACTGAATTGCTTGTGTTAGAAGTGAAGCCACGGATACACTAGGGGACAAATGGAGCAACATGTTGCGGAACATGTTCCTCAACAACTACGTGGAATGTGCCGAGATACATGTCGCGGAACATTTTGTCGACCACACTTCTCAGTGTTTATAGAAATGTCGCCCGAGGAGGTTGTGGCTATTAGTGCTGCGTACATAGTAATTATATCAAGTGTGTTGAAACGTAAGAGAAAGAGAAGGTGGTGGATGCGGAAAGGCACGTTGCGTACGCGACTACACTCGGTAACAAATGGCGCAACACTGACGCGGGACACGTGCGCTCGCTCTCGAGGCGGGAGCAAGCAACATGCCCCGCGTCACGTACAGTGTTGTGGGTCATGTTGCGGCACACTATGCAACGTTTCAGCGTCACGTAAATTGAGTGTTGCGCGTCGTGTTTCGGGACAAAATGTTCCCTAGTGTATCCCAGGCTTGATTTCGCATTAGGAGTGGAAAGTAAAGAATTCGAACCCTGGACCTTTCGTTCATAAAGCCGACTCCTTAACCTTAGTGGTTAGGTGGCTACTAACGTTTCCTTGATTTGAGTATTAGGCATGAATATGTCAGCATCATCACCATCCTAACGTAGTTTTCAGTTGTATCTAAGATCTTCACCTCAGAGTCCGGTTACTCTTTTTCCTCCTTTCGGCATTTATGTAACTTTTATGGAAGCGACTGCCACCTGACCTCCCAGTCATGAAAAAATACGCCAGAATCTTGTCCGTTAATCGGCAGGTAGGCTTCCAAACACTCTACTACTTTTACATGAATACCGGGTATTATATACCCGGGTGTTATAACACGATGGAGCTCAAATACCTACCTAATAAATTATATAAAATATAAATTCTAAAAGTAGCTTAAAAAATACCCAACCAAAAAACGTGCATTTTTTGCCTATCTTCTTTTTTGGAAGCGTTTTTCTAACACCCAGTATTACCTATGTGTATTTTAATTATTTCATTTGTGTTTCCGTAGGAGCTGAATTTCAATATTATTTTATTTTACTATTTTTATGAACACTATAAGTAAGTGATATCCATAGTTAATCAACTATACTTCGCAAAAGACTTCTCGTAAAAAAATATTACATTGCCGGTATATAAACTTTGCACGATAGTAATAGAATTAAATGATAGCTGTGCTCAACGTTTATGATGCCTAATATACTACGTTATTTACTATCTGTTGCCCGCGGTTTTACCTACCTGCAATATCTCTCTTATTCTCACAGGATTTTCTCATCTTAAAAATTTGTATAAGTATGTGTTATTCTAGACTATATTCCTTTGGATTAAAATGTTGAATTCACAAAATGTTGAATCTCAAAAGTTACATTTCCAATTCAGACTACAATATTGAATTACCAAAATGTTGAATTTTAAAAAGTTATTTGATTGAGAATGTTATATTGTAGTCTGCACCTCTCGCAATTACAGGACTAAACATTTAGGGATTTAATATTTTGCACATTCTAGGTAAGTATATCAAATTCATTCATTAGAGTCCAGATAAGTAATTCAAATTTTAGGATTGAACATTTTACGAATTCAACATTTTGTAAATTCAATATTGTAGTACAAAAGGGCTATAGTAATACCAATTTATGATTAGTCAGTAGTATAAGACCTAAAAGGAAATTCACGCAAAAATTGCAAATACCACCTTACTTGTAAGTACCTTACTTTCATAACTTTCAAAGCTTTTAAGCCGTCTAACAAAAACTTAATCAACGTTAGAACCTAAAATGAAGTTGCTAGCTCTATTGTATTTAGCTTTTAAGTCTACTGAATAAATAATAGAGAATTATACCTAAGTATTGTTACATTTATGGCATTAAATGTATATTTTCGGTTTCTAAACACGAGGATTTGGTGATACACATTTTATTAGAAAGATCTTGGTCAGAGATTTATAATCTGCTGTTTGTTTGATATCAATTTTCCCTGCTTTTTCTGTTTGTGTGATGGTTTTCCCTGACGGCTACAATATGGGGTACTTCAAGAAGGGCATTAGAAGGTTTTTACAGGGTCGGCAGCGTGGCAGCCCCTGGTGTTGCACACGTCCATAGGCAACGGTAACCGCTTCCCGTCAATTGGTATAAATAAAAACATAGCCCTCCTTTCTTCGGCAGTCGGGTAAAAATTGGTTTAGTATTTAGTAGGACCGGTGATATGACCAAATAACGATAACCGACATCCACGCGGGCGTAGCCGAGGGCATCATAAGAATGATATTTATCTAACATCATCTTTTGAGTATGGTTGCATCCGAGGAAATTACCTTAGAGCATAAGGGTTTCTAAACACCAACATTCAGCTCTGACACCGAAATGGAAGGTTCAAATTAAAATATTATGTATGAAGAATACATTGCAATTAACATCGATCTAATACTACTCCAATAACCTACATACTCCCAAATATCATTACTAAAGTTTTTCCATAAAGCGAATCTGATTCCCCAACGTCCGGCTCATCCTGGACACCTAGCACTAGGTAACGCAGAGTCTAGGCGACTAATCCTCTCAGCACAATGACAATAAACAGCTTTACTAGACATCCAGTCCAAAAACTCAAAGAGTCGAACCTCTCAAACAGTGTGTAAAACTCCCATATATAAATCATATGTTAAGTTCCACCTTAACTTGCAAATGGAATTTTATCCCCTCAAATCCGCGCCAAGAGGGCACTTAACAAATGCGACATATCCAAACGAGAGGGCTTGACAAAATAAGTTATTTAGGTAATCATTATTTTGGTGATAGAGGTATTCGCCCAAAGAAGGTGTAATAACGGCAAATGGTGCCCATCACGCGGCGGAGCATTAACATCCGCTGAAATGGGAATCACAGAGTACGGCTTTACTACTGGTTCTCACAATTTTGTCACTTTATAATATCAATGATTTAAAAAAATATATAATATAAATATTTTCATTTTTACCTCAAAATGTTTATACATGTTATTGGTATTCTTGATATGAACAAAATAAATAATATAATTAGGATTATTCAATATGATTTTATTTCTTTACAGAAGTTGATTCATATTGGGTCGCCGCATAATGGACACGAACTGTAAGTTTGATATTGTTTATTGTAAAAAATATTGGAAAATTAATCAAATTTACCGTCTCAACTGGACGAAGATCATCTTAAAGTCTAACGGATCCAGAATAAAAACACATTGTATTATATATAGACTAAAAATTAATGTAATCGCCGCACTAAATACATTAACTTTTTAATGGACTTTGTATTTTACAATTTGTAAAAAAAAATTGTAAATCTTACATGCTGTCGTGAAATATAATAAAAATCGAGTTGCATTGGTAGGCATTGCATTGCATTTTACGATGCGATGTTTACGGACAGAAGCGCTGAAGGCACATATTATTCCTGTACATCCTTTACACGAAACAATCAGATTGGTTTTGGGCCATAAAATGTATAATGTAAACCTATAGTAGGGGCCATGGAATCCGTTACCGTACGAAGTATAATACTTGATAGAGTCAGCAATGAAAGTAGCTTAACACATTGAAAATTACAAAGTAATTTAGATGTAAAGTAACCATAATCTATTGTTAAAGATAACAATAACGAATTTTATTATTATTAAGATTTTCACATGTATGAAATTTCATACTTCCTACTTTGAATTATGATGAATTTCCGTAAAAACGTATTTATAAATATTTGCATTGGAATATTTACCCCTAAAATAAGAATTTAACTTATTTTAGGCCCTTACGGCTAAAACATACACAAGTATTTATTTATTTCTTTGATCCACAAGTTTGCTGTATATTTGTATAAGACTTCAGTTCTAAGTTTAGTTCTCGGGTTGGGTAAAATGTATGGGGTGTTACTTTAAAAATTCTCAGTAAGTTCTAGTATTCAGTTGAAAATGTGAAATAGTGAAACATTAGTATAAATAAATATTTTGTAAAATCTTATATAGGATTTATTGGGAATGCTTTTCATAGGTAGTTTATGTGAGCAATTTTTTGCTAACTGTATGTAATACCTACCACAGACTTTTAGGGTGCAAAAGCCTTAGCTATATTTTTTCACTTTTACTTAGCATTGTTACTTAAAAACAAAACTGGTTTCCTTCCTCGTATCTGTCTCGTTTAAAGGATTACGGTGATACCTTGGCTGGCTTAAGGTTGTAAGAAAAAGCTTCTCTTTTCATTAGGAAAGTAGGTGCTGAAATGAACATTGAAAAAAACCTGTTTGGGTTAATGAATAATTTCGGTGTATATAGACATTATTTACTTTAGGTATCACTGAAAACAAAATATCCTTAAAAAGTAATCAGTACAGGTGAGTATAATGCGCCGTAAAGATAACTTACTAGTGGGCACAGGAATTACGAAAGTAGCGCACTTAAAAACTTACAGTAAAATAAATTTACCTTTTATGGGCGGACTGTACTTAAAAGACCATTGTTTTGTTACCGCCTGTCGGCTACACTACTAGATAAGGATCTGCTGTAGAACAATGAATTGGGTCCTAATCTAAAATGACCTAACAGCGCCGGTTAGTAGATTGAGTAGATGTACTAACATTTTACTTAATACTTGAATCAAATCCAGTTAATTTAATCAATTCAAGTGTCAACTTTTAAGCTTTCGCGTTCATGGTATAGGTATATACATACCTTTGGAATGCCTGACGTTTCGACCAGGTTACACCGGCCGTGGTCACAGGCTGACTGTCTCAGCCGCGCACGCCCTCCGTCGTCGAGTCCGTGAGGCAGCTGGTTTAGATGAACAACCGGCTACCGTCACATACCACACTCACAGGGTCTCTATTATCTGAGCAAACGGCTCGGTGTCTATCCGACCGCGCAGAAAAGCGAGGTAGCAAGTTTTTTATCACTGGATTCCATTCCGTGAAAAAATATAAAAAATGTCGAAAATGTGCGGGTAGATGAACAACCAGCTACCTCACGGACTCGACGACGGAGGGCGTGCGCCTTATACCTATACCATGATGGCGTTAATTCCCTTTTACATATTATTATAATTCAAGTGTCAATCTACAATAACACGTCAGGTTCGCTTATAGATATTGGCGGCCAAGGCTGGTCGGGATTTCTAAAATATCCTTTCTAGGGCACACCAGAGTCTTCGGCCACGCAGATCGACATGACGAAACAACGTGCAGCTTTAGTCGACTTAACCACCCCCGGTACCTGACAGAGGGGACTCCAAGTGGATTTCTGCACGACAAAATAGGTGAATCAGGATGCAAGGCGCTTGGTTGTTCCACAAAGTCACTACTAATTTCTGTGAATCGTAAACAAAACGCAATTAAAATGCTCCCGTACGCTGAATATATCTTTAGCAAATTACCTATGTCTTTGTGGTAACGGTTTTACGTCAAAGGTAGTAAAAGACGTCTATATGTTAAAGGTAACTGTTGCATAATATCTAGTGACCAGTGACCAGCGACTATATAACCAAAGCTCGATGCCAGTGACTTACTGCATTGCATAAGTGACTTTACTGTATTCAAGAGTCCATTGAAAGCCGTCTTCGGCCAAGGCATCAAATCAACAGAACTGTCGAAACTCGAAATCTCGTCTTTGTATTGAAGAAATCAATTTTAGCTACGAATTGAGTCGATAATGGCTATACTAAGCCTGCGGCGGGCAATCGAAATGCTTGTTGTCTTGGTGTTAACGAGTTATAAACATGGAGGATGAGAATTTTTTCTAAAAAGTAAAGTTATAGTGCATTAAAATTAAGCTTAAAGAGACACAGGCAAAATAAGAGATTTTAATAGAATAATATACTCACCGGCGCAATGCAATCTCTAAGAGATACATTATGCATAGATACGATACACAGGAAAAATATTTAAAAATATAATAAATTGTTCTCCTTTTTTAAGTATGTGAACTTTATACATCTTTTGATTCCCATAAGCTGCCAGAACTATATCAGAATTCCACTTGGTAAGAGGCCGAGGGTAACAGCTAGTTAAATTTATATATTAATCTGCATCGTTAAATAAACAAGAAAAGGTCAATAAAAGTGAACTTTGCTTTTTGTTAAACTTCTGTAATATTTAACTCCATCACACGACTGATAGCCTCCTAACTTATAAAAGACCGACAGAAAATCGGATTTGTCAAACTTTGAGTGAGTCGACTTGTTTAATTTGTCAAGAGCAAGTCCAAAGTGAAGTAGAGTGTCCTCTTTAAACCTTTGAATGTAGGGGTGCCAAGTTACAAATGAAGCCTATACTTAATGGCTTAGTGTGCTTATGTAATTTGTATACCTACATAAATACGCTGAAAGGGTAAACAGAATAATATAAAAGATGAATCCAAATAGACACATTAAATTTGTTGACAAAACCTACAGGCAAAGGTGAATTTGTTGACACAGCCTACAGAATTTTACCACAATAACTTTGGAACTTTCTGGGATAAACTGCAAGCAAAAATAAATACCTACATATTTTTTATTCAAAATCTGCCATCAAGGACACGTAAATTGTCTAACGTGATAGTAGCTACCTGAATCAAAATCCGCTATCACAATTTGAACCATACTAACAAACTAGCTAACAATAGAACAATTTAAATAAAGCTTTCCATCTATGAACTTGCCTCACAATGTGCATAATAACCAGCATTATAAATAAATCTGTACCTATGTACTTACCTCTTCTGCATTCTATGAAGATCGAGAATTGTTACAATATCGCACCTTTGAGTATCTATCTATCGTGTGCTATGGTGTACATTGGAAGAGGCCTATGTTTGAGTACCTATCTGAGGTTGACTTGAGCCCCAAATATCTTAGTGGGGTCCCAAACCGACAACTTTATCTCACTAATAAAACAGTACACACAATGTGACTAAATAGCATACTTCTGAAATTTATATTATCAGTCTTCAATCTGAATCAATTTTACTTGTTTGAACCATTGATATCACACTTCCCGCGACGACAAATATTATTCTATTTGTACCCCTCTCTTGAGAGGCTAAATGAAGTTAAATTGCGACACGAATTATTTATGGCCCCTCTTACAGTTCATGTTTCAAATCGACAATCTATTGTCCGCTTTTCATTCCTCCAATAAATATTTTGGCGTGAGGCCTGGCGAGTACTCTTGCCGGTTTTTCAATGTAGACTTATTCTCTCTAGATAGGTAGAATGTAGTTTCTTAAAATTTTAGGAAAAGAAGGGTCTAAAATTTTAATGAAGCTGCGACGGCAATCACCTCTTCTTTCATGAGGCCGTCATGTTGAAGGCCACCATTATGTCACTGTCAGTGTATGTAATGAGGACCCCTGAAACTTTACCTTTAGCTTACCATCAGGCGAGTGAAGTCATTAATTTGACGTGACCGATATATAAAAAAAATAGTGAAAGTAATATCATAAGAAAAATAATTTGTGTGTTTCCATTCCGGTGTTTTACTATCTAAACAAAAAAAGGATGATTTCACGCTGATGGTATGATACTATATACTTGGCGGGTTTCCCGCAACATCTCAATTGCAAGTCCTTCGCCTTACCGTACGCCGACGCCACTTATATAATATATTAATTTATATACTAATATAAGTATACATAATAATATGACTAGATAACCAAACACAATGTACTTATATTAAATTAGAGCCATAAGGGGAATAAATGGGTTTCACAGATTCCGAAAGTTTCTTAATGATACTAAATAGTTTTGATGGAGTTCATAATACTTGTGGGAAACTAATAACTAAGCCACATAAGTAATGGTTTTGTGTGGTGATTAGAGATAGTTAGGCCAATGACAACATTCGAATTTCCAAAACACTTTAGCGTCATTAGAATCACTAATTCTGTTGGGTACGTCCTTGCTTTGCATAACCCTTCAGGTGTTCTAATATTGAATGTTTAAATATGATAGTTTATAGAAATAGTATTTTGCTTCTAATTACGACTCAGTTGTAACTATGTGTTGAATGCTTCGACCAAGTTATATTGATCGAAGGTGGAAAGAAATGTTGAGTTTTCGGAATTCAAGTAGGTAATCGGAAAAGTTAACATGTAGGTAATATTTTAAGTATTTATACCATTTAGGTGGCAGACAAGCATACGGCCCTATATTATATTTTATATTATTATATCATACTTATTGCAATTGAATTCATATTATTCCATGTATTTCGAAAACTCTAACAATTCGACTCAAATTCAGTATTCAAACAAGGCTTTTGAGTTTATTAATGTTCATTTACTGAATTAAAACTCTTATTTGGATAGATACAATCTATTTTTATATGACTGTACATTTTAATGCGCGCGAGTTTGGAGGTGCCAATTCACTCGATGGCTGAAACACTAATTTATAGTTATAATATTTACAAATAAACAATATCAATCAATTTACCTATTGATTGATATTGCAGTCAATAATAATGCATGATTAATTGCAAATGCAAATCATTAATTTTTATATAACGCATTTACTATGCAAAATTTAACACAACTGTAAGCAATTCTGTAGTTGAATAAATGAAGTGAATAAAATTCACAGAGTGCAGGAAGAACAAACAGTAAAGGGAGGTAAAACCTGCAATGCTCTTACAGACTACGTGTACAAAATGCTTTCAGTGCTTGCTACTTAACATCGAAGGTACATAAAAGAGAGGGTGATTCTGCACGAAGCAAGCATACCCATTTGCACTAAAAATGAAAAGTCTATCGAATATAACGGAAATTTCAAAACTTAATATCTAATATCAGTATGTAAATAAATGTTGATTTTAGATTGCGGATGTTCGTTCTCCCACACAGTTCATTTTGAATTTTGCTTTAGCGACTGTCCGTCAGTCACGGCGGTCAACCCTCAAGCTCAAAGGCAAGCACTGTACCAGAGTCTCATCTGTACAATACTTCTTACTTAACCTGCAATTCCGCTAAGCGACTAAGAAGTTCTTAGTCGCTTAGCGGAATTGCAGGTTAAGTTGGCTTGGACACTGAAAATCCTTATTTCTTGTTGGGGTGCATAAAAATGTGAAATAATCTTCCTGCCCTGGTTTTTCCTAACGTCCACAATAGGTGTGGGGTTCTTCATGAAGGGCATTAAAAAGTTTTTATAGGGTCGGCAGCGCAAATGTGACGCCCCTGATGTTGCACACGTCCATAGGCCACGGTAACCGCTTCCTATCCAGTGGACCGACAAGGTTTATAAAGCAGTATAGGAAACACACATGCGAACAGTGTAAAGTTCAATGCGTATAAGTATGAACAGTGAACAACACCGGAGGCTCATTATGTTACTTCCGAACTTCACAAAAAATGATCCGTCGACATAATAAGAAATAAGGTTACCGTTTTGTTGAATAAGATAACTTTTTAATTAGTTCATTAGAAGTTTTATAAATCTAATACTTAATATATTACATATTTGGATATAGATATATTATATTTTTATTCTAAAGAACGCTAAGCGTAGTAGAGACGTCGTAGAGAACCCCGAGGCGGCCATCTCGAAGCCGGAGATGATGTTTTTTTTTCGTGCGGAAATCCTCATGGATACCCACCCCGCGGCCAGCGGGTCAGGTTATGTCGGACTCTTACCGACTAAAACCGCACGGCGTCTAGGGTCTTCAGACGCCAGGGTGTAAGGAGCCGGAGATGACCCTGGGTCAGCTGGGGTGCAAAAGAAACGCTTTTTGGGTTATCTTACACCCGGCGTTTGAATATCCGAGATGACGTGTGGTTTTAGTCAGTTCAACTCGACATAAACCGCCCCCGCTGGCCGCGGGTCTACTGAAAGACGCACGGCTGTGCCACCTTCAAACTTTCACCTTAGAATAATAGTCCTACATTCTATACTAATATTATAAATGTGAGAGTTCTTGAAAAGGTTTGGATGTTTGTTATTCTATAACGCTCTAACATCTGAACGGATCTACTCACAGAACATTAAAAATTGTTCTGTGGATCTACTTAACTCATATTTTTACAGGAATAGATTAGTCTGGAATAACACATAGGTTATTTATATTCCTGGAATAGGTTCTCATGGCAGCGGGAATCGGAATAGACTTCCACCCAGTTGAAGTCACGGACGAAGCCACAGATATAAACTAGTATACCCGTATAAACTTATTTACGAAATTCTAATAAAGCCGTATTCTTTTGCAATTATAACGTTAAATTTGAAATGCATAGCGCAATCTTGAGGCAGCGGATGGTAGGGGCGTTGAAAAGTTAAATTGAATTTTAACTGGAGTTCTAGGACTGTTACTGTCTGTAGAGATGAGTACAATATATTATTAACTCCAGCTCTGTAAGTACTATGATTAGTTTGAATTTAAAATTATGATGAAAATGTTGTTAGTGAGAATTTATTTGTGCAGTAAACTTGTTTATTGTTAATTTTGAACATTCACATTGATGTTGTACAAGAGAAAGTATGAGTTTATGAAACTGTAGAAGCATAAATGTTTGTTATTCTTTCACGGCTACACGGATCTAGATGAAATTTGATAAAGAGATAGATTATTTGGGAGATCTCATACACATTGTTGAAATATAACTGTAGGTAGTAGATTCGTTCTCATACCCATATAAATTCTCGTCTCATAGTGTTCATAATAATTTATCCGAAACGGCCAAATCTGAAACATTTTATGAACATTATATAGATCTGAGAGCAAGCGAGGTCGCAAGCTATGTTATATAGCTCTACCCCAACGCAGGTGAAACCGAAGGCGTATAGTGTGTTATCTGTAATGGAAAAGGGAGTTCAACTATTTTATAGGAAAAGTTAATTATCTTCGTTTACAATAACGGACGTAGTCTGACACAACATTTGTCAATATGCAAGTACAGTATTTTTTGATATCATTGTCATTATTATTTATCGCAGGTTTATTATTGCCTGGGAGAGCACGTTAAGCTGTCGGTCCCGGTTGCCATACAAATATGGCTGTCGTTACGGGTAGTTTGGAGCCCACAAAAATCCAACCGGTCTAACTTGGAACTTCGATATCGCCATTGGTCATAATGACCATTGGTTGTGGAGGTCAGATGGCAGTCGCTCCACGGAAAATATCGAAGTTCAGCCGCATCACAGTTAGACTGGAAAGCCGACCCCAACTGTGTTGGGAAAAAGGTTCAGAGAATGATGTCATACTGTTACTGTACACTTGAAATTTATTTTCAGATACACTATTCAGCGCTGAATTACTTCATAGAATCAGTGTAAGTTCTGCGAGGTAGACCCCGGCTTGCCTGCGCACTTAAATGCGCCTTACGTAATTGGTATGTCATTTGCTCATTACTCATTCGTTCTAAGTGCACAAACCACTTCAGCATACACTTTTCAATACTCGTTTTGTGAAATGGATTCGTATAATATTTTCTGCATTTGCGTCTTATTTACAAAGCTTAATTATATTTTTTATATTACTTAGGTGGCACTAAATAGATAAGTCTCTTAATATGGGGACGTGATGTTTAAAATATAAGGTAAGTTCATACAACCAGACTTGGTGATTGCGTCTTGTAGGCCGCGATTAACCAATTGCGTCATCTTTAATGAGTTGTAGAAATCTCTGAAATATTAATTCCTAGTCACCTGATAGGTATCCGTTTATCTTTTTATATATTTACACCTCTATGAGAACCATAGCTAAATGTGGGAAGATACAACTCGTAGACTCTGCAAATAATATATTCGAAAACTTGTAATGAATATTCTAGAAATAGGCTACAACTAGCTAATAGAAATATGTGTGGTGGTCCGAACGATCTCCGGGTATCAAGCGAACCTCAGGCTTTTTCTTAGAGTTGGGGGATTGCAGGTGCTACAGGTGCAGACAGATAGAAAATGGCGCGCATACCATATGAAAATAGAGGAGGCGTTTTAAGTATGCAAAGACAAAGGCAGATCTCAGGTTGTCATCTCTGCCAATGTATGGTAAGGCAGGTAAGGTAAATAATGCAGCAGTTTTATTTCTTTCAATAATATTTTAATATTGCTTAATTACAATAGCCAAATTTTTAATCTTAATATTTACATAAACTAATTTTACTATAATACAAAAGTTCAGTTTGACCTACGAGTATGTTACGAAATGCCGGCAGACTTAAATCTCATAAATATAACAGTTTGGAACATAACTTATAAAATAACATTAAATAGTCTTTAAATGAATGGAATGTATGGTTTTACTTTATTACGTTACAGATTTTTGTTATACAATTCTAGTATTTTGATTCATATGCTATCTAGAGATAGGTAGGCAGTTCTAAACAATATAATTTATGTTTGCATGAAAGATATCTTACTAATAGATTATTATTATATAACAGACTATTTTACATAATTATCGATGGTCAAAGCTATTTTCTAAATCGATATTCACGCTAAAATAAGATACGGTGTCAAAAAGTTTTCTAAACTGTCTACGAATCATTATCTGATAGGTATTAAAAAAATACATTTGCAACAATATAACATAAGAAAAATCAGACTAGTCAATTTCCTTTCTTTATTTGTGAAATGAAATTATTTACAATAATAATTTACTTATGTTTGCCCAATTTCTTCTTTCAAGGTAAAAAAATAGAATTCTTGACAATCATTGTCAAATCTTAATTGGACTTTTAGGTACCAATTTTATTTCAAATTCAAAAATAATTGTTTTCAAAAGTCTATCTTAAAGTGGTATCTATGTAATATTCGTTACGTTAATATTCTTATCTACTTCAATTTACTATTCTAAGTAAACAAACTTTGGATAGATTATGACACTGGGCTTTAAATTACACTTACTAAGAAATAATTTATTAAATATCTAAACCAGTCTTTTTACTTAGAGTCTAATAATCAAGCATATTAGCAGAAGTATAAAAAACGTTATTAAAGTGCTGAAATAAATTAAACATTCTAGACGATATCATTAATTATATTTGTTGAACTGAAAAATTTATAAGATCTTACTTTAATAAAAGGGTATAAAGGATTTTAAAATATTTGTGAACTGATTTTTAATAAAAATAAATTCAATGTTAGCACAGTAATAATATTGTCTTGAAATACTATTTTATTTCAGCACTAATAAAATACAGTTACAGTTGCATCACACAGATAGGGACATAGTTTAAATTCACATTTAGAATACATTTATTAATGTCAAGAGTAGCACTAATAACAAACTTGATGTGTATCGTAAGCTGTTATTAAATTGCCAGAAGCTTTCGTCTTTAGATGAGAGCATTAGAGAGTCTTCGCCATTTCGCATCTCTCTAGGACAAGGTAATGTTTCAATAGGCATACTAACTACGGTGACTTGGTTGGCAACCACAGGTTGTACGGTAGGTTCGTATTTATACTGGTGATTATCTTCATATAATGTTTCGTCATTGCTGTCTTGTTGAAGAACCTCAGTGTTTCCTTCTAATTCATATAGTTGTTGTGATTTCGATGATTTTATGTCATTGTATGTCTTCTGAACTTCATTTGGTGCATTTTCAACTACATTGCCAGTAGTAAAGGTACAAGTGACGTCATCTAACGCTATTCTCAAAGGTTCACTCTTAGTTTCATTACGCAATACTTGAATCCAAGATAGGCGGCAGTCGCAACTCAGTACATTACCTGAGGACAAAAGAAATCACAAAGTTATAGAAATGAGTCGCAACTTACGCAAATTATAAAATAAAGGGAATTCTTCAATGAATAGTTATAAACATCACGGATAACTTCCTGGTTCAAGATAAAGATAATCCTATCTTCATCTTGAGCCAAGAAAGTCATCACTGGATTGAAATTTCATGCTTCAGTAAGCTTAAGTTATGTTTCTACTCCAACGGATAATTATAGTAAAAAATAATACGATACCTATTTATTTGCGACTTTAAACTCATTGTCGGTTGATGATAAGTGTACTTGTCGCAGTTATTAATGTGTTGTGGGAAACATAATTATAAGCAGCAGTTCAAATTATACTGAATCAAAAGCATCGGAAATATAAAACTCAGAATGTGTACTCATTCTGAATTTTGATACGACGATTTAAATTAGGAATGATAACTCTATATGCAGATTCGGTTAGGTATTACAACTAGCTTATTTCGCATAGTTATTATCGGAAATATAAAATTCAAAAAAATGTGTACATACTCATTCTGAGTTTTATATTGCCGATACTTTTGATATGACGATTTAAATTAGGAATGAAAACTCTGTATGCAGATTCCGATAGGTATTATAACTAGCTTATTTCGCATAGTTAATAATATAATGGTTACATAACCATATCGTTTTAATACGAACTCAAGTTAAGCTTCAAACCATCTAACGGAGATTAGATTTAATAATGAATGAAAACAAAACTCATCCACAAAATCTTAATGATACGACAACACGTGCCTATATTTGATTAAAATATGAATTTTGACATGTTTGCATTTAATATAAGTACGGCATTGTACGAAAATAGAGTTTATTACCATTGCTGATTCGATAAAGGGAGCTGTTACATTCATTAATTGTCCTTAATGTGAAGGGTGCTTTAGTGTAGGGGATTATACAAGAGGGAATTTCCCATTGTTTGGGTAAAAATACGTATTTAACTTCCCAGGAGTTACATACATTACTGTGCGCTATTTATTCGAAAATAACATGTTGTCAGAAAAAATGATCGTGTAATATCATTGTAATGGCCAAATAATATCAATGTAATTTTGACAGTGATGGAACTGAAATATGAAATTTCCCTAACAGTATAAATACATCGTTGCCGCTAGCTGCATTAAGTATAATTACTAGGGGGATCGGATTTTTTTTGTTATGAATCTGTCAATTGACTTCACCCTGCTGGATTATAAGAAGTTAGGGTGAAATGCAGAATGTATTGGCCACTGGCCACCGTTCCAGAAACCATCAACCTTAACATGTTGGCCATACATTGATGGCCTCAACAGATGATTTTTCACGTCCCGTTTGAATAACACGGGATTACGTGAAGACGGAAGCACTAGTGCGGGTAAAACTTTCCAGTTATGTATTATAAGAGAAAAAAAGGAAGAATCTAATATTTTCATTTGAAACGGTATTGCTTGTGCTGTATGAGATGACACCTCAGTCCAACACATGATAGCCTGTATAAGAAAGGAGGAATAATTGGAGAATACTTAAGGGTTATACACTTAGTAACTATAATAAAATTAAACTCACCACTTAAGTATAAAACAGAATTCTTCATTTTCAAATTCTCCAATATAGGCTTCACTGTCTCGTAGGTAAAGTGTTCGATCTCATTATTCCTCAGATCTAATAATTCAAGTCCGCGCACACCTTCTAATAGCCCTTCATTAATAGACTTCAATTTATTCCCAGTTATAGATAATTTCTGAAGCAGAGCAAGGCCGTCAAAAGCTCTTTCAGATACAAATTTTAATTGATTATTATCCAAAAGAAGCTCATTAAGATTCCAGAGTTCAGTGAAAGTTAAGTCACCTAACATCGACAACTTGTTGGAGCGGAGATCCAATCTAGTTAGATTAGCTAAGCCTCTGAATGTGTCTCTAGTCAGAACCGTAATTGAATTAGCTTCTAGTATCAGATCGTTTAATACGGCCAGATGTTCAAAACAACCGTCGTGCGCAAGATTAATACTATTTGAAGATAAATCCAGATATTTGAGACTTGGCAAATCGACGAACACGTCCCTTTGCACTTCAGTTACTTTATTCTCTTTTATAGTCAAGTTTACGAGCGACGGGAGATTTGTGAACGATGAGAAGTCCAATTCAGTTATTTTGTTGTTCATCAGCGTTATTTCTTTCAGTGTGGTTATATTTGAGAACGTTCGCTTTTCGATTTTGTTGAGTGTAGCATAGTGAATATACAGTTTTTGTAGTCGTTTCATACGATGGATTACGTGAAAGGGAATAAATTTGAGAGCTCCATCTGATCTTACGTTGAATGTAAGTCGTTCTAAGTTAGGCTGCGAGTTGAAACTTGACCATATCGGATCACTTTCATCAATGCCACCGTTGAAAACCCAGCAGTCAGCTTTAGTGGCGGTTCTGACATCTGTACTTTCACAGTAGCAGTGCACTTTGGATTCCCTGTTCGTTATCTCGCATATGTTATCTTTTACTTGTGCCCCGTGGTACCTCCTTTCGGTTTTATCTCTGCGTTTTTCATTTAGTCGGCTTTCAGTGTAGGATATTTGCACTGAAGTCAACGCCAAAGCTAGGAGTAAATATTGGACGACGGTCTCCATGTCCCCTTCCTTTTTCAGTAACCTGGAACAAACAAAAAACAAATTAAAGAGTTGCTTTGAAAGTGTTTCATAAAACGAAAAAATAATATCATGGAAGCTTTAACTTGGTTTTATCTAACATTTATATTAGAAACATTTTACTTAATTATTTTTTGCTTTATAACTTCTCTTTATTTAGGGATAGTTTTAATCATTGTAATCTCAATATTATTATTAATTAGTGGTACCATGTTAATTTTGTGTTAAATACTTTGGCTGATATTTTAACAAACAATGGATCAGGATTAGGGATTTTCATTTCCGTAATCACTTGTGAGGGTAGGGTTTAGTAAGCAAATTTCGGGTACTTTATTAACAAAACAGATCGTAATTCATTCAACCATTGACTTGTCCGGAGTGGGTATCGAATGTATCGCCTGCACTCAGCCTAATTTGTGGGGAGGCGTGTAATGAATGCACCGTAACGTGTCACGTGACTTTGAGTCATTTAGCGTTCACCCTCCGTGAATTTAACTTTGTGTTATCATTTTTTGTAGCGTAATTACTTTTATAACATGGTACTCTATAAGGGAAGGGGAAAATAGAATTCGTCATCGTCTGCGCTATTATATTTTGTTAGCATGTTTGTTTAGGATATTATTATTATGGGAAAAAGGTCTTGAGTGTAGAAATAGTTTTTTTAGGATTAACTAGGCTTGCTACAAAATTCGAGAGCGGCAAGCAGTTCCTGATTATTCCAATGGTAATGTTTCGCAGTCATGTGAAGGAACGGGTCTAATGAAGGTTTTAAAGATCTGCCCTTTCAACCAAAGTGTCCTTTTTAGTACGATAATTTGTAGTAAATGTTAAAGAAAGTTATCATCATGTAGGCCATGTGATTATTTGCTACCTTACTAAAATTACTATACTAGGTTTTAATTTATTGCCAACATTATCTTACAAGAAATAATCAAAATACAAAGCATAGTCGTCAAAAGAAAATTTAACAGCCTGAAACTAGCTCATCAGCGCGTTTAATTAAAAATGTTCTTTCGTCTTCATACGAATGAAGTTTGTAATCAGTGTAAGGAGGACAGAACACGTTGTGTACGGACTTTTTTGTTTCTTCCAAATGATTATTAGGGATTGACATTTTAAGGGCATCTCTTGCCACGTTTGCGACGCTTTAATTAAGGGAATTGTAAGATGGAGATGCTAAAAGTTCAGCAGTTAAGTCTTTTGTTATTGTAAAAAGTTTAATATCGTGCGAAGATTCGCGAATCATGTTTGCCTTTTACTTTTTAAAGCTGCTTTGAAGGAACTCCTTTGTCTTGAGAGTCCGTAAAGTTTTGTGTTGCAAGAAAACATTCTCTTGCGTTAAAATACTTTATGAACATGAGTACGTAACACGTATACGGCACGCTTTTGTTTCCTTAATATTTTTTGTGAACATTGAAGTCGCTATAAGTTGTAAGCGAGAAAGCATCGAGAACGTCACGAAATTCTTAGAATAGTTGTGAAAAAGTAAAAACTCAGGGCGGGACATGATTCTAGCTGCATACTAGAAAAGAAGAACAAGAAGAAAAAATAAAAACAAAGTACTTTTTTTTTGGAAATCCAGCAGTGTCTACACATCATCTTTTAGATACAGAATACTATATAATATACAACTCTTTATAGCAAATTATTTTTTTGTTACTTTCTTAACAGTCAGTTGAATATAATTGAAAATCAAACAGACAGTCGTCGACACGCACTTCAGACAGTACATAATAATAACATACGACAAAATAATAATAAGTAGGTAATTAAATATAATATTCTTTTTAGGCATAGGATTTGAGCCGAATTAAACTCAGAACATAATAAATCTAGAAAGTAAATATATTTTGATATATCGTACTTTAACATTGTATAAAAAGTACATAAAATAAAAACAATTACAAACCACTGTGAACAAAATCACAAAAGAAATCGGCTTCTCAAAAATAATTATGGTTTCCGCAGTATCACCAGAGCCGCACTCGATCAGACTTTTTTAAATTTAATTCTGTCTGGAATCGCGCGCAATACCTATTTGGAGTGAAGTTGTAAAAAAGATACTGTTAAAAGTCCAACGCAACGGTTCGTTTTGGGATCTTCTATTTGTTTGTTTTACTTTATTTCGAGTTCTTGGAGAGTAGCGTCTTTTTTCTTTTTAATAACGTCTGTTTATTGTTTGATTTATGTTTTGGGAATATTGACAAAGGACTGAAACAATAATCCACTTACATACTAATAATGCTTTGTGTAAACTTCACTGTGTAGCAACATCAGTTATTTATTTTGATCTTTCTATCTTGCATTTATTTTTTGTATTTAAATGGCATATTAGTTAAATTTTATTATCAACAGGCATGTTCAGGTAAACTATAAAGTATTTATAAGATAATGTATACCTACACTTCAGGATTTAGGCACTTATGTAGTTAATTACAATTTTACCATTATTACTATATCTTGCAAATTGTTCTGAATAACAAGCTAAGAAATAGCCAATACTAAGAAACATAATTCACGAACCCAAACTAAATTTGTGACAACCCTTGAGTGACCCATATCACTTAATATTTGATCCGTGACAGAATCAAACGCATTCAACGAGTTGCGAGCTTAACTTCTCTGAACTATTTGTATCCTGTTATCGTAATGTGTCAAAGATTATCTCTTATAGTTACCATTGCTTTCATAACCTTTTTTACGACTATTTATTTAAAATGTAACTGTTATCTGACTCCACAAGAAATAATTGTAAAAATGGTACCATTCTATAAATAAATAGACAAAGTCCTGAATAGAATTTGTAAGCTTTGCTATTATTTTCTTTCTGTTTTATAAAATGATAAAACGTTTTGCAATGGTAAATTTATATTTATTTCTGTAAACAGTATTTGTGAACCATTTACCTATATGAAAATTTAAAGGCGCTTCTATTTGATTTTATGGGTGAACTACCTATCGATTAATTTGCAGCCGCTGTTATTCAAAACCTTCACTTATGTAACTAATAAATGGACAAGCTGTCTAGAATACCTATATGGGTCCTATTCAGTGTTTGACATTTACGTCGAAATCAGTGTTGTAGCGATGGCAAAAGGTAAAGGTTAAAGGTATAGACAGGCTCTCAAAGGTTATAAGTTCAAATTAAACGTTCGAACTACTGCAGATGAACCCACTTCAATCAAACAAATAGTTATTTAATTTTTAAACATTGTACCTACTTAATTAAAATATTTGCACTAAAAAGTAACACTAAAAGACTAGTAAGTAAATTTTTTTTACGCCTAAAATAAATACGGTATCTACTTAATTCAGAAATTGTTGCTAGAAAATATAAGAAAGATTTAGTTTTATTATTGAAAATAGCTTCCAAAATGTTTTATGCAACCAACATCTTTCTAGTTATGTTCATTTATTATTAGCTCATTATATAATGCCTACCTTAAAACTCCGAACAATATAAAATTCAAAGCGATAAACTCCAATAATCCCCAAAATAAGTTTTATTTCAATTCGTGAAACCATTGTGTAACCCTTGGACCGATAAAACCTAATGAAACAGAAAATGTTGCGAATGAAAATGTTTGTAACGAAAATTTCTCACATAATTCCAAAAGACGAGTGTGCAGAATCACTGCTTTGATCTCTGTCACGAACACAAAATGCCACATTAAAATAATAGGAGAGAGGTACGTGCTTACTTAATGTTAAGCTCTAGTTCCATTAGCTGAACGGCCCGGCGCTCGAACCTTCAGTCGTGAGCTTTTATCGTTGAATTTATTTTGATAAAATATTACGTCTTTTCGGCTCTCCAAGACACCCTTTAAAATTACTAGGTGATTATAACAGCCTGTTTTGGTGGCAGGCAATTTTGTTAATATTTGTTTTGGTATAAATTTATTCTCATGATTTCTATATAAGGAGCTCCAAAAACAAATTTGGTCACTTAAAACTTAGACTTGGCAAGTCATATGAAGAAATTATGGCTTTTCGTTCCTAAGCCTTATCCATTACATAAATCAGATTGCGTTCCCTCAAAAAACTAGTTAAACTAAAAAGTTAAAAGAAAACAGGAAGGAAGGAAAATAATTTTCTCTATAGGTACCTACAATATACAGAATAGCTGTTACGGCTCCCTCTCACGTGAAAATCTAATCCTGTTTCTGCAACCCATGGAAGTACATATTAACAAACTTTCACATTAATAACGTTGTAGTAGACAGTGGGATAGTAGAAAGTAAATTTATAAATAGCTGAATTTTACGCCGGAACTATTTAATTTGAAGTGAAAAATTGACACGAAAAAAAAAGAAGAAGAAGTAGAAAAAGTAGAATAATGGAATGAAAGATATTACGACGTTGGATAGCAGGATTGTCAGTGACTCATAAAATTTCATGTCATTGAGATATTATAAATATCTTAATGACATTCATATAATTAAGTAGATGAATACTAAATCACTATTAATACACTAAATCAGTGGTTCCCAAACTTATTTTGTCTACTGCCCACTTTGAGAATAAATATTTTTTTAGCGCCCCCATTTTTTCACCTATTTAAAAACCACTATAACTTCAAATAAATAAATTAATTATTGTGACCTATATAATATATTATGTATATTAACAGAGAATTCTAAACGAAACTTTTTAATTCATATTTTATTTTAATTCATATTAGTTGATGTTCACAAGTTGTTGTTGAGAGTCGAGAGCTCTTGCAGTTGTTGTTTAAGAGGCCTCTTAGCTAAAAAAAGTTACAAATCACCCCCCGCCCGCCTGCCTCTACACAACGCCCCCATTTTCTTCTGGGTCTCTTACCGCCCCCCTTGAGACCTGCAGCGCCCACAAGGGGGCGTTATCGCCCACTTTGGGAAAGACTGCACTAAATGAATAAAACAAAAAGCACTAGACTAGATTATTAAACTCAAAAAGTAAGACTAAGTAATTAAAATTCAGCGAGGTAAATAATATATTATTAAACTTCTCAACATTCGCACCATGAGCTCTGAGCTTAAATTCAATTAAAACGATTCACTGGAATTACGAAAATAGCTGAAATCACTCGAATATGTCGAGAAAATTCCCCGAATACCGTTATACGTATGTGTTGAGCTTTATTTTTCTATTTATACGGGAATCTTCTTAACCTTATAGAGTACGTTAATCCTTTAAGAACATTGTCTTTACGCTTTGAGCTGATACCCAGGGAATCGAAACGTATTCTGATAATAGGATCTTTTTAAACATTTAATTGAAAAATATACGTAGGACTGTCTTGTGAAATTGTGTTATCTCATTCGATCATAAAATTCTTATCAGTAATCAGTAACATTTTGTTGCATTCGCATTAAATGGGTTTATATTTTAATCATTATAACTAACAAGTACATAGTTTGTGGTGAGTAGATCCTAGAATCTTAATCCCAACTTTTTAGAGCTCTGTCAATTTTATTAACACTATAAAGAATACAAAACGAGGTAAATAGTACTGTAGGTACAGATGAGTCGGGTACCCCAATCGCTAATTTTTAATAAATTTAATAAATTTTCGCTACTTATTTTATCTATCTTTTACTATTTATAGCAGTAAATTTAGCATGTTAAAATAATAATATTCATAACAAGTAAATATTAAAATTCGAAATGTAAAATACACAACTATAATAGTGTTTGTTCGCCCGGACCGGTTGACGCTTGACCAAATGCAAGTTGCCGTTTACCAAATTTGACAAACTTTTTAAATTATATGACATTAAGAATGTTGATACCTACATATGTACAATTTTTGACTTGCTTTCAATCAAGATTTTCAAACTCCAATACTTCTTTCTTCTACAATCTTGAAAGCTTTATGGTTAATTTTTAAGTCGTTGTTGTTTTACAGAAGTTCAAGATTTATTAAGTTAATTATGTTTATGTTGAAAATTACAAACTTCAAGAAATTACAAAGTTTTTATCACTTAAGACTTTTTTATGTCTCTGTTTAGTTTATGAGCTTTACTGAAAAGAATAATGAAACATTGCTGGTATTAAACATAAAATGTAACTTTAAACTAAGTTTGGATTTATAAATTTATCGTAGAGCAATAAAATGATAATTGTATGCAACCCAAACGAACACCTTAGAATTCTAAAAAACTTTACTGGTAATCTGCTATTACAGTAGGTAACAAACCATAATATTATTGAACCACCACTAATTACTGTCAAACCCAGTCAATTGAAAATGAAAACAACTTTGAGATATTCTCAGTAAAGTCAATTTATTGTAGCTAACATCACAGTTAGAAAACGAAGATCAATTAGACGAAATGTTATCATTCCCCTCTATAAAACAGAATTTTTACTATACTTTAGTTTATGTCAAGTCACGAGTGAATAGGTTCTTTCTAGGCAAACGTGATTCATCGTAGACCACATCGTCACTTACCATCAGACGAGATAGGAATCAAACATATAAGCCTATCTTGAATAAAAAAAATGTCAACCATGGTATGCTTAATGCTGAAAATAGAACTCGCGCAAAGAATTCTACAAAAGCGGCATTACGTTTTCTTTATTAAACGGGTTTCACTATTTTGATAAGGTCGTCGGCCACCAAAGGACGTGACGCGTTACGGCTGGGAGGAAGTGAAGCAAATTAATTATCCTGTTTTGAAGAGAATGACGATGAAATTTTATAGCTTAATCCCGATTAAATGTTATACAATATTATATTCAAAATTAATTGATCATCTTGAGTAAAATAATGCAAAGAAGCACAGACAGAAATCCAAATTGTGGAATTCCCACTTCGCACAAATTATTACGAACTACCTGACTATTTATACCTGTGCCTTTTAAACAACCCTTAGAGATTTTTTTGTAACGAAATCCTTCAAATTGATCACAAAGCACGTTTACGTTGTATAGGCACAGAATTTTACCTGCGGGTGGAATTCTTTGGGTTTATTCAATTTCATTAATAGGCACACAACGCTCTTCTCGAAGTTATTGTGTAAAAGGACCCTAAGAGTGGCTTTTGTAAGTTTAGTGAAACGAATTTCGTATATTTGTATCGATTGCTAAAGGAAAAAATAATTGTTGTTGGAAAAGAGAATGAAGATATCTTGGAAATCTTCAACATGTTGAGACTTGAATAAGAGGTTTTGTTCTGTTGTCGCTGTTAACGGTATGAATGAAAAAAGTATTCCAGTAACAGTAACTGCAGTATTTCATATGACCTAAATATTTTTAGGTCAGATAAATTGAGAAAGCACAATATAATTTTAATATACTTGCAGCAGTATTCAGATATATTATTCATGCCGGTCAAGCTACAGATATGTATTGTAGATATTTATGGTTAGTCTGTTAGGAACTTATGAATGGTAAAGAACCTTAGAATTAAAAAAAATAAACGAAGAGTTCAGTTAATTGCAGTATTTTCGTTACAATTTATAGGTTAAGTTATTACTACTTTTACTAAGCATGGTAATATTTAATTATAATCAATAAATTATTTTCAACGTTTTCGAGTTAGGATAATGTAAAATAATGTAAGCTAGTTGGGCTGGATATATTGTACAAAAATAAATTTACTATCGAACGAACAATGTTTTTAATAAAACAGTATGGTCTGGAGAATGGGAATGGGAATAATTTCGCACTTAAAGTGCCTAGGCGCCGGTGCCTAATAAAAGTATCAATAAATAAATAAATTTGAGTAATTGATACATAATATTCTCAATAATAGTGAATGTAAATATCGACTTGTACCTAATTATTGTATGTGTTAGTAACTATTATACCCATATAGTCAGATACGTGAATTAAATTGTGTCAACAACCTAGCGTTAATTCCCAGTCAAATCCAAAGCTTTCACCTCGGAGTCTGGGGTCCGTCTTACCAGTCTTAACTGCGGATTTGCCTGGACCTCGATATTTTCCGTGAAGCGACTGCCATCTGACCTACGACGTAAATTTAATTGTGTAATCATCATAAATTTCAGTGGCGCTTAAAATAATTCAATTTACAACCAGGTTCTCACAGTACAAACAACTCACGTCCGCAGTTACAACCTAATGGCTGAGATACTACAAACTCCTCCATAAAGACGTATAGCAGCAATAACTTAGAGTGATGACGCAGAAATGGATAAACCTTGACCTCGAAGTAGGCATCTATCTGGTATCTTTATCACTGGTTCAAGGATATAAAATAAGTCAGTAGTAGCCGATTTATCATTCAGTTCGCTTGATGGAGTGAATAGCGCGGTCAATATTTTCGGTGGTGTCTTTCTTTGATCTGAGGCCTGGGTTAGGGTCGAAGGCTTAATATTTAATCTGGTTGTTTGCGTTCGTTGTAGCCCCACAAGCTTAAAAGAATATTAACTTACCTATACCGCGAAGATATGCGGAGAGCCGTAATTACATTTTTTCTAATGAAAATTAAAATATATTTATTCTTATAAATGTAAAAGTCAATTCAACAATATTCGTATCTTTCGTGTAATAAAACGGTATACCACTATTTGCTCGTTTTTATTGCATTACTATTTATTGCAATCAACTCCGTCCATGTGGCATACTCAACTTTAACCTAAAAATATTTTTCTATGACTGCATTTGTCCTCAGAACTATATTTACTCCTTCTTGCAAACATCATGTTGCCCATTTACAGATTCCACGAATTCACGAATATTGCGGAAAAAAGATCTAACTTTTTATTAAATGAAGGACTGACACAGTGCTAGAAGGTTACGCTCATAAAAATTACAGTAGCTGATAGATTTAGATAAGGGTTCTGAAATCGATTACAAGTGCGTATAAATATTTTGTTTTTAGGCTACGAAGGTGTCAAAATGGCACTAGCCAACCTCGGTTATTGTGGATAAAAAAGCTTGCAATATTAAAAGTATTTCTTGTGCGGTGACATTCTAGGGGAAGGCAAAGGTACCTACGACGATTACTGCCATTTCTTAGGTACGTCTTTTTGCTTTATAAATCATAAGCTTCCGAATACAAAGTGCACTAGAAGAAAATAAAATAATAAAAAATACATCAGCCTTTCGCCAGCAGCTGCAAAAAATTGCTATGTTAAAATATAGTTTCATAAGCGATTTTTTCGCTAGACCACATCTACGCCCATTCATAAACAGGACTCAACCGTAAATTTGTGTGAAGGCGGGTCCATTATGCATCTAGACTAGCTGCCCTGCTACTGACAGCTACTTACGACACTGCTATAATACTGCTCATATCGTACCTTATAAATACTAAGAATGCTTTTTTGTCGTCTCTATTAGAATAGAATATGGCAATAATGTGACAATGGAATATTTTTATACAGAAAATTAGAACTGACTAAAGTACTTACCTCCTTTTTAAGTCAGTTAAGTATATGGAAGCGTTCTCGAGAATGTAAAAAATACCTTTTTGAAAACTGTGGACAAACATACAGTTTGAATGGTGAACCTCCGTTTGAAGTCGGTTAAAGATAAGAAAACACAAAACTGTAAATTGTACAAAGTTACAAATACTCATGTTGTGGAAAGTAGTCATTTGCTTGAATCATCATCATTATTAAAGCGTTAGTCCAAGTTACATACAAAATCCGGGCTCGAGTCTGTCTGTCTCCTCTTGAATTATCTTATATTTTTTTATAATTTGCAATTAAGCCGTTTATCTTCTAGACCGTCGATATATACCTACATTTATATCCGTAAAATATACATGGTACCAAGAAAAAAGGCTGTATCAATATCAAGGTGTACTCATAGTTAAGTCACATAAATAGATAACCGTAGTACAGTTACTTAATAAGATAACACTATTAATAGCGGCATAGTAACTTTCTAATTCCATTTTTAATTTGGAGTCAAACATGATACTCTCTGGACTTAAGTAGGTAAGTATTGTAATCGGATAAGAATTTTTAATTAAGCTCAAATAGAGTTTAATTAAAATAAGTACACTCGAGAGCAATGAATCCGGGTCACTTAAAGAATGTTAAAAATCTCGGAAACTAAAAATGATAGGTTAATGCAATAAATTGTATTTAATAGACAATGTAATACTCCTTAAATGAAAGTAAAAAAAATATGAGTCACCATACATTTTATTAACACAAAATTACATAAAGAAAAAAACTGCTGATCTCTCCTTAAAACAAAAATAGGAAACATGAAATTTTTGAACTTTATTACGATTTTCTTGAATTTTAATACTTCGTATTGCCTCCTCGTGCTTCCATTACTGCGTTTACGCGGTTTGGCATGCTGTACACCAAGTTCCTTATACGATTTTGGGGAATATTCTCCCATTCCTCTGTGAGAGCAATTTTGAGCTCACGAAGCGTGATTGGGGGAGGGTTTCGTTGTTTTACGCATCTGCCTAGCTCGTCCCAAGCATGCTCGATCGGGTTGATATCCGGGCTGCGCGCTGGCCACTCCATACGAGTAATGTTCATCTCTTGAAGGTAGTCATTCACAATCCTACCTGTATGAGGTCGGGCATTGTCATGCATAAATATAGCATCCTCACCTAAATTGACCATAAATGGACCAACGTGATCATTGAGGATTTCTTCCACATATCTTACGCTAGTTAAAGAGCCGTTTTCTATGATCACCAGCTCTGTGCGACTTTCAGAAGAAATTCCGGCCCACACAAGTACAGACCCACCACCGTAGGCTACTTTTTCTTCGATGCATGCTTGCTTGAATCTTTCCCCTGGTCTTCGATACACTCTGTGTCTTCCATCGTGCTTGTAGAGCATAAATTTTGATTCGTCGGAGAACATAACTTTTGACCAATCTTCAATACTCCAATTTACGTGGCTCTGGGCATATCTTAGTCTCGAAATACGATGCCCACGCTCCAGTTTAGGGCCGTTTGCAGGTCTAAGGGGTTTTAAGTTAGATTCAGCAAGCCGACGTCTTACTGTCCATGCACTTGGGTTACTTCCTCCGAGGCGTCGAAACTGATTGGTGAGTTCAGTTCCTGTGAGAAAGCGATTTCGAAGCATGGTGTTCTTTTTTTTTTTTTTTTTTTTTTTTTTATACCACTTAGGTGGCAGACAAGCACACGGCCCACCTGATGGGAAGCGGTCACCGTGGCCTAGGGACGCGTGCAACACCAGGGGCATCACACTCGCGCTGCCGACCGCGCAAAAACCTTCTAATGCCCTTCTTGAAGAACCCCATATTGTAGTCGCTAGGGAAAACCACGGCAGGGAGATCATTCCACAGCCTAAGCGTGCGCGGAATAAAATTTCTTTCAAACCTTACAGTGCGCACTGCAGGCGGATGCAATGTGTGAGGATGAATTCCCTGCCTGTGGCGAGCGGTGCGATGATAAAAAGTGGCCGTGGGCATCATGTCGAACAATTCATCTGAACACATACCATTATATAGGCGGTAGAAGACGCACAGTGAGGCGAAATCTCTCCTCAGGCTAAGCGGCTCCACACCGCCTAAAAGTATGGGATCGTCGACTATCCGCAGCGCACGTCTTTGTACCGACTCGAAGGGGTCAAGCTGGTATGCAGGTGCCCCGGCAAAAAGGTGACAGCAGTACTCCATGTGGGGCCGGACTTGTGACTTATAAAGAATAAGTCTTTGCCCCGCAGTGAAGTACTGCTTCGCCCTGTTGAGCACTCCAAGTTTCTTAGATGCCAACTTGACCTTGTCTTCGAGGTGATTACGGTACTGGACGTCACTGGAGATATCGACACCAAGGATCCCTATACTCGAGGAGATGGTGAGTGGTGTGTTCAGGAATTGTGGCACTACAATGAATGGGGTTTTCTTAGCGGTGAATGCACAAACTTGTGTCTTAGTGGGGTTGAATTGGACTAGGTTTAGTCTTCCCCAATCGGACACTCCTGTGAGAGTAGTCTCGATTTCAGACACAAGTTGTTCGCGACTTTCCTCCACTGCGGACCGAGGGAGGTTAGCCCGGCCCGTGTAAAATGCATCCCCGGTACTGTCATCTGCATAGCAATGAACGGAGTCAGCAGACAGCATGTCATTGATATGCAGCAGGAACAGGGTCGGGGATAGCACGGAGCCTTGTGGAACGCCAGCATTTATGTCCATGCGGTCCGAGCAGCTACCGTCAACAACGGCTTGAATGCTTCTGTTGGACAGAAAGCTGGCAATCCATTCGCAAAGTCCCTCGGGCAGTCCATAGGACGGCAACTTCGCCAGAAGACCTCTGTGCCAGACCCGGTCGAAGGCCTTCGCTATGTCCAGGCTGACCGCCAGTGCCTCACCCCCACTCTCGATGGCATGCGCCCATCGGTGTGTGAGATACACAAGAAGGTCACCGGTTGAGCGACTGTGGCGGAAGCCGTACTGCCGGTCGCTCAATAAATCGTTTCCTTCTAGGTATCTCAGGAGCTGTGCGTTAATAACACGCTCCATTACCTTCGAGAGGAGGGAGGTGATAGCGATAGGCCTGTAATTGGACGGGTCTGTCCTGTCGCCTTTCTTAGGCACAGGGTGCACGAAAGCGGTCTTCCACGAAGCTGGGACTTGTCTCGTGGAGTAGGAAAGTGCGAAAAGACGTGTAAGCACAGGGCACAACTCTGGGGCACACTGTTTAAGCACCATTGCCGATATGCCATCAGGCCCACTCGACTTGTGAACGTCTAGGGATTTGAGCTCCCGCCGGACCACCCGTTGTGTGATTTTTATTTCTGGTAAAGAAACACCACACCAGGGTATAGTGGGTGGTACGGCATTCCCGTCGTTCATTGTCGAGTTTGACGCAAAGAGGTTTCCTAAAAGATCGGCCTTCTCCTTAGCGCCATGGGCCAGACTGCCGTCGGGTTTAAGCAGCGGCGGCAAACAAGGCCGACAGAAATTTCCCTCGGCAGCTTTGGCGAGCGACCAAAATGCACGGGTACCCGACGGGTATCGCGCCAGCCGTTCACCAATTCTGCCGATGAAATCAAATTTGGCCCTAGCCGTTGCTCTTTTACTTTACTTTACTTTTTGTTCACCAAGTATCGGTCTTCTCGTGCTGTGGTACACCTGGTTCTGCCCGTTCCTGGTCTGCGTAGGTTAGAACCAGTTTCTTCGTAACGTCGGAGAACTCTTTGTACTGTTGACAGCGACACACCGACAGTCCTGGCTGTATCGCGCTGACTCCGGCCGGTTTCCAGCATTGTAAGTATTCTGGTGCATTCTTCAGGCGTAAGCGACATAATTTCAGCTTGAATAATGAATATAGAGCACTATCAACATGGTTTATGTACCCACATAAATGACAGATTACAAACAAAAGCAAAACCAAATGCTGTAATTTCGTAGTTCCATCTTCGAAAGTGGCCCTTTTTCAAATTTGATTTTTTTATGATATAACTTTACAATAACTAAGAAGTTTTAATACCTTCATTTAAGGAGTATTACATTGTCTATTAAATACAATTTATTGCATTAACCTAGCATTTTTAGTTTCCGAGATTTTTAGGATTCTTTAAGTGACCCGGATTCATTGCTCTCGAGTGTATTTAATAAATGTTTTATAAACTGCATTCGACTGATAAGTCAGACAGTTGTACATATAAATATTTAAATGTATGAATAGTTGTTTGTTTTTTGATTCTGTTGTGTTATTTTCTATGTAGGTATAATAACATGTACTTACAAAAAAAGTATCAACATAATAATAATATGTATATCCATTCAATCTGGAACTCATAGATATAATTTGTCAATTTTTATTGTGATGAAAATTTTTCGAATTAATTTTATTACGAACATCTTATAAAATCTACACTGTATTAGCCCAGAACAGATACCTTCAGTCTGGTCATTTTTAGTTATTACTAAATGGACGTTCCGTTTCAATGAGTTTAATAGATAAGGTGAAGTGGGGTCAAAAGTACAGCTGTCACACTGCACCTGTCCAAACTATTATCTACGCAAGACACGATTTCTTTTTATACCGGACACTCGCATACTACATTTTTAAAAAGATTTCAAATGTAACATGGTTGGTGTAGGAACAATGTAATAAGTATATTTCAAATAATTAATTTAAAACGAATACGATTAACAAAAGCTAAATACCAGCAGTAAAGGGAACTTACTTTTAATTTCACATAATGAAGTTTATAAGAATTAATGTACCATAACCAGATTTATTTTACTGATGGATCCAAACTTCAAGAAAGTTCATTTGACAAATTACTTTCTATGTCTTATTTAAGAGAATTAAAGTAAGTGTTAAAAGTCTCATCAGCAGACTATAAGTGAAACAAATTCATTTATAAGAGAGCTTCACTAGGTAGTCAAGTACTCATAAAATAACAGCCCGTTGCTCCACAGGCGATCCTGTTCCCGTAATGCGTCATACTC
Organism: Lithosia quadra; assembly: GCA_963576445.1. Lineage (NCBI taxonomy): Eukaryota > Metazoa > Arthropoda > Insecta > Lepidoptera > Erebidae > Lithosia > Lithosia quadra. Next base: position 12,568,743 of record OY754886.1, read on the forward strand.
ATTACTGGAATAAAAATACCTAGTTACCATAATTGATGCCTAATTTCCAAAAGGTTCGTTCGGATGTTCTGTGATTGAGTAACAAACGCTCATCAATCTTTCGCACGTATAAGATTAATAAGATTCATAGTATTTTTTGGTCATTAATTCTAGTTCTTTGTAACTGGAGTAAAGAAATTTAAAAATTGAGAACAAAAATATTTAAAGTGAAAAACATTCGACTTGAATAACATTAAAAGTGTTCCTTTTTGGCGGGTAAGATTTAGAAAAAGTATGACTGCATGGGAACAAATCGATACTACATTCCGTCACGAAGCTTAGAGCCTTCTTTTTAGATGACAAAACTTCAAAGGTTTCCCCTTGCTGAAGGGACAATGGGGTAACATGGTCGCATTGGATGCTACCGATCTAAAATGCCATCATGAATTGAACATAATACTATAACCAAAATCCAGATTAATTTTGGTGATCCTTGATTAGGGCCGTAATAGCATACTAGGCGATGTCCATGGCTTCACCTGCATGGAATACTGACACTGTTCCCATAACCCATAGGAAACTATTACTGAATACAAAATAATCGTATGTCCTTCTGTTAGTCACACTCTATGTATCAATATTCAAATCAAAATAGTCAAAATCAAACAAAAAAAAATTCAAACGTGTGAACATTTTGTAATTGTTAAAATTATTTTATTAAACATGGTTTACAATTTAAAATTAACTATAACAGCGTGAGAGAAAAGTGATACAAATAAATATACAGTTCAGATTTAATTACTTATAAAACATTTTTCTTATTTCAGCGAAATAATTCACATCTCGCGAAATGAGTGTTTACTAAACGTGTAACCTAATTAACTGTTACCAGAGTTTCTTTTATAACGTCTAAAGTAAAATAAACAATACTATGTTTTTTAATTTTTCATTAGATAAAAACAATGGATTTTACGATTCGTTTTTTCATCACAACTCGAATGCTAGATCGGAATTAATCCTTAGTAAACTGCTTTGTGAAGTCTCGGAGAAAAGTCTGCAATAGCCTCGTTAATTAATCAGTAGTTGTACCGGCTAGCAGGTGAGGTAACCGCTTGGATACCAAAGTTATTGGTGGGGACACACAAGGAGAAATTTGTTCCCTGGTTGAGACAGCCTGTATATTTCTCTCAGGCCAGACTCTAGCTTTATCAATCTTCTATGTTCAACACCGGTATGCGCAACTGACGTGCATATATTAAGACAATTATAAAAGTTGAAGTAGCGAAAGGCGTATACGCGTATAGGCGTAGACGCGTAGACGCGCCGTCAAGATCGTAGCAAGTGGAAAGATGTTGTCTCTGCCTATCCCAATGGAAAAAAGGCGTGATTTGTATGTATGTATGTATGTATGTATCTTCAGCAACACTTACTTTAACAGAGTGTTATCCACATCACCACGATTTTCAATCGCTTCAAATAAACTTATTAAGTAAAAACTATGTAAACTTTTAACAAGTTTATCTTTATCTTCAGTTCTTAAATAAAGTAAAAATGTACTAAATATGCCAACATCGAAACGGTCTTTAACGAGCAATAGAAAACTTATAACAACTCGAATACTTTACTTAGCGAGTTCAATGCATTGTATAATGGAAAACTTTTGCAAGAATTATTTTAGTATTCGAAAATCAATACCCAACTGTATAGAAAGTTTGACGCCATCAGCATTCATTATATTATTCTTTGAACAGTAAATTTAAACGGGCGCTTGTTATAGTATCTAATATCAACAATAACTTTCGAATATCCATTAAAAATGTATTTCAATTAGGTTCAGGTATTACGAGTATTTCGTAATGTTTGGATTGTAACTTTATTTTAATTTAAACATTACCTATTAACTAAGTAATAACATCGAATAGTTTATATTCTGTATTTAAAAATATTGCTCCTAAATTAAATGTAAAATAATGTTGAAATAATAATGTTTTTAATTTGAAGGTAATTAGATTCGTGAATTTATAATACTGGATGTGGATATACACCAGCCACACGTAGCTGAATTCGGCGATTATTACCGTAAGCTATCACGTGCGAGTTTATCACAACAATAGCAAATTTACACTCAATTGCTTTCGCCATGACTTTTTACCTTTAGATGACCGCATACACGATGACATCATGATGATTATGAACGGAGCAGAATGTTGGTACATTGAGCAGTGTGGCGGTGGTGTATACTCGATTCTTTAGTTTGGCACAGAGTATTACTAGTGACTAGCCCTAGTAATGCTCCGTGTCAAACTAGACTAGAACTTGTGGATATATAAAATTGTAAAAAGTTGCAGAAATTGCGTTGAGCGGTAAGGCCACCCTTTGTACTGCTGTTTTCTTTTTTATGTTCCTGTACTTTACATTTTGTAATTGGCGTACAATAAAGTATAATGTAATAATAAATAAATAAACTGGCAATACTCATGCTAAGTAGCCACTCAATTTTTAAACTCCGTAGTTGCCAATTATACTTCGCCAGTCGCCAGACCACTATATATCGTAAAGATAGACTACACATTTCGACTTAATCTCTCAAGTATTGGAGTTGTTATTTTCAATTTTATTTTATAGCCTGGCTGTTAAGTCTTAGCCAAAGGAGATTGTTTTGTTAGAAACAGTCTTCATTTTAACGTACAGTCTGTCAGTTTTATACTCAAAAGTGGAAATGCTATACTCGTAGTACGGAGTTTAACATTCTAAGAGCTATAAAAAGAATCAGTAGTTCTGTACATATTGCATACATAATTTATACGAAGCCTTATTCCTGAAATATTTTATTTGGTATTGTAAATAAAATTCAGTTATATTAATTCAAGCATACAAAATAAGTTGAATAGCGCAATGATGCCGCATCACCATATTAAATATTTATAACGTGAATATGTCGTTGAAATTGATATGTATTTAACAAAACTTAAATACATTTAACAATTTTAACATTATTTTGTGAAATATTTGAATGTCTTTACCATAAGGTAAATTATAGTACCTACCGGAAGAATCAACTTGCATCTGAGTATCTTAAAGTGAAGGTATTAAGGTCATTTTCAATTTGAATGTTAGTATTTAAATAAAATTCCAAAATTGCTTAAATGTAACTTATAATACAAATTCAGATTTAGAAATTTAAATTTACTTTTGCATACGACAGCATTTTCTTTTAAACCGGTATTTATACTGACATTTATTTGCAGACGTTGCACCGGCAAGTGGTTGATAATCCTTTAATCACTCGTATTTAAGTGGAACCGAATTTAATGTTCAGGTTTCAGAACCACTTTAGGAAAATAACCTGCTTAAGAGTAGACCGTAAATGTATGTGAACGTGTAATTCATTTATTCGGATTTGCATTTTGGCAGGATAAACATACATTGACTTTATGAAAAAACTAACTATCTACCACAGCGATTTTGCTCATGTAGAATATTACTAATTTATCAATGAAAAAATAATATCGCAATAACAAAATGCTTGAGGTGCTTTTAAACTTTGGAATTCCATGATAATACCTACTAAATTGTAAAAGGGAATTAACACGATCATGGTACCTATACATACCTACGGATTGCCTAACTTTTCGATCAGATTTGGTCGTGGCCACAGGTTGACTGGTTGAGCGGTGCATAGGTACTTGATTTCGCCACTGTGTGATATGTGAAGGTTACATGGTGAAAACAAAATATGAAAAACATCGAGAAAGTGCGGGCTGGATGAAGAACCTTCTACCTCATGAACTCGATGACGGATAGCTGTACATGTGTACATGAATGCAGAAGTAGGTTTTAGAAGGGGTCATTGAATTGAAACAAAGTGGCACTAGATTTGTAGATAGCAAACGGAAGTATCAATCTACGAAACGCATAACAGCACTTTATCAATGACTTGGCCGTTTCTCCAGCGCATCCTCGCAAGACTATTCTCGACGCAGCATCATTTACGAAAGAGTAAACCCCGAGCAACAAGGTTAAGAAAAAACTAAAGTGAAGGATTTACAAATATCACTATGATTCACAGTATTTAACTTATTAGAAGCTCTAATTTCTCTTTCAATAGAATCTCTACTCCATGGAAAGAAGATCCTACGTGGTTGGATACAAAAACTGTAAACAATTTAATAGTGGGGCCGCAGTCTTTGGAGTTTTTAGTGCTATGAATATGATCTAGCATTACCTATTTTAATCCCGCCAGGCAATTAATAGGAATACGATTTCTTTAGAACGTTCAAGATATGGTTTTACCTATTGAGGTTGGATGTACAGATATATTAATGCTTCGGAATATAGACCGCGGTAGCCTAGTGGTCTGGGTAATGGACTGCTGAGACACACACATGGCACACACCAATGACTTTTCGATGCTTTTCGAAGTTATGTGTGTATTTATCGCAATAGGCTCGCCACCTATTACATTGGGACCTAAACATAAACTGGCGAAATGTGGGTGCTAGCACCTCTGCCTACCTCTTCGGGGATATAGGCGTGAGTTTATGTTATGTTATGCAGAATACATCGTCTTTTCATACTATACTGCTGATTATTAAATTATATTATAGTTTTAAACTCGTTAAAGACCGTTCATTTACGGCTTAGCTACCTTTAGTTACGTATGTTTGAAATAGTAGGTTATGCTTGTGAGTAATTATATATTAAAATAGCTAGTAACCAGCAGTATGCATCTTTTATAAATTCTTAACTGCGATGAAAATTTGTTGTAAATAAAATATGGGTAATTGTCGTGGCCGTCTTACACTGTTGTTCAGCAAATAGTGAAGAAAAACGAAATAAAGCTTTTGTTAAGCCTGTACTACGTCACTGGGACCGCTCTTCTACTATGATGGAAAATAAATATTAAAATAGTTTAGCGATACTTATAAACTACCACGGTCAGTGAACTTCAAAATGTGCCCATATTTTGTACATAACCACAAAAAATTTCTACTTGGAATATGACTGACTTGTTATAAGCTAAAAGTATTTACGAGTATATCGGTTCTAACATGTAAATTATATCGCTACATTTAACCTGCAAAATAACCAAAAACCAATCTATTGTATACAAGACATAAACTTATAGCGAGTACATATATTTTTTTAACGTAACAAATCGTAGATAGAAATAACTACACATATAAACAATTACAAAGTACTCGTATATTCTGTGCATAAAATCTCTTCCTACACAGTCTTACAACGATACCACACACTAACCTAAAGACATGTTTCTCAAAGCACTTAATTGGATTATACAGAATCAAAATTTGCATTATGAAGCTTTTACTGTCCTTTCTTCAGAGCTCTATAATATACCTATTGATGAATATTGTAAAGTATAATATTATTGAAATTATGTAAGAAAACCTAAACGCCCACAGTACGTTCATGACTCAACCCACACACTAGAGTTTACCGCCTCCCCGAACCTCTCGAACTAATAAACGAGTGACACTAATTGGTGTTGAGCTACCCGTCTTTGTGGGCGACCACTCACAATGAAAATTCTTTAAAAAATCTCTTCAAATACCTCCCTGCCGTATTTCTTACACCATTTATTAAAGGCCAGAATATTACACGTAAAGAAACTGTCTTTACATTTTTTTGGTAAGGAAATTCGCGATGAGACCAATTTCGGCCGGTGAATGGGCGTAATTGTCATTTTTCTGAGAATAATGTTTTTGTGTGCGCTATTGGAATATATTGTGTAAGGTATTATAATTAGAGAGTATTTTTCCTGTATACGAAATTATTTTGCACAAATAAATTGTATTTCAACAAAAGTAATCTAACAGATACTTCTTACACTCATCACAATATTCTTTCGGTAATAACTTGTAAGCGTTATTTTGTATTTTCGATAACATTCATTTCGGCCCAAATGATTCAGTGGATCTCTGTTTCTAACAATTTAATTAATATTATGGTAATAAAATTATGACGAAGAATAGAGGAGCGATATATTTCATCTATTGCAAAAACAAATGTCAATGTCAATCAGTGTTCTTAAGGGGCACAACGCAATTGCAGCTAGCCGGAACCGGCTGGCTGCATGTGTATTTTTATATTAAATCGCACCCCACTTGCGGCTGGCCACATTCCAGCTAGCTGCGTTTTATCTAGCGTTTTTTCAGAAACGAAAATAAAGCTTGGGTTAATTTCAATTGTTTGTAGCGAATTATTTTGCTAAACGTGAATCTTCATCTTGTTGTACTACGTAGAGCAAATGCTTGTACGTCACTGTTCCTTTTCAGTTGATAATACGCCACCCTTCTTTAAATATTTAATACAAAGCTATCCTTTACTTCCCCTAATCTAATTCGACCCTATTAAACTTAACAACCAATTAATTTCGAATCGCAAGGCTTCCATTGATATTAGAAAATGACGTATTATTAGACAATTATTATTTTATTTTGTACTAATTGGATTAAAGGAAGATCAGATTCATAAGAGGTATAAGAGATTATTGATCGTCTTTCTTCAATGATCCTTCGGCATTGTGGAGATAGTGTTAACAAACTGCCTTGGCAGTACAACGGTAGTGAGATTCGATACCCGGGTCGTTCGAAGTTTTATTTATTTATTTATTTAGCAGGCTTCGCAGAGATAGTGGTTATATAGTGGAGATATTATATCTTTTTGAAGTTACCTACTTGAAAACTGAACATTATTAGGGACAAATATAAAATATCTACCCATTAACTTTTTTTTTCCTTTCTTTAGTTTGTTAAAGTGTCTTGAAGAGCATATCGCAACATTTATTAGAATGCTTGGTGAGAAAAAAAAAGTTATTAATTTAATTAGATGTTTAACTTCTATAACACCTAACCCTTTGTGTGCCACCGACCCGTACGATGTCGCCTATGGGCACTGCGATCCTGATAAAGGTTTATCTGTTACGAACTGGTACCTTAATGTAGTGACCGGTTTTAAACTTTGTCATTTGACGTTGTTTTTTTTTTACATTCTTGACTTCTTACCCATCATCGGCGTATACCAAGGATCTGTCCTTAGTCCGCCATTATTTGTTTATTCTAATTCTTTTTCTACCTTAACACTATGTGTTAACGGGGTAATGTATTAAGTATATTATGTATACTACTATACTTAGATACTTATAAATATAATAAAGTTCCCCAAAACTTCAATTATTCATAATCTCTATCTATACTTATAATAAAACTGTAGAGAGGTCAATTCTGTACATTGAATATATTTACAAAATAACTATTGGGGGATGATTGGTGATCGATACTAATGCAAAAAATGCAATCAGTAAATTTTTTGTCTTTCTGTCTGTCTGTCTGTCTGTTTGTCTGTCTGTCTGTCTGTCTGTCTGTATGTGCACGCATGGATCAAAAACTACTGGAGGGATTTTGATGAAACTTGGTAGGATTATATTTCATACTTCTGGGCAACATATAGGCTACTTTTTATACAAGCTGATACCCGCGGCTCCGCCTGCGAGTCGTTTTTAAGTAGGTTATCGTTTTTTGGTCATATCTCCAGTTCTACTCAACCAAATGCAACCAAACATATCTCAAATGTTAAGTCTAAGCAAGACTTAACATAACAAGCTTTTTACGTCCATCGCTAATCGCGATGGACGTAAAAGTACTGGACGGATTTTGATGCGGTTTGTTTTATTAGAAAGGTTTTGGTTAGACGAGTGGAGGCCAGTGGAGTGGCGAGTGTAGAGGAAAGTGGTATGGAGTGGAGTGGTAAGTCGAGTGAAGAGTCGTTTTATTAAATAGACTTGGTGGCGATACCGATTTCCACGCGGGCGGAGCCGCGGGCGGAAGCTAGTCTTAATATATATAAATCTCGTGTCACAATGTTTGTCCTCAATGGACTCCTAAACCACTTAACCGATTATAATAAAATTCGCACACCATATGCAGTTCGATCCAACTTGAGAGATAGGATAGTTTTTGAAACGGATTTCGACATCCACGCGGGCGGAGCCGCGGGCAACAGCTAGTAATATATAAAAATGAATCCCTATTTCTCTTGGTCACGGCATCACGCGTGAATGGCTGTACTGATTTGGCCGAAATTTGATGACGAGGTAGCTTAGAACTAGGAGACGGACATAGAATACTTTTTATTCTGCCACGGGAATGAAGTATGCCACGGGCGAAGCCACGGGGCATAGCTAGTAAATTATAATAATAAAATTCTAGCTAATATCTAGCGCTACCAAGACACAAATCAAATCCATTTATTCGCGACTAAGCATGGCATAACATTGTACATAGAAAGCCTAAAACTATGCAAACATAAATATTCTACATATAGGTACAAATTCATAATACGAATAGGTATGTGCACTAAACGACAAACGACAGCCCACGACATACAAATATGTCACTTAGAGGTCACGTCTACAGCTAATATTTAACTCCAGTTCGCGACCGTTCCCAGTTTGTTCTCAAGACGCAAAAATGCTTTTAAGATGACGCCATAGGCGCTTAACAATAAATTGCTCTTTGAATAAGTTCCTTTGTTCCCTTAAAATATCAACTAGGAGAAAATACGCCCTTTCACGCCATAATTGATAAAACGGGAATAAGTCATTTATTTGCTTCCCAATTATTTTGTAATCAAGCTTGAATACACAATAGCTGTACTCCTGCCTCCACAAAATTAAAGTTACCTATGTATGATTCATACCTTTACTACAATTTCAATCTAGTGGTGGAATTGGATATCAATCTCGATTTTTTTTTGCCTGTAGTTTTATACGCGTATGTTTGGTAAATTTTGCCATATCAAACTCAAAACTCAAACATTCAGAACATTTCTAAAAATCGATAGTAGGTTATATACATGACATGGATACGAATTCATCTTATTCAGGTAAGGTATTGCACTATGATATTAATCGATTCCATTCGATTCATAGTCATTGATGATCCATGATAATGATCAATTTAGATCAAAAAGTGAACAGTTTTTATAGAGGAGGGCAAGAGCGGTAATACGTGAGAAGGGTGTTCACTGAAGCAGCGACGCACGAGGCGGAAACAAGACGTTCGGAAATCCACCAATCACTTGGGTAATTGTAGATGGGATGTGGATAACTACAAAAATTTTGATTGATCGATGTGAACACATATCATGTCCACTCTGCGTCTGAGGAAACCAAAGTATAAGTACGTTCAACGCGTATTGTCACTCAGGCCGTATATTTATTTCAATGTCCACGCTTGTGTCACCTCACATCAACCAAATTTAAAAACATAGGTAGTTTAGTAGAGTATCAATGTTAACGTAAGTAAAAGTAGGTACACATCCTCAAATTTCTCATAACAAAAATCATAAATGGAACTTAATTCATTAAGAAAAGGAAACACTATGTACCTATACCTGTTTTATATTTTTATCTAATTCTTATCAAATAGACATGATCAAATGTAAAAGTTATGTTTATATTAGATAACACCATTATGGAGATCAGTTGCGTGCGGGTCTATTTTCAAGGTTTCATTCAATAATATAATAAACTTCCAACATGATAATATTATCATGTTGGAAGTTTATTTTGTTAATATTAACATAATAATATCTACTATCGACCCTTATACGTTATTCGGTTAAATATGGGTAATAAAAATAAACATACAAACATTCCGTAGAAAAATATCTAAATGACAGTAAAAGCCGCAAAAAATCCATCGCGTAGGTAATTTAGTTGTAAGCGTACCTGTACAGCGGGAAGCAATTTCGTTTTATACTATGTAAAGACAAAGAAAGCATACATTACTACGTACCAAGAATGAACTAGATAAAATATTTAAGTCTATTTCCGACATCAATGTTCAAAACTTATAGTCCTACTATCGTATATCATCGTTAGCCAATAACGCATTAGGTGCAGGCGGACGATGCGGTTTAGAAACGCACTAGTGGCTCAAAGGCCTAGAATAGAACGCCTGCGGTGTGTGTGATGGACTTCCTGAATACGAAAGCCGGACGCGAAAACAATGGCTTTACCTATTAAGTAGGTGCCTCTGGAATCTCTGTGATGAGCTTCAGCTTACGATACACCTAGTTGAGAAAGACTATTTAGACTCTAGCATACCGAATTAAGTCCGTTATATGTAGATAGATAATTGTGTAGGTAACTGCCATACCTTCTAATTTCAGTAAAATCTAAATTAATTAAGATAATATTGAAATTGTTGAATGTTAATAGTGTGGTATAATTGATACCAAAATTTCATTAGCTTAGTCAAAGTCAAACACAACATACAACCGGTATGATACAGCTTCAGTCAAAATAAAGCAACTAATCTTGAATAAAATTATTTTTCAACTATTTTTTGTCAACGTTAGGGAAACAATTTAAAACTTGACACTTAAAAAATAAACAAAAAAAGTATTATACTGCAATAATGACTAATGACGCGCGAAAAATATTATTTAAAACGAAATATAAAAATTACTTACTATCAATTATTCCAATGGTACAATCACTGCACAGATCAACACAGAAAATTCAAGTTCGTAACACCGTACCTTGCAGATAACACGAAAAGTTCTTTTCGTTAAGGGCGCGAAACAGGCGTGCTTTTAGCGGGTGCCGGATGACAACTGGGCTCCGCGACGCGGGGCGTGGATTCCCAAAACTAGTGGGGAGTGGACGCCGGGCTGTAATGGACAGCCAAGGTAATGTAAATAATTTAGGGTGAACTTCAGACAGATATAAGAGGATTTGTTATATTGTGAATATATGAAGAAAAACATGCGTTATAAAAAATCTTTCGCGGTAAGTTTATCGCTTTATAATATTTTGAGAAATTATTTCTTTATTTTCGTTCCTTTGAAGATATTTAAGCTTTCAGTTTTAAAACTTGCTTTGATGTTGAGATTGAAAGGTTGTGAGAGAATGATTTGTATTCATTGGCCCTCTTAAGAGATCTAGACAGAGATTCGCTGAGATGATTAAAATCTGAAGATTATATCAAGTTATTGCTTGCATCTCCAATAGGAGATTTATCCTTTCAAGATAAAATATTGGATATTAAATAAAAGTAGATATGTCTTTACAGACTGTTAATTTTGTATATTTAATATAATTTATTTAACTGTTTATATTTTGGTTTTCATTTCCCAGGTTATAATAATTATTAGATCCATATCCAAGAGGAATAGTTCCAGCCAAATCCGCAGTTAAGACTGGTAAAGCGGACCCCAGACTCCGAGCTGAAAGCTTTGGATACGACTAGGATTAACGCTAGGTTCAAGGTTGAAGGAAAATATTAGACGTTGAATTTTTGGGAGGTAGTTAGGTACACAAGAAAGTTGAAAATCCATCGTTTCATCGAGATTGTAATAAAATTCTTAACTATGCGAAAAGAGTTTGCACTATACATTAGTGTACGAGTGAAACAATGGAATATGATTAGTATTTAAATGAAATTTAATATTAATAATTTAAAATTAATAATTTAAAATTAATAATTTAAAATTAATAATTATTTAATACATTTTTTAAGTTTATTAAAGCTTAATTTATGTGATGTACCTTCTTGTCAAGGATTTTTATATAAATGGAAAAAAGCATTTGGAAAACATATCTATACTAATATTATAAAGAGGAAAGATTTGTTTTTTTGTTTTTTTGTTTGTTTGTAACGAATAGGCTCCGAAACTACTGGACCGATTTCAATAATTCTTTCACCATAAGAAAGCTACATTATCTGTGAGTAACATAGGCTATAATTTATCTCCAAAAAATTTAGGGATCCTTACTAAAACTTCAATAATGTAACCCAAGTGTAAAAAAATGACCTAAACAATTACTTACATCGCGTGCGCTGCGAAAACTATTGAAGATAGAACAAAATAATGTACTGTGGCAATGTATAACATAAAAAGGTCTACAAAAAAGTCCGCGACAGCATATGTCTACCTAATAAGGGTAGCCCACAGTAACCATTTTTATCTTTACAAATTACAAAAAAATCATGTGTCATTTTCAAAGCTAATTTTAACAATACAGTATTATTTCTTATCCAATTAAATACGTTAGATACGTTGTACGTTTAATGTAGATCAAAATTGCCATTCACGCTATATAATTATCATAAATAGTTTAAGAGTTATCGCAATATGAAAAATAATGCGCGGCGAAATAAATGCAAGTTGAAATGCGGACGTAAATCAGACCAATATTACTTCGGGACATCATAGGTACGTAGGTAGGTATCTAAATTGTGCTCAAAGTAATTATGCTCTATACACGCAGTACAGTTGGTACCTACAGTTTTCTTGGGTGCCTTTGAGGATAGCACGGGGTGCTACAGCACTGTACGAGCTCAAATTCACCAATCATGGGTAACAATCCATTCGCGCCATGACATCGTTTGTCTCGCGAATTATACCTATCTAAGATTATGTTTCCTTAGGTATATCTTTGTATTCCCATCCAAATAAATTATTGAAATCGGATTTCAGAGGAGGAGATTGGAGAGATGGGGTGGGGGGTTGTGAGCTCTGGTTCCCCTTCTTACCGGCAGCGGGAACATAACACAGTGTCTATTATGGCTGCGGTCTTCTGTACCCCCTGTCACCCCATCCCCTCTTTTCCGGGGTTCGGTACGGACATCATGCTTTTTTTTTATACCACTTAAGTGGCAGACAAGTACACGGCCCACCTATGTGACCTATGCACCTATGGACGTGCGCAACACCAGGGGCGTCACACTCGCGTGCAAAATGCTTCTAATGCCCTTCATGAAGAACCCCATATTTAGCCGCCAGGGAAAACCACTGCAGAGAGATCGTTCCACAGCCCAAGCGTGCGCGGAATGAAATTTCTTTCAAACCTTACAGTACGCACTGCAGGCGAATGCAACGTGTGGGGATGAATTCCCTGTCTGTGGCGAGCGGTGCGATGATAGAAAGTAGCTATAGGCTGATGCCATGCTGGGATGGGAATTGTTTGATATTATGATAATATCAAACAATACCCATCCCAGGGTCAACTGGGGGGGTGCGGGCCGGAACCTCCACGTGGTGCACCTGGGCAACGGAGGCGAGCAGCGCCTCCCACTCGCCACGGGAGACGCTGCTGCCTGCGGCCAATCCGGCCGGGGTGGGAGTGGCCCTCTAGAGGGCTGCTCCGAGGCTCTCCACATGTCCCTCTGACTAGCAGATGGCACAGTGGGGAGCGAGCGGGCGGGGGGCGAGCTGATTGTCTGCGCCCCGACGTTTGGGTGACAGGACGGCCTCCTGTCATCCTACACCCCACCGTCGGAGAAGTGACGCGATGCTCGCCCCACCCCCCCTTTCGGGGGGGTCGAGGGGGCCATCTTAAAACCGTAGATGGCCCGGGGTCAGCTGGGGTGCGAGGGATATGCCCATTGGGTAACCTTACACCCCGGTTACTAAGGCCCGAGACCGCGTGCGGTTTTAGTCGGTTCAATCCCGACATAACCACCCCCGATGGCCGACGGGGGTGGTATCCATGGGGATTTCCGCACGATAAAAAAAAAGGGTCAACTGGGGAGTGCGGGATATGCTCTAAGTAATCTTACACCCCGGCAACTGAAGACTTGAGACGGCAGCGTGCGGTTTTTATCAGGTCTGAGTGAGACTTAACCGCGCCTGCTGGCCGACAGGGATGATATATGAAGGAACTTCCGCACGAAAAAAGGCATTTGAAACAGAATTCGAAATCCACGCGGGCGGAGCCGCGGGCAACAGCTAGTTACATAATAAAATACATTGTAAAGCCGGTTTCTACTGTGCGAAGATCAAAATATATTGTTATTTTTCCAATATTTCATCCGAAGTGACAAGATGACAACAGAAAAGTATAAAGCAGGCCTGAAACGTATGTTCTTTTTGCTTCGTCAACATTTTTATCCACCATTGAGCACAATTACTTTTTCATCGTTGATTTAAAATGACTAGTCATGGAATTTTGTTCTTTTCTCGATATATTTTGAATGTTGTGTGTTTATTGAAAGTATGTGTAATTCAAATATTTACTAAACCTTTATTGATCTATGACCTTCTTTTCTTCCTTGTCTTTTAATTCAACATGTAGGTACCTATACAGTTTTCAAAATAAAAACTCGGGCCAAATTCAATATCAATAATCATAGATACTTAATGTCCATAATTTATTACTGAAAAACTAATAAATTACGGATTTATATGGGTTAATTGGCTGCCACGGGGGATTGAAGTATGTTACGGATGAAGCCGCAGGGCATAGCTAGTGTAAACAGATAGCTTAAAAAAGGCCAAGTTGTATACTTTATTTATAATATAATTTATTTGCAGATTAGTTGGAGGAATATTTTTAAATGATGATAAAGATGGTTTATGTACTGTAATATTTCGCCTAATAATCTGCAAATGATCAAATGAAACTTACAATGTGGCCTTTGGGCCTACTGTGATTCTGCCGCATTAGTACTGTAATAAGTTGACATCGTTACACACACATTCACCATTTCCCACTGGACTTCACTCGGAAAAGTCACAGGCCCGAAAATAAATCTTACCCAACGATCCAAGTAGCAGATTTATTTACCAGTCGTAAAAAGAAATAGGCATTGGGTAATTAAGTTCCTCATCTAAGACCCTGAGTAAACAAATCAGCCTATATGTGAAGGTTAGACCATTTAATTGACTTAGAAATACACGTCGTCGGTAAAAATAACATAATAATTGGGAATATCTTACATACATATTACATATAGTATGTTGTTTACTGAATAATAACCGAATAATAGATGATTTATTGCTCGAAATACGGTACGTTACAAAAGTGTCAATTAAATGAATTATTACTTTAAAGTCATACTTCACTAGATTTAATGCGCCGCATGTTTCTGCGTTGTGAAAATCTAGTGAAAAGTCAAAAAATCCTTATTCATTATATTTAATTAAGTCTATTCTGTATCTAGTTTCGAACCAAGGATTAAAAAAAAATATTATAAACATAAGGATCCTATCGCATACCATTATTATGTTTAAATACTGAAGCCCACACATGATTTTCATAATTTTTACAGATATTTCAGATTTATACACACGGATATTTCAGAAATGTCGGACTAGATTAGAACGGACTGCCAGTTAGACAGTTTCGACAGAGACTGCGGGACAGCGCCTACTTTGGCTCGAACTAATTAGGTTTCGAATCAGGTCTTCTCTACTGCAGCATAATTATTATTACTTTAACTGTTTTAACTAATTTTGGTTAATACTCGTAGGTATTGAAGGTAATGAGGAATAGTTTGTGTGTTCGATTTAATTTATTACGAGACTGATGTAATTTTATTAAATATAAAGAAATGTAGTAACCAAAAATTTTTGTTTCACTTAAAGCTTGAATTTTTTTAGTAGGTACTCCTTGCTTAGTAAATTAATTTTACTACCTCATAGTTATACGAAACTTATATTGTATAAATTATGTTTAATCGTCGGTAGCTTAGTGGGTAAGGAGTCAGTCTTACGATCGAGAAGTCCCGGTTTTAAATCCTGGCCACTATACTGCCGACGTGATACCAACTAGGTACTAACAAAAGTAATTTAGTTTAGTTGGAGGGGTTAGCGGGAATACTAGTGATTTTGGTAACTAATATTCTATAAAAATAAATCTTATTGATATGGATATAATATACGCGAATGTTTATGAGTATGGATTAAATTAATAGATAGGTACCCATAACGGTAAATCCTTAATTCTTGTATTCTATTAAATTAGTCAAAATCCTTCAATTTACTGATAGAAGCTAGGTCACACTGACAGGGGTCAAGTCCCCCAACCCGGAAATGCCAAAATGTCAATGAAAATTTTGGATACAAAAATACATTTCGTTTTCAGCGCAGAGGGATCATACAAAACAAAAACAAAACATACAAAGGACCGACCTATATTTTATCATAGATTGGCGAGATTCGATAAAATATAGGTGGGTGAGATAATCATAAAATAACGGTCATCTAAACTCTAAGCTAATAATTATTTTCACGGGAATTATCGATGTTTGAAACGTGAGGCAATCAGACTATTACTTAATCATGCTTGAACAGGAACGGACTATGGTTGAAATCTTTTACAGGAATAGATTTATAGGCTGGAATAACACACACATAAATTTTTATCCCTGGAATAAGTTCCTGTGTGTTTGTAATATTAGTAGGAAATACATTTAACTGACTTTTTATATTATTTTTACTAACAAATAAATGGATATTTTTTGACCACGTAGTGGCTGACTAAAGTGTTGGTGTGTGCTTGCCAACTTGTATACGTAAGCAAGTGGGCTGACTCTAATGTCGTCATTTGTATTTTCAACGCGTTTCGTTCACAGGTTTTATACGTTCATGCATTGGTTAAAGATGTAATTTTAGTTAACTCTATGACCTACATAAAACTTGGATTTCAATAAAAAGTTGCCAAGTAGGTACCTACGTCAATAATTGAATATCAATATGACAGAAGGTAACCATCATCGGTAGTAATTTTACTTTTATGATCCAAATATTAGTTTAATATTACTAAGTGACGGATATCAATGTAATTTAATCAAATTTTACAATATCAATATAATAATGCTAAAATACACAGGTAATAAAAATTCAATACAATATCGATTGAGTAGAAAGTTAATCAAATAAATGGCTTGTTTGCTTTCTGACGGAGCGTATCTATAGATTGTTTAATAACATTATTGAGGGCAGGTGGCGTTTGTGACTCATCGCTTTATGACGTTAGCTTTGAGTGCATACACTTCTATGAATAGATAGGATACGGTTTCTTGCCTCACTTTTTTTGGTCGGTCAAACTTTTTTTTTAAATTATTCTAATTCTAATTCTTTAAATTATTATCAGCAGGTAAATTCAAGTACCTACTTATTTATTAGGGTGAAATATTACTCGTAGTAAAAATATTGCGGTAAATATTCTCATTTTAACTTTAAAGATTCTGGCATACAAGGTGATTTAACGAAATCGTAAACACTTAAATTGACAAGATGAACGTGGTATCTAAATTCAATTATGAATTACAACCTTTCAATCAATTTAAGTTCGATGTAACCAAAAATCATCTTTGGATCGTTTCTATAACTAAAAAAAAACCGTAAGGTATTATTAAAGCAAGCCGTAAGTATTGACACGATCACAGAGCAAACGAGTCGAATGCAGAACGAATAAGTGAGATGTTTAGTTGCAGCTTACTCTTACCTGTATTCAACTCGAGTGAATATGGTAATACTCAAATATTTTTTGCATTATTTAAAATAATGTAGAACGAAAAGTACCTATAGCCTTATATTGCGATGTTGTTAAAAGTTTGGTGTTATTATATCCTGTTTTGTATTACCATCGCGTGGTGACTTTATTCTCATAGCTAAGCAAGGGTAAGTTGCTCAAAACAAAGGATATGTTGGCTAAATTTGATTATTTTTATCTTTTGAATTATCAGAATTATAGAGCAGAACCATTAAATTACTATAATTCCTTATTTCATATTGCAGCTGGCCTAAAAGCTGAAGGGTGAGGTTAAGATAAAAAGTATGACGTACTTTGCTTGTTAAAATTTTGACTAACGAATAATTTACATGTAATAAATTGATATCCTCAAAATTTTATCTACTTAATTTAAAACTGTTTAATTTATTACTAACTAGCGATAACTGACATTCACTAGGGCATCACCGTGAGTCCCCTCGCTTGAATGTCAATCGTCTACTCAACCAATATCAATGAAACATCCCTACGGCAGGTTTTAAGACCTTTCCGATATAAAAAGCCGCATCAAAATCCGTTCAGTAAATTTAGCGTCCATCGCGAACAAATAGACAAACGAACGAGAATTCCAGATTCCAGTAAAAAAAATATTCAGAATGGTTCTATAACATAACCTCAGGTTTGAATCATCGCAGTTGCATGCCATCTTAATAATCCCAGTTATATAGTGCTGTGAATTATCCTCTTTGGCAGCGAGTTACCACAGTGGTAAAGTGAGAAGTCGGTGGATTTGGACTAACATAAAAGAAAGAAATCGACACGGTAAATTCGACAGCACGCATAAGTTTCATTACAAATATTTGCCACTGGGATGTCTGACATTCTCAGAATCATTGCTTTATTCGTAATTCATTTTTGTCGTACAAAATTGTTACAAACCTGTTTTGCTTATGAAATAAGGGTTTATTTACAGCACTCTTCTGAAAAAAGAAATATACTTGGAGAAAAACACTTAAGCCGACGTCCACGCGGATGGAGCCATTGGCATAAATATAAATACAGTATTTGGCAAACCTCTATTAACACAGCAGTTGGCAGACGATATTTTTCTTATCACTTACCTACCTTTTTAAGTAACTTGGGTAACCCTACTGACCAGCAGGAATACACCACTGAGTAAGTAGTATTATTTTAGCTACAGTTTCCTGTAAAGTAGAAATACTTCCCCAGACGGGCGTTCCAAATTCAAACGAGAAATTCCGTTACGCCCTAATTCCGCTGTGTATCGTGAACCAATAATTTCCAGTCCAATTCGATATTACTAGTAACATATTCGTTGAAGAAGTGTAAACACTGAAAATAATTTCATTGTCTTCAAATGAATGTATAAAACGTGTGTCTATTCAAATTGTCGGGTATATCTCTGCTACGACCAGGATCCTTCAGATATTTGTACGTAGTTGAGAGGCAAGCCTTTTGTTTCTAATGTTCTATAATAAGATCTTAACACCGATTTTATGAGCATCCTTGTTGTAAGCACACTTCTTATTGTGTGTTGAACAATGAACCTTTAATAGTAGTTCAGGATTAATGCTCCTAAGGGCGAGGCATCAGTACCTATAAGCTCGTTTTATTTACCTGCGTTTTTATGTACTCCTGTTTATTTTGAAAGTTTATTTTGTTTCGTTCGAGTTGTTTGCTATTATTTTCAGAAGTGTTTGTGAATAATATAACTGTTTTTAAGGGCCCTACAGCAGAGATCTGATGGTGAATTTATTGTGTTCTAATACAATGTACAAGCAGTCAAGGCTGCAAGCATAATAATTATTATTGCTATTGCATAGGGCTATAATAATATATTGAAACATGATTGTTCCCCTTATTTGCTTTATTAAACTTTCTGTACAATTTCAGGAGATCCGAAATTTAGTTATTTATTAAGTTATCATGTAATTTGGCACCTTTGGTTGCTCGAGTTCATTTTGGATTCTAAATATCAAAATGCTTAAAAAATCCTTAAATAACATGAAAAATTATACTGAATTAAACTAAAGTAAAAATAAAGACAAGAATATAAGTACCTACCTGAAATTATCTTTTATAATGCAATTCCGTTACCTGTCGCAGAAAATAACTACAAAAGTGTATTACAATGGACTGTGTCTTAAGAGGTTTTATTACTACAATGCTCGGCAACTTATTGTTTGCCACTTCAAAAGTACTTAAGACCATTTTTTATACTTTCTTTTAGCAGAACTATGTTTACATACAACCTGTAACCGGATGTTAGAGAAAAACTTTCTTATTGTTTTTATGTAAAGTTGACGTAAAGGTTTTTATTTTGTTTTATTTCTTTACAATTTGATGTTTATGTAGAGAGCATTTCGTGACTTTCATATAAAGAGGTATTGCCGAAATGTGGTCAAATGGTGCCCGTATATTTTTTTAAAAATAAATTATGTAATTAGCATAATAACCCCATTAGAGTAGAATAAAAAAAAACAATATTTATTTCAAACTAAAAATTGACATAAGTTTTAGTTTGAAATAAAAAAATCTATACTTATAATGGTAAAAAACTAGGTTTACTGACCACTGCTAATTTGGCTGAAAGCTCTCCATGTCACAAGGAAACCACCTTTAGTTTTCGGCTGATATACCCCACCTCACGTCTAGGCCGACCTCGTTGTGGTATTAAGGATAGACAGATAACTAAATTGTACATCAACATCAATTATAAAGACAATGAAACATGGATCATAGTAATTGTAGTTAAATGTATAATGGGCGGCCTTATCTCTGAAAGCGATTTCTTCCAGACAACCTTAGGATATTATTCCTTCAGAGAATAGAAACTGAGGACCTACACAAAGTATGATCTGTACAGTCAGCGCCAAAAGTCGATTAACACTAAAATATTTACAAATCCTTTTTACATTGGAATACATAGGTCAGTCATTAATTTATATGTAGTTTTATAATCTCCAGAGGACCAAGCTTATGTTTTATATGTCTTGTTTATTGTTATACTAAAGGTTTTAGAGCTAAGGTAATCAATAAATTAGAATTGGTCAACCAACCTTTGGCGCTGACTGTACCTTTGTCATTGGCCATCAATCAATGTACCGGACAGATTAATTCACATTTTTGTTTTCTATATTCTATATGAAACAGAATACATACTTAAATAACACCCTCCGATATAGGAACCGGAACCATCCCTAGTGTATTAACCACTATTCTGATATTAGGGTGACGGCAGCGGTCATAATCGGACGGTTCTTATCCCATACATTAATGCGAAATCTTCACAAAGAGACTTATAAAAAAATCAAAATATGTTATTAGAAGTACTCTCACCCCTAGTTATGAAATTATGTTAATATGGAATATCACGCATATACAATTGAATCCTTATGTGTCTAGTTGTACGTTTCAAATTCGAGTGTTTTGGTTTACAATAGAGTTTCATGGTGTTATGATTCTTTTGATAAAGAGATTATTATGGGAGAAATCTCCCATGGCGTTTTATTGTCAGTTATGTTTGGTTTAGAGTAATATGATATTAAAGCAATGGGTGAAGTTTAATAAATGTTCGATATCAACTTTAATAGTAATTCTATCGGATTATTAGTGGACGTTGATAAAGAACTGATTTGAAAAGAATATTTTTATGTGCTGTTGTGCTTCGATTTTTTAAGGAGGGGCCGTGGTTTCATTTCATTTGTATTGTATATATCAATTGTGTGTAACAACAAAAATGTCTTCAAATCTAAGTATATTACTTAGATTTGAAGACATTTTTGTTGTTAAATCATATAATTGGTGCATGTAAAAATAAATGATGAATGCGTTTTCGCCTAGTCCTTCAGTTCCTCCGTGATCATGGCGTTTGCAATAGTGCCGAAATATCAGACACTTAAAACCATACATGTTAAAATACTGGTTTTCGTTCTCGTGACCCATTGAAACCTATTTTAGAGATAAAAAGTAAGCTATGTGTTATTCTAGAATCTAATCTGTATCAAATTTCAGGTAGATCCATTCAGCCGTTAGAGCGCGATTGAGTAACAAACATCCAAATACCTTCACTTTACATATTTATAATATTAGTAGGATAGGATATAACAGATATATATAATACGTATTATTTATTGATTTATGTATAAAAACAAAAAAGGGCAAATGAATAAAAGGAAATTATACTGCATACGAATGGAAATTCTGAAAATATTGGGCTTCTACAAATGAGAGGTTACCAGTAACCATTACTGAAATTCCCTGACAGCTTCACACAGATTTCTTTCACAGTCGCAGCGACCATTATCATCATAAATATGCGTTATCACTCGAACCCGGTCGTTGTGGCCTAGCGGATATTTCGATTTATGTGAATTAGGGACACTGTCCAACCCTGTCCAGTTGGGATTATTTATGTCACACTATACTACTAGCGATGTACACCAGAGTTTATTTGGACGGTTTTTCGAATCGACTGATTTGCAAGGCTTGAATATTGAGTATTGCGACTGGTTGTTGGTGTGAGATAATTGGAGTTGGTAAATTTAGTTTGAGTGAGTTAGTACGATCTTAATAAGAAAAAAGAGTTGGAGTTGGCAAAGGAACAAAAATGAATGAGGAATTGGTGTAGGCGTCACAGGTGCGTCCGCCTATCCCGTCATCACATCCCTTCCTTTCCGGGGTTCGGTAGGTACATATGCTTCCAACTCCTGAGGGGCCATCTTAAAACGGTAAATGGCCCAGGGCCAACCCGGGCCGAGAGGGCGGGATATGCTCTACCTATAAGCAAGCGGGTGGTATCCGAAAAAAGGAAATTGAAACGGAATTCGAAAACCACGCAGGCGGAGCCGCGAGCAACAGCTGTTAACCTGAACTGAAGTTAAAATCTCGACTTGTGCTAGATCTCATATTTCACATTACAATGTAACAGCAATTTCAACTGTTCCAATTACGTGGAAATCTAGTCTGATTATTCGATTTCGAATATTGTAAGTTCATGACTGTCCGGTCGACGCCTTAGTGGAGATGGAGTCTGCCTTAGGATTGAGAGGTTCCGGGTCCGAATCCTGACCATTATGCTAACTGACGTGAATCCACTTCTAACCCAAGCTATTTATTTATTTTAACTGCAGGGGTTAAGGGAACTACTCTTATTTTGGTCACTAAAATTTAAAAAAAGAACATGCAAATTCTTGCTCTTGTCAAAAAGCACTGTTACTATCGCAAAAGAGCAAAATGTACGGTTATTCTGATAGAAATAGCATGGAGGGTTATGTCTTAGTCTGAATTTTGCATGGATTACCTACGCTGCACTATATCTCCCCGAGTATTTTTGTTTGCAGTACAATAGTAAAAATGCAGTGAAATATTGAAAAGATGAACATAGCTGCAATATAAATTACGCAACGGGTTGCCCTAGTTTCGAACACTGTCGATCCAAATTAACTATTTTTTTGGGTAAATCCTTTTTCATATCAGTTCGTGGTATCTGTAAAAGTTTTTTGTTAACAATTGTTAACAACTACCTGAGGTTCATTCTTCTTCTTTTCTTCGTTAGATTTTTATTTATCTGGGCTTTTACGAGATCCAGCAACGGGACGGGAACCCTGGCGGAGTCTGTGCTGTCAATGGGGAGGCTTGAGTTATTGTCACTTAATTTTTTGGGCGTATAGTATCGGTGTGGCGGTCTGGGAGACCCAGTGCCAGTGGGGACTGGTAGTCCTTCCACCCGCCGCACCAGTCAGTCACATAGCCCATACTTATAAGTGGTGGCATGAAGTCTTGCTTTATCTCCTTCATTGTCAGTACAGAAACTCTCTCGACATCCTTCCAATCCCCCAACCAATCCCCTAAATCCCCCTCCCCTCCTTCATTGCTTATCTGCCACCTAAGTGGTATAAAAAACCCCAAAAGGAAAGACTATGCCAATGCCTCGTTTGTAAATCAGTAGGTGCACCTGCTAGCAGCTAGGTTTCGTTGGGCACTGGAGATTTGGGAAAAAAGGCAAGTAAGGTAATTGCTGTTGGACTTAAATTTTGTAATTGATAGAATGTAACTTTAGTAGACATAACGTAGGTTACGTAAGTTTTACATTTGTGAGATCAAAATGAAATCAAAACTGAATTTGGAACACATATTTTATTTTGAATGAAATTTTAAGCAATTGCATGCTAACTATTTCCAATCAGACAATTTTTCCGATCAGAAAATCATTGGAAATATTTTATTTTTATTACGAGAATTGACCCTCTAAGTCCCCAGGACAAAACAGTATTACCACTTCTCAGAAACAGGTACAATAAAAACTATTTACAAAGAACTCAAACAAAACAACTTACATGATTGCAACGAGAACGTATATCCTAAAAACTTCTCATCACAAACTGTAATTTCGAACTGGAAAAGTAATTTCCAGTAATCTGCAACAAGTGGAAATCGAATGAGTGCCCATACAACTCCACTAGTGAAAGATACTTTAGTAAATGGAGTACCGGGGCGTTAGTACACTAGACTGACTTGCCGTTCCTATAAAATCCGGTTATATCCGTGGAAACTTCCAACAATATGAAGGTATCTACAAATACTTCTATAACCTCCACTAGTATTAATACGTAAGTTGTTTGAGATTTTAGTTTTTACCTAAGAAAAATACTTGTAACAGACTGATGAACTTAAGAAAAATCATACCCGTTTTGAAACGGTAACCTAAAGTCTTCCAAAAATGCATCCTACAAATAAGTACTTTTGCCAAGCATAAAAATCCTTGAGCCTTTTTACAACTCAGTTGAGATCGGCTTTCAATCTAACTATGAAACGATTGAACTTCGATGTGTTCCGTGAAGCGAATCCACAACCCACAGACGATATCCATGTTGTAATTAGACTGAATTGTCAGCCTTTTAGGGCACCAACTTCGCATAACGAATGCCACAAATATATTCATGTCAACCGGGACGGGCAGCTTAACGTGCTTTCCAAGGTACTATAAACATGTATTTTTATTTAAAAAAGATTGTATAAGATTTTTCATTTCATTCATTAATTTCATTCATTCATTCGTTCGTTCATTTCATTCAGATAGAAAGAAATTTCATTTACAATAAGAATAATAAGTTAAAGGATAGGGAACAACCAGATCTATTTTTGCCCAAAATGTATTGTGAAAGGGATCCGGAGTCACAAGTAAATCTAATAAACCAGTCCCTCAATTCACTTCTATGATATATTTCCGGCAAACAAACAATTGTATTTAATATTTTCCTCACCATTTTGATGGACGATCTCACATGTGTGCCATCATATTATTTTGTTATTTATTGCACTCCAAAGTGTATTTATTATCCTGCTGATTCCGATGGAATATCCCTTTCATTTTTGGCTTGTTTGCGTTTTATTGATTGTTTGTAACAGTCTTTGTTTTTACATCAAAATGTCTAATGAAAGAACATAAATCACGGCATATTACAGGTCGGAAGGGCGATGATACAAACAGATTATTATTTAGATATATAAAAGGTATATACTTCTTCTTCGTTTCATTAATGGCTTCAGCAGCATCGCTATGTGTGCTTGGACTTTATAAGGCCTATGGCGATACCACATATACCCAGCGCGATCTAGTGACAGCACGACGAACTAGGTACTTCAATACTACAACTCCGTCACTACGATCCTGAATCGCGAAAGTGAAGTTCGCGCGCTGGTATAACATATATACATGATCCCAACGATAACCGTTGGGCCGCGGACCGCCAGGCGTGATCACCTTGCCTGGTCGGAGGATCCTCCCTTTGTGTTGGAGGGAAGTCACATCCCGTTCCTCCATAACATATTAGGATACCTGACTTTCAACCATGTTGCTCTAGCTAGTTTCAGGCCACAGAACAAGTTTGGAAGTGCCCGCCATCATAGAGCCTGCAATGCAGGAGGTTTTGCTGAAAACCTCAGTTTATTTATACATCATTTAACACAACAGATGCTCACTCGCTTACTTACCAAGAAAGCATTTGTTTATGTTTGGTATCTTACTTATAGACTTTTAAAGACTTGATTTGATTCATTCACCAACCCAAAGGTCTCAAAAGATTTATATCTTGGTAACTACAGACAAAGACCACCTTCAATATATAAAAGCATGTGACCCCGACACGCGTTGTCAGTCTTGAAATATCTATGGCATCTCCTGTTGCGTTACAGTGAGCGGGCACCTTGCCTCTGGGGTAATTCGTTTGCGGTATTTGCGATGGCCGTACTGCGGTATCCTGCAAATATTTAGATTTGTAAAAATTTGTGCCAGATATTCGTTGTATTTTGAAATTGGAGCTTCAGTACCATTGGCATTTACGATAGATGTGTTTTAGATTTCATTGATTGGGATATTGGGATGGACGGCATTTCAAAGGGTTGATATTATGCATATTAATTACGCTCGCTTATTTGGTATGGATGATGAGAAATTTTGGAATATTTCTTGCGGGGTGGAACCTTTATAAAGGTATTAATAGACATTATGTTTTGATAAATGGATTAAAATGTTGGTGAAGGTTTAATATTAAATGAGAACTGTTAGGGTATTAAAATTATAACTAGTTAGTGTCCTACATTAACATAATTTAACAAAATTTTGAAAGTACCCACACTTAAGTACGAAGAAAAAGAAATATTATGGTGGATCCCCACTTTACTATTCGCTATACTGTATTCGACGAAATTCATACAGATGACTAAACCTTCAACAATTCGTCATATAAGGACCTACTTAGGCAAATATTCGTGCAAATAAAGCAAATAAACACGAATAGGCCCTCTCTACTTCATTGTATGCACGTGAATAAAGGCGAATAACAAATAGCGAATAACAAAGTGGGCGCTACTATTAGTAAGAAGAGAGTTATGCTAATCCTTTGCTTGATATAAATTTAGAAATAAATTAGTGAATGAGTTATGATTCAAATATCTCAAAAAATAACAAAAATCTTGCTTGATTAGGCATAATTTGACTATTCATCAATATTATTAAAAGTTAAAAGTTAAAGGTAAAGTTTATAACACATTCCAACCATTATCCAAATAATTTTAACTAGTATACGGTGAGAACAAGCTGGAAGATCCAAAATGCTACATTGCACTATTAAAACAACTTAGAATCATTACCGGAGTTAATGAGAACTGCAAGACTAGTTCAGAAAACTTAGGTTTGAAATGTTCTGTGCAGAACTTTCAAATCTCAGTAACGTCAATGAATGTAAAGTGCACAGAGAGAAAAAAAGGATGACATAATAATAGTACGGGAGGTAGCGTTAATTTTTTTTGGCAAGCGATACCGAGTTGATATTCTCCACGATAATAGATCTTTATTGATACATACCAGAATTGACCGTCAGAACCCGCACCCGCGGATGAGTCGAAGGTGACACCATGGTAAAGTTGTCAAAAAAAATTACGCTCCGAGCAATCATTTGCCACGTGAAACTTTATATGGTGATTCCTGAGGTCATTTTCAACTGAGAAATAACCGTCAGATGTGGTGTAGAGTAGAGGTTATACGTCAGTCGCGTATATATTAGACCAGTGCCGATAGTCTTTGAGACAAAATAAATTTATAGTAGGATGAAACCTGCTGGAAAAGGATCAGAATATAACAAAAATGAAAGGAAAAATAAATTACGGGTGATCTGAGGTCGGGAAGTGGGGAGGGGTGTGAGTTTTAAGGGTAAAAACGGTTTATCTCGATTTCCGGCAAAACTACAAGTCCTATGGAAAAAAGTTAAATGACAAAGTTGTAGGTAATAAAGAGACCTACAACTTTTCATTTACACTTTTTTCACATAACCTCAAAATGTATGTGAAAAATTCAAATAATCAAGTTTTTGGTTTTTTATTTTTATCTTAAGCAAAACAAATTTGTTTTCCACGAAATTTGGTGAAAACTTAGCTTTTTATGTCTTACAGACACTGTATTTTTTTTGATTTGAAATACTCTTTTTTTCAGCTTATTTTGACTAAATATCGAAAAACCACCCTAATTTTCAATCGAAAATTCTCACGTCAAAATATCAGCTTTTTAAAAAAAGTCAAAAAATTTTTTGTTCTTTGAAATCTCTTCTTTCTGATGATGTAAAAATATATATACATTGCTATGGTAAATTTTCTCAGGAAATGACTAAATACAAAAATATTAATTTCGAATTCGAGTTTTTCTTCTTTGCATTTTCTGAGAAAATTTACCATAGCAATGTATATGTATTTTTACATTATCAGAAAGAAGAGATTTCAGAGAACAAAAAACTCTCTGACTTTTTTTAAAAAGCTGATATTTTGACGTGAGAATTTTCGATTGAAAATTAGGGTGGTTTTTCGATATTTAGTCAAAATAAGCTGAAAAAAAGAGTATTTTAAATCAAAAAAAATACAGTGTCTGTAGGACATAAAAAGTTAAGTTTTCACCAAATTTCGTGGAAAACAAATTTGTTTTGCTTAAGATAAAAATAAAAAACCAAAAACTTGATTATTTGAATTTTTCACATACATTTTGAGGTTATGTGAAAAAAGTGTAAATGAAAAGTTGTAGGTCTCTTTATTACCTACAACTTTGTCCTTTAACTTTTTTCCATAGGACTTGTAGTTTTGCCGGAAATCGAGATAAACCGTTTTTACCCTTAAAACTCACACCCCTCCCCACTTCCCGACCTCAGATCACCCGTAATTTATTTTTCCTTTCATTTTTGTTATATTCTGATCCTTTTCCAGCAGGTTTCATCCTACTATAAATTTATTTTGTCTCAAAGACTATTGGCACTGGTCTAATATATAGGCGACTGACGTATAACCTCTACTCTACACCACATCTGACGGTTATTTCTCAGTTGAAAATGACCTCAGGAATCACCATATAAAGTTTCACGTGGCAAATGATTGCTCGGAGCGTAATTTTTTTTGACAACTTTACCATGGTGTCACCTTCGACTCGACCGCTACCAGACCGGTTGACGGCCAACTCTGTCATGTATTAATAAAGCTCTATTATCGTGGAGAATATCAACTGGCTATCGATTGCTTGTTAGAATTAACGCTACCTCCCGTACTATAAGTACTTATTCTTGAAATTAAATAAAATATTTACGATTTATATAAAATCAAAATAAAAAAGTAAAGTCAGGTTATACGTCTACATTTTTCATTCAAATTGTTAATTTTAGAGATAATTTATTAAATTTAAAAATTAATTACTTTTGGATGGTAAAGTATAGGTAATTATTTTAATATATAAAATAATAATTATTATTATTTAAATGTTTCCTATCTGTTACTTGAAAATTATATACTAACGTCAATTTCGATAGTAACAGGGATGGTGAAATTCTTTGTAGATTGATGAAATTGATTGATGTGAACTACTCACGTGCAAAATAGGGTTGCACTGCTGTCTTTGGGTTTAAGAAATAAGATGTAAGCGATTTAAAACAAGAATTCAACTGTGAGCTAGGTAGTTCTGTTATATTTATTATTTAAATAAATGAAAACGTTAAAATAACAAATCATAGTTTTCACAAAAGAGTGGCACTTTATCATATTTATTTTTTATTCATGGTAGACCTCTATATCGCTTAGTAGCACGTAGCTTAGTGTAGTCCACTTCATTACTTAGGACTCTCTCATAAATGTGTGCAAATTATAGTTTGAATATTTTTCATAAAATATTAAACAATATAAGAAGAATAGCAGAAAAGCCAAAGAAGAAACCTTTTGCAATGAACGTTTTTTTTATCAAATCAATGATACCTTTAATCTACATATTTTATTGAAACTTTGTTTGGTATTGGACTTGTACTTCCAATGATAATCTAATAGTTAAAGCTTAATTCGTTAACGATAGTCCATTTGATGGTCATAAAAGCTACTTGGTGATCTAATCCGACCTACATACCTATATCTGTTGTTCAATTCATTTGGTTTTACAACAACGGTCATACAAACTACAATGTTGTTAAAATCTTTACAAATCGCTTATCAAGAAAATTGTGACATACCTGTTATATAAAACCCAGTCAGTTGTAAGAAAAAATCCCTTTGTGCGCCCATCCCTAATATTCAGAAACATTTAAACTTATAATAATAACGGAATTCACTCCAGATTATTTGTGTTATTTTTGTGTTGCGATCCTTTATATAACCATTTGGGTGTAAGTAATATGTTGGCACATGGCTTTTGAGCTATTATTCTCATTATATTGGGTTTTAATAGAACCAGTATTTTAATCGCTGCGATATTCGAATGCACGTATGGCGCATGCAGTGTTTAAAGTGATCACCTTGGCAGCTGTATCGAGTGTTGTGAGTTCGATTGTAGGGCAATAATAATGTGAGGGTGTGTGTGTCTTTACAGTGTATGGGGATGTATGTGCCACAAACCAACCACATCCTGCTGCCCTATTATACACCTTCTAATTTAACGTACCTATTAGGCTCTGGGGCAGATTTTTCTCTTAATGTTGGGGAGTCATTATGTTAGTGGCACGTTTAAAAGTCAAAATAACGTAGATTACGTTCCCATAATCATGAAGAGAAAGCGTAGAATGGACGCCGGTCTCTAAAGTAAATATTTAGCATACTATTACATCCCTAATATGTAAAGATTAATGATATAGTTTTATTTTAGTTAAAGTCAAAGCACGAGTATAAGTTGTAAAATGAGAATTGAAACACGACTGTGCCATGCTGCATTACTCAAACACAGTTCGAAATAACTAAAATACTTTGACATACTTTCTACTCTAAACTACAGTACTGTAGAACAAATTTCAAAATTACTTCGTGCTTACTTCCTTCCTCTTTCCTGGACATAAAATTTAATCATTCCAAAATATATTAACAGAGGAATATTTGGAAAATACTCTACAAAGCGATATTTTTGTACCTATACACTTTTACTAGGCCTGATAAGATGTTCCTGTATGTAGATTGTAGGTAAAAGATATTCGACGTAATACTCTAGTTTACCTACTCAATACATTTTCAAAACTACGTTAACACGAGACCAAAAGAATATATTTTTAGATATTTACAATACGTTCCAAGCTGTCTGCGAAGTTCCAACGACATAAATTCTTTTTATTATGGCGTTCGTATGTGTAATATTACGCAAGAATGTAGATGCGACGCTGTATAGAATTGTATCGGTTTCTGTTTCAGTTTGTGCCTACACTTTTTATATTACAACGCTAGCACACTGATACATGGCCTATCTTTATGTGTTGAATCATTTCTAACACATAAAGAGTTACCAAGAAAATTGGATAATTTTAAGTCTACCTTTGCATGCGTCCAAAGATCAAGATTACTGCTCTCAATTAAGTATAGAACCATAACGACGACAACAATAAATCACATTATCATAAAATGTACCTATGCATTTGTTTAAAATTTCTGAAATAATTGATTATCAGCCCTCTTGTCTATAGAATCCATTATCTGTTGGGTGCCGCGCGTCGTTTCAAACATTTATTCGTGAAGATTTATTCGTCGCAATGGAGTGTCGATGAAGTCAGACTCACGATAAATTCTCGTTGTTTATACCGACAAGACTCGGCACGTAAAGCCACTGATCCTGTTTGTCATGTGAATATCTATGACAGTGCTCTATTTGTCATATGAATATCTATGACAGTCGATTCAGTTTTCGAACAGCCATCTGTCGAATAAGAGTTTCATTGAAAAGTTTAAACATCTTCCGAATATGTAGCCGTTTATTGGCATTGGAGTTCGCGACCTGAATATTTATTTCTGATTGTGATGGATTCATAAAATGAGCAGCATGGGTTTCGGTCCTGTTTGAGTCTGTGGTACTTGTGAAATATTGGAGCTTTGAGCTTTTGAATCCAATTCCACTTTATTGACTATGCGTGTAGCCTTGTTTTTAAACTGTTCCTAGGCATATTATAAATATAGCTCACCTTGATGAAACACCACGGATCAATTAATCTCATAAAGTCTACAGAAAATTGGGAAGAAGTATATAATAAGAATAAGATATACCTACTACAGAATACTGAGTAAAGACCTTTCATAATATTCTAATCCCATTCAAGTTGACACTCGATTTCGTCAGATATACATAATATAAGTAACAAGACATGCATATTGATTCTTAGAATACCCTGAGGTATCGAGCGCGCATTGCTAATCTGAAAAGCAATAAAAAGAGTTGATGCTCTGTTAGGATAGCGAAAAAGGAAATGGCCTTTCCTTAATGACCCTTGGGAACTAAACTGACCGCAGAAACACAATACGAAGCTATTTTGACTGCTATTTTCTGTAGGCCGGAAACATTCACAATTATCCTTGACGGTTTTAATTCTATCGCGAGGATATTGCTTTATCCTGCATCTGCACATTGCTGTCAGGTTTTTCACTGCTCATAGGTTCAGTTTGAGCGTCTTTGTAATGCATAGGTAACTAGTTACCTCTTTTGATCGCGTGGAAGTTTAACTTCTCGCTCGCGTGATGTCCACTTCACTACCAAACACGATACATTATGCAATAAACTGTAAATATTATAATAAAATTACAGCAATATTATAATATGTTAGGGGTGTGTGCCTTAGGACGTGTTTGGCAAAGAAGTGGCTCAAACTTTCACGCGAACGGTGCAGTGGTGGTTACAGAGCAATTCATGGTAAAATATTGTAGCAAATAATAAGATATCAGGGGTCAGAAAAGTACCTTCACCCTACGGAAAGCTGAAGGTAAACGAAATTATTTGGGCTGTGTTGCTTTACTGTTAGGGAAGCAGTGTGCGCTACGAGTGAGGTAAAATATTTCTAGTGTCATGAGCATTATTTATTTAATAAATATATAAATTGATGATACAACATAATTCATTATTGAAAGAAATCACAATATTACACGATTAATTTAATGCTAGAACCACGAAGATATTTTGTAAAAAAAAAGTTAGGTCCTTACTCAATTTCTTAACAACTACAAATTGAGGACAAAGTTCTGGTTTCGAATCTAAAATTTTTTGGTAAATCACATATTAAAACATTTTTCTGAAATATATATATTGAAAGCACTACATTGTTTATTATATTTTTTTGGTATTTGTGCAAAGCTGGTATTAAAATAAAATTGAAAGCGGCAATAAAAGTTAAAACGCTGTTTTAGGTGTCGTTGCTCGATTTAGTCAATAAAATCGTCTCTTACTATAAATGCTGACGTTGATATCCTGACGGCACTTCACAGGATTTGTTTTCACTCCCTAATAGGAATCGAACGCAAGCAGATAAAGATATTTTGCATAATTTTCTCATTCGAATTGAAAACAAAAGGGTATAATCCTAAAAAAATCGTTTATTCTGAAAGCTGATACGCTTGGAATTGTTTTATTGCTTTGAAAATGACTGACAATAATATGCCAGTAACTTTCTGATTCGTTTAATTGTTTAAGCCATAATAACCCTGTAATTATATTAATCATGAGCTTTATCTGGAAAATTTATTCAGTGTACATTATCAATAGTAACTTTTTCTATAACTTTCTTAAGTCTTAAAACTGTTTTAATCTGAACAGACGAAGGAAATAAAAAGATTTCCGTAACCTAGAGAGCGAATATTTGGCCTGTACATATTAAAACATGTATTACTAGTCGAATAACGTAAGGATTTGAAATACATTTATGTACAATTACTATTAGAAAATACCTACCTAAAGAAAACTTTAACTGTTCAAAAATCTCAAAGTCCGTAAATAATTTAGGTACGCAGTTTAGTATAATTTAAATGGCAGATACCTAGTTTGAGTTGCTCTCGTGGCTAAGTGATATGGGTATCCTTAATTATGTTGACAACTGGCTTATACTATATTTACTTTTGAAGTTACAAAGATCGGATGGCACGGGTACCCAAGCATGAAAGTCTTAATTTTCCTCTATAATATTTACTAGCTTTTGCCCGAAGTTTCGTCAGCGAAGAATACTGTTCCCGTTTTTGCTTCCCGTAGGAACCTATTCCATGGATAAAAATTAGTCTTTGTGTTTTCCCAGACTTTAATCTATCTCTGTACCAATTTTAAGCCAGATACGTTCAGCCGTTTTTACGTGAAAGAGTAACAAACATGTATTCATTCAAATATCCATCCATTGGACATCTATAATCACAAGCTTTTGTGTTTATAATAATAGAGAGAAGTAGTGTACTTAGTGCCCAAATAAATAGAAGTCAATCTTCTGATCAAAAATTCAAGTGATTGTATATTATTAGCAAGCATTAATGCTATGTCGCTTCTATCAAGTTTGTTTTAGTCTATAACCCACATGTGCGTGAGTTGCAGGCATAAAGAAGAAGCGCGAACATTTAGCCTACAATACTGGATAATAACTCACCGGTGCTACTCACTACCTAGATTCGTAAAATGATAAATGCTTTAGTTCAAACAATATTGACTAGCTGAATAAGTTGCTTTCGTGTCGAAATGCCAGCAATAAAAGCACTGAAACAAGCACTAAGTTAAATAATTTTTCATATTATAATGAACCTGCCATTTTTATATAAATAGAATTTACTTTACGAAGTTCTGGTTAATTATATCAGAGGTTATCTAGAATAAAATTTACTTGAACGTAAAATATGGATTATTTGGTCAAATACCTATGAGTGTATCCCATCTGCCCCGTGACTTGGCCCGCTCAGATATGGCCATTATTACAATATTACGCTTAACCAATTTTAGCGATGTGTTAAAGAAAAATCAAATGGGTACATTTCTAAATACCTAATCTAACCCATATTTTTTAAATATCTGTTATCTAGGAATAAAAATAAGTATGTCGTCTGAACGGTTTACGAATCAAAATTAAAATGTACATTATGAAATAAGTACACCTAGTGAATTGGTGAGTCACCAATATAATTGTCAAAACTTTAAAATAATAGCTAGAGTAATTAATTTTTATAATTCAACTTCATTTATAGTTCCATATTATATTATTATAATGAGATCTACTTTTATAGTTTTCCAGTGGGTGCCCAATTGCTTTTTCTGCGTATTGAAGTCAAGTCACAAAGCCCCCACGCAATCCTTTCAAAGGATCGAGTATCTTTGATCACTACTATTTTATTATATAACTTTTTGTAAACTTGTCAATCCTAATAAATTACCAATACAAGGGATGTAGGTATCTATTGTATGTTATTATGTTGTCTAGTGTTTTACTTTTGTTTGCATATTTTGTTTCAAAATAAATTGTTTAAATTTAAATAATACTATACCTCATCTCAACTAATATTCATATCAATTGTATTTGACAATTTTGTCTAGAAATTGGCCGTCTAAGTAAGCTAGCAGGGTAGACATGCTATGATACTACATACTGACACTACTCAATCGTCTACATTTTGTTCGTCAGAAAATACATGACGTCTGGTTGCCCTGGGATCATACACTATAATGACATCCTATTATGGAAGTTTATTAGTCTGCTACTAGCCAAGCTATGTATATATGATAATTAATTTTGGTTGGGATTAACGGAATAGCTTAGAGGTAGATATTAAATTGCATTGTAGCGTATAATCAATCACTGCTATGTTATGACTATCTGTCAGATAATCATAATAACGATAATATTATTCCTAAATACTATCTGAATACTAAGTGACTAATTCATAATCTATTTAAATATATTCACTTGTTCTGACTGATATGATAAGTTATCAGAGTATGTATAGTGCTCCATCAAGATATTTAGGACCCAAGTCAAGATTTGTAAATCGGTATACGGTCTGTTAATTGACGGGAAGTACTCCCGTAACACTCAAGATTAATCTAATCATTGAAAGAAGTAGGAAAACGGATTCAGGCTCCAAAGTGCAAGCTTTTAATGCGATCAGAATATCAATTAAGTAATAAATGATTAATACATAATTTTGTAAGACAAAATAAAAATAGAATAGTATACTCTAGTTTAGACTTTAAAATACTTTGGTAGCGTATTGATGAACAATACGCTACCAAAGTATTTTAAAGTCTAAACTAGAGTATACTATTCTATTTTTATACAAGTTGGTAATACACATTTTTTAATTTTCGGTTTACCTCACTAAATAGCACCTGCGCTATGATAAACCTTTTCTAGGCACATTAAATACATCAAAGTTGTTCCTTTTGTAATTTCATAGTACATTGTTGAACCTTCCTGTCCTGGTGCGGCGGACAGAAGCTTGGGAGGCGTTTTATTTGTTTTTACCGTGCCAACACACGTTAGTCCTCTTTGTTTCAAAGTATCGATCAGTTGTGTTGAGGTGAACCAGTTGTTATACGTCACATTTTCATTATTACTATGTTAAAGTTGCATTAAAAGAAGAATTTCCCACACTTGCCTATTCCGTTCTCGGACATTAACCTTATCTAAAATAATTATGATCTTTGGTGCACCTATAGCTATTGTAAAAAAATTATTGCTTTCGTGTAGGAATCCGGTAAAACTATTATTATTATATTTTCAGCGTTCCATAAATTTCTCTAACTAGCGAGTAATATTGCCGGTTCTATTTAATCAATTGCAATCAAACATACGACATAATTTAAGTCAAGACCTTTCAAATTGAAACAAACCGCATGAAAAAACCTGTAAGTCGTTTTAGCGTCCATCATCGCAAACAAACAGACAAAATTCCAAAAAGGAAATGTGTTTAGAAGCATTCTTTTAACATAACTCCAGTATTTAGAATAGGTAAAACGATAATTCAGTGATGAGCATTAGGATTTCCTATAAACAAAATAAAAATAACTAGTTAATACGAGTATAAATTTTACGACATGTATTTTATACTTTTCCGCAAGAGAACGTTGAATGTCTTGAACTTGACTTACGTTCATGCAACTCGTTGTTGTTTAATATTTTGCACTGCGACTGTAGACTTGGGACAATTTTAAAATAGCATTTTAAAAATACTCATCAGAGCTATAATCATATAAGGAGGTGCTGTAAACAATGCTTAATCACGGTAGAAGCACAAGAGATACTCACCAAACAACGATTAAATGTAAACCTTTCAACTAATTTTAAGTACAAATAAATTTGTCATAAGATTATTAAATTGATTTTCCCTGGCGGCTACAATATGGGGTTCTTCAAGAAGGTTTTTGTAGGGTCGGCAGCGCGAGTGTGTCGCCCCTGGTGTTGCACGCGTCCATAGGCCACGGTAACCGCTTTTCATCAGTGTGGGCCGTGTGCTTGTCTGCCACCTAAGTGGTATAAAAAAAAATTGATCTACCGATACATATCTAGCACCCAGTCGTCTGCCGCGTTCAGTCTTGCTTAGATACTTTTTTCAAACCGTCACCTCTTCTGGCTCGGAGACGATCCAGCTTCCATTCACCGATTCTCGATCGTTCGGTTGGTTAACTGATTCACTGTCTTAATACATAACGAGATTCTGATTTATTCGGATACAGAAAAAAAATATTCTGTTTTGAGCGAAGTTTATGTTATATCATTAGAATTGACGTTTTGCTTAACGAACAGTAATGATTAATTAACACAAGCAGAGACTAGAATTATATAGATTAAAGTTGCAGCCGTATAGGGGTGGTGCAGATATTTCTCTAGCCCAAAGTTTCAGTGAAAGACCACAACCGGTTTGTTGGTATCCTTTTGAGGATTCGATTTACGAGTGAGCAATAGAAGTACATCGTAAACTTAGAGGAACTACATTTGAACGTTCTGAACATTGCAAGGAATATCGAAATGACTACTGATATCGATGTTTAGTGATCGACGTGACGACCACTCTGTTGCTTTTCTGAAACTTAAGTGCCTATACATTTTGTAAACTTGTTGAATTTTATATTGCAAAATAATGGAAAATGCTATTTTCCCTTAGGGACTATTTTAGAAATATACACGATATGACCAGACGGGGTAAAAGGTACTGTATATCATTTTATTTATAACTGAAACGTGGGTAACGTTTTAGTGCAATCCTATAGGTATGTTCCTAGTATCTCCAACTTCAGAACTATTGCTGTAAAAAACTGGGTCCCCTATCGGAAATAGATGCCCATAAATTTATTAAAGGTCGTCGACGCCATTTTGCTGACTACTTGTGTTTATTAAGTAGGCATAAGTAATCTGTATTGTGGTTTTGAACATGGTAATTTTTTTATGTCAGTGCAATATGACTTCACCTCGCGTGATGGTAAGCTAAAAGTATCTGTGGAAAACTACGCAAGCTGATGAAAATGCGGTCATATCTGACTCCTTGAGGTGGTGCTCATCATGACGTCATTTTTATTTGTTGCTGTTAGACCGGAAGATGATGAAATAAATTTTCAGGTGAGCACCATCTTTTTCCTTTCATCATTAGGTAATTAGGGTAATCTCCTCGAGAATCGCCATACTGGTACAAATAATCTAGAAATGTTATGTCATCATCTCCTGGTCTGTTTCCGAAATAATTTTGTTAATTTGATGAAATACATGCTAGTTATTAAAATTAAGTTTCGTAATTACATTAAAATTTACAAACCCTTGAAGTTGAAACTCAAAATATGTAATCCTTTTTGCACAAAGCCCACTATTTAAATGTTCCCTTACTTCACTTTACATCTACGTTATATCCGCATGACAACGCATATCATTTCTATTTAACATCATAATAAGTGTAATATTCGTGCCTTTGCTTTATTCGTCCCTTAATTATCTACGCCGAAATAAGCCGATCACTCAACGGAGCATCTTCACGCTAAGTAAACAGGGGAGAGAACTAGGGTTCAAAGACATAATGTAACTAGATAAGACACAAGTATTAGGTTTAAGTGTAACTTTATTCGAAATGCATGGTTGTATCTCAATTTTGTTTATTTTTTCAACTTTATTTTTAAGTCTGATTGATTTGACTTGATACTTACGAAAGTTTATTTTCTTTTTGTTTCCAAAAAGCCAAAAAGCAAAAGCAAAAAGGAGAGCCGTCGGTCCCGGTTGCCATACAAACATCTATGGCAGTCGTTACGGGTAGTTGGGGCCCTAAAAAGTCCAACAACAACGGTTTAGCTGCAATGCTTCGATATCGCCTAATGGCACCATTGGGTTGTGAAGGTCAGATGGCAGTCGCTTCACGGAAAATATCGAAGTCCAGCCAAATCTGCAGTTAAGACTGGTAAAGCGGACCCCATCAGACTCCGAGGTCAAAGCTTTGAATGCGACTGGGATTAACGCTAGGTTGAAGATGTTTCCAAAAAGCCTTAATTCTCACCTTACATCATTTCAAGTTGTTTACATTTTGATTTAAGATTTTTTCCGTTTGGTCCTGATGAACTAATGAGGTCCATTTTAATGAACTCTATACATCTCCGTCTATGCAGAAGAAATAATGATTTTAGATTTTGAGTTTAAATATCGCTTCTAGTTCTGCTGTATCACTGAGTACGTATATAGAGGCTGTTGTTTAATTTAGCCATTGATTGCTCATTGTTCGAGAGCCCATGATCCGGTGCACTCATTGTAGTGTACAGGGTGCATACAGAAGGGTGTTTCATTTTGAATACGTTTGATTTAGGGGTGCATAAGTTTAGTGAGGTGACGCGTTTTAATTGAGTTTGAAGATAGGATATTTATTTAAAAAAGGGGATGTCAAGCTCCAACCGGTGTGCTGGGATATACTGATATATCTAATTATACAGTGAAATTGATATTAGAGTAATTGAATTTGCTTTAATAATAACGTCTGCCAACTTAAAACCATGTCATTTTATATTATGTAATCCATAAATTCATCCATGTTATAACATAAACACTGTATTAATCTAAAAGTTTACTTGAAACCTATATAAATGTGATTATTTAACCAAACTGATTGCCTCGGTGGTGCAGTAAATGTGACTGATATGAAATATGGTCCTGTGTTTGATTCAAGGGTCGGACAAAAGGTCAAACTTCCTTTCCATATCCTATTTTAAGGATTCCATGCATCTTTTCTTATTATCATCTATTCTTTATTAATTTATGATCACAAAGATTTGTTAACTAAATTCATTTCTACAAAACAAGAATTGAAAAAAAAAACGGAATATCAGCCTGTAAATACCAAAACGAAACACAAAGCAAACTAGTCAGTTTCAGCTCCCACAAAGGACTATGAAATTTGCAGTATATTTTATTTTATTTCCAACTAGCTGTGCCCGCAAATTCACGCACATGGTTTTAAATTTTCAATTATTTAATCTTTATACGTGGAAACCCAATACTTAAAAAAAAAATTAGTCTATGCTACAACTAACAGTACCACTTATCTACCAGCGCACCACTTATCCCCCGCCAAATTTAGCAGTTCCAGAGATTACCACATTCAAACAGACAGACAGACAAACAGTTGTCTTACTTTTTAAGGCTCTAACTACCCGTAACGACTGCCATAGATAGGTAATGTTTAATAAAATAATAAATGACGTAATTCCAATGATCCTCTTTAAACCAACAACGAAATTAATTTACCAACACAAGACTACAACTTTGAATAACGTGAAATATGTACACGACTAAAATAACCAAGTATATTCACAAAAGGGAGTATAAACAAAGTGCTTCTTAATGTCAACACTGTGGCATTTAGAACGCCTACCACGGTTTACCAGAGTTTTTATTATCTCCGCGTGATGTTTCTCCCCCTTTCACAGATATAATGCGCCTTAGAATTCTCGGAGACGGCACCGCATATTCTAAGTAAGTAACTATAATACATAACTTTGAGGTAGAGCTTTTTGCATACGGTTTTGTTTACTGAAACATGTTTATGAGACAATACATGTAGGATGAGCTCGAAATAACATTCGAATAGTATTCGTAACGAGAGATTGGGGACAGTCAATTTATATAATATATTAATACTATACTATACTATATTATAGTGATGATATTTAAGTGCGAATGTAATATTATTGATGTGCAAAGAAAAGCGATTGGTTCAACAACAACGCGTAGGATAGTAATATAATATTATCGTCTCGTGACCTGTCACATTGGCAAATAGACGCAAAAGGATTTGAATGTACGAGTACAATCTGTGAATTGAAGTTATGGCTCAGAATTAACTGACTGTATTTAACATATAATATAATATGATGACGTATTAATATGTGAAGTTAGAAACTTGGAAACAACTATCGAGAAAAATCGTGTGATACATTTCGATAGACAATGAGCGCTCTTACCCTTTTGTTCTACGTAAATCCATCGTAGAAAATCACTTTCACTAATGAACTACGTGTTATTATTATTTGCCTGAAGTTGTAAAATGTTGGAGTATATCAAAGAAATTATATACTACTCCTCTCAGTATTCATTTTGAATTGCCATAAGTCTTCTCAGAGTTTTGACTATAAACCTTCTGAGTGTAAAAATATTTAGTCAATATAAATACAGACATATATTATTTCACGCTTTTCCATTTATATTTGGAGATAATTTAAAATGTTTCGCATGTTTTTGCTTCCGCGGAAAAACGAGAGAATATTTTGTATATTATTCTGTATAAGTAACTTTACAGAAAGTCAGCGGCTTTTGTAGTTTAATTTTCTTCTGTAGTCCGTTTATTTGTTTGGAATGTTAGTTTTATTTTTGTGGGGTAGCGAGACCCTTTTTTGTGCGGAAATCCCCATGGAAATGACATTACATCCCTATGGCCAACGTAATGTATAGGTTATATCAAACTCGGATCAACTAAAACTGTAAACCGTCTCGGATCTTTAGACGCGTGTAAGTTGGCTCGAGAGGCATTTGCCTTGCACCCCGGCTGACCTAGGGCCAATCGCCAGTGAATGAGAGGCGCTGCCTATTAAAATAATAGTCTTCATACTTTTGGTTTGGAAGTGTTCATTCAGGTCACATAACGGAAATGATAATTTCCGAGAATCCTCAATTTGGAGTTCGAAACCGTTGCCGACTCAAATTGTCGATGATAACTTTGTTTCATCACAAATATTTCAAAATTTATTGAGTTTTAAATTAAAATTTTAATTATTTTACACATTCTTTTGACAAAATTAACAAGCATGAAATGGGTATCAAAATATGTAAACATTGTTACTGAAAATGCAGAATACCTTTCCGACAGTAATTTAGGGACGTTGTCAAAAATGTCCGTATTAAAATTCTTTCTTTAATACTGCCATGAAATAACTAAAGAGCAGGTATAACCCCAGAACTCCCTATACTACCCGATTCCCCATGCTTGATAATGAATGGTACAAGTTAAAAACGACTAGAGTATAATACTTGGGCACTTAGAACGAATGAGTACTGAGTAAATGATACACCAAGTATGCAAGGCACATGTAAATTGGCATAATGTATTGATCAAATTAATGAGGTATTGAAAAATGGGCAAGTCAAAAGCACTCGAAACCGGCGGAAGTACATTAAAGTTAAATGACAAAGAAAGCTCATGAAGCAAGTACGTAAGGACAGAAGCATATGGTGGGCTGTTGTCTCTACCTACCCCGAAGGGAAAAAACGTGAGAATATGAATACTATGTACTAAAATACCTACGGCGTGAAAAAATATGTAGAAATGATTAGATGTGGAGCATTCGGTAATAACAACCCATACTAATTAATCCGTTCGAGGCATATTATATGTATGAATACCGTATAATAACACTAGTGTATGTGTGGTGTGATCTTCCAAAAGCCAAGAAAGGTATAATAACCAAGGATACCTTTTTTGCCATTTGGGTGATCGATATGAGATGGAAACTAGACGGAGACTGAATTTTGAGAATATTTTAATTATGGCTCTCTGGACATGTGCTAGAAATTCTTCAATGCATTTTACGAGTTGGGGCGTAAAAAAAGAAGGAAAAATGAAAAAAGGAAAGAAAGAAAGGCAAAAGAGAAAGGAAAAAGGAAGTTAAAAAGCAAGGAAATACTAAGGTGCACTTCAACAAACGCTTGATCTTGTGCATTAGCCCATGTTGTAATAAGGGTGCATCACAATAGCACGGCGGGCATAATTTCACGGGCCGCTGACGCTGTCGTACGCTCAATAATATGTACAATGTTTACACAGCCTTGCTTAGACTAGACGCAGTTGTTATTAGCTGTTTATTTAATGGGAAATATTGCTTTTATTAAATAAAACGACAATATTTAAAAAGCTTCTGTAAAGTATAAGCAATGTATTTATATTTCATAATTTTTTAATATTTAGGTAAATATTTTTTGTTAAATTCACTATGAGTCATAATTTTAACCTAGTAGCTTTTGCTTGCGGCTTCACTCGCATAAAAATTCTCTGTAACTATGAAATTTGACGATAATAAAATAGTATATTCGACTTTTCCACATCGTAGTAGTGAAATAAATATATTTTTTAAAGTCCTAATCCGCTGAACGTGAAGAAAATGTAAGGCTGGTTTTTCACCTACCCAAACTTTCTTGATATTTTTATTTTAAGATGTACCCATAGGTACATATTAAACTGACTGGTAAACATGACACGGTTCAAATAACATGACACACGTTTTTTTTGTACAAACACAGCTCCTTTACAATTTTATAATATTATAGATATAGGCTGAGATCAGAATATAAAAAATAGGATGAGTTAAGAATAGAAAATAATGAACAAAAGCCTGCTGTAAGAAATTTTGAAATGAGATGAGATTTTGAGGGATGAATACGGAATAATCCTACTGAAGAACTAACTTTATTATAAGAATAGGTAGATACTCTAAATTACCTTCATATATTTTGAAGACATTGATCCTTTTTCATGCTTTTGTAAACCTACGTCCCCTACCGAAGATTTTCTAAATCGGTTGAATAGTTAAATCACAAAGATGTTCTAAAAATAGTTTTACAGATTTCTTCTGAATTTAGCTGAAAATACTACAATAGCTGATGATCTGTCTTTATCATAGCATAAAAAACTTTCAATACATCACGATCAAATCAAATTACAGCAAATAGTCATCTTTGATTCCTCAACCAAAAGTAGGGACGGTTAATAAGAAAAATGTAGTCGGTACACAAAGGGTAGTACAAAGGGGAGATTAAAGATTGTCCGTCAAAGTTATCTAGTTGGTGGGGACATCATGTAATCCTCGTAACGGTTACTATTCACAATCCAAATAAATCTTTCAAAGAATAGTGTGAAAGGAAACTAAAATAATATAATATAATACACATGAATGCATGATACAATATAAATTATTGTGATAGGAACCGAATAAGTATAATTTTATACTAATCAAATGGACTTGAGTGTTTGATTTAATTAGTATAAAATTTTGCACTTTCTGTACAAGTAAAAGTTAAAGAAAAGTGGCATGAATGCTACAGCATACGTAAATTATTATTATTTCTACGAATTATATACGAGTACAAATTGAAAACCTAAAATACCCAATATAATATAACGAATTTTGATATACCTAACATGGAACTAAAGGTACAGAAATATAGATAGACCACAGTCACATTTTAGACAACTTCAGATATTATTCTGGATTTTGATATAATGCCCGGAGTACTTGTAACTTCTATTACTGAGAAGTGATTGATGTGATTACGTTTATAGGTAATCCATTTTATCATTGTCATTGTGTTTTTGGCTCCGTGATTCTCATTGAAGTCAGTAGGCTTTTGTTACCGAGGATTTTCGTAACTATTTTGGGACTATTATTTGTTGTAGATCTGTACAAAGTGGATCTTTAGTAATAGGAAAGGCAACGAATGAACTATTCGGTAATATTTTTAACAAAATTTTAATTTTCTATTTACGTTTTGTTTTTATACAAT
This sequence comes from Lithosia quadra, assembly GCA_963576445.1. Taxonomy (NCBI): domain Eukaryota; kingdom Metazoa; phylum Arthropoda; class Insecta; order Lepidoptera; family Erebidae; genus Lithosia; species Lithosia quadra. The sequence continues at coordinate 12,612,810 of OY754886.1, forward strand.
ATTATTATAGGCTTTATTTAGCCATTTGTAAATAATTGTACTACTTCAGTACCTTGATTCTATGCTAGTTACTTATGTTACGCTAAATAAACCACTTAAATTAGTAATTAGGCTTTAAAACACTTCCCTCAGCAAACAATGGATGTTATTAATGATACGCCAATATTTATTCTGCATGCAGATGCTTTGAATAACCAATAGTCAATGTTAACTCATCAATCAGCTGACGATATTTCTCATTATAACATGCATTTAATAGTGCGAGTGCAAGAACTCGTCACTGACGGGGGGACACGAATGACAAATGCGAACGATCATTTATCTTCGTATCTGTCAACTGAGCCAATCAACGCACGTGTATGACTCGCCTCAGTCCTTCAGAACAGAACTTTCGACTAAAAGTGAACTTTAATCCAACGAAATAGAGTACAATGTGACAGCAATTTTGATTATTGTGGAACCATTCAATTCACCGGTTCACTCAGAGCTGTACATGTCTTAAATATTAGAACATTTGTGCAAGTAAGCGGAGGTCTTCGTAAAATGGTGTGAGTAACGCTGGTTGTCATGGCGACGGATTGACGGTCAAGCAATTGCTAATCGCCGGCAATCAATCAAGCATTTCGAATGGGATAGTGCCAGTATAGAATAGTTTGTATTTTTCAATGGAAAATAAAAGTTGCTAAATCATGATGTTTGCTATGTACCTAGTTCATATTTTTATTATTGTACTTATTCTAATACTTCAATAATAAAAATTCGATTAGTGGGTCATGAGTTCAATAGTTTTTAGTTAGTGACTACTTATTACTAGTACCTACCTAGTATTATTTTTTTCAAATAAGTACTAAATCAACTTTTAAATCTGGATTTGCTAACTGGTTGATGCTTATCTCTATTCCTAAATGATGACTCACCACTTACAATCATCATTAAGTCAAATGGTCGTAATCAAGGGGAGTATGCTATTCAGCTTACTATAAAAATATTATCAACACAAGTAAAGGCCCTATTTTTGTAAATAATTATTTTGTTACTATTATTTTCATTTTGCTTAATCGCTGGCACAAAAAATACACCGTTGAAGATGTCTTTCATTTAACACGCATTAAATTTTTCATTCAAGCGAAAAACAATTTTTATATCAAGTGAAAAGTTTTTATCAAAAGCAATCAAGAGAAGTGATTATCACTTAAAGGGTCTCTTACATTTTTTGCGTCCAAGCTTTTTACTTAATTGTCCTATGTAGTGTTATTTAATGTAAAAGGACTTTGAAGTATGATTTATAGTAATACACAGCTTGTTTCTTTTAGTCTCTTCTCTTGTAACCACAATAATAGCTTTTTGATATTTAGGAGATCGACATGAAATCGAGACTAAAGTAAGATTGAATGTCGATCACTTTTTTTATTAGGTAAATTGGCTCTCTGAAGAAAATGTAGCTCATTTTATTTTGTAAGCATTACTCGTTCATGATTTTCTCCGTCGACCACCTTATTCTACAGACGTTTATTTCATCAGCACGTGCTATTCTTGACGCAATCCTTTTAGATAGTATGGTTTTCTCTCATTAGTTGCCTTTACACGACATAATCTATCGCGAGTGCTATCACGGGTGAAAGCCGATTCACGTGTGAAAGAACGCGCGTGTAAAGATGTTGGAAGAGAAAAGGAAAGAGCGCGCGCTCTAGGACTGTGTTGGCGTGCATGAAACTCCTATATTGTTGTCTCTCTTCCCCATACACGAAGATAATCACGCACGATTGCGCGTACGAGCATTCCGTCGCGCAAGCCTTCGCTCCTAGAACGCGCGATAGATTGTGTCATGTAAAGACGGCTAATGACATTGAAACGGGTGTAGACATAGCTGAACTATATCCATACCTGTGCACTTACAATTTCGCTTTCATGTTCATTTCTCGTTTCAGCTTTCAGTTCGTCTGGCAGTAATGCTACGCCTTATGATGAATGCAGCATATTGTCAATGTATACCTGTGTATTTGTCGCATGGAACTACCTGGTTTATACTCAGTTTGTACTTCAGTGGTTTGGTTAGTCGCTAAGATAGGCCCGACCCTTGTAGCCATAAATAATCAGTGCAACATGTTACTCTGCGATTGATTAATATAATGCAAATGGGTATTTTATTGGGAGTGCATAGAGTAGATACTACCACTAAAATAGCCATTAATAATAGTATTTTAATTAATAATATCAATAATACTTTTTGATTTCACAGGTACCAAGCATAAATGCAGTTAAATCAAGCCGTAAAAAATGTGCACACACACTTTAGCATAAATGATAAAGCAATGCAAATTTTTGAAATTACCGTTGCTAATTGATAAACTACGCTAAAGAGAACTTTTTCTTAGGTAAGAGTGCTAGTTTTGCATATCCGTTTTCCATAATTAGCCGCAGAGAGGAAGATAATAGTACTTATTAGCATTTATATTCGGTAACGTACGTAAAATATGGAAAAGATTACGTGGTTATAATATTATTACGGATGAAATATTGTTGTTTAGAAGTTTGACTTAGATTACGTTTATTATTATCCGCATAACCCATATCACATCATGCCATCCCAGCGCTGCGCTGTGTAGGATGTCCTAGACTGTTTATATAATCATTCTTACGTTTATAAGGCATGTCTCACTGAACAAATATAGATTTGAGTTTTGATAGTGAATAGTATTCACCGACTAATGCATTCATTGTTACTAAAAGCTTGTAGTTTTTCTTATAATCTAACTAGCTGTGTCCCGCGGCTTCGCCCGTGGCATACTTCGTCCCCGTGGCAGGTAAAAAAGTATCCTATCTCCGTTTCCTAGTTCTAAGCTACCTCCCCACTAATTTTTAGTCAAATCCGTTCTACTGTTGTTAAGTTATAAATAGTGTAACTAACACGACTTTCTTTTATTTATATAGATAGATATTATAAGCTTTTAGTGAATGAAAGAGATAGGAAGGAAGGAAGGAGTAGAAGGAGAAAAGATTCAATATCATCACAGCGCTAGTTCCAGGTGTATCCAAAATTTGTAGATATTTTGTAGCCCAGAGTTTGGTCTTCTAGTCTTTGTCTTAATTTAATACGAGAGGAAAGCCTTTAAAGTTTTTAATAAGCAGGTCTACCGACTAGCAGCTTAACTTGTTTGGTTGAAATGTTTCTATGACCACTAACCGTAGCATCAGAGTATTTGCCACGATAAAACAAATGAGTTCATACTCGCTAGTTTTGTTTGGTTTAGTTAAGGAGTTCCTACGGAAACCTTCCGACTTCATCATCAAATCAACTTCATAGTACCATGTTTCGCATTCTCACTAGAGACGCGCAATTTATACTCAGATAATCTAACGTCAAGAAGTTCTTTTATTGAGCTTCCAATATTTGGTCCATAGTCGTAAACAGCTACAGAGCGGGTTAAATAAAAGTTTATAATATAATATAGCCACATCCAATTCTTTATAAACATCAGCTTCACTTTTCACAGCATTGGTGTAACGTCTGTTGCTACGAACCATTATTCGCGGATCAAATGGGCTATTTTCTTCGTTCCGCGACATCATTAATGAAAATTTTATTTGTGTAATACTAAAAAGCATTTGCAGCACATTTGATGAGGCTGTTATTGTGATTGCATTCTTGGCTCTAATTTCTTCCCTAAGAGTATTGTAGCTAGTATAGTAGTTTGAACATAGTAAGTACATAATATATATCCTATTACGGAATGAATATAGCTATAAAGCTACAATGCAGTAAATGTTGGAACGATGTAAACTTTATTACGTGTCCTCGAATTAAAATTTACGAGACGATGAAATTTAAGTTCTATGAAAGTTTTGTATATTATTGCGGGTATTGCGACCAGCGAAGGACGTATAAAATTACTGAACAGATTTTGATGCGGTATTTTTTAATTAGAAAAGTCTTGATGGGACTTAAAATCTTAGGTACGCTTACTTGTTTACTATTGGTTGAGTAGAACCGGAGAGAAAACCGTTATGCAGAAAACGTGAAAACCTGCGTCCACATAATAATAAGCTAGTTTATAATATAATCATAATAAGAGAAAAACTACACATTGAATATTTTTCAAAAAATAACTGGGGCTTTATCATGAGTTTTTAATGGCGATGCAGTTCAACGCAGGGAGAGAGATGGCGCTATACACGGCGCATAGCTCCATGGTCCTCCCCGAGTTGAACTGCATTGTATTACTATCAGTATTAAGAGCTAATAGAAGCGATGCCAATACCGAATAGGTGATTTTTTTAATAGACATCGTATATGTCTGTTGATCAACCGCTAAGATGATAATTATGAGGATTATACATCGAGCCGGTCTACTGATACTCAGAAAATATAACCTTACGACCTTGGTAACAAAGATATTTTATGTTAAGAAATAAAACAAGCGTGTGAGAAAATGTCTGAAACAAAGTTCCTATTTGAATCACAGAGAGAACACAAAACACATCACAAAGCTCAAGCCTTCAATCCCACAACCTAAATGAAGGATATCACAACCTTATTTTGATGGTTCATTTCAGTGACTGTACTTTTACGCATATTAATATGCCGTCTGCTTTAGTACGCTGTAACCCGTTTATGTGTCGCGAAACAGAGTGATAAAAATGTCTGTGAATGTTTAAAAAATAAAAGATTTTAGAACTGAAATAATCGTTAAAATGTTTATTGTTTTACTCGGTTGTATTTTGGAGTGTCGTATTTTTACGACCTGGTTATAATATATTATTTTTATCATGTTTAACATCAAGCCCTTTTTATTAAGTACACGTTGTTAGTAGCAGTCAAACAAAGATACCTACTGTTTACTTTTTCAACTGAGCTGCGTGTATACATTATGTACCAAATATTTATAATAATAATTATACTAAGTGAGATCAATGTTACCCACAACAGACGTGCATATAATATATGAAAACATTTATGAAAGTTGAAGAAATGAAAGGCGTATGTCGAGATCGTAGCAAGTAGAAAGATGTTGTCTCTGTCTACCCCAATGGGAAAAAGGCTTGATTTGTATGTATGTAGGTATGTATGTAAAGTGAAATCACTAATCATTCGGTTACAATCACATAGCCACATTAAGGAACCAGTACCATCGAAGACTGTAATGAGCGTTTTAGTTCAACATTTGTCCTCAGTTTCAACAATTTGGTGGTACAATTCTACAGGGAAATCGCCGTCCTCGCTGGATAGCTGTTATTTATTCTACAAAAGCTTTTATAAGTACGAAGGCCATTTCGAGCGATTTAATTCTCATTGCAGTACTTAATCTTTGTTAGAGATTAATTGGGACTTAATAACGTTGGTATTTATTGGATACGGTGCCATTAGTTCGGCCGCATGTTAGAGACCACGATCACTGACTTTCGAATAAAACTTATCGACCTGGATGAAGTTATGGCTTTTTCATTTCATCTAATGAAGTATCCATAGATCCACCATGTCAGAAGATCTTTCAGCCCAAAGATAACCAGACGTACGGCGACGCGCCACCGGTACATGGTGTATATCCCACTCATGCGTACGAAACGTTTTGGCAGTACGTTTATCGTGCGTACTGCTAAAGAGTGGAATGCCCTGCCTGAGTCTGTATTTCCGGAAAGCTACAACCTGGGAGTCTTCAAGTCTAGAGTGAACAGGTTATTTCTAGGCAAGCGTGCTCCACCGTCGACCACAAACAGCATCACTTACCAACCGGTGAGATTATGGTCAAACGCGAGCCAATAAAAAAAACTGCATCTGCATGTCTGAACTTTTTTTAAAGCATTAGATGTGCCACAATATACAATATAGGCAGAATGATTTTAATTCATACATTATTACAATTACCGCACGACCACTGGAAGCGGCAATTACCAAACAGAGGCAACACTCAAGATTGTAAAGTAGGGCTGCGAATGAAATTACAAATTTATAATTATCAGAAACATTCATCTAATGACCCCATTCATGTAAAGTTTAAAAATGTTAATTGTTTCACTTTTATTTCGATAACTTTGGTGTTTTTATGTCTCATTAAAAGTTTTCATGAAAATAATTCCCAGAAAAGTACCTGATTTCCCCTCCGAAAATTACGGTTAAGTGTCTAAAAACATTATCGTTAAGGGGGCTCTATTGCCTCCTACATTAGTAAACACGGAGCATATTTTGACAACAACCATTACTAACTCTGTGCACTTTAAGGTAGAAATTGTCCTTAGGAAGAATACTAGATAAAAAGAAATTGGCGACCTATGTTCCAAGTTTCCAACTAATTTCACGTGACTTTCTAGTCTTTTCTATACATTATTAATATCGACCTAGGAGAAGAAGACAATGTGCCAATCAATGGTTTCTTTCTAATGATTTAGATCGGAAAGAAATGAACATCCAGGACGGGAATTGAATCCGTGACCAGTCCCTTAGAGGGAACTCTGACCAACTGAGTTACCTGGACACATCCTAAATAATTATTCGAAATTCTAGCCATGGCCGCATAGTCCCATCGCGTTGTCCGACTGATCGGACGACGCGGACGTTTTTTTTCAGTTTCTCCGATACATTAATTACGGCGTTGCACACATTACGAACTCGATTCGAAAGAAATATCATGCTCGCCCCACTGACAAGAATAGCAAATAAAAATATTTAAGTGTCCAAAATCGTTATTACGTAACCCAATTTTTTTTTTCATATCTCTTATGTCCAATATAAAAACACAACAGAATTTACAATTTTATAATAGTATAGATAGATGCTACAAACATTTGGTTAGTATGACTTTATGAAAGCAAGTCGTAGCATACAGTATGTGTGGCCGTGTGTCCAGGGATGAGTTCGGTAAAACCGTCCCACGGGATGCAGGACACGCATTGCGACAGAACCGTGTTCATATTAGCAGACCAGTAGTTGTGTAAAAAAAAATTAAAAAGAGTAATTCCGTAACTTTTTGGTGCGAATTGGTTTGAATATGTTACATACTAGTCTATACCAAGGCAAATCCTGGAAACATTTACTAAGTAGTACCTACACAATGAAAATGGATTGATGATGTTTAAACTATCGATTGTTATCCAACTTTTTTTTATAACACTTACGTGGCGGATAAGCACACAGCCCACCTGATGAGAAGCGGTCACCGTGGCCCACGGATGTGTGCATCACCAGGGGCATCAAACTCGTGCTGCCGACCCTGCAAAAACCTTCTAATACCCTTCTTGAAGGGTTCTTCAAAAGGGTATTTAGCTACAATATGGGGTTCCATATTGTAGCTAGCACTGTAAGAGACTCATATTATACACCTTAAGGTAAGCAATTATTTTTTATAAAACCCAGAAATTATGACAAAAATACTTGATTCCGGAAACTTAAACTGACTTTCAGTGCCCAAAAATGACAAATAGGTTCCTATTGTAATATTTATGGTAATACTGTCCCAACTTTAGCAAATTATATCTTCAGAACGAATTTTGTGAGAGTATATTCATAATGATTCTTGTTTGCGTTGATTTCATCTATGGGTTTTATGACAAATGATTCATGGACGCTATAAACAAAAGTATCAAAATGTCGGTCAATGTCAAGGTAAAATCTTCTTGATCAACACTTACTTGATTCTGAAGTATGGTATTAACTTTTACTTCAGATTTATTTTTGATCATTATGAATGATGAACACTACAAATAATAACTTCTTCTTCTTCTTCAACCTAGCATTAATCCCAGTCGTATCCAAAGCTTTCACCTCGGAGTCTGGGGTCCGCTTTACTACAAATAATAACTATTACTACTAAAATGATAAACACACCTACCAGTCACCCAATGACAATTAATTTTGGCGTCTATCTAGCACGCAACTTAGAAGGTGTGACTTCCTATAATTATATATTTACGATCCCGTATTCTTGCTGAATCTACTTCATTCTCTTATCAGCTCTTTATTAAACTAGCTTACCAGCAGCAGCACAGCACTTAAGTTATTATTTTTATGTTGTAAATAAACTTACCGAATAGGGTAATTCCAAATAACAAAGACTTCTAAACATTATTTTCCACTTAAGTTACACAAATAATATTATAGAGCTTCTCCATTAATACTATCTAAAGCTCGATAAGGTTTTTAATACAGCTTTACCTTATGCGCTTATCTGTTAAAACTTTAAACATTTTCTTTGTGTCGCCAAGTCTGCACTGTACGTCCCGTTCACTAGGTTCTTGAATATTTCAAAACATTACACTTCCTACTCAAAGTGTTCTAATAATTTATTCAAAAAATTAAACAACACGGTCTTATGTTCATATTTGAGTACTCTGTTTATATTTTTTGGTTTTGTCTTTGCTAATCAAGCATGGTATGCAATATGCGTAAAATGAATAATTTAAATATTCCAACTTTGTTGCGTTGCAAGTTTGAATATCATTTTTTAAGGATTACTTAATAAACATGTGAGATAGTGGTGAATTAAAACAATAATAATGCTAATTAAAACAAAATTATTGTAGTCTAATATCAATTTTACGCATAAAACCTCCCGTTTTCAGACTCAATGTAGCCTTCGAGACGATTATTATAATAAGTTACGTTTTCATTGTGTTTTCAGTCTACCATGAAAAGGATTCCCTCTTAAATAGCCTCGAATACGTCGATAAAAATACAGAAAATAATTACAACTTCGAAAAGTCCTTTGAAAATAACAAATCAAAACATGCTGAAAAATCTTAGAGATCACAAAAAAGTGGCGTAAAGGTTACATCAATATTTGGACACAATTTCAGAACAAAGACAAAATTTACCTTTTCAAATACCGTCGTCTTTCTTACCGTAATCATCCTGCTGTATTGTAATGTCCAATTTTTTTATATTCTTTTCACGTTTTTTGTTTCATCCTACTAATTGAAGTTCCAAAGAATTCGTTAATAATTAAAAAGGCAGGTTGACAAGACGTCTAATTATACCATGACACCTTACAGGTAAATGGAAAATGTTTTCCTCGTAAGGTATGCGACGTGTAACCTGTCATGATTGACCTATCATTATTAAAAAAAAATATGAAAAGCGTATTTTGAATGCTTGCAGATTTGCTCAGAAGCAGTTTGGCAGAAACACAGGCACCCTGATGGAAGAAGGCAAGACACTTCTTTAGCTTTAGAAAGTAGGATAGTGGGATTAAAATCGTGATTCTAAAAATTGAGGTACCCTATCCTTCTAATAATATAGATGTGAAAACTCAATCACGACCCTAAAGGTTAAATGGCTGCAACCTGTAAATTTGTAGGGATAGATCATAATCCGGGATAGCACATAGGCTACTTTTATTCTTAGATTAGTTTCCCATGGTTAGCGGGAACGGGATCAGAATTTCATCGGGCAAAGCTGCGTACGACAGCTAGTAATGAATATTTTCGTGCTTTTGCGATTTTTATCAAAGCCGAATTCTCCTCTTTTGCCTTTCATTTTAGCATTCTCACTTACTGTGACCAAGTATTTTACCCAATCAGAAAACAAAGATACCCACGTGTATAAAAGAACTAACAAACTAAATGAAACCTTTTTTTCCAAACTCAAAGTCTTGCACATAAAACGAAACTAGATTCTCCTATCGATGGAAAGAAAATCTATCCGTTAGATGGCAAACGTTCGCTCTATTCACTTTAAATTTTCCCACATGCATTTTCTTCCCAAAAGAATTTATTATAACAAATAGCCTCTTAGGGTTCACTTTGAAATATTATTAGATATACTTTGGCAGGTCGTATTGGTTTTGAGAATGTAATATATTGTCTTTCTTATATTGCTTTTTCAGGTATTTGTTTTAAAATATAATTTTGTTCAAACTTTAAACATATTAAATTAAGTGATCACAAACGCCTCAATATTTTTTTTTTTTCTTTTAACGTGAATTTTGCATTTATATTTTTTTAAACGTTTCCACTTATCAGATTAGTGAATAAACCGTGCCATAATATAAGTATGGGAACCGTAAAATAGAAATTGTGAACATAACTTTTTTACTAAGCAATGCAAACCAGTGAATGATTTAGATTAAAATTTTCAAGATATGATATACAGCCTGCTGAGCCTAGAGTGTATTATATTAGATTACTCTTAGAACTGCCGGGGCAGAGCTTGAAACTAAAGAGAAAATTTTATTACAATTTTTTTATCTAGAGAACCGTATGTATTTAACGTTGATAATATGTTTCTTGAACCATCTGTGGCTTCGGGCTTTGACAGGGGCTTTTGATACTTTATTATAATGTTTATAATTTCCGTAATATTGGGAAGCTTTTGCCTCAATATAATTTCCAGGCCGGTGAAGTTGCTGGTAACCTCTATTTCTAATTGGGAAATAAATTAATGTAAAACCTGTCTGTGTACACCAATTAAAAGTTAGATTATAAACACGAGCCATTTATTACTTTAATGAAGGTTTATTTATCGTGAACTCCAACTTTGTAATCGCTCAAATTTCTGTGTTATGTTATGATGTGTTTGGCCTATGAACAAGTGAAAATCTTAATTATAATTTCATTATTTTACATTAATTACTACTCCTGTTAACTATTGTACGGCTTACCAGATTGAAGGAGTTGTAGGAGATTGTATGAACAGAAGGATTTTCTTGCTGATCCTTATTTTCATCCCAATAGTTGAGAAGCCATAGAGAAGTTCAAATAGGCTGCTGATATAAAAAGTTTTATAAAATGAAGATCAGCATTCTATTAATATGAGAAATGATATCGTGATACTGTTTCTACTTTCCCTTGTATCCTATTCTATTCTATTCTATCCTTAGGTAAATCGAGTAGAGGAGTTATTCGATCGACCGGCATTTATTACCGCGAATATAGCATTCTTTTCCACGAAAGCTGTTTAGCAAGTAATTGACGCTAATGTATGTTGCCATGAAACTTACTGGCAGTTGTGCCTACACTGCCACTTGATCGTATTTATAGTTTCGAACAAGTACAATCCATTTATCAATGTTTAAATTAGGATTTATTAGCTTAAATGCTTATTTAAAAATTGCTTTTTATAAAACTAATCATAACTATAACCTCTTAATACAGCAGTTATTGTAAATCATGATTTTTTTTAAACTGAAAATACAACAAACATTCCAGTTATTTACACTCTACAAAATTCAGTTAACAGTTAATTGCAAATTAGCTCCATACCACTTATCTTTCATGAAACATTGAGCCTTCAGAAAACATCCTGCGAATTATTGGAGCCGGTGAATCCCGCCCGCCAATATTCAACGGTACGCCCATTTCAATTTCCTGCCCGTCTTCATAACCGTTACTGCAACGTTATTTTCCATCAAAAATTTTGTTCGCGAGTGAAAGGGCGTTAGATATTGATTGGGTGAAAGATTATCGAACTGGATATGATGTCTGGATTTTAAATTTAATTTAAGGAATTCAATACTGTTCGCTTTTCTTTCACTAACACTTACGATTTGATGCTTAGATAGCTAATAAGCTAGAATAATAATGAATCTAACACATGTATACATTTTTTATACCACTTAGGTGGCAGATAAGCACTTGGCCACCGAGGCGGTCACGGTGGCCTATGTTTGTAATATCAGGGGCGTCACATTCGTACTGCTGACCTTGTAAAAACCATATTGTAGTCACCAGGGAAAATCACAGCAGGGAGATCATTCTACAGCCCAAGCGCAGAATGAAATTTCTTTCATATATGTACACAAATTTGACCTCGACTTACGTACACGTAGCAAGACAATTCACAGTACGAATGGTCTGCCTCGATCAGAAAGTACCACCCTCTCACTTTATATCGATGTTAAGTGGCAGTTTATGAGTCGCCTTTTCTTGCGTTTAACCCATTTTCCTTGTTTTCCTGCCCTCCTCTTTCTTGTCTGTCTTGTTTTGGTATTATAAAAACATTTTTTGTAATATTTTTTTTTAATTGACAAGGTTTTAGTAAAGATGAGCTTCTTAATTTTTTTGATATATGCCACTAGCTAAGTGTTACATTTTATAATAGCCACATTTTTATACGCTGCATTTGCATACAAACTTGAATCACATATTTTGTATGAATGTATGTATGTCTATGTTATACAAAATTCGTTGGTCTTTCTATTTATTGCGACTAATCTCCGAGATGGATGTATCTATTTTGGTGACATTTTCACTAGCCTACATCTAATATTATACGTAACTTTGAAGATTTTTTTAGAAAAAATAATTAGGATGCTGCACAAAAACATGAAAACCAGTGAAATTGCGAATAAAAGAAATTCCTCACGAACAAAGTCACGGGTTACAACTAGTTGTATATAGATAATATTACTTAAGTAACACATATTCGGAGTCGATCCCTAAAGTTAACGCAGCGAAAACCACAGAGTACAGCTAATATTCTCGAGTATTATCGAACGCTTAACAGCTAATGGTTTTGTGGCAATCTAGAGCAATTATAATATTAATCTAATTACTGAGTAAACTAAATTAGTTACATTGCTTGCGTCTATGTATAGTTTATTGGCAACTAACTGATACCCGCGGCTTCATCTGCGAGTAGTTCAGTAACCTTTTTTTGGTTATATCCCCGTTGAACTACACCAATTGCAATGAAACATACGGCAGATTTAAAGTCTATTCCAAGAGCTTCCTAACAAAAAAATTTCATCACGACAAGAATTAAAAAAAAAAATCATTATCGTTGATATACCTACCTAACTTCTTATCTTCTTCAACCTAGTGTTAATCCCAATCGTATCCGAAGCTTTCACTTCGGAGTCTGGGGTCCGCTTTACCAGTCTTAACTGCTGATTTGGCTGAACCTCGATATTTTCCGTGAAGCGACTCGGATTCTGACATTCACAACCCAATGGTGATATTAGGCGATACCGAAGCATTGCAGCTAGACATTTGTAGTTGGACTTTTTAGGGCTCCAACTACCCGTAACGACTGCCATAGATGTTTTTATGGCAACCGTTATGTTGATATATCTAACATGAGTCAATTTCTTTAAATATATAAAATATACAGATACCACTAATTTACAATTTTATAATCGCAGATTAGATATTTTATCATTTAGGTATGGAGATAAGACTAAGGTATTTGAAAACGTAGACGTTTGCTTGCCAACTAAGTAGATTATAAATTCATTGTAATTGATCTCGGCACCACACAAAATATCTCCGTAGCCCGCAAGAATTCTTGGCGTTAGCGACACAGCTAAATTACACGAACGCCTACATATCAAATATTTTTACCCACCCTCGCAGAAACAATAAGCTTGTTATAAAGACATCACGTTTTCTACGTCTCTTACAATGTAATGCTTTCAACCCAACATGTACGTACTGGCGATAAAATATTTCAAACTCTCTGTAATATTTACACGACGAGAAAAAATTATACCACAGTGAATGTGCAAGGTTTTTGTAATACAAGAAAAAATGCGCCAAGAAAAATAATAATTTACCGGTTGGTTTAGTGAAGGGCCGGCTGTCGAAAATTATTCTGTTAAATTGTAGCTGTTATGTGTTTTAATAAGGCGTGTAATTTAATTTTAACTAAACACGGTGACGACGTAACTAAAAATATATGTCTATTATTAAAATAACAAAAATATTTGTGATCCGTGACGATCTTTTGTACCTTTTTTGCGTTTATTTACTAAACTCTCTCACTTTCCTCTAATGTAAATTTAAATACACCCACTACTGAAATGTTTCTGGAGAAGAATATAAATTGATTAATTGCTTTCTTGGAAATTTACGCTGGAATTCTTGGATGTATACTGAGGAGTCACATGAGTTTTTTTTTATACCTACCACTGAGGTAGCAGACAAGCATAAATGACCCCTCATGAAGTCTCTATTTGTTCGCGATGGACGTAAAAACTATTGAACAAATTTTGATGCGCTTTTATCTATAAGCTAGGTCTCAGTCAGGCTTAAAACCTACCGTATGTTTAATTGCAATTAGTTAAGTAAAACCAACCTATATTAGTGATGTAACTAAAAAAACTATAACCGTCCTTCACGCGAGCGGAGCCGCGGACATCCAAGAATAAATAATGGTATCTGTGGCGTTTAATATCACCAAATCCACACTATTTCATTCAATTTCATTGTAAGCACGTTACATGACACCAAACTACTATAAATCGTTTTAGTCCCACCCATTATATAAAGAGTCCTGCAAAAACTCGAAACATCGGTACTTAAAAAGTGTAGAACAAGTCGGGAGAAATTGAACGGACAACAGGGGTTGGATTTTGTCGAGCTCACGTGAACAAGAGTAGGGTCGAAACCCAATTAATTCCTTGGGCACCTCAGCCTACGTCGACCAAGTTTTTACGTAGCCGGCAGCGTTGAACGAAACTCAATCTGTGCTATATATCGCTCTAATGACTCAAGCATTTTAGGGTTAAGGGTACAGATTGTTTGGTACATTTTTGATGTAGAGTTATTTAAGAAGCTGTTTATGTAAGCTGTTGCATTTTCTTAGGTTTCAATTGAAAGCTGTTAATACTGTTTTTCATCATGCTATTCTATATAGGTCATTTTTTAAATATATAAAGTGAAACAGATTCTTAATAATAAAATCTGTAACTAGGTAATATTTATTTTCGCTTGAATAGCTCAGCTTATCCTGTAGCCCATGAACTTGAACTACATTTGAATTTGAAATACAAAAAAGGACACTGATTATACAACACAATCTCTTTGCAAAAAACCTCACAATTCCAGTACCTATTTACTGTCAACAACATTTTGTCCCTCGACTTCTTTAAAATTCTTTTGTTCTTCCAACATATGGCATAATTAAAATATAAACCCGTCCAGAACGCTTAGAAAAGACTGCGAGATGGGTCAGCCTACGCAACGGAGTGTCGTGATATTTTAATTCTAACCCCAAATTGCCTGGCCGTTTCGACCTAATTGCCTTGTGTAATTTCACAGCTTTATAAGGGTTAATTTAATTTATCCTACAATATACTGTTGGCGTGATCGCGATGAAATTTTTAAATATTTAGGTGGTTTGTTTGATGTAGTATTATGATATTGTACTGAATCCTAAATTATAAACACTAATGCCACAACATTGCTTCTGTGGCGAAAGTTGCGTGTGGTCTTGGAGTTCAAATATCGATTACCGGGTTGAGTATGGTAGTAGGAAACTGAATATTTTTGCATTCACCAGGAAATTTCGCTGGCTTATGTTTACTGTTCTATTATAATATTATAATATAATATTGTTTGTGAGTTCTTCTGTTAAGGATTTCCACAGCAACAGAGGAGTCTAATGTCTAACAATATTTTTTCGAGTTAATGTGATGAATACTACATTATTTATTTTCTTTATCTACATTAAATGAAGATTACAGAAATCACCATTACTTTGCGCAACAATAGCTTTTTGCAGCCGTAGCGCATCGTAGCAAAGAGCTACGGCGTAGCAACTAAGACAAAGTTCCTTCAACACTTTTGGTTAAGTATTTATTTGTTAAGCTACGTAATATTATGATGGTGAGAATTATTATATAATATATAATAATATATTATTAACTTTTATATTGTTATATAATTATTATATATTATTTAATAATTTTCACTATTATAGTTTTAAATTAAATCAGAAAGGAAACACTATGGATCACTAGGTATCTCCCCTATTCCACGTGTTTATAATTCGGCTGATTTTGGCTTTCCGGAGTGCCTGCCAACTGATCCCAAGATTCAAGATCCCCCAAGCATCAAAAGATAGAGCCTCAGTCACCAGTCAGCAGATACCGTAGGTTGCAGGAATGAGTTTATCTTGGGACCCGAAGATTTTAATGGGCGCCATATATTCCAGTGATAATTAAATATTGAAAGAAAAAACGGCTAAATTGAGAGCGTTTAGGTTACTTACAGTTTGTTTTGATCTTGACGTAGTACCGTGTAGTAACGAGGTAGTCACTCAAAGTCCACAAAGAGTACCTATCAATAGTTATGGCACACAGGTACACTTTGTGGACTAGACTAGGTGCTATTTGGACGGGTGCTCTAAGTGACTATCTTGTAGTATCAACTATCAAGTTAATTTAAAACTTGATGTGCTTTAGTTTAAGTGTGTTTTGCTTTACATTATTTATTGTGTAAGTTACTGTATAGTGTTCCGATTAAACAGGAGACTGAACTTTGAAACAAGACTTCGTATAAACTTCTCAAACAATTAAGTACATAGTATTGTAAACGGCTATTACACAAAACAAGGAGGAAATAGAATTTATTATATTTCTAATTGCAACTCCATTTCATAGCTAAAGCTTATTCATTAATTAGCCAAAGCAACTAAATGGGTTCTACGTAAATAAACAAGCTTATGTTGTGGGCGATGGTTGCAATTGTTTTTTATCAGCAATATAAAACCCAAAAAAAATGTATCAATGTTTAGTTTTATTTGAAAAACAATTGCTAATTACTGTCATTTACTTTTGGGCCTATTGTTTATTTTTTATTACGGTCACGTCAATGTGAGTTAATTTGCCAGATGGTAAGCTAAAGGTAAAGTTTCAGTGGTGATCAGCACAGATACCGATAATGTTACATGTAGGACTTAGCTTGACAGCCTCATCATCATCATCATCACAATGCTTTTTCATGCCCCGTTTAAATCTATATCGAATAAAAATACCGGTATTTATTGAAAAATACTATGATTGAGACCTTGAAAGCCAAATAGAAAGGTAGAGGAGTAGACAGATTTGAACCTCGAATGCAATCGGGTTGTTATGTAGCTAATAATAATAATGTACTTATACATGAAAAAATATTCTTTACTAGCATCAGCTGTTGAAGAATATTTTTACTAGCATCAGCGAGTAAAGAATATTTTTGGATTACTGATTTGTATGGATTTCGTATAAACGTTGTTTTCATCACAGTTTTTACATTGGTTTTCACATCACCTATTTCACCCCTTCGGGGATATAGGCGTGAGTTTATGTTATGTTACGTTATGTTTCACATCAGGTGATATCACCTGTCTTCTAGGTTACAGTAACATTAGCTTGGAATTAATATTCTTACCACATTTTAGTTTTCATAGTTCGTAGTACATATTAGAATATAATTTTTCTAATAGGAAAGTGTTTGTGTATCCTTATAGCATTAGAAAATGAGTAGAGCAGCTTGAAATCAGAAAACTCTTAGATTCTGCAGAACACAACTCGTTAAATATAAATACTGCCTCGATTTTTATTAGTACAACGCAACCACTGTGCTATTTTTATTTTCTACTTGAACTAATCTACAACGAGAACTAGTTTGTGCAACGGAACTCAATTATTTCTTATTTATTCACAAACAAGTCGAGTCCTCCATAAATATAAGAAATCATTACTACGAAACTGAATTGAAAATATTAAAGTGCGATTTCAAAAGAAATTATTCGGAAATTATTATAACGTGATTCAAAAGTAAATAGGTGTACCGAATACACCTCAAATTAAATACGACTGTAGATCGAGCATGAAATCATATTCGAATAGTAATCATATAGTATTTGCAATGAGAAACTAATCTAATTGTAGCATTTGATCTTTATCTTACTTTGTGTTCTGTAATAATAAATAAAAGACCTGCCAACCATTACCGACAAGCTGAGGGCCGCCACTGTGACACTATCGGTGGGTGTAGTAGTGACCCTGGTCCTGAGACTTTACCTTTAGCTTACCATCAGGCGAGGTGAAGTCATTTTGACATCTCCTATATAAAAATCATTGTACACCTAGAAATAGAACCAGGAGAGACGGACATAGGACACTTTTTATCCTTTTTTTAGTGAAGAGTGGAGTGGATAGTGGTTTAATTGGTAGCGATACCGACTTCCACGCGGGCGGAACTGTGGGCGAAAGCTAGTAGAAAATATATTTTCTATATTATATTATAATTATGTATACACTAATTTTATGTAAACAAAAAAGACAGTTTTCAAAATGTATGCATGCCGACATGTTTTATATTCACTAATCATAAACGTGACACGTCTTATCAGAGTTTCAACTAATGATGGCGCGCACGCACACATTAACTACTAAATAATTCCCGAGAAAATGACAATTTGAATAATTATTTACTCGCTTTCTGTGTTAATTGTGGAATTGTGGGTTTCTTTTTTTGTTGGTGACCTAATAAAGGTGATATTATAGCAACGATATTCGAAATGACTGATAATAGGAAGTTTATTCAGAATAACTTCGTGTTTCTATGTGTGTATCTAGTAGATGCTATACTATTACAATCTATCCCTTTTCTAAATTTCAGCCAGATCCGTTCAGTCTTTGGAGCGTGATTGTGTAACAATCAAACATCTTCACAAACTTTCACATTTCATAATATTTTTATTACCTAGCTAATTTTTAGCACTGGACTATTAGAAAACAGCATCATTTATATAATATGTATTAGACATATATTATATACATACATACATAATACTCACGCCTCTTTCCCTCCGGGTAGTCGGAGACAACAGACCGACATCTGCCTCTGTCCTTACATACAATTCACGCGCTTCCTCTACTTTCATTGAACCTTCATGCAAGCCCGCCGGTTTCGAGTACTTTTGACTTGCCCTTTTTGCAATAAATCATTAATTTGGTCAGTGTATACTCTGCGAGGCCGACCCCGGCTTGCCTGCCCACTTAAATGTGCCTTACATATTTACATACCTACATGTAATACGTGGCAATAGTAATTAAGGTATAGGTAAGCCTGTAAAATAGAGATGTGGAGATATTAATCAATGTAATAAAATCATCGAGAATCGTTCTGGATTATGAATGAAATACTGCTCACATTCTACCGTGCACAGCAAATTAAAACAAACATTATCTATCGGCAAAAACGATAAAATAACATAATTTATATTCTAATGATAAATAGTACCATTTTAGACTAAAGAGGTTTTAGTGGTATAATGTAAACATAATATATTATTTTTTCATCAAAGGCCTACTTAATAAAAAATTAATCATACAAGATGGCGATAAAGCACAACAATAGCTTTAAGTGTTCTATTAATGGTTTATAACGAACTGTTATTAGTAGGTAAATTAATGTTTGGCAAAATATGCTCTGAATTACGAAGCAAATGTTTTTGTAAATTTATTTTTATTTAGAAGTCTTTTATTATGTATAGACAATGGAGGATATAATATATACAATGTAGATGACACTCAGTAAACGTAACAAAAGTACCTGATCACGGATACCGATTCGGACTAGAGCTCCGTTCTGAAATGACTCAGCAGTGTTAGTCTATCAATCAATCAATCAATCAATTAGCCTATTGCAGTCCACTGCTGGACATAGGCCTCTCCCAATGTACGCCATAGCACCCGATCCTCCGCCTTGCGCATCCAGTCTATCCCAGCTACCCTTTTCCGGGTTAGTCTAATGACATAATATTTTTGACGGTCATTTTCAAGAACATCCGTCAATATTATTTAATTTTATGATAGTACTAGCTGTCCCCTGCGGTTTCGCCTGTGACAATACTTTGTCCTCGTAGCACTTATTTAATCCACACATGCCAACACATGCCAATTTCTTAGTTTTGCAATAGTGTATAGAAATTTGCCCGATTCGTTAACATACATAATTACTACTCTACTACCCTGAGTAGTAGCGTGATGATGTATAACTTACAGCCTTCCTCGATAAATGAGCTATTCAACTCGAAAAAAAATTCACTTTGCACCAGTAGTTCCTGATATTAGAGCGTTCAAACAAACAAACAAACAAACTCTTCAGCTTTAAAATATTAGTTACTGATATTTTAGCTCCTTCCCTAAAATGAAACTTTGTCGAGACTTGGCCAGATAAGTGTATACCTATACTTACTTATTTTTTCAAACCAATAGGTGTGAAAAGGGTTAAACCAAAATTTCAAATGGATATTTTGCGAAAATTATGTTCCACTTTCTACCTTTCCTATTAGATGTTTTAAGCTATCATAAGAGTTCAAAGTACCATAAAAACCCACGCTTGAAACTTTACAAACATAACAAATGTATCGCGTGATGCTGAACATAAAACGCTTGTACATTCAAGTTTGGCGCTGTATATTAGAAAAAAGAAGCTTGAGTGGAAACAACCACTCATAATATATACATCAAGAGTAAATATCCTATTTTGTTTGTTTAATGTTGTACTCATTAACTAGGTCATTTCTGTAGGCCTTTAAAGTTTTACAAGCTCGCCGTATGGCTTTATTCGTGTTACGATTACGACCAATTATTGTTGCGTGTACAAGCAAAGTTTAGAATTTCATTAAGGCAAAGTTATTACAGGTAATATAGCAGATACTAAGCATGAAGCTCGAAGCATGAAGTTGAACAAGAAGTATAGCAGCTAGTACTCTTATTATATCTTAATATAATAGTACCTTTGTAGGAAAACAAGTCTCTCATGTTACACAACAAAAGATTTTTTTTTTTAATTTAGGTTGGGAAAATCGGAAAATAATGGATCGGGCATTTTTCAAAAACGATTAAGGTAGTAATTAAGATTGAATTCTATCAACGAAAAATCAATCGAAAAGAAAAAAAATCGGCTCACGTTCAAAACAAATCATGGTGAAACAGCACTCAACAGCAGGATGACAGCTCAGTAGGACAGAGTACAGAGATGAGGAACTTGGGTGCTTGAGCGGAGTTTATGATGACTATAATATATATTTAGGTACCTACATAATAACACAAGCGTTCTTAAGCAATGATCAGGTTTCGAATGGTTTCATAATTTTACAGAATGCCCTAATGCAACACAAAAATGATAAATCTTCCAATTAAAAACGTGAGATTTGTTAAATGTTTTAGAATTGTTGACAAATTGAATGAAATGACTTGTACTCGTACTTTACCACAATATAAATTACATCAAATCGGCAGGTTTTGCCTTACGGCATTATTAATGTCGTTGGCAATTTAATCAATCCACTTAACGCCATAAATCAACAGTATAAATAATCTAATTTACCTATAATATTAAAAAACACGAGTGTGACACCTCTGGTATTACATAAGTCCACAGGCCACGGTGTGTGCTTATTTTGTCACCTTAGTGGTATAAAAACAATCATGTCATTTTCGTCAGTATTGGTGAAACTTCCATAACATATTTTAAATGTCTAAAAATCAAACCGTATTAAAAAGTGTATCTACTTTGACTTAAAAATTTTAACTTCTAATAACTTTAAACTAGTTATTTGAAAATAATATTTCGCAAAGATTTGTAAAATACAAAATTAAAAACTTTAGCCTTAGAAAATAGTAAGGTAAATGCTTCAATTAATAGACGCTACCCAGGAAATTATGCTCGGCACAAATTGGAATAAATGACACACTGATTGTTCGAAAGACTTCCGTGTTCAACATTTAATAAAAAAAAAACACTTTTTTCGATATGAAAAAATGTAACACATGATGGAGTGCTACCTCACCGTAGATGAGTAAAATTGCAATTTTAGAATTGATTGATCGAAAAGAAGACTGATCTTGACAGGGTATCTTAATCAGTGGCCCTGCACGAATCCGAAACCCTATTTCTCTAAGGGCCATGGAGTCGGAATCGGCCTTCTAAAGGATCAAGCTTAGTCGTAGGTGTACGCATGCAGGACATGGGCGGTAGGACTTCGGATGTAATTTCAAAAGTAATGCGGTAGGTAGCTGTTACCCTAACAAGCACTATGTTTAATGATCAATATGGCACGTAAATCATTGAATTAAACAATAACTTACAAAAGAGACGCATACGAAATATTTAGTAACTGATCAGAACGTAGAGTAGATATTTACCTAAATATCGTAAACATTTTAGTTTACAAAATAAATAAAATACACCAACATGAAAAAAAGGCTTGTGGAATTGAACAAAACTGCAATGAACTCAGTGAAAGAAATATAGTAGTAATATGAACATCAACTCAAACTGTCGTTTGATCAACTAGCTAGCACTGTAAACAAAATTTCTGGCTCTTCATTTCTTCAAATCTTTGGCTCACGTATTCAACATCTTTAACATGTTACAAAGAACTAAAACACACATCAAAAACTCGCAAACCTGTCTACAAACAAAACCTAACTTTCGTAATACTGATTTGTATGCCACTCAGTTGTACGGCCTAGAGCGAAATGTGTCCCACATTGAAGTGTCGCGTAAAAATGCAATTTAAAACTGTCACAGTGAGGCGAGAAGTTTTAAAACAGTGACAGAAACATGAGGCATATTAAAATAGCTTTCTTATCGTAAAACCAAGCTTACTTGGAACGGTTTATTTAAAGATCTTAAGGATAAGAATGGTATACTGGTGTTTCTAAGCGAAGTGTAATTAGGTTTTATTACTTTAGCATGTTTAAGTGGATTTCAGCGATAAGGTGACTTAAAAGTACTTGAATAAAAATATTAACGGATATTAAAATTAACCTTGTGAACATAAATATTGGAAGCATATTTTACTGTTAATAAAATTGTAAATTAGCTGTGTCTTGGAGATATTTAAAAAAACCAACTTTCTCTATCAAGCAATCGGTAGGGATATTATGGAATTAAAGTTTCCACATATCCTAAGGTAGGGATGGCTAGAAAAATATTCTAAGTACAGATACAGGCACGTAACTTGGCCAGGTTTGGGGTAAGTTCGCGCATCGTGCACTTTGAGCCAATCAAATGATTCAAAGTACGAACGAACGGAACGTTGATTCGCTACAAGACGTCTCTCGGAGACATCTGATTGGTCCGTCAAGTGACCAATCATATGTCCGCGACGGCGCAACGACCTTTGCGCATATGACGCGTCTGGCCAATTTACGTGCCGGTATCTGTACCCCTATCAGTGGGGATTTCTCAGTAGAGAAATGTAGAAGAAGTTGAAATACTTGGGTTATGTTAAATGAACGATTCTAACACAAAAATATTTTTCCAGAATTCTTTATCTATTTGCCTATTTCCTTTCAAAATTTTGACAGATCAAAGTAACCCAGAAATTGAAGGAATTGTGAGTATTTATCGTAATAAAGTTTACAGTAGTTAAAACCAGTTCTGTGATCTCACAAACTCACGTGTGAAAAATACAAAACTCGTCCTTCTGTAATTTTATTTTCAAAAATTATGATTTTTATTGTACATGCTTGGTAGTAGTTTCAAATTTTACAACAGAACTATCTATATTAATTATATACTCAGTATTTTGCATTCGTTTCGTGAGGATATAACGACTGACCCAAGCGTACATTATTAATGTCAATCAATTGATCAATTAAATATTACATTCCTCTGATGATTATTATAGACCTCTCTCAGTTCCCAATCTTCCACGTTCCGTTACACGTTTTCTGCGGAACGCGAGAATTCTTGCTTTTTTGTGGTTTTGTGTTTGGTGTGTGTAATTATTATTAGTAACCGTAAAACGGGATATATTTTCGTCTCGCAATGAAGATGAAAAAAGTTATATTTATTTTTCCTCTCTCCAGTAAAGGAAATAAATAAAAAACCAAGCTTTATTTTAATATCAAAGATTAGAGATAGGTATGATAACACAGTTTAAAGCCTAAAGGCGTATAACAAATTGCTTCAGCAAAGTTTTTTGATTGTTTTTAAGATCGGATAAAGTAATAATTGTGTTTTACGAATACAGTAAAGTCTAATTGGTTTTGCCCTCATAGCGATTGTTTGTGGCCACCGAGGGTATAATATATTTTTGACAGACACTTTTGATGATGCATCATTGTGATGTAGTGATGTTTTATATATTAGTGAATGTTTTTACGAAGAATATCGGAAAAATAGTTTTAACGTTAACCATGAATACAAAGAATATTTTAGGCGAATAGGTATATTATATAGAAATCTGGCTAGTCTACTTGCAACGAAGCTCTGGCCAGGGGTTGCGATTGTTTAAATTGAAATACATATAACATTCAATCAGGTAAAACCTTCAATATTTTCGATTGAAAGGTAGAAAAGATTATACTGTGTCAGGTTATTTTTGAAAAGAGTTTTCTCAAGCGGGAGTAAGCGGTCGTAGTACTACTTATCCTACATTGGACACTTAACAACTTGCGGAGCACTCCTTAACCTAGCACTTATATATTATATGGAATGAAACACTATTTTATATTAACAGAAACGAGATGGTGTGTCTATTCCATAATCATGTTGTATAAATAAAACTACTCGAACGGGCACTTAACCGTATCGTATTTCATTCAAACCAAAATGAATAGCATATAGCCAACTTCAACTGTTATTGCGCAGTGGGATTCTAAATTATAAAAGTCCAATCTTTTCGAAAAAAATTGTTAACATTTTAAATAACTTTTAATTTATTTATGCTCTTAATGCTGCTTAATAAGTTACCTTACGGCTTATTTGCGGTTCCCTTGATAAACACTTTCAATTTAGAACGAGGTATCCTTTCATTACAGCGTCTAAAATCTTCAGATAATGAAATCTAGTAACTTAGAAGAAGTATATTTTGTATATACATGCAAGATGCACCAAGCGCTTGATTAACTCGTTGTATAAGAATTCCTTAGAACAACACTACCGTGTTCCATAACATCACATATTAGTTTCTTATGTGCGGCATGATACGAGCAAAGTAATATTCAAGCTCAGCATTGTTTATCTCATGTAAACAGAGATGCTTTGGTGCAAGTCCACGAGCAGATTTTTTACCAAAAATATGTGATGAAACTGATTTATTCTTCTTCTTTTAAGCACATCAGCTAACTCTCTTCCTTTCCCAGTCATAGTGCCAACATTCCAACTTGCATACCTCATTCGTACTTCTCTAGTGCTATGGGCTTGCTTCTTACGTCGCATCCACCCACGATGCGACAACCCTTGTCCACTTCCCACAGGTACCGGGTGCTGTCCCTGCGCGTCGCCTGCAGGGTACGCCCTAGCTCTATCGCACTCTATATTTTCTACTGCCATGTTGCAAAATAGTTTTGGCTATGATTTTAAGACCGGCCGCCTGCCTGACGTCAACCCTCCTTGGGAATGTAATTGTGGGCGGTTTGCCCTCCGCCTGATAGGTGCCTTTTGGTGCTGCTGAACCTGCACCAGGCCTAATTCCCATAACCGACTACGGCACCCAGGGATGGAACTAGGGCTAGCTTATGTGTGTCACTAAAATGTGTGTGTGGAAAAGTTACAAGGGGTCAGTACTTGGGTGCGGGGCGGAACCTCCACGTGGTGCACCTGGGCAACGGAGGCGAGCAGCGCCTCCCACTCGCCACGGGAGACGCTGCTGCCTGCGGCCAATCCGGCCGGGGTGTGAGTGGCCCTCTAGAGGGCTGCTCCGAGGCTCTCCACGTGTCCCTCTGACTAGCAGATGGCACAGTGGGGAGCGAGCGGGGGGCGAGCTGATTGTCTGCGCGCCGACGGTTGGGTGACAGGACGGCCGCCTGTCACCCTACACCCCACTGTCGGCGAAGTGAGGCGATGCTCGCCCCACCCCCTTCGGGGGGTTGAGGGGGCCATCTTAAAACCGTAGATGGCCCGGGGTCAGCTGGGGTGCGAGGGATATGCCCATTGGGTAACCTTACACCCCGGTTACAAGGCCCGAGACGGCATGCGGTTTTAGTCGGTTCGATCCCGACATAACCACCCCCGATGGCCGACGGGGGTGGTATCCATGGGGATTTCCGCACGATAAAAAAAAAAAAAAAAAAAAAGGGGTCAGTACTTTTCCACACACTCCCTTAGTCGCCTTTTACGACACCCACGGGAAGATATGGGGTGATGCTATTCTAGTCCGCCGGCATCACACGGCTTTGCTATTCTAGTCCGCCGGCATCACACGGCTTATCAGTTTCAGGCAAGATGTGCTTAAAAGAAGAAGAATAAATGTGGCTTGTTTGCAAGAGACTAAGTGGAAGGGTGCAAGCGCTAGAGAGATTGGTGAAGGATATAAGTTGTATTACATTGGGAGTGATGGAAAAAGGAATGGAGTTGGCGTAGTCCTAGATGGTAACTTGAAAGAATGCGTGACGGATGTAAAAAGAGTGAATGACAGGATAATAGTTGTAAAATTAGTATGGGAGGGTCTGGTCCTGAATGTGATTAGCGTGTATGCACCACAGAGTGGTTGTGATGAAAGAGAAAAAGAAAAGTTTTGGGAGGAATTTGATATAGTATTGATGGGTGTACCAGAAAATGAGGAAATATGTATAGGAGGTGATTTTAATGGACACGTAGGAAGAGTAAATGATGATTATGAAAGAGTACATGGAGGGTGGGGTTACGGAACCCGTAATAGTGACGGTGAGACCCTACTTCAAGTGGCGTCCTCCCTTAACCTGGCCGTAGTGAATACGTGGTTTAAAAAACGGGACCCGCACCTTATTACATACAGAAGTGGCGGTCACTTGACACAGATCGACTACTTCCTTATCCGAAGGAGTAAGTTGGTCTGTGTCAAGGACTGCAAGGTGCTGCCGGGTGAAGGGGTAGTGAAACAACATAGAGTGCTAATATTAGACCTAAAAACCAAAGTCGATGTGCAAAAAGGTAAACACCGGCCCCCACCTCGGATTAAATGGAGGTTGATAGAGAAGAAAGAGTATGCAAGCAAATTTAGGGAGAAAGTGGTGAATAAAATGATAGAAATGAAAGATATGGCGAATAAATCAGTGAATGAATGTTGGAATGAAATGGCGAGTTGCATCAGGAAAGTAGCAAAAGAAGTGTTTGGAGAAACGAAAGGCAAAGGTGCTTTTGATAAGGATACATGGTGGTGGAATGAAGAGGTACAAAAGGTTATAAAAGAAAAGAAGAATGCTTTCAAAGAATGGCAGAAAGAAAAAGGAAATGATAGTGATAAAGAAGTAAAAAAGAGGAGGTATAATGAATGGAACAAAAAGGCCAAAAAAGCGGTAGCTATAGCTAGAACTCAGGCCCAAGAACAAATATATAATGCTCTTGATGGACCAAAGGGCCAAAAAGAAATCTACCGCTTAGCCAAAGCCAGAGAAGAAAGAACGAGAGATGTAAGACAAGTGCGATGTATAAAAGATGAAAACGGCACAGTTTTAGTAAAAGAAGATAATGTAAGAAATCGATGGAAGGCTTATTTTGAAAGACTTATGAATGAAGAGAATGTATGGAGTGGGAATTTAAAAGAGGTACAAGTGAATGTAGGTGTAGTGAAGGAGATTGATAGAGACGAAGTAAGGAAGGCAGTACGGAGCATGAAGAATGGGAAAGCTGTAGGGCCCGACGGCATTCCAGTAGAAGTGTGGAAGATATTGGAAGAAGATGGATGTTGGTGGCTGACTTTGTTCTTCAATAAGTTGTTGTATGAGGTGACGATCCCTGATGAATGGTGCAATAGTTCACTAGTGCCCATCTATAAAAATAAGGGTGATGTGCAGGACTGCGGCAACTATCGAGGAATAAAGCTCATGTCGCATAGTATGAAAGTTTGGGAGAAGGTGATAGAGAAACGTGTGCGTGAAGAAAGCGAGATTACCCAAAACCAATTTGGGTTCATGCCTGGTCGTGGGACCACAGACGCCATTTTTGCCCTCCGCCAACTGGGTGAGAAATATAGGCGAGCACATAAAAACTTGCACATGGTGTTTGTGGATCTGGAGAAGGCGTATGACCGGGTACCCAGAACGGTTTTGTGGTGGGCCCTGAAAGAGAAAGGTGTGCCTGGGAAGTATATAGAGTTGATCTGTGCGATGTACTGTCGATCAAGAACCTATGTACGATCCGCTGCCGGCAACACCGACGAGTTCAGTGTAGCGGTAGGCCTGCATCAGGGCTCGGCGCTAAGCCCCTATCTCTTCCTGTTGATAATGGATGCTTTGACATCGGATTTACAGGAGGAGACCCCCTGGTGTATGCTGTTTGCCGATGATATTGTGCTCGTCGGTGAAGACGGGCTTGACGTCCAGAGTAGATTGGAGAAATGGCGATGTAGACTGGAGAGTGTAGGCTTGAAAATCAGCAGAACCAAAACCGAGTACATGTTCTCTGATTTCGGCGGTCTCTCCAGTCTTACACCCATGGTGCTTGATGGTGCACCACTACCAGTCTGCTCCAATTTTCGATACCTCGGGTCTCTTATTCAAGCCGATGGGGAAATTGATCGTGCAGTGAAGCACAGGATTGACACAGGTTGGATGAAATGGCGGCAGGTCAAGGCTACGATATGTGACCCGCAGTTTCCCCTTACGCTTAAGGGGAAAATTTATAAAACCATTATCAGACCTGCCGCCCTGTATGGGTCGTCATGCTTGGCTTTGAAAGCGAAGGAAGAAAGACAACTACATGTAGCGGAGATGCGAATGTTAAGATGGATGTGTGGTGTGACAAGAATGGACAGAATAAGGAATGAGTACATTAGAGGAAGTTTGAAAGTTGCACCAATAAATGAAAAATTGAGAAGCGAGCGATTGTCGTGGTATGGACATGTTATGAGAAGAGATGAAAGCAATGTTGTTAAAAAGGTTCTCAGTATGAATGTGGAGGGCTTTAAGGGTAGAGGTAGGCCTAAGAAAAGATGGATGGAGTGCGTGAAAGAGGATATGGCAAGGAAGGGGGTAACCGAAGAGATGACATCTGACAGGAATGAATGGAGGAAAAATACATGTTGCGCCGACCCCAAATAATTGGGATAAGGGCAGGTAGATGATGATGTGATGAAACTGATAAGTGTAATATTAAATGAATGCCATAAAATAAGATTGATTTTTGTGTTTGTTTGTGAATCCTTTTTGGATGTTAGTTATGTTATCGGTTATTTACGTAGATATTTTGTCTGTTTGTGATTTATAAGGCGAGGGTAAATGGGCAATCTGGTAAAGTCGACTCACTACTCGAATACTAGATATACCTACCTATGTCAATCAGATCAAGGATGTTTTAAGGAAAGACATCTAGAGTATTCACAACAGGCGAATGGTTATGAAACTAGAAGAAGCAAAAGGTGTATGCCAGGATCGTAGCAAGTGGAAAAATGATGAATTTGCTTACCCCAATGGTAAAGATGCGTGACGTAGGTATGTAATATTAGTAGCTAAGGAATAGTTAATTGTGCTTATAAGTTCTCTCGTAAATTTATTATCAGTCTTTGTTTATAGTTATTGGTTGAAACGCATTATTAGGTATTTAATTTTATTTGAAAAAGCAGTGTATAATGGAGAATTTCATGAAATGTAATTGCGATACTGAACCACATGAATACGACACTTGACTGATTCATATTATTCATCCGTACTGTGACCAATACGAATGAATGATGTAAATTACGACTCTTAAATGGTATATTGATTTGCAGTTTACTGACACAGTTTTACGATTATACTGCCTGTGACTTCACCCACATGTCATAGATTTGGATTTTATTATTTTTGTAGATTAATGTAGTCTATATTACGCCATGTAATATTAGTTGTCAACCTTTTACTGTAAGCCAGGGCCAATAGTAGTAACTCAAAAAGAAACACCACTCGAGAGGACAACTCGCAGGCTAACTAAAATTTTCGGCATCAAAACTAATCTGAAAGATATTAGAGTAATCAAAATACATTAAATCCATTTCCTCCTTAGCGGAAGATACAGAAGCAGACAGGCTAACTACCTATTAAAGAGATCTCATCTTGTTTACCGCCTGTACATTATTTTGTGCAACACTGTAAAAGGCAAATAAAGTTGTACAACTTTACAGTGATCAAATATCGTATCAAACATTTACTCTACATACCAGTAAAACTAGCAACAAATTAAGATTTAACAACAATGTTAGTAACAACGTAATTGCAGTTTCTGTATGGTCTAACTGCACTCAAACTTCGACAATAAATTCATTGTTCGACGAAGTAAAGTTTGTATAACCTATTCAGTTATACGGCCTGCACCAGTATATGCGATCGGTAGAATGTGAAAGGCTTATTTATTAGGCGTCTGTTAGTTTGTAACAATATAGAAATTTTAGTAGGTATACTGGTACCTGACTGCTTTGTTTACTAAAACATTATTCTTTTCTATGCAGGTTGGGTCATAATGCCTTCCTAGACCAAAACCACATTTTTGGTGGAATACAATTTGCTTTCGATAGAATCGTATAGTAAATGTAAAATAGTTTCTTTGAAACAAGATTCAAACTACACTTTTTATGTGGTGTTGTGTTTCTGATATTGAGAAGGGTCGCTTGAGTTTTTGAGGAGATGTTTAACGTTGGCAACACGTGCCACCGCCGGTGTTGCAACGTTGGTGTGTTCACTGTATGTAAATTGTGCAGAAAAAACTTCTTATAAACTGACAGCACCACCGCGCCGGCTACCCATAAGAGTCTATCTTTAGCAATAGGAGCAGTGCATAAAATACCAAATATTGATTATTGTAGCAATTATACTGGCTGACTCGACTGGACGATAATATCAAAGAAATAACAAAAATATCGACCCAAACTTAATATTCGGTAAATTATTTTTAAATAAAATCGAGCACTGCTTCGAAACGGCTTGATATTTCGAGGCCGTGACACGAAACTTTTACCTATACTTATTATGTACAGAAAAAAAATTGTGTTTGGGCCTACTTTGGCAACTAGATTGATTTATAGCTTACATATTACCTAGATTATAATATAAATGATTAAAGATATTATATAACTTCAACTAAACAATAAGTTATCATCATTATCTAAGCGTTATCTAAACGTGAGAATAAAACTATTATCCTCTAGAATTTAAATACTTCGTTGTAAACCCGAAGTCAGGCAATCACATTCAAAAGTTCTAGTTAAGACAATACTTATCACGACAGAAATGAGTATTATACAGGCAAAAATATTTTAATTATCATTTAACAGTAAAACAACTAATTATACGGAGCTCATTAAATTCTAATTATGTGGGGCATATTACTTTGTAATGTGTTTCGTTTCCATTACAGATGTAAAAACAATTATATTAATTTACCTTTCTGTAATTTATAAATACCTTCTTGTATTTTCAAATATCAATGTATAATCGTTATATGATTATGTCTACATATTATGTATGGTATGTATGCAATAATAGAATGAATTGGTAGGTGATACTAGAAATAGTCGATGAGTATTGTACGAGTGCCATGTGAGCCACTTGACGAGTAAGTCGCTATTTTGGTGAACAACGCAGACTTAAGTAATTAACAGAATTTGAAATTCAAAGGCTTACACAGGGATATGCATTCCTCGGAAAAAGGGCCCGAAACTGGTTAACTAAAATGTTTAAATCCACACAAAGAGATGGACGGGTCATTTACATTGCAAAATAATCCATAGAGACGGGATAAAACCAGAACAGTTTATAGCCGAAAACCAAATCTGCATAATAAATGCGAACACATTATATCGTATAGGATTTTTATACCTTAATATTAGTGCCTAGTTTAAAAACTGAAAGTGGTCCGTCTGTCTGTATCAAAACTTATAGTTGTCTTACCCCAATGGCCGACGGAGTAGTATTTGTAGGGATTGCTGCACGAAAAAAAAAGAATTCTCAGAAACAGTATGAAGTCTAGACACTTACCAGGAAGTTGGCAATAAAAGTGTCTCCTATATGAGGTGCTGCACCCTTTTTAATCTTGCGGAAATCCCCACGGATATCACCTCCGTCGGCCAACGTCATCCCCATTGGTCTTGGGTCTCAATTACCATCGTGTAAGGTTAACCAATAGACATAACCCTCGCACCCCCGCTGATCTCGGGCTATCTTAAAACTGTGCTCGCCCCACCACCCCATCAGCCTGATCAACCACCCCATAGGGAGTTGGGGGCGAACATCGCGCCGCTTCGCCGATGAGCGACGATACTCGTAGAATGCAAGGTGACAGTGGCCGTCCTGTCAATCCTGTGTGTGCTCGGAAGACCAGTTTGCCCTCCGCCTGCTCCCCACCGTACCCTCTGCTACTCAAAGGGGGTCTGAAGATTGTATCCACTAGAAGTAAACAAATAAATGTAATATATAGCACTAAATAAGAGCTTTGAAACTAGAACGGTATGAAGGTTTTATATTTGATGGTCTGATTGTGTTTGTTTAGGATTAAGCCCGTTAAAACTTACTTTAATTGTAATCGTTATTTTCACTGGATTCCGTAAATTTCGTGATTGGAATGCTGTGTATCTATTTCGCCGTAGGCGCTAAAGTTCCCAAAAACCATTTCGAGGTTTTCGCTTCAAATCATCCATTATCTGGTAGGTATAAAACTTTTAGTTAAAAGAAAGGCTATGTGAAAGGTTGTGAAAAGTAATTAATTTAAAAATTAGATACCTAAAACTATTTATAAAGTGAAAAACGGTTTTTTTATTAGGCTTTAATTTAAAGTACTATGAGACATTCTACTTGCTGACATTTAGACTCGTTTTTTAAGAAAATAATAAAATTGTGAGCTATCTTGAAATTTGTTATATCTCAAGTCTTCTTTAATTGCATTTTTATTACAGTTTCTTTTATTGTTTGCTTGTCTCACAAATGTGAAATGTTTTCCAGTGAGAAAACTGTAATTACAACAAAAACAACATGAGAGAATGTTCCATTTATCATTTTTATTTTGTGTGATTTTTGTTGACCTGAATGCAATTCTCACTTCATCCTCAATTATGCTCTGAAGAATTTTCCTTTAAACCAATGACTTAAATTAATATTTAATGCCAGGTAGGTATGTACTTCATTTGTGTATCAATCACAAGCTGCCTGCAATTTGGTATCGAATATAGGTTACCCACCAAAGTTACTGCATGCACACTAACAAATTTACAAATAATGATATTTTATACTGAACTAGCTATTTTCTACGGTTTCGCCTGTGACATACTTCGTCCCCGTGGCACTGATTTGTCCCATACATCCCGGTATTTTGGTATAAGATCAGTGCACCGCCGGTCTCCTGAGCAGTGGCGTGATAATATTAAATAGCCTACACCTTCTTTTATAAATAGGCTAATACTAAAATATTTTTTCAATTCAAATCAGTAGTTACTGTGATTAGCGCGTTCAACCTCATTCACCAAATTCCAAAACCAAACTCAAAAAACCAAATTCAACGTTGCGAACTGATGCTTACACCTATAAATATAAGGTCCACGAAGAATTTATCTACTAATGCCAATGATTTTTTTTTTTTTTTTTTTTTTATACTACTTAGGTGGCAGACAAGCACACGGCCCACCTGATGGGAAGCGGTCACCGTGGCCTATGAACGTGTGCAACACTAAGGGTGTCACACACGCGCTGCCTACCCTGAAGGGAAGGGGGGAGGGCTGGGAAGGAGTGGGGAGGCTAGGAAGGGATGGGAGGAGGAGGGGTAAATTGAGCTCTGGCTACCCTACTTACCGGCGGGAACACAACTCGATGGTTATTATGGCCGCGGTGTTCTTTAGGGCGGAGGTACTACCCCAGTCGGACAGCTCATTTCGGACGGGAGATACCGTCGTGTCCTACCTCCTGTAAATTATTACTACTATTGTTATCATGTGCAAAATAAGTAACTACCCACATGCTTATTATATTATTGTGATTTAAGTGTACGAATGTGAGTACCAATACAAACCATTCCGGTTTACTGGTACTAAAATATTTTGTAATGTTTACTCAATATATAAATAAATAAAAAAAAAAAAAAAAACCCAACTAAATAAACTCTTCAACTTTATAATATTTACATCCAAGCACCGCAAAACCCGTCACATTAGATAGGCACTTCTAAATAAAAATGCAATTTTCCGACTGAAAAATGAAATGGCTTTGAGTCACCATTTTCGGGAGTAGAAATCCGTTTCACCGCTGAATTGAGTCACAATTTCAGCAGAGTCACAATTCTCATGACCTACATACGTTAATAAATAGATCACCAGTTAACTATAATGATAAAAGATATAACGAAATCATTCGTATAGTTACGGTAATGGTAGTCATGCATTGGATAATGTTAATTTATTTAGATATTACTACCAATCTATAATGTAATTCAGTAGTTTTCAAGTCAAAGTGAATAAAGAATGATGTCCGTTATTTTATTTTTTTTACTAGTTGTTGCCCGCAGCTACGCTCGTATGGAATTCTGATGCCGTTCCGATAGGAAGCACCCATTGGATCCTATTTTAGGGATAAACGTACAAACTTTCAGCTAGATCCATTCAGCCGTTAGAGTGTGCTTGAGGAACAAATTAATATCCAAATTGATTCACTTAACTGATAATACCATATTATTATTATACCTAACATATTCTTATTATGAAGAGAGAAACATAATTTTTAATCTCGTTATTATTGCTTCGAGAAGCAAATATTTTTCAAGAATGCACTCAACCTGACATAAACCGTAGCAAACATGCTGCATTAAACGAGTGTTTGACGCTGCAGAATGTAAGGCGCTGTAAAGCGCTTGATGTTTTATTTAGAGATCTTGGTAAGTATATTTTGTAGAGACCTTTCGTAAAAGCGATTGACAAAGTCAAGACAAAGAGAGTTCACTGTTATACTTCTAATTCAGGAAGTGGTTTTTGTTGTATCTGGTAAAGTGTTTACTCTGTTTGCAAAATTACGTTTGGAGTATTATTGTCAGTTGCAGTCGTCATTATATTATTAGCCGACGAAATGGAACCAGTGAAGTGCACTTCTATACTATTATAAATTGTTTAATAAACTGTGTCCGTGCCTACATTAGATATACTATATTGAAAAAATACTTGGGTTATGAACAGGCTTTTGTGTTAGTGACTGCCGGCTGACCCCCTAAAGGTAAGCCTGAGTTAATCAACAATGTAGTGGCTACCCACCTAGTGGCTAGGTGGGTATCCTAGTATTTAATCCCACATATTATACAACTCTGATACATCTAAAGCTATTAGTAACTGTCAGGTCAGCCATGTTTGTTTGCTATTCAAATAGCGAATGTGTTATCAATCTATTTATCTATCTTTATTACTCGTACAGCCAATTATTTCATACCAAACAAGAAGGGGGCACGATTGTATCTATACGTTTATAGATGCAGTCGCGGTGACCGCAAGCCTGCATTAACGGCCGTAAATATAAATTTATGGCCAGCAATAACTGGTGACCAAAAGGTTTAGTTAGCACGACCTGCTTTGGAAGGGTTCCGTGTGACAATAAAAATGGATGAAGTAAAAATTGCATGAATTATTGAACAATTTTTGAATGAGCGAATTCAGTACATGGATACCACTACATCTGAATCTCTAATCTGAATAAATAAAAAAAAATATATCATTAAAATTCAAGGAAATGTTAGTTTTTTTTTCGTATATTATGTATTGCTAAAAAATGGTAGTGACGCGAAAGCATCGGTCTTTAAATTAAGAATTTGTGGGTTTCCATCCGGCTCTTCGATTCTTTGAGCACCTACTTTGGTGCATCCCTGCATCACCCAATATTCAATTGGAAGGTGCTAACTCGCTCGATCGAGCGAGTTCCTCGTGAGTCAGTTATTGAACGAGTCATAGGATATGCCTTTGTAAAATTGTATAGTTGTGCAGAAAGTTTGAATAAATAAATATTATTATTTTTTTTAACTCCTTGAGATAAGCTAAATTGCTTGTGTTAAGAGTGGCTTCACATCGGTAGTTTTGTAGTCTGGATTCGAACCACCAAGCGACTACGACCCAGTAACCGTAAATATAGCACATTTACCTAAGGCCATCGAGCATAATGAAGCTGAAGTACTTCGTAACTGCTGATACTGCATTGCGCAATTAAAGTACCGATGTTGATTAAGATATACATTTATACAATTATTCCAACTTTATCTGTAATCAAGCGGTATCATATGGCCTGGATGAAATAACCTCACGTTGTGTTGGAGGAACACCTCAATCCTCCGTTCCTCATCAAGGCTGTTACTCGCACTTTGTCGACCAAATAACACGATTTTATACCTTTTTTCAAACGCCACCACACACTATTCAGTAATCTCTTGGGGAAACCATAACAGCGAGGTGAATGCACAATTTGGATTGTCACAGGAAAATAGTCCTTTGGAGCTCGGTTGTACGTGGCTAGATAAGATACGAGTAAAATTTATTTCTCTATTACGAGTACAGTTACCGACGTGACCTTTTATAATAAAACAAATATCTAGTGACAGACTATTTGTTGTGTACGTTCATTTTGACGTGAAAACATTTGTCCGCTCGTCCAATATAATTGTATTATTTGGTGCAATTTTTTTAGGTGTACATTCACTAATATGGGTTCGAACTCGTGGTTACCCCATTTTATCACCCCAAGGTAACCACACCTCACCTGATAATACACTTATTGAATAACAGACGAGGACGAGGAGACGCGTAGAGGCTTTGCTCTCGGGGTCAGACAGCAGACAGCTTGACGACCGCATAAAATGCCTGTAGGAGAAAGAATACAGGTGCGCTGGTAAAAAATTCCAAGTCTCTAGGGTACGAAAAGAGGTACGAAACCGCTTGGCTCTTGATGGATTTTCATTAATAATACCTTGCCCTGCACGTATAGTTTCGTATAGGACCACTAAGCTAGTACTGCTATTATTACATTCTACCAATACAGCAACATAATATCTCAACGCTTTTCTGTCCTGTGTGTAAGTATGTGAAAGGAAATATATTATGTCTATAAGCCGCTTATCTCTCGACACAACTTGTTACAAAGCTATGACTAAGGAATTATATTCCAAAGGCAATTTGCCGTCCACATTGCTATGAGAATGTCTTCACGGTAAATAAAATGTAATAAGATGTTTCAATAAATCATACAGCTTAAGGTTATTTGTATTGCTTTGTCTATTGTAGCCTTTTGTTTTCTGTTGGTTGAAACTATTGGAAAAGACTTAAAACTGAGATCAACAAAAAAACTGATGGAAAAACAAATTGCTTTAACTTTTATCAACTCGCATCCAAAGCTTGCACTTCGGAACCCGGGATTCGTACTTCTACGCTTTCTTCGTAACGTACAACGAGCGACTGCAGTACTGTAATACCTCGAACAAGAAAGGAATGCCTATACCTGAACCTCAACCTTTTATTTTATTGCCCAAAGGTTTATTGTCTTCCAGCTGAGATTTAACGAAGATCGACGAAGATTTTGGTAGTCCACCATAATTTTCTTCAACAATCAGAGTAAGTAAAAGGCTTGGAATATGAGAATGATGAATAATTATACAGTTAGTAAATTACAAACTCCTGAACTAGCTAACTTCTTATAGGTGATACACTATTCTAAAAACCACATCAAAAACGGTTCAATCA
Source organism: Lithosia quadra (assembly GCA_963576445.1). NCBI lineage: Eukaryota > Metazoa > Arthropoda > Insecta > Lepidoptera > Erebidae > Lithosia > Lithosia quadra. The sequence goes on from OY754886.1 coordinate 12,650,107, forward strand.
ATCAATCAATAAACACGAGAGAATCGTGGCTTACATACAAGCATTATCAGTTAAACTGTTTTATCCTCATTACGAAATCGATTAAAAAGCCAAAAATAAAGTTGTGTATTCAAGCAAAAGGGAAGGAATTCAAGTTCTTCTAAACAGCTAATTATTCGATACATCAATTTGATTTCTATGATGTTCCACAAAGTTGACCTGGCTTGCCTCATTTTACGTCATGATTTATGTAGGTATAGTACTCGTACATTACTTGTGATTTTTTTTTTTCGTAATCACATAACAAACAAGTACATGCAGCGTGTAAAATTTTCCTTATCACAAATTACAAACTAAAGTAAATTTTAAAACAACTACGATAAAACTCGCATACAAAGCTTAAAGAAAGCCCTTACAAAAATTCGTGTCGCTGCTTTTTGATATTTTAATACTATATAAACAAAGTTACACTAGCGCAGTATTTTCAATGTTTCTCGAGAAAATGTTTGCTCGGAGCCATTTGTTCACAAAATAGGAAGTAAAGTTATTTTCGTGCTTCTTTTCAAAAGAACTTTGAACTTCCCTTTTAGTTTTAAGACGATGCATCAGGAACTTCTTTCGTGGTAACTGCCGCATTGTGCTGTCGATGTTAAGTTTTCATTGTACTTTGCTACCAATGCAATAAGCTATGCTACAATAAAATTAATTTACATTTCTGCTGTTGCTGCCGCTATCGAAACTGAATAATTACCATGGATTACCAGCAAGCAGATCTAGTGTTTATTTGCCATCTCATTTAAATAAAGAACAGATATATAATTTTATAGCTCTGATTTCCTTTACATTTTTGAAGGAGATTACGAGTGACTAATTAGACCTCGATTTCCATCATTATCCTCATTATCCTGTCTTTATGTTCATCATTTATTTTATATTCATTCAAAATAATTAGTATCTTTTGAAAAAGAGTAAAAAAATAACTGTATTGGTTACGTCAAATAGAGGTGACCAATATAAAAAATAAAAAACTAGTTGAATTGCTATCGAAAGCCTTTGCGCTTGAAAACTGCCTGTACGAGGATCGCCAGTTTATTTGGAGTCGACGCAATATGTCATCATCCTGCCATGCATTATAACTCCATATTATTAAGCAAATATTATTTCATGAGTACGATTAAAACGTTATATTATTTACTAAACAAATATTAATAAAAATACATTCTGTAGTAGTATACAGTCAGGACTATAAAGCTAACAGAAAATGTCTCAATCTCTTAAGTCCCCGTCAAGAACTTAACGTGTCTGCGGTCGGCTTGAGGCATTTGGGCTCATGTAGGACTAACGTATTCAAAACAGACCCATTCGTGTAAACATACAAGGTAACATACCACCTAACTGAGCAAGTTGGTCATTGTGTAGAAGCATACTACAAGGGGATTTATTGTCTTTGTTTGTTGCGCAACTGATTATGTAAATCGTCTGTATATTAATTTTGTCATAACAAAGCCTGCCGAACGAAGTGCTCATCAATAGTAAGGATATATAACAGATCTGCCCGTAACATCTCTTGTATCATAATATTCTTGCAAATTTTAGATTTTAGTTTGATTTTGTTTGATCCTCCTGATCCTGATGAACTGTTGTTCTATTACTGTGGTTGTATTGCTATTAAACCATTTGATTTGACCCTAGATTACAGACCACTGCTAGACATGGGCTTCTCCCAATATATACCATAGCAACATAGCACCCACATACTTCGCTTTCTGCATAACGTCTGTTCCAGCTACCTTTTTTAGGTCGCCGAGAGTCACCTGGAAGCGACTAAAATTGTATGCACCACAATTAAATAAAGAAATACTTCAGCCCAACATTGTGTTATCTTGGACATAATTTTAAAAACTGCATGCAGGACATGTGTTCGTAAACATGTCTCTCATACGGCGGTTTAACGGTTACACCAGTTGAACCGGTTACACGGTATTATTACGGTAGTCCGCAATACCGTATAGACCAGTGCAGATAGCTATGAAAATGGTAAAAAGTAAAAGAAATTTATAGTAGGATGAAACCTGTTGTAAAAGGAAGAGAATATAATAAAAATGATAGGAAAAATAAATTACGGGCGATCTGAGCTCGGGAAGGGGGGAGGGGGGTGAGTTTTAAGGGTAAAACCGGTTTATCTCGATTTCCGGCAAAACTACAAGTCCTATGGAAAAAAGTTAAATGACAAAGTTGTAGGTAATAAAGAGACCTACAACTTTTCTATTTACACTTTTTTCACATAACCTCAAAAAGTATGTGAAAAATTCAAATAATCAAGTTTTTGGTTTTTTATTTTTATCTTAAGCAAAACAAATTTGTTTTCCACGAAATTTGGTGAAAACTTAGCTTTTTGTGTCCCAAAGACACTGTAATTTTTTTGATTTGAAATACTCTTTTTTTCAGCTTATTTTGACTAAATATCGAAAAACCACCCCAATTTTCAATCGAAAAATCTCACGTCAAAATATCAGCTTTTTAAAAAAAGTCAAAGAGTTTTTTGTTCTCTGAAATCTCTTCTTTCTGATAATGTAAAAATATATATACATTGCTATGGTAAATGTTCTCAGAAAATGCAAAGAAGAAAAACTCGAATTCGAAATTAACATTTTTGTATTTAGTCATTTCCTCGTTGAGGTGGGATGAAAAGTTACATGTTGCACTATAACTTCATGGTTGCACTCGAGTGCAAAGATTTTTCACCTTGTGCTCTTTTGATTCCCTCGCTAAAGCTCAGGGTTCTATTTTGTGATTATTGTATTTAGTCATTTCCTCGCTGAGGTGGGATGAAAAGTTACGTGTTGCACTATAGCTTCATAGTTACACTCGAGTGCAAAGATTTTTCACCTTGCGCACTTTTGATTCCCTCGTTAAAGATCTGGGTTCAATTTTTAGAACCCTTCGCGTGCTCAGTTTTGATGACCGAGCAAGCGAAGGTTTCATAATTTGAATCACGAGCGCAGCGAGCGATTCACAAAATAGAACCCTGAGCTTTAGCGAGGGAATCAAAAGAGCACAAGGTGAAAAATCTTTGCACTCGAGTGCAACCATGAAGTTATAGTGCAACATGTAACTTTTCATCCCACCTCAACGAGGAAATGACTAAATACAAAAATGTTAATTTCGAATTCGAGTTTTTCTTCTTTGCATTTTCTGAGAACATTTACCATAGCAATGTATATATATTTTTACATTATCAGAAAGAAGAGATTTCAAAGAACAAAAAACTCTGACTTTTTTTAAAAAGCTGATATTTTGACGTGAGATTTTTCGATTGAAAATTGGGGTGGTTTTTCGATATTTAGTCAAAATAAGCTGAAAAAAAGAGTATTTCAAATCAAAAAAATTACAGTGTCTTTGGGACATAAAAAGCTAAGTTTTCACCAAATTTCGTGGAAAACAAATTTGTTTTGCTTAAGATAAAAATAAAAAACCAAAAACTTGATTATTTGAATTTTTCACATACTTTTTGAGGTTATGTGAAAAAAGTGTAAATGCAAAAGTTGTAGGTCTCTTTATTACCTACAACTTTGTTATTTAATTTTTTTCCATAGGACTTGTAGTTTTGCCGGAAATCGAGATAAACCGTTTTTACCCTTAAAACTCACCCCCCTCCCCCCTTCCCGAGCTCAGATCGCCCGTAATTTATTTTTCCTATTATTTTTATTATATTCTCTTCCTTTTACAACAGGTTTCATCCTACTATAAATTTATTTTGTCTCAAAGTCTATCGGCACTGGTCTAGTACCCCAATATTGACAGATGATATTGCGATCTAATAAAATCCCACACAACGTCTAGCTTACCAAATTTTGTTCCCCTAAATTGAACCTTTCATTCAAACACTAACTCCCCACGGATTACGGAAGTATACCTTCCATTTGTCACTCAAGAAAGGGCTTTTGAAAGGGTCCCATTGTTTTGAAGACACAGAAATCAGTGGATAATAATACCACAACTTCCGACCTCCACTTTATTACTCTATTAACTGTTGAACTATTGTAACATGTAGGTTAGAAGGGTTCTTAAGTTGTTAAAACTTCATTGTTGAAGGGTTTAGTATGATAATGTCGGTAATAAAGAGTTGATTAACAAATTGGAACAGAGTTGAGTGGCTATTGTTGAAAGTTTTTTGGCAGGCATCATTGTTTTAAACAGGAGTTTTAAAATTAGCTTTGGATTATTATGAAAACTTACTTGCTGCTTAATGCTAGTTTACGAACTAAAACGATATTTGTAATACAATGTGAAATAGAAAATGTATGTTGATGAAGTTTATAATATTGAAATTTATGAAAAAGCTATGACGGAACACCAATACGTCTAGATAATGTAAAAAGCGCAGCAAAAAATGACGCACCCATCTGATCCTCAAGACCCTCGTAACTCCCATGACCATCATAACCCTCGTAACCATCATGAACCTCCGTTGCTGAATCTGTCCTCTACCTATAGAAGTTTTAAAAGACTCAATAACAAAACAAAACCGAAAGACAAGACATTTTAGTGGTTTAGTTTCCAGTATGAATAAAATTTTATACAACTTTTTCGTCAATAAAATTTTCATATACACAATATACCTACACAAACAGTGCTTTATTTGTAGACTTTTAGAGTTGGCTCTATACTTTAAGTGGTGATAGTACATTGTGGTAGTATACATGGGTATATGGTTTTTTCATATCACTTAGGTTGTCTGCCAAAATTTGCCCACTTTTTATTTTTATTATTATGCGATGTTTAGCAATCCAGCATACTTAGCGATTCCAACTTGTGTACAGTGCCTAATAGTATAAATTTTCTCAAGAGGTATTAATTAGTATTTAGTCTAAGAAGAGACATAGGGGTATATTAATAAACTTCGTATATTGGAAGTACTTAGTTTAAAAATATAATGTAACTGTATTTAATGTGAAAACTAAAACAATGAATAGTCACAAACTTATATATCAGCCAAGTTTCGCAATTGTTCCAAGTTCTTTATGCATTAATATCTGTCAGGGCTGTGCTGTGCATATTTCTGATACTAATAAAACGTATTATTTAATTACTGTTAATATCACAACAACAATATTCCTTTTCTGTTAGCAGAAATTGAAATACGATGCCATTTTAATAAATAATATTAACAAGTTTTACTAAGTTGGGCATTAAGGAAGTATTGAATTATATAACTTTAAGTTAGATTAAGTTACTATTTTGTTTTTACAAATCAACTTAAACTATTCTATACAAAATAAATTCCTCAGTTTTATAATATTATTAAAACTGAAGAGTTAAATTGATTTAACGCACTAATAATTATATATGATATATATCATCACGCTGCTACCCAGAATAGCAGAGCAGTAATCAAACATATCAACAGTAATATTTTGTAGAACTAATAAATTAAGGGTAAGTATGGGTTAGATGGGTGTCAGCAGATCTGACGGTAGGAGTTCCCGGTAAAGTCAACAGAAACTAATATAATATAGGGTAAGTAGGAAAACGAACCTTTAGATGAAACCAAGGTTGGTGCTCGGATAAAGAAGATACTTTAAAAATTGAGCAGAGATAACCCTAATCTACTCACTCGTGTGCACATTACATACTCTTGTTACCAACTACTGATGAAACAAAACTTGCCGCTCTGAGTTTGTACCCTATCTACTTACTTCATAGTAATTTATTGTTTCGAAATGTATAGAATATGACCTCATATTATCAATTTTCACTAAAAATTGTGAATCTTCTGTAGAGTGTTGTTATATTAGTCACGTACAGTCAACGTCAAAAGTAGATTGTACAGATTTTGAACTTAAAGATCTAAATGAAAACTGTTCATTATGTTGTAATCGAAGTATACTATTATAAAAATGTAAATAAGCAGTGTCTGTACATTGGAAATATCAAAGAAAATACTTGGGTTATGAACAATTTTGAACACAAAAATATTATTTATGGAATTCTTTTCTGTTGGTTTGTCTGTCACATGGACGCAAAAACTACCAGTACTTGGTTCAGTAGAACCGTAGACATGGTCAACATTTGCAATAACCGACATTCACACAGACGAAGCGGTGAGCATCGGCTAGTTTTAATATACTTCAATAGAACCTACTTAGCAGTTAAAAAGCATTTTCATTGCAAATTGTAAAATACTTTGCTCAATAACCAGTTCTTAAAATCTGAAAATGATCAACTACTTTGACGCTGAATATACCTATGCTATAAACAGTATAAACTGAATCAATTGATTTGACGTTGTGCTACGCCAGGCTGCAGCTACGCAAGCTACGAGCGTAGTAGCAACGTACTTTACGTAGCACTTATGTAGCTTGTTTGCAACATGTGCGTATAACGTGGTAAAAAAAAATTGGTACCTATATTATAGTAAAAATCATTATACCAACTGCAAGCTGCCTATTTTGTCTATGTCTAAGGCTGAGCACAGATTGAAACACAACCATTTTAGGAAAGTAAGAAATTGAACAGCCTTGATCTATTCGAATATATGCGCACTTTCATATGTTTCTGTAGTGCAGTAGTCTGTCTTATAGTATAGTAGACGGCAAATTTTAATTTTAATTAAATTACAATGAAATTTGCATTAACCCGTCAGTAATGTCAACAAGTTAATTGACGTTTAGTTTTTCAGGCGCGTCACGTTGGCAATTATTTTATCAGTGCCAGTTCATCTGTTTTCATTTTATGATCTGCCCATAGGTATTTGATTTTGTGGCTAATTTAATTCTGATTAATTAGTCACTAAATGAATTGACAGGAGTTACATATTATTTAAGTTGAGATTAATTTTAAAATAGTCAATATAGTCAGTATATATATCTGTGTACATTTTGATTTAAGTAGTCGTCGTATCTGTTTTCCACGTTTGTGTGTTACTCACGTCTACTTATTATCTTCCCTTGGTGAAACACAATCCAATCCGTATTGTTAATATTTAAGTTACGAGGGGCCCTGTACCTATAGGACTGCTCGCAAGCTGTCCGTATGTCCCTTGCGCGATTTTCGCTCTTTTTTCCGGCAGCAAGACGGTCACTTTACACCTTGGCATCTGAAGACCCGAGACGGCGTGCGGTTTAAGTTGGTCCAAATTCGACATAACCACCCCCGATTGCCAACGTGGTAGTAATTTCCACAAAAAAATGTAGGTTGCAACTTACTTAACATTCTCGTGTTAGCCAAACTACCTGCAAATCACAATACTACCTATTGCAAATTAATAAATCTAACACACGAGAGACGGAGCAATCATAAATAGCACTGTGAAATTGAGTCCAAGCTAACAACCGGCCAAACTTGCCTTGAACAAAATCTACTAAATTGGTCTGCTTCAAGCGAATGCAACGTTGCATCGATCATGGGTACCTAAACGGTTGTAATACAAGTAAATTTAAACTCTAAGTTTTATGGACTAAAGTTAGTTTCCAAGTGGACTGGTATACTAAAATTGTGGCGAAATTTTCGTTGTGCAAGTGCTTTGAATCTTTGGATACTTTATGTACGTACACAGAATAATTTAGTGAATAAAGTAAGCGGTAACTTAGTGTTGGATCTTTAATCAAGTTGACAACAATGCATGCATTTACTTGGATGATATCTTTTGATAGGTTTTTTGTTTATTTTTTGATAAATATGGCGAAACACTATTTGAAATTATGTGTTAATAACTGAATAGTATGCTTACTTACTGTATATAAAGCAGCAACCATAGTCTTAATCTCAAGGTTGGTTTAAGTCGGACCAAGCCTTTGTAACAAAAAACCTACATCATAAATTCTTTCAGTAGTTTTTGCTTCCATCACGAACAAACAAATAGACAAACAGACAAACAGGATTCTTCAAAAATGCTTAGTGTTCATAATTATTCATTTTTAAATATCTCTAATATACAATACAGTTCATTTACAATTTTATAAAAGTATAGATTTTTTTTTATCTCTGAATGACGTAAATTGTTTCTTTGCATGCAGTTGCTACATTTATTTTCTCTATAAGTAAGTATATAGATTGCAGCCGCAGCGTACGGTGTAACCAGAAAGTGCTTAGGAAACTCTTATCAGAAAAGCACTTGCGTTTCATTTCGCAATCGAATGCTAGTTTTCCTGGAAACCGACTTCTAACTTCTGTCCGCATTTTAAATTGTTGTTACGTGACTTGTCTGTGTGGACGGTTTTTATAGCGAATCGTATTTATTATAAGGGAAAACTTTATTATGATAATAAGTATATTTACTTATTATCATAATAAAGTTTTAGGTTAAATATATATTTACTTAATAATCATAATAAAATTTCTTCCTCAATGTATTCGACAGGTTGCAGCGACGTGCAGTCCGTATTATTGGAAGTCTTGAGGTTACGAATGAAAGCAAGACATCTGGTCGTCAATACCTGGAATTCTTTATCAGCGCATGTGTTTTCTTCCTCCTATAGTCCCGGGGCCTTTAAGCGGGGCGTGAAAAAGCATGAGGCCGTCAAGCTGAGGGCCGCCACTGTAGCACTACCAGTGTATATGGTGGTGACCCCAGTCCTGAGACTTTGCCTTTAGCTTACCATCAGGCGAGGTAAAGTCATTTTGACATGTCTTATATAAAAAAAAAATTGAGGTTATAAGTCAATCAGTAATGCTTATAGTAGGTATTATAATACTGAATGTATATACAAGTCTGTTTATCAATAGGCAAGCTATCTATTACAAGCAGATATCCGTATCTGCGTATAACAGATAAACCGCACACCACACGTATCATCAACATCGAAAATTGACATAATGTTCTGTGAAACAGGCTGGTGACACATTACGAATAATTACACTGAGCTCTGGTTTAACTTACGATAAGATACGCTACCTCGCCTGTAGCACTTAACCAGATCAAAAGTAACAACACTGCTGCTAATTCTGTTGTTACATCTCTAAACTTAATATTCTCTAAAATTTTCTAATTGCATCTGTTTCTTTCATGATCAGATAAAAAGGACAGATGATTTTATTTAAGTTAAGGCCTGTCAAATTCACAACCTTTTCGAAATTGGTGTCAAATAAAAGATCTGGATTAGAAGTACCCAGCAAAAAGAGAGATAAATACCATGATTACTTCAAAATATTTAATGGTTTTCATGGGTTTTCACGACGACGTACATCGTACAAAACTTGGGTACGTCTTATTTGACATCTGACAATGAAGTTTGTCACTCTGTTGGCGAATCTCATCGTACGGTGGATAAAAATCTCCAGAATAATCATGCCAAAAAAAAAAAACAAACTAACAACTGAAACTGCAACGCAAAAAAAAGGAGGCTCGAAAAAGCAATAGAAAAGTACATAGTAAAGCGAGCAAAGGAAAGTGATACTGCAACTCAGAATCGTTTCTGTAAACGAAGAGAACTGCTGTTAGCATTAGATTAACTGCACAATCTAGAAGACAAAGTCTGTCTGTCTAATTAAAATCAATTGAAACACCTGAGTGCCGCAAAATCAGGTTATATAATCAACGCGAGCGCACCCAGCAGCGCAGAACTGGAAAATAATCTACAAGCATTTGAAAATTCTATTAATACATTGTGCATACTCATCTGTGAAATTTGCCCTAAGCGTTGCTATCCTAATCAAGTACATACTACTGTAATTATTATATAAATTCAGTCGGCGCCTTGACGGTACCCTTCAATTTAGTCGACATCTACGAACATGCGACTTAACTTACTACGCACCAACAACGCGCTGTTTTAATTTGACAGGTCTTAACTTAAATAAAATCATCTGTCCTTTTCTATTTGATAATGAAAGAAACGATGCAATTAGAAAATTTTAGAGAATTTTATGTAACAACCGAATTAGCAGCAATGTATGTCCAAATTTAACACAAAATATTTGAAGACAAAGTACATTATAAAAATAAATTGACAGCGGTGGGATTCGAACCCACGCCCTTTCGGACTGGTGCCTAAAACCAGCGCCTTAGACCACTCGGCCACGCTGCCTTCGGTGCTGTATATTAAATTAAATAAGTATTCTAACTCTATTTTTACTATCCCCATTAAATATACGACGGTTTTTCAGTATGCTAGAAGATAGTGGCGCACGATGTTTTACTGAGAGACCATCTTTGACAGGTCCTATATAATCGTATGCATTTCAATAGGAATCATTTTTAAAGATGGAATGGGTGTATTAAGAAGCATATTGTTTTTAAACGGTTTTATTTAACTCAGCCTGTTTGTTTAAAATTATGTAATAATAAATTGCCCCCTTCCTGTGGATGGATTGTTCTAAAAGTTGGCACATATTTTTGGGATCGGTGACAATACATGATAATGTATTTTGTTTTATTGTAAATACAAGATAGCCGCCACTACAAAATGGCAGCTTATGTATTTTTCCACTACTACCTACCGCAATATGGACATCAAATGAAAGGCTTGACTAGTAGAATATAGTTCACTGTGAAAAAAATAGAAAATCCGATATGGCCGCCAGCAAAAGGGCAAGTTACAGATTTTTTTACAACCCTTTTGATATGGGTATCAAATAAAAGATTTAGTCTGGTAGAACTGTAGTTTTAATAAAACCAAAATGGTCGATGCTACAAAATGGCAGCTTACGTATTTTTCCAAAACTACCGCAATATGGATATCACATGAAAGGACTTTCTTAGTAGAATAGAAATTATTAAAAAAAATCAATATGGCTGCCAACATGGCAATATGGGGTTCTTCAAGAAGGGCATTAGAAGGTTTTTCAGGGTCGGCAGCGCAAGTGTGACGCCCCTGGTGTTGCACACGTCCATAAGCCACGGTGACAACTTCCCATCAAGTGGGCCGTGCGCTTGTCTGTCACCTAAGTGGTATAAAAAAAGTAACACTTTTTTCACAACCTTTTCGAAATAGGTGACAGATAAAAGATCTGGATTAGAAGTACCCAGCAAAAAGAGAGATAAATACCATGATTACTTCAAAATATTTAATGGTTTTCATGGGTTTTCACGACGGCGCGGCGTACAGCGTACAAAACTACTTGGGTACGTCTTATTTGACATCTGACAATGAAGTTTGTCACTCTGTTGGCGTATCTCATCGTACGGTGGATAAAAATCTCCAGAATAATCATGCCAAAAAAAAAACAAACAAACTAACAACTGAAACTGCAACGCAAAAAAAAGGAGGCTCGAAAAAGCAATAGAAAAGTACATAGTAAAGCGAGCAAAGGAAAGTGATACTGCAACTCAGAATCGTTTCTGTAAACGAAGAGAACTGCTGTTAGCATTAGATTAACTGCACAATCTAGAAGACAAAGTCTGTCTGTCTAATTAAAATCAATTGAAACACCTGAGTGCCGCAAAATCAGGTTATATAATCAACGCGAGCGCACCCAGCAGCGCAGAACTGGAAAATAATCTACAAGCATTTGAAAATTCTATCATTGTGCATACACATCTGTGAAATTTGCACTAAGCGTTGCTATCCTAATCAAGTACATACTACTGTTTATTATATGAATTAAGTGGGCGCCTTGACGGTACCCTTCAGTTTTAGTCGACATTTACGAACATGCGACTTAACTTACTACGCACCAACAACGCGCTGTTTTAATTAGACAGGTCTTAACTTAAATAAAATCATCTGTCCTTTTCTATTTGATAATGAAAGAAACGATGCAATTAGAAAATTTTAGAGAATTTTAAGTTTAGAGATGTAACAACTGAATTAGCAGCAATGTATGTCCAAATTTAACACAAAATATTTGAAGACAAAGTACATTATAAAAATAAATTGACAGCGGTGGGATTCGAACCCACGCCCTTTCGGACTGGTGCCTAAAACCAGCGCCTTAGACCACTCGGCCACGCTGCCTTCGGTGCTGTATATTAAATTAAATAAGTATTCTAACTCTATTTTTACTATCCCCATTAAATATACGACGGTTTTTCAGTATGCTAGAAGATAGTGGCGCACGATGTTTTACTGAGAGACCATCTTTGACAGGTCCTATATAATCGTATGCATTTCAATAGGAATCATTTTTAAAGATGGAATGGGTGTATTAAGAAGCATATTGTTTTTAAACGGTTTTATTTAACTCAGCCTGTTTGTTTAAAATTATGTAATAAAAAATTGCCCCCTTCCTGTGGATGGATTGTTCTGAAATTTGGCACATATGTTTGGGATCGGTGACAATACATGATAATGTATTTTGTTTTACTGTAAATACAAGATAGCCGCCACTACAAAATGGCAGCTTACGTATTTTTCCACTATTACCGCAATATGGACATCAAATGAAAGGGCTTGACTAGTAGAATATTAGTTCACTTTGAAAAAAATAGAAAATCCAATATGGCCGCCAGCAAAAGGGCAAGTTACAGATTTTTTTACAACCCTTTCGATATGGGTATCAAATAAAAGATCTAGTCTGGTAGAACTGTAGTTTTAGTAAAACAACATGGCAGCTTACGTATTTTTCCAAAACTACCGCAATATGGATATCACATGAAAGGACTTTCTTAGTAGAATAGAAGTTATTAAAAAAATCAACATGGCAATATGGGGTTCTTCAAGAAGGGCATTAGAAAGTTTTTACAGGTTCGGCAGCGCAAGTGTGACGCCCCTGGTGTTGCACACGTCCATAAGCCACGGTGACAACTTCCCATCAAGTGGGCCGTGCGCTTGTCTGTCACCCAAGTGGTATAAAAAAGTAACACTTTTTTCACAACCTTTTCGAAATAGGTGTCAAATAAAAGATCTGGATTAGAAGTACCCAGCAAAAAGAGAGATAAATACCATGATTACTTCAAAATATTTAATGGTTTTCATGGGTTTTCACGACGGCGCGGCGTACATCGTACAAAACTTGGGTACGTCTTATTTGACATCTGACAATGAAGTTTGTCACTCTGTTGGCGTATCTCATCGTACGGTGGATAAAAATCTCCAGAATAATCATGCCAAAAAAAAAACAAACAAACTAACAACTGAAACTGCAACGCAAAAAAAAGGAGGCTCGAAAAAGCAATACAAAAGTACATAGTAAAGCGAGCAAAGGAAAGTGATACTGCAACTCAGAATCGTTTCTGTAAACGAAGAGAACTGCTGTTAGCATTACATTAACTGCACAATCTAGAAGACAAAGTCTGTCTGTCTAATTAAAATCAATTGAAACACCTGAGTGCCACAAAATCAGGTTATATAATCAACGCGAGCGCATCCAGCAGCGCAGAACTGGAAAATAATCTACAAGCATTGAAAATTCTATTAATACATTGTGCATACGCATCTGTGAAATTTGCACTAAGCGTTGCTATCCTAATTAAGTACACACAGTACGTTACAACACTGCCACGTTAAGATATTTACCTGTAGAATTATCAAGTAAAATAAAAAAACAAAAAACTTGAAAATAAATTTTGTACGAGCCAATAATGCTCATACAGCAAATTACGGTGTATTTAAGTAATGCATAATAATTTGTTATTAGAGTCGTAACAAAACTGCCGTGACGTGACAACGTCTGAGTCACCAGTTTAGGTATATCTATAACTGCAATACGAAAAGTGCAGCTCCAAAACCCAAACGTATATAGTCTCTAACTGTATACAATAAACAAATAATTAAACTCAACAGTGGTTTGGTGTTCTATCTACTAAATACCTCAACAAATTTTTGAAAAAAAGTTTTTATGTTAAATAAATCCGTTTAACTTAAAAAAAAAAATTTTTTATTTAAAATGTCATTCACTTGTCATCTAAGTATTTAGTTTACAACAGGCACAATATGTGTGCCTTTTTAGATACAAAATTCAGAAATTTTCGTACCTATTTCAGATGAAATAACTGTTTCATTATTCTTTGCAATTTTTTAAGAGGAATTAAGTTAAAAACGTTGAAGATGTTAATAGTAAAGTATTAACTAGAATGAATGAAGTTGAAAGAGCTCCAGGAATCATCTCACATAATCAAACTTTAAAGCCACGGATAGCTACTTTAATAGGATTCAGGACGGCTAAACAAAAATATAATATTCTTTGAACCAGATACCTATATTAGGATCTTATGATTAATATTTCGTAAAACAAACAGAAAATTTCAAATGAAAGTTATTCCCGAAGTTGGTCGCGGAATAACTGAAAGTAGGATTATCTTAGACTTAATCTTACAAGGGCCCTGTTATGAAGCGGATAATATTATTTTTAAAAAGTCAACAATTTTCTTCTTTTATTTACATTTTTTGTTTTGTTTCAAACTACCCGTTGTCCGCGACCCCGCTCGACCCAAAAAAATAATTTATTAGTATTTACACAACATGATGTCACATTGGGTAAAAATTTCAAACATTTACCATTATTAGAACTAAATAAAGATATTGTTAACAAAACGCTACGCAAAATATCAAATATTAAAATTACTCATTATATTTTTTGCGGGCCCAAACTGGCTACCTACATAGTGGATAATTCTATAGAAAGATTGCAGCGCAACCTACCTACGAGTTGAAAAAATTTTATCGCAATCGTATAAACAGTACGGCGACGCGAACGATAAAAAAAATACGAAAAAATAGAAATTGACTTTTTATAAGTATGGATGTTGAAAACATCTATTACCATTGTTAACTATCAATTAAAATAAATATGACATACAAACACTCCACAGACAATAATTATGAATCATGAAATTAAAAAAATAAACATGCTTACCATAATAATTTTGATGAAGACGGAAAAATAAAATAATATTTTCACTTAATTTTATTAAAACCGTCTCATCCGCTTACTTTGTATTTTTACGGCGGCATAAAAATCGCCATAAATTATGCTTTGAAGGAAATTGCTCTGTTACCTTTCCATCTTTTAACAAATTTGTATTCAAGGAGGCTGTTCCATCGTAACTGTACGTAATACTTTTAATGACTACTTGCCTTGTGGTCTTAGTAGCCAGTGGTTCTCAACAAACTATTTAGTTGATGCACTTCATTTTCCTTTATTTTATTTCACAAGCTTTTGTTTAATATGTTCTGTTGTTTGTTTGTTAGTTTGTTAGTATGAGTTAAATCTTATAAGCCCGATTAGAACCACTTTCTCACGTTAGATTCTTCTAGATCTTGTGAATTAAATAAGATTAAAGTATCGAATTTGGGCTCATTTGTTTTGTTGTGGCAAATACTCAGATGCTTCATGAGTCAGAGCTAACAGTGAAGTGGTTATGATTTAACAAAACATAATATAAGTAGACGATAAAATTATGGCATGCAATTTTCAAGAGAATTCTAGTACGTATGCTTCAAAACTATATTAGCTTGCTTTTACTCGTATTATGATAAGAAAGCTGTACTATCCGTAGGGAACAATATTTTATACAACGCCCTGTGCAGTGTTTTAACATTATTATATTTTTTCAGCAACTTCAACGAACTATACCTATACCTAGTGGTCTGTAGCATTATATCGATTTCAACCGAGTACTTTGGGATTCAAAATTAATGTGAAAATTGAGAATTTATTAGCGACTTGCTATTCACTCTTCCATCGCTTTCGATGATAAATTAATAATGATAAAGTGTACTCGTTCATAAATAGTTACAAATTCAACTGCTCTACGTCGAATGATTAAAAAAAAACTAATTTTATATTGCATATCGACTAGATTATTACGTGTTTTCAAACGTGTAAGTAAAGCAAAAATTGGTCCTTGACGTAGTTTTGTTTTCTAATTGGAAAATGATTAAATAACAATTAATTCCACTTAACATCAGAACTAGTTCTTTGTAAACTAGTTGAATATATATAACAACGATAAGTAAATTAATTGCAAGTGGGACATATTAATACGACGTAGAAAGTAAGGTGCCGTATATCGAATTAAACCTTAACGTATACAGAGCAAATTAGCTTACATAATGTCGCTCGATATTCAAATAAACTAGCTGTTCAATTTTTTTTAAAAGGACTACCCAGCTAATATGAAGTCGACTTTCAGTCCAACTACGAAACGGTCAAACTTCGTCATAATACATGAAGCGACTGCTATCAAACTTCCACAACTCATGGCGATATCAAACAAGACCTAGACAAGGCTTAGAGTATACTAAACCACAGAGGTTTCATTGTGTGAGAGCCAAAGTTGTAACACCGTGCCTCTCTACATCGCGCGGTGTGCCGGAGAACATTTCCCCTAACGAAACAAAAAACCTTTGTCTTTAAACCCGTAAAAATGACACAGATGTTCTTATGGTAACCGGGGCCAACATTGGCTAACGTGTGTTCTATGGCACTGAGGGTTCACAACGTGTTAAGAACTTTTACCTATCCTAAGACTGACCTGGCTATTATCGCTTAACCTCGCAATGTGCTAACCTATTCGATGACCACTTAGTCCCGAATTTTTTTAATAGTATCTATGTACCTAAATGTCACTAAAAGGTACGCACGTAGTTGTGCAGCTACAAGTCGCCCCTTACACACCGGTGACATATTTCCCCGTAATGAATTATTTCCGGCGTTGAAACGCGGCACGGAAACCTGCCGGCTCACTGTCCCTCACAACGGACTGCTAATAGGTTCGTAGACTGGATTAACATGCGTCGTTAATAACTTGAGGAATTATTTTTGTCAAAAGATTTCACAGGTATTTTTTGAGTATTTCATCGGGGTCGCAAATAGACATTTTTTATGGTAAAATTGTTTATTTAAAATTTATAAAAACGACAAAGTCAGAGGTTGCATACCTTGTATTATACTCGTAGATTTCAGAATGCAAATCAATATAATATAGGTATATTTTAAATAAATACGTATATACCTTTATAATACAAAGAAACTTCCAGACCAATGCAAATATGTGACACATTTACGCATAGGTACATTTACACTGAGTCAAAGTCGTACCCCCGACCACAGACTTAGTATTCAAACGTCATACACGTGCGTATTTAAATTGTTACTTCCCATTCATAATAATCTTTGATTAAAATCAAACCTTTAATTACACAGTCACCACTACTATAGTTTATATTGTACCACATGTAACAACTCGTAATGAAAACCAATGAAGTTCTGCAGCAGCGAAAGTCAATTAATTAGTCTTTGTCGCTGCAAGTGCAGTGTGAGCGCGACTGTACCTAATTAAACCACTAGCGATAAATCATAATCACATGATCAAAGCACATTTGCGTACACGCGGCTCTAAATTGTTTTCAACACGCTAATTGGAGGGCCTGCACTGTGAGATTTTAATGGGTTCCGTAGAAAACAAAAATCTGATTGAATTTTGGTGCAGGGTTAGATTTATCGTCTGGAATAATACATAGGCTCTGAAATAGGTTCCCATGGCTTGTGAGAACCGAATCTAAATTCCAGGCAGGCCAAGCAGTGCGCAACAGCTAGTATTTTGTAGAACAGGTATAAAATGATACTATTTCTTAACATCATCACAATATATTGGAACAGCGTTGACTGGTAATAATTTATAGCCTATGTCTCATTTGACATTATCTGGCATTGAAACCTCTCAATACTAACTACACTATAAAGTTTGGCTCAGCTGAGCTTGGCTATCGGTCGTACTAAAACAGCTAGGTTATATTCCACCTTGTTTATACGAAGGTTTCAAAACTATCTAGCAATTTGCAACTGATATTGTTACCAAAGGTATCTAAAAACTTGTTTACTATTCTAAGATGATTTAAATTCAACTTTAAATAGATCAACCACCGGATTGAACAACAGGGCCACCGTTAGCAAATTTTGCGACTTATACAGTCACGAATAAAATTATTTGAGATTAATATTAAAAAAACTAGCTGCAGATTTATTGGTTTTTCGATTGGCCAGTCAGTGAACATGCACGAGTTTGTTCAGCATTTTTAGACTACCTTACTATAATTAATTAAAGCAAACAAATATGCATAAATGCTACTTGATATAGTGAATTTGAATAATAATAGTAGGTCCTACTGTGATATTTACAGTGAGAGAAGGCCTGAACAAATTCAAATAAAGTTTAACTCAGAAATAGTTATAACAATCGTAGAAGTAGACACGCTGTTGCTCTCAGCAGAACAACCCGCAGATACTTATTCTAACTTTGGAAACCTAAATCCTATCCAAACGCCTCTAGACTAAAAGCTTAACCAAAATACTTTAAAACTTTATTTACTTTGAGTTCCATATTATGCGGATCCCTAAAAGCGTATGAAGAGTTTTTCCCTTATTTGCATACCGTATATTCAGTTAAAACAGTCATGTTCGTTTTGGACGCGTTTTTATAATTACAGTGATTAATTAGGACGTACTTTGGTTGGTCGTAGGTCCTAAGGATTTTTCTTTGTTCTGTGGTCGTAGGTGTAACATTTTGGGACTTGTTCGCATCTATTTTATTTAATGTCGACGGTTGTGGTTTGACATTTTCAAAGGCACCTGACTATTACAATCGTATTATCCATAAAAATACACAATAATTCAAGTACAAAGATAATGTCACACACATTTTATTTTTAATTCCCGTTGCTGTGTATCTAGAGAACAAGTTGCTGAACTAAAATAAAACCTCGTGCTTGAATGTTTTAAATTTTGCGATAACGTCCAACATTGCAAAGTTAACAGTATAAATCGCACCTACAATACAACCAACTAAAGTTATATTTTTGGTGCGTACACAAAATATATGTTTTTTTATACAGACTGAAAAAAGTACAAATAGAAAGTAGACATATTTTTGTAATGAATAAATAAAAAATATTTTGACAAAATGACATTAAATTTGTTTGTGATTTTTTTGTTTTATATTTTTGTTGAAAAAATGATCTGCATCTTTACAGTCTACGTTTTCACTGTAATTTGAATTTGTTTTAGTGGCAGTGATGTACCCATATGACTTTGTCCGAAACAAGCTATTAAAGACCGGGTATTAAATTGAACCCATATAAAGCGGTTCATTAGTGTACAGTAAACAACAACAGTACTAATTTAAAAAAAAATCAATAAAATGACTGCTCTCTGATCTACCTGATCTACGTAAACTGTCTAATTTTGCATCTGAGGCTTTCACCTCGGGGCCTAGGTCAATGAACACTATTTCCTTCTTTTCGAGTTGGTTTATCTGCATTTTTATGGAAGCAACTCTCTTCTGATCTGACCTCCCACACCCAAAAAATAAGTAGGAGTAGGTACCGGTTAGGAGGTGAAATATACTTGAACTCCAATAACTGTAGCTCCACGTACCCCTACACTTACGTATCGATAGTCTAGGAGACAAACGATTAACTAAAAAAATACATTCAAATATGAACCTTATACCGTTTAGTATAAAAGACAAAAATATGCTAAGTGCAGAATTTTGCTATTGGTACGTTTGTTAGTCATGTTGTTGTTACGTTTTACAATTGGAGCGTCGATATTATACACTACTAATTACTATACTTGTAGATCTAATGGAAATACGAAGATCGATATATTATTCGTCGGATTTCTTGGAAATGAAGTAATATCAAATATAATCCTTCGGATTAATTTTCAATTCGATGTTCACTTAACTTTGGACTGTTTGTTAAATTGGAGGCAAATTAATGAAACTTCACAAGAATTTACATTGAAATCAGTAGGTAGGCTAGTTCTGTGCTAGGCATAGAACTCATTTTGAAACAGTATGTATGTTAACAGCTTTGTAGAAATTTGCCTTTGATATTTACTTAACTTTGTACTGTTTGCTTATATTCTAGATATTACTAATATTACAGACACAAACTAAAATAACTTCACCCTTGGGGTTGGGAGGAGGAAGGAGAGAGGAGACGCAGGCGGTAGAAGCTACATGAAAGCTTATTCGAAGAGGTTCATGCAAACTATTCCAATCTATTCCATTTTAAAATTTAAGCTTTTCTTTGTAAACTATATAGTTGAAATAACTGCCCGATAGCAATACAACTGCAGTGTCATTATTAAATATCTATACTATTATATTACAAAGCTGAAGAGCTTGTTTGTCGCCGTTAATCTCAGGAACCACTGGTTCGAATAATGAAATCAGATCCAGGATAGCTGAGGTCATCATAATTGCACATATCTAAATGTCAACAAATCGGGGAAATTCCATACATCATTATGTATTGTTAAATTAATAAATTATGGACACGTCTATACATCTGTAACTGATCGTTAAATTTTTAGTCTAAGCAAGACCTTTTTAATAAAAAAACCGGATCAAAAGCCGCTCGGTATTTTTTACGTCCATGGACGTAAAAAGTACTGAACGGGGTTTGATGCGGTTTTTTTTATTAGAAAGGTCTTGGTTAGACTAAAAATATTACGCATATTTGATCACAATCGGCTCATTAGAACATGCGATAGGTATCGTAAAAAAAATGCGAAAATCGACGTCCAAGCGGGCGGAGCCGCGGGCAACAGCTAGTATGGAATAAATGTGTGCCACGGGAGAAACCGTAGCTAATGATGAATATAAAATTTCTGAAATTATGGTACATTTTAGTCCTTTACTATATAGTTTTATTCATGTAATATGACAATAGCCATGACCTTAAAACAATAACATATCGAATTCGTAATTATTATAATAACTACTACAGTCGTATAAAACGTTTCAGCAAGCAGCTTTGCGTCGTTAAATCTATGACAAGAAAACCCGCATGGAAGCTAATGGATGCTTGGCGTTGTTAAATAAGGTGTCATTAGATAGATACAACCGCTATGACACTGTAATTTGCTTGGTAACATCATGTATTATTAACAACATTACATTAGCGATCAATGTAAAGCAAATCAATATCAGGAAACGTTTTCAGTGATGGTATAAAGTACGTAAGCCGCCACTAGAAAATGGCGGCTTACGTACATTTCCACAACTACCGCAATATGGATATCAAATGAAAGGGCTTGACTAGTAGAATAATAGTTCACTGTGAAAAAAAAAAGAAAATCCAATATGGCTGCCAGCAAAAGGGCAAGTAACATAATATTTTTTCACAACCCTTTTGATATAGGTATCAAGTAAAAGATCTGGCCCCGTAGACAAGTGTCAGCGTAAATCGCTACGGAATAGAAACGATTAGGTCGACCAATCACATCCAAGCTCGTCGCCGGCGTACGATGCGCGCGCCGCGGCGGAATCACGAGCTGGAGTGTGATTGGTCGCCCTAATCTATTCTATTCGATAGCGATTTAGACTTTTGCCACTTGGCTACGGGCCCTGGTCTGATATAACTTTCGTTTTATGAAATCCAAAATGGCCGCCACTAGAAAATGGCGGCTTACGTATATTTCCACAACTACCGCAATATGGATATCAAATGAAAGGGATTGACTAGTAGAAAATAGTTCACTGTGAAAACAAAAAGAAAATCCAATATGCCGCCAGCAAAAGGGCAAGTTACATATTTTTTCACAACCCTTTCGATATGGGTATCAAATAAAAGATCTAGTCTGGTAGAACTGTAGTTTTAGTAAAACCAAGATGGCCGATGCTACAAAATGGCAGCTTACGTATTTTTCCAAAACTACCGCAATTTGGATATCACATGAAAGGACTTTCTTAGTGGAATAGAGTTTATTAAAAAATCAATATGGCTGCCAAAATGGCAATATGGGGTTCTTCAAGAAGGGTATTAGAAGGTTTTTACAGGGTCGGCAGCGCGAGTGTGACGCCCCTGGTGTTGCACATGTCCATAGGCCACGGTGACAACTTGCCATCAGGTGGGTCGTGTGCTTATCTGTCAGTGCACGGGAATAAGCCCACCTAAGTGGTATAAGAAAAGTAGTTAATACTTTTTTCACAACCCTTTGGAAATAGGTGTCAAATAAAAGATCTGGATTAGAAGTACCCAGCAAAAAGAGAGATAAATACCATGTTTACTTCAAAATATTTAATGGTTTTCATTTCACGACGACGATGTACGTCGCCATCGTCGTGAAAACTTGGGTACCTACGTCTTATTTGACATTTGAAAATGAAGTTTATTACTCTGTTGGCGTATCTAATCGTACGGTGGATAAAAATCTCCAGAATAATCATGCCAAAAAAAACAAACAAACTAACAACTGAAACCGCAACGCAAAAAAAAGGAGGCTCGAAAAAGCAAAAGAAAAGTACATAGTAAAGCGAGCAAAGGAAAGTAATAGGTACTACAACTCAGAATCGCTTATGTAAGCGCAGAGAACTGTTATTAGCATCAGAGCAACCTGAGCAACGTGTGTCTAGATTGACTGCACAATCTAGAAGACAAAGTCTGCTAATATCAATCGTAACACCTGAGTGCCGCAAAATCAGGTTATATAATCAACGCGAGCGCACCCAGCAGCGCAGAACTGGAAATAATCTACAAGCATTTGAAAATTCTATTAATACATTGTGCATACACATTTGTGAAATTTGCACTAAGCGTTGCTATCCTAATCAAGTACATACAGTACGTTACAACACTGCCGCGTTAAGATATTTACCTGTAGAATTTTCAAGTAAAAAAAAAACTAAAAACTTGAAAATAAATTAAATAAAAAAAGTTTTTAAGTTAAATGATTTTATTTAAAACAATGCACTAAACGCTAAAAATTAATTATGTAAACACGTCCAACGATTTTATTTTTTCGCCTGATAAATGCCCTAGCATAATGAAGAGAGTGGTGTGATGACTGGTGGTTAGGTCCTACCAAATTATTTTTTAGCGCTTAGTGCATTGTTTTAAATAAAACCGTTTTACTTAAAAACTTTTTTATTTCATTTATATACAGTCAGTTTATGTGGTAATAAAGATATAAATACAGCATGCCTTGTGAAGTGAAATGGTGTAAGAACAAATTCCAGGAATTTAAGTAACACGTTGCTGCTCAAAATTCACTCATTCATTGTTAGCCACCGCCATTTTCGTGATAGTCTCGTCTTCGACACTTTGCAACCGTAGGCACAGAACACCATAGGTTTTATTTATCCATGTAACATACATTATCTTATGAGTGAAGTTATGAATATCTAACGTGTTTAGTTCTTATAATATATTCCTAATATTATTACACATTATAAAGGTATATAGTATTCTATTAAACTGAGCTCTTATGTTCTGAACATCAAAGTCTGTTTGAGGTTTAACTGAATATTTGACAAGCTTTGAATGTATTTAAGCTTGATTTAGAATGTTTTGTGAACCTTTGAATAATATCTGAAACACCAACTATGAACAATAGATAATTTAATAATATGAGGCTTGAAATGTCTGCTATGATCTAATGTGATTAAGTTTATTTCTAGTATTTTTGGGGTTTTGAATAATATTATTTATTGAGAGACAAATTGTATAGGCCTGAATCTTTAATCAGAGCGTAAAAAGCATTTGATAAAAGCATTTGATGAAGCCGTCAAGCTGAGTGCCACTATCGTAGCACTTTCGGTGTATGTAGTGGTGATCCCCACTCCTGAGACTTTACCTTTAGCTTAACATCAGCCGAGGTGAAGTCATGTTGACGTGTACCATATAAAAAGACAACTTCAATAAACTTAAACGTACCATTACAAATTCCAATATATCTATACTACACTACACCATGTTATCGATCGTGAATTCTATGAAATTTCGAGATCTATCCTAGAAATAAAAAGTTTGAAAGTTTGAACGACCCACGGAAACCTACTTCTTTGATAATTAACTTATTTGCTTCCCCAGGCTATCTCTGTGCTAAATATTCATTCAGATCTGATCAGCCGTGTTTGCGTGATAGAATAGCAAACATCGATCATCACGAACACATTTGAAGAAATTAAACTTTTACACGATTCCCTGGGCACTTATAAAACAATTGAAAATGGTGCAAAATATACAGACAATCCATATTCTTAATAACAAGAACTTTTAGCACAAAAAGTTAGTATAGCAGCTTCTATGAACAGCCAGTCGAGCATGTTTTTGTTACTTATTTTCATCATGCTACAATTTAATATGAGTAATTACCCGTCTGCACATCGCAGTGCAAGCGTGTAATTGAATCAAAAACTATGAGCGGTAACAAGTTCCCTTCTCCATTATTCGCTTGTTGTCGGCTGCATGAATAGAACTATATCTGACTAGATTTAGCGTATATCGTAGGGTATATTAGATAATCGTCATTATCCTGTTAGACACCAATGGTCGTGAATGAATTGGGGCCCTCTTCTGATTGTCCTAAACCAGGATTAGACAAAAACTCTGATTATAAATTAAAACAGAAAGGTTACTGCAATGAGTGTAGGCAGGCACAGCGTGGGCAGAGAATAGGCAGCAATGAGGATTTATATACAACATTGATTGAATGATAAAGACTTTTGTTTTGCATTATAACGTTATTGGAAATAGAACATATTTTTAAAGTATCCTGGGTCATAAGAACACGGATACCATCCCGTCTCCGCTGTGAGTGGGAGGCGCTGTCGCCGCCGTCTCCGTTCCGTCCCACGCACGAATATAAATACCTATTCAACGTAGTTTGACCCATGGATATAGACTAGTCACTAATAAGATTCTAATTCTAGCTTAAAAATATTTTTCTTGCGTAACACCCGAATTCCTTGAAGACTACTTGAAAGCAAAACAATCGATTACACAATTCAGTCAAACTTAAAATAAAAAGCAATATAAGTTTGAAAGTAGTCGTTTCTGAGCTACGAAAATCAACTGGAACACAAATAAATCAGTTGGCGTGCATGAAATCACATCCGATCTAACGCAGCTTGTTAACGCGAGCAAACTTGTTCGTATTCTCGCTTACATTGAGACTAAAAAGTGCGACGTCAGTGAATGGACGACATCGTTGATTATTAGGTTTGGCGCTATCGCCGGTATTGTCATAGCAAATAATGGAGTAGCATTTTGAATCTTCAATAAGAATGTAGGAACTGAAATCAATCCTCTAAAACGTAAGCGATTGGAATAAATGCGACTTATTTTATCACAGTGGTAAATAAATAAGATGAATCTTTCAGCTGGACGTGAATAGCGAAAAATGCTCAAAGGAGTCTCGAGACCGATTTTGATGAAAAACAAAACTGCATCAATGGATTTAAAAAAAAAACAATAATCCTAGTTGATTTTGATAATGTAATGAAATTAGGTTTGGCGCTATCGCCGGTATTGTCATAGCAAATAATGGAGTAGCATTTTGAATCTTCAATAAGAATGTAGGAACTGAAATCAATCCTCTAAAACGTAAGCGATTGAAATAAATACGACTTATTTTATCACAGTGGTAAATAAATAAGATGATTCTATCAGCTGGACGTGAATAGCGAAAAATGCTCAAAGGAGTCTCGAGACCGATTTTGATGAAAACCAAAACTGCATCAATGGATTTAAAAAAAAACAATAATCCTAGTTGATTTTGATAATGTGTTCGATTCCCGACTAGGACTATTACACTGTAAAGAAATGTAGACGTCAAAAATATAGATGTGCGGTAGAAGCTTATTACTTGAGTTGTTCCCACTAGCGATATACTTACCTTTACTCATAGGTACCCATCATACTCTCCTTGGAACATGCCATTTATCAACTTTATTAAATCAATCATATTTACAACACCTAATAATGTGATACACCCACGCTCCGATTGGTTGCTTTCTCCTATGAATTTATTTTTAGACCTTTTTATTTTATTTATTTGAAAGTTTTTGATCAACAGAAATACACATTCAACACAAACCTTCAAGTTATTGAACTCTTGATTTGCTACTTGAACTCTGCGAATAATGGGACTAAAAATAAAAATATTCATGAAATAGGCTTCTCAAAGCTGTTACACAGGTAAGCAAAAATAAAAAAGTAATGTCATACTTCAAAATATGACCTAGAGTACCTATAGGTACGACATCGTACGTAGACAAAGTAATAATGATTATTTTTTATTCTTAAAAGATTTTATTAGGTAACTGTACCTAGACCTAAATAAATATACAGAGATGATGGGTTAAAATGATTCTGAATACTAAAATATTTTTTTTGAATTTACTCTGTTTGTCTGAATGCAAAAACTACTGAATGAATTTTATTACGATTTTTTTAATTAGAAAGGTCTATAACCTTCTGAAAGACCTTGGCCTGTCGAGAACTGCAGTAAGTTCTGTTTTAGAACGAGTATCTAAGGCTGCATTAACAGGTTCCTTCCAAATTTGGCTAGGCAGGGCGGGAAACTCGAGCAGTGAAGGTGAGCGTTGATGCGCATCTTAAAGGGGGCCTCCTTAAACCTACACCTAGGTCGCAAGTCCTGGGAACTGCTCGGAGTTTTTCCCTCTGCCACACGATGGACCCGGCACCCGCACGGTGAATCCATGGAACGCTAAGAAGTTCGTCTCTGGTCAGACCTAAAATCTGTCGTAATGCAATTGATTGAGTAGAACCGGAGATAGTCGCGATATAACCAATATTCGCGGCTACCTCCGAATAGCAAAGGGTACAGGAAAAAGGTAGAAGAGGAAGGCAGATAATAGAAGAAGATAGTTGTTCAGTACTCGTAAAACTGAAAAGCAGTGCACTGCTGCCGATGACATTATGTACGAATGTTTATGGTGATAACAATTAGAGTAGAGTCGATGATCATTAAAATATTGCAATGTTTGTACGATAATGGGACACATATAGCTCCAGTTTGCACACATCTATCTAATACCCATCGAACATTTCTTCATGCGTCACGTAACCCGTAACTTTTGCACACATTATTCTTTACAGACGTCTTTTCTAAAGTTCCATTGAACGAAAAACGACCCCCTATAAATTTGTAACTCAAGGCTGTAACAGGTCATTGACCCTGGACGTAAAATTATTACGGTAGACTATTACTGTAAGTTTTCAATTCTCTGTGAACTTGTTACCCATTTCCACTTCGAAGCATATTTTTCTAATAAATATTTGTGTAGTGTGAGAACATTACACAAATAGTTATTCATATTAAAATATACCTTATATGCCTATTCCATATTACAGTTTTTTTGTAATATATATAGAAGAACATTTAACAGGCTTTACTCGGGTACATCGATGCAACATACAGAGGTCATTGGAAAATTTTACTCCTGTATGGAATAGGGCTGAAGACAATCAAAGCTAGTGCTACAAAAGCACAGTAATGAACTTGGCGTGGAATCCGAGCTATTGAAAAATAAACAATGTAAAAAGGAATTGATTAGAATAAATTAGATGTAAATTTACATATAAATATTTTTTTTGTTCATCGACTTAGGTACTAGAATGGAACCCTCAACAAAAGGTACATGTTTCTGCACATGCACCAGAGAGGAAAATTCTCATTTTAAGAATCACGAGTTGTGCTATCAAACTCTTCCGAAACGCGTTGACCGATTATTATGAAATTTTTGTATGAATTTGATGCATTTGAGAATAAGTTGTAGTCTATTTTTAATTCCCCTAGGTGTGTGAAATCAGAATTTCAGGCAACAGCTATTAATATACGTTAATGCAGTATTGTCGTATAGAATCTAGACCTCCTACTCTTTGCGGGAACAAACCACAAGGGTGATAAAGAGGCACTTTTTTATGATGGGTGGGCTCACATTGGATTCTATTTCATCTTCTTTTTATTTCTATCTCAAATTCGCTGTCTTTACTTAACGTACAATGCTATGGATTGTACTGCTACTGCTACTATACTACTTTATGTCTTACATGACGTTAAGTGGTTTTAATTTTATCTTTAACTTTATAAAAGACTTTAACCTCAATTTGACATCAATTTGTAATGAAAATCAGCTTACTAAGAACGGCGATTGCTCAGGCAGATCATTCACTCCAGGTGCCAAATAAAAAGCTTCATAAAAACCCAATAAAATAAATCCCGAAAGCAATTTATAAAACAATCACATATCTGTGAAAGGGCCTGGGAATCCTAAAAACCCTCAACATTCATTATCTTCATTCATAACAGCTTTAAAACCATCACATGAGGATATGTAAAATTTCATAAATCGCTACCATTGTGGAGTCCAAATCGCTTATGATAAATGTATTGCCGTTCTAAGGACAAAAGCTGCTTTGTGAATTTGATTAATGACAGTTTTAAAAAGCCCACCCCTAAATGGCAATAAAAAAATATGTCACCGCCAGATTTCTTTCTGTGAAGCTGATAACAGATTGTTCGGTGCGCCTGATTAATTGATATGAATCGTGTGTTGTAAAATACCCGTGAAATGAAAGTGTTAAACGGTGAAAGGGCTTAGATGGTTATTTG
The DNA here is from genome assembly GCA_963576445.1 of Lithosia quadra. Lineage (NCBI taxonomy): Eukaryota > Metazoa > Arthropoda > Insecta > Lepidoptera > Erebidae > Lithosia > Lithosia quadra. The sequence continues at coordinate 12,678,337 of OY754886.1, forward strand.
ATTTAATTGCTTCTGGACTTGATAGGGCCAGTTGACAATTTATTGGAACGATTTTATTTTTAAGGCAATTTTGGGCTTATAATAAATTAAAATGATACTATAATAATACATTACGACATTCTACACAGCGGTATCTAGACCAAGTATATATATTATACAATGTTCATACCTACACAAATATTTGCACAAAACTGAAACTGTACCCACAAACTGACTTATCAGTCAAAACCTCTACCAAAGTCAAGTCAAAGTTAACCGCTACTGTACAATACAGTAATTTTCATGTATTTATTTGCAAATCAACACAGTTCTATATAGTACCCCTACAAAGTTTTTTTTTTCTATAGGATATCTAATTGACATTGGCATAATATATTATATCTTTTTCCAAACCACTTCAAACGTATTTGTTGTTCACAGAGGCAAACAAATAAATTAGAAGATTTTTAACATAATGGAGTTCTCCATGCCAGCTCTCAGAGAATGTAATTGCCAACCGAAATACGTGATAAAACCACACTAATTTGGGTTATTTCATGTATTACTCTCCACGAAATAAAATGAAATGAAGACGCTAATGAAATTTCTAGTAAATTCTTACCTTACTCGCTATATTTTCAAAATAACAAGATTACTAGTAATAGTAGTAATGTACTATCCATGTTATACGACATCCTAAAAAGAAAATGTTTTCTCGTTCAGTAGAGGCGAGCTTTTTAATGATTCCTTTTGTTGAGGCAAAATATTTTATTCAATTTCAATTTATTTTAACAATACCTAGTGTTTTTTTCTGAATAATTCATAATATCCCGAAAATAGCTTATAACGTCCTGATTATTTAAAAATCAAACGACGACTCAAATTTACTTATAGTTAAGATCCATCTCGATCTCCTTTCCAATAAAATCTGATACGACATGTCCGCATCAAAATCGGTACATCCGTTCGGGAACATGAACTAAGGGCTCAAAATTATGGTGTTTGCATTCAAGAGTCAAGTTGATGTTCTCTTACAAGTCAACATCTGTCTTGTTTGTGTCAATATTTTCAAAGTTATCGATGAAATTCCGCGCACGCTTAGGCTGTGGAACGATCTCCCTGCAGTGGTTTTCCCTGGCGGCTACAATATGGGGTTCTTCAAGAAGGGCATTAGAAGGTTTTTGCAGGGTCGGCAGCGCGAGTGTGACGCCCCTGGTGTTGCACGCGTCCATAGGCCACGGTAACCGCTTTCCATCAGTGTGGGCCGTGTGCTTGTCTGCCACCTAAGTGGTATAAAAAAAAAAATGAAAAATGGCCCGGTAGATATAAGATAAGAGTCTCATTTCCTTAACCGTATTCATAAATTTATAGCTACTTATGTCCTCATTTAGCTTCGTTGCCTCATTTTATTTTTACTCAGTTTCTATATGCCCTTACCTTCTGCTTTTAAACGTACGTTACCAGTACTACTACCATCCGGGTAATTTTTTAGCAAGTGACATTAAATTGTTAGTAAATCTGTTATCCAAAAGACTATGTAACATATTTTCAAATTTTAAATATTCCATTATTGAACGGATAGACCAATCTAGGGCAAAAATGTTTAGCATTCTGTCGACTAGGTCATTTGAATTTATATTGTTTTGATAGTATGTATAAAACTTAATTATTATTAGTGTGAACTAAAATGAATGCCCAGGTAATAATAATTCCACTTTAGACTTGAACACATTTTTTGTCTAATGTGTAATTTCTGAGAAAATGTAAGCCTATACTAGTTTGAGTAGTAAGTTGATAGTAAGGTTATACTAGTTTGAGTTACGAATATTGAATTTCTCATCCACCCATGAAGTACCTAGTATAACCTATAGTATATACCTAATATAAAAACGCATTTTCACTTATTCATGTATCATTATAACCTAAAAACCTGCTTGTCTGAATTAATACTGTAAAATAATACTTATCAACCCACATGAAGTCTTTGTGAATTTACGTTAACTGCAGTATACAACCTTGAACTTACGACATTAACATTAAAAATGTTGAGCTGAAATCGATCTTAACTTATTGTTTTTTGAGCTTATATTAGTATACTTGCAATAGCATGCTGGTATGCGTGTTTATAACTCTGTTGCTATGTTAACAAGAAATGGAAAACTTATTATAAGCGTGCAAGGTAATTTTGAAGGCTTCTAATTAAAATGCAATATAATTTAATGGCGAATTTCATCAAAATCGGTTTGGGGGTATAAGCGCACTGCACTATCTGAAATTAAACTAAGCATATTGAACAAAACGTATAAATTAAACTGTTTAAGAACAACTTAGGAAATATTAAGTATTTATCCTGACTAAATTGGAATCCGTGAAACCCGACAACCCATCAACCACCACGCTAAACTGAACACGTTATTGCACTTCCCTAAAAATCACGTCATTTTGTCTTTCAGACATAAACGACGCGACGCGACGTGAGCTGAGCATACTGAGCATAGTCAACAGTCATTCATCAACTTTGCCAGCGTACTGTTGAAAATTATAAAAATAAACTCTGAAACTAAACTTGTCATCCTCTGGGAGTGATTATTCTGAAACTTATTTAGTGACTTTTCTTTTAGCTTTGTTTTAAAAGTAAAAAGAACTCCTGCATCAGGGAAATTGTCACTACATACATCACAAACATAGTAACGTATTCAAAGATCATAAAAGATATCTGCATTTATAAATGAACAATATGGATATCGAAACTATATCACTTAACGCAACAGCAATTACTGTCAAAATTGTCACTTATGCCAGTAGCATATCTGCGCTCTGTAAAGCTAAGACAGTAAAACTGCCATGGGCAATGTTTGGTCTCATTTCATGCTGGAACAGAATATTTCAGTGAGATAATAATATTCATTATCAAGTAGCATACGGTTTGATGACAAAAGTCATAATATACACCTATAAAACACTCTAGAATCTAGAAATCAAGCAGTTCGGTGCCTCTTTTCTTTGTCGCGTGTTTCCTTCCTCCTACAGTCCCGGAGCCTTTAAGCGGAACATGAAGAAGCATTTAATGTGGCCGTCGAGCTGAGGGCCACCATTATAACCCCATTCCTGAGACTTTAGCTTAGCATCAAATGAGGTGAAGCCATGTTGACGTGTCCAATATAAAAAATACATAATCTAACATCAGCAATGCAATGTACAGTTATTCAAACAGTTCCTACAGTATAAAAGTCAACATCTTCAAAAGAAACCAGACCAGAATCAATTTAAAATCAGTAAGTCTCGTCATGCCAGTCCATTGACAGAATGGCATGGTAAAAGTTTCATACAGTTACCAGAACAAAGTTTTTAGATACACCAACGATAGCGTTGAGACGGTAAATTAACGGCAAGGAATTTTATTATTTACTTACCAACTTAGAAAGTAGGCTAAAATGCTTTTACGGATAGTGGGGACTTTGGAAAGGATTTGAGTTAGATTACTGTATTGTTTCGGTATTGGTTGTGTGGACTTTCTTTTAACATTTTTTGTGTATTGCTGTCGGTATTAATTTATTATTTCTATTTATTTCCCTATCACTAGTATTTCTAAATTTACTGGGGTTAGTTTCAATATATGTAAGTTATGGAAAGGTATGATGAGTTATGATTAAATAAGTACATTTTGATCTTTTGAATTATATAATTTTTGGAACAATTTGCTCATCATATTCTTGATATTCTTAAAATTTTACGTATATCTTACTTATTATCATTACTCATCTCAACTAAATACCTATAGGTATTTTAAAATGACTTTAAACTTCAAGCCCTGAAATGCCCAATTTTGTATCCCCTCAGTATTGTAAATAATAAAACAACCTAAAATAAATCGTTATACCACTGGTATAAATAAATACTCTTCGTATAGAAATTTTAAAAACTATTATAGCTTGTCCTGTCCCTTTCACTTATATTATGATTAAAATTCTGGTAAACTTGGTTCAATTCCAAATTCAGGCTTGATATTGTTAAACTTATCAGATAACGTACCTACTTGTAAAATCTATTTGATAATGCAGTTTTCAATAGGAATTAATGTATTCCAATCAGAATGTATTCCACTAATAACAGCCTAAACTCGTAGGCTGTTTATAAATCTAACTACTATAATAAATGACTACTAGATTAGAGTCATCTTCACTGTGGACTGCACTGAGTAAATATTATTTTCCTTAAAACTACAAGAATTAGGTGGAACTACACTACCATTGTATTTAGATTATACTGACTTTATCTTACTTTAGTTCCAGAAATGAACTCAACAAGTATTTCTGCGAATGTTCTTCAAAAGTTTCTCTTTTGAAGAGCAATTACATCACTTTCAATATTCAGCGAGGTTTTAATAAGCCAGTGAGAAGTAGTTCAAGTAACTTGTAAATTATATTCAGAACTCATAGTAATGAATAAGTAAAGATTTTGCTTGTATAAGTTAGTAGGAAGAATTGACTGTGCTGTCACTCCAATCTGTTCTGCTTAGTTTACTTGGCATGCTAAGAAAGTTTCGTCGTGAAAAAAATGAGGACTTCAGGTTTAAAGGTTAAATGAAAGGTTACATTGTACACAACGATGTGAGCGCAATAAATTTAAGATTTAGAGAAAAAACTGCGGTACAATTCAAACCCTATTCTTTCACTTGTAAGATTCAGTTTTAAATTTTATTTTATTGAAAATATATACCTAAAGTAAGAGAAATGGTGTGTAAATAGACAAAAAATATTCAATAAAAAATATATCCCATCTGGTTATCAGATGGGTAAAGGTCGATTTTCACTGACTCTTAGCCTATACTGCTTGGCAAATAGCATCATAGTTGGATTGTTAGGTTAGTACACTTTTAGGGAGTAAGCACAAAATAGACACCTTAAATCAATGCGCAAAATCGTTGACTGATTTGTAGCCTTGTTTCGATAAAACTACAAGCCTACTTTTATATGAAGCAATGCTGAACTTCTAAACTAGGTGGTGAGTTTCAATTCTGCTTCAGCGAGTAGAGTGGTTAGGTTTAAATACGTTACTTAGCCCAGTTGCATAGATTGCCATTAATTAAGTTTGTAAAAAAATTAAAAACTAAAACATCATGAACGCTTCATCCTATTAATATATATATAGCTGCTCGTGCTGATTCACTCACTCATTGGTCACCTCTCCTGAACAATTTTGTATGAAATTTTTTTTTTTCACCGATGGTTACGTATAGAGGATGGAAATTCATTCGGAGGAAAAATATGGAGAGAGCTGATGATGGAGGATTTCGGAGACGGGTGAAGAGCACGCTTAAGGTATTGAAGATAGCTTGGTGGTGCTTGAGCAAATGTCACTCGAAACGTCATTCAATTGCCAGTGACCTGAAAAAAAATTCAAAATGGCGAAAAAAAAATGGCCGCCATAGAAATTTCCTCGGTGTCCATCTCGGAGAGTATAAAAGATGGAAGAGTAGTTTCTTCGCAAAAGATGATCAGGATCCAAAGGTCTACTCGATGAATAGAAAAAAAATTCAAGATGGTGGAATTTATTTTTCTATAGAAAATGTATGGCGAACATTGAATAGACTACAAGTTTTGAACTATGCAAGACTTTGATTTATACATAGTTTCTTTTTAAAATGTTTTTGTGGAAGAACTCTTAGTCAGAAATATGTAGATAGATGATGATCGAGGGTTTGGAAGATGGGTGAGAAGCACGGCCAAGGTATTAGACATAGGTGAGGGCTGCTCAAACAAAAAATACTTGGAACCTCATCCAATTGGCAGGGAGATGGAAATAAATCCAAAATGGCGGATTCAAGATGGCGTCAACACAAATGTCATGGGTGTCTCTCTCAGAAAGTATTAAAGATGGATGAATTGTGTTTCGGTTCACCTCTGCTGTATTTTTTTTCCCTGATGCTTTCATATAAAGGACGAAAATTCATTCGGAGGAAAAATATGGAGATTTTGGAGACGGGTGAAGAGCACGGCCAAGGTATTGAAGAGAGGTAGGGAGTGTTCAAATAAAAACCACTCGGAATCTCATCCAATTGTCAGTGAGCTAAAAATATAACCAAAATGGCAGATTCAAGATGGCGCCCATACAATTTTCGACAGCGTCTATCTCACAAAGTATAGGTAATAGAAGATAGAAGAGAGGTTTTTTGGCAAAAGATGATGAGGACCTAGCCTAGAGGTCTACTCGATGAATAGAGAAAAAATTCAAAATGGCGAAATTTATTTTTCCATACAAAATATAAGGCAAATATTGAAGAGACAAATGTGCAAGACTTTGGTATGCTTTTAACCGAGTTTTCGTCTTGGTCCCATAAAAAAATCTGGATCCAACTCCTTAATCCTGATACTGAAAGATTACCCGCCTAGGCCCTAGGTTATCAAGATTCAGAAAGGGTTCATTGTGAATTAATATTATAGATACCAAGCAACGACTTCATGGTTAGATTTCAAGTCCCAACCCCTCAAACCTGATAATGCAGGGTACAGCTGCGCTCACAAACTATAGTGATTCAGAAACTGCGAATGGTGCAATGCAATAATATTTTAAGTACCAAGCATAGACTACATAATTGAACTTCGGATCCCGACTCCGCAATCTTGATGCTGTAAGGTGCTGAACTCTTAAACCATGGGGATTCGAGAATTTCTTATATTTTTATTTATTTATAAAAACTTCATGCACATAATTATGCAACAGGCATTCTCTACCAGTCAACCTTATAGGTGGTGTAGAGAATAACATAGCATAGCATAGCATAGAGAACACACAACAGCATTTTAGGCATCAAGCAACAGCTTCATGATTACACTTCAAGTCTGAATTCCACAAACCTGATGATGCAGGGTACAACACTCCTAAACCATAGAGAATAAGGAACTGTTCCTGGTGAAATAATAGGTACCTATTGTAAATGCCGAGCATAAACTTTTGTTAGGTATTGAATTCCAAGTCCCAACTTTTCAATCTAACCACAAATTCACGGTTTTCAGATTTTTCCCCCTATGTCTGCTAGGTATACCGATAGGTAGATATGTCAAAGTGGAAAGAAGAAAGAATTTGTGGCTACATTACACAAAAAGAATTAAATTGTGGTCATGAACTAATAATTAGTATTTTAAGTAAGATAACTATATCAAGTGGAGTATCATATGAAAGGGCTTCACCTGTGCATTCTGAAACAGCTTTTTGTTTATTTTTATACGTCATAGTTTTTGAATTATCGTGCAAAATGTCGAAAAGGTGTGTGTGTATTTAAAGGTGAACCATGAACCGTACTTTTGACATGATAGTTGACCCATAGAGTTAAAATAGCGGGTGAGAAGTTATTTTTTACGCATTAAAAACACCTTTCTTAAGTTACCCGTGACTACTGTAGTAGGTACCGCTAGCGGTACTTTAGTGTTTCTTGAAAAGAATCAGTGCTGGCAAAATAATGGGTAATTGTTATCCTACCGGTTGCGGCAATTTAATAATTAGCACTAAAGGACCGCTGTTTAGCCCAATAAAATCTTCAGAAAATCAGAATTCTTTTTTCGGCGTTAATTATTGAAAAAAAAAAAGATTTAATTTAAAAAAATTGAATAAGCACTATAAAACGACAAAGTGTTAGAGTGAACAAAAATTGTCAGGATTGAATGAAATTTTAAGCAATTGCATGCTAACTATTTCGAAATGATTTTCTGATCGGAAAAAATGATCATCCCGTCCTGGATGATCATTGTTTCCGATCAGAAAATCAATTGTCAGGATGATTTCGAAAATCGAATATTTAAATGTCTAAGTAGGTATTTATTATTTTGTTGATAATAATAAAAACGGTTTTAAATTCTAACATTTAAAATAATAGGTTTATAATATTATGCTTAGAATTATACATAGTACATAACACTTAAGTAGAATGTTTGTTAATTTTTAGACGAATACGGACGATGTTCTTTTTTTAAATCCGGAGTGAAAAAAATAAAAGGCGGTACAAATATTTTACCTTTCAGATTTCGTTCTACGTTGTATTTCTTCTGCGTGGAGTGTTCTAATTGTTCTAAACATATTTTTAGAGATTTATCAATCTCAAGAAGTTATTTATTATTGTTTAATTAATTACATAAAATTATTATTATCTAATTACATTATTTCAATTTGGTAGTATTTCGTATTAAACTTTTAAGTGTTGGAGGCTTAGTAATGGGGCCCGGTTGGAACCTTTCTGGTACAGAACCAAGAAAAACTGTTACTAATTATTTACACACCAAAACTTTAAATCCAAACGGACCCCTGTTCCAGGTTCCTGTTGTCCACTCATCTACGTGGTCCGCTTTAGCGGGCCGCGCACCCACGCGCCCTACTAGTTCAAATATATACCTACGTAATATTATCTTCTGACGTACTCATTCGAAAATCAATAGATGCAGAAGTGAATTTTATCGTTAATATTTCTAATTGACTATGGTAATGGAATACTACGACTGCAGCTAAAATTTATACTAATTTGAATTCCTCCGTTCGTATTCCTAGAGGTATACTCGTACACCCATTTCAAATTTGAAGGAAATCGATTAATGAATGTTCGTACTGCATGCATGTGAAATAATATGCAATACTTGCTTTTCTAGATTCACTTTCATTTATTGAAGATTATAATGTTGATTTTGAACACAACATTACGATGTGATTGCTTGGATTATCTTAATATACTTATATTATAATGTTGATTTTGAACACAACATTACGATGTGATTGCTTGGATTATCTTAATCTTATACTATATAATTCAATGTCCTGACAGGCTGATTGACTGACTGACTGATTACAACGCACAGCCTAAACCGCTGGTCGTAGAGACTTGAAATTTGTAGGGAGTGTTTGTTTTGATGCGTAGAGGTGTACTAAGAAAGGAGTTTTTAAAATTCGAACCCTAAAGCCCTAAAAAGGGCTAAAAACGTGCTTTTGCCAGAACTCAAGAACGGCTGAACAGATTTTCATGATATATGATTTTTTGGATTTGTCTCCGCCTCGAATAGCATATAACATAATTAAAAATATATGATTCATTCAGGAAATTTAGTAATAAAAAGATAATTAGATGTTGCAAACGTTTTTATCGCCATCTATAACAGTTGTCATAGCAACAGGAACTAAAATTGACTTTGTCAGAATTTTCATAGAGTAATATCCTTTACTTCTTTTTCTTCATTCTCTGTCTACGTCAAAAGTAAATAGAATATTATTATTTTTTAGGGTTCTGTGCCTGATTAGGAAAAAAACCCTTATCTCTTCGTTATCCGTCGGTCTGTCTGTCAAGACCTCTTTCTTAAGAACACATAGAGGCATCAAGTTGAATTAGAACAAAGGAATGTTGCGGATAATGCTTGGCATTACACGAAGCGTAATATCCAAACTGTGGTCTCACTATCGACTAATTCGGTGGCTTGACCTACTATCTCCAGGCCTGCACTCATGGAGGACGGAGGTCGTTAAGTTACCTTCGGCGACGTTAGTGAGTCACCTGCACCGCAATCGGAGCGTTTTAGGAAGCCGTACCTTATTTTTCGTGCGGAAATCCACACGAATCTCTACCCTCCTCTGGGCAGTAGGGACGTAATAACGGACTTGACCGACTAAAATCGAACTCCATCTTGGGTCTACAGACGCCGAAGTTTAAGGTAACCCTTGACCCTGAGCTATCCAAGGCTTACTTTGCCCGAAGGCCGACGGGGGTGGTATCCATGGGGATTTCGAAACGAAAAAAAAAAGGGTGGCAGGGTGTTATATTTCCACGTGCGCTTTTTTATAGAGATGGGGGATTTAGATTCCTAATAACACGTCGAGGTCGCCAGTGCTGGAGGCCGGAGCCGGTTGGGGTTTCTGGGATAATCTTTCTAGGACACACCAGATTCCTCGATCACACAGGCATTGGTAGGACTCCGACATACCAACCTCTCCGTTGGCTCCGTTGAGGTGAAGCCCGACGGGGTTTTTGCGCACGAAAAATAGGGTATTTATTTCCCTTTGGGCTAGAATCCAGATATTTTGCAGAAAGTAAAATCTTATAGCATAAGTACAGGTAAAAGTCTAGAAAGCGTAAACACAAAAAAAATGTATGTCTGTTATTTAAGACAAGAAGCGCTGCAACAAAGTTAAGTTCGCCCCCTTTTTTTATCGTGCTGCAATCCCCCTCAACCCAATTTTGTACGGAACCCTGCGTGCACGAGCCCAATTCGCACTTGACCGGTATTTATTAGTATATACTCTTTCTTTACTTTCATGAACTTCTTGCATGTTAAATCAGGTTGTCAAATGTCAGTGTTTGTAGCAAGATATTAATAATAAAAACCAGATTTTCCGAAATAAATAATGTTCACTAATTTGAAATGGTGCATCGAATGTGAAAGTGCAATGCAACTATGATGAAAGGGTTTTTCAAAGGGCCTCTTCCGAGTCACACATACTTTGGCCAGAGCAGCTATCTAATCCCCATAAAATCTAGAAGACAATGAAAAAGGATTATGATGGTAAATAGACTGGCTTTGGCCGCGATGCATGGCACTGTACTTTGAAGGGTTTGATAGAACTTGAGATGAAATGAATACGCAATCACTTATTGCGAAGGAATAGACATTGAAAGTTAGTACGGGCAGTCCCTCAGCAGCCCTCAGCTTAAAAAGACTTGGTGGCGATAGCCAACATTCACGCGGGCGGAGCCGCGCGCGGGTACGCTAGTATACTTATATAAATCTCGTGTCACAATGTTTGTCCTCAATGGACTCCTAAACCACTTAACCGATTATAATAAAATTCGCACACCATGTGCAGTTCGATCCAACTTGAGAGATAGGATAGTTTTTGAAACGGATTTCGACATCCACGCGGGCGGAGCCGCGGGCAACAGCTAGTAATATAATAATAATATAATAAATGAAATCATTCTTACATTCAGTATTTTGACATAAAACAATAAATATCAACGTGTAGTGTAGGTACGTTGATCATTTCCAATTTTTATTTTGTTTCGTGTCATTATCGCTTACACAAAACGAAGACACGAAAATGTACCAACTAAATATTTTTCCATTAGGTACAGACACAAACAACAGCAATTACTACTAAATATCACACGCTATGAGTAAGAACATTCACATTTACCGGTACATAATAATTACAATATTTCAATGTAGCGTGCTAAGTGCGCGTGCACTTGTCGCAATAATCGGTTTGAACCGCCTCTAAGTACTATTATCACACTTCGCTACGAACTCACCCCGTTAATTTTGCAGGTGAACATTCTAGAAAAAATATTCCCACTATGCTATTCGATTTTCACTGCAGTGAACTGCAGAATTGGGTTTGTTGAAAGTTGGACTAAGATTCGAATTTAGATTTGCTTTGAAACTTTTTAACTGAAATCTCTAGTTTCTACCATTCGTGGTAACGGATCAACAAGCCTTGAAAAATCGATGAAACTAGAACTTGGAGAAATATATTTCTAACTATATAGATAGAAATAATTATATAGAAAACAAAGCAAAACAAGCTATGTGACGTACAGGTAACCAATTCTATGAAAACTGTACGTAAAGTAGCAAAGTTTATAACGTAGCTTACCAAAATTATATATGAAATTAGTTTAATACATCATAATATCCTTTAGTTTATGTATCTATACAGCTAATATACACATTATCGCACGTACGATCGGTAAAAAAATAACTTAGACATTACGTCCACTTTTGTCCAATTATTCTGCATAAAGTTTAAATAAATAACTGTTATTATTTCTGTTCAAATCTGATTCAAACAACCAACTCGGTAATTTCAGGCGAATTTTTACACCGTCTCCTATTAGCAAACCCTTTCAAAATAATACCTACTACAGTAATTAGAAACTCACATAGGTACAAATGCACTACTTACTAGCACGATTTGAATAATGGCTGTTTCTTCTCTTAAACAAGGTCTACAAAAATGATAATAATACAGACTGTTTATAACTGTTCGGCTCCGCCCGCGAACAAATTCTGATCACAGACACCTTTTCCCGGAATGAAAAACAAACCGTGCTACAAATACAACCGTGTTGTATCTGTGTACCAAATTTAACCTAGATCCGTTCAGCTATTTTTGCATGAAAGACATTCAGCAGTTTTTCTTTAATTTATCCGTCAGACTGACTGCTTCAAAACGTAGTGCCCACAATTTCTAGCGGTTGTAGCTAAAACGGTGGCCTCTACCTATATGACCGCGAATAAAGGTGCTTTTCACGCCCCTCTTAAAGAACCCGAGATTATAAGAAGAAAGGAACACGAGTGTGCGGAAAGCATTTCAGTTCTTCATCGTACGACAAAGAAAAGTATCACTAAACCGCTTAGTTCGCGATGAAATTAGTGCTCCAGTGCTACATTACAGCGTATTCATTAAAATTTAAATATTTCTGAAGGCTATAGCTAAACATACCTATTATTGTAATGCGTGCGTGAAACCAAACATTGCTGTACAGTGGCACGATATTTGGTGAGACAATTAGAACAACATACCTACGTTTATGTACTATAGTAAATTACAGTTGGAAAATAGTTCTTTGTTTTTACACACAATTTTCTCTTTAGTTTTATCTTTTTTTGGTACTAGCAAGTAAACGAACTGTTACAAAAATCAGTTATTCATGAAGGAACGAAAAGTGTTCATTTCTACGAGAAAAAAAGATTTTGATTTTGCAGTTGCGATACTAAATAATGGGTTACGCTTTGTAATATTAACGAAAACATTTCAAAGTGATTCATTTTCAATGTAACATACAAGGGAGCATTATTTAAATCACTCATGCTTCGAAACAAATAACCAATTGAACTCTCCGTCCCCTTCATTGTTGACTTTGGTTTATCTTAGCTTTTACGGGGTCGACTGCCATCTTACTCGCCAGCCCTAAAAGGAAAACCTACGCCAGAGTCTCATCCGTTAATCAGCAGGTCTACCAGCTTACTGGTGAGGTTGGTTTAGCCCCTAAGATCTTGGTATGCCATCTACGAGTACAAAGTCCATTGTACATTTAAATTTATTCAAAATATTTCTGTATTGTATAACTAGGTTTATTGGCTTCTTACTTCAACATTGTACCTAAAATATCCGTTCATCATCTTTAATATTAAAGCACGACCACAGTTTTTGTCTAGTCAGCACAATTTGAATATAAAACCGGTGTAGGGTCTCCACGAGCACTGCGGCGAATGGCAGTGAAGTGGATAAACAAACCCACTTCACGTATAATGTATTATGTAATATATTATGTTTAACCGAGAACTAACACAATTTATAGTAAATCTGACGTGAAATAGATACAGTGTTATGTTTGTATTCCGTGTGTCACAAAATTTCGTACTAATATTATACATGTAAAAGTTAGTAAGTCGTTTTACTTGTTTCTTACACAAATACGCAAACAGATTTGGCTACTTTTGTGTTAAAATATCCGCTATAAGATCTTATATTGACTCACATAATAACAACTAGTGCATGGGATGTTAATTCACATAATTATAATCGTTATTTATTTTGTAAACATATGAATTACATTTTTAAATATATGAAGTATATATATAAAAAAAAACAATACATTTAAAAATATAAAAAATAGTACCCCACCGGTGTCGGGTACAGGGACCAAGCCACCGGTGGTTAGGGCTCCAGAGAGAGGAATCTCCGCACAATACGCGCCGTGTCGAGGAATACCGCCTTCTGCATCAAGCCCTTGAGCCAACTGCCTAACGTGAGCCTCTTGAGATGTTGGTCGAGGCTCTTGGCAATCAATCCGTGGACCGATACGACTATAATAATTATTATTATTATTATATTGGTCGACATAGGTACTTCGATCAAAGGAGAAAAAGTAAAACTACATTTGACAAAGATTCTCAAAATTATAGATAAATAGATAGATAACTCTTTATTGTACACCAACCTTAGATATTAGGACAATGTTACATGGGTCACAATCATTTCAGTTGAGAGTACAATGGGCGGCCTTATCGCCAAGTGCGATTTCTTCCAGGCAACCTTAGGATGGACAAAGTATGAAAGAAAAAGGCACCTTAAGGTGGTTTAGCTGTCATAAATATTCTATAAAAAAATAAATAGGAAAAATAAGGAAGATTGTCCTTCTGCTAATCTGGGATTTTGCTATTCCGGAATTTTGCGTATCTGTCCTTCTGCTACAGAGGGTACGGAACATACATACACACCAAACAATCCATCAGTACATAAAATCATACATAAAATACACAAATTATGTTTTCGAATCAAAAATCCAAAAAAACCATGAGGACTTTATTAGGTAGGTATATTAACAACCTAAATTTTTGTACTCAACATAACATAATATAATATTAATAATAAAAATAATATTAATGAAGAAACACATTACTGCCATCAGAGACAGCGCTCAACTTCATTCATTTAACTTTTCGCATCACTGCTATCTGTAGCGACTGGCGCATGCAATATCATCGTGAGCGGTGTTTGTTTACCTGTCTATAAGATTGATGTATGGCACTCCTATAATTGGAGTGACTGACGGTTAGATCAAGTACTATGAGTTTTCTACAGTACATTACGTTTGGGTATGCAGCTTAAATGATGTCCTATACTTTCTAGTGTTGCAAAGTAGCTCTTTGCTGTTGAATTAAATTAAAAATATTATTGATCTCTCATTTTAATAAATGCGTTGGTGGCAATAAGTTCATAAAATGTATTATTAGCACATACTATAAACTAAAACCCATTACGAAGAATATTTTATCAGGTTATCATTAGAAATCATTCGTTAGGAGTACTTTTCGACATTTTGTGAGATCGAGATAAGACCGGAACTGAATTTTAAACAATGTTTTATTACGTGAATAGCGACGAGCTCATTTATTCAAACCTGTCAATATAATACCTATTGATATACAATAATCTACCAAGATGCAAAATTTGCAAATAGCTGACATAATTCAAAATTACAGTAACTTTTTTTATTTTACTTTTCGTGCGAAAATCCCTACGAATACCACTCCCACTGAGGCAGTGTAATAATAATAATAAATAAATAATAATAAATATTCTACGATATTCTTCACATCGCTCCCTAGACCCAAAGTAAGCTTAGTTGAACTAGCTTGTGTTATAGGTTCTATTATGCTGATAAACATACTTATATACTTTTTTTGTGAATACATACTTATTATACATAGAAACACCCAGACCAATGCAAATAGATATATTCATGCATACAAATATTTGCACGCAGTCGCATGTACTACCGCTACCCCACAGAGACCGTCAAAATGTGGGTGGTTAAGTCGGACTTGAACCAACCAATACCGCACGCTGTCACGAGTCTTCGAGCCCCAGGATGTAAGATGACCCAAAAGGAATTTTCCCTCGCATCCCAGCTGATCCGGGCCAAAATACTACATTTGCTTCCGACTATGAGAACGTGTGGTTGGGGTGGTATAGTACCTACCAAAGTCACATAAATCAATAGACAACTATGTACACGATGAAAGCTGTTAGTGCTTTGATTGTAGATATTAGTATTCTATGTAATTTCCACAACTGTGAACCTTATGCATATTTGCAAATTTCAAATTTAATCATTATTTGTGGTCAACAGACCCAGAAGTCAAAAAGTCGACTCAAGATTTTTTTCTTTTTTAATTCTTATTCAAAATTTGATTTATTAAGTATGATAAAAATACAATGAAAATTAAATAATATTTACATTAAAATAAAAACTAAAAACTAAACAAAAAGATTTGACTCAACATGCATATTGCTTTTACTGTCGATATAGTTATAGTATAAAGACCTATAATATGTATGTATTATGTAGGTATTTCATTACGTTTTTACAGATATGGCATCTTACCACAGATTACCAGACAGGTGATTGGATAATGATCACAGCGGAAGCTCCTGAACAAAAATAATATACAGAAAAGTATCACCTTCAATAACAAATCATAATTTAATCCTACAGAGGTAAAATTGTAAATGAAATTATAACATTAACTCACAGTTTGCTTGTTTAGGATAACATGGGTGTTAGAGGGCAACATAATTGTTTACGTAAGACTCATTAAATTTAAAGTTAAAACACACAGCTTTTATATTACCTATGTATATTTGCTTTTGTTGAGATAATTATATTCTTGGAATTTTGTCTGGCAAACGCAAACTCCAGACGGGACCTATAACGGTATGAAAATGTCGTGTCACCCTCAGGAGATATATATATAAACAGCAAGTCTCATAGCTACGGAGTAAAGATCACTGCGGTGCGTGGGCTGCAAACCCCCGCGCGGGGGCGATAGGACAGTCGCCTATTACCCTAGTGTCATCGCCAGCGTGGCATCGCGAGGGATCAAGGATTTTCCTTTATTAGTTGATTAGTTTTAAGGAAGAAAGTACGTTCACCGTGCGTACTGCTAAAGAGTGGAATGCCCTGCCTGAGTCTGTATTTCCGGAAAGCAACAACCTGGGAGTCTTCAAGTCTAGAGTGAACAGGTAACTTCTAGGCAAGCGTGCTCCACCGAAGACCACATCATCACTTATCAACAGGTGAAGTTGTGTCAAACGCAAGCCTAAAAAAAAATTTAAAAAAAGGAAACCATTTTAAATCGTAGACGGCCCCAGATCAGCCGGCGAACGAGGGAAATACCCTATTGGTTCACCTTACACCCCGGTATTAGAGATTCGAGATGACGTGCGATTCTGGTCGGTTCAAGTTCGACCCTGACCGCCAACAGGTGGGGTTTCAGTGGATTGGACAAAGTAAGATAAACTTACTGCAAACAAAGTGTTATTTCATCACTAACTTTATTCACTGACTCGTATATCCCGCTAGAGGCAGATTTATTAATTGTGTAGTTAAGAGATGCTCGAGTTCTATTTCAATCTGATGAACTCATAACAAAATATTAGACTTAATAACTAACAACCATTGATTTCTCTTCATAACACATGAGCAAACGATGTATTCAAACTACTTAAAAGAAACTCTAAACAAACTTAAATCCTAAAGCAAGTTCTACCAAATCTACTCTAAAGTTAGAACCCTAATTCGGCCACACGGCACTACCAACTAATAAAGGAAACATTTAATTAACGTAATTCCAAGTTTGGTCAGTCGTAAACTTATTAAATCAAAAGGTCAGGGCTTGAAGAACACGAGATTAGCTTTCTGCACATGTTGATGACTACACGTATTAGAGTGTTATGGGGTGACAATGATCGCTGGTATCTTACTTTAAAAGTTTATTTTGACGTTTTGAAAGAAATTTAGGTTATTAATGTTTTCTACTTTTACTCTTTTACTCTTGCTTGTTTTAGTTTCTGTTTTCTTTTTCTCCACTTTATTATTGCTGTTCTTTTAGACGGTTTACACACGGCACCACACACTGTCATAGTTGACAGTTAAGAACTTACCGTAAATCGAAGTCGCGTCATTTGACTAGGAAACTTAATATTATGGTAATATTCTTGCCTAAATAACAATTCTTAATCCTGTGTCCATTTTGTTTATTAAATTAAATTATTTACAGGTGCCTATGAGTTCTTTATATACACCTAAAGTATATTACGAATATTTTAATTATGTGACTTTTGTGACATTTTTCCTTATTAATTTTGTTCGTACAAGTTATTAAAAAATCTACAAAACATTTCTCTTAAATAATTTTCAGAAGTATGGTACTATTAAATTTATTTTTACAAAAATATATGGTACTAGCTGATGCCCGCGGCACCGCCCGCGTAAAAACCAGTTATAGTAACTTTTTGTTATAGGTATCTCCTGTCCTACTCGATCAATCTCCAATCGAAAATACAGTAGATATTTAGTCTAACCAAGATCTTTCTTACAAAAAATATATCAAAATCCGTTGAGTAGTTTTTACATCCATCGTTAGCAAAGAGAGAATTTTGTAATAGTATTTTATAACAAACATTGTGATTAATATAAGTGTCATAGTTCACTTTCTAATGATATATCCTGTTGCGCCAGTTATCACAGACACCCTTACGAAATACTTACACACATATACAAGCTCGACACAGAAGCGTATTAAATTCGGCACTAACCCGGACAAATCGTGTAAGTTTGTAAGTGGGGTCCAAGAGGCACAGTAGAACAAATTGTTGAACTCACGGCAGTTGAAGGGTTAACTGGCACCCGTGTTTTGATTCCAACGATTTATAGTCTCGTAAATTTAATGTCAATTTTGACAACATGATTACGTTTTGAAAGCGTAATCAAAACAACCCTAAGGAAGTGGGGTAATGTCGTATAACAGTACTAGCCTTACTCAATATTGCTGCTTCGGGGCCTTATATTTGTGAAAATTTATAGGGCTATTCATAGTCAGGTGTGTTTTAGCTTTTGTAGGATATTAAGCGAATTTAACTAGCTATTAAAGTACATAAGTGGCAACTCGTCTGACACAGATTTAAAAAAAACTGTGCTACATCTGTTAATTTTTTTCAGAACCACTAACTAGAACCATTATAGTCTATACTATAAAATTATAAATTAGCAGCTGTGTCTATACATTGGAGTTGGGTAAATGAACGATTCTGCATACCATTTTTTTTAAATTATTGCTTGTTTGCAGTAGACGCAATTCTACAATTAGTCACTTAAACATCCGTGGATAGTATGGTATCAAAAAAAATATTTGGTCTTACGTCCTGGATACTATAGTTTCCAGAGTAACAAGTTTAGAAAACGGACAGTGCGGGTATCAGCTAGTTAAAATTTATTATTATTATTCTTCTACATACTTAGAATTTATTATTTATTAATTAGTACTTCTACATAGAATAAAATAATCAGAGCTTTGTGTTACTAAGCGAAAAATATTCAATGGCTAACTATTGCAATATACTGAAATATAAAATTAAAAGGCATTCTGAACTCTGCGTAATATATTTAGATGACAATATTCCCCAATACAATACCGCTACAGACAGATTTAATTGGCAAGCTCTTTCATAATATAGTGAACGTGAAAAACCATTTTCTGGGCTGTCAGTCACCCACGTCAATGCAACGAATGTTTAATTATTCAGCTGGAACCGTATTGACGTCACCCTGTTGGTATAATATCTAAATATTGCCAGTGAACTATCTATGCACCTATTGTTATTTGTTTTGCTAGTGAATAAAAAAATGACAGATGAATACAGACTAACATAGAATCCACTCCTTTTTTAAGTCGGTTATAATATTTTTTTATAACCAAATATTTTTTCGGTTGCGTAAAATGTGAAAGATAGTCCATACTCTTCACTCAAAAGCACTTCACTCAAGTGACATCTGCAGTCACATAGTAAACGATTAGATTTAAATAAATTCACGTTAAAAATGTTCTTTGAATCAAAGTTACAGTTCAAATTTATTTACTTTGTAGAGATGAGTTTTACCCGCGGCCTGGCCTGCATGGAATTAGTAGCAATTTTCAGTCAAATCTGATCAATCGTTTTTGTGTGAAATAGTAACAAACATACTCACAAATTTTGACGTTTATAATATTAGTAGGATCTACCTACTCCATCAGTGATTTACAGGTGTGAATATAAAAAATATAATTTGAAACAGGTTATACTTAAACTTTTGCCGTAATAGTGCAAAACTTGCGCAGAACAAGTGTTTATTACGATAAGCATATCGCATGACGTCATTACACCGTTGATTACGTAGTAGAAAACTATTACAGACCCAAGGAAATTACACAGGCATGGTCCTACATCAGTACTGCAACAGTACTGTAGGTATTAACCTACTATTGGCAAAGTGGTCGAATTACACGACCACTGAAAGTAATTAGGTTTGGATCAAACTAAAATGGGTTTTCACGCTTTCCTTATTGAAGTTCATTGAGTGAAATATATAACGGGTCTCCTATCAATGTTAAAACCTGCTATTGTCATGTGAAATTATCACCAACTGGAAAAAATACTTTGCGTAATATTAAGTATCAGACTTTTTATTAATTTCTATCAATTTTTAACAGTTAATAGTGCAACACATATCAAATTATCCTCCCCATCGATGTCGACTGGTAACGTACCCAAAAGGCTGGCGGCATTACCACGTTGGATGGCAATGCCGATTCTTTGTGCAAAAAAGAAGCCAGCCCTTCACGTGAAGCATCGACCAGTCGCTTTGCTGACCGTGCGCAACTTTTGTGCAACACATTAAAGGTAAATTTTTAAAAGTAATGTACACCATCTAAATTCAAACCACAACCCAAAAACTCATCTGCAATTTATTTTGTATTGCAATTTGCATCGTGCAATGAATAGCTCCACAAATCTAAGGATTGTCGTCAAGTGTATGCTCAGGACCGGGTGAATGACCTCTCTGACATCGGTTTGTCTACACTACTAATGTTTGCACAGGTTCAGTATCGCGCTCTTCTCGTCTACGACAACTTTTGCTATCGTCTGATAAACTTATTACCTTATTAACTTAAAGTATCATCATAGGTATAAAAAAAAAAAAAAAAAAAAAATAGGTCGTAGTAGATCATATCAGAATAAAGTATTCTTAACCGATTTAAAAAAGGACGAGGTTCTCAATTCGGATGCTCATATTTTTTTATGTACGTATGTTTAGGCATTACTCCATCATGTGATGATGAATTTGCAAAATTATTTTTTATTAGACAGACTTCTATTTCGAAATCTTTACGAAATTGAAACGCATTGTAATTTCGTAAACATTTGATGACAAGTTTCAGAGACAGATAACGGAACTCTTTAATAAATGTCAGCAAATCTTCCGCCATTATTGCTTTTGTACATTTAATTATTGTTTATGCAATTTCATAACATAACATCACACCATAGAGTAATTCAAATCTATGTCCGTCGTTCATGCATTCTTGATGCACTACAATGCTATGAAGTTATTTTAATTTATCAAAAAGTACTTCTCAAGTATTAAGTAAAGTGTTAGTTTCTATTTACGCAGTATGAACTTTAAAGTGTTAAGAAGCCTTGTTGTTATTATGGTTGAAATTGTCGTGTTGTGTGACCAGTGTGACTTAAGTTTGAATAAGTAAATAGCTCGACCCCAATAGTTTGACCAAAATACCACGTGTTCACGCTAATCTGAACCCAGTGAATAATGCAGGAACTTCTTCAAACTCAAGTTGGAGAACTTCGAGAAACCTCAATTCAACATTACTAGGTTATGAAAATTGATAGATATTTATTGACATTTATGATATGGTTTCACACAAAGATTAGCATAAAATTTCATTTCAATAGCAGCGCGGCGGTTAAAATATTTGCAAATTTCTTCAAGTACTGAATTACCAAGTAATTACGAAACAAATTAGATTACCTATAACATTCGTGTACTCTAAATACGTAGAGATCTTATTCTGAATCGAAGAACTGTATCGAAACTTGATTGTCTTGGTATGACAGTAAATTTTACGTTCTTTGTAGTCGGACTCCACCAGCGGGAGATAATTATTATCACCTCACGTTTGACTATAGGATAAGTAGGAAAACAACAGCGTTCTTCATTGACAGATTAATACTTACTGTACAAGGTGAAATACAGTTAGTTCTATATTATCAATGGGATCTGACTTTTCAAAACATCTTTGAAAAGAAATTATGTGAATTAAATTATTGGAACCTCTAAAAAATTGTTTTGTGTTTTTGAACATAGTTATGTATTAATTAAGGAATATATTTATGTACTTACCTATATTAAATGAAACTATTATATGAATATATTTATTGGATACTACATAACTGATTGCTATAAACACATGACTGTTTTTACTCTTTCTTTTTTAATGTTTTACCTGCGCTCCTCGTTATAATATGTTATTTCTCTCACATCGATCGATCGCAACAGAATACACCGGTTGGTAATAGCTTTGGCTTCCGTGCGGAATAATTTATCAAGAGGCAATTAATTATGAAAGTGGAAAACATAAGTAGCTCATTACTCGAGTTCAAGTGCCGGGTAAATTGATCATATGCCTTATAATTACGAGTTCTATTCGGAAGATATGTGAGGAGCAATTAGTCAAATTAATTTCGGGTGTATGATATCATGACCTTCGCTAAAAAGATAGACTTGATGTTAACAAACTGAGGAACGTTTAGTTAAACAACACTAGCCAAGGCAGTCTTAAGATGGATGATCATTCTTCTGACACACATTAAGACCCCGCCGTTCCGCGAAGAAAAGCCAAGCCGTCAGTCTCGGTTACCATAAAACATCTTTCATTTTACAGGTAGTTGAAGCCCTATAAAGCCCGATAACTAGTCTAACTACAGAATTTCGATATTGCCAGTGGGTTGTGGAAATCAGATTACAATGACTTCACAGAAAATATCGAAGTTCGGCCGCTTCGTAGTTAGAATGAAAAACTAACCAGTTATAGAGGCTCGCAGGATGATAAATTGATGCTAAAGAACTAAATCTTATTCTGTGTTACCATTTTATACAATCAGGCAGATAGGGAGAATGTTATCGGTTTTCTTTTATGTACCACGGCTCGCCTTACATATTGGTTTATAGGTGATAGAACAAATAGGCAAGGTTGACCGGAAACTCTCTTACTTGATAACGATGTTAAGTAGTAGTTTGACATAATATTTTCTCGGTTTGCCGTAACTGGGGCCTAAGGGCGGAGCCTTTTCACACCACGTTTTTTTGTTGACCGCATTCTTTGCGCATTCTCAACGCGTAATAGTACACGTAATACAAATTGCTGAGCGTAGGTACTGACTAAGTTATACGAGCATTTATGGCGCTTAAAAAACCTTTGGTTCTAAAGGATGCAAAGCGTTAGTGATACGTCTATTCATAGGTTTTACTGGTGGTAGAAATTGGATGGCACAAAATTCGGCCTGGTAGGTACCACCGCGCACGATTGCGAAAAAACCCTCCATAGTCATCCAATCTCGGTTGGATTGCGTTCAGGGGTCAGCAAGTTCATAGAACTAGTGGGACTGGTGAGTGTTACGCGGTGCGGTTAACATGGTACGTGTATGTAATGGTGACCCTCTTTCCTGAGACTTTACCTTCAGCTTACTATCAGGCGAGGTAAAGTCAAATTGACGTGCCCTATATACAAAAAAAAAGGTGTTCAAAGCACATAGTATCCTCAATCTGTATCTGCAATACTGGTACCATGTGCTTATTTTGCTAATAAAAGAAGTAAATACAAGTAATCTACTAGCTAGTAAGTATACTTGTATGCTACGTATGCGTTACATTTTAGGCAAAATAGTTCTACGGCTGACGGGCAATGCCAGCAATTTTTTATCCAATCACTGACACAGTTTGCTACATTTAACTATGGGAAAAAAACCATTTAAAGTGACAGGTAACAAATCGGTAGGTGCACGGTGCTTTGTTGTGGGAAACGTGTGTTAACAATAAAGCATTAATTAATCACTCAGCTGTTAGGATCGTCTGTCACTTCATATTGCGGTTGTTTTCAAGCCTATTTTTTTGTAAGTTTATTTTGATCGGTAAGTAGGTCGAGTTTAGTTTTTGAAATGGCTCGCGAATCTTTTGTGGTATTTTCTACTATTTTTCTAAACAGCTATTCAAAGTAAAAAGGAGGTCGTTTTTAGTTCAAGTATTTATTAATTATACTACTGCATAGTGATAAGCCAATTTTAAAAATGAAGGTTTGTTTTGATTTTATTTCTAAGTAAAGTTAATTTATACCTCTTTTATTTTTCATTTCTATCTTTCAGTTTGGCAATAATATAATTATACGTAACTACTATGATTGATACGTAATATCTACTAAGTAATAAGGTAGAGAAACGAAAGTCCAGCACCAGATCCATCCATGGCACATATCAGTATGGCACCCACTCAGATTTTCAGGACCCAAGTTAGCATCATCTGTGAGTCGGTACATCAGCTGAATAACTAAAAAAGCTCTGGTGCAGGTTTACTTCTTGTGGTTGGAAGATCAGAAAAAAGATGCTGTCGTAAAAGTAAAGATAAATCACATCAGGCGATAAAAACATGGTAGAGTGGAATCTGGGCTCCAACATCCAAGCTTTGGTTGTAACCGGGATAACCGGTAAGATGATGATTAAAGAACCGACAGTTACCAGCTATATTCAACTATAGCTAAGATTATAATTCACTCCATCCAACAACTAAAAATGTAGCAACTGATAATCCAAAAGCATAAAAATTCCGTTTTCTCATTTCGAAATCTGAACAAGCTGCACACAATAGTGCGCTGAATTATCTCGTGCCAAGCATAAATCAGAATTACATACAACTTTCCATTCAAATGCTATTCTCTAGTCCCCTTGCTAATTACTGCAGTATATGAATCAACTCGGTTTTTCATTGCAACACACGCGATGCAAATATATAAAACTTCATAATAAAAATAATACACCCTCTAGAGGCTATAAAAAACTTCATATTTCACAGTACGAAGAACAGATAAAAATTTAAATTATGTAGAACATAATTCTGGAGCGTCAGTGAAAAGTGATACATCTCGAGTTATATCACTTTTAATTTTTTTTCATAAAGAGGATCTATAAAAAATTATCTATCTTTGACTCTTATCCCCGTATCTCTAAGGTTTAAAATGAGCGAGTTGATTTGGAGCATAATGATATAACTGAACGTTTTTTTACCATTTCAATTGTGTAAAATAATACTTTTAAAATTATATCAAAGTGAACTAAGCAATATTCAATGTATAATAATACAAATTGAATCAACGAGTTTTACACAATGTAAATGTATACATTAGAATTAGTACATTGTAATATAAGTACACTTCCATTAATATACATTTTAAAACTTCTTTACATTCGTTCGTGAAAAGTGATACAATTATAGTTGTACCAAAAACACAAGCTTATTCAAATATTTACATTATTTAAAATTAAGTGAAAAGTGATACAAATCCTCAGCGGTACTAACCTAGCGTACACCTCCCGCGATACCTACCCGCATTGAACACTGTGTGAACGGAGTGGTAATATCGAGGGTTTGGTGTTAAAACCCGATAAGTAAAAAAAACGAAAGTAGTTTTAATAGCCCACTAGAATCAGAATATTTTGCTTTTCTTAGTGATGTTTTCAGATAACCCTATTTTATGTGATATACTAACCAAATAAGCCAGTAAATGCATTATTAAATAAGAATTTATGATAATCTATGTAATATTTATTGTGGAGCTGTTCTGGCGTGAAGTACTGTCGCACCTGGCCAAAAACCAAAAAGTGTCTTGCGCATTTGTGGACTTGGAAGCGGGCTCTGAAGTCATTGTACAAGGGCTCCAGAGCCTGTGTTAGGATTAATGGTGCTTACACAGACTGATTTGGCATCTCAAAAGGTGTCAGGCAGGGATGTGGAGCCTCACCTTGGCTGTTCAATTTATTCATGTATAGCTGTATGAGTGATATGAAAGGGTGTTTATGTGGCATACAAATGGGAGATCTGCATGTTAAGCGCCTCCTATACGCCGATGACCAAGGTAAACAGCATGAACCTCATTCATGCTGTTTGCTTAAAGTGAAAGGTATGAAAGTAAATGCAAGAAAGACGAAAGTTATAGTTTTTGAGAGGAACCAAGAAATTACTGAATGTAACGTTATGATTAAAGGTAAACGTGTGGAGCAAGTGGCAGAATTTGTTTACTTGGGTAGTCTGTTTACGAGGAATGAGAAATACGATGGAGATATTGAAATGAGAGTGACTGCGGGAAATTGTGTGAATGGTGCACTGTACTCCTTCATGAGTGGTCAATCTGTGCTAAAAAGGCAGGATTGGCGGTTCATAACAGCGTGGTAATTGCCACATTAATGTATAGGTGTGAAAGTTGGGTATGGCAGAAAAAGCATGAGAGTAGAGTGAACGCAGTTGAGATGACATCTTTGCGGAGTATATTTGGAGTAAAGTTAGTGGATAGGAAGAGGAATATGGATATACGAGAATGGTGCGACCTGAAAGAGAATGTTGTAACGAGAAGTGGACAGGCAAACCGGGGTCGACCCCGCAGAGTATACACTGACCAAAATAAGGAGTTATTCCATAAAGGGCAGGTCAAAAGTACTTAAAACCGGCGGGCTTACATGAAAGGCTTAATGACAGTAGAGGAAGCTCGTGAAATATGTCAGGACAAAGGCAGATGGCGGTCTGTTAGTTGTCTCTGCGGGAAAAAGGCGTGAGCATTTGTATCTATGTATGTATTTATGTAGATATCGATCAGTATTGCCAAAAAAGAAAAGATCTAGAAACGATGTGCAAAAAAGAAATCATTCCCGAGGAATTTCATGGGTGGATACACATCCTGAAAACATTCAACAACATACCTGAATCTGAAACCAACAATGATTAACTATTATAAAAGGATTATCGTGATTCACTTGCTTTTTGTTCAAATAATAAAGCTAATAATTAATTAATAGAAACATATTTTTAATTTCTGGGGTAAAACCCAATAAGTGAGTCCCCAATTTACTAATTACAATTTTATGCAAAGTTTATTATAAAACATAGACAAAATCATAAAATATATTATCACAGATATATAATTTTACTAAGTTACTAATAATTTGCATTAATTTAATATATTTACCTATTTTTTATTGCCAGCAAACTTTATTTACGTTGGGTCTAACCACTCAACCCTCGATACACTTAAGTAATATCAATATACACGCTGATTATGTTCAGTTGTATCATCTTAACCACACTTTGTATCAAAGTACACATCATATTTTTATAGACTCTAAAGGTGTCTAATGATATAAATGTGTTTTTTCTGACAAATTTGTAATTAAACGTTCAATACAACTCACTATTACTTAAATGAATAATATTTATTTTAGCACTTTCTATTTTTTCATTTGTCTAGAGCACAACAATAGATTGTAAAAAAATTGTACCATTTATCACGAAACCTATAGAAAATGTGTAAAGTAAGATAAGTTAATTTGTATTAATGGTCACAAAATTGGTTAATAAATGTTTGATGTGTGTATTGATATAACTGTATATTTTTGTAAATTATAAAAAAACTATACATATTAATCCCCAAATTCAACCATAAAAACATTCGCTATTATGGTGTTCATTAATCGCAGTAGCAAGTTTTTATTTTAATTCACTGTAAAATGAATGACAATTTTTTAAAACTTTAAACTCGATTTTCTCAAAACTATGATTTTCGAGTTATATCACTCTTCACTGACACTCCAGAATTGTTGTGACATAATATTCCTAGTAATATGACAATGCGAAGAACACACACAGTGTTCTTATTTCTTAAAATTCTTCAAAGTAGTGGGTGCCAGGGGAATCTACTGAATACGCCAAAATTCAAGACTCATTCATGCCTATATTCACGTAAAAACGGTTGGGCGGCACAAGTTGAAATTGATTATATTCTAGAATGGGCATGGCAGGGGCAGAGTGACAATATACAGAACTACAAGATATTGTGCAGCAAAAAGTTTGAAGAAATTTCTTATGAAAGTTAAACATTAGTTCAGAAAAAATGAATTCAGGGATACGAAAACTAATTGAAGTAGTAAAATATATTTACCGACATAAAAAACGAAATTCAAATTGAATATCTACGTATCTTCGCCAGTGCGCAGTGGATCAAACTTTGAGTAATTTGAAACTATAGTTAAAGCTGAGCTTAAACGGTTGATTAACGAGGCGATTTAGGTGAAAGTTAGCAACTTTCAAAAGGAACTATCACCAATCAAATCAGAGGATTTTAATTTCAAAATGAATTTTTAAATTTTCTACACGGGGCGGCGAGTAACTTTTTAATTGAAAAAATGCCGTAATTAAGGTTTGCGTTAAAACCGTTTTTACTCCTGTTGCATTTTCTTTTGGGGGAACGGTAAACATCAAGAAGTTATGTTCTCAAGAATCTGTTCTCTGAGTGGAATGGTTTAAAGAATTAGTTATCGTGTACGAATTGTTTTTTTTTCAATAATGATAATTACCTAAATAAAACGAATAATTTATGATAAGCTAAGTCTAGTCGTTAGTAGTAGTAGTAGTAAGATAAGGTAAGCCTAGTCAGTTTCAAAAGTGAATGATGATTTCCAGACTTCAAGAAATAGGTTTTGATCGCATATGACTTGAAATTTTAATTTTTCGTCTGACGTATGTACTTTACTTCTTCGTTTTACGAGAAGACGGTGTATACACAAGAAACGGCTGAAAGAGAACCGGAGATAACCAGTACTCACCCGTCCCGAAGATGATGCACCGGGTGCGGAAGATTGCAAAACTATTTCCGGGCTCCTGAGCATAGGCTTGCCTGAGGGTGAGGCTACCCTAGAATCAAATTAAAAAATAATATTATAGTATGCGTAGTATCTTATCTATACGCATCTGTGTTACTTTCTTATGTGTACAAAATATATAATTAAGTATAATTAAGAATAAACTAATAGACAATGGTTTGCCACAGTATCCCTACAACATGTTAATCATATCCCAGTTCTGACACGAGCATAGAATAGGGATACTAACTAGTTTCGGGCCGAATAAATTGCAAGTTATTTTCCACCCCGTCGCCATCTATATTGACGTTGACACTTAACGGTACATAAATCTCCCGGTAGAAATAATTAAACGATATCGCTAGCCGGACAGTTTTAAAATATGGTGGTTATTTTTCGGTTACACAATTTTGTTTGGTACTATTTCGTCACTATAGGCCATTAATTAAAAAACAGTACAATGGGAGTTTTGTGAAATACGAATACATTTACATTATACGCGTCAATGTTTGTGTATTTGTATTTCACAAAATTCTCAAATAAAATCCTTTGAACAGAGCTAATTGAAAAATACAACTGACGATATGAGAATCGGCCCATTTGCTTATTCGTACAAGTCGCCACGCATACCTAGTCCACCACACATTAGACACCACTACGCGGCAAACATCATTCGATTCAGTCAGTTTAAGTAGCAAAAGAAAAATAAGAATATATCATATCTTGTGTAGAAAAATAAAATAAAAATCGTAGTGACAGTAAGAATAAATATCCAGGAATCCCATTTAAATCACACGTTAACACGTTGCAACCCAAAATTCATTCACATAATGGTTAGCCGTCGCCACTTTTATAGCACTACTTACCTTGCTTTCAACGCTTTCTGTCCGTTGGTTTTAAGGTTCATGTTTTTAATGCGTACCTGCTTTAATAGGTAATGTTCTTTTTTGTCTGCTTCCACTAAGAACACCACAGCGTCTATATTTTTCTCTGTCACTGCTGCCGTGAGATACTTTCGCGTACGCCATTACTAGTTACGTTCAGTTCACTTTATTCACCAAATTAATTAAACACCTTGAAAATGAATACACATATAATTATTATCACACCATAAATTTACGTATTCGTTACTTTGTTTTTTATTTACCTCGTACTTGATTTAATTGCATCTAAATTCATAATGTAATACACAAATGCCAAATTTTGGGTAGCCGCCAATTGCAAAACAAAAGAGAGATGTAATGAGAAAAATTCAATGGCATTATATTTTTTTTTTTATAGAATCGAGCACAGAGTTCCATTTTCAAATTTAAATTTTTTCTTCGTTTAGAAGTGGCCAGCTTGAAATTTTTTTTTATATATATATAAATATGTACTTATTAAAATTATAATGTTAATTATTGTACATAATTATTTAAAGTGTGTAGTTTTCTTGTTTCATACGGTCAGCGTGATTTTTAATAGTCGGGTTTTTTTTATTAACATCGATCAGCATTGCTCAATAAATTTCGCCCCCTTGTAAAGTTTAAAATTACACGCGAGTAAGTTTATAATTTATTCAATAAATTGGATACTGGAATGACGGTACAGGTCAATGGAAAGGGTTATTCACCCCCAAAATATTTCGGATGACAGTTATGTACAGTGCGTGACGATTTCAAAAGGGGGAATCCGTTTTTTGGGTCCAATATAAATAGGAAATATTCATGAAGTGTTGGAATAGCAGGTACATAGCAAAAATAAAAATGTCCCAAAAAATACAAAAAAAATAACATTTTATTTTGTATTTTTTGAGACAGTGTGCTTTTATAACATAATATTATGTATGTAATAAGAAACTAAAAAATACCGTTATTATTTAAAACTAGCCTATGCCCGCGGCTCTGCCCGCGTGGCTGTCGGTTTTTGCGTTACTTTATCTCCGGTTCTACCCAACAGATTGTGATCAAATATGCGTAAAATTTTAAGTAACCAAGACCTTTTTTTCAAATATCTCCAGTGTACAGACACATGTTCTTAAAAATGGTATAATGTAACTATAAGATAAACCACTACCTATTAAGAGGAGCAAAAGCAGCTGTAGGAACGATTGGTCAAAAATAGGTGACTAACCCAAGAACTCACTCACATCTTAAACTCACGTCATTACTATGTGTGCTATGGATTCAGACGGTGGGTGCGTGTCAAGTGTGAAATGTCCCTAAATATCATCTTTTACACCGTATCGTAATGTGCTGAATTTATTTTTGGTTGACACGCGACTGCCATGCGTATTATTATTTGTTTTTATTACATGAACAGTTTTGAATATAGGTTAAACATAGTTTTTTGAACGAAATTAATAGATACTAGATACAAGTTATTTAATAACGTTGTCATAATTAATTTAGTTTTAGAAACATCAAACAATTTTTTTTTCATAGTGT
Source organism: Lithosia quadra (assembly GCA_963576445.1). NCBI lineage: Eukaryota > Metazoa > Arthropoda > Insecta > Lepidoptera > Erebidae > Lithosia > Lithosia quadra. Next base: position 12,709,074 of record OY754886.1, read on the forward strand.
GTGTGTGTGTGTGTGTGTGTGTGTGTGTGTGTGTGTGTGTGTGTACATAAATAAATGAATAAAAAGAAATTTGAAATTTACTGCTTTTACTCTTACTGCGGGCTTCTAATCAATAACTGTCATAAGACTTTAGTTCCTTGGGATTAAAGTTCAGCTTGTAAGCCGAGATTGGAATAGCAACGGGTTGGAATTCAATAGAGCGTTATATTTACGTATACGAGATAGGGTGAGCTTACATCTTGTGATCTTGCCCTTGCTGGGTCAATTCTCGTAAAAATCTCAAAATTTAGTCTCAGTCTAATCTTGATTTCGTATTGAACTCTTAATAATGTCAAAAAGGCATTCTTTTTCTTACAAGAATCTTTTAACGCAGTAAGGGTATATGATTTTTGATTAATAATTTCATTGTATATATTTTGGTTATGACATTTATATTTTTGGAATCATCTTTAAAGCTGTTCATTTTGATATCGTACTTGAGAAGTTTAAGTGAAAATATTTTTTGATAATATACATTTGAGCGCCAAAAATCTACTGTAGGTATAGTTTTTCGTCACATAATAGTTTTACGTTTACGTGTTTAAAATGGGCTAGGGACGTTATCGTAGTGTAAAAGCAGAGAAAAATCAAACTCACTACGTCGTCAGAGCAATCTTTACGCACGTACGACGAGAAAAATGTCTGTACCTTTTGAACCGTCTTCGACAGCGACGTTCAGCACATATTGATTTCGATCCACTGATCCTTTAACCAACTACTATCAGAGTTGTGGCTTTCCTGCAGGTATAATTCGAAGCTTTAGTTATTATTGTTACGCTTTTATAAGATGATCATACCTACTCTGTTACCTACTGGTTATAAAAATTCTTCCAAAAAATAACTGACTTCAAGGTAATAAATTGGAATGGACCACACGGAGAAGAATCACAAGCCAGCTATCAATTAAAAAAAATCATCAAAATCGGTTCACCCAGTCGAAAGTTCTGAGGTAACAAGGTACTTTTTTTGAAAAATGAAAAATACAAGCATAAAATACACGAAACAACGTGAAACATGTTGTCAAGTAATGTTAATAAAATGTGGAAGTGCTGTAGATTCTATTCGACTATTACTAATATTATAAACGTGTAAAGTTTGTGAAGATGTTTGAATGTTTGTCATTCAATCACGCTCTAATAGCTGAACGGATCTGGTTGGAATTTCGTACAGGGATAGATTATAGGATACATTTTATTCATGGAATAGATTCTCATGGGAAACGGGAACCGGAACAGAATTCCACGAGGGCAAAGCTACGGGCAACAGATAGTACTTTATAAGTAAATAAACTTGCTGTTAGTACATATTTGGATAAGTAGGTACCTACAGAGGTTTGAAATTTAATGAAATAATAAAAATGAGTGAACCGAAGGGCACATCGCATGTTTGTTCGGCTTCCCTGTTTGGTGACTGTACAGAGGCGCTGCACGCAATGTTGGATGTCGCCTGTGACACAAGCATTGCATGTTTATTGATACCATAATATATGAATTTAGGTTATTTTTAAGGTGTCTCCTTGGCTTTATATTTAATTTTAATACTACCTAATACTTATTACGGCACCACTCGGGTTGCATCGGGTAGCCTAACGTGAAGTGTAGAGGGCTTAGTCCTTCTTTCGTTGAGATAGGTACCTACTCGTGAAATACGACTTGCCCGCCATCGTCATAATTTGAACGCTTAATGGATGTATGACTGTTTGCTACTCTTTCACGCAAAAACAGCTGAACGGATCTAGATAAAATTTGGTACAGAGATAGATTATAGTCTGGAATAACACAGGTCATTTTTCAACTCAGTGATTAAGTGCGAATTTTACGCAAGTGGAACCGCGAGCAACAGCTAGTATATCTTAAGTAATGCTTAAAATGGCTACAAAAGGTATGAAATATTAAATATGTATTTTTCATATAAAGAGCCTAACAGTTTGCACTAAAAGTCAACACTTCTCTCCAACAGCTCAAAATGGTCCAGAGCTTAAAGTGTTGTACAAATTTGCATTGCACGTATCGTGGAAAAAACCTTTGAATAAACGCAACCTGCATTTAAGGGGTTTATTTTAGCATTTACTAACAACGATATATCATATCTACTAATATTTATAGAGATACCTACAGTTTAAATTACAAAGACTGTATCTTGTTTAGTTATCAAAGTGTAATTAAAAGCCGGTAAGTAGGGTAGCTAGAGTTCACTGTACCCTTCTTAGCTTCCCGTCCCTTTCATAGCCAACCCAAAGTATGTCACACACGCGCTGCCTTCCTCTCAGGGTTGGCAGCGCGTGTGTGACACACTTGGTGTTGCACACGTTCATAGGCTACGGTGACCGCTTCCCATCAGCCGTGTGCTTGTCTGCCACCTACGTATTATAAAAAAATAACAATAGGTTATTATATTTAAAGTGAAGAATTGGAGTAGTTCGATCAAGCGAAGTACGTAACGACCGGATTAATGCCACTAAATGGTAGCAATAGCTCGGTATTTTTGACAACCGAATTACTTCAACTCAAAAGTTCGATCAACCGGAGTTGTCCCATTTCTCTTTTCCATGATAAACCAAATCATGGAAAAGAGAAATGGGATAGTGGACGGGGATGGAGGAGTGACGTTTGAAAATAAAAACAACAATACAAAATAAAATTATTTCCTTACGAACAAACCAATCCAGTCATTAAATTAATATTTTACGGAAGTTCAACACTTGTTGAACAAGAAAACAAGCTACTACGTAAACAAGTTACTATAAAAAAATATCGAGCACATCGAATTAAGAAGTTCTCGTTAAGTATACGCAGTCGAGTAGAAAATTGAATTAGTATCGAAGGAGACTTTATTTTTAGGGTACCGTTCGCGAAGAAAAACGACGCCGCCAAGTGGTTAAAAGGATCATAATCGCTATGAGGAAATGTCTCAACATATTATACGGGCTTTCAGAAATTCATTTTCGATGGGTAAACCATAATTATCACACCTACATAATGTCTCTCACATGTTTAAGCAACTTTAACAATAAAATTCTACTTCTTGCATTTTATAGCCTGGGATACCTACACACTCAATGCCATTCTCACTATCTCGAATTTTGTTATTTTTTGTTAAAAATTGACATGTTTTATTCCAATAATGCTTATTAAATAATACCGCGTTCGCATAATTTAATCCTGTTGCACTTGCCCGTAGTTTGCGCTACCACCTCTTCATTATGCATACATTTATTAGCAAAATTATTATAAGATTTAAATGAATTGTATGAAACTACAGCCCGACAAGTTTGTTTCCTCAACAATATTTAACATCTTCAAACTTCACCAACACAAATAGTAAATATGTACCATGGCGTGCGTGGCCTGTTGCCTAAACAATCCACCTGAATATTATATGTGAGTACGTAGATTAACATTTGACGTGAACATTTGGAAATTGAGAAGGGTAATATTAATGAAGGAACAAATTATTCATATATAGACATTTGAAGAACGGTAATTATCGATGTTGTTATTGAATATGCATAATGAAGAATCTTGATAAGTTAAATTACAGAATATTATTGTGACATGTACCAAAGACCATGCAAACTATTTTTTCTTTTAGTAGTTCATTCTGCACATCATTATTTATCTTTCATCATTCCAATAAAATCGTAATATTTATATGTAAACTTACTTTAGGAGGAATTTGTAGTTAAATATTACACGTAAATATGTTTGGTACGGAACCAATGCTATACCCAGATAAGGATGTCCTTGCACTGTTTTCCCTGTCATTGACGACGCGTGATTGCCTATATAGCTGACATACTTCTACTAACACTTGCTGTGTAAGGTACACAACAGTCAATTAAATAATTGTGACATTATAAATGTCTTCATGTATGCACTGGCAGTTAAAATCGTTACAAATGACCCATATGTGGACTGGCTTGAACGCGGCAATTTATTATTAAGTTGGTCACGTCAATATGACTTCACCTCGCAAGATTGTAAGCTAAAGGTAAAATCTCAGGAACTAGCATTACCAATGTCATCATTACATACACTTACCAGTGCTACATTAGTGGCCGTCAGATTGACGGCCTCATCAAAATCAAACTGGCAAGTAGGATGGTACTTTTCGCCAAAATATTTACTTAAATATTCTGCATTTCGGTACTTTACCTTTCTTTGTATCCAACCTACCTATCTTCCTTTCCTTTTAACCATTTAAAATTAGAGGGACAGTTGTGACGTTGTTCAAATAATAATTTTACCTACTAAGTATACCCATAACTTTCACGGATGACCAGTAGAGCAATGTATAAAATACAAACTCTGATTTTTATTTTACTCCCTTTTCCTTTTAGCTTTATTCCCTCCGGGGTAGGCAGAGACAGCAGTCCAACATTTGTTTCTGTCCTTACATACTTCACGAGCTTTTTCATCTGTCATCAAACCTATAATGCAATTTTTGATTTATTAGATGTGAGTATGCGCGGTGTTGCATAACTTTCCCTTGACATCGACGTACGATCAGACTTACGGCAATACGCAGGTGAGATAGTGGTCAAACGCGGGCCAAACATACACGTATCATGTTAACAACGGTAGCACTCAGCTTGATGACTCATCAAAAGAGGATTGTCGGCGCAGATCAAATTTCTACCACCTGTGATCCACCTATATGTACCACAAAAGAGTTATATCAAGTAGAAAAAATACAGAAAAGAGCAAAATGTATGTCTAAAACTGATAATATATTCCCAAAGAATCACAAAGTCAGGTTTTTGTCAAAATCACATTACGAATAAAGTAGCTTTTAGTCAGGAGAGTTTCAGGCTGCTAATATTTTTGTATTCCAGTGGTATCAAAGAGCATGCCGACCTACGGCCTGAATAATTCAGGCCTAACATCACTACAAGAGCAATATTTTTACACTGACTGATGCCTGCGGCTCCGCCCACACAGAGGTCTTTTATCTTTTTTTTTCATATCTCCGGTTCCACTTTACCAATAAAATTGTAATCAAACATACGGCAGATTTTAAGTCTGACCACGACCTATCCAGCTGAAAACATAAAACTACATAAGCGAATAGCTCGATTCCGCTCTAATCGCGATATGTATACCTACCTCCTACCCACAGTTGCGGCAAAAATACCGTTGAGGTGTGAATAGTCTTATATGAGAATTATAAAATCAATTATATGTATCTAATTGAAGTCCATACGTGTGTGATAATCAATATCGGAACAATGGAAACTCACCAGCAATCGCATCATAAATTTTGTATTAATCCCTGTCACAAAAAAAAATGGCGTTGACTGATGATCTGGTCATAGAAAGATAAGCTCTGTTCCAGCGCAGTCATTTTTTATAAACACATGGAAGTAGAGATAACAAAATGATTGAATCACGAGAGTTGCCACCGGTAGCTAATATTAATATCGATTTTATTTCTGATTACAAAACCAATATGGCTCACATAATGGATAATAAAATAATATACACGCACATTGCTATCCTTGAAAATTAAATGATATAGCTCTCTAGAGACTACCTACGTTCCTTGTGTGGCATAGTAGAAAGCTTTTTACCGAATCTAGTGATTGGTATGATCACAAAAATAATAATAGATATAGAAGTGTCATACGTATTAAAAGAAGCGCGAGGCGCCCTTGCGTCTAAACCAAAGATAGTTTACTTTGTAAGTCTAATTTAAACAAGCCATATTGTGCCTAATTAAAGGAAATAGTAGGAGAGCAGACCTTTTCAACTGCAAGATTTGAAATCAAAATAGTTGTTGATGGTAAGTTTCCCAGCTTGGTAACTCAGTAGGTACCTTACGAAATAGATTTACTGTGTTTCGGTGTTATTGTATTCCTTACTATACATAATTTTAATTATTTAACATTCATACATACTAGTGGTTTGGGTAATGGACTGTTGAGACGAGGTCTCGGGTTCGATCCCAGGTTCACTATGGCACACACCAATGACTTTTCGATGCTTTTCGAAGTTATGTGTGTATTTATCGCAGGTTTATTAGTGCCTCGGAGAGCACGTTAAGCCGTCGGTCCCGGTTGCCATACAAACATCTATGGCAGTCGTTACGGGTAGTTGGAGCCCTCAAAAGTCCAACCAGTCTAACTTGGAACTTCGATATCGCCATTGGTTGTGGAGGTCAGATGGCAGTCGCTCCACGTAAAATATCGAAGTTCAGCCGCATCACAGTTAGACTGGAAAGCCGACCCCAACTGAGTTGGGAAAAAGGTTCAGAGAATGATGATGATAACATTCATACATACCCAAACTAATGCTGACTGTACCTAATTCTATTTAGGTTTTTTTATACATATATACCTAAAACGAAATACCAATAGTATTAGAAATTTTATATTCGATTGGAAAAGATTAGCTACATACCTACCTGGGGACGGTCATTAGAAAATTCTTGAAACTAGGATTTTTTGGCGCAATGCCAAATATTGTTATTACTTATACAGTGCACGATCTCTACGTAAGGTAGAAAAAACTTACCCGTGATAAGCTATTCTTTAAGTGTATCTCTGCTAGTAATGGGTTTTGATATAGGTATATAAATTGTTTATAACCTTATCATTCCACGAATTTATTAAGTTCAGTTGATTATTGTTAGCATATTACATGCACATTAAATATTTTCAACATTTAAATTATGTATATTTAAACATGCAATATTTTATTTCGCATTACGAAACGTCACAGAAAAAAAAATAATAACTTTATTTCACTTAAAATATACATTAGACTAACAAATTTTTACGAAACCAAATACCGATTATAACACAGAACAGTGTTAAAATACCACATTTGACTATTCTGTGGGTTACAACGTATCCTGAGAATACTGCGGTAAGAAACTCAAAAAGTTTTGTGTCATCTATTTACAAAATGTTTACTTAATCTAAGTACAATGTTTTGATTGAGTGGCCTGGCAGAGTAAACCTTTATGATTTCAAATTTAAGTTTTACTCTTAATTATGTTTTTTTTGTATGTTGATTTACCTATCAACAAAAACAACTAACGTTTAAGTATTCACAGACGAAGCCGCAGGTAACAACTAGTTTATAATAATTGTAAAATACAGTATGTTTCTAAATTTGAACTACAGGTCAGTTAACTGTATTTTCTACCACATTTTTGAGCCCTAAGTTTATTATTGTAACTTCCGCGGCGTACGGCTGTTCCGCCAATAAGCCCTACATATTGTTGGTTACGATCCTCGCAGTCAGGCTTACAGCTTATAGTTGAGCTAGATTTAAGACCTTGTTAGTACTGTTCGCCTTTAGATTTTATTCATTTCCGTATAGTTTGTCCCCGTATAGTTTTATTGAATCTTGAAATATGACGTAAAGGAATAGGATGCAATGCTTCTTCGACATAGATGGGCGTAAACACCAACCAGTATAAGTGATCAACTTAACGAGCTGCAGTGCAGCAATTGTTTATTGTTAGAACCTTTCCCCCTTTGCAAAAGGGGAGATAATGGACACAAATAGGCAAACTGGAATCTATATAATTATGTACATACTAAATTTCAGCCAGGTTCGTTTAGAGTGTGATTGAGTTACAAACACCCCAACATCCAAACATCTTCTCTAACTTTCTCATTTTATAATATTAGTAGGTAGTATACGATATAGCAATAAAAATATCTTATAGAATACAAATAGTTGCGGTTGCGGTTGCAAGTACCTACCTACCACTTTACTAATCAGTTAATTCCAAATTTAAATGACCCATCCCGCCATTACGATCACACTCAAACAAGGTTGATCCCACTAAGTGTAAAATAACATAAAAGAAAGCATATTATATATTTTATACTTGACCTCAGTCCTTACCCGATGTTGTTAAACGTTATACTTCCTTAATAAATACAAATAAAGAACTACTGAATCCAAGTAATGGCTGCTATTTTGTACCAAGAGTTCCATAGGATCTGCCGCCAAAGACCATTAAGCTTATTTTAAGCTAGCATAATGCGGCGATCCTACTTTAATTCCTTAATTCATTGAAACAATATCCCAGCTTCGGGTTTCTGAATCATAAATGCAATTGCATTTGCCAACAAAAACTAGTCTAACTTAAACTAAAATGTTAGAGCTTAGCTAATTGTATTTCTAATGGAATTAAGTTTTAATGAATTGTGCTTCAAAAGTTTTACTTGAATTATTATTCCAGCTAAAAGTATATTGGATTGAAGTATGTGCTCAAATGCGCTAGAAATAAATTGCTTTTCTTTATTTCTTAAGATGTCTTTATAAGTAGGAATGTTTATTTTGTATTCAGTAGATATTGAGATGGACTACGCAGATTTGAAAATAAAATAGAAATGAGTATGAGAAAACGATTGTAATTGCATTTTCATTTTCCAATTTGTTCTTTTAGATTAAGATTGTATCAGTAAATATAAAACTTAGGTTCTCTTTTATTTACGAGTATTTTGGAAATGTCCCGACTGAGAATGTAAGGTTAACTTCTTAGTAGTCAAATAAAATATTTTCTTTATTGAGTTAATACTCTTGGCTGTATAATCAAATTGTTGACTTAGTATTCCATTCGCATTAGGTAAGTACTATGTCAATCATGGTAGTAAAATTATTCTTATAATTTCTTATAAGTATCTTTTTTACGCTACTAACCGGTAGAATACATTTACTTTTCCTAAACCATAATATAACCCTGAACTCGGTGTAGAAAAAACGTCAAACTCAATTATTCTGTACCGGTAATTTATTGTAATATTACAATTACATAAGCTGACCTTGTCACAATATAACCTTTAATAATACCAATATTCAATAAAGGACATAACGTTTTTATTAATCTACTTCAATGACTCAACCACTAAAATTTAAAAGCTTTTTATTGCTACATCACCCCGTATCGAGCGCAATATTAACGCCATACTCATTACCATAAGCCCTGCATCACGGCAACATAAAATACCCCATAGCAATAAATCATGATACACTTTTTATCGCTCGGATAAAAAATTTAAATACCCATGAATAAAACATTTAATTTTCATTGGTGACATACTCTGTCATCTTAGAGTGATAAAGTTGTAAACGATTCTCGAAATTGAATGACTAGGTAATTTGTATTCAATGAAAATTGTATTTCAGCTTCAAAGAGATTCTTGTCAATGTTGAATTGGATGACTAATATGACTATAGTAACGAAATCAAAAGGTTATATTGTTATCAAAAATACTTGTAAAGTTTACATTACATATGTGATGCAAAACTTTAAAATCCTATTCTATTCTTCCTATATATATAAATATAAATTCCTAATTATAAAAGTTTTTAAAGATGTTTGGGTGTTTGTACGTTTGTTACTCAATCGCGCTCTAATGGTTGAACATTTTTGACTGTAGTTTGCTATACGAATAGATATAGTCAGGAATAACACATAGGCTAGTAGCAGTAGGTTTCAACGGGTTGCACAACCCAGGATATAACTGTTTATAATTATTCTCGTGTCACATTGTTTGTAACACAACTCATCCAAAAAGCTTGACCGATTCTTGTGAAATTTTGTATGTATTTTCAGTAGGTATATTCGGAGAAACGAACGTAAACCTTATTTTATCTCGGGAATAGGTTCCTGTGGAGCCGTAGGCAACAGCTAGTTTATCAATACAATTATCATCATTATCATCACTTTGACCTGGGATCACATTTAGGTGTAGTTGGTTTGATCCGGAACGTCTTGGTGGGCCCATACATCAAACACCTTTTTGTAAATATAGGTAAAAAAAGAATTTTCTTCTCCTTTCTAAAATATATTTCTACTGTAAATACTGAAGCCTTTGTAAGGATAAAGGTTCAGTCCTTACAATGGTATTACTTACAAATGTATTTTTAGTAGGTATAAATCCAGCAGCAAGCAAAATCATACATAACGTTCTCTATAATCGATCAAATTCTATCGATATAATAACGTTATTATAATCTTACCTTTATGAAATTCATGAAATAAATAACAATCTGTTACATTTACCGTGTGTTCTTTTCATAAATACATACACATTTTTCTTTCATGTTGCTTTTCTTAGAATTATACCATAATAGCCTGTAGGTAATATTTTCATCTCATATTCCTGTAACAAACCAACATTACTCCTTTGAAGGGGTCTATGGAGGTCCCATCAAAATCTTTGTTACTATTATTGGTGAGTCTCCCCGTGTCCATGGCTACTGAAAAGCATCGGAAACGTCGGATGTAAATAATAACACCAAATAAATCGCGTTAGAATCAATTAAAAACAGTTTTTTTAACAATACCTACTGTTTGAAACTCTTTTTTTTACACTCCGTAGGTGGCAGACAAGCACACGGCCCACCTGATGGGAAGCGGTCACCGTGGCCTATAGACGTTGGACGTGTGCAACACTAAGGGTGACACACATGCACTGCCTACCCTGAAGAGAAAGGGGAGGGCTAGGAAGAGTTGGGGAGGCTAGGAAGGGGTGGGGAGAGGAGGGATACAGTGAGCTCTGGCTACCCAACTTACCAGCGGGAACATAACACGATGGTTATTATGGCCGCGGTCTTCTGTAGGGCGGAAGTACTACCCCAGTCGGACAGCTCAATTTGGAAGGGAGATACCGTCGTGTACTACCTCCTCACTAGTATGCTAAGTACCTACTCTAAAAATGGATTTTCAGTTACAAGAAAAATATCTATTACGACGATCGTAACAATTTTAAAACTTAGTGCTAAGATTTATATTAAGCTTTCAAACAAAAGTATAGAAAAAGCTTTCTGTGAATGAATCATGGTTCATTGTTAGTAATTGGAGACTTGAAGAATAGATTTCTTAGAAAACGGACATTGATTATAATGTTATTATGCAAAGAAGGAATAGCAAAATCTAGTTATACAATGTGACAGTTATTTCACCTGACAAGGGCGAACTTAAAAGGACGATTTTTATATAACGTTTGTTGATTATGTTGGTGTTGGAGCCGATTCTATCGCGCATCTTGAAAAAGCTTTATTTGAGTTTGTGAATTTCATTCTATTTAATCTTAATATATATAAATCTCGTGTCACAATGTTTGTCCTCAATGGACTCCTAAACCACTTAACCGATTATAATAAAATTCGCACACCATGTGCAGTTCGATCCAACTTGAGGGATAGGATAGTTTTTGAAACGGATTTCGACATCCACGCGGGCGGAGCCGCGGGCAACAGCTAGTCAGTTTATATATTTAGAATTTGAAGAGATAGGTACTTAATATGAATGAAATTTGATGTAGGTACGTATACTGTAAAGTATATTGTGGCTTAGTATACATGTTCAATAGTTTCTATAGTTTCCTAAAAAATGTATTTATGTGTAGACCTATTGGCGATATCGAAGTATATAATATGTATATAGTATGTATAATTAGACCAGCTGTCACGCAAAAACCGCGCCAAGACGTGGAGTTGTGAAAACCATACCATACCATACCATAGACCAGTTGTCGTTCTTTTTAGGGCTGCAACCTGTAACAAAAGAACTACCATAGATGAAAGTATGGCAACCGAGACCGTCGGCTTAACGTGCTCTCCGAGGTACTAATAAACCCAGACCAATGCAAATAGACATTAGACATTATTAATGCATACAAAATATATTTGCACTGAGCGGGAAACAAACACGCGACCACTGATGTAGCAGTCTAAATCTCTACACTATTATAACACTTGAATGTTTACCTGAAATAAGATTAAATGATGAGTAAAATGAAATATCTATTTGATACTTTTTGCTCGACTAATCCACTCTATAGTTTAAAAGTTCTCAACATGCGAAAACATAACATAATATAAGAAAAACGTTGGCTATCGGTTGTGGCACAAAACCTAATACTAGCCACAGTTCTTATACAAACTTGTATCCAACTGCCAACTTGTTTACAACTGTGGTCAACAGACGTTTTCATCCCAGTTATTTTACCGCACGACTCTTGGCGATGAAGTTTACAAATATAAAAAAATAAAACCTCAGTAAGTAGATACTTAAAGAAGTCGAGACTGGAATATTGTTAGAAGAAAAATTGTTACCAGCGTTTCATGAAGCATTTCACTTTAATTTACGGGATATTTCTGTAACAGTCAAGTAGAGTTTGTATTTCTTTTACAAAATGACTGGCTAGAAGTCTAGAACATCTCAGGCTCTGGCTCAGTAGCGAAGATTTATTATAAATTTTAGTTGACTTAGATGAAAGTAATGGCAAAATTAGTTGTAAATTTTAAAGACTTTAAGACAAGCTTTCTAGTAAGTGCGTAATCAGACAAATTAAATGAGCCTAAACATGACGGGATTACAGCCCTCTTTGCAGAACCTCCATCAGGGAGGAAGAAACGGCAGCACACGTGCTCCTACACTGCCCTGAAACCGTCGCATACAGGGCCAAGTACTTCTAAGATAGAGATACGCTCCAGAAAATCAACTCTTCCAAGTGGTAGGGTGGATCGAGCAACATTCCCACCCACATGCAAGAATCGCACCATGACGTAAAGTTGCGGACAACAGCCCGAGAAACCATACCATACCATACCATGACGGGATTACCTTTTGTAATTCAGTAGTTTCTATGACCACTTACCGTCGCTATCTTCAGATCCTGTATATCACATAGTATCAGAGTATTTGCCAGGACAAAAAAAAACGGACAAAAAAAATTGACTTTTTGAACACTTTGTTCAAAAAGTTATGGTTAATTTTTTTTGTCCGTTTTTTTACGTAAGAATATACCTCAAAAATATCACAAAGTATTTCCTTTTCATGTCAATTATTATTAAATTTGCATCAGCTTTTATATACACAATAGAGATTGATTTATGTAGCTTAACGTATAATTTTTAAGTACATTAGGTAATACAATTTATAAAATGTAAACTGAACTGCAATTACTTTAGTAATAGTTCCTGGTCATAATGTGTCGTAGCATGCTAGAATAATATTATCGTTTAAAAATAATGTCGTGTAAAATGATTAGTATGGGTTTCATTGGAACTACAAAACCTGGTCTTGTACGTACAGTTCCATGTTTAAGTTCAGTAGGCCAAGCACGAAATAATATTGAATAGTAAGCGTATAGTAATCGTGACGAGAGACTAGAGACAGTCCGGCAGGTCCGGCCAATAATATTGACGATATTATTGGGACGATATTATATAATTACGATACAGGGTTGTAATAAAAATATTGACTGTCTTCAGTCTATCGTTACGAATACTATACTCTTACTATTTGAATGTAATTTTAACCGTGGTTCATCAAGTCATGTTTCAGTGACCCCCGTTTACTAGGCAATAAAACTATACATAAACCCATAAAAAATAACACAGTACTTATATCTACTAGTAAAACATAAAATGTAGGTAATATACTGTTACGTAGACTGCCTCGCTGAAACCAGGATGAAAGTTTACGCTACAAAGACAATTTATTAAATAACTTTGCTGAGGCATGCGGCAGCGCCATGTCTACTAACATATATTTCGATCTAAATATTTTCTTCTAGAGCACAGTTTTACAATTTTCACATTCACGTTTCACTGTGCATTGTTACAAAAGATTATACTTTAAGGCTGATAGTCTAAAATAGCTATAGTTACTAACTCTACTTAGAAATCGGCATCAGTATTACCACTGCACATAATAATACACTCGAGAGCAATGAATCCGGGTCACTTAAAGAATGTTAAAAATCTCGGAAACTAAAAATGATAGGTTAATGCAATAAATTGTATTTAATAGACAATGTAATACTCCTTAAATGAAAGTAAAAAAAATATGAGTCACCATACATTTTATTAACACAAAATTACATAAAGAAAAAAACTGCTGATCTCTCCTTAAAACAAAAATAGGAAACATGAAATTTTTGAACTTTATTACGATTTTCTTGAATTTTAATACTTCGTATTGCCTCCTCGTGCTTCCATTACTGCGTTTACGCGGTTTGGCATGCTGTACACCAAGTTCCTTATACGATTTTGGGGAATATTCTCCCATTCCTCTGTGAGAGCAATTTTGAGCTCACGAAGCGTGATTGGGGGAGGGTTTCGTTGTTTTACGCATCTGCCTAGCTCGTCCCAAGCATGCTCGATCGGGTTGATATCCGGGCTGCGCGCTGGCCACTCCATACGAGTAATGTTCATCTCTTGAAGGTAGTCATTCACAATCCTACCTGTATGAGGTCGGGCATTGTCATGCATAAATATAGCATCCTCACCTAAATTGACCATAAATGGACCAACGTGATCATTGAGGATTTCTTCCACATATCTTACGCTAGTTAAAGAGCCGTTTTCTATGATCACCAGCTCTGTGCGACTTTCAGAAGAAATTCCGGCCCACACAAGTACAGACCCACCACCGTAGGCTACTTTTTCTTCGATGCATGCTTGCTTGAATCTTTCCCCTGGTCTTCGATACACTCTGTGTCTTCCATCGTGCTTGTAGAGCATAAATTTTGATTCGTCGGAGAACATAACTTTTGACCAATCTTCAATACTCCAATTTACGTGGCTCTGGGCATATCTTAGTCTCGAAATACGATGCCCACGCTCCAGTTTAGGGCCGTTTGCAGGTCTAAGGGGTTTTAAGTTAGATTCAGCAAGCCGACGTCTTACTGTCCATGCACTTGGGTTACTTCCTCCGAGGCGTCGAAACTGATTGGTGAGTTCAGTTCCTGTGAGAAAGCGATTTCGAAGCATGGTGTTCACCAAGTATCGGTCTTCTCGTGCTGTGGTACACCTGGTTCTGCCCGTTCCTGGTCTGCGTAGGTTAGAACCAGTTTCTTCGTAACGTCGGAGAACTCTTTGTACTGTTGACAGCGACACACCGACAGTCCTGGCTGTATCGCGCTGACTCCGGCCGGTTTCCAGCATTGTAAGTATTCTGGTGCATTCTTCAGGCGTAAGCGACATAATTTCAGCTTGAATAATGAATATAGAGCACTATCAACATGGTTTATGTACCCACATAAATGACAGATTACAAACAAAAGCAAAACCAAATGCTGTAATTTCGTAGTTCCATCTTCGAAAGTGGCCCTTTTTCAAATTTGATTTTTTTATGATATAACTTTACAATAACTAAGAAGTTTTAATACCTTCATTTAAGGAGTATTACATTGTCTATTAAATACAATTTATTGCATTAACCTAGCATTTTTAGTTTCCGAGATTTTTAGGATTCTTTAAGTGACCCGGATTCATTGCTCTCGAGTGTATTACAAGATTTTGTGTCTTGGGATGTGCAGGGCTTCACCAAGTCCTTTGGCTCCAAGTCAACCTTTTTTTTAATATAAGACACGTCAAAATGACTTTACCTCGCCTGATGTTAAGCTAAAGGCAAAGTGGGGTCACCACCACATACACCGGTAGTGCTACAGTGGCGGCCCTCAGCTTGACGGCCTCATTAAATGCTTTATCACGCCCCGCTTAAAGGCCCCGGGACTATAGGAGGCAGGAAACACATGCGCTGGTAAAGAATTCCAAGTCCTTAACCTTACTTAAAAACTGGTACACCTAATAATTGATGAACGAGGTTATGAATTTACTGTCGGGTTTTGGGGTCTCGGGGTCAAATAGCAGTCCCTGCCATGAAAAGCTAAAATAAACCAAATATTGGATTAGTAAAAATGCAGTACAAGAATTGAGTTGAGGCCGTCAAGATAGGGACCACCAAAATGAGGATCGTCAGCATCTAGGTTGGTGACCCGCACCTTTTGGACTTCACCCAGTTTCTCACCATTCAGCAGGGTGTATTCAATCTGTGTAACCTCACCTTAATATAATAATATTATGTTATTTGTTTATTACAT
The DNA here is from genome assembly GCA_963576445.1 of Lithosia quadra. Classification (NCBI taxonomy): domain Eukaryota; kingdom Metazoa; phylum Arthropoda; class Insecta; order Lepidoptera; family Erebidae; genus Lithosia; species Lithosia quadra. The sequence goes on from OY754886.1 coordinate 12,724,972, forward strand.
ATATTGGATGCAGTTTCTCATATCGGAATTATCGCCATTATTTGTATAAATACTGTGCTGGTTTAAAGTCTAAAGCAATACCAAAGTTTTATAACTTCTTTAGAAATTTACATTTAAAAAGGAAACATAGAACAAAAATACTGCAGTTTACTTGTGTTAAAAATAAGTATGCAGTCACACACAGTAATAACTTACCTAACACTTAAAGTTGCAGCATTATAAAGTAGCTAATTTATTACCGTTTTATTAAAAAACACCTACTGCCTACACTTTCATGATCGAATATAATATATTTTGTTCAACAAAGTAATAAATTATATTAAATATAACAAAATAAATCATATCACTACTTGACATCGTTGGAAGTTTACGTGAATATTTAAATGTATAATACATTTAAATAAAACTGTTTTTAACGAATTCTATAGCGATTTATTTGGTGTTATTATCATTTTAACCTGACGTTTCGGTTGCTTTTGCAGGAGCCGCTATCATTAAAAGACTGAATATGGTGGATATCTTATAGTTTAAAGTGTGAATTATTCCAATGTAAATAATAATAACACCAAATATATATCGCGAGGAATCCATTGTAAATAGTTGTATTTTTTTCCATATTCAGTCCGTCAGTAGACTTTACCCCGCTGGATGGTAAGAAGCTCGGGTAAAGTCCAGAGGATACGGACCACCATTCTAGATATATCATTCGTCCCAAAATGGCGTTCCCTAACTTGACGGCCTGAAGACTTTATAGGGAATTTTTAAATATATAGGCTACTAGCTGTTGCCCGCGGCTCCGCCCGCGTGGATGTCGAAATCCGTTTCAAAAACTATCCTATCTCTCAAGTTGGATCGGACTGCACATGGTGTGCGAATTTTATTATAATCGGTTAAGTGGTTTAGGAGTCCATTGAGGACAAACATTGTGACACGAGATTTATATTATATTAAGATTATAAAAAAATACTACGCGATTGCTGAAAAATAATAATTGAATAGGTATCGTGTTTAGTGATAATTTAATAGTCAACATTCATTTATATGCGACATTAGTCGTTTTTCTAGTTATTGCCATAATTGGTGAAAGGTATTCGTTTGCATGCGCACGAGGTAGCATGAATAATATATTACACATTAATATGTACATAGTTTATTTCACAGTTTTGACGCTGAATATGTAGTTAAAAGTAATGTATTTAAAACTATGGTTTTTATAATAATTAAAAGAGAAAACTTAGATATTGTGTAAATTATAATGTTTTGACAAATGTACCATATTTCGAAGAACCATGGCAAATAAGTCATTCGAGTAATTCCACAATAAATAAATTGTATCGCCGAAGTTTATTCGAAATCATGTATACCTAATATTACCATGCTTGTTCCAAATGATAATATTAGTTAGAACTAGAATGATGGTCCGATTGCAGCAGCAAACGAACATTGATTAGTTTATTTAGTTTATTTATTCTCAATGTTATATCTTGATTTGATGTAATAAATCACGTTTCAAATCAATGATCCGTCTAACTATTCTTTTCTCACTACACTACACTACAGTATAACTTTCACAAACACTTTAAGTTGCTTTGACTTTGAGCTGACTTCAGTTAAGTCGATCCAATGACGAGTATCGAGAATACTACATTTGCTGTAAGACGCAAATAGGTGGTAAAGGTAAAAGTACTCTTAAACTAGTCTGTACTTTATGCCACTAAGGATTATCTTTTTCGTCTTATCGTGTTTATCAAAACATACCTACTTTTTTTTATATAGGACATGTCAAAATGACTTTACCTCGCCTGATGGTAAGTTAAAGGTAGAGTCTCAGGACTGGGGTCACCACCACATACACCGGTAGTGCTACAGTGGCGGCCCTCAGCTTGACGGCCTAATCAAATGCTTTTTCACGCCCTGCTTAATGGCCCCGGGACTATAAGAGGAAGGGTAAAGAATTCCAAGTCTTTATGGTGCGGCAAATAAAAGAGGCATACTTAGACAAGGGGCGTTATTCTGTTTGACATCGAGTTCTAACCTCAGTCGAAACGTGAGAACTATGAGAAGTTGGTCGATTTCATTTAATTAATTTAGAAGAAGGAACCGGTGTAAAACTAGACCAACTTAAATATGTCCGCTAATGCAAACGTGCGCGATTCCGGCACGGTTGGTCAAACAGAATAAGGGGCCTGGTAAGTGATCATCTCAACACATGGACACCTACAAAACTTGATATGCTCAAACATATCATATTTTGTGCATTATTGATTCTTTAAAAGCTTTGTGAGCCTCTATACAAAGTGACGTTATTAAGTTAGAACCAGAGATATAAATACAAGTTGATTTTATTGTCGTTTTGGACCGAATTATTTTGGACACAGTTTTGATTACAGGATCGATTGGAGCCAATAATTTAAAAATTTTAAAATTTTGTTTGTAAAAATCTCGAACACTGAACAATCACCAAACATCCCGGACGACCGCGACAGTGCCAGCACCGACATGTCATGACTCGAAATATGCCTGCGAGCGCACATTCATTCATTAAAAATTGACAGTGAATTTTTATCGAAGCTCTAATAATGTTTTTACTCGAACAAGTGAAAAGATTACAGCAAGTTATTTTTTTATTCTAACTCGTACAGCAATTTGGACATGTGAAAATGATATCACATATATTATTCCGAGTAGGTAACCCCCTTTCGGGTCCAAAACGACTACGAAATCATACTGTATAAAACGATAACCGACCGCTACCTACGCGCGAGCCTAGAGCCGCGGGTATCAGTTAGTCATAAATATATTAAATTCTGTAGTAAATACACACTTTATGTCAACAGCTCCAGGCTTCGCTATGTATCATAATACAGTAAAAGAATCATCCTATTTTAGGTAGCAGTGGATTACATACCCAGGGTGTTTTCTTGAATTTGCTTACCCGCTGTTCGTCGCCGGCATCTTGCCAGCGTTGTACGGCGAAATTTGTTTTTATTTTATAGGAGGCCATAAGAGTTGCAGGAAAAGAAACGGGTTCTTAATGTAAGTGAATTTACGTTTGGAACCACCTTTATTTAAACGATTACGACACTGAGATTTTACGGTCGTTTTGGAGCCGAAACGAGGTAACTGACCTAGGTACCACCTTTTTAAGTCTACTAAAACTAAATTTACTAAAACTTATTCCAGAATCTAAAAAAGTACTTTTCTGAAAACTGCATCAAAATTGGATCAACGAAACGCGAGATAATCACACACAGATATACAGGATGGTCTTTTCAGTCTCCAATTTATCTAAAATACTCATTTACCAATCATTTTAATAATGTTTGGATAAATTCAAATAAAAAGCGCTGCTGTAATTACATTGTTGTTAAATTAACAAAGGAAATTTAGTTACGACTTCCAGTATCGTGTACACTGATTATTTTACAACGTCAATTTTCAGTAACGATAACAATGATTTTAATGGTTCAGTCATAAAATAAAATGCAGTAAACAGTAGAACGCAATTAGCCGAAGAAGGAAACTTCGATTTAAAAGCAAGTTTTGAAATAACAAGTACAGTGAGCGTCAAAAGTTGATGGTCATATCCAGGTGTCAAAAGTAGGTGAAGCCACAGAGCGTCGAAAGTGAGTATTGCGACAAAGTTTTAAAATTTGATGATGAGTTTAGAGTTACATTGACGTTCAAAGTTGCCCGAAAGTATGAAAGCAATTAAATGTTAACAACCAGTTGCATTCGAGGCTTTCACATAATGCAATGCTAATAAGTTATTACATAATAAAAATACTTTTTTAATAAATGATTAGCCTGACAAAATATAATATGAGCCCAAACACGAAGGGTTGAATTTTTTTAAGTTCAGAAGTTCTTATGACCACTTACCGTCGCCATCTTCAGACCCAGATCACGTAGCATCAGAGTTTATTTGATAAGATAAAACAAATGAGTTTAAACTCGATGGGTTTATCTTGTTTAGTTTAAAAGTTCATATGGACACCTTCCACCTCCATCATCAGAACAACTTCATAGTACCATAATATTGTCGAATTGTCACCAAAGATACGCAATTATACTAAATTTGAGCACAATTTGACATCAGGAAATGGTTCTAATTAGGCTTCCAAGACTTGTTGCTGTACTAACAAACTCACAAATAACAGAGCAAGTTAAATAAAAGCTTTTAGTGGTTATAGTACGCTAGCGTGAGTTTTCACCACACTACGTCAAATTCAAAGTGTCACTACACTACAATTATAGTAACTTTAAACCACAATGATAGTGTCATATGCTACTCACACACTCTTATAATAATATATAGGTGTTACTTGTACAAGAACTTCAATAATATTGAACTCCTAGAACACAGTTCAGCTCCTGGATTATGTGGAGAGATGGTCGTCACATCAGTCTACGAGGAATCAAAGCTCAATTGTTTAAAACTTTTACAATCAAATAGTTCATAGAGTTCAATTTATTGTTCGACACATCCTGTATACGAACTTATATTATATACAGATAAGGAAGACAAATACAAAATTCTATTTTTATATTCTGCTACTGAAATTTTACTAGTTATATTATAACTAATTAGGCATACGGAACCCAACTTTTGACCCGGAAAAATGAGAGGCCGGCTTAAATTGCCTTTCTTCATTATTGTAGCGTTCTCGTTATCTAACGTTGGACTGGCAGTTTGATACCTCTATAGGGTAATTAAAACTTCTCCTAAATAATGAAAAAAACAAGAATAAAAAAAATATTATTGAACGTATTTTTTTTTATAATATTAGGTAGGTACTGAACGTATTTTTTTTATTCTTGTTTGTTTGTCGGTTTATTCAGGATAGACGCAAAAAATACGTATGTTTGATGGCAATTGGTTAAGCAGAACCAGAGATATGACCAAAAAGCGAAAACAGACCTCCACCCGGTCCAATTTTATATCGTTATTTAAATAACCCAAGTATTTTTTTTATATCTCCATGGTACAGGCACAGCTAATTCACAATTTCATAATAGTATAGGAGTAGGAGATTCAATGTAACCTACTCGAACAATTCAACTTACAATGCCAAGGGAAGCAGCATTTGTTTTATAATATCAATTCAGGACTTCAATAAAAAAGTCTACAGAATTTCACGCAGGTCATCGCACTGACCCTAGTTTTACCTTGAACCTAACCCTACCCTACCTCGATCTATCTTCATTTAAAATTAATATAAAATAAACATCAAAATCAGAGATATAGGAATATAAGCGTATTTAAATAATTTAGTTTACGGTTAATAGCAGTCAAGCTCTAATTGTTGGTTGGCGTGTAGCGTTAGGTTAAATGTTCCTTGGTGGCTGTGGTTTTTAAACATGTCACCTGTAATGTATCGCTCCTGTTTCAATTCAAATAAGAAACACGTTATACGGCTATGAATTTTTAAGTTGTTGTTCTGAGAATAATTACTTACCTTCTAGCCTTATTTTAAAAAGAATTTAGTCACTTTAACAATGGAAAGAAAAAAATAGTTTGCTATCAATTTCCAAGAAGCTTTAAAAACTCTAAAGATATAAAGCCCGCCGCGCTGTGTTGGCCAGTAGGGTGACAGGTGATCGTACTGTTACCCACTCTTACGCTCTCCACCGTGCCCTCTACTCAGAGGGACATGTGGAGAACCCTCGACAGAGCACTCCCGCCTCGACTGGTATTGGCTGCAGGTGGCAGCGTCTCCCCAGCTAATGAGAAGCGCTACCGTTTCCATTGCCCAGCGCGCACTGCATGGTGATTCTAGCAGACACATCCCTGGCACACACTGCCTTATAATAATTATACCTTAAAATAAAAAAAATGTCTGCCACCATATTATTATTCAATTAATTATTTTTTATAGGTACAACTCATATAAAAAAATCAATTATGGTATAGGAAGAGGGTGAAACCCAGTCTACGATATTGGTACTCGGATGAATAAGAAAATATTTGCCACCCTTTAGGTACGTCTGTCTAAAATAGTAGGTATGTTTTATTGAGGCCTAGTTCATATTCGTGGATATATAAATTTTTATACAGATTCTATTTCAATCAAGACTATAAAAAAATAAATTACTATTGGAAATCGAATAATGTAAAGCCCATTTTGCGTTAATGTAATTTTGGCTTCGATCACGTACTTTAGGACGTACAGTCAGTTTAATAAAGAATACCCACATGATTTTCAACACCTACTTTAGAGTTAACCAATTTTTATTGCCATTATTTCTTTTAGAATTCTTGTCGCGTTTCTCGCGACGGATGCAAAAACTTCTGAACGAATTTTCATATTTCTATAAAAAAAAAAAACTTTAAATATGCAGTGTTTGATTGCAATTGGTTAAGCAGAACCGGAGATAGTACTATTAGGTATTCTGTGCCGGAGATATGACTAAAAAACCACCGCCGATAGCTACGGGCATCAGCTTCGATCCGTATAAATATAAAGGTTTATTTCAATCCACCTTTTAATGCTTAAAGAGAAGGTAAACATGTACCAGTTATAACCGCTATTTCACTAGTTATAAATTTTTGGGTTCTGATTCCTATTGAGAATATTTTGCCAAAAAGCTTAATTCTTACACAATACAAACATTTGATTCGTATACAACAGTCGTACCTACCTACCGCTACGCTCCCGAGGCAGTTTATTATATTATCAAAAACAATCCTTACATTATTGAAAACTCGGAAGGCATTATACATAGCTTCTAATTAGAAAATCTTAAGTTAGCGTGATTATTATAATGCCCTACAGCTGTCACAACTTTTCACAAAACAACATACTTATCTTAGAAAGTAAACTTGTTCAACCCGTGCGGCGTAGCTATTCATTATTTTAGCTGACTGTACTGGACCCGGGGGACGCCACCCACTTGCTTAATTTTGTTTTACCGCTCGTACCATCTTCATAATAGCACAAAATTATGATTCTAAATTGAAAAACGCGCCGGAAATATAATTTTTGAATTTGATTTTGTACTTTGCCGTTTACATGACAAGACGAAAATTAACCTTCAACTTATCAAAGCTTACTTAAACTTATAAATCATATTTAGATCTCATTTGCGATACGTTGGGTGCATTCTACTATCACGTTATATATTACCTACCATTATCTGGACTTAGATATTTAAATTCTTTATTTTTGTGATCAGATTCACAATACGCTTTTAAGAATATAACACTGATGATAAACCAGTAAATCGTTTAACTATATCTAAAGCGTTGTATGATATATTTCTGAATAATTATATAATAACAAAAAGTCAGAGCGCTATTACTGAGTATTATTAAGCGCTGTAACCTACATTGAAAAGTTTGAGGTGCAATTTTTTTAATATCACTGACGTCAATATGACTTGATGGTAAGCTAAAGGTAAAGACTCTGTAAGGGGGTCACCATTACTAACACCGATAGTGCTATAATGGTGGCCCACAGCTTGATGGCCTCATCAAATGTTTTTTCTCGCCCCGCTTAAATGACCCAGGACTGTAGGAGGAATGAAACACGTGAGCTGGTAAAGAATTCCAGGACTTGATGACCAGATGTCTTGCTTTCATCAAACTCCAAAGGCCCCAAAGAGAATTTCATTACACTTAAAATCTCAATATCAACAAACGGTATATTGATACATAGTAATATTACCAAAAGCGAGCAATTCACTATACCTATTTGTCTCAATATCTGTTCATCTCGTTAAAAATCACTGAAGCAAAAGAGAGAATATTTGCGCTACGCAGTGGAAGGAACTTATATGATACTTATGTCATACTTATACGATACTTTGATATCAATGTGTACTCTTACGCTTTATATATTATCATACCGAGTGTCCCACGGCGATGCCACATGAAAAGGAAATATAATATTATCTTACATAATGTAGATAGACAATTTTACATGCATACATATGTAAAATTGTAAATTTTATGTAAAATTCACGCCTTTTCCTATTGGCGTAGACAGAGACAACATCTTTCCACTTGCTACGATCTTGGCATACTTCTTTCACTTCTTCAACTTTTATGATTATTTTCATACACGCACGCCGGTCGCGGTCCTGGATCTGATTAGAATATGTACGCCTAGGTTGACGTTTACCGGGTTACCCATTCACCCTCGTCCCATATATCTGTTTCGTCAATCTTCTTTCATCCATTCTCTCTACATGTCTGAACCATCTAAGCATCCCTTTCTCTATCTTGGTCACTACATGTTCAACCATACCACAACGTTGCCTTATCACATTATTCCTCACTCGGACCATCAACGTTACTCCAGCTAATGCTTCTCAGACTTCTCATTTCCACAGTATTCAATCACATGTCATGTACAACTTTAAAATATGTAAAACCATCTTTTATAAAAATTATCTATCTACATTATTTAAGGTACTTCTTCTCCATTTAGCATCGCCGTGAGATACCCGATATAATATCCTTCCATGAAAAAGTCAAAGGCACATTTCACCGGCCATATTTTTGGTAGTACGTAATATTATAGGGGAAATCTTGTTGTCATTAATGAGGTACTTTGGGATTAACAGATAGCAGAATTGGAAGTTAATTGGCAGGAAAATAGATATCGCGTTTAATAATAATAATCCTAATAAATATTTAAGCGTGCAGTAATTAGTAACACACAGCTTTTAGTATAGGGGAGTGAAAGGTTCGCTATAGGTACTTGAGAGCGAGAGAGATCCCTAAATATTGGACTAATATTTTTGAAACTTTTAAATTAATAATGTGATTTTGCAAACACCATTATAGAAAGACCTAACCATGTTTATTGCTAGTAAACAAATTACGTTAGTAACATAATAATACAACCAAAGTCATTTTTTAGAGAGAGTATTAGTGATAATTACTCTGAACTACCCATAACAGTTAGTTTTTTTAAATTATAACTGGTTAGGTTAATGATTTAATCAACTAAACGGTGGCGTGGTATTATTACAGTAATGCGCTTTTTAAGTATACTGTTCCTAAGGGCTATTAGTTCCCTGGAAAAAACTTGAACAAACGACAAAAGCACTAGTCAAACCTGTAATAAAAGTCCTGAATAAAAATTAAATAAATGAACCAATCAAAAAACCAATAGGTAATCCTACTGATCAACGAATTCTTTAAGCCCGTGATTGTTTTTATATTCGTTTTTAGTAACTTTAGTTACAAATCGGTTGGTCGTCGGTTGATCGGCGTGCCTCCGCCGTAGCTTACCGCCAGAGAGTCGTCTAATTACCCTCCTTTCTTCGGCAGTCGGGTAAAAACAAATACCGCACACTTAGGTATCTAAAGGTTGTTAAGATTTCTGTGGATAATTACTTACAACACTACTATATTATTATTGTTATACGTATACGTTATATTAAACGTTATTATTGTTTTTTTCTTTACCAACATTATGAGTGTTGTTAACGTTAACGTTTAGCTAGGCTTTTTATTTTTTTTTTTTCAATTCAATTTATATATTTTGTGGATCATAGGTTTTTGTACAGTTCTTATGCTAAGTTACATTTTAAGTGCGCTATGTCCTACCATAAAATATTGTGTACAAATTTAATATAATATAAGAAACATAATCAGATAAAATAATATAATAGGTAAATACGTTAACAATTAACAGAATTAAATTATCATCTTCCACAAAAAAGAGAAATGTAGCTATTAGGCATATGTTTTAGCCTAAATTAGCCTACGCTGATTTTCTGAGCCACCCCTCATCCAAAAATCCTGCCACATTTTGAGTAGATTTCTAATACGCCCAAAAATAAAAGGGGACGTTCATATTATTTTCTGCCAGGAACTTATTTACCATATCCTATTATCTGCACGTGATCTTTATAATGCATTATGCAATTGTTTGTAGTCTGATTTATCAAAATTTTCGTGCCGCACCATCGTAGAGGTGTTGGGGGAGACAATAAAATAATGTTACTTGTAGTATTGTTTTTATTGCGCTTTTATTTTTTGCTCTTCTGTTCCAGGGATTACCACTTTCAAACAGACTAAAAGACATACAAACAGAGTGACAGACATAAATTTAAAAAAATAGTTTTATATGTGTCAAACGTACACTCAATGCATTGATTCATACCCTGTTATTAAACGGGCATTTCAATTTTATTTATTTGTATAAATGTACATCGTGCGTACTGCTAAAGAGTGGAATGCCCTGTCTGAGTCTGTATTTCCGGAAAGCTATAACCTGGGAGTCTTCAAGTCTAGAGTGAACAGGTTACTTCTAGGCAAGCGTGCTCCACCGTCGACCACATCATCACTTAAGGTACAGGTAAGATTGTGGTCAAACGCGAGCATATTACCAATAAAAATTTTAGATAGATAAAAAGATTTAATAAACATATTTTTTTATAATTGTATGAAGCATTCCAATTTTGTATCCTTTTTATTGTTTTAGTGATAAAATATGTTTTCTTTCTTTCTTCCTCTTCATATGAAATTATAATGATTAAAACTTGACACTACAGGACTTCATGTTAAAGAAAATCTTAAACTGTTGCATAAACATGGAAGTAAACTCGATGTTAATATTATGATTTAAATTAAGTGCCATTCACAGCAGGCGGAAGGCTTTCCTTCGAAATGAAATCTTTTCAGAATGATATTAAAATGTGTAGAGATTTGTTTTTTCATATTTCAAGAAATATAAACATTAAAATTTATCACAAAGCTACAACCTGGGAGTCTTCAAGTCTACAGTGAACAAATTAATTCTAGGCGAACGTGCTCCACCGTCGACCACGTCATCACTTACCAACAGGTAAGATTGTGGTCAAACGCGAGCCTATTACCAATAAAAAATAAATTTAAAAACCTTCTTATACGGTTTTTACAGAATCGACTAGCTGGCATCTGACCTCGTAATCCTGGAGAAGACAGCCTGCGTCAGAACCTCACCCATTAATCAACTGGCTGTGCAAGCAGGGGAAGTTGACCTAGGCTTTGAATTGTCCCTGTCCCTGATAGTGATGGATGATGAGTCCCATACACCGGTACCCAAAATTTCCAATCACGTGAATGTGGATTTCATTTTGATCACAGTGACTGCTTCCCATCAGGTGGGCCGTGCGCTTGTCTGCAACCTAAATGGTGTAGAAAAAAAAAGATCCCCTTCTTAATTAAAAAAGCAGACTTTGCAATAATGGATACTAATTTATTCTAAGAGTTTAAAATATATTTAAACTCAAGTGCAGTTGAAAAACTAACAAAACAACTATCTAATTAATATTCTCCTCACACAATAGGTATTTCATTGTCAAGAAACTCCCTTTTATTTCTGTAATTATCTTAAGGTAGTGTCGTTAAGTTACAAATCTCTTAACACTAGAGCTTAGTTCGTCCAATATCGGTGTTAATGTTTAGGCCATCTGGTGCCCCCTTCGTGGACGATAATCGGCGCGACTAACGTGCGTCACTCTGCCCTTTAAATAATGTTTCTTATTAAGGGGGAGTGTGAATGTGATTTCTTTCTCAAACTTCTTGAATTTGTTATACGAAGTTCTCTCAAAGTAATAAAACCTTGTACTTGATATTTTCTAGTGTATTGAGGAAATTTTATAAGCAGGTTATATCTATCGTTATTTCATTCGTAGACATGCAACAATTTCATGTAGCCGATACGCGAATGTAAACATGGATGTGTGATGTGACAATACAGTAGAGTAGACAGTTACGAGTGTTCTACTAAATGCATAACGTGATTATCTAGTTTATTACCTACGGTAAATTACTACGCATATGTAATAGTTTTGCTGAAGTGGCGACCATACTCAAAACGCACAATTTAATGTACTAAAATTTTAATTTCAATCATAAGTTGTTATGTCCTCGTGCGTGTTCCGCTATGCTTTTCTTCTCTTTTTTTTCTATCTACAAAAATCATTATGTGTTCAAACAACTAGTAATTCCAACCAAATCAATCAATCGACGTTACTTTGTTTGTTGTTAATTGTTTGTTTTGCGGCGGAGTTCACAGGTTTATAGTTGACTTACAAAAATAGACCTTTAGTTTGACACGCATATAAAGTATTATTAGCGAAATAATGTGTAACTAATTTTACAATGTCAAAAAAAATTAGAAAGAGCTTCCTCTTAACCAGTACATTTTATTGTAACAGTATTCGTTGCACGTCGTTTGCAGCCGTTTGCAGCCCGACTGCCACGCTAAAGAAATTGTTTGTCGCATCTACAGATATATTTTGCAAATGTCGTTAATATAGGGGAAAAACCTTACGCTATTTCATTGTCAACTTAACGGTCATATAAACCATAAAATTGTTTCAGGGTGTGATAAAAGAAACAAAGGGATTTGAATAGTCCATAATTCATAGTAAATAAATATTTTGAATATTATTAAATTTTTCTATAATACCATTTTTTTAAAGAGGAAATTGATAAATTTGAATGTGAAAAAAAATTGTCTTATTTTTGGACATGTCCATGACTTTTTTCAAAACTTTCGTGGTCATCATTCTTTGGAAGTGTGTTCTGCAGCTTACGAGTATATACGTTTATATTAAGGTTATATAAACTAGTGTTGAGTCTAGTCTAGTAATAAAGTAACTATAAGTACCAACTTAACACGGTTTGTCGGTAAGATGTATATTTCCAAAACTACCTTACCACACCACCCCATCTTACCAACTATGAATATTATTCGCTCTAGCTAGAGCTTTTAGATGCATTACGTATGCACATTAGTTATTCCAGTGAACATGTTTAAGTACGCAGGTGCTTCCAAGCTACGCTAAAATACTTTAAGACTTAATGAGAAACTGATAGCCGAGAGTTTCAAATTAATTCCAGTTGAAACGTAGTACTTAGTTGTGTTGTAAGTACGGGTAGGTACCAAAGCGAGGCCGTCAAAGATTGTTAATAAATCTGTCCCATTGAACTTTACTGTCGAATCTGTCCAATTTACCATATTTGTTAGAGAGATTTGATCCTTACGATTGATGTTATAAAACTACGGTTGTTATTTCATCGGATTTTGGCTGCTTCAATTACCAAGTCTTGCAAGCGAATTTTCAAAAAAAATTGTTTTTAATATCAAAATGTAAAATATAGTATTCTTTCAGTAAAATTGTATAATGTTTAAGATACTTCTAACTTGTTGTTGTAATATCGTACTCGTTGGGCAAATAACTTCTTTTTTTCCCAGTACTTGCTGGCATATCCCAGGGTTCTATTTTGGGCCCCTATAGTCATAAGAATGAACGCTAAAAAAATTAGGGTTCTCTCTTTCTTTCAACATAAGACACAACAGAAATTTACGTAGATACAAATATTATAGAAAGGAGAATTCAAGAAATAGAATATAAAATCAGATAATCTTATCTTGAAAGCGGTAGTCGCAAGACAAACAGTATATTTTAAATTCTCTGTAACACCCTTTGAACCCTAAAAATATTCCTCAAAAAGGTTGTGGAAAGTGGGTTTACAAAATATAACGGTTGTATATCATCGTTATCCTGGGCCAATTTGGAAGCAAAACGTGCCACGGATTAAATCAAATTTTACGAAAGTTACTCAACAAATTCAGTTTTTTATCAATCCCTTGAAATTGGTCAGTATTGCGTGAATTATTTCTGTTACAAATTGGAGAGCAATTTGTTCTATTTGGGATGGTTTTATTAATCTTTGTTCTAAAATGCAATTACATTTGTAGACGTGTATGGATTAGGTTATATTTTGTCATATACATATTATGTATGTCACCACAGACAAGAAATTTATCCTTTATTTATTTATTTACAATATATTTATAGTATATTGTATAATTAGGCCACGGTGGCTGCTTCCAATTCAAATTCAAATTCAATTTATTGCTTGAAACATGGTCGGGTGTACAGATGTAATAAAATATAATGTTCCCATCAGGTAAGCCTTGTGTTTGTCTACCGCCTAAGTGTTTAAAAATAAGTCGTATGAAAAGAACTGGCAACCGCTAATACCCTTGAAACACTTATAATAATATGGTGATAAGCTTATTGATAAAAAAAATGTTTGAAGCTTGGCAAATTTTCTACTAAATTTTGTACGTAATCTCCTGTTAAGGCTAAAAGAGTAATATGTTAATGGTTAACTTGAAAGGAATACATAAGTCATGTCCCAGTGGTACTGCAAAATTTATTTATTTTTTATGGTTCCGCATCACTTCGATACGCCTACCTTTATAAATAAGATCACTTACGTGTGTTCATGTCTCAAATGTTTCCCTAAGAGAATGTTTGATGTAGAATGATACAACAATAAATAACACTGACCTATATTAAAAGATCCATATATATTATGTAGTATGTATTAAAAACATATTATGTAGGTGTTCTATCAGATTGCTTTGGACTATTGAAATAAAACTATTTTTAACGGATTCTATCGCGATTTATTTCGTATTGTTATTATTTACACTGAGTCCGACCTTCGGGGTGCTCCGACCTTCGGGGTGCTTTTCAGCAGCCATGGTCACGGGGATTAAGACAATATTATGCTTTTGACTATGCTATTCAATTTCGTTTCTTTTCATTTATCGTTGTAATACAGGGCAGTCTCTGTGGCGGAGCGGTAGTGAACGCGGCCGCTGCGCAGGAGGCGCGGGACCAATGCAAATACCAATATTTGTATGCAAGAATATGGGTATTTGCATTGGTCTGGTCGTGCCTCGGAGAGCACGTTAAACCATCGGTCACGGTTGCCAAACAAACATCTATGGCTGCCATTACGGGTAGTTGGAGCCCTAAAAAGTCCAACAACAACGGTCTAGCTGCAATGCTTCGATATCGCCTAATGGTGAAAGCTTTGGATGCGATTGGTATTAACGCTAGGTTGAAAAAGTTGTAATACAGGTTTGAGAGAACACACACATTTCTTTTTCTATTTCACTATTCGATACAGGACCGTACGTAAAAGATCAAGAAGAAACCATTCATGGCCGAGGTAACTAGGACACGGCCAACCTAATAGGAAGCGGTCACCGTGGCCTATGGAAGTGGGCAACACGTCACACCCTCGCTGCCGACCCTGTAAAAATCTTTTTGTTATAATAGTCTGGACGCACCTTAATTTAATCATCATTGTACCACGGAGTACAACCCCGTAGCTGTTAGATGTAAAGATGTACTTAAGGGTCCGTTCACACAGACCGGCAGACACGGAGAGCATCGGCGCGCATTTTTCTTTCCACACTGACAAACGATTTTCATAATGACAAAAGCAGTGCAGATGCAAAAATAAACCTTACTACAAATACTAAAAACTCCGTTTTCAACGTGATAAGAATCTGCTCTCCTCTCCGAGCCGGACTGTGTGAACGGACCCTTAGTGTACTTGTACTTCCTCAAAACCAGAAAATTTAGCAACAACGTAGATATACTTCAGCCAATTTACTAAGAAGAGGTAATTTCATAACTTTCGCACGGATGAAGTGGGGGTCTTGAGCAAAACCTCATCAGCTATTCATCTATTTCAATAATATTTATATTAATAACAAGAACAAGTGTTTCCAAAGTAATAAACAAGAGTTCTTGTTGTTTGCAAAGATTTATTGGTTATAAATTTGCTTGTTTCCCCTCAGGTATAATAAATATTATATATTTCTATAACAATACTAACTACAATTTATTTCCAAGTCCAATAATTCCTAAGAAAGTGTTGGGTCTTACTGAGTTGGTATTTTTATGTGTAAGTTTTGGCGAATAATAAGTCATCTTTTGTAAGTTCTGAGCATCACAGACACTTTCATTATATTTTTACATCACTTTGATGGGAGACAAGCACACAGCCCACCTGATGGCAAGTGGTCACCGTGGCCTATGGACTTGCAACACCAGGCGTGTCACACTCGCGCTGCCGATCCTGTAAAAACCTTCTAATACCCTTATTTAGTCATATGTAGATATGTACCTATACAATTTAATTATATATTTATATACAGATAATTAATAATTTTACCCTCCACATAACAGGGAGATAAGTTCTGGGCCCTTATTCTGTTTGACAAATCGTACCGTAACCATCCACGTTCGTATTAGCCGACACATTTAGGTTGGTTTAATTTTACACCGGTTCTTTCCTCTATATTAACCTATTGAAATCGACATACTTCTCACGTTTCGACTGTGATTAGAAATCAATGTCAAACAGAATAATGCCCCTGCTAACTTTTGCTTTTGTCCTTTTATAACTTACGAAGTTTATGCTTCTTACCAGCCCATTATGTCATATTATATCTTGAATTTGGTCAGAATATTCTTTGAGACTGCTGACCGACTTTTAATTCCCTACCTAAATTTTGAAATATTTTCTTTTCATTAAGTTAATAAAAACATGCAATCCAGTTCTTCTGTAATGTACTCCCTTTTTTGGGGGTTTTCTTCAATTTTAGCAAAACAAATTTAAATAAAACAGGTACATTGGAAAAGTATCAATTTATTGTTTCCACACTCTGAATAGCATAGATAGGTAACAGTTGACGTGTTTATTTACATTGTGTTAGAACAAAGCTTTCAAGATGGCTTTACGATAAATAATATCATAATAAACTTGTGTTTATAAAATCTTTGATATGCAAATCGCTATTGTCTTATGAATAAATTTACAAGTATGATAATTCATTAAAGCAACTTCTAACAGAGTGAATTAAAACAGAAGAATAACACTTAGGCTCAATTGAAATCAATAAGGACGTTCCTTTGGACACAAACTTGATGCCAATACTTCAAAGGAAAGTATTTGGAGAAAGAGAACTAAAACAAAACATTATGGTTGAGATTCTTAGTACCACTTAGTATATTCAAATATTTTTTTTGCTTTTTTTACTATTAGTAAAGTAGTACAGTTTTTTAAGTAAACAAAATAGAATCAGGCATTATTTTTATGTCTGAGAATTTTGGGAAGTAATTCTAATGAAAATTTTTGATATTAAATCATGTAGGTACCCTAATACTTCGTAATTGAAAAATTACTATAATTTATCGGGAGTATAAAATTTAATTATTATTATGAACATTATTATAAAATCACGAGAAGTAAATAAACAAGCTTTTATTAAATAATATTGCATTGCTATACATAAACGTGCAATATTTGACTTCACTCAAAAACCAGGAAGTGTGTCAAATTAAATTTGCAAGACTTGATTACTGACAAGGGACAATTAAAAGTAAAAAAAAACTTGTTATTACATCATTCTTTTTTACAGAAATAATAAAAATAGTCATGAAGAAACGGAATACGGAGAAACGGAAATACAAAATGATTACTTACGTCCAAAAGGAAACTGAACTTCAATAGTTAACAAATTACATATTTTTTAAGGCGAGTTCTAACGATTCGAGTGCTTGAAATATTAGGGTACATTTCGACTGAAGGCTAAAGGTACTCAATACAATAGATATCAAATCGTATCACAACCTTAAAGTAAGCAAAGTAGTTGATTACTATAAAAAATATTGAGACATTTATATCTGAATCCACATTAATCACGCAAGTCAGACAGAACCTTAAACTTAGTACTATTTTAATCTAAAACTATTAAACAATAGGATAAGTAAAAACTCCAATTCCAAGCTCCACTATTTACAGTATTAAATCTTTGGTTCCAATTCACCTAAAACTATCAATTCCTATAAGTAATCTAATTCCTATTTCTTAATAGAAACAGAATAACTGATACATATGTGCTAAAGTCTTCTTACTATATTGAAATAAGTTGCCCAATTGTTATAAACCAGCTTATGCATAACCTAGGCCATTAAATCTAAATTATGTGTACATCACTAAAGCAATTTTATAGAGCAATATAAATTATATCAAAATATCGTAGTTATACAATATGTGACAAAACTAGTGTCCGATCAGAGAAGGTGTACACGGTATCAATATTAGATACTATTTATGTAGTCCTTTTTTGAAAATAAAAGCGGCAAAATTATTAAAAATTAAATGATTAAACTTACAGAACAACATAGGAGGGTGCGGCGGCATAACCAGCAGGGGGTGGCATTGTAAGCCATCGCTGAATACTATGAGATCTTTATTTTGTGGTCATATTCCTAGATTTTGCGGCGATAGTGGGTAATTATGGTATCAGAAAATGACATTTTATCAATATACCTAATATGGTTATGTATTTAGAATACCCATGTGCCCTTTGGATCGGACAGTATTTTTGTTACACTGTACATATTATATCAGAATTACTTCAAATAAAAATGAATAAAAATTCAACATCTAGAAGCAACAGATATATATTATAAAATAACTGGTAAATGCAAAATTGAATCACAGAACTATTTACAATTCAGTTCATACGCTACAGTACTGCAAAAATTGCTAGTATTAAATTGAAAGTCGTTGCCAGTAGCCGCTGACTTGATGAAGTCTTGTAATATTTGACCTCGTCTTGTGTTGGCGGTGAAAACGAAGCTTCATAAATCAAGCGGTTCGGACATGGGAGCATTTCTGTAGGGATATCAAGTAGTTTCCGTTTGTATTCTATTTTAGCATCCTCCATATCTGTTTCTTGATCCTGCATTGTATCATCATAGTGCCTTTCTTCAAATTCATCTTCTTCATAATCTAGTTCTTTTTTATCCTTACCTTGGACAATTTTTGGTGGTTTTTCTAGTTTAGTAGCGCCCAACTGGTTTGATTTGATGTCCATGATGCAGTTTAACCGAGATAACGAAGCTTTGACACGTTTGCTTCTGGTTTCGTTTCGAAGTTTATGTAGCCATGATAAACGACAGTCGCATGTTAATTTATTACCTGTTGAAAAAATTTCAAATTAGTGACAGCGAATGAAACAAAAAGGGCAGGTCAAAAGCACTCGAAACCGGCGGGCTTGCATGAAAGGTTTAATGACAGTAGAGGAAGCGCGTGAAGTATGTAAGGACAGAGGCAGATGGCGGTCTGTTGTCTCTGCCTACCCCGGAGGGAAAAAGGCGAGAGCATATATGTATGTATGACAGGGAATAAAATTTATCACACTACGTAGAAAAAGCTTCCAAAGTAATATTGATAACGAATAGGTTTGTCATTTCATTAGCAGGCTAGGTTTCAATACCAATATAAATGATACAAAGTAAATATAATGAAGATGTATATATATACAACCGAAAGAGTTATTTTTAACCTTAATATTATACGAAAGCTCGTACCAAATTATTTCATGTAAATAATACGTGACGCCTCTCATTTTTATTTTAGACAGGTGTCACTGCTTTAGGCTTCTATTTGGTGGAGATTGGAGTGCCCATGGAACTTTACGGATATGAAAATTTTGGGTTACTGAGTTTATGTTCTTTGATTCCAAAGTGGCACTGCCTGAAAGAAGATTGTGACAAACCCCTTATCGGCTTTCCTTATCGGTAATAAATAAGATGGGTGCCTTTTGGGTAGTTCTTAGTCCTTAGAATCATTATTTATATTATTATTTTGCGTTAGCATTCAACAAATATCTCACTTGTTGGTAAATGATGATGTGGTCAACAAAATGGAGCACATTTGCCTATATGTAAATCTATTCAGTCTAAACTTGAACTTACTCTTCAGTCTCAGTTAGTAAAATAAATATTATTTAGTTTTGATTTTAACACGTATCTACAATCGTATTTAAGCTTTAAATAAAATTGCAGTTCGTAAAGACTATTCATATGATCTACAATGAGCATACGCTCACAAATAAATAATCAGAAAAAGGTTGAAACACTGTGTATCATAAATTCTGAATCTTTGAAAATGAAGCACACAAACTAGAAGTCCAGGTACATACTAAAGTAAACAAATAGGATGATCCAACAATAAACAAGCCACAAAACTAAATTAACACTGGACAAAGAGTATTAAATCATAGCTAACTGCGATGCTCGGCCATTTCGCAGAAAATAATATAACATCTAGCCTTCCGCAAAATATAGTTGCTATTAAATTGTCATGGAGCACTTAACCACTATATTTCGAGGCCTGATTCATTATAGTTTGAGATAATAATTAGCTTAGCGAATTCATGAACGAAATTGATTTATTGAAACATATTCAAATAAACACTATACGATCTGCTATAATATAAAGATTTATGATTTGATACTTCAATTTTACAAATATAATATTTCTAATTCCTCGTGCGTTGAAGTCCAGTCCAGAATTTTCAATTTTCCGACCTAAAATCATTATACTCCTAATTGTTTATATAATTAGGATTACTTTCTATAATCTCGTATTAAGTAAACCTTAGACAGAATTGGGTTGTTACATTATGATATATTTATTACACTTCCGTTTGATGTTAGTAAGTAGTCAATTATAGTTCAAGGGTCCAGAATAATAACGTATATTGCCTTATATCAAAAGCTTAGTTTCGCAACAAAGAAATCGAATAAATATTATTTTGTCAAGTACCTCCTAAAACATAAATAACAACCTATAAATAAAACTCATACTCAAAGAACCATAATATTGCTGCTATCATAACTAATCGTGTGGTTAATTGGACGTCGTGGTTAATTTTCAACACATAAGCTCGTACAAAGATTTACTGAAGAAATAGTCATTAAGTAGTCGAGCAATCAACCTCACATATGAATGTTATTAGCTTTTTTACGCTTAATCTACTCTTATTTATTCATTACAAATTTTATTTAGAGATGTTTACTAGTATATATCTATAGATGCTTTTCTTTTTAATATGAGTTGTTTTTCAGTTTCTATGTATTGTCCTCAAAAATTAAAATACAGTGTTGTTATATAAATTGCACACCATTATAGTTGAGACTTTCTGTAAGGTATACAATAACTACTGTAACAACCGGTAACCGTGGTTTTTCACAAATAAACATTTATTTATTTAAAAGAATTATATTATAAATAATTATTTATAAATAAAAGAATAAGAATAATAAATTTATTATGTAGATTAGTAATTTATTATCCTTACATTATTGTGACTTGAAAGGTTTTAGAGTACAAAAATGGATAGATAAGTACGGAAATTAACAAAGTCATAATGGTAATAATTTTGTATGATTATATATTATGTGAAAGAGTAAAGATAGATCATAAACAACTTGACAAATTTCAACTCACCGTCTAAAGAGATTAATGCATAATTCGACTTCATGTTTTCCAGAACATTTTGTACGGCCTCTTCTTTTAATGTGTCTAAATTATTGTTCCTCAAATCCAAAACATTCAACTTCTGAATATCATCTAACACGCCGTCGTCTAATGTCCCCAACTTATTATCGGCCAGTGAAAGTTTACGCAGTTGAGTCAATCCTCCAAAACCTCTCTCGGATATAAATTCTATTTCGTTACCATCCAGGTAAAGTTCTTGAAGACTCCAAAGTTCCGCAAACGCAAGGTCCCCTATCATCGTTAATTTATTGTTTCTCATATCTAACGTGATCAGATTAGACAGACCTTGGAAATTCTCTCTAATCACGACTGTCAACTGATTGCTGTCTAAGTCTAATTTTATGAGGTTATTCAGATGTTTGAAACAACCATCGTGAAGGACGCTTATTATATTTTTCGATAGATACAACCTCTGTAAATTAGGCAAGACGTAGAATACGTCCCATTTCAATTCGGATATCTGATTTTCCACTAAGCTGACATTTGATAGCATTATCAGATGGGCAAAAGACATCTTTTCCAGTTTGGCTATTTTGTTTTTGGGTAGACTGATTTCTCTGAGGGTAGTCGAGTTAGTGAACGCGAACGATGGTATACTATAAATATTTGCGTATTGTATGTTGAGGTATTGTAATCGTTCAAGTCTAACAATTACCTTTGCTGGTATGTACGTCAGCCCGCCATCCGCTCTGACGTTGAATGTTAACTTCTCTATTTTCGGTTGTGAGTAAAAATTGGACCAAAATGGATCATCTTCAGCTATACCTCCATTGAATACCCAACAGTCAGCCTTTGTAGCCGTTTTTATCTTTATGCTTTCACAGTAACAATGGACTTTAGATCCTCGGTCCTGTATATCGCAAATATTGACGTAGTGCGAATAAAATTTGTCATTTTTCCACCGCCTTTTATCGTTTTGACGACTTTCAGTAACATTGATTTCAACTGTAGCGAAGGCAATCAATAAGATCAGATATTTAAGGTCCATCTTTGTTCGCTTTGTACATCGGATCGGTTTTTATCTGGAACAAAAGAAAGAAGGGCATTTAGTAACTTCCTTTTATTTTCTTTTATCTTTCATAGTACTTCGTACAACCGTACATTAGTAAGTAAATGATTAAATTGTATGGAAGAATTGTAAAGTTGCCTGACTTTACATAACGAAAATAATGAGAGCTATGCTATGCTATGCTAAGCTATGTTTCATTTTAGAAAATGTCAATGGTTAAAACTTTAGAGCCTTTGAAAAAAAAACTTTTAGGGCCTGTAAAAAGGTATTTTTTTAAACAACTAGGTACATTAGTAACCGAAATCACTAGTATTTTCTCTAACTAAACTAAACTAAGCTAAATAGTATATGGTCATGGGTTCGTACCCTGGCCAGGATAAAAACCCGGGACCTCTCAGTCATAAGGTATTCTTAGTAACCAAGCTACAGTTGCAATTTATTATTTTATTTTATTTTTATTTGCATTTACAACTTGGTAAAATTAGCAGCTCCAACAAAATATCTAAATATAGATTAGCATCGAGAAAACACAGGTAAAAAATAAACTCAATGCACTTACAAAGTCTAACCATTTTTAACACAAGCTTTTAGCTGGAGTAATACTGTCCAACCCACATTACTAGGGGTCGTTTTTTAAAAAGAGAAACAGAAAATATACAGGCAAGCAAAAAAAACATATTTTTATTTCTATGAACTTAGTTGATACACTACAGATTTACTTTGATGTTTGCGTAATGCCCACGTTTTACTTATTCAGTAGCCTGACCTTTTGGTCATAAGGTTAAATCAAACCAACGTTGATCTATTTTGGTAAGCACATTACTTATGTTCATTTAAAGAGATTAATAGATTTGGCAAGTCTGATAAGTCACAATTTGTTAAATTGGTTACGTAAATTTTTAAATTATTCTATACCTACTTTTGCAGTTGTACCTACTATAATTTTTCAGTTCCTTTGAATAGTAAATATAGTAGTAGTAAAGTAAGCGCAAATCAGAATATTCGGTAAGTTGAGTCAGTATGTCAGTAGTCAGATATTTCGTATCAGTTTTTAAATAGAAGCATATTCTTTTGGAGATCTTATTATCACTTCGTAACATAAGCTAAGTCCAAATTATTAGTACGATATTAAAAGTCATAGCATTGGAACTATTATATTGAATGGTAGATTGCCTACCCTACGATAATCAACAGAATGTATTCCTATCTTTATATTAAAATATGAAAAAAAAAGATTGTTGATGGAAAAAGGTATATTATTATTTTTAGGAATAGATAGCATACTAAGTAATTGCTTTAAATTTTCATTGATAGAAAAAAAATGTTATTCTTAGTTAAAACATTATCATGCGCACTAACGCATCCATTGGCGACATTTATTACACCATAAGTACACTCACTTAGACCACAGATTAATAAATATAGTTACTCTTAGGTCTATCCCATGAAGCTATTTGATTGCTTCATGGTATGTCCTATACAAGTTAAAAATCTTAAACCTATCACAAACTTCTTCACCGTAGTTCAATGACCTCACGCAAAGAGTGAAGCTACCAAACATCCGACATCGCATCAAAGGAAGATGTCGTGTATTAAAAACATAATCAAAGTTTAATTCCTCCCATTAATCCTTTAGACTCGCCTGCATCCTGTCATCAACTAATGAAAGTTAATTAGATGTTCATAAAGATATTAAGTACCAAGACGTTGTTTTATTTTGATGAGTAAAAATTGCTCCAATTTGAACATGGAACCGACTTGCCCTGTTTCCTTATTATTTTTTTGAATTGAATTCACCAATTAGCATTTAGTGTCCTTGCAACAACATTGATATAGGTAATTTACTTTTTGGTATAGTAACCTTGTATTTGAAATTAATCTTAGGAGAGACTAGGTACGTTTAATGAAACTTTAAAGCAATTAGTATTAGAATATTATCAGAAAAATTCGAGCATCTAGAATGGGTCCAGGTAGCTCAGTTGGTCAGAGCATTACCCCTGTAAGGGACTGGTCGCGGGTTCAAGTCCCGTTCTGGTGTTCACTTTTTCCGATCAAAAATCATTACGAAAAATCTTTTCCGTCTTTCTACATTCGCAATGCATAATCTTCGAAAATTTCTCTACATACCACTAGCACAGCGAGTCATATAGGTATTCAAATTTCTATTGCCGTCTTTTTTTTCTATATTCCCAATAATAAGTACCTATATAAATGTAGTATTACCGAGCATGTAGGAATATGGTAATATTAGGTTCCTAGGTAATAAAAGTATATCATCTAATGGAGGGTGCTACGTGGCATAATATATGGATAGATTTTTCTAAAATATACAACTCGGAATCCATATATACATCTGTTATTAGGGAGGGTTAATATAAGGGCAAAGGTAAAATGGTGCACGAGCTCAAGAGTACCCACTCCGCAGTACAAATACCTTTGAAAGATCACAGAACAATAACCCCTCGCTTACACAGCTAAATAGCCCTATTGCATAGTTAAAGAGGTATACTTTCATTCAAGTCAAGGAAGCAAAATGTATTTTTATTTGATGTGTATGATGACTTCTCTGGCGTAGCGGTAATGCGTTCGACTGCTAAGATGAAGGTAGCGGTTTCAATTCACGCTCAGTATATCTCTTTGCATTGATCTGGGTATTTGTATATAATTTTATAATGCTACATAAACTCGTTCGAGTTTCACTGGGCATTATATTTTCGTCACAATTCTGTTAGTAATCACAATTAGGTACAAACAATTACCTACAAAAAGTGTGATAGTACATTATACAATAAAAAATCAAGTAGGTAGGTTAAATTTCCAATGGTTGTATGAGTAGGTATTGATTCTATATATTCCTTAGTTCTCCTGAATAACATCTAACTTTTATTACTTTATTTTCTGTGAGTCATTTCCCGAGGGGATGGTGGGTTTCATAACACCCACACTTTGCTAATTATGTTTTCGATTCCGTAATTAGTGAAGCGCTCAATTTACTTTTTATACCTGAAATATATTCCCAAGGGTTGCGGGAACATGATCACAATTCTACGCGGCGCAATAGCTATAATCTTCTATCTATACTATTATAAAATTGTAAAGTAACCGTATCTCTACATTGGAGATATTATTAAAAAAAATTAGGTAGGTATGTTATAATTGCACGATTCCAAATATTTTTTTTGTTTTTTTCTTGTATGTTTATTTGTCTTTTTATTCGTGATGGACACAAAAACGGATTTTGATACAGTTTTCTTATTTGAAAGGTATTGGTTGAAATTAAAATTAAATTAAATTATTGAGTTCGATCCCAGGTTCACCATGGCACACACCAATGACTTTTCGATGCTTTTCGAAGTTATGTGTGTATTTATCGCAGGTTTATTAGTGCCTCGGAGAGCACGTTAAGCCGTCGGTCCCGGTTGCCATACAAACATCTATGGCAGTCGTTACGGGTAGTTGGAGCCCTCAAAAGTCCAACCAGTCTAACTCGGAATTTCGATATCGCCATTGGTTGTGGAGGTCAGATGGCAGTCGCTCCACGTAAAATATCGAAGTTCAGCCGCATCACAGTTAGACTGGAAAGCCGACCCCAACTGAGTTGGGAAAAAGGTTCAGCGAATGATGATGATGGTTAAAATTAAAATCTTACGCATATTTGATCACAATCGGTTTAGTAGAACCGGAGATATTGCCAGATTTTTCTTGTGAGAACGGATTGACTGATTTGGCTGATTTATTTATGATGTGTTCTTGATTAATCAACTGTACAAGGTTTCTATGAATGAAAACGTTCTATGGGTCACATCTTCATTCATAGAAATCTTGTACAGGTTGATCATTGATATGGCGCTGTTGTTGAACTAAAATAATCGGTAATACCCTTCTGTGGCAGGACATCGTCTACTTAGGAACTATTAGGTAATCTGTGCTACTAGTGTTATATATTGCCATGTGCAATTAATTAAAGTAGGTAGGTACTCAATTTCGCATGTGTGTAGATAAAACTTAATTATCGTATGGCCATGTTACTTCAACTTGTCCCTTGAGAGAGGTCATTGTACAGCAGTAGATAGACTGGACAGTGATGAATAGCTAATGCAAAGTTGTACATTTTTCATTAATGAAATACTTGTCTACATTATACCTTGGATATTAATACCTAAAATTCAACTATTTGTATAATAATTTATTGGTAAATAACGTACCTACACTTTTTAATAATAATGATTTCTAAATATTTACTATTAAGATCATAAAATACGAGTAGTAGGCCTACCATGAAACATACATCAGCAAGCATAGCCGTTCGTGGGATTACCTAATTAAAACAGACATTTAAAACGGACAGGTAGATAGATAAGTTATAAGCATTAATACATTATGTATACCTTCATATGCATTCATTAAAAAAATATTATTTTAACGTTACAACCAGACAATAATAATTTGGTATTTTTTCTGTAGGCCTAAATTATAGATACGGAATTTAAACTTAGGTACATTCGTATTGTATTTTGATTAAAAGCATGAACATTAGCATCAGTGGATTCCAAATTTATGATATTTGAAACAATTGTACGAAACGGTAGTAAAGTACAATAATTAATGGAACAACTCCTAAACAATCAAATAAGTGTAATGTGTAAAGTACAGTTTAGAATGGTGACCATTAAATTTCATTTAGTTGCTAACGACCCCTATTATAAAGCATGCAGAGTTTAGTTTATGCCTAACTGGCGAGACAAAACCGTCGTCTGGCATATTTACACTGTTGTTGATATTAACAAGACCATAGTTTTAAGAAGATCACTAGATGCGACAACGTTTATGAAAAATGTTGCCGATGCCATTGTTTTATTGCATCTATACCCGTTCCCACTACCCATGGGAAACTATTCCAGGGTTGAGAAGTAGCCTATAGGTTATTTAAAACTATAATCGCCTACTCCGAGGTTTGGAAGCGACTGGGATTAATGCTAGGTTGAAGAAGATTATTTTGGTAGTATGGCTATGGCGTATTGCGTACCTATACCAAAGAATATATAATAGCACTACTTAACCTATACCTACTTTGAAGATTTTTAATCAATAAGATTAACGTGTTGCAGCTAGACCGTTGTTGTTGGACTTTTTAGGGATCCAACTACCAAACATGTTTGTATGGCAACCGGGACCGACGGCATAACGTGCTCTCCGAGGCATGACCAGACCAATGCAAGTACCTATATTCATGCATACAAATATTTGCACTGAGCGGGGATCGAACCTGCACCTCCTGCGCAGCGACCGCGCTACGCCACAGAGGTTGTCTACCAAAATAATCATTAGAAGGAATATTATTGGCAACCAAGAAATCTTATATAACAAAAAAGTTCTCAAAGAATCTTTGCGTTCAAAAACTTCGAGAGCGTGTAACCATTTAAAGTTTGACCTCAAGGGCAGCCCGCTCAGTGTTTCGAAACAACACTCCGATCAGGCCAATTTAGTAGTTTTGAACTCTTATAAAGTGTAATTAGAACAAATACGTTCATTAATTCCCAGGGGATTAATGTGTATAATGTGGACTGAAACTTCCACTTGTTAGTTTTACTCGTACGTAGGTATCATAGGCTTATACGACGTACCAGGGACTTATTATTACACTAGCGACCCGGGACCCGGCTTTGCCCGGGTGTAAATTCTACTTTTCCAATAAAATATTTATAGCCTATGACACTCACGAATGACGTGGCTTTCTATTGGAGAAAGAATTTTTAAAATCGGTTCAGTAGATCCGGAGATTACCCCTTACAATTTAACAAATATACAAACACACAAACTTTACCTCTTTATAATATTATTAGTATAGACTAGCTTATGTCCGCGACCCCGCCCGCGAGGAGGTCGGAATTCATTCGGTAGTTATTGTGTTTATCGCGAACAAACAGACAATATTTCTAAAAAAAATATTTTTGTGTTCAGAATCCTCATTTTAACATGAACCATTTTTTTATTATATCCAATGTATAGACACAACTTATTTATAATTTTATAATAGGTAGTATAGGATTTTTGTTGCTCAACCACGCTCTGACGGATAAACAGGTCTGGCTGAAATTCAATACAACAATTAGTACTGTTACGTGTTCTATCACTGTAAGATATTTGTATACAACCAATAGTACTATAAAAATATTAGCCCAATTTGAAATTAAATTCATGTTGAAGTAACAAACATAAGGCAAATTATTAGCAGAATTTAACCAATCTCAGGTAACAACATTTGTAGGTATTAATCTGCCATTTAAATTGCCAATTCCACGCTTCTAAACCTACGTTACGAAGATAGTTAAGCTACTGCATTGTGCATACAACCACCTAGTGGGTGTAAACAGCCTTTTGACTAACAGACTGTGTAACTGGGGACCTCTACCCTAGGGATGATGGTCTAATAAATTTATGCTCTTACTTACTTCTGAACACAACTCAATTTCAACCGTATTATGATACTAACAATGTTGCTTTTAGGTTACAAGATAAGGTAATATTTTATAGGATGCAGGTAAGAAGTAATATACTTGTGGATTAGGGGTTATAAGACCGTGTATATTATTTAAGGCGAGTTTTTCATAGGAGACAGACAATTTGGTTAGTGTTTTGTGGAACATGTTTGCCGCATTTTATGTTATGCACTTTGATGTAGATACTTATATTTTTTATTTGATTTAACTCACAACAAAAATATAACACAAGACTGTTTTAACTGGAATGTCATATAGAAATGTAAGTGGGTAGTTTCACGGATCGTAGTCACTGCATCTGCTTTTATTAGACATGGTCCGGTGCATACTGCGTTCCAACTCACTCTGGTTCATATTCATTTATATGTCATTACTAGTGATCTACATCTGTAATACCGTGATTTTGATCCGTTCAACTCTGATACCTTCATCAGAGTAGTTCCCCGTGTCTCCCCTGGGTGGCAGTGATGTTCCCCTGGACAGGGGAGACAAAGCCCCTTGATATGCCTCAGGTGCTCCCTCAGGAACTCAACACACAATAATAATAAAGTTAAGTCATTTGCCCACGCAATCTTACGACGACGTCTCTATGGTTGTAGAAATATAAAGTAAACAAATTAACCTTTTCGCCACCCACGTTTTTACGTACGCATCTTAATTCAATAAAATTGTTACCTAACTATTATAAAATTTAAAAGAAATCAGAGAAGTTAAACAACAATTCTATTTCTCATTGAACTTAGATTTTTACGTAAAATTGTGAGCCTATTATTGTTTAAAAGTTTGCAAAGATGTTGGATGTTTATTACTCAATCACGTTGTAATGGCTGAATGGATATTGCCGAAATTTAGTACAGAAATAGATTATACCCGGAATAGCACATAAGTTTTTATCCCTGAAACAAATTTCCATTGCAAGTATGACCTGGAACAGAATTTCACGCGAGCGAAACCGCGGGCAAGCAGTTATAAAGACATAATATCTACGTATTGGTTATTAAAATATAATGTAAACAAGTTAACCTTTTCACCGCCCACACTTTTACGTAAGTCTATCAATTTAATAAGATTTGTTTTTAACTTCTCTGATTTACTTTTACATAAATTATGTTCGGGTTTCCATACAGATTTCACGTTCAGTATTTTTCTTTTCGACTCTTGTAGCGCTCGACTTTTAGAACTTTTAATAAATAATTGGGCTTTAACCAGTGACTGAGGCTCATTCAGCCTGAATCCTACTGAATAGAAAAGATTCTTGAAGAAATACGTACCGTCAATGATCTGGTAAAGATGAAGAATAATGTTTTCTATTGCAGTGAAAAGCGTCTATAAATACATTCTACGAAAATCTACACAATGCTCTCTAGACCCAAAGTATGCTTAATTTAACTAGCTTGTGTTATGGGTTCTAGAATGCGGTTAAACATACTTATATTTTTTGTACATACATTATTATACAATACATAGAAACACCCAGATCAATGCAATTAGACATATTCATGCAAACAAATATTTGCACTCAGCGGGAATCGAGCCTGTGAAATGCGAATCTATTTGACGTTGCGAAACATTATAAACTATGAAAATCCTTTGAACATTTAACATTGAACCTGGAAGGAGGCGCTACAATCGGGTTATAGGTTAAACCCATGCGAAGCCATGTTGGCCATGTCCTGGGCCGCTAGTTATGAATAGATTTTTTCAGACGCCATTTTCAGACCCTATCACGTAACATCAGAGTATTGCTATGGTAAGCTCAAATTCGATTGGTCTATCTTGTTTGGTTCAGGAGATCCTTGGTCAACTTCAGCCTCTATCATCAGACCATGACCAGACAGTGTTATAATTGGGTGCCGAACAATTGGTTCATGCTAACATACGACAGAGCAAGTTAAATAAAAGCTTGTGAAAATACTCAGTTATGTAAAAGTATGGGACACAATAATGTACATAGCGTCTTTGTTAAAACTGTGTTATAAAACACCACGTTTTCAGTAACTCCCAGTTGTAGCAAAGTGCCCGAACACGCCATGGTACCGTCGACAAAAAAGTTCAGCGCGAAATGTGGCTGGCACCCAGTTTTATTTTATACAGCTCGTTGTAGATTGTTAAATCAGATTTAACAAAAACTTTTTAAAAGATTATCGTATTCGAAGCCGTAAGCGTAAGTGGGTAGAAAATAACTGCTGTAACTGTTACATAAGAGGGACTTGGGTTCAGCTTCACTTCGCTTCAATTTATGTTAGTTTTTTTTACTAAAGCTATTGTAAATTGAATTAAATTACTAATGAATTTTTCAAATTGTGAAAGAATTTTTCCAATAAGTGCCACTGCACTTTATCTGATCACACCCAATAAGTAATATATCATTCTGCACTAATATTATAAAGAGTTTGTTTGGGGTAATCTGTAGCATACCTACCTATTATTTTTTGTTGGGGTAATCTTTGACATCACTATGCCAAAGTTTACCCCAAACAAACTCACAAAATTTTGTTTCTCTCTTTATAATATTAGTGCAGACTGATATACTATCGGGTGTGATCCATATTATGGAGAGAACGACGGCCGTATCCTTAGGCCGTGTGGGCTAGTTCACGAAAAAATCGTATGATGCGCGTTGCGTCTAAAACAGCGCTTCTCTATGTATTTGCACGAAATATGGTGTAAAAACTAATCTCATCACATTTTCAAGATGGCGATAACTGGACAAGGGTTGTAACCGACCAAGCTTGGATATAATTATCGCCTCTAGATATAAAAAATTGTGTTATCTGAACCCTAAATGTGACTTTTTAAACTTGAAATATATTCAAGATACTACACAATACTATCAATCATGCAACTAAGTAATTCAACTAAAAGAAGTTGCCTCATCTCCATGTACTTATTATGTAAATAAATGACAAGCACCATTGACGGTATGCCGAAGGTCAGCACTAATTAAGGACAGTTACACACGCGACGCCCGAAGTGCGAAACTGGCCACAAATCGTTTAACCCAAACGATTGTGAGCGCATGTCATTAATTAAATGTTTGATTCGAAATTTGAATTTTGTTTAATTGTAAAATTTATAAGGGTATCAGACTTGTTGAAAAACGGTTAAAGTAGTTTTGATGTCAATATTTAGTTTGATTAGAGTGTATGGCCTCACCAAGATGGCCTAGCAAGAGAGAAGAAACTGATCTGCTAGCTAGTGTACCTACTAATATACGAGGCTCTAGCGCAGGCTTCTCTCTAGGGGTTGAGTCAAACGGCATTCGCGCCCATAAAGGGCAAGATAAACCAAACCTAGAATGAGTAGGTACAAGAGTGAATCCGGCCCCAAAATACCAGCTTTGGACGCAACTAGACATAACGCTGAGATGCTATCATTATTATCCGCTTAAATTAAACTAAATCGCCTTTACTGAAACTTTAAAAGCAAAACAGCTTTTGATATTGAAACCAGCTTCATTCATTCAAATCAAACTGTATGAAACTAACAATTTCAACTGAATGAAGCCACCAGGTACGTCCAAAATCATAGGTAACCCTCAAACATTGAAGTGTCAGCATTCGGCACTGATTAAGTCGACCACACGCGGTCCGGATTGTAGAGTTAATTGCTCAGTAAAAACCATACGATAGAACTACAATGGGTTCATTAGTGAACGGTCGAATGGATTTCAATTTCACCGCTAAAATTTGACGTTCATAATTGACAAAATAATGTTTTTATTGTTGCCAAAATTGGATAGTGACATGTTGTGAGCATGTATTGTATCTTTCCGCTGTTTTTACTAATTTTTTATTAAAAAGTTTTCCTTTTATACATTTTTTTATAGTTATCTCATACATACTTACATTTAATTTAAAATAAAATTTTCACGTGTAGGTAGGTATGTAATGAAATATTCGAACTCGATTTTTTAATTCTATTTAAATGTTAGATTAATATAAAATGTTGCACGCTTATCAAGTGTCGGTGACAATATAATAATAAATGTTCAGTAGTTTAGGCGTGAAAGCGTAACAGGCAGACAGAATTACTTTCGCATTTATAAGATTAATAATTTTCTTCTACATCAGCATCATGATAACCACAAATTGCAAGAGTGTTCATATTAGATTGTAAACGTTCATTTATCTTTTAAAGTATTTTGAAGCCGATGACCTAGGCCTCGATTCTGTTATAACAAGCCCCTTTCCGTGGCACTGACACTTCAAAAAATACTTTTTAATTTGAGATTTTACTGTTAAAAGGCTAAATTTTAAAATTAAATGATATTTTGTGGAGCGAATGAAAAGATTAATGTCATCTTTTCATTTCATTTTAGACTTCAACTGTATAACGGTAAAGTCTAGAATTAAATCGATTCTTTTAGAGTGTCAGTGGCATGACAGTGGTTTGCTTTTAGCAGAATCGAGGCCCTGGAGTCTGATCGCCTTATGACAACGTAACACAATTAAATCGCTGTTTATTGTGGTCTAAAAATAAATTACGAGAACTTTGAACTTTAAATCTCTCATTCTTCTGTTTCATTTTTCATTTTGTTGTATTAATATTATTTGACATTTCATTAATTCAAGTTATTTCCGTTGAAGGTAGGTATTTCTACTTTCATCATTAATTTCATTTTCCTGTTACAAAATTGGTGTAAACTTTTGTTTAGGCAATCATTACGAGATACGTAATTACATTTTATGAAATATGATATTAAAGTTGTAGATATTCGATTGGAATATAAATTTTGATACGTTTGTTTAGGCTGATACCGCAATAAGTTCTTTAGATGTTCCAATTCTAACTTTATTAATGAAGCGGGAAGTGGTTAAAACAGCCTAAAAGCTATAAATCGATATCCATTAATGAAAATTCTGGCTGGTTTGTGGTAGGAAATCGAAAAAACCAGAGCTTGATTATTATTTTACGAAAATTTTTAGCGTTATTGAACTACAGCGGTGTCATCAGCCGTTGTCAAAACCGATTGTAATTGTTTGCCGAGAACAATTACTAATATTCGTGAGATGTTATCGACGGTGTCGATATTTTATCTAATATTTAAAAATATAGTTAGCTCCATTCGTATTTTATGCGTTGCTGTACAATTTGCATAACAAAGCATTAACTCTACTGTTACACTATTACTTATTTCTTTTTTCGGACTTATCCCAGTATAAGTATATATTATGTACTTAAACATCTGATTATTTTCACCTGTATAATGTTATCTATATAATATTACTAGCTGACCCACCCCGGCTTCGCCTGTGGCGTATTTCAAACCCCGATGCACCATTTTTAACTCACATAATATTATCAGTTTTCCTAAAATGTAAGGGAATCTACCGGAATTGTTCACATTTATGATTATTGCTCCGCTCCCTTGGGCAGTAGCGTAATGATATTCAGATGACATTCACGGATAATGTAGCTATCTATTGGTGAAAGAATTTTTAAAATCGGTTCAGTAGATCCCGAGATTACCCCTTACAATTTAACAAATATACAAACACACAAACTTTACTTCTTTATAATATTAGTATAGATTATTCAGCTTGAAGACGTTCAGTTCATTTAGTCGTTTATCACTTGTAACAGTAAATTCGCAGACATTATTACCTTTGCCAGTAACTTGGCATTATAATATTATTGAGGTATGGCCTCCCCAGACACTTTAATGCTCATAATATGTCCTTATGACTATAGTATTATTTGTAGTCGTAATTCATAGCAGAAACTCCTATTATACGTAATATTATTTACGATATATGCAATATAGAGACTCGTTTTTACCCGACTGCCGAAGAAAGGAGGGTAATGTTTTTTAGAGTGTACTAGGTTCAACCAACATCTTTGACCTAAACTAACCCTGTGTAATATGAAAACATAGTATCTACATAAAACTGAATTTTAAAGGAAAGTTGAAAAAATGATTACTTTTCATTTTTAAATGTCGGTCACGTCATTATGACTTCACCTCACCTGATGGCAAGCTAAAGGTCTCTGGAATGGGAGTCATCATTACAAACACCGACAGTGCCGCAATGGTGGCCCTCAGCTTGACGGACTTAGATATGGAAAGGAAGGGAGTGACTGAGGAGATGACATCTGACAGGAATGTATGGAGGAGAATGACATGTTGCTCCGAATCCAAATAATTGTGACAAGGGTACCTACCCTTGTCACAATTATTTGGATTCGGAGCAACTCATCAACATCTACCTAGATGGTGATGAGTTTACTTAAATTTATTTGATAACATTTACACAAATGGGTAATCTAGGTTCCGAATTGAAATCGAATAAATTTACATAAGTATACTCAAAAAATATGTACCTATATATTTTGCGAGCAAATTAGGCCACTGAGGTAAAAAGTCCTAATAAGCAAAATAAACAAAGTTGATCCTCAGGGTATGTCATAATGAAAGTCAAACAGAAGGTTAAATAGTTCCGTAACGTGTGGGAAGGTGTGGTCCTCCGGGGAACTTGTTCGGAATGAAGAGGTGACCTGTATTTCGAAGTGTTTGTCTAAGTATTTTACTATTTATTTTCAGTGCGTATAATTAAGTGAAAATAACTGTTATCTGAGTATAAGGGAATAAAGTTCTATTAGTATCAAGGTCCAAGGTGTTGCTTTAATTGGCGCTTACTGAATTTTTAATAATATTACTCGACATTTCCGACTATTGTAGTATTCATTTATTAATTATTAATATAGATTCGTGTAACATAGTGGTAGCTATTTTAGATATCCGGTCATAATAATTATGTCAAAATTACATTTAAAATTTAACTAAAATGTACTTTAAAACGTAAAAACTACCCTGTAAATTTGTTACCCTCTCACGACTAAATCTCTACAAGAATCTTAATGAAACTTGGTAACAAAGCAACCTGAGTTCTACTGAAAGACAAAGGCTAGTTCGCAGAGTGAACTAATACGCATTTTCAAAAAGAATTATTGCACCTAGAAAATTGTACCTACCTACCTTCTTTTACTGTTATGGAGAAGTCTTTTCAGTTATTTGATTTATTTTAGTTGTAAACCGTACGCATAAAACTTGTTTTTATAAGCCAAATATGGTATAGAATGAGTTGAGAATACGAGTAGTATAAACTATACAAAATCGAAATTATACCTATTAAGAACAAAAATAAAAATGCTATAGGATAAGTGTGAAAAACAATTGTGATATGTCAAGAAAATTCGAAATAGGTTGAGATCTCGTGGAATGAATAGGTACGGAATAAATATCTAACTCTACACAATAATTATGATCAATTTAGCATGGACCAATAAATATGTAGGTAATCCTTTAGCTTAACCCAATCAGGTATTTGCTATTAAAACTATCCTGCGCAGCTACATGCAATTATTAGATTTAAACTACCATCCACAGGTAACCAGCGATTTAACTAATTTTACGAGTAAAACTTCGTATTAAATTAGATAGCGTAGTTTAGCTCGGCTTTAGAGCGCAGATATAAAATTAAACTGTAACTTTTACACAAGTGGGTACTCTATTTATCAGAATCAACAAACTTTAACGCTGATTACGAATTTTGTGCGCTAAATCCACCAAGGAGTTTACTACTTAAAAAATATCTTCTTTGTTAGTTTTACTCGTAAATAAACATACTGTGCAAAAGGAGCGGACTTAACTTTCATACTTAGTAAACTTGATCTTAGTTCAGATTTTTATATACATAGTCTAGAAGAAAATTACGTAAATAGGGTGTTGTAAGGATGTAATGAAGATGACGGCCTCTGTGGCGTAGCGGTAGTGCATGCGACTGCTACGCAGGGGGCGCGGGTTCGATGCCCGCTCAGTGCAAATATTTGTATGCTTGAATATGTCTATTTGCATTGGTCTGAGTGTTTCTATGTATAATAAGTATGTATTTACAAAAAAAAGTATATAAGTATGTTTATCCGCATTCTAGAACCCATAACACAAGCTACTTTAACTAAGCTTACTTTGGGTCTAGGGAGCGCTGTGTAGAATGTCGTAGACTATTTATTTATTATTATTTTCCTTTTATTCATAATTCGATAGGCCCGCGTTGACCCGCGCGACCTGTTAGTAAGTGGTAATGTGGTCGACGATGGAACACGCTCACATAATCATTGTAGAAGCAAGAGAGTTGGGGAAGATCGACTGCTATGGCGCATATTAGGTGAGGCCTATGATATATAGATCCAGAGGCGGACTTTAACAGGCGAATTGATATCCTAAACACGCACCGTTTCGTATATAATTGTACAGTTTATTGACCCTAAAACCTTTGTTTATTATATCCGTATGTAGTTCACATTAACTTAAACGTAGGTTAAAAGTTCAACGACAAATCATTCGAAAGAATTTTTCTTCAAATCAACGTTTCTTGGAACCTTTTTATTCCGAAGTAATTTACTTTAATTAATTAATTAGGGAAGCCTATCATGGTGTAAGAAGATTCGAAATTTTAATTAGTCACAAATTAGCTAGCCATTTACAGCGCTTTTAAGGCATCCTTCTTTTAAGATCCCGCCCCCCCCCCTCCCTTTTCCGGGGACAAGAACGGGACAACGTGGTTCGCAAAGCCGAGAGTGAATCACGCGCCGCGTCTGCGGCCTACTTTTGTTATGGTTGCTGTGCCACTACCTTCACAGATCATCGCCAGACCTAACGCTCTTGGAGGATCAAATCAAGGAGGAATAAAAGGTCAACAAATAAAGTATAAAATAATAAATATATTCAACTCAAAATTTATGTAATTTTATTTCATTGCAAAATGCTAGAAAATAATAGGTAAGAACAAGTACCACTGTT
Organism: Lithosia quadra; assembly: GCA_963576445.1. Lineage (NCBI taxonomy): Eukaryota > Metazoa > Arthropoda > Insecta > Lepidoptera > Erebidae > Lithosia > Lithosia quadra. The sequence goes on from OY754886.1 coordinate 12,762,459, forward strand.
ACTGGATTCTGAAACTGTACCAAATGGCGTACATTAAAAAGATTTACGCGGAAACAAATTGAAATTTGCGGAGGGAAATAATGTGCTGAATGAGCGCATTACGTTTTTTATTAATCCGGACGCAGATTTAGAACGGAATATTTTTCTTGTAATATTTTTTTATAATCCACATATGGATACTCATATTATACACATCTGATGTTTATCTTAATAATTAATTGATGGGTATAAACCTAAAAAATCCTAAATTTAAAAATAGTAGACAGTAACATTCCTGACAGATTCAACAGAAATGAATTGAATAGATCTTGACAATTTGTAAAAAGGTTAAAAAAAATTGTAATCCCCTTAGAATGTCGCAATCTTATTAATCTGTATAAAATTAAGCATATATTATAGCGCTTTAGACAGAAGTCGCTCGACCCACCAAAAGTCAAAATGAGCCAAACAGAAAATTTAATTATTATTTTTGTTCCTGACGAACAACCTGTTTGCATAAAATAATTTAGGAAATACAAAAAATCTGGTTGTGAATCGGATTCATTTGACTCGTGTTGCAGATATCCCTTACTGTATCTACATCTTTTCGATCACATGATACCACTTCACAAGTATACTTAACTACTTAGATTCAATTCACCTAACGGTTGTAACTTGGTTAGAAACAGCACCTCACTATTAGCATTTGAAAACTTTCACGCTAAACAAGACCTCTTTTGTTACGGGAAACTTTCGTTCATCATTTAATTTAAAAGCTACGCTCTTGTCGGTAAACCATTCTCTATTATTCACTTTGTTGCACTATCTTCTCGTTTCCTATGGACAGCATGTTAAACATTTTCTGCTTCACTTGTTTTATTAATATTTGTACATACGTACATATACTCAAGTCGTTTTTCAATCCAGTGTAGGTAGAGATATCAGCCCGCCGTTTTTGAAATATGTAATACTTCGCGTGCTTCTTCTAAGGTCATCTTTCATGCAAGTCCGCCGGTTTTGAGTACTTTAACTTACCTTTTTTAATACCTGATTAGTTTGGTCAGTGTATATTCTGGGAGGTCTCAGGCTTGCCTCCGGTTCGTCATTCGCTCAGGTACTCATTACCCAAACCACCTTAGCATTCCCTTTTCAATTCTTGTAATAGTTTTGAAAAAAGTCATCGTCTTGCATTATATATTTACATAAACCTTATCTTTTAATAATAAGAACTGTTCGTTTACTTAACATGCAAAGTCACACTAGGGGTCCTGCCGGTCCTGAAATCGTGATTGACGTACCTTATTTTAACACAACATTATGAATACCCACCTCACAGTCATGTTACAAAGAGGCATAATTCATTTTAATTAAGCATTTTGGTCATCTAGTTAATTAAAACTGATAGTTGATGTTCTCGCCACATGTGCGATATTAAAATTTGACCGTAATGACTGGTGCTATTAATTATTTTTAATTAATTACGTTTTAAAACGTAAGCGGATATTAACATTAAATAAGGGTGCGTTTTACACATCTATTGATTTTCTTTAGTATGGTACTGACGTAGAGCGCGGCAAATACTGCATCTTTGAAAGTTTGCAACACCAGGGATTTCATTCTTGCATAGGTAGCAGAACAAAAGTTGAAAAAAAATTAGAAGTAACATAGTCTAAGGTACTAAGTTTGGCAGTTATTTTATGGCACTCTGCGATAAGAACAGTGTCATTTTTTCTAGTGAAGAAATTTGGTCACTTACTTTATGAATACATAAAACATGAAAGAAAATATAATAAAGTTTTAAGCACATCAAATATTAAATTTGTATTAAGCTCGTATTCTATTATTCACAAATAAACACGCACTCAGCTAATGCATGAGTGCCACAACGTACTTAACGATAAGCCCTAATAGCAAAAGAAACTCTATTAAACATTCATTTACGGTCAGGGCATATGCTTCAGTTTCAAAACTAATTACATAAATTATTAAGTAAGCGAAAGAATAAGGTATAATATAAGTACACTGTAAGCGAGTCCGACTTATTTGGTCCGGAAAATGATTTTAAATTTGGTCCCTCAGTGTTTTCAGTTTCAGTGTTTCAGACGCTCACTATTTTCATACAAGACAAAAATCATTTTAGTTTCCCTAATTCAGTCCACTCATATAACGTGCTTTAATGTAAAAGTTTTTTTTTTTTTTCAAAATACTTTCTCATACGATTCCTTTACCTAACCAACACATTACCTCAAACTATTATAGCTCATTCGTAACTGTAGGTAATATAATCAAACTGTTAGTTTAAACAGGTCACTTTAGTTGTTTGTATTTACGTATTTGTATTGGACAAACAATCGCAATGTATTGGTAGCATGTTAACCATAAAAATATTCCTATTTGTATGTTTGAATAGCAAACATGTCACCGTGGTCTTGTTTGTGATTTTTTATCGTTGGATAACATAAATTTTCAACAACATAAATTTTTAACATATTAGCTAATATTAAGTATTGTCAATCTGTACGGAACCACACAAAAAGCCAGCTGTGCCATATGAGAGCGTGGATTAGGCACGGATTTAAAATGTATCGAAAACAGCGTGTAACACCCGCGCTCAGACGAAGCTACACCAATTCGCTACGCCATACCTCGGTGCCTGCACAGTTTCACCCTAATCCATCCCACTTTCGTAACGTGAACACTTTTATTTGCCACGTTATCAGGATCAGCAAATTCACCTATCGGCTTAGTTCCTTTTTCGTCGTAGTTTGTATCTACTACTGAACTAAATTCAAAATAATGTTTTGTCTATTCACGCCCAAAGGTCAAATTCATAGTCAATGTTACTTTTCAGCCACATGTAATGTCAAATGAAACATATTTAGAAACTCAGCAAATACGACTATGTGATAAAGAGATAAAAATCATTCAATCGAGTGTCCCATTGCCTATGACATGAATTTTAAAAATTATTGATCTTTTTCCTTTATTTTAGTGCCGCGGCTACTTAAAAAAATTGTAAAAAAATGGTACCTTTTCATGAAGTTTCTGCGATCAGCTAGACGAAAGTAGATACCTGAAAATAATGAAAACATGATTAGTATAATAGTTCAACATAGGTGTATATCAAAAAAACATCACTCTCTCCATTCTCTACAAGGCATTCTCTACAAGTCAATTGAGCTGTTGTCCGCGACTTCGTCCACGTTAAATTCGGAATAAATAAAAATATTTTTGCTTCTGTAAATACGAGATGTTATATTTTACTGCTCGTCACCTTTTAACTATAGCGTGATGATTAGTCCGGATTGCACCAAATTGCAAATTTCGTAAACACTGTATTGTAATAATAGGGTTTTGATCGATTTTCCTCTACTACTCCCATCAGACCTATAATTGCCTGATGATAATATACCGCGGTTTATGACCATACCCTAGAAGAACGTTTGTCCAAAATTTTAGAAGAATTTATGCAGCGATTTTCGAGTGATACTTAAACATCGAAAACATCGTTATGATTTTTTTTATTATAATGTGTAGATAAATAATATAATAATAATCCATCCCCCAGTAGCGTCACAGTAGTCAATTAATTTGAAAGCTTTATTTGAAGGTCAGTACACTTTCGCAAGGAGCGAATATAAATACATATACGATAGTTTTATGATACAATGTACATGAAAGCATTTACAGATTTTATTTTATACTTGGGTTTAATAATAAAATTTATGATAACGTTGAACGTATTGCATTTCGGAAAGCGGTGAAGTTACCAGTGTAAGATGACCCGTAGCTGTTCAACATTTTATTTTATAGGTCGTACTTACTTTGATTTATAGTTTGTGCAATTATGCTTCTGGAGATGTATGGACTGAAATATGTTAGATTCGAGATGACGGGGTTAGTAAATATCTAAAGCTTCCGATTACATTATTCCGATCGTTTTTATAAATATTACGTTCATAATTTAACTGCACCAATCTATTACATCTTGCCTTATTAAGTCATTAAATGACTGAGATCTGATTAGAATAAATTTTATTCTAATCAGATCTATCTTTTCTCTTTATACCACTAAGATGGATGGTGAAAAGTTTTTATGTTAAGAACATTGGGGCATTTTATATACTTACCCCTTCTACTTTCATAATAATTCTTTTCATACTTGCCGCTGGTTGTGGATACTAATTTTTTCCGTATCTTATCTGTAGAACGTTCCGATCTGTTCGATATAAGTACATCTGGGGTTATTCATACATTCTTGACTCATAAATCTATTTGTTCAATCTTTTTTCGTCCACCCTCTTTACGTCCGAACTATCTAAGCATCTCTTTCTCTATTTCGTCACTAGAATTATTTTACACGCCACAACATTAAGCAAAATTCAATCATTCAAATACAATTGTATACAAAAAGATTGAATAACAAGATAAGGGTATATTTGCTTTAAATTTAATTCAAATATTGCCACCCATTATTAATTGATATGATAAATAATCGAGTTGAAATACAATATGAACGACCTTACAATACGATTTGGCAACGGCACAGAATTACTATGCCAATATTTGGTCAACGATAATGGAGAACAGCTAAATTGTTTTCAGTAAAGAGTTTTGTTTGAAATTTATATTATTTTTACAAGCTTTTATTTAACTTGTGATGTTTTTTTAGTTTGTTAGTTAGTACTTACAACTAGGTAATAAGGTAACTAGGTAGTCAGTTTAATTAGAACCATTTCCTGACGTTACATTCAACTGAAATTTGGTATACTCACAGGACGGCTGCCCAGATGCTCGCCCCCATTGTCCGACCCGAAAAAAACATGCTGTTTTAGCCAGTTCAAGTCCGACATAACTTAACTTTAACCTTTGATGATCGACCAGGGTGGCTTCCGTGTGGTAAAGGTAATATCTCCCTGCTCAAAATCTTTTGATGCTGAATAACATTGCAATACCATTGCATGCAGTGAGGGGCAAGCCCAAGGGGACGCACGTGAAAAAGGGAGAACTAGTTAATTGCGTAACGATAAATTTTGTAATGAGAGCATCCGACAAATTTAAAGTGATATAATGGACTGCCCGTTAAAGCAAACATGTCCTAGAGTGAAAACCTTGACCATAGAGGTTACTATAGGTTAATTGATTGTGCATATTGAGGTACTTGTTTGTGCTTTTCACACTAAAACAACTGGACGGATTTTTTCATATTTAGAACTTACATCTAAGCTGGTCTAACTCATAAGCTAAAAATGAAATAATAATTTCATCGATATCTTTTAAAAACTTACTGGATTTATAATTTTAAATTGTTTCAGGGTTTATGATTTTACATCCTAAAACAGTTTAATTTTATTTAAATTGTTTTAGGAAGTAAAATTATATTTATACCCTAAAACAGAACGTCAAAATTAGGTGATGCTTTGGAGCGACAAAAGTAAGTATAGTGATAAGAGCATGTATCGAAAGTAACTACTTTACCATCCGGTGAGGTGAAGTCATATTGACGTGACTGATTTAAAAAATAGGTGACGCTCACCTACTTTTGATACCTGATATTATGATCATCAACTTTTGACCGTGAAAATTATTTATGTTATGTGTAAATCTATTCTCACTACGCTTTACGATGGCTCTACAATGCATATACTCAATCTAACAATATCTTTGCGATATAGGGTTATACCAGAGGTAGTACCTATTTATGAAGGTTACCTTAATTAAAATTGGATCCACTAATTAATCATGTAACTGAAATTGGATCTTTCCCATTAACAGAGTTGTGTACCGTACCGTTCAGTAAAACCCGCCAGCTAGGAACTTTGTTTTTATTAAACTAATTAAATTGAATCATTACAATATAGTGAGAGTAACTGTTTTTAACCGATTTCAAAAAAGAAAATATCGTGTTTAAGCACAGTTAACTTTAAAACGAATTGAGTAGCTGATAACTATACGATGGGTTTTATGACAGAATTTTTATTAAACTGAACTTTATTTTTAATGCGTTTTGAATTTCTAGATAGTATCTTGACAGCAATATAACCCGTAAAACTAAAACGATTATACGATCAAATAAAACTATATTCTTTGATTAAATGTTCGCCTTATGCTGAGAAATTTAATGTTGTTTATTCTGTAAACCTTTATCGTAGAGATAAAGGTTTACAGAATAAACAGCATTCCTTCATCCCTAAATTGGGTAGAATCTAATAAAATCACCATCACCAGCAAAGGATTAGTTCATAATGTTAAAATGTTACCATATCCTTCTTGCATAAAACCTCATTTTTTTATTTAAAAACCGCTAATTAAAATGAAGATTTGAAAAAAATAACCCTAAAGGGATTTACAGAGGTGTAATAAAGTCACTGACTACGATATTATTCCATTATGACCCTTTTTACGTAATTTATTGTGAATGTTAAAAACCGTATTTCAGGTACTTATGGTACTAAAACATGGACAAACATAATATTCTGTCATTTACAAACATGGTTTAAACATGGAACCCCGCTCCATTCCCATAGGGACATCGTTGTTGAGTCCCTTTTTCGGCGGTATCAAATGACTCATTCGTCAACTGGCGCAAGGGTAACTCGCGCTATCGACCGAGTTGGTGCCTTTCAATTCAAGCTTTATTCATCGTCAACTCGCTTGATCCTGGAAATCAAAAGGTGGGTCCACGCTTGGCGAGCCGAGCACGAGCGGAGCCGTTCTCGGCTTCGTCGTTCGCGTGTCAAGTCTAGTGTGGACGTACAAAGGATCTACAATGATCACTGTCCTCGAAATCCTTTGTGTTCGTCAAAAAACCGACAAAAGTCGGAACGCAGCCGAGCACGAACGCAATGCTCGCAGCGCGCTCGTTCGAGGCTTGTAAGTCAGTCCACACTAGACGAATTGTGTTCGGCTCGTGTTCCGATCGTGCTCGACTCGCCTAGCGTGGACGCACCTTAACGTACCTATTTGTGTACAGTCAGTTATATAAACGTATTTACTATTCGCGTTTATGCGTTATGCGTTCACTTTACCGAACAGTGGCTTCGAATTTGATTTAAATTGGCGTTAAATTAAACACAGAAATAGAATAGAATGCACAACTTAACACATTATGCTTATTTGTTAAAGGCAAGCAACTGAATACGCCCAAGATTCACTCACATTCAATAAAAAATAATTAAACACATCCTCTTTAATTTGAAATGAAATCTTATTAGCATCTAAAATAGAGCGAACACGTAAAATGAGTGTTGTTAATGTTTGTTATTTTTAAATTAAAAACACACAGTGTATTTTAATAAACTTACTTTATAATAATCTCATTTAGATTACAAAATTAGGGTCGGTGGGAAATCTAATTAAGAAAAATTGTAGTAGGTTATTGACATGGTCTATCTACGACTTAATTTCAACAATTTAATGTAAAATCTGTCGAAGGACCGATGGCCGTTGGAGCAAACGAGTCCTAGAGTGGAGACCACTAGTTGGCAAACGGAAGGTGGGACGCCCCCCAGCCAGATGGACCGATGACCTGAAAAAGGTAGCTGGGATGGACTGGATGCGGAAGGCGGAGAATCGGGTGGTATGGCGTACATTGGGAGAGGCCTGCAGCGGACGTCAACAGGCTAATTGATTGATTGATTGAATGTAAAATCGCTTAATATATTCTTAGGCTAACCGATGCCCGTGGCTCCACCCGCGTGCATGTCGGTTATCGCTACTTTTATTCATATCTACGGTTCTACTTAACCAATTACAATCAAAAATCCGTCCTGTTTGCGTCCATCGCGATCATACAGAAAAGAAATTACTAACTTTCTTTTTTATTTTGTTTCGAATCATTCATTTAACATAACCCAAGTAATTTTTTTTTTATTTTTTTTTTATTCAGGATATGCTTACGTTTGACTACTATCTCACCTGATGATAAGTGACGATGTGATCTACGATGAATCACGCTTGCCTAGAAGGAACCTATTCACTCGTGACTTGAATACTCCCAGGTTATAGCTTTCCGGAAACACAGACTCGGGGACAACAAATATCTCCTATGCACATAATATATTATATAGCTAATATACAATTTTACGAGTATAATAGTATGGAGAGAAGATGCATATATTATAACGAACTTCACCGATGGTACAAAAAATCGATGCCAAGTCAACGCATTTCTCAAAATTCCAAACTATACACTTTCACCTAATTTGAACGTAGCAGTTTAAAACTTAGACTTCAGGTGGAAGTACCGTCTGACAGAGTCTAACGAGGTACAATAAAGTTCATGGTTGTATACAACTTTTAGATTGTTAGCTAACAATTTTACTACAATGGTAGATGCAAGAGGTAGGAGTAGAGGAGGTAGAGGTAGGTTGTCTGTCACGTCTGTAGTGTAATGGCCAGGATTCAAACCTGCGACCTCTCAACCGTAAAGCCGACTCCTTAACCACTTAGCTTTATTTTGCTCTCATAAATTTAAAAAAAATGCTCTTTGCCCTCACTTTCAGCAAGTCTACAAACATCTTTATTTCCCAACAGTTTTCGTGTACAGGGCTAAAAGCGAAGTTATTTTTTATCCTTCCTAAGTATCATGCGACAGCTGTAGAAATAATTAACTGAATATATTATAAAAGGCAAAAGGATATTGTCACGCACAACGCACCGTGTGCGGTTATAATTCACACGTTATTACAACACGTCACACAAAAGTTGTTTTTTTTTTTCCTAATTTAAGTTTTTACACTCGTTGGAGAAATTTTACGGTGGATATGTCAACCGAGGGGCTGTTTACGCTGTAATGTTTTGCTGTTAAACTTGATGTTCTATTTTAATGAATCAATTTTAAATTTTCGTGGCTGCTTTTGCCACAATTTTTTGATGAACAGGTTCATAATTAATGCATATCTATGGACCAATTTCAACTTTTTTGTATGTATTTCTAGCGGTCTGTCTGACAATCTATCTCTTTGATTCCATGAGGTAATGTCTGAAACGGCTGGGCCGATTTTGACGGATCTTTCGCGATAAATAGTTAATAATTATTATAACTCGTAATATAGACTTTTCGTGTCATTACAATGTAAACTAATACAGCATAAGACATGACACGACAACATAATTTTTGCGCAGTTTACACATTATTTCAAATGTGTAAACTGCGCAAAAATTAGTCTAACGCTTGACTTAATTTTTTAGTTTCTCGTTTTCTGACGCTTCCGACTTTTTGATATGAAGATGCGGCTTTGTGAAAAAAATGATTCTTGATTTTTTATTACGATTCTAATTTTCACATATTGTATAAACTGCTGTATTATCTATTACGTAGAGCTTTCATATTGGTATCCCTTTAGACATTAGTGACACAATTACGGTTAAACTGGAAGATTAGCTTAGATAATTTATACTTATTAATATTTTCGTTGTACATAATATGATAGGTACCTAATACTCAAAAATGAACACATTTAAGGGACCGTCAATGCCAAGTAGATATTCATTAGTGCCTCAAGTTTACTTGATACCTGTCTAGAAACATTAATGCTCGTTCGTCGAGTTGCCTACGGAATTGCAAGCTATTAATAATATTCTGAGAAATCCTCAATAATTACTGTTGGAAGCGTAGTTAATTGAAACTAATAGTAGCTCTATGAGGTAATTTCAGCCCTGTGGTTGAGGATTAAGCAGGGTTTATTGGATTATATTTGAAGTAGAAACTTTTTGCTAAGTATTTTTTCGGCGCTGTTGGTTTAAATCTATACTATTATAAAATTGTGAATTAGCTGTGTCTAAACATTGAAGATATTAAAAAATATTTGGGTTACGTTATATGAATGATACTGAACACAAAAATATTTTTTATAAATTCTTGCCCATCTGTTTTTATGTGTAAACACTGGTAATTGAGACCCAAGACGTTGTGTGGTTTTAGTCGGTTCGAATCCGTCATAATATTATTACCCCCGACGGCCGACGAAGGTGGTATCCACGGGGATTTCCGCACGAAAATAAAAAGGGGTTACACTGTTACAGAGGTACCAGGAAATTATTGACAACTTCTTAGAATTTCACAATAGCGATTAACAAGCACAAAATAAAGCGAAACCCAGAAAGCGTTTGGTTGAAGTTTTTAAATAAAAAGTTTATCACAAACATTAAATCCAGTGTAGTCAACACCATCCTTACCGCTCCAAGACGCCTGTTTGCACTTAACTAAACCAGAACTTACGATGCGGGTCGCGTACGAAGGATACTTTACAGGATTAGAATAGATGTGCAATATACTGCACACATCTTCAAGCTGATAATAATACAATCTTTTATTCCTCCAAAACTTTACATAAAAGTTCTAGAAAATTTACAATTATGTTGGAAAGAGAATTGCAAGAACAATATACTGTGTAGTGTGCAGTAGCCCGTGACACTTCAAACTATTGCCTGCAGCTGTACCTGAGTGGAATTCTGCTTCTGATTATTGCTGAGAAATTAGCCTGTGTTTTACAGACTAGAGGTATTCCTGCATATTTCAGCTATGCCTTCAGCCGTTACAAACATCGAAACACCTTCACAAACTTTCACAATTTAAATCTTAGCATGATAATACGAGGAGATACCCTCTATATAATGTTGAAACCGCAAATCACGAATAATTACAAAATAACGTATAATTTAAAGCATTCACAAAATTCATTGATAAATTATTATAAAATGACGTACAAAGCATTCACAATATAAAAGAACATTCAATAAGTACGCGTAGGATGTGCATCCTTACTTTGATCTGCTTGAATAGATTGAAAATTATGACATCCTTTATTTATGTATAATACCTTTGTAAATTTTTAAATTTGCTGTATCTGTACATTGGAGATACTGAAAATACGTGGGTTATGTTTAATTAATTATGTTGAACATAAAAACATTTTTTTTATTTCTTGTCGCGTGTTGGTCGCGGTGGACGCAAAAACTAATGAATAGATTTTAACGCGGTCTTTTTATATTAGAATGGTCAGACAATACAATTGGTTGTAAAATGCATGTAATGTAATCCAAACTATTTAAAATTTAAGCGGGGCGTGAAAAGGCATCTGTCTAGGCCGTCAAGGTAGGGGCCGCCATTTTGAGACGAATGGTGTCTGGAATGGCGGCCCGTACCCTCTGGACTTTGCCCTTGCTTCTTACCATCCAGCGGGGTTAAGTCAATAGACGGACTGAATATAAAAAAAAAAAAAAAACGATTTTGGAGCATTTCCAAACGTTCGATTGATTTGGAATGTGTTATTTATCAACTACCATTATTTGTTAAATTTAACTGTAATTAGACACGTTCTCTTATAGAATTATGGTAGGTACGTAAAAAAGTCCCCGATAAATTATCTAGCAGCACATTTCTAATGCAATGTGATTTCATTACAGGTAATTATGGTTGATCAGTAATTTAAATATTCAAGCTGTCAGCCGTCACGCTTCATGAATATTCACGTAATCATAACGTGTCATGTACTATATACGAGACGTCCCTGAATTTTTTGAGCCTATAATAGAGCTGTCGTATTAGATTACAGTATTTTTTTAGTTAATTATAGTGGTGGCTAACACGAAAGAATGTCGCCCCAGTTGCGTAGCGGTAGAGTTTTCGGCTGCTACGAGAACGCGAGTTCGATTCCCACTCTGTGTAAATATTTGTGTGCATGAATATGAATGTTTGTTTAGTTCTGGGTATTTCCAGATGTACTATTTATGTATTTACAAAATTAAAATGCATCAAAGCATGTATATCATCAAACCATAACACAAACTATTAACTATTTTATATTATGGGTTCTACTACATCATAGGCATCTAATAAATGAATAACATTTGATAAAAAATATATCCCATCTGGTTATCAGATTGATTTTCATTATCTCTTAGATCAGTGAATATCCCGTTGACTATTATATACCAACGTATGATTTTCAACATAATACATCAGTGTACAAATTCCCTTATATTCGTGATTATTGATAATAAATTTATTACCCGGTGATCCAGGTCACACGCACACACGCACACACTTTCTTTACTTGCCTTATTAACATAATAATATCAAGAAGTGAGAATGCGATATGAAATGAAATATTAGATTACCTTTTGATATGTAAAGTATAAGGTAAGAAAACGAACTTGGTAAGAAAAATATAGGTGCGTCAGATTATACAAATGTATGTATATCTGGTAAATCTCAGACGCCGCATAGCGGCTCCTACGTGGCCTAGTGAAATATTTATAGAGGAGTCATTTCTACGCGTGCCGACAAGAGCTTAGTGTCGCATATACTTACGTATGTATAAGCCCACTTTGATGGTTTTACGTTGTAGTATAGTATTACTTTATGAGTCGTACTACTTTCGAATCGTAATTTGCTAGATAGATCATAATATCTCTTTTTGCTTAAAAGGTATTATTTTGATTGTATAAAATAAAATAATAGGTATTTTATTATGTACCTACCCTATTCTGTACTAAACGAAATACTATTTATCGCAAAGATGAAAACAGAAATTATTATGTCAATCCATCAAACAAACTATTTTATAAAAATAGCGACATCAAATAAACATAAATAGAAAAAAAAAACATAATCAACAAATTTAATGATAATTTTTCACCTTTCGGTCAAATTGAGCTCGGAGAAGTGAATAATGTAACATTTTGCAGTAATAAACATTTTTCATTTTTTTTTTCAAAACTTCCAGCTGTGACTTATCGCAGTGGTCGCGGGTTCAATCCATACAAACCATAGAAAAGGGGGAGTACTCTGACCAACTGAGCTACCTAGATAATCAAAATTCGCCAATATTTCCTACTAATTGCTTCTAAATTTAATTTATTTTCACCCTTCAATACATTAGACCCTCCATTAGATCAGTAGGCGTGACGTTGTAATATTTAATATTAACATTACATTTAAATTCTCTAAAGATCAATTATCATACCATTTTCCTGCTACTGCCGCGTAAACCTTAATTTTCTCCAACCCCCAGGGATCCATAAGTGTTTCCCCAGCTTTGAAACATGCGAAATTTGAGCCAAATCCATTAAGTGTCTAAAATGTTTGGAAACTTGTGAGGTTTTTCGGTTATCCCCAAGAGACATAGGATATAGTGTGAAGTTTTAATTTATGGTTGGGAAATTTCTTTACAAGTTTAAATCAAATTTGCTCCGGTTCAGTGGTTCTTATGTTTAAGAAAATATTCCAGTAGCCATTATGGTTGACTGAACTTGTTACCTTTTACTTACATATTAATATTTTTATATACCCACACCTTTTTATACATGAATGGGTAGGCTGTGTAATATTACACCCATATACTTCTAGTTATACTTTTTAATCCGTTGACTTTGATGATATTGCGTGTACTTTACATCTTTCCAAACTTCATGTTGGTGCTGAGCGCTTCTTTAAATAAAATTATCAATAAGACCTTGATGACCGCTCTCAAATATTAGCACAAACCAACAGGGCAGTGGATAATCACTTAGATGCTTTCCTGTACCTAAATAACAGACCACATTAGTAGAAAAAAGTATATTATATTTTGAATAAATAAATAAATATTTTACGGCATTCTTCTAGGACCCAAGGTAAACAAATTTTATTCAGAGGCAACATTCCTTTATTTTTAAAAAGGAACAAATCTGCATACAAAGATTTTCGAAAACTCGCATGCCACACTCGGTAATTGAACCTGCCAAAATATGAAAAATATCATTCTGTACTTTTATTAACTTCATGGATCGTCATGTCTGGCCTTGAAAGCGACGGATGAAAAACAAATGCATGTAGCGGAGATACGAATGTTAAGATGGATGTGTGGTGTGACAAGAATGGACAGAATAAGGAATGAGTATATTAGAGGCAGTTTGAAAGTTGCACCAGTAAATAAAAAATTGAGAAGCGAGCGACTGTCGTGGTATGGACATGTTATGAGAAGAGATGAAAGTAATGTTGTTAAAAAGGTTCAAAGTATGAATGTGGAGGGCTTCAGGGGCAGAGGTAGGCCTAAGAAAAGATGGATGGAAGGCGTGAAAGACGATATGGAAAGGAAGGGAGTGACTGAGGAGATGACATCGGACAGGAATGTATGGTGGAGAATGACATGTTGCGCCGACCCCAAATAATTGGGACAAGGGCAGGAAGATGATGATGATGACTTTTATTATCTTCAGTATTTATAGTATTTTTCCTTCAGGTAAAGTGCGAAAATTTCACCCCGTATATTTAAAGAGTATGGTCTTCATTTTAATGTTTGTATACTATACCAATTAAAACTGTCCGCTTACATTATTACAAGCTTGCCACATGACTGTATTAATATTTTTATTTTCCTGAAGGCTTTGAAGTCAGCTGAATGGTTTTCATCTACGCTAATTTGATCTTGGTTTTACGAATCGAAGTCCCTTGCTGAATATACTTTGAAGTCCTTCGCTGCATTTTCAGCTAAATAATTGGGCCTTGGGTTTCAAATTTCAATTTGGGCTTGCCTAGACTAAAACCACTTTAACTCGCACTCAAAACCCAGCAATTTAGCTTAGCTCAAAGGACCAACAGTAGTACTAATAACGTGTCACTCACTGCTAGATAAAACTAATTAAAACTCAGGTCAAGAGTACCCGCAACAAACGAGCATGTGGGTGAATCTCGGGCGTATTCAGTTGATCCCCCTGGCACCCAATTACTTTGAATATTTTTAACAAATGAGAATCATAATCTTCTTCTTCTTTCGCAATTCAAATTTTGTTTCTTCAGTGTGCTGCTAGCTCAATTGCGTTCTCAGAGGCGCTCATAAGCTCCTCCGGTGTACAATGTGTTTGAGCATACCGCACACGTTAGATTCCACACTCACGTCGCCAGTCTGCTCCATCCAGGATCATAATAATTATCTTGTCTTGTCTTTCCCTGTACTAAGTTTAGACCAAATCCATTTTGCCCTTAGAATATGATTCAGTAACAAACATCCAAACATCTTCACAAACTTTCACATTTGTAATATTAGTAGAATAGAATTTTTAAGACATAATTAGTTTTCGTTCTTACATAAATTAAGCAGTACCTATCCAAGTTGTTTCTCGTATCTAAATCGGAGATGCCGTGTTAAGATCCACGATAAACCAACTAATTACTCTTCCTCGGTTGAGTAGAACTAGTTAAATTTAAACAACTACTTAAGTCTTACGTTTCACGGGTGGTTGAAGTTCAAGCACCCCAATTAGGCCATTTTATCGACAAGCCGCTGAGAGATTTAATTAATTATAGCTCGCGTACATGTTGTTTTAGCAGAAATGTTACATACTTATGTGAAAATATTTCTATGTATAATATACTATTTACAAATTAAATATTATATAAATATTATTTACAAAAAAAAAGTATATAAGTATGTTTATCAGCATTTTAGAATCCATAACACAAGTTAAACTAACTTACTTTAAGTCTAGGGAGCGATGTGTAGAAAGTTGTAGAATATTTATAAAAAAAAAATTAAATTGTAAATTAACAGACGCATATCTATCGAGATATTTATGAAATTGTATGATCACCAATATCTACAGTAATGTAGGTGTTGGTGATACATTTACAAAATAATATCTAAATACAACAATACAATTTCACAATAATTAAAATTACATTACATGAGTAAGACGACAGTAAAAATAACTGAGTGAAATACGAGTGACATCGCAAGGCTTAACTAGTGTTCTTAAATGACGTCATGTTATAATTCTATAATGAGGAAATGTTATACGATACTCATTAAATTTAATGAATACAATCTTACGTTACATATGGCTCAAGAATTATTTAAGAAGGGATAATAAGAATTATTATAATTCAGATCTCGTAAGTTTAATTTTTCTCGCGGTTTCGGTTAGATCTTTCGACTATAGAAATGAATCTCGTGATCTCAAAGGTCATGAGTTTGGTTCATTTTTTATATGACTGTACTTTTAAGTTTTGTTTGTCCGACTTTTTGGGGCTTCAGCTACCCGTAACGAGAACTGGAAACCGTCGGCTTGACGTGCTCTTCAAGCCACGGCGATATCTCGATGTGTTAAAAATGACACCCATCTTGAGACTATCTGACAAGTAATCCTTAACTTGCGATGTGTCAGCCTACTTGGTTACCACTTAGCCACGAGCTATTAGTACAGTCAGCGTCAAAGTTCTATGATCATTTTCAGATTTTGAACAATAGTTTTGAGCAAAGAAACTTATGGTTCTTAATGAAAATGATGTTTAATTACTTTTTTAGACCACTTAAGTGGCAGACAAGCACACGTCCCACCTGATGAGAAGCGGTCACCGTGGCCTATGGACGTGTGCAACACCAAGGGCGTTACCCACGATTATTTGGCTCTATTCAACTACTTTTAAACTTTGATTACAAATAGGTATAATGAACCGTTTTCATTCGAATTTTTAAGTTTGAAATCTGTGCAATCATCATAGACTTTTGCCGCTGACTGTATTTAAACTGTTTGTCATCAACTCATTAACATTGTTTTATCCAAGGGTCGTCCGCAACGGAACATCGACCACCGCCATCAAATATTTATAGCTGTCATTATGGAATAAATAGTGACCTTTTAAATAGGTATTTCAGGCCACTATTTGTCTCCATAATCGGCTATAAACTATAAGTTACCAGGAACTCAAACAAATTAAGAAGTTGGTCGCTGTCCTAGATTCAGATTAACTTTCCAGGTTATGTATTGTTAGATTATCGTAGTTTAATTATTATAAGTTATTTTGTAAACACTGTTAAGGGGTAGACATCACTTCTATCTATTTTAGAGATACTTGAAAAATACTTTGGGTATCACACATCATCACAAAAATATATTTTTGGAATTCTTGTCTATTAGTTCGCGATGGATGGAGTTGTTTGTTTGAAAGGATTTGGTTAAAATCGGTTAACCAAAACCGGCGATGTAGTCAAAAACCGTGACACCGACATCCACGCGGGCGATGCCGCAGGCATAAGCTAGTAATATAATATAAAATGAATCTAACTCATTGAATATTGAGAAAGTAATGGAAGACCGATAAATAATTCTTCACAAATGCAAATCATTGGTCCACTAACTTAAAATTAATACTATGATCACTATTCATAAACCAGATAACACGAAGAGAAAATTATCTAAATATTCGTTTTAGTTTAATTTCATTCAGTCCTTTCAGTAACCGGCAACCTTGTTTGAAACTCCACGACTTTAGCGTTCAATGCGTGAAAATTTACATTTTATGACTTTGAAATTTCCACAAAAACTGAAGTTTAATTTTGTTTCAAACATTTTTTTACTTTCCCTCTTTTATTAGCACACGGCCCACCTGATGGTAAGTGGTCACACTGTTGCCTATAGATGTGTGTAACACCAGGAGCTTCAGACTTCCCCCTTCCCCTTTTCCGGGGGCATGATGGGAACACCGTGGATCCCAAACCAGAGGGGGCCATCACTCGAATCTGGAGATGGCCCGGGTCAAGCCGGGTTACGAGGGTAATGCTCTATGGGCCACCTTACACCCAAGCGTCAGAAGACCCTAGACGGTGTGCTGTTTTAGTCGGTAAGAGTCCGACATTACCTGCCCCGCTGGCCTTGGGGGCGGGGAGTATCCATGAGGATTTCCGTACGGAAAAAAAGAGCTTCAGACTGACGCTGCCGTTCCTATAAAAATCATCTAATGCTTACTTGCTTACTTGAGGAATCCTATATTGGAGACGCTAAGGAAAACTATAGGAAGGAATTAATTTTACACATACAGGTCAAATAATGAACTTCTACTTGAAGTCAGTTAAAAGTACTTTTATCTGTTTTCGTCCTAAAAAGAAAATCACTAAAACTGTGGTGCGAGTGTTACTATAAAATAATAGGAACAACCTTAACTTTTTCTAACAATAAGATAAAAAGACTTCAGTAAAACTTGTCATAGTAATTGAATAATGTCTATAGACGCGACATTTATTGCCATAAGTCACTAAGTTAGTTTACGTCCCAATTCTTAGCAACTATTTTTTATTCTGTGATTTTTTTCTAAATAAATAGTTTCTAATGGTATCCACACACGTTCTAGTACATTTGTGCAAGTCTTACGTAAGTCTAGACTTGCACAAGTTTACTGGGACGTATTGATTTGTTGTTTGGAAGATACTTACGCAAAATAGTCGCCACTGTGACGGGACTTTCACTGGCAGATAGCGTATTAGGAATGCTTTGATTTTGGAAAAAGAAAGGTCTATCCACACACTTCAGGGCCGTGGCCGGGACGTGACCTGGCCGTGGCCATCCTTAGGCAAGGCAAGGTAGCTCCGTCGCCGGTTCGGACACGGACGTGTGTGAACGGGTTCATATAAAATATACACACCAATATTTTTTTGAACCCCTGACGGAGCATGGCGGCAGTCTCGACATTTATCGCAACGCCTTAGTTACCGAATTGGGTCGCTAACTTGGTACGACGCAAATATAACGATATTTAGTAGTCTCTACTTTCCAAAATAAGAATTTTAGTCGGTATCTTAACAAATATCATCGCAAATTTAACGATTCATCGGTATCTCCATATTGCTGACCATCCAAAATGTACAGACTACCGTTTGACGCAAGAATCGTTACTGCAACCGATGTTTGTCGTTATCTTAGCTTGCGATTTCGGTATAAAAGTCGAGACTGCGGCGCCTGATATGTGTAAACCAGTATAGACACACTATGATGCCGAGTAAAAAAATAAAATCTTAAAAATCTAAGACCACACGGCCAAAGTCACGGGTACAGCTAGTAGATAATAAAAGGTTTGAAGGACTTTCCTTCGTAGGTAATATTACTAGCTGTATAATGAGTTTGTTGGCATTGAACGACGATATTACAGAAGTTATACATGTGCTCACACAGCCATATTCACCGGTTTATATGAAACTATATACCTACAGCAAAGAAAGAAGATTTTAGTTTCAGATTAGATTATTATGTAGGTTGTTTTATGATGAGATATCAAAAAGATGGACGTAATGGAAATGATTAATTCATGTAATGTTATCACTGCTTATTTCAGGTAAACCAGATAGGTTTTATATCAAATTATAATGCTTAATATATCCTATAAATTCAAAGCGAAAAAGTCTTAGTCGAGGACGAGATTTTGACCAGAGACAGAACTTGTCCAAGTAGCTCAGTTGATCAGCCACGTAAGCTACCTGGACACATCCTGACTTACCGAAATTCCCCTAAACATACGTCTCAGTTGACTCTGAAACCATCTACCAAAATATCTGTAGATTACTCCACCCCAGTAAATGAATGACTTCTTCCGTACAGTAAATACCTAACATTCAACGTACATACGAGTCTATGTATTCTAGTTTCTACAATCTTGTAAACAATGTACACCACACTTTATAACTACCTTCTATCTAGAACAAAGGTTATTACTATTAGCACCCCACTGCGTCGCTTGATTATTTATTACTCCTTAAGGCTATTTGTTTTAACGACCTGCTTCAACCGAATAACTACAGCGCACGCTTTTTTACTTAAACACGTAAAACGTGTTATTTACATTTTTTAAGTCTGTACAGCGTTTGTTATTAAAAAAATGTAAATACCACTTTTAACTTTACATTAATAAGCATGGAATGTCACCCAACAAAGGTAATTTAACCAACATTTTTCCATCCAGGGTTTGCAGCGGTTTGGTACCTATTTTCTTTGCTGTGCTACCATCCAATGTCTATTGTAGAACCTATTTTGGTATGGTGTAATGGTGACTCTCTTTTCTGAGTCTTCATCTTTTAGATTACGTGCGAGGTTAAGTTATATTGACGTGACCTATAAATTGAAAAACATCGTAGCGTATTTTATCGTATCGTCTCATTGATTGTGTAGATGATATTGGGACTCTAATTATGCATACCTATAGCTGATGCCAGCATTTTAACGCGCGTCGATATCGGTCATCACGACCCTCCATCATATTTTCGGTGCCACGCAGTAAACAGTGGTTTTAAGTCTGACCTTTCTATTAAGAAACTCGCATCAAACCACTTTTGTTTCCCTATTTCTTATTCTTTTGCAGGTAGTAAAATACGAGTTAACATTTCTATATAAATTATACGAGTACTAAACGCTTCTCATAAAGAAGATCGCACGCTTCTTTGCTACCTTAAAAGTAAAAATAAAAATCATAATAAAATACAAACATTTTTAAACTTGTTACATTTTTACTCAGGTAGATATTTTAAAGAACATGTACAGACACACTTTTGCTCTTGATTATACCTGCATAATATAAACTCACAAAATGTTGCCTTTAATACACCCTAACCAGGTCCTTAGGGAACTGCAAGTATGATGGTGTGTTGTCACAATAATGTTATGTTTATTGCAATAATAAAAGCACAGTCGCTGTTGGTAAATTCTTCTTTTGTTTAAAAGTATATGTAGGTACGGTAAGGTGGGAGTGGCTCCTTATAGGGCTTCTTGAAGGCTCTCCGCGTGTGTAACTAGCAGAGGGTTCAGTGGTGAGCAGCTAAGGGGCAAGCTGACTATCTGTGCACAGTTGTGACAGGACGGCCGCTTGTCACTCTAGCAGCTAACCCGCCGCGGTGGCGCGATGCTCATCCCCATTTTTTCCGGTGGCAAGACGTGGATACCGTGGTTTCCTAACCCGAGGGGGCCATGTCGAAGCTGGAGATTGGGCTAGCCCTGTGAGGGAAATGCCTCTTGGGTCTGGACACCTCGGGGTCTAAAGAACCGAGACGGTGAGTATCTGAAGAGCCACAGGCAATAGCTAGTTTGCTAGTATTGTAAATCTGAAGGTTCGTAAGATAAAGCTAAGTACATTTCAAGTCGCTGTTTAACTAAAACATTCACTGAAACTCGTTCCTAATTTATTCATTAGACAAGACTCGAAATCTACCTAAATCTGTAGCTTAACCGTAAAACTGATTTTTCTTTGTAACCTAACTAGAAAATAGGTATAACTCAGGGAATACAAATTTGTATACATTAAAATTGGAAAAAGCTAACCTCCAGGACGAGAACACGTGACAGTCGATTTCAAGGGGAATACTTATACCCACTGAGTTATTATTTGTTGACTTTTACGGGAGCGACCGTCGTCTGAACTTCTAACCCTGAAAGAAAGCCCGCACCAATGCCTTGACTTGTAAGTAACGTTGGCTTTCGTCAAAGGTCTTGGTCCCAAACACCATCACTAAGAAATTGACTTTGTCTAGCAATAAGTTATAATTATTTTTATTAAATTTATAAGTTAATTACGTTAATAAATAAAGTTGTTCATATTTGTGCTATAGTGTAGGTATTCTAAAAGAGGACTATTTCCAACAGCGTATTATATTATTATTACAATAGACGAAATGATTGATTGAAAATTATTAATAGTTCTATGTCTATGAATTTATAAAATACTCTTTCAGCTAACCATATATTAAACAAAGTTTTCTTGATGCTCATAAACAATTACCTGTTACTGAATGAATAAACAAACGAACTCTATAATTATAAGTAATTTTCGATTATATAAAATTCATCTTTCATTTTAATGAACGACACCATTTTATTTTTACCGAATACCGGTATATCAATTCGGTATCACTCAAATTATTTAGTTAAAATTCCGTTTTAAAAATGATATTAACAGCAGGTATTTATTTATACTATTATGGAAATAACACAAGTCGTTTAATAAACTATACTTCATGTGGACATCTATGCGCGATAACCTACATTGTAATCATAATATTAATATAAATATTTTCCTTTTACCGGTTACTGAATAAATTCAACCGAATCTAACCGGTAGTCCTGTCATTATTATTGTCCGCAATAGAGGGAAGAAATGAATAGTCAGTTCATATCGTACGCAAATTATATCCTGTCACAAAATAACCACACACTGAACCAAGTTGCCTTGATGTCGATAAACAATTACAGGTTACCGACTCAAAAACAAACAACCTGTATATATTAGTACTAGAACAAATTGTGCGAAAAATGACATCTGCGTACTGCATCGTGTAATTTATATCGAATGCAGATTAAAGACAAATAACCACACGCTGAATAAGGTTTCTGTGAAGTCGATAAACAATTACAGGTTACCGACTCAAAAACAAACAACCTCTATATATTAGTACTAGAACAAATTGTGCGAAACTGACACCTGCATACTGCAACGTGTAATTTAATAAACAATTTCTACGAGTAAATTATAAGGCGCCAGAACAGTTAATATTCTTTCTACTTTGAGTACACAGTGTATAACAAATTATCCTGTAGTAGGCATAGTTATATAGGATAATGAGACAATAGAAATAAATGAAGTAATTTATTATTTATTACTTATCTTATAACTATGTTATACGCAAATCCATAGGAACCTTTAAAAACATAGTCTGTGTGTTATTCCGTACTACGAGTATTGTCTATCTCTGTACCAAATTACAGCCAGATCCGTTCAGCCGTTGCAGCGAGATTGAATAACAAACATCTTTACAAACTTTAACATAATTTCATCCAGATTTGTTCAGCCGTTAGAGCGTAATTGAGTAACAAACATCCCAACATTTTTACAAACTTTCATATTTGGCCAAGCAATTAAGTGCACTAATTGCTAAGTTCACCATTTGAGCATGGTGTACAAGTTGAGATATGCACCAAATGCGTCAAACCCTATATACCTACAAATAGATCGTAGGAAGTAGGATAAACATACCTACTTCGTTTGTAGTTCGATTCGCAATTCAAATATTTTTCATTCACACAAAGATCCTACTTAGTTTGTAGTTGATAACAAATATGAACTGCGTATGTTGAACTAATGAAACTTATATAAACTCATATCGTAATTACGCTCAACATGTGGGACGCATTTCTAGTAATATTATATTATGAGTAAGTTATATCGTACTGTCGAGGACGCAAGTTCATAAGTATCATGCGAGACGTAATGAGCACTATTACAAAATACTAATATTACATTCATCTATTAAGCTATCTGATTTTCGTGTATTCAATAGTTATGTTTTACCGATTTCTAAAAAAAGACTCGACATTTTTTTTTACATTTCTGGAAAACTTGAAGCTAGTAAGTTGGGATAGTTAGAACAGTTAATTGAAAAAGGTCTGTTACATTTTTTTTTATAATCGAAAGGCCCGTGCTTGACCGCAATTTCACCTGTTGGTAAGCGATGTCGTGGTCGACGATAGAGCATGGTTGCCTAGAGTTAGCTTCACTCTTGACTTGAAGTCAATACGAAATCAAATCAATTCAGTAATTTATGCGTCCATCGTGAACAAACAGATAAACAGCCAAGAATTCCAAAAAAAAAAACTTCTGTTCAGAAAATGAGTTTAAAAACCCAAGTACCTACATATTTTATATAATATATCTCAATATACAGACAGCTAATTTACAATTTTATAATAGTGTACATTTGAAAAGGGCATTGTAAAAAGAGACCCTTTAGCCTAAACTCCCAATGTTTTGGGGCCTTACCTAGTTATTCGGTGTCCAGGTCTACCTCAACTTCAAACTGATACAATCGCTGCTTGACGGCATACTTATTGGAAGGTCAAATAAATGTTGCTCCCACAAAAGCCTAATCAAGACGAGGAGTAGGAGTAAGCGGACCCCGGATTCCGAAGTATAAGCTATGGAAGCTATGAGAAACGTCGCTGAAATAATGACGAGCTTAAACTGAGAATCTAATGCTAGGTTACATAAAATAGAATAAATTGGGCATCTCATTATTTCCACGTTTCTCGAATTCTCAAAGGAGAATTTCTAAGTAACGTAATTTAGTTACATTTTGGCAAACTCTAAGTAGCTCTCCCAAATAATGTTGCCTAACAAATGTCTATGAACAGTTTTTTTTTAATGGAGTAAATTTGGTAAAGATGATGTTATTCTGAATTATGCAAATCGCTCGCTCTGGTTTCAAGCGAATACAGAATGATATCAAATCAAATTAACTAATCACTGAAGCATTTCATAAGGCAAAATAAATTAAATGTAGCATATAAATATAGCAATAAACCATGAATATTATTTTTTGATAATTATAAATAATGCGTTAATCCATTATTATAGTAACTAGGTTGTGTAGAATATTTGGTATAAAAGTTTTATTATGCATAATTATTTATTTGGAATGGCGATCCAATTTGATGAATCAATTTTAATTTTGAAATAAGTATGCTTTAATATTTAAATTGGAGAGTATGGACGTCGGCAATTGACTGATTGATTAATTTAATTTGAACGTTATTCAATCTTTGTATGTTGTTGTTTACCGGTAAAGACACACAAACCACATACCTACTATTAAAATGAAATAACGTCTTATAACACGATTATTAATTAAGAAACTTCTGCAAAAATATGTTTAAAAGCACTTATCCATAACACCCGACTTCACCCGCTGTCAAAAATCACAAAGTATTTTCATTTCATAATTAAAATCACTCGAATATCATCCTCTATCTTTAAATATCTTCACAGAATTATTTCATTTCCTAAAATCACTTTCGAAAACGCCGGGTGAAATCGAGTAACTCAAACAAACTCAAATAATAACTAAATACTGTACCCGGCTGAAACAACTCGAAACTCGTAAGTACACGACACGTGATAGCGGTACAGGTACACGGCTAGGCGCGGCCGTCTACCTCCGCGGTAGCAGACGAACTGAGCTTTTGTATGCTACGAAGAAAGTTGTTGACGCTAACGCGACTAAGGATGTGTATTGTATGGATAGGTTTTGAGCGCGGTTTGACTTCAAGCTTCCGGGCTGATAATGACGAAAAAGAAGACGTTTCAGTTTGGGCCCCCTAATTGTACACAATACAGAAAAAAAGAAAAATAATACCAGTTATGGGCAAAAATACAATGATATTTATTCGCCTTCGAAATTCAAGGGCATAAATTATTAAAGTATGAGCACATTTTCATAGTTTTAGTCCGCCATGTTTGTAGTGTTGCTAGAAAGTGTTTATTTAGTTAGATTCCGCCCATAATACGAAGCAATGTTATAAGAATTGAATAGTGGGAAATGAAAACTACATTGCCTAGCTATTTTTCTAAGTAGTGTACAATTATCGGGCCCAATGTTTTTTTTTAATTGGTAATCTCACCTTTTGGCAAATGATGATGTGGTGGACGGTGAAGCACACTTGCCTAGAAGATGTTCACTCAGGGCTTGCAAATTTTCAATCGCGCTCGAAGACCCAAGACGGTGTCAAGTTCGACATAACCACATTCGTGGGTGGTGGTATCCATGAGGATTTCCGCACTAAAAACAGGTTACAGCTTTCCGGAAACACAGATTCAGGTATTATTTAAGAAGAAATAATATTATAAAAATTGCATATTTTAGTATGGCTAATGTATAGATTATTTAATTTTATTGGTAAAAATATATAGATACATTTTTACCAATAAAATTTAACCATATTACACGCCAGTTAAGCTATGCTCAATTTGTATATTATTCTAAGATATTATTATCTACAATACCTACTATAATTATTATACCACTTTAACAAAATCATAATCAGCGGTATATACATATTGGAATTTTAGTTTTGAATAAAACAAACTTCGCCTTTGTTTCAACGGTAGTTCATTTCCATATTTCATTAAGCTGCACTAAATTCAGCCTAGCTGAAAACTAAAAGCAATCATGTGGAACTCATTTCAACTAAATGATTTTAATTAAAATAGACCAAATGATTGGAAATCAATGCGAGCGGATGTTGAGTTAACTAAACCAGATGTAAGTTAGGCAGGCTCTTTATTAGTAAACCGTAGAGCGTTTGACTGTTACGTCAGTGTAAACATTTGTATCTACATTCACACCACAATGAACTATGAAAGAACATTGTGAATATATTTTTGTTCTTAATATTCGCATACAAATCGTAATCAGGCTGCACAATTCATTCAGTGCTTCACATGGGCACTTCGCTAACTACGCCCGTGTCTATTATTATAGTAGGTTCAACTCCCACATACGACATTTATTTTTGGTACTTCATTTATGGTTCGTTAATTGGATACAAAATTAGGCAGGCAAGAACAGCAGGCGATCTCTCTTCCCCGATTTTTTGTACTATATTTTGCAAATAACGTCTTTTAGTGATTAAATTCTAAAAATTAAAAAAAAAACAAATTAAAAAAAATTCTAACATTTTTCTGCGATAACTGATCAAAATTATGTGACGCGATTACGAGGGTTCAAGTGAAGCGATGATTCAAACCTACACGGTCCTTTGGCGGTAAAGTTAACTCTTGGAAAATACTCAAATGGAACACGTATAGGTAATAATGAAGGCTGTAACGAAATAGAGATATTGGCTCACGTTCTACTGATGGAGTGACACACGTCTGTGTAGTTGAAAAATGAAGTCAAAACATTTCAGTATATAAACATTACACTTAACTACATTTCAGTTTTTTTTGCGTCGCGTCAAATTGACAAAAAACCGCATCAAAACATGTTCAGTATACTGAACATACTGTCTTACTGTATTACTAAATATACTATATAATAAATATAATATAAAATACTGAAATACTGAACAGGCTGTCGCGATGGACGTAAAAAGTAAAGGGCCAGTAGCCAAGTGTCAAAAGTCTAAATCGCTTAGAAAACGAATAGATTAGGTCGACCAATCCCAAGCTCGTGATTCCGCCGCGGCGCGCGCATCGTACGCCGGCGACGAGCTTGGATGTGATTGGTCCACCTAATCTATTCGTTTTCTAAGCGATCGTTAGAGATTTAGAATTTTTCCATTTGTCTAAGGGGGCTGAACGGGTATTTAAAAAATACCGAACGAATTTTGATGCTGTTTTTTTATTAGAAAGGTCTTGCTTAGACTAAAAATTTTTCGTATGTTTGGTTGTAATTCGTTAAGTAAAACCGGAGATATGACCAAAAACGACCTAAAAACGAAGCGTGGGCGAAGTCACGGGTATCAGTTTGTATAAAAAGTAGCCTATATGTTGCCCAGAACTATGAACTATAATCGTACCAAGTTTGATCAAAATCCCTGCAGTAGTTTTTGACTTTAGCGTGAACAAAAATTTGGTGCGGACAAACAGAGGCACAGAGACACAGACAAACAGACAAACAGACAAAAATTCTAAAAATCATTGTTTTGGCATCTATTACATTCATAAAGTCCCCTAATATTTTTTTTTCTCATAATATATCTTCCATGTACAGACGCCGATCAGTTACAGATTTATTATATGTATAGATAGATGATCCTGTTTGCTACAATGTTTTTTTTACAATATATAGGTACATGGTTCACGGTGAAGTGGTTTTACATACCAAATAACAGTAGGCTAGTGTTTGGGTCAAGTTGACTCGAATTGCTCAGTACGATAGGATTCCTTCTAAATTGTTTTTGATATATTTGATGCCGCATACCTACCCCCAAAGATACGTTGAGATATTTTAACACCCACATTTCGACTACAAAACATTAACTATGTTTTCGGTTCCACTTAATAAAATTAGTGAAATTTAAATGTGGCCTTTGATGGTTATAGAATATAATCACCGCAGTGTCACGATGACGAGTAGAAAACAAACTCCGGCTCCGGCCGACTCCGGCAAGAAACTCAGCGGGGTGTTTTTTTTATTTCCTTAGTCTAGATACAGTTATTAGTTTGAGGGCTTTACTTTCTTATACCGGCCGTCGATTTAAGGGCTGGGAGTGGGTGGGGTGGGCGGGGGGGAGTGTGTAGACCCCCTCCTGTGAAGGAAAAAGCGCGGAAGCCCCCCCGATTTTTTTTCATATTCTAACCTAAAAAAAAGACAAAACACCAGGATCCAAGTTTTGTAGGTTAGGTTATGTTAGAACTGTGACTACAACAACGCACGAGCCGAGCGAGCGAAGCGAGCGTGCCGCGGCAGCGGCCGGCGAAGTGCCACAAATTATACTTTCGCACTAACGTGCTTCGCGGTGGAAAACATTCTAAATAATGGGTATCCCCATACCCCGACTCGGATAGATTAGGTTAGGGTTATTTTTTTTTTCAATCCACTTAGAAATCAATATAAAAAAGGGGGAGCGTCCGCGATGTTTGCCGCCCACGAGTGACTAAGTTAATTTTTATGCATTTTTTTATTATATTACGTATTATAATGTATATAACATTTTTAACACCCCAACTCGGATAGATTAGGTTAGGGTTATTTTTTTTTTCAAACCACCAATAAATCTAGAATATAAAAAAAGGAGGGGGCGTCCGCGCTTTTTCCTTCACAGGGAGGGTTCTACACCCCCTCCCCCTCCACTCCCAGCCCTTAAATCGTTCAAACCACCAAGAAATCTTGTTTTTTACGAAAGTTAGGTTAGAATATTAAAAAAATCGTATCTCAAAAAGGGGGGGCTTCCGCACTTTTTCCTTCACAGTGGGAGGTCTACACCCCTCCCCCTCCTCCCCCCCCCCCCACTCCCAGCGCTTAAATCGACGGCCGGTATAGGAAAGCTTAAGAGTTTTCTTTTAACAACATTTTTAAATTTACTTACATTAAATCTCTAATTTCGCTTACGACTCCAACAACCCGCAACTGCTACCATAGATGTTCCTATGACGAACGGGACGAAGGCTTAACGTGCTCTCGTATTAAGCACCAATACAGTTGTCATTTCATTTATGAAAAGTGAGACCATTACGATGCAATAAATGAATTCACTTACGTTTCATTAGTTAAATTGAAAGGATAATTCACTGCAGCATACGTGTTACAATACATTATCCCCAAACCCTGTTTCCGATCCGAGTTCGCATATCGCTTTACGCCATTCATCTGTGAATAATTTCACAACAAAGCGCTTTTAGCACTACCGTTTAGTTATAACATTTGTTGGAACCATCAATCAAAACACACCTCCACTATTCCGTTGCTGAACTTTTAATAAATCATTAAAATGTTATGGGGTTTATGTTTAAGCCTTTGAGGGTATTAATAATATTCTTTTTAACTAAGAGCCTTCTCCAGCATTTGATTCAACAGTCAAATAAAAACATAGGTAGGTAAATGTATAATTTTTAGTAATCTGAGAATTCTGAATTCTGAATCATCTTACCGTTGTTCCCGCTTGCATTTAAGATTTTCTCCGGTCTCTAAATAGTCAGAATACAGGGTACTTGGTCTTTTAGTTTGACTTGTACGGTTTTTATGGGAGTAACTGGCCGTCTGAACTCCCAAAGCGGAGAAGAAAGCCTGCGCCATTGCCTCGTCTGTCAATCAGTAGGTGTACCGGTCTTCAGGCCAACAAAAAGCAATGTTTTAAACTATTGTCGGTCTACCTTTCTGTCTGTTTGAATTAGGTAGGTAATCTCTAAAACAGCTAGGCTAATTTCGACGGACACTGGCAAAGGTGTAACATGGGCTACAGTGGGCTTTAATTTTAGAAATAGAATTAGGGCAGAACCAACCAACAAAGTCGTAGGCACAGCTACTAACAAATATAAAGAGTACTTTAGTTTCATTGTATTCTTAAAATAGTTATTGTAGGTGCTTACAAATTATTATGAAACTACGTCTTAAGCAAAACGTTAAGGAAAGTAAAAACCCTTCTAGAAAACGGTCCAACTCTAACACCTTATTAGCCACTGGATGTAGACATAAATAAAACAATGTAACAGCTGTCTAGCTAGTTAAATAAAAGTGAAATAAGGGTAGAGTGAGGAGAATGAGTTATCTTACGGGTCTAAGAGTCAGTTTGGGATCTCGCCCGACCCTTCGAAACATTCGCGCTGAGCGAAATAGCCTCCTTAAATGTCATATTATTGTTAAATGTTTATGTCTTCGCCTTATCTTTATTGTACGCTTTTCTTTTATTAGATTGAAATTTTGCTGTAATGAGAGAGGATTGTAGTTTCATACAATAACTACGTACTGGAAACACGAGAATACTGCTGGGCCTCTAGACAAGGCCCCTTATTCGGATTGACCAATCGTAACGTACGTATCAGTCGACACATATAAGTAGGTTTAGTTTTACACCAGTCCTTTCTCCTATGTTAACCTATTGAAATCCGACTTCTCACGTTTCGACTGTGATTAGAAATCGATTTCAAACAGATTAAAGCCCAAGGTCAGGTCACATCCTCTTCTCCTTCTTAAATTAAATATCTTTTTACAAAATTTAAAAAATGACCTTTTACAAAAAAGTTCTTGCAGATTTTTTTTGTAAATACAACTAGCGAAGTGAATTGTCAAGTGTCCGAAATGCATGGGTGTGACATTGTCTGTCGATAATATGTTACGTGTTACAAATAATGTCAATTGTGAATTAATGGCAGGCCAGTGTAAAATACAAAAGAGCAGGTCAAAAGCACTCGAAACCGGTGGGCTTGCATGAAAGGCTTAATGACAGTGTAGAGGAAGCGCGTGAAGTATGTAAGGACAGAGGCAGATGGCGGTCTGTATATGACTTAATACTATCGCTAAACATAATATAACATGCGATGCCTGAGTCGGCTTTCGGTAAGCTATAACCTGTAAGTCAAGAGTGAATAAGTTGCTTGTAGGCAAGTGTACTCCATCGTCGAATACATCAGCACTTACCGTCAGGTGAGATAGTGGTCAAACTACTATAAAAAAAACAAAATCTTTATTGCACACTAAAGATTTTTGCATTTAAAAAATACTTCAAATTACTATACTATACTCCTAAAAAATAATATTTTTGTGTTTAGAATCGTTCGTATAAAATAACCCTATTATTATATTTTTAAATGTCTCCAATGTATAGACACTAATCATTAAAAATTTTAATAGATAGTATAGATTCGTGACGATTTAACATTTTTGTTAAACATCACTTAACTGTGTAAATAAATTAAAGAGATAGACTAAACAATTCCAATACCAATCTTTCATTTTCCACGAAGCACTAAGTGTTTTAGATCTACCGCTCAATACCAGGATCCCATAAAACGGTAGAACGCCGAATCACTTAATCCATAATACGCCGAAAATCTTCAGACAACCTCAATTGAATGGAGTGCTATTCAATGCCACATTACAATCCATCTCATAATCAAATACTGAATTCCTGATTCTATTGTACACAAGCAAACAGCGCAGACGATGTTGTAACGAACAATCTGTCATAAGAATCATTAATCACACTAGCAATTGTGTTGTAGCAAACTAATATTGTGAACTTTCAACGTTCCACCATTTTGAATGATCAAAGAAGCTTAGAGTGAGGCGATTGCTTGAGAAAGGCTGTACTTTAAAGATTGATGATCACTTTAACAAACATCTAATCATACAAACATTCAAATATTTTCACAAACTTTCACATTTTTTATAATATTAGCAGAATAAGTAAGATATACTTCGCAAAAAGCGATGGTAGCTGAATGGATAAGGACGCGGCTTCTTCTCAGAGGTATCGAATTCGATACCAGCCGGATAGTACCAATGTGAATTTCACTTTGTGAAATTTATATGTGCCAATCACATGTTTTACCATCTGCTGATGGTGAAGGAAAATAATGAAGAAACCCACATGTCCCAAAAGAAATTTTA
Source organism: Lithosia quadra (assembly GCA_963576445.1). NCBI lineage: Eukaryota > Metazoa > Arthropoda > Insecta > Lepidoptera > Erebidae > Lithosia > Lithosia quadra. The sequence goes on from OY754886.1 coordinate 12,794,060, forward strand.
AGGACATGTCCGATCCACCAACCCGCATTAGGCCAGCGTGTGTGGATTAAGGTTTAAGCCCTCTCAGCTCTCTCGTTAGAGTAGGAAACCCGGCGCCCAGCAGTGGGACATAAATGGGTTGCTATCATTAATATTCGTAAGCTACCACTGGGTCTAGTTGAAAACTAGATCTTAACGTCTAACTTGTGTCTGGCACATACCTACTTAATTAAAGCCACACAGTTTCTGTGATCTCTCTTCAACTGTCAAAATGCGCAGTTTCATTATATCTTTTGCATTTTTTAATTTCATGGGTAAACTTTACCCTGTTACATACAGGTAAAGTTTACCCATGAAAAAATGAAAATTGCACACAAATAGGCCAAGTGCGCTTTCAATGTGTACTTTAAAAATATTTTTAACTTTTCATATTTGATCTCTGTTATTCAGATGAAATACGTTTAGTTTTTGAATTTCAACCGTACTGCTCTGTATTCCGACTACCATCTCTTTGTAGGATTGGCATTCATGAAACGACACAGTTTAAGTGTGTTTGCATTCTTTATAGGCGGTGATGGAATTGAAGTACATGTGGACAGGTAGGGATGCCGAGGTTTTATATAGGTATATAAAAAAGTGAAATTGATGAGAAGCTATAGTTTTGTTCTCGTTATTTATTTGAATGTTAACAATGATTTTTAGTGAACAAGAGTTAAAGTTAAATCACTTCATTCTTTTTAACCAATTTCAAAAGAAGGCTCACTTTTTGACTTGTATGTTTGTATGTAGGTATGTTTATCCGCAATTATCTCGCGTTTGGGTGAAACAATTTTAAAGCGTTTTAAAGAACGTATTTTCTATATTCTGGTGTAGTTATACTAGATAAATAATACAAAAAAAAGGAAAAAAAGAGATGTCTATTTTTGTATTGAAATTTTTTGTGGTCAGTGTGTTAGTTTGTTTAATTTTGTTAGTATGAACAGCTGTGGATTTATAGTTCCTAATATTCATTCACACATTTTGCGACGCAGTTTCATCTTTAGTACGTTCTGTACGTAGGTTTCATACATTAATGGAACCATTATTCATTGTTTCCGTAAACATTAAGAGTTCTAGTAGATACATACCACATCGCTTAAGAAATATCTCACAAATTGCAGCATATTATGAAACATTTTAAATATTTCCTGTAAGCCATACTGTCGCACAATGAATAGGAATCCTTAAGCCATCTTACTTCCGTCTAGGAATAATGAAGGCGCGCCATGCAAACTGTTTTCTTATAAATAGAAAGGCAGACATTGTTGTGGAAAAATAGATTGTTTTTCAACTACCCGGCCTTCATCTGCCGTTATCATAAGATATTTGTGAAATAAAAGCGGGCGAACGATAAAATAACAATAGCTTGAAAAACTACACTGATACGAGTCGACGAGTAGACATAAAGACACAACAACAGAATTACTAATAATTTGACTACTTAACGTTTTTGTAAATTTTGTCTATCGGTTTGTCTTTGGTTCTGTTTAAATTAGATAATCTCTGGAACGACTGGGCCGAATTTGGCTCGCATTGGTAGCTAGCTAACATTACAAATACCTAATTCACGGGCAAAACTATTATTTAAAAACTAGCTTGGTTAGCCTTAAGCCCTTTAAAACAGTAATTATATGGTACTTTCAATTAGAAATTTCGATGGAAAATGTTCTTTGATTTTTACTGGACACAGATAAACATCGCAGATCTATTTAACTTTTATATCCAATGAAGAATTAGAATATGATTGAACTTATAACACTAAACTTGCTAAACAACAAATACAAAAGTTTAAGGAAAGCTCGCATTGATCATACTTATTCGTATCTCGCAGTGAGCTAACACAACTTAACATACTTGGGGAACATAAAGATAAGTTTTTTATTATTCAATTTCAAAGTGCTGTAGGATATCGATATTGTTGCTTAGATAAATATAGAGATTATTTATAAAAGAAACTACTTATTTACGAATAAGTATTTCTATATCTATATATTCTATATAAATAAATAAAATTGTGCCCGCGATTTCACCCACGTAAACTTAGATCAAAGGAGTGTCGTTCTGAATTTCGACAGTCAATTATTTCGACACGGTCTCAATTTCCAATTACAATAGATCGACAGAATTAGTTGTCGAAATGTAGAATAGTACTCAGACCAGAGGGCTAATTCTTGTCAAAAAATATTTTCCAAATTCTGTTTCAGTCTAGTCTTGATCTCATGTAGATCTTCCAAATTAATGTCATTCTTGTACTTTTCTTTTGCGCGGAACCCTAATAATTGTTCTAAAATTAATGTAACATAGGTTACGCTTTTTAATATTGGCTATCTACCAGTGAAAGTCTCGTCAATATTTGTCGAACCGTCCCAGATTGTTTTTTTAGTACCGTGTACATATGCAACATGTACATAAGTGTACATACGTTTATAATGCATTAATTAAAAGACTTTTAACGTTAGAAACAGATATTTCAATTTTATTTATTTGTATATTATGTAGATTCACCGAACGGTTTTAGTTGAGAACAAAATTAGTTGATTAAACGAAACGAATCAATAGAAATAGACATGTTTGTGCATAAAAATATTTGCACTGAGCAGGAATCAAACCCGCGGCATCTAACGACATAGCAGCCGATCTACCGCTACGCCACAGAGGTTTTTTTCAATCAGCCACGTTAAAGCATGCAGCTATGTACGACCACTAAATAAATTTCCAAAAAAAAACAGTATTACCAGCTCACGTTCTGGTATCGCTACTAAAACATAGAAAATACACCATGGGAGAACCCTTTACCACAAAATAATGCGGCGATACAAATCTTTGATCAATATTTATTATGTCCTCCAACCTAACTTGAACCCCCATTCTGTTCCAGTTTATAAAGAAACTGAAAAAAGTGAGCGGTATAGAGGTCAATTCATAATGGTAATGTATAAAGGCCAGATTTCCTTTTGGGGAGGGGTAGGTAGTAGATTGGGTACGAAATGTCCGGAACCAGATTTGACACTCACCCTACATCGTCACATTACACCCTTTGTACTTATATGGCTCAATAGTGTGAAAGGTGCTTATTATAAATGTCTATAATCATAATTAATTAAGTGTGCGTTGGAATAGGCTCGGTAAATAGATTTTTTTTTTAAATTATACCACTTCACACTATATATCCATCAGGCGATGTGAAGTCATGTTGTCGTATCCAATGGAAAAATAAAATTAACTGGCTGACAAGCACACGGTGCACCTGGTGGAAAGCAGCCACCGTGGCCTATAGTCGTGTGCAACACCAAAGACGTCACACTCGTGCTGCCCTGTAAAACCTTCTATCTGATGTAATGAAAATCCTATATCGCGATTTAATGTTTAACAAATCGTGTTTATTTTCACATAAATAATATCGTGTTTATCAATCAATGAAATCAATATATTGACCGGATATTGTTTCTCGTTACGAATACTTACTTTTCAAAAGAAATTTCATGCTCACCCTACATGTCTATGTAGTTTTTGACGTCAAAAAGATGTAATCACGTTACACTATATTGAAAAATAAAGAAATTGAAATTGAAATACCTTTACATAAATAAAATACAATGAACCAAATGAAAAAGCGATCGGAACTCAGTACTGGTAGTCGGTAAGTAGTATTTGGGATAAAAACCCCAAATAGCATTTTAACTCAAACATGTAGTAATAAGACAAATTCGGGAGCTGGAACGGGTACAACATACACCCATATACAAACAAGACACATACGAACATATTCATAGCTCACACACACTCTCTCATACACACACACACACATACACAAACACACACAGACACACACACACACTCACACACACACTCTCTCACACACACAAACACACACACACACACACATGCTCACACGTATTTTCACACATCCCGTTTGATTAATAATATTAGATACTGGCCAGGGGTGGAGGGTTGGTAACCTGAGACACAGGATTCTCCTAGTTCAGGTACCAACCCGCCATAATTCTGATCGATCCTAGATTTAATTTTAGAATTACATTCTACTGTATTTAATTTGTTATTTGTAATGTAACATTTATGGTGAGAAATAAACGTTATTATTATTCTCTTTATTTATTTTGTAAACATATAAATTACATTTTTAAATATATTATATATATAAAAAAAAAAAACAATACATTTAAAAATATAAAAAATAGTACCCCACCGGTGTCGGGTACAGGGACCAAGCCACCGGTGGTTAGGGCTCCAGAGAGAGGAATCTCCGCACAATACGTGCCGTGTCGAGGAGTACCGCCTTCTGCATCAAGCCCTTGACCCAACTGCCTAACGTGAGCCTCTTGAGATGTTGGTCGAGGCTCTTGGCAATCAATCCGTGGACCGATACGACTATCGGAACAATAATTGCCGAGTCCACATTCCACATGCCGACAACCTCGTGAGCCAAGTCCAAATATTTTATTTGTTTGTCTTTTTCGGCTTTCACGAGATTATCGTCATGTGGAATGGTGATGTCGATGATTATTGCGCGGCGCTCTGATCGATCTATCACCACGATATCAGGCTTATTGGCTACAATAGTCCTGTCAGTGATGATAGATCGATCCCAATACAACGTGATATGACCATTTTCGAGAACTGGGTCGGGCACATACCTGTAGTACGGTACTTCTGATTCCACAAGTTTGTACTTCAGAGCAAGTTGTTGATGAACGATCCTGGCTACTTGGTTGTGTCTATGCAAGTACTCGCTGTTGGCAAGATGAGAACAACCAGAAATTATATGTCTAAGGGATTCCCCGGGACGGTGGCACGCCCGACAAATGTCAACCGTACCATCCTTTATAATATACTTCCGATAGTTATTCGTCATCACCACTTCGTCCATAATTGCAAAAACAAACCCTTCAGTTTCCCCAAATAGGTCACCGAAGCGTAGCCAAGATACAGATGCTGATAAATCTATATCAGGCCCATGGAGAGCCCGATAGAAACGTCCATGCAACTCTTTGCTCTTCCATACATCCCTGCGGTCATTAATACTTAGTACCACAGGTTTGCGCCAGTTCTCTTTAGCCAGCGCGAGCGGGGTGAGTCCGTTATCCACCATCACTACATCACGATGCATATCAGCGCCATTGTGTAGGAAGTATTCCCTGAGGTTGTACACCTCACGGTTATGGAGGGACTTGGCATTTAAAAAGCCACGTCCCCCGCATTTCCGCGGTATGTACAACCTCATCACAGATGAACGCGGATGATGCATTCGGTATGCAGTAAGAAGCGTACGAACTCTCCTATCCAGAGCGTCTAGTTCGGTCTGAGTCCACCTGAGTATGCCGAAGGAGTACATTAAGACCGGCATGACCCAACCGTTACAAGCACGCACCTTATTGCCACCCGACAAAAGACTTTTAAGGACTTTCTTCAGGCGACCAAAGAAACGCTCCTGCAACGATTGCTTCATACTGGCCTCTGTAATGCCTAACGCCTGCGACATACCCAAGTATTTATAGGTGTCGATTGCAGAGAGAGACGTGAGTTTTGTGGAATCTGAGAGCTCAACGTCATCAGATTCCAAAATCTCACCTCTCTTCACATGCATGACCGCACATTTGTCCACACCAAAATCCATTCTGATAGAGTTACTAAAGGTTTCGGTAACCTTTAATAACGCTATCAGTTGGGAATTGTTGGGGGCAAATAATTTAAGATCATCCATGTAAAGGAGGTGAGATATTACTCGACCACCTCTCCGCAATCGATAACCTAACCCTGAACTCTCCAGCATGTGACTGAGAGGGTTCAGTGCCAGGCAAAACCATAATGGACTAAGACTATCGCCCTGGAATATACCCCGCTCTATTCTTATTGGTTCACCGTTCTCGCAGTCCCGTCGACATCCTGGATAGGAAAGGACCGTACTCCATTGCCCCATACATGCCTTCATGAAGGCACATAGAGTTGTATCTATTTTATACAACTCTAGCACCCTCAAGAGCCACGCATGTGGCACGGAGTCATAGGCCTTTTTATAGTCTATCCAACATGTCGCCAGGTCCTTACGATTACGGCGTACCTGTTGGCAAATGGTCATATCAATTATAAGGAGCTCTTTAGTGCCACGAGCCCCACTTCTACATCCATTCTGAGAGATTGACATGATGGAATTATCAGTTAAATGTGAAGAAATTTTTTCTCTCAGAATAGATGTAAGAAGCTTATAGACCGTAGGTAAACATGTAATCGGTCTATAATTTTTAGGGTCCGTAGTACTACCGGACTTGTATAGTAGGTGGGTTGTACCAGTGGTCATAAAATTGGGAATCGATCCTGACTCAAGGCATGATTGGAATTGAGATGCCAAACGACCATGTGAGCTTTTTAGCCATTTCAACCAAAAATTATGCAGTCCGTCTGGTCCCGTTGCCTTCCAATTAGGCAACAGACGGACTGCATCAGTTACATCCTCCGGTAGGATGGTAACTGTATTCATGGTCTTGATAGGCTCACACGACCGTTCGACATCCCGTATCCAATCACCCTCTGTATGACTGACGGGTATCGACCAGAGATTACGCCAAAATGTATTTGTACTATCATCATCTGGTCGACACAAGTCAGCCACGCTGGAATCAGGTCGCTCCCAATTACGGTAGACCCACCTTTGGTCCCTTTGGAATGTGCGGTTCTGCGAATATCGGTCCACTCTTTTTTTATACCGTCGAATCCGGTTTGCCCACGCATAAACTTTCTGTTTCAGGAAGTCGATGCGCTCTGTGACTCGAGCCATAAAATCTCGAGGTCTTATGTCAGTCCCCGAGAATGCTCGACTCACAAAGCGCATCACTCTGGGGCGTGTATTGCCCGCCCTGAAACAGATTAGCTTTCCAATGAGTGCCCTGGTCTCGGCAATACGGCGCTCAATTCTATATTGCCAAGCCGGCACAGCAGATTTCGGTCGAGTTGCTATTTCACATTTTGGAAATTGCACATTAGCAACTCGACATACTGCGACGGCCGCACAATACAGAATTGAATGTGTATCACCGAGATTTTCGCTATTATCAAAATACTCTGATAATAACGAATCCAGGGCACACACTAGCGCAATGTTTTTTTTATGCATAGGCAAACGCGGTAGGTGAGGTCTATGAGCGGGTGGTATTGATCGATATTCTAGAACAGCACATTCCAATGCGCTCCTTAATTATTATTATTATTCACTTTATTTTAAATATAGACATATAAATTACATTTTTAAATATATAAAAAAAATATACATTTAAAAATATAAAAAATAGTACCCCACCGGCATCGGGTACAGGGACCAAGCTACCGGTGGTTAGGGCTCCAGAGAAAGGAACCTCCTCACTATACGTGCCGTGTCGAGGAGTACTGCCTTCTGCATCAGTCCCTTAACCCAGCCACCCAACGTGAGCCTCTTTAGGTGTTGGTCGAGGCTCTTGGCAATCAGTCCGTGGACTGATACAACTATCGGGACAATGATCGCCGAATCCACATCCCACATGTCAACAACCTCATGAGCTAAATCCAAATACTTAATTTGTTTATCTTTTTCAGCTTTTATGAGGTTCTCGTCATGAGGGATGGTGATGTCGACAATCATTGCAAGCCTCTCTAATCGATCTATTACCACTATGTCAGGCTTATTGGCGACAATAGTCCTATCAGTGATAACAGATCGATCCCAGTATAATGTGACACGACCATTTTCGAGAACTGGGTCGGGCGCATACTTGTAGTATGGCACCTCTGCAGATACAAGATTGTATTTAAGGGCAAGTTGCTGATGTACAATCTTGGCCACTTGATTGTGTCTGTGCAAATATTCGCCGTTGGCAAGACGAGAACAACCGGAAATAATGTGTCTGATAGATTCCCCGGGACGGTGGCATGCCCGACATATGTCAACCGTACCATCTTTCAGAATGTACTTCTTGTAGTTGTTCGTCATGACAACTTCATCCATAATTGCAAAGACAAAACCTTCGGTTTCTCCGAAGAGATTACCAAACCGTAGCCAAGATACAGACGCCTTTAAGTCTATATCGGGCCCGTTTAAGGCCCGATAAAAGCGTCCATGTAGCTCTTTGCCCATCCATACCTCCCTGCGATCAGCAGTACTAAGTACTACAGGTTTGCGCCAGTTCTCTTTAGCCAACGCAATTTTATTATTATTATTATTAGCTATTTATAAAATAATCTTCTTGTAAATCTTGTAATGAAATAAGTGTGACAATGACACGTAGTTCTGAAGATAAATCATGTCTTACAGCGGACAATAGACCGCTACTTCCATTACACAAAGAGTTGAGTTAACAATGCTCGTTTCTTAATTAAATAGCTTTACTTTTCGTTTGTATTATCATACTGCTCCTTCAACTAAAGTGGTTGATTGTCTTGTAGCATCCTTGAAGTTTTCTTTAGGTTGAAATTTTCTTAAGGAAAATATGTTTTTAGTGCCATTCCTTGTAATGAAATGTCGGTGTCTTTGCGTCAGAATTAAAATTTGGTTACGACTTCATATTTAAAGGATATTAAAATGTATTAAAAGTACTAAAAGTGTGCAAAGGTTTTTCAAAAACATTGTTACCATCAGCAGTCATTTACAAGTGTGCAAGTCTTAAAATAGATTGGATAGACACTATAACTGGCATATCTAAGAAAGTAGATAACTTGGATCTAAGAGTTGTTTATGAGAACGATGACACTTTGACGACCAAACATTCCAAAAATTCACAGTATCCTGCCATTTACATTCTTATGTAAGTGGCAGAATACTGTGAAATGGTTAAGTCGGATTTAAAGCAAATAACACCAGTCTATGTTCCGTCACAGAGTTTATAGCAGAGGGTCAATTATTGCATTAAAATGTGTTAAAAATTCAGTTCCGATCTCATCTCGATTTCAAAATGTCAGAAAAGCATGATGTTACAAAGTTTTCAACATCCAATAATATAACGTGATTGTGACTGAATCGTGACCAAAAGTTAAAAAAGGGCAAATGATACTCGTAAATATTGTAATGCCAATGAAAACTAATTTGTATTCTCTTTCCTCTTTAAGTATGCGTTAAGTTTGACATTTGAGAGATCAAGATGAGATCAAAACTGAATTTAAAATATATATTTTATTGCGAGAATTGACACTCAGTAGTCAAGAAACTGAAGTGCCCGATAAACTCTTAGAGATAGAGATCGATTATGTTTAACGATTCAATTACGATGCCTCAATTCCTATAAAAAATAATGAGGGGTAAGATTAGCCACCATAAAAAGGGATCATTTTATAAGCTTTTTATGAATAAACTTATCTGTATGTCATATCGTATATTCCAGCTATCCAGGACGAATATGTAACAGCACGCATTCAACAAAAAATATAAAACAACGTATTGTACAAAAATTCTTTACACAAATTCCAGTTCCGAAATTCAACCACGTCCCAAAAACTAATATTTTCATAACAAATAGCCGTCTCCATACAACCTATACTGAGGCTCTTGTTGAAAAATCGACAGGTGCACGTGATAGCATTTTACCATCGCCATTTGCTTTATTTATAGTGCCCTTTTCTCGTAGAAAAAGACAAGCACATATTGAAGCCCTTTTCACACCAATTATATCGTGGATCTTGTTGGATTTCGTTTTGAATTTACTGTGATGTAGGTCAGAGATCAGTTTCGATATACTTATCTATTGAAAGGGCGGTCGAACTATTATCATAGCTAGTTTTGTTCTTTGAGTACGATCTAAGATCGAAAAGTTTTTTTCTCTATTCATAAATCAGCTACCTACTCATATTGGACTATAATATTTATTGTAAATGTGAAAGTATGTGAACATGTTTGAATGTTTGTTACTCAATCACGCTATAACGGCTGAACGGATCTGGTTGAACTTTCATAAAGGGATAGATTATAGCCTGGAATAGCGCACTTTTATAACTGAAATAAGATCAAAATTCTACGTGGATGAAACCGCGGACGATAGCTAGTCAATTTAAGCATGCAAATATTTGAACTGAACTGGTATCGATCCGGCGACACAGAAGTTGCTATCGAACGCTGAACTGCTACCTTGAAATCTGAATTCCCTATTAATTTACCTATATTTATGTTTCCTGTCTTTGAAATATTATTTCAGTAATACGGCTTTAAGTAATTTCACTTCATGTAAGGTAATATCATACCTACGAGTACCTATATTTAACCACCTTTTAGCAAAAACTCGATATTACCTAACACACCCAATTAGGGACCGAGCTAAAATTAAAATGGAGGTTCAAACTTTCTGCCAATCCTAATTAGCTTCGTCAATGAAATGTCGGGGGAAAATTGGAACAGTATTCAATCTAAAAAAAGTATTTTAAATTTTTCCGACTCTTCAACGACCAGTGAAACGTAATTGAAATAAAAAATATAATATAATATGTTGCCATACTCAATCGTTACTTCAATCAGTATGGCTTTTAAATAAATTTGTAAGGACTTCTATGCATTTTAATCAAGCATTTTCTATTTTTTATTTTGATCAGAAAGGCAAAATTATAGATCCGTACACCGTCTAATAGACCAGTGTCGATAATTTTTGGAAGAAAAAAAAATATTAGGCTGAAACCCATTAAAAAAGGACAAGAATATAACAAAAATGAAAGGAAAAATAATTTGCGGGCGACCTGGGGTCGGGAAGGGGGGAGGGGAGGGGAAGACCGTGAGTTTTTAAGTGCAAAAATGGTTTATCTAGATTTACTGGTCCATATCGCGAAGTATGGCTCACATAAACAACTTACCGCATAATGTCCTACGTCTCAAGTGTGGCATCGAACGCGCGACCTCTGGCTCAGGCTTAGCAGTCAAACGCTCTACCTCTACCACAGAGGAGTTTATATCTGCCGCGATTTCAAAAGAAACTATTTTGAATTCAAATATGTACTGATAACGATTAAGATAGTTTCAAATCTTTTGGACACAAATTCGAAAACAAAAACGGCGTTTAATCAAGTGTGTTTAAAACTGCGTCTATAAAGCTTATTCGGCAATAAATTAACAGGCCAGACGTGTATCTGTCACTCGGTTGTCTTGTCACAGCTCGAAATAGGAGGCTATTGCAGACTGTATATTTAATTATATATACCCATCAATTATACAGTGAGTGACATGGTCGCCTTTGTTGTTAGATTAAAATTATTTTCGCTATGAAACTTTCGTACTCATCCGCCGAGCTTTTTCCTAAATCAGTAGGGCCTATCTACAAAACGGCATGCTTTAATATTTTTCGTGAAACAACTACCATCTGACCTCCCATTAGCGATATCGAAGTACTATAGTTAGACCAGTTTTCGGCCTTCTTAGGGCTCCAACTACCCGTAAGGACTACCATAAACGTTCGGATGGTAACCGGGTCCGACGTGTGACAGCTTAGCGTGCTCTCTGAGGCACGAAGGGATCTGTGTTAAGAATGATCAACAATATATCACCCATGAATCTAACTTGCAAGATTTTGGAGTAGTGTCGGCCCCACTTCTCCAAAACCTTGCCAAGTTAGAGGCCGTACACTATATTTATTTGTGGCAAAATGCGTCGCTTAGAAATAAGTATAGTATAGGGCATCTAACTTGGCAAGGTTTTGAAGTAGTGGAACTAGTGGGGCTACTCCAAAATCTTGCTAAGTTAGATGCCGTGCACTATATTATACATAAAACACTCAGACCATGTTGCGATATTTATTCATTTCTCTTCGTTCGTTTCCGTACCACTAGTGTGTAAGCATTTTCGTTGACAACTCCTATATCACCCTAACAACTGGTACCATTATTGAAGCTGCAATAACCCATTTAACAGAAAACTAGGGTAGCAAACGACTTCAATGTATCACAGCTGATTATTACCTACAAATATATGAAATTCGAGACAGACCCATCGCCCATCTCGCGACATAACGAGCATCGGATTCCTTTATATAGGGTGAGTTCTCAGTTACATGGCTCGAGGTTTTGAGCTTTTTATCTTAGGGTGAATGTAACATAACATAACATAAACTCACGCCTATACCCCCGAAGGGGTAGGCAGAGGTGCTAGCAGCCACATTTCGCCAGTTTATGTTTAGGTCCCAATGTAATAGGTGGCGAGCCTATTGCCATTAACCGGGCACTTATAAACCTGCGATAAATACACACATAACTTCGAAAAGCAACGAAAAGTCATTGGTGTGTGCCATGGTAACCTGGGATCGAACCCGAGACCTCGTCTTAGCAGTCCATTACCCATACCTCTAGGCTACCGCGGTATAGGGTGAATATATGTACATAAATACAGTATCTCACAATTCTAGGTCATTTTGGATTAGAAGGTTTTGATTTATTTACTAGCTGTTGCCGCTCAGCTCTGCCCGCGCCGAGATTAGTTATCGTTTTTTGGTCATATCATCGATTCTACTCAACCAATAGCAATCTAACATACGGCAGATTTTAAGTCTGACAAAGGCCTTTCTGTACCAAAATCGACTCAGTAGTTTTTTTTTGGTCCATCGTGAGCAATATCTACAGTACTCTTTTAAATAATATAATTATATTTAAAAGAGCACAAGATACTGAAAGTACTCTTATTCTTGTTAACTCCTTTAGCTAAGGTGAATTGCTTGTTGGGAATGGATTCACATGAGTACTGTAATGTAAACCCAAGGCTTTTCCACCGACCAACCATCACAAGGCCGGCTCTAAAACCACTAGCTACCAATGCTTAAATAACATTTAACATACATGCATACATATCCTCAAATTATTCGATAAACATAGGAAGCCGTATAGCAAATATCTTAATTGAAATCTCTATGTCACTGGCTTATTAATTTCCATCGTAATAATACATTATGCACAGATGTTACGGAGATGGTGCATATGCAACTATAAGGCATTGTTTAACATGATGCAGATAGTAAGATGGATATACCGCTTTAGTGAAATGAAATCAACAATGTTCCTTTAGGCACGATAGTTTAAGCGTTACGACCTCTGTCCTCCATGAGCGCAGGCCTGGCAATAGCAGTGAGACCTTCTGACACCCCAGAAGTAGCTGGGGAACAGCATGGTTCCCACTCTCGAAACATCTCGAAACCTGAGATAGCACCTCCTAAATTGTTTCATGTTCCAATTACAGGCAGTAAAAAACTAAGACCAAACTGACTGACCAACCTAATAGAAAAAAACCGCATACCAATCCGTTCAGCAGTTTTGCCATTAAACGTGATAATCGTTCATTTAACATAACCCAAGTATTTTTTTAAATATAAGTACTACCCTAGGCCTGCAGCGCCACCAGCATGGACGTCGGCTTATTGGTTTATTATAAGTTTATTTCTAATTTTATTCTAGCACCCAGTATTTTACTGCGCGGTTTAAAAAAATATAGACACGTATCTGAATTCACACGTATCTGAATAACAAAAACACCCTGTATCGTAACAGCTGTCTATAAAAGCCTTCATAATGTTCGAAATGTGATGTGTCAAGATATAGGGCTCAAATGAGTTTTTTTTTTTATTAAATCGCTCGAATTTAAAGACGATAAAACTGCGAGATTGCTTCTAGTCGAATCTATTAGCAGTTAGCGAGGGTCCCCGGTGAAGCTACAGTATGGAGCCCTGATGGGGTAACCAAGCTTAATGTCTTCCGGTTATAAACATTATTTTGAAGATATTTATTGCGATAGACACGAGTCCCATATTTAAATCGAATTCTTTTTAGTTTTTCGAAGTTATAGACAGATGAAAACTTGATTTCTGCAAATATTTTTGTTAATTCTAATAAGACCAACAATAGTAAAAACCGTTTATGTTAAATTAAAAGGGGAGTTCAACATTAATTTGTGGCGATACAAATTTTTTATTCGGTTGACGGAATGTTTTCAACCTTCGTACTAAGACATTAAGAAACAGAAGAAATTGACTGTTGTGTGCCAAAAATGTGACACGAAAAGTGTTAATACGCGTAAAGAACGAGTAAATCAGCAGGTAGATCGATATAGTTTACCGAAATATTGAAAACTTTAATTTATTACTATATTAATAATTTAAGCGACTGTGTCAATTTAAAATCATATATTTCACAGAAAAATGCCTCCGCACAGTGCCACCCGTGGTCACCCTACCTCTAGTCGAGATAAGCGTTATTTAATGAAGATTTATCTTGCGCACTGCACACTGGATTTACTTTTGCAATGAATATTCTACTCCTACGGATATCTGCCTGATAAGATAACATTGATGTTTTAAATGTGTGCAATAAAATTTAATATGAAGGTGAGTTTCATAAAGTTTCTTTAAAGAAGAGCTAAATGAACGTGATACTATTTGTGTAACTCAGAAATGTCTTTTAACCCAAATGGCTAACTCAGTTAGATGAGTAGTTTAGTTATTTGCATAGACTATTAAAACGATACTTACAAAACGTCATAAAATGAAATTATATTAAGCAAATGGACAACCGGGTCCGATAGAGGTGAACGAACGCCTGCTTGTTGGGTGTGGGTTCATGTAGGTAGTGTAATTATTTGAATGAAAGTTCAGGATTCAAATCTGGGAGCTCTCGATTTTCGAATTTAGCTTAGCTGCAAGGTAACTAATCATTTCTGTAGCAACTACGCTAACTAAAAAAGACTATGGTAGCAATGAATTGTAGCTTTTAAATGTAATAAACATGTTTTGAAACAACATATAGGCCTCAGTTGATATAAGCAGAAATAGCAATGTTTGAATGTGTAAACCAAACCATCAAAAGTTTGAAACAAAAACGTGCTACGTACACGTGCCAGAGAAATTGGAGTTTTGTTCGTAAAAAAGTATTAAAACAAGGACGGCTAACTGGGTTCACCTACCGGCCAAATGTTGTTAGACTGCGACCATCAAACTAACGATTTCTGTAAAGCTCTGACTTTTTTTGCATGAAACAAATAATAATATTGTTTCTATAAGTTTTTATTTAGCTTCCTCTGTTGTTTGTTTGTATGTAGTTTGTAAGTATAAATCAAATCTTGGAAGCCCAAGTAGAACCACTTTCTGATGATTAAACTCAAATTTAGTTTTCTAGCATATCTTCCGTGAAATTGCGATATTTTTTTTATTTATATTATATTCATTAAAAAGACACATTTTACAAAATGTTATACGCTAAACTGCTGGAGCAGTACATATGATGACATCAACATAACATAAACAAATATGGCACTATGAAGCTGATAAAATCAAAAACTGAACAAAATAAAACATAAGATTAAAATAAAACAAAAATATAAAACAGTTGTAAACATTGGTACGAGATAGGGCTTTCATTCTAATATTTAAATAAATAATTTATAAAATAATTGCCTGCATAATTTAAAGTTATGTGGTTTATCACTATTATTCTCTGATTGCAATCCAATAAGTATCTATACCTAACAATGGGTATTAGAACAAGCAGAGCCATGCCGTAACCGAACCGCGTAGTAGGTAATCTGATTTGCTACGGCGTAGCTATCGTAGACGTGACTTAGCTACGTCGCGACGTAGCGGGTTCCTTTGTATCACAACAGTGTGTTTTTAACCGATTTTGCGCTAGAAAAAGATAAAGTTACTGTAACATAGTCTTTTTTTTCTTTTCATCGTTACAGCATTATAAAATGCAAACATGTGGTCTGCCTACCCTATTGGGGAAGAGGCGTAGTATGTATAACAAAATTTTATTATCTAGTTTTCTTTTGAGTAATAAATTATTACTATCAATGAAACTAGTTAAGATAACAACATTGCTTCTAAGTCTTTTTCGTGTGATATATTTATTTAAACCGTCTGCAGTAACGCATCTGTTCTATTTCAACTCAATCAATCTCTCAACGAAAGAAATGCTTTTTCGTAACCAATTTCATTTGAAATATTGCCTTTTCCAAGAAATGGATGTAAAGCAATTGTAAGAAGTGTATGTTTTAGCATAAAAAAAACTTCTCGTTCTCTTAACTCTCCATTAACACATTGGAGATATTAAAAAAATAAAAACCGTGTTTGTACATTGGAGATGAAAAAAAAACCCAAGATTTTTTGAAAATTGCATAATCGAATCGTGCATAATAATGTGACTCTGAGTATAATTTTTCTTTCAATCTTATCTTTTTGTCTGTTTGTTTGCGATAGACGCAAAAGTACTGAACGGATTTTGATGCGGTTTTTCTTTTCTGAAAGATCTTGGTTATTTAAAAAAAATACCTCCAATGTACTGACTGACTTTATAATAGTATAAGATATAAATAATGCACATACGACAATAAGGCTAAAATAGACTTTGGTTAGTAAATATGTGAAGGGTTCCATCCACTTTTGGTCTAATTCGAATTCAAACCTTGACAGATTGTCCAAGGAAGCTGTCTGCGCCCAGTAACGCAATATCGGTCTAATGGTCCTGTCTAAACATGTCCTGAACACTACACGGAAAATCAATCAAATGCCTGTCTCCATTTACACCGAGATACAGAACATTGTCTGTACTCGAAAATCTATTCAATGAATCACAAACGCATTTCTGTTAAGATTTCAAACACAAACCAATTCAATCTATCGTATTAAATAACTCATTTAAAGTTCAAGTGAAACATTAATAGGTATAGACATGAAGGGATCTGAACGAAATTTTTAAAGATGAAATATCCATACTTATACTTACTTACTTACTAATAATATTATAAATGCGAAAGTAACTCTGTCTGTCTGTTATGCTTTCACGCCTGAATCGCTGAACTGATTTTAAGGAAATTTGGTATAGGGGTAGATTAGATTAGACCTCGAGACATAGGCTATGTTTGGTCGCGATAACCGACATCCACGCGGGCGAAGCCGTGGGCAAAAACTAGTTGTCTATATACTAGAATAGTACATAAACTACTTTATTTCAGAAATAGGTTACCGTAAGTCGTGGGATCTATATTTCATGCGGGTGTAGCAAATAGCAACAACTAATATGTAACTTTGTTTAATTCAATGTGTAATTTTGTTCAAATTTTAAACAATATTCTTATCATTATTAGTGACCAATATTGTTCCAGGTCACAATACCAGTCAGTCCATTACTTAATCAGACTGCAACAAACCAGTCTAGTGTATTGGCCTCCAACAAAGAAAGAAAAGAAAATATATTTTATTTTTGACACATACTTAGATATAAGTACTAATTATATTGAACATATATTATTTGAAATTCTATTCCAGCTCTCACAAAATTAAAATAATAAATCTATTTCATGTACACATTCCCTTCTCCATGCATTCACGATATTAATTTTGCACACAGAGTGATCTATTTCTATTCAGAGCTAACATAGACGGACAGACCCGACGCTAACTATTATAACTGCGTTTAAAATAGACGCCACAACATCATAACGTTGAGCCTTTTCCTAACATAGTTGGGGTCGGTCTTTCAGTCTAACTATGAAGTGGCTAAACTTCGTTATTTGACCTGAAGCGACTGCCACCTAACCTTCACAAGTTCCTCAACCATAATATATCCCATATCGAAATTCTGGTTTTCTGGTTTTCGAACTTTTTAGGAATCCAATTACCCGTAACGACTGCCATAGACGTTCGTATGGCAATCGGACCTGACCGACCGGCTCTCCTAGGCACGGATAGTTTACAATACACATCGTTATTACTAAATTGGAGATATGAAAACAATTTCTCCAGACACATAATCGAATATTCACAAAACTTATACGAACGACTTCGAAATTTACATAAAATAACGCGAAACTTAAACTTTAGCAAAACTAAGTGCTCTCAAAGAGCTCTTACAGTTGTGATCTTTCGCAGTCTTCGATAATATAAGAAAAACTGTATCTTTTTTGCTGTCTTTGTTCTATATGTATATAATGTACGGGGAGTAGATATTTATGTAAAAAGTTTAGTTGTCGAAAAATTTCTACCCATCGATGTCGACTGGTAACGTACCTACCCAAAAAGCAGGCGGCATTACTACGTTGGATGACGATGCCAATTCTTGGCGCCAAAAAGAAGCCAGCCCTTTATAAAGCGGCCATACCCTCTGATTCTACGAACCCAGTGTTTCAACGTGGCGTTGAAGTTGGCACATCGCTCGTAGAGCTGCCGGCGATGGGGCAAAAAGGTTCTCGAGAGGCAACCAGAAACCGGAAAACGTGGCGTGGGCAGGCCTCCGACAAGGTGGACCGACGACCTGGTAAAGGTCGCGGGAAACCGCTGGATGCGAGAGGCGCAGAACCGGTCGTCGTGGAGATCCTTGGGGGAGGCCTTTGTCCAGCAGTGGACGTCTTTCGGCTGATATGATGAGTGTTTCAATACCAAACGGGTAATACTCAATAACGCCCAAATAGCTGAACGGATGTGGCTGAAATTTGGTGCAGAGATAGATTATGACCTGGAATAACAGATAGGCTATTCTTTATTCCTTGAAACGGCTTCCAAGGGGTTGGGGACCGGGTCAGAATTCCACGCAGACGAAACCGCAGGCATCAGATTGTACAGAATAAATATTATTGACTTTGACTTTGTCATTAAATTATACTTGTATCCCTTAAGTTCCTAACATATTCTCAAACTTTTAATGTTGAATAAGTAATTTTAATAAGTAGCACATTTTCGCCATTTCCTGGAAAAAAGCGTTTCACGTCTACCGCTTGCAAATCAAGGACATTCGTAAGTATGTGGAACTTTGCTTATCGTTCTACAAAATCAACTCCTCATGTATTTTTCCGTAACTAAAAGTATACTATTAAAGCATAATTCGATAAAATACGGGAAAAAATCAACTCACACGTAACAGTTTCCACTGTCACGTTTATAAAAAATATATTACTTTTATTATTAACTAGCCATAACCAGTGGCTCCACGTATTACAACTTTTGGTGATATCTTTATTTCTAATTAACCAATTGCAATCAAACATACGGCAGATTTTAAGTCTGACCAAGACCTTTCTAATTTGTTTGTTGCCAAAAACAAATTTCAGCCGAATCCGTTCACCCGTTAGAGCGTGATTGATTAACAGACATTTACATAAACTTTGACATTTATAATATCAGTAGGGTTCTTTTCACACAGACTTTGCCGAAGTCTAGCACGGCGTCTTTCTGTAGACATAAATCGTTCATATGCGTTTGACCTTTTTGCGTATTTGTGTTTGGTTTGCGTGAGACCTTTGATTTCTTGGTACGTGTGAGTTTCCAAAACAGCATTGTCGCGTGAAATAACTCTGAGTCCACGTTCGTTGATTTACTGCACACATTTGTCAGAGTTGATGTAGATATATATCATAATATATGCATGTGGCTACAACATTTATTTTTTTGCAAAAGAAAAATGTTATAGACTTCTTTATGGGCGGATAGTAATGGCGATAGGTCAGTTGTGAGATTTTTTTAGATTGATTGCTAGGCATTATTTTTGTTTGTGAGACAATTACCATTTTATTGGAGTTTTTTATTTTTGTTCTGTTTTCAAAAGCAAGGAGTAGTTGTTGTAATAAAAAAATATAAAGACTGAATAAAATTGATTTTATTCTTTTGTATTTTGATTTCCCTTATCAGAGCGTTACATGGACGGTAAGTATTTTTCCTAAGAAAGAGTTGATATTTATTTGTTTAGTTCAATAAAAGATCAAAAACAACGACGCGCACTTACCACACCCAAAGGGGCCATTTCAAAGTCGTAATTTATGGGCCTGGATCAACCAGACTGTAAAAGAATAGCTTTCTTAAGTCACCTTACACCCGGCACATGAGATCTTAAGACAGCGTGCGGTGCTACAACTTCAGCATGATGTCCGTAGACATATCTCTTCTTTTCTTTCGACTAATGTTATCGCAGACAAAAGAAGTCACCTCTTCTGATACGTGACGACTTCTGACACGTGACTTCTGGTTGGTTTGAGTCCGACATAACCACTCCTGCTGGCCTTCGAGGGAGGCTCTCCAAAAAAAAAAACTAAATTGCGTGTTATTAACCGTGAATGAGTAGATGCAATTAGCACACTACCGTAAAAGTAGCAAGCCCAAAAAAAGTCAATTACACGAGCTATTGCGGTATGTTCCTTACAATGTAGGTATAACTACAAGCTATGAGTAATGATGACGATTATATTCCTTTGTGTAGTGTACCACCGTATATCTAAAGATTATTTGCATATTTTCGTGTTGGTCGGCCAAGTAGTGAAACGAAACAATAGCTGTTATAAACGATTGAACAATGCTTTTCTTAGCACAATTAAGTTATTTTAAGCTGGTAAATACTAGCTACATTACTATACTTACATAAAACTTTGGCTTAGGTGGCAACTCGGACCTAAAATATCTAATCCATGGCCAAGTTTATACTATTTTAAAAAGTTGATGTAGGCTTCTCGACCGAACTTCGTAGTACAGTGTCCGAGATTATGATAGGATTGAGGATTAAAATAGGTATACTTGTATCTCAAAGAATACGTTTTTTGACATTCAGAAGATCAACATTAGATCGAGACTTTACTGAGACTGAATTTTAAACATACTTTTTACGAGAATTGACCCTCAGTTATAGTACGAAAGAGTAAATTCGAATGCGTACGAGTTCATTCACTCGATAAGTAACAAATTAAGGCCGTGATAAGTTTCTTTGACCTACAAAGCTACTACGAGTTCAACTATGTTTTTATAAACGATTCCATTATAAAGTAACGCGATATTATAATATGAGGCTCTAAAAATGTAACCACCAGTACCTTATTGACCTCCGAAAACAATCTACATTATGACCCTCTAATTAACTAGAGGTTAAAATTTATTCACGAAAGCTACTGTAGTTAACACATCATAAATGCGTAATGATAAGTAGGTATACTAGTGTTGCTAACGTTAAAAAGGTCCTACTACGAAATGTATATTTTATGCTTTGTAATGTATAGTGACGAAATTTTCATAGGAGTGTTAGTAAAATGAGTTGATGCGTTGAACAGTATCTAGGTGTAGGCTAAACTTTGTGCGGGCCGGAACCTCCACGTGGTGCACCTGGGCAACGGAGGCGAGCAGCGCCTCCCACTCGCCACGGGAGACGCTGCTGCCTGCAGCCAATCCGGCTGAGGTGGGAGTGGCCCTCTAGAGGGCTGCTCCGAGGCTGTCCAGGTGTCCCTCTGACTAGCAGATGGCACAGTGGGGAGCGAGCGGGGGGCGAGCTGATTGTCTGCGCGCCGACGGTTGGGTGACAGGACGGCCTCCTGTCACCCTACACCCCACCGTCAGCGAAGTGGCGCGATGCTCGCCCCACCCCCCCTTTCGGGGGGTCAAGGGGGCCATCTTAAAACCGTAGATGGCCCGGGGTCAGCTGGGGTGCGAGGGATATGCCCATTGGGTAACCTTACACCCCGGTTACTAAGGCCCGAGACGGCGTGCGGTTTTAGTCGATTCGATCCCGACATAACCACCCCCGATGGCCGACGGGGGTGGTATCCATGGGGATTTCCGCACGATAAAAAAAAAAAAAATAAAGGTGTAGGCTAAACTCACAAAGTACTTAGTGTGACTATAATTGAAGTTTATCGCGTGTGTGTAATATTTGTTTGTTAGTAATCGATAAATTCTGAAACTACTAAACGAGGGCTGAAAATAAGTATCTTGATATCTATTTTTTTTTATACCACTTAGGTGACAGACATGCACACGGCCCACCTGATGGAAAGCAGTCACCGTGGCCTATGGACGTGTGTAACACCAGGGGCGTCACACTCGCGTTGCCGCTCACAAGAATTCCAATACGTACGTAAGTAAACTAAATATACACGATCAAATAGTGAAGTGTCTACAGTAGTTAAGAATATTAACTATAGAGGGTTCTTAGTAGGGCGAATAATGTGAAAATTGAAGCTCAAACGCTAGCATAGTTAACTGGTATACCATGAACGTGAGTCACGGGAAACGGCTACCGTGATTAAAAAGCATTAAACCAAAAAACAGTCGTTCCCAACGTTTACACGCCAACAATATTCAATACGGAATGGCGTAGTGATTACTCATCTAAATGTTTATTGAAGTGGCTGACAAGCTTTACTCACGGTTAGATTGAATGTTTGTTATTGTTTCAAGAAGTTTTACGTTGACATGAATGTTTTCTTATAATCTTAAAGGGGTTCGGTGTAAGTTTTCCAAATAAAATAGAATCGAAAAGTAAATTAATTAAAATTAAATAGGTACTACTCGAAACGTATGGACCCAACCATATTGACAACATAAGGTTTTAAAAATAGATTGATAGTTAGGAAAACTTACACCTAAACCTCCCTAAAGTTAATATTTACAAATAGTATTTAGGTGAAGGCCATTTAACGATTTTCGACTCTGCTGCCTTTGTTAAAACACTAATAAAAAAATCTGATTCCTTGAATTCTCTTCTATTTACTAAATTATACTATATACTAATACCTACTAAGAATTTAAGCGCTCAATTTTATTTAATTCTATTCACAAGTTTCATTCATTCACACTTCATGATAATCAAAAGCATATTTTACCCACACAGGTAAACTGTAATATTTACCGTCCCACGTACTAGAGGATGAGTCTACGAGAGAAGCGAAGTGAGTTTTTTTTATATCAGTCACGTCAATATGATTTCACCTCACCTGATGGTAAGCTAAAGATAAAGTCTCAGGAAGGGGATCACCATTACATACACCGATAGTGCCATAATGGTGGCCCTCAACTTGACGGCCTCATCAAATGTTTTTTCACGTCCCGCTTAAAGGACTCGGGACTGTAGTTTCACGAATTACAAAATGAACTTAACATATCAATGGTAAAGAATCACGATTGTAATTACCTCTACAATACGAAAGTTAATTACAATGGCACCGTTAAAGCTATTTGTACGGGAAATGAACCTTTTGAGTGCTCATTGTACAAATAGGGTAGAAAGATTTAGACATGCATTTTTAAATGACATGTAAGTTTTTTCTTTTTTTTTATACTACGTTCCGTACTTACATACGGAAATAATTACACGACGCATTATCATGACACAAGACGACCAAAGATTTTACTATATGCAGATTGTTTGTGCCAAAAATCGTGAAATATTGTTGTTAGAACAATATTTGTATGGTAGAGCATTGTCTGAGTCTGTGTTTTCGGAAAGTTATAACTTGAGAATATTTAAGTCAGTAAAGAATAGATTCCTTCTAGGCAAACGTGATTCATCGTAGGCTCGGTAAGAGTCCGACATAACCTTTTCCGCTGGCCGCGGGGTGGGTATCCATGAGGATTTCCGCACGGAAAAAAAAGGCCACATCATAACTTATGTACTTAAGCTTGTCATACATAATAAAAATTACCACTCACAAATGAAATACAACCTATTTAGCCTACAACTTAATTTGAAGTTATTTCGAGGTTCAGATAAAAAAAGTACCACGAAACGTTTATTTTCGCCTTTTTACCTTTTTATTTTTGTAACTTTTTTTTATCTAAACGATGACGAATGAAACCTTAGCCTTCACCTCTATACAGGCCAAATAAAGCCATCGTTTTGCCTACTTTGTATAATCGTGGATTTTTTATGCCTGTTCTCCATTAGGGTATAAAATGTTTTAATTTCATGAAAGATGAAAATTATACTAGCTGTGACCCACGGATCCGCTAGCGTAGAATTCTGATTACGTTTCCGCTTCCCTCAGTACCTCTTGCAAGTAATAACAAGTAGCCTATGTGTTATTCCAGACTGTATTCTACCTCTGCCAGCCAAATTTGATCAGCAGTTTGAAGGTGAAACAGACAAGCAAACATCTTCACGAACTTACACAGATATTGGTAGGATTAGGTACGTGACCTTAATACATAAAGTCCATGTATAAGTACGCTAATCTCCGCAACTACCGAATCAGTTTCAATAGAATTTCGGGAATATCATAGTTAGTTGGTTTGTGCCTGAAAAACAGGACATACTTAGAGGAATTTGTGACGGTTGTTGTAAAGAACTATTATTTTTTTCCAAGGAAGTGGATCTATCTGACCCGATATCTGACACAAAATATCTAATGTGTTTCAGAACGTTATAAGAAAGATAAAAATAAAATAATATTAATAACCTTAGCTACTGTCTAAATAGCTCTAATTTCCCTTATGCCAATCCGAAGCTTATTTATCCAAATATCCTTCTCAATCTAATATCAAAAGATTCGTTCTGTAAATACCCTAGTATCTTGAACATGGAGGAAACCCTAACATTTCAGTTTAAATATACCACGGAAATACCCTTCGTGGCCGCAATACTCACAGTTTTTATATATTCTACAAACCTTAAGATGGTGAACGGAGCGAACCCAGTTTCATATCGACACTATTTCCCTAAGGACGATGTTAGTAGCGTAAATATTGGCGCTCTGCCATCGCCGAGATATTTACCTGTATCCTTGTATATTTTACGCACTTTCGCGTACTTTTGCGCTTTTTTGCGCCTTGTTATTTGTTAAGGTACAAAGTAATAGCATTAAATAGTATATTTGAATTATATATCAAGGCTGAAAGAGATATTATTTAGAAATATATTCTTTAGTGGTTTTAACAGCAGCGTACCCTTTATAATTCTCATATAGAAATCAAAATTTAAAGTATAAGTATCTTGTATTCTATAATTAGATTTATGTAGGCAAAAAATCTAAGTTAAAACAAATTCATGGATATTCGTAATAATATAGAAGTAAGAAATAATCTGTATCAAAACCTTGCACATGTAATAAAGATTCTAAATAACAAACTATTATTTAGAATATGCTTTATTGTACACCAGTTAGTAATACATGAAACACAAACTTGTAAGGCTTATTCAAATGTATATTATACACAAGAGAGTTTATTGTTGTTCTTACTACAACTACTATGACTCATATTCGTTCACACTGACTACTGACAACTTCATTGGTATAGTGCACGGCATCTAACTTGGCAAGATTTTGCAGTAGTGTGGGCCCCACTACTCCAAAACCTTGTCAAGTTAGATGCTGTGCACTAAACTTGTTTCTATGCGACGCATTTTGCCACAAACAAGTATAGTGCACGGCATCTATCATGGCATGGTCTTAGAGAAGTGGGGCCCACACTATTCCAAAATCTTGCCAAGTTACATGCCGTGCACTATATGCTCTCGGGTGACTGATGTGTCCTATTCTTTGTAGCGCATGTACGACCACAAGGCCGCAATTACGCATGTGGTTGTACCTACATGCGTAATTGCGTACATGCGTAAGAGATAATTATAATCTATGGCCGCAGGTTATCGGACCTTGAACTTTTCTCATTCTGTTTTGTTCATATATTATATTGTTTATATAATACAAACCGTTAAACTAATCTCTTACATTTAAAATTTATGTCTAAACAAGTATTTAACTCTCAGTGCTTAAAAAGACATTAAAAATAGGACTCAATTAATTAATCCACTACGTGCCTCTAAACAATGAACATAAAATACTTAATTACACGTAAAAAAGGTTCTCAGCCCCTTTTTAACATAATAAGATTAGGACGAAATCGTAGTACAATAGCCCTACGCTTGGCCGGCGCATATATTAAAAGATTATCTCCTGCAATTAGTATGTGAGGGATTTAGTAAATGGTACTTCAAATCTGAATGGACTGTGTACTTTTGAAATGCAGCGTGTTAGTTAAATACACAAACCATTTCTGTATTTCACGTCTATATTAATAAAACAGCCAAAAAAATCACCTACCTTTAGTTGGGAAATAGTACCTAAATGCAATGCAATAGTAAATGCAGGATGGGATTTCAACCTACGACCACGTCCTTTACTGTGGGAAACTCTGACCAACTGAGCTACCGGAATACAAATTACTTTAAAACATTCATTCAAAAATAAGTAGTTGAGAAGCTAAAAGTGAAAATTATGCGATATAAACCGATCTGTGGAATATCAAATTTAACTCAGAAAATAAATTGTGAAAAATCTTTTTTAAGTTAAACGGTTTTAAATTGTATTGTCATCAGAACTAAAGACTTCTGGCAAATATCAGACCAATCAGACAACTGAAAAGGGGTCAATTTTCAATTACTGGATTTGATCGAAACAAACAGGTCAAGTTAAATAAAACCGTTTAACAAAAACCTACGCTCAGAAACGACTAACCAGTTTTTAAAAAAAGAAAACCTGATCAATACCTTAAATTTTTAAAGGATACTAAGAGTAGCAAAAGAATGATTTGACAGCTGTACATCCTTAACATAGGGATGTTGATTTGACCTCTGTTCTATGGCGTAGAGGTATCGCAGAGTGTTTGACTGCTCAGTCAGAGGTCGCGGTTTTGATTCCCGCTCAGTGCAAATATTTCTGTGCTTGAATATGAATATTTGCATTGGTCTGCGTGTTTCTATGCATTATGTATTTACCAACAAAAAAAAACTAAGTATCTTTAACCGCATTCTAGAACCCATAATACAATGCAATTATGCTATGCTTACTTTGAGCCTAGATAGCGCTGTGTAGAATGTGATATATTTAAGAACATAAGGCGGCAACAGCCCTTATTTGAATAACATTACGTAATTTGTACCCACACGCAATAATACCGTAATTGTTAGCGATAATGTGTTATTTATTTACAAGACTTTTCTTTTAATGAAATGTTGTATGTTGATGAGACTATGAATATGTTTGCGTCAGTGGACCTTGGTATGTGTGTATGTGAGAGGTATATGTGTAGGTATGTGTGTAGTGTATGTGTAGGTATGTGTGCCGTGTATTATGTAGGTATGTGCGTTCGTGAGAGTGTGAATTTTTATGTACGCTTGTGTATTTTCAATTAAGGCTTTATTTATAGCTAAGGAAGTATGCATATAAATTAGTAGTGCGCGATTGTACTTATAAGCACGGCATGTGGCATTTCACGTTTCATAATCACATTCTAAAAGTATTTCGTTCAATGTTTTGTTTGTGTAGGTACTATACAAACAACCTACAGATTGAGCACTCTGAAAATATCACCTTACAGCACAGGACTACCGCCATACTATGACTACTTTTAAATAGTTCAGTTCCGGAGAAATCCAATACAAGTTTCTAAACTGAACTGCTATGAACTGTGCTTAAACTAAAACGCGTTCACGTTCAAATATGTAAGTAAAGACTGTCTCTGATCTCCTTTTGATAGACTATGTGAGAAAAAATCATGCTATAAAAATTCTATATTATGGCATTACCTTCATTTTTAGGTTGATTCGTTTGTTCACATTTGGAATTGATTATTGAGGTATATACTTTTCAATTCTCACAAGTAATATCAGGGCTCGTAGACAAGTGTCACAAGTCTAAATCGCTAAGGAATAGGAAAGACTAGATCGACCAATCACACTCCAGCTCGTGATTCCGCCGTGGCGCACGCATCGTACGCCGGTGACGAGCTTGGATGTGATTGGTCGACCTAATCTATTCATTTCCTTAGCGATTTACGCCGTGACACTTGTCTACGGGGACTGAGAAGGATAACAGCTTCGATAAAGGAGGAGGTTCTCAATTTGGATGCTTATTTTTAATTTATGTTTTTAATTGCAAAATTTTTGTTTTTCCTATTAGAAGTCTGGATTAAAGTCATTGTCAGGTGCCTCGACTGAACTTAGCATGGTATTTGACATTGCACCAACTTCAACAGAATAGTCGTACGCGCATTATTATTATCTTTAACTTAAACTACCCACCAATTCAATTATTTTTCACTTTTTGTGCTTTTCGAAGTTGGTTTAATTATTTTATCGAATTACATTAAATCTTTACGCATTTAAATACTAACACGCTGAATGAAAATTAAAAATACCACCGAGCGTGTACGTCAACGTGACAAATTAATATCATAGCAATAATCGCTTCACATACGAACGTGTAAGACTTACGACTTGTCGTTGCGACTGTACCGTCACCACCGATTTATTGCGACACGCCTCCCAGTCCGCAGTAACATTTTCATTTAATGTTTTTGCCGGGTAAAATAATGCCAGTTATACGTGTTAACCACTAATGGTTCATTGACACGAGAGCTTTCTAACGCTTCATTTTTTGTTGGTTTATTTTTGTTTTTGTATCTAGCGGTAAAAGCTTTTGGGTATATTTTGCTTTACCCTAACACCTTAACACTTAACTATTGGCCCTTCTAACGTGTAAGGGTGTTTTGTTACACCATTTCTAATTTAGTCAATCCGACCCACTCAATCTGTTATAGTTCGAAAATTAGATATTTTAGATAAGCAATTTAAGTCTTTTTGCCTCTGAGTCTTTTCTCAATTCAGTTGGAGTTTTCAGTCTAACTAAGAAGCAGCGTGCTCTGGTATTTTCTGTGAAGCGACTGCCATCTGACTTCCACAACCCATGTCCATAGGCCACGGTGACCGCTTCCCATCAGGTGGGCCGTATGCTTGTCTGCCACCTAAGTGGTATAAAAAAAACCATGGACGATATCGAAATACTGTAGTAAGAAGCTACCGTTAAACTATTAGCAAAAAATAATTGCTTAATGCGGTATTATTAAACAATTTGGTGGATTATCTATAGATTGTTTAAATCCATTAGTTGCATTTTATTTTTGCATAGTATTATTTTTATATAGGACAAGTCAACTTCATCTCGCTGTTGGGAAGCCAGATTGACGTGTCCTTAAAAGAAATCATTAGACATACCGGTATATATAAAGTAATAGACGATACAAAAATGAAGTGAGCAATGCACTAACACATTGGTGTATCGTTGCTATCACAGTCTGTTATAATATTTAACGCCCTTCATTATTGCTGGTCTAACTTTCATGGGTACTTACGATATTCGCTTTGGGAACTCCCGGAGCAATAGTGGGAAACTTTTGTATAATAATATATACAGTTTATTGTGTATGTTTTTGGAACTCCGAGGTACCTTATGTTCATCATATTCAATATTGACTAAAGTTACTAAACAATTACTGACTTTTCTTGTTTGCCATCCGACTTTCATTTTCTTCTGAAACTGAAAGAATAGAAGAATAGAAGGCTTACAGACTAATGATAAATTATATGTTAACGCTAAATATGAAACAATATTGCTAATAACAAGCCTCCATAATAGTAGGTAACAATTTAGGCAATGCCTACATCTAAGTAGGACGTAGGCCATCTGAAACCGTAGATGGTAGAGGGTCAGTCGGGGTACAAGGGAAATGCCTTATGGGCCACCTTCTACCCCGGCGCATACCAAGACGGCGCGGCGTGCGGTTTTAGTCGGTAGGAGTTCGACATATCCTGCCCCGCCTGGCCGCGGAGGCGGTATCCATGAGGATTACCGCACGAAAAAAAAGGTATTGTCTAAATGTGACATTTCACTAGTTGAGGGAAACACAAATTTTGTATATCTTCTTAACTTCTATGCTGCCATTCGATATAAGGCTGCAGTATAATGTTGACTTCTTAAAGCATTATCATTTCGTCATTCCGCCAACTGTACAAAGAATTTATTTATCGTTCAAGCTAAATTTGTTACAATGCGAAACTCTCAACTTGTTAACTGAACATATCACGTACATAGAATACAGTAACGAACAAAGCGTGGTAATGAGATCTTTGCACGTTGAAGTTTGTGCCTCTGGCCCCAGGGGAGAGCTGGAATGAAAACTTCAGATGAACCGTGTTTAAAACTGAGTACGAGTTTCTTCAGGGCTCTTAATACCACCCTGTGATTTTGGGTAGGTACTGTTATAATCTATACATATCTATACAAATAATCTATACATATGAATGAAATTGGAGTGTCTGTTTGTAATCCATACTAATATTATAAATGCGAAAGTAACTCTATCTGTCTGTCTGTCTGTGACGCTTTCACGCCTGAACCGCTGAACCGATTTTGATGAAATTTGGTATAGGAGTAGATTAGACCTCGAGAATGAACATAGGCTATGTTTAGTCGCGATAACCGACATCCACGCGGGCAGAGCCGCGGGCAACAGCTAGTATTAAAATAACCGAATTTAACTAAGTGCGACTATACCAAAAAAAAAATTCTTCAAGTTCTGCAAATCTCTGAAATCGCTGGACCGATTTTGACAGGCCTTCCATTGACAGATAGCTGATGTGACAGGGAGTAACTTATGGTTCCGAGATAAAAATTAAAATCTAAAAAATCTAAAACCACGTGGATAAAGTCGTGGGCACAGCTAGTATTTAATATATTTTGACTATCTCCAATCTCTCGTTATGAATACTATACGCTTACTATTCGAATGTAATTTCGTACTCACCTTACTATTAAAAATTCATGACTGAATATCGTTTCAATGTTGGAACCACACTTCGTTATTCGTTATTCGCCTTCATTCGCGTGTACAAAATGTATATTTGCTTTATTCGCACGAATATTCGCCTTAGTCACTCTTCTATGACAAATTGTGGAAATTCTTATAGGTAGTCATCTATAAGAATTTCCTCGAATACAATATAGGCGAATAGTGAAGTGTGATTCCACAATAAATTACAGGCTATAATAATCCAGGAGCTTTGTTTCATCATTTTGTATGGTTTTGTATTAGTTTCACTCTTGGCAAACAATGTACAAGCTACTTAAACGATTCCTATATGAGCTGAGTTATCGGAAACTGCGATAGTTTCAGCAAATTTGAAACTCCTACCAGAGGTGCTTGCAAAGTAACTCACGTTCGGCTGCGAACTATTTACCTAGTTGAATACATACAGTTGCTGCTACAAGATTGAATAACATATATTTAGCAATTTAGTTTCCAAGTCTTTAGTGTCCGGAAACCGTAATAAGGGTCATTTAATTTCTTTTCCTGTTACAGAAACGCTTATCTTGTGGGTTATTTTACTCGATCACGTAAGTAATTTTGACGAAACCCATTTTTAAAGCACTTGATATAAGTAGAAAAAAATTTGATTTACCACTTTTGTTTTTATTTCTTATGGGAACATAATTTTATATAATACCTACATATTGTGAATGTGTGTGTTGACTTGCTTCACTTTCTTGCCTTAACTGCCTGACTAAATCATCATGAAATTTTAGAGACAGGTAGGGTTAAAAATATTTTTTTTTCCTTAGATTCATCGACAATCCTCAATCCAGCAATGTTTGTACCGCATTAGAAGGTTCTAGTTGTTATCCTGTCAATGAACTTATAGCAGTAGGCCATATAAAGTCTGACTTACTTAATAATTTCATTAATAGAAGATTTTTATTAATAAATGTACCTAAGTCTAAATTTGGTTTTTTATAAAAATATTTTTTATCAATGTCTTCAGATGGGTGGAATGAATGCCTAACAAAAACGGAGATTCAGATCTTGAACATTTTTCCATTTTCCTGTTTCAATAATATTCTATTTTTATGCTGACGATAAAACTGTATAAATAACCTTTTTTTTAATCCATAATTTTCAAAATGGAGTAAAAAACTTATCTTTAATAAGGCAATTATTGTTCAAAGTAAAATTCAGTAGGTAGCTATTAGTAAATACTAAGTCAATAGTAACACATAAAACTTTTTTTGAAATGGAATCCATTTGTATACAATGAGCCATACATACAATGCTCCACCAACTAAACCCTAATCCGTCTCAAAAGACCTCGCTTCGAAAATTTGCGACAAAAAAATACTAAACATTTTTCGTAGTTCCTTTGTAACTATTCAACGAAAACATATAAAAGGAGTCCACGGCTTAATCTGTACGAATTTATTCTCCGCTCTTCGAGGATAAATCACTGTAGTGTTGGTCAAAGAAGTCCATGGAACGTGAAAGTCCGTGAAAGTGTGAATTGCGAAGAGAGGAGGCTCATTCTTCGCGACCGAAAGGGCTTGGCTTCAAACCGGAAAATTAAGGCGGCTTTTACTTTTGTTCGTTTTATCGGCACCTAGAGCTTCATTTGTACGGTTTTCTTTATTATTTTATCTTGAAAAATAGATATAAACAGCGCTCTTGAATGGGTTTCCAGTTTTGCGGCTTTTCGTAATATTTGAACTCGAGAATTGTGGAATTAACAATTGTGTTTTTAAGAAGATAATTTTAAATTATTACGAATATAATAAATTCAGAGCATTCCTTTTAGCTGTATCAAAACCTTCATTTTACGTTTTTAGGTCAAACAGAAAAGCATTCGTTAAGATAAGTGTTTCATTCTTGAAGGCAGCTAGTATAAATCGGATAGGCTTTTCAATGTGATACACAAAACATCAATCATACGTTATCTCTCCCTTTTACTTTTCGGTTTCGGTTTTAGATAATGCTATGAAAATGTTTTACTGATGCAACGAAAACGACATTGTACAAACCATTGACCAAAAGATATCTAAAGCGTTCACTTTATTTGTACTTCTTTACACTTTATTATAGATTATTTTGAATTATTAAAAGTAAAGCACGTTCACAAAATGTAATGTGCTGTTGTATTTTAACTATTAAAGAACTTGCTGAGCTAAAACAGAAATTTACGGGAACTAAAACGAATTAACTCATTTGCTAATAAAAATGACTTAGGTACTCTTTTTTAATTCAACACATAACTCAACAGATTAATTTCTATGTTGAAACAAAATACTAGAAAACTTTATATTATTTTTTATATAGGTACCTGACCCGAAATACGAGTAAACAAAGATCAAAACAACAAAAGATATAAACAATTCATAAGAAAATAAGTCGTAATATTTCCCAAAACCCACCTGAACTTACCACTTCCCAATTTCATTAAAGCAATTTTTATTCAACAAGTTCATAATCCAGTACATTTGAAACAAAAAAATATATTCCGTTTAATTTTTTTAATGCAACAAAGTTCGCTCGCAAAGGGGATCGTGTTCTAAAATCTCCTTACTCAAGTAAGAAGCTTACAGCTTAAGGTAAGTCTTTGACAATCGAATACGAAAGATACCTCGTCCCAGACCGGTTGAGTGGAACAAATTTAAATTCTGGCCGAAAGTACATCAGGTGAATTGGAATAAAACAAGTAAGGTATGCTAATCGGACACCTTTGGCTGCCATTTGTTGGATAATTATTATTTATGCATGCGAAAATGTTTGAAATCGGAGATTTTGGAATCGGGAGTCATTCTGAATATTTATTTAGATAGGTATATTTGTACCTACTTTTGTTTTGTAACTTTTAAGGAATTAGATAAGCTGTGAAATTGACGATGGAATTGGCAATGCTTTTATTTACGGTAGATGTTGCTGTTATTCACTTACTTTACGGCCATGTTTACTTGGTTGATCGACATGTCTAATCAGTATGGTGAACTGTGGTTTTCTTTTTTGAAATCCAAAACTTTCTTCTTTTAATAAGTAGTTGTATAATGATGAGCATATTATTTTACCTATAAAGGCCCGGCACCCAGGATATTTCAGCCCCGTCCGACCGTGATCATACCAAATACTACCCGTTCGCGCTAAGTTGACAAATGACTCACTGGAACTAGAACAGAGTGAGTGAGACAACGCGAAACGTGTGACAGTTGACAGCGGCAAACTTAGCGCGAACGAGTAGTAGGTAATAATATTTTATAACAACCCACGTCCGCTTTATGTGATTTACTAACAATTGACAATGACTGTCTAATTCGAGGAAAATTCTAGCAACTTACCTACACGTGCGGTAAGTTCTGCGCTGTCACAATGGGATGTTGTGCTCTGAATTATAAGTTGTAAAAGAATAAAATTGAACTCAAGATTCTCTAGAATTGGTCTTAAATTCTTATCGTGTTCCAAACTCATTTTAATCTATAAAGTGCCACAACGAAAGGCTATAGAAGGTATTCTATATTTAATATTGTTCGAAGATCGAAGTCCCCCACACCTCACTCAAAATCAATATTATTGGTTATTCTGTGAAGGTGTACGTCATCATTTTCAAGATGGTATCATTTGAAAATATTAATTGTATACAATAAATATTCAGGTATCTCATAGATTTCATCACCCTTACCAATGATTTTATACCTATTAAAAATCTACAATGTAAGCGTAACATTTATCATCATTCTCTAAACCTTTTTCCCAACTCAGTTGGGGTTGGCTTTCCAGTCTAACTGTGATGCGGCTGAATTTCGACATTTTCCGTGGAGCGACTACCATCTGACCTCCACAACCAATGGTCATTACGACCAATGGCGATTTCGAAGTTCCAAGTTAGACTGGTTGGACTTTTGTGGGCTCCAACTACCCGTAACGACTGCCATAGATGTTTGTATGGCAACCGGGACCGACGGCTTAACGTGCTCTCCGAGGTACTAATAAACCTGCGATAAATACGCACATAACTTCGAAAAGCATCGAAAAGTCATTGGTGTGTGCCATGGTGAACCTGGGATCGAACCCGAGACCTCGTCTCAGTAGTCTATTACCCAAACCACTAGGCTACCGCGGTTTTTCCACTATATAGGCTACCATAAGCGTAACATTTATCGTAGAACCAAATTGCTAAATTAAGAGTGTATTGCTGAAACCCACAAATCTATTTTTACATATCGCCAACACAAAGTTCCTTCATCAAAAATGTCAAGATTAATAATGTTGCAAACGCATTGAGTCAAAAAATGTTATATGCCTTTACAAAATAATATCCTTTGAACCAACGCGCTTTGGATACAAACATTTATAACAGGAAATGTTCGTATGATGCAAAATATTCTTGGTCAAAGACACAAAGGAGCTTACAGACAGACCGAGATGTGAACTGAAGCCATTCATTTCATAGACATCTCAATTTCCATCACGATCTAGGCAAAAGGTAAAATAGATTTCTCATACGCTAGTCTAAGGAAATCCGAAGTCGATTGAAAAATCTTTGTGGAACGTATGGAGAGATAACAGTGAGACTGGATTACTGGATGCGGTCGAATAAATTTTCCAAAAAGTTATTGGTATAAAGCATTTTATTAATAACTAGCTGTTGCCCGCGGCTCCGCCCGCGTGGATTGCGAATTCTGTTTCAAATTCCTTTTTTCGTGAGGAAGTTCCTTCATATATCATCCCTGTCAACCAGCAGCAGTGGTTAAGTCTCACTCAGACCTGATAAAAACCGCACGCCGCCGTCTCAAGTCTTCAGTTGCCGGGGTGTAAGATTACTTAGAGCATATCCCGCGCTACCCAGTTGACCCTGGGATGGGAATTGTTTGATTTATGATGCCTACAGCCACTTTCTATCATCGCACCGCTCGCCACAGGCAGGGAATTCATCCCCACACGTTGCATCCGTCTGCAGTGCGTACTGTAAGGTTTGAAAAAAATTTCATTTCGCGCACGCTTAGGCTGTGGAACGATCTCCCTGCAGTGGTTTTCCCTGGCGGCTATAATATGGGGTTCTTCAAGAAGGGCATTAGAAGGATTTTGCAGGGTCGGCAGCGCGAGTGTGACGCCCCTGATGTTGTGCACGTCCATAGGTGCATAGGTCACATAAGTGGGCCGTGTGCTCGTCAGCCACTTAAATGGTATAAAAAAAAGCATAATGTCCCTACCGAAAAGAGGAGATGGGGTGACAGGGGGTACAGAAGACCGCAGCCATAATAGACATTGTGTTGTGTTACCGCCGGTAAGAAGGGTAGCCAGAGCTCACAACCCCCCTCCCTATCTCCCCAATCCCCTCCTCTGACGTCCGATTTCAATAACTCAAACAGTCTTTAAATAATTTTTACACAATTTTATTGAAAGTCTTGATTAAGATATAATTCATTTGTATGGGAATATAAAGATAATACCTTTTTTTTTCCGTGCGGAAATCCTTATGGATACCCGCCCCGCGGGCAGCGGGGCAGGCTATGTCGGACTCTTACCGACTAAAACCGCACGCCGTCTAGGGTCTTCAGACGCCAGGGTGTAAGGTGGCCCAAAGAGCATTTCCCTTGCACCCCGGCTTGACCCGGGCCATCTCCGGATTCGAGATGGCCCCCTCGGGTTTGAGAACCACGTGGTTCCCGTCATACCCCCGGAATAGGGGGGGAGGGGGCGCGCATTCGCGCGCCGCCGCCTCGGCCTGCTTCTGCTAGGGTGACAGGCGGCTCCACCCGTCACCCCCAGGCCAGCGCTCATGGAGGACGGAGGTCGTCGGACCTCCGACGCGATAGGCGTCCGCGCCCGCCTCCGTCCGGGAGAGCTCTGTGCAGCCTCTTCCGAACCTTTTCCGCCGCCTCTTTCTCGAGTATCACTTGCTAGCAGAAGGAGGCGGCGGCCGACCACGCGTCCGCACTCTGCACCATCGCCGCGATCAGCACCGGCAGTGTGAGGACTCCCACCCCGAGGGCTGCCAGGAGGGCTTGTCTCGGCACCTCCCACGCCGGACATGATGGATGAATGAATGAATGAATACATAAGGAAACATAATCTTAGATAGGTATAATTCGCGAGACAAACGACGTCCTGGCGCGAGCGGATTGTTTTGCAATAATCCATGATTGGTGAATTTGAGCTCGTCCAGTGCTGTAGCACCCCGTGCTATCCTCAAAGGCACCCAAGAAAATTGTACTGCGTGTATAGAGCATAATATTTTGAGCACAGTTTAAATACCTACCTACGTACTTATAATGTCCCGAAGTATATTGGTTTGATTTACGTCCGCATTTCAACTTGCATTTATTTCGCCGCGCATTATTTTTCATATTGCGATAGCTCTTAAACTATTTATGGTAATTATATAGTGTGAATGGCAATTTTGATCTGCATTAAACGTACAACGTATCTAACGTATTTAATTGGATAAGAAATAATACTGTATTGTTAAAATTAGCTTCGAAAATGACACATGAATTTTTTGTAATTTGTAAAGATAAAAATGGTTACTGTGGGCTACCCTTATTAGGTAGACATATGCTATCGCGGACTTTTATGTAGACCTTTTTAAGTTGTACATTTTCACAGTACATTATTTTGTTCTATCTTCAATAGTTTTCGCAGCGCACGCGATGTAAGTAATTTGTATTGGTCATTTTTTTACACCTTGGGTTACATTATTGAAGTTTTAGTAAGGATCCTTAAATTTTTTCGAGATAAATTATAGCCTATGTTACTCACAGATAATGTAGCTTTCTATTGGTGAAAGAATTATTGAAATCGGTCCAGTAGTTTCGGAGCCTATTCGTTACAAACAAAAAAACAAAAAAACAAAAAAACAAAAAAACAAATCTTTCCTCTTTATAATATTAGTATAGATATTTATTTAGCTCTTTTGCCGGGGCTTGGGTCACCTTACGCCCTGGCGTCAGAAGACCCTAGACGGCGTGCGGTTTTAGTCGGTAAGAGTCTGACATAACCTGCCCCGCTGGCCGCGGGGTGGGTATCCATGAGGATTTCCGCACGGAAAAAGAAAAAGGTCTGAAGACCCGAGACAGTGTGCGGTTTTAGTCGGTTCAAGCCCGACATAAGGACTATGGAGGTGGTATCCATAGGGATTTCTGCACGATAAAAAAAGTACACACAGTTAAGTAATCACTACCTCACTAATGTACTTGGGCGTGTGTACGTACAACTTTTATTTAAATCTGTATAATGTATTTGAAGAAAATAACTCTTTAGTATAAAGTCATTCTCTGGCGTTATGAATATATGAACAAGAACATCAATGACCTAAAGCATCATCATTTAATAGCATCGTCGACACTGGCCAGTAGGTCATGTCAATGTTTCTTTAGGATCATCGTTTTTCATTCCCTCATCCTTGTTTTTCTTTAATTTTCACTATTTGCCTTGATTATTCGATATCATTCCTGGGGTGGGCCTCAGATTCAGATACGGGGCCGACACTTTGCCATCCTACTTCCTCCTAACCTATTTGTGAAGATGTTTGGATGTTTCTTACTCATCACGCTCTAACGGCTGAAGTTTTTATCCCTGATTCCCATGGGAAGCAGGAACGGAAACAGAATGTCAAGTAAAGTTGAGATATAAACGCAATCACTTTAGAACTTTATACATTGGCCTATTGGGTGAATGGGACACATCAAGACCCCAGTCAACTTTATCTCAGGTTGGTACACTTGCTTATTGTCAGTTGAGGCTCTAGCACTGGCCACTTATCGGATTTGAAGGGTCAAATCCGATAAGTGCAAAGGTACAAAGAGCAAGTTTCAGATAAGTGGGATTGATGTTCATATCGATACTGATGATGATGATGACATTGACGCCTATTCTATCAAGCATCACACTAAACTAAACGAACTCTAAAATCTTCAATTTGAATATCGATACCTTTTTTATAGTCGATAGGCTCGCGTTTGACCACTATCTCACCTGATGATAAGTGACGATGTAGTCGACGATGGAGCACGCTTGCCTAGAAGCAGCCTGTTCACTCTAGAATACCTAATCGTATAATGGTATCAAAATAAATTCAAAATTTAAATAGTTACCTTTAAATATGAATTTTGATTGATTTTTTCAAGATAATTTTATAGTTTTATTTAGTTTTAGTACTTCGTGGCTTACGTTGTTATGACAGGACTATACAAAATTTAAGGAATTTTAGTCTTATTTAGAGATTTTTGTATTGTAACAGCAAAGTCGGTATCATTGTCACTTCCAGTTAGTACAGTAGACTTTGAAAATATTCCTCGAGGAGATTAGCTCCAGAGCCACAGGTCGCCGAGGCTTTTAAGATCTAATAACTTCCCGTTTCTATTCTCTTTCAGCCTCAAAAGCTAGTTTTCTAGTTAATGAAAGTTCTAAGGAATAATTTAACTGCCAGACTCAGAAATTAAAAATTTGAGAATCGTATCGGTACAGTTTTTGCTTTATTTTCAATCCTAACTCTTATGTACACGACTGTATATAAATAATATTAGTAACCGAAATGACCTCTCCAGCTAAGTTTAATTGTTTAAGTAAGGTGTGGGTTCATGTCATCACCCAATCCCCTCCTGCAACCCCCACCCCCCAAACTTCCCAACCCTACCCTTCCAGGGTCGGTAGCGCGAGTGTGACACCTTGGTGTTGCACACAATGCACACGTCCATAGGCCACGGTGACCACTTCCCATTGGGTAGATCGTGTGCTTGTCTGCCACCCAAGTAGTATAAAAAAAACTACGAATTACTTGCTAAACTGTTTTGGGAGTAGTTCTTACAACAAAAATTTGCTGGTCCTGTGAACTCATAATAGACTCAAACTAGATATTGGTTAGCGATTGATTACAAATCTGAGCTGTGTACTGTGCTTATCTGCTAGTTCAGTAGCATAAAAACTAGTTAAACATTAACTTCACTGAAAACGTTGACACAAAATTGACTTGTTAAATGTATAATGTGAAAAGTACTTGCAAAACAAAACATTCCCATCCCTTAATACTTCCGCAACCAAAAATTTTCGGTTGGAGTCTCCCGCCCATAAAGATGTTAATGCACATTTTTTTTTTTCATCGTAAGGAGCTTAAGGTCAGTCTGAATGGAGAGGCTTAAAAACATTTATGTAAATCTACGTTCATTAAACCTAACGAACGTAACGCTGTTGGGGGATTACTACCGGGTTCATACAGCTTCATCCCCTTGCCGTCGCTACGTTTTTTTATTTCACGTGTTATCCGCGGCGAATAAATTGAATTGTGCCGGCGATCTGTTAAAGGTTTAATGGTATTTTAGGTTGTTTGTAATGATTTTTATTATATTTCTTCTGCAGCAAATCTCTAATTAACACAATTTGGAACAATTATCTTAGATTTCTCAACTATCACTTCCTATGCCTTCAGATTTTTTTTATATTCCTTCTAATTTTCGAATTGGCACAACAAAGGCTTTTTCATCATTTTTTTCTTCAACAACGCTTGTGGTGTGTTGCCTAGTAATTGTGATGAGTAGTGAGTTTACAGACTAAGGTGACCACTTTCCTTTCCGCATTGATATATTTGTACGGTATACCTACCTGTTATGTATATTTTTATAATAATATACATAAAATATATAAGAAGGAAAATACAAAAAGATTAAATCTCATTCCGAACCCGTTATCATAATTATAGGTATGCCAGAAATAGTTCCCAGAAGCGCCAAGACTTTACCAGATTTTATCGGTATAAGTCCATTATAAATTTAACTCTCCTACGCTGGCCCTTCTCTTCGTAAAAATACACAATTATAAAAAACTAATATGGTTACAAAATATCGGTTATAAATGGTCTACAAACGAACACACTAAAGTTAACAAAACATCGATACCCTAAACTCAAAATTTATATTCTTTTTCAGAGAACAAAATAGGTACTATTCATAAAAAACATTCAAGATAAGATTAATTTAACATAATCGCCACTTAACAACCTTCGCAAAACATGAAGATCCAAAATATAAAACGAGGAGTACGTTGAAAATTAAAATGTTCATAGCAATTCCGGTACTAATGGACCGCAGTGATTAATGCTGCCGACAACATTATTTTAATGAGGATAAATTGCATATTTGAGTGCCCCCACTAATAGCTTTCTTAATTCTTCCTCGCTTTCCTAAAGCTGGGATTAACTATCGGGGACCCATTGATAGTAGCAAAAATGTAGGTGCCTTACATTTTATTTTTTAGAACTTTTCAGCAAATTACAACCGTTTTTGTTTAAGCCAAAGGTACACACTGTGGGAAATGCCTTACGCCCTGGCGTCGCGCGTCGGTAGACCCAAGACGGCGTGGCGGGCGGTTTTAGTCGATTAAAGTCCGACATAGCCACCCTTGCTGGCCAGCGGTATCCATGGGGATTTCCGCACAAAAAAAGGGTACCTACACACTGTATTGATAGTCGCTGTAAGTGTTCATCGACGTAATAGACAAAGACAACTTAGAGTTAGATATATTTCATTCACTAACTTGAATGTATCTAATAATTATCAGTTGGCGATACTTGAATTAAGTTACGAAACCACCGTTGGTTTCGTAACTTAATTTAAGCTATCATCATCAACCCATGTTTTGATTAGCTATCGTGGACTTCTAAAGCCTGATACTGAATAAAATATTCATTGCAGCATATCTGCCTGTTTATGAATCACGTTTATACTTAACGAATCATATTACATCAGTACTGCGAAAAGCATGACTCTAGCTCACCTTTGCTTTTGATATATATTCAAATATATTATTAGTCTCATACGTGCATATCGCCCACATTTTGCGTACATTTTTTGTGCCAAGGAGGTGAACCACTTGCCGCCGACTGGATTTTATTTGAGACTCTGTCACTCTGTGCTGTTACTGAAAATTCATAAAAGAAAATCCTAATAACACTTTGCCCAGCCAGCGGATGGAACTCGACCTACAAAGTTCAAAATTAAAGCAACATCTCCGAAGAGATGAAGAGAGATTAAGCGACAAATTACAAGACATTTTAGGAAGAACGTACAAAGAATGGATTAATCAACAAGACGATTAAAACTTTAAGATGCCTCCGAAGCACCATAGAAATTTGGAGTTTTATCATTTATTAACTGACAATATTTATTCATTTTCTGCGTAATTAAATTTGGTATTTAGAATGACGCTAATCCTGCCGTTCCCTTTTAAATAAACAAACTACTAAATACGTACGTTTGTTCGCCGCTGTTTGCCCAAGTCGTCCAGTCCACCAGGATGACCTAGCGTGGCTGAGATTTCTAAACGTAGATTTCTTGGGGCTCAGAAATCCGTTCTAACTCTCGCGCCTCCTTGGGCCACTTGTGCAGTACTTACACCCTGAGGGCCATCACTTGCTACGGTTCCCGCAGCAACTGGGCGTTGTTAGCATATAGAACCATGAATCATTAATCATCACCGCCCAATCCTGTCGTAAAATCTCCTGCAGGGGTCATCGAGTCCTCTGATGTTGGGCAGCAGCCGCGCATTACGGTTCATTAAAATGCACTTTGAAATCTGTATCTTAGTAAACACTTAATTTAATTCCACTGAATTATATAGCGCTAACGCATAGTTCAACAATATTACATCTCAAAATCCATTAACAAATCCTCAGTATGAGAGCTGCAATTGTATTAACCCATTTTAGTTAAATTTATGTACAGCTAATCTGCGCTAATCCTCAAGCACAGACTCAGGATAGAATTTGGGACACCGAGCAATTAAATTTTGCTCTAATGTTTTAATACCAGAGGGTTTTAACGTGAAGATATCTGGATATGCAGTAAAATAAAATACCATAAATTCTATGCCTAACTCTTTCGGATATAATTCGTACCTGGTTACATTATACAACATGCGCGCCGAGGCATGCCTTGCATCATATGCGAAGAGCACGCCTCGCATTAGTGTGTGACCTGACCTTAGAATTAAACGTTAAATAAATAAACATTTAATTAAGATAATAGGAGTTTCGCCGCCAACGCGGAAAAAGTCACATCGGGGCATTGTATCATTTTCTAAAATTAGTGTAAAATATAGTTATTTTGTTTAAAAACGGTGGATTTTGAAACATAACATCTTCGACAACGTGCACAAGTTTGGGAAAGTGGTATATTACCGTGAATTGTGCTTTTCAACGTTGATTCCAAAACTCCATAGAAGCCTCTAATAAAGTCTCCACTATTTTACTGAGGCAAGACTATGAAGGAAGACTAATTTGAGTATTGACTATGAAGACCTTTACTGTGACTAAATGACGAAAACGCTGCATAATACATTTACATGCATATCATAATACTTGTTTGTGGCAAAATGCGAAGCAAAGAAGCCATTAAAAAAAAAAGATAATTGTGAATTATATCATACGAAACGTTTTGACAGCGATAACTAAATAAGTGGGGTCAATGAATATGATAT
This sequence comes from Lithosia quadra, assembly GCA_963576445.1. Taxonomy (NCBI): domain Eukaryota; kingdom Metazoa; phylum Arthropoda; class Insecta; order Lepidoptera; family Erebidae; genus Lithosia; species Lithosia quadra. The sequence continues at coordinate 12,836,872 of OY754886.1, forward strand.
TGTTTTGTGTAATCATTTACGGATTAAAGGTTACAAGGTACAATGAACGCTCAAAAGATTCAACCTTACACACGCCACGCCGATGACCTATTAGCATTTGGTGAACCGTGAACCCACCTTACATGCTAGACTACTTAACTTATAAAATAGATACCTACACAAAGCGGTGGGCTAGCTTGTAGCGTCGCCAAAGAGTTAGTAAATTACAAGCTATCATGGGTCTTACCACTAAACATTCAATGTTAGTTTTTTAACTACTGAGTAGTGTAAAAAAGTAAACTTAATTATTCAATAAATTTCTTTGAATTTATTACATAATATATCAACTCCTCAGTAGCTCATCCCTTCTCCCCCACCGCCTTCCTAGCTCCCTTCCCCCTTTCAGTTCAGGATCGGCAGCGCGAGTGTGTTGCCCCTGGTATTGAACACGTCCTTAGGCCACGGTGACCGCTTTCCATCAGGTGGGCCGTGTACTTGTCTACCACAAGTAGTATAAAAAAAATCATCATATTTGTATTTTCTTGGTTGCTTTTATATTGATTTGACGTATACCTACTGTTTTTATGGGAGCGACTGCCGGCTCAAAACTCAAAAAAGATGAAGAGTCTTTATAACATAAATGGATTGTCGCCACTATCACAATGATAACCAATACAATAACATGGTAAAAATGTGTTTTAAATCATTGCTTAATTCTATTAGGGTTCCGTAGTCGAAGGAATATTTAATAATAAATTTAAACACGTAAATAAGTAAAGGTCCCTTGTTTCTTTTGAAAAAATACATGCTCGTACGGAACCCATCACGTCCAAATTCGACTCACACTTGACCGGTGTTTTAATATTTGTAATGAAACTACTTTTACGCCCATAGTCCATTGTCCTCACATATCAACTTAAAGAATTAAAATCAATGAGTATCAAAGCGTTTTGCTATGGCGTGAACAAAATCTATTAGAACTAAAATCATAGTAGAAGCGTTTGATTACTGCACGTTCATCCAATTAGAGGGCGTCGACTATAACGGCTATTATGTTAAAAGCTTCGACCGTTGACCATTTTAATAATCAATTTGAAAAGAATATTTTTAGGTACAGTTTAGCTGCTATTTTTATAGAAGATAAGTATTTATTAGGAAGGCAGAAATTAGGTGTACGCGTATTATAAATTATAATTATCATACAAACCTGTACCTACATAATACATGGTAGGTATATGCATGAAATAAAAATAAAAAACGAGTAAACGCTCCCAAAATGGAAAATATGCGATGTTGATGGCTTACTGAATGAAGATCATAAAAAAATTGAGCGAGTATTTTTTCGATTTTCAGTTAAAGTGATGCTTTTTTTATGAAATTATCTTTTCATTTAGCTATACTAACACATTAAAACATCCATAATGTTAATGAAAATTCTAAAAAGAAAATTAATGGATTGAAAAAATATCACTTAATTTTTTTATCTTCAATACTATCGCCTGTCTATGTTTTCGAGAGCGTTACCCTAACACTGGTATATTTTATTTTACCCCTGTGGGTTCTATGGTTTAAGTTTAAACTTGACCCTGAACAAACGATGACGTTAATCTAAAAAAACTGATGCAATAGAAAGACCACACTATCGTCTTTAAAAGTTCTTTCCGGATCAAAAAAGTCAAACAGTTTTCTAAACAGTATCAAATGACGCCCATATATTCGTCGAGTGCGCAACACCACTAACTTGTCATCGCATGCGCATCCTTCGCACCAGTACTCCTAAAACTAGCGAGTCACGCGCACCTAAACAATGTTTTATTGTACTTTCAACTTTTAGTAGCTATAACACAATAGTTGAATTAACAGTGCGTTTAGCGATCGTAACTTATATGTGAATTAAAATGGAATGCAAAGTGATTGCGTGTTTGTGTGTTTTAATAGGTAAGTGAAATATTTTGATTATCTTTTTAATAAAAATATTTATGGACAGTAAATATTTTTATAAAAATAATGGTAAATATTAATATTATGACATTAGAGGAAGAGCGTGAAGTATGTAAGGACAAAAGCAGATGGCGGGCTGTTATCTCTGCCTACCCCTACATACCTATGTATGTATTTATTTATGGATAGATTTTTATTTTATGTGTCTGCAATAGAGTTACGTTGGAGTTGTCTAAATTAGGCACAATAGGGGAACAGTTACTAAGACGTAAATTCGTAAATTAGCTCATTAAAACTTCCGTTCGTAGTCGTCACAGAGACAGTTAAGAAAAATCCAGGAAATGCGTCATATGGATATTCAACAAGATAATTGTCTTTCAAGCTATATTTATACTAAATAATATATTTACTTTATATCAGTGACTAGTTGTACTCGCGACTTTGAATTGGTTACTTCTAGACAAGCGTCTTCCACCTTCGACCACATTTATCATCTCTTACCATCAGGTGAGATAGTGGTCATACGCGGGTCCATCGACTATACAAAAAATTAAAATATTTATAAAAATTTCAAGGCCGTCAAGGTAGGGACCGCCGTTTTGGGACGAATGCATGGTGTCTAGAATGGCGGCCCGTACCCTCTGGACTTTACCCTAGCTTCTTACCATCCAGCGGACTTAATTCAATTGACGGACTGAATATAAAAAAACAATTCATCAACTATTTTAGGTACCTACGTTTCGAGTTTTACGACCACAAATAATTCGGTCCAAAACGACTATAAAATCAACGTATATACCTACCTACTTACTTAACATTAATGAAATTTTGGGAAATGATTCAAGTACTTAACAACCAAATAATTCCGTATTCCTTAAGATGTTGGTAGAAACAAACAAATCCAAAGTTTTCACCACAACTTTTCACGCACATTCTGACGACGGAAGATTAACTAGGTGTTTCCAGTAAGTCGTAAAAAGGGGAAAAGGGTTACTTCAGTGCTCATAAATAACGGATTAGTGAAATGTCACTACTTAACTATAAATCTTACCTATATATTTTCGAAGAGCCACGATTTTGTCCTTACCTTAACGGTTGAAGCCATAGGATTTACCGCGACACTTGTCAAATAAATCAACTTGTATTTGTTTATAAAATATTAGTTTACCTTCGAGGGGTATTCTAAGTTCCAGTAGTCTAACCATTAAAAGTTTTCCCACTCCGAGAAGAGCACAGGTTTAGTTAGAATTATATTCGTATAAGGAGACGAATACCTAACTCAAAACCATTGAATTTTCGTACTAAACGCTCTCTGTTAAGTAATTACTGAATGTTTTAAATGTATAATCAACAAGTACCTAATTATACATAATGTAGGTATATAGATAACGTGCTATGAAACGATATTTGATTAACACTTTATGATATTTTCTGCTCGTGAGATTGTCTAGATCTAGACCTTTGCAAACAACATTACTTTCATCTCTTCTCATGATAAGATCTCACTATTCGCATTCACCGGTGCAACATTCAAAATTCCTTTAATATAGGTAGAAACATTTATTATAGTGCAAATAGACTATAAACTAATTAATAACATTGTATAATAGTTAGGTATCTAAAACTCGAAGAATGTTCACTCAATAAGAATGGACCTATCTCTAATTGCCAAAACCCATTCCTTACTCTATCCATTTTCTTCACACCACAATAATATATAATCAACCTTAACATTCGCCTCTCTACTATTATGTTTGAGACATTTATGGCTAAACATGTTTGCTTGTTCAGGATTATCAAAAAAGGGCATCACGTGATCGCACCATAGATTAACACCACAAGTGGCCTGCATACAAGTGGACAGTTGCATATTTTTCCCATCACACATGCCATACACACACTTGTTTAATCATCGCCAATTAAAAACAATTATTTTATATCTCGCATGGAGCCATGAAAGGACATTATGTGCCATTAATGGAACGCATTAATATCATTTTGCGCTGTGTTGAAATCGTAAATATGGTTTGATGAAGGGTTTTAATTATTTTTTAGTTATAGGTTAAGTTAAGTGCCTATTATATTTCATATACAAATTGTCTAAGTTAAAGCCTATTACATGTAGAGCACTTATTAGAGAGAGAGGGGTCTTATTTCCAGTACTACCGGCTGAGAAAAGTACTTTTTACCAATAATTAACTCCGGTAATTTTTGATAAATGAAACAATCGTTACTATTAAGTATCATAATCACAACATATACAGGTCGTGTAGGTATGCGACTGCGTTGATGTATGAGAAAATTAGAAATATGATGACAACAATTTTGTACAACCTCCTTTGAGTAAATATATGAAATTAGATGATTGTCTAGGCAGGGTGACATAATTAAATTCTTTGGTAGGAAGTGAGTGATAGAAGACTATTACAATACCTATGCACAGTATAAATGTAGCATTGCAAGTCCAATGCTTGAACTATTACACCAGGGTATTCGTTGTCAACTTGAACACGAGATAGTATGGGACCTGAAGAAACCTAACTACGCTTCAAATCAAATATTCATTTCGTGATTTGGCAAATATGAACTTTAAGATTATTGCTTGAACATTTTACATTTACAGTCAGATAACAAGGCAATACTTAAAACCAGCCAGAAAAGTATTTAACGAAAAGGTTACGGTCACTCTTATCCGATTGCCAGTAATTACAATCTATACTTAATATTAATATTATAAAGAAGTAAAGTTTGTGTGTTTGTATATTTGTTAAATTGAAAGGGATAATCTCGGGATCTACTGACCCGATTTTAAAAAATTTTTCACCAATAGAAAGCCACAAATTATTGCTGAGTGTCATAGGCTGAATATCATCACGCTACTGCCCAAGGGAGCTAAGCAATAATCATAAATGTAAACAATTCCGGTAGATTCCCATACATTTTAGGAAAACTGATAAATTATGAGCATATTATGTGAGTTAAAAAGAGTGCATTATGGTTCGAAATACGCCACGGGCGAAGCCGGGGTGGGTCAGCTAATGTTTTATAAATTTTAAAGACAAGTAAGAGTATCGAGATCGCTTCTCATCGAGAGACACAAAAATACCAAACAAAATGAAACAAATTTCTACGAGTCCACGCATTTAGTGTTCCGTGTCCCAAATATGGTACATTACACATTAAGCGGAGCCCGGCCGACCAATTGAGCGAATTAACTGTCTCTTAAGACTTAGCGTGCGTTTAGTGTAAGTGTAGCCCTTTGTTTGCGACGCTCCCGTATTTGAAGAAATTTATTGCCCATTACTATTCTGGTTAATGTGAGTTTTTTATTTAACGAGTAATTAATGATGAGACCGTTTGATAGCTGTTAAGGAGTGTAACGCTACGATTTGCAAGGAATTACGAAAAAATTGTTTCTCTACGTTTTATACTAGGGTAGCAAAGGAATCGTAAATTATGAACTTTGACTTCAACACAACTGCAAACCGATATACCTACCTACTTACTTAGACTATTGACAAACGAGGCTTTTGGGCAGCCTTTCTTCTTGAGGTTGGGAGTCAGGTGGCAGTCGCGATGAAGAGATGACCCTGATTTCCGAGCTGAAAGTCTCGGAAATTTATCTGAATGACCTGGGAAGAGACTGAATCCCACGACACAGGGAATTCTAGTGTGGGGTTCAGAGAATCTTTGACACTTACAATGTATGTTGTTGTGCAATCAAGAATTATAAAGAATTAAAAAAAAATTCTAATTTTCTAAATATTCTACGACATTCTACACAGCGCCCTCTAGAGTCTAGACCCAAAGTAAGCATAGTTTAACTAGCTTGTGTTATAGGTTCTAGAATGCTGATAAACATAATCTACTTATTTACTTTTTTTTTGTAAAAACATACTTATTATACATAGAAACACCCAGACCAATGCAAATAGACATATTCATTGCATACAAATATTTGCACTGAGTGTGAATCGAACCCGCGCCCCCTACGTAGCAGTGCATGCACTACCGCTACGCAACAAAGGCCGAAAAATATAAAGAATTTATATTAGAGTAGACCTATAAAACTTTTAATCTCACACGTCAACATAATATTAACTACCATACTGTACCAACTAACAAAAATTGAACCAATATACTCAAATAGGGGAAGGAGGGGGAATGGCGTTCACTTAAGGAAAACATCGTGTATTTGTGAAATTATTTATTATAAATCCAAATTAAGAAGTGTAAGAAAGTCTTTAACTATCGAGTAATCAACCATTTAACAACAAAAGCATATATCTTTGACCTTTAAGTAGTAAGGCAACATTATAAAAAAAACATGTTTGAGCGGCATTGCCCCTGGCGTTGGGTAATGCCGCTCAGGGTATGGGGTAACGCCCAACAACTTAACTTCTTCAGCAATTTCAGTTTCTTGCTGTTGGGTAAAAACGGGCTCGCGACCTAGTCTTGGGTTACTCATATTTTCATTTTTCAGTCGATCTCTCAACGTAGTAAATGGTATGTTAAATTGTTTTGCGGCTTTTCTTTTGAACAAACCTCCTTCAATCACTGTTTTAGCAGATTGAAGGTCTTCTTCGGTCCAAGCCGCTTTAGCGGTGGTCCTGTGACGATTTCTTGGCATATCTAAAACAATGAAGGAAAATATGTTACTAAGGGGCAATGGCGCTCATTTGAGCGGTATAACCCCAAACGATCGTTTTATAATTAATTTGAAATTAAAAATAAATCATTCGCAATTGTTGAAATTTGATTACATTATCAAAAAATAGAATAGTTTTATTGTAGAACAGTAAAAATATAATTTAATAAGCATTAACGTTTTGAACTTACCGACAAAAAACACGTAAAAGAAAATTAGATCAGTGTGGCCGCAAACAAAGAAACGTACTTCACGGACGCATGCTTCTCGCCGACTGTCCGCTTGCATCGTTGTACGCGAGAGACCCCTGCCCCCTGCATTTCACGCAACGTGGCATGTTCCTAACTTCTATTTTCACAGAGTTACAGAGGTGAGCGCCATTACCCAGTGAGCGTCATTCCCCCTGCTTACCCTATACTTAATTGTAACTGACAACCCAGTGACGGATTTGAAATTCTGTGTAGTAAACCAACAGTCGGAATTAATGAGATGAACTCCCCTCCTTTAGATAATTTGTCTAATTTAAAAATACAAAAACATATCAAGGATTAAGCACTGTGTGGGCTTTTGATTAGGGTATTGACACATAATTGATATTGTACTGGTTAAGTGAAACTGTTTATATCGGCAATTTATAAGTAGGAGAAAGATTTTCAGAAACTTGCTTGCCTTACTGGGTAAAGCGATTAAAGTCAGATTAAAATTTATTCTGCATTTTATGGCATCTAACGAGAGGGTTAATCATACAGTCATTTAGTGGTCACTTTAATAAATAAATAACATCAAAGTTAGGTACAATTGGTAATACGGTATCTGATGGAAATTGAGTAAAGTATTTCGAGTACCTACTTTGCTTTCAAGCAGCGTCCAAAAATTTCATCGTGTAGATGAAGTTGCAAAAGAGTCAGAATCTTATGATGGAAACACACTTCGCTATTCACTATTCGATTTTATTCACGTGTATAAATCGAAGTGGGGAAAGTTGCTTTATTCGCACGAATATTCGCCTTAGTCACTCTTCTAAGACAAATTGTGAAGGTTTAGCCATCTATAAGAATTTCTTCGAATACAATATAGGCGAACAGCGAATAGCGAAGTGTGTTTACACCATTACGAAAATGATTTAAACTGATGTTGGTATATTATACTGAGATGATACAGTCACTCTTAAAGTTAACTTACCTAAGTTTCGGTAGTAGGTACCTATAGCATTTTCATTCTGTCATTTGTCTCTACTTAATGAAGACTATTGCTACTTTAGAGATGAAAATTAAAACGTGTTTAAAAATTTTGTTTATACAGCAATATTACAATTTCAGTTGGACGTTTTTTCCATCAAAGTGCAGTCCGACCCTGTTGGATTTTCGTACCATAATATTTCAAAACTCCATAGGCTGCGTTTGCTTTTTATTCCTTGGTTAATTAATTTCATGTTTGATCAGTCGAATGTATTTATAAACCGTTTGAATTACCTGGAAATTGTTTGTTTTATAGCCGACAAGCCGTTGCCTGAGGCTCCACACGCGTGTAATATTGACCCCGATCCTATGACCCACAGGAACCGTTTCCCGGGATAAATAGTAGGCTATTATGTTCACAATGACTTTTATCCTATGCATAGACAAGTATTTTAGAACAAACAGACAAAAATGCCAAAATGAAATATTTTTTCAAAGCTACTTTACAATTTTATAACAATTAGATATGAAATTTATGAAATTTGAAGAAGCAAGAAGAGGCGTAGGTATGCCAAGATCGTAGCAACTGGAAAGATATTAACTCTACCTACCCCAATGGGAAAAAGGCGTAACTTGTATATATGTATGTACCTATGTAGATATTTATAAGTATGTTGTAAATTTTCATTGCCCAGTTCTTTTTTCACAAGCTTTAGGTACTCATTACTTTGCAAATATTGCCGATCATAAGTGTTACTTTGTAACGTAAATGAATCGAGATATTCGATTTATTTTTTAATATTACGGAGAGGTCCCTTAAATGATGGTGTTTGACTCCAACAATAGAAATATAATCAGCATACGGGCGCTAAAAATGATTACATTAGGGTGCGAGGACTCTTTGAGGAGGTCATTGATTTTAAATTGAGTTTTATGTGATGTGCCTAGACTATTATAAAAGAGCTCTGTTTGTACATTAAAGATTTATAAAAAAGCCTTGGGCTATGTTATATGAACGATTTATCATTCTCTGAACCTTTTTCCCAACTCAGTTGGGGTCGGCTTTCCAGTCTAACTGTGCTGCGGCTGAACTTCGATATTTTCCGTGGAGCGACTGCCATCTGACCTCCATAACCAATGGTCATTATGACCAATGGCGATATCGAAGCTCCATGTCAGACTGGTTGGACTTTTGTGGGCTCCAACTACCCGTAACGACTGCCTGGCATTGAATGGCAACCGCGACCGACGGCTTAACGTGCTCTCCGAGGCACTAATAAACCTGCGATAAATACACACATAACTTCGAAAAGCATCCAAAAGTCATTGGTGTGTGCCATGGTGAACCTGGAATCGAACCCGAGACATCGTTTCAGCAGTCCATTACCCAAACCACTAGGCTATCGCGGTATGTTATAATGAACGATTCTGTACACAAGATTAATTTTCATTCATCATTTCATAAAATGTGAAAGTTTGTGAACATGTTTGGATATTTGTTACTCCATCACGTTCCAACGGCTAAACGCATCTGGATGTAATTGGTACAGGGATAGACAATAAGAAATAAAACATAGGCTATCCTTTTAATCCTAGAATAGGTTCCCAGTTCCCATGGCACAGGATCAAAATTCCATGCATATGAAGCCGCGGGCGACCGCTAGTCAGGTTATTATAGGTAGGTACCTACTAACGTAAAGCTTCCGTATAACCGAAATTCGTGCACAACATATATACATATATACCTATACCTACTTATATGTATGCTGTGCATGAATTTCGGTTCTGTGTGTGTGTGTGTGTGTGTGTGTGTGTGTGTGTGTGTGTGTGTGTGTGTGAAGCCGTGCACAAAGGAAACTTTACTTACCTACTACCTACTTAGTTTTCAAGATTAAAATCGGTGTGCATTTGAATAACTTTGCTCTGCGTGACTTTCCACTTTAAAACGGCTCATGCATTCGCTTGATTAATCGTTTAATTTAGTTCGGAATAGGCAATAACTTATACTTGCACAACTTAATAAGAACCCAAGCACGATTTAAAGGTGCAAAATTAAGTGACATTCGAACACTATCAACTTTAAATTACTAGAGTATTAACGGCTACGTGACTTAACTTGAATAACAAATCTATAAAGTAAAATAATTCATCATTAAAATTGAAGTGTCTGCTTGCGATGTTAAAATAGCAACTTTTTAATGATTGCACTTGAATTTACAGTGCTTATAACAACGGTAGGTAGGTACCTACATGATACTTGTTACCTACACTCCACAAACACCTCGAAACCTAGGTATAATTTTAATCCAGTCGAGTCCCAGCACACCACTAATCATACTAAATAAATCTACTTTTTCCAAATGAACGGCACTTATATCGATAGCGAAGAAGAATATAAGCGTATTTTTTTTACTTTTTTATACCATGTGCTTGTTTGCTGCCTAAGGCAGCAAACAAGCACATGGCCCACCTGATGGAAAGCGGTAACCGACCATGGACGAGTGCAGCACCAAGGGCGTCACATGTCTTTCATAGGAATCGCGATATTATACTCGTATGAATACTACACTTGTCTAATCAACTGGCCAAAAAAGCGCTCTCTTGCAAGCCGTCGTGCACTTTTTTATACAACTTAGGTGGCAGATAAGCACATGACCTACCTGATGACGTACCTACTTTGGCGAAATTACACAATAATGCGTTTTTTTTGTTTTCGAATAACAATAAATAATATTTATTTAAGTACCTATATCCTTAAACGTTTTTTGCTTCTGCATGCTATTGTAATATTATGTACATACACACATGTTTTGAACAAACAAAAGATAGATATTATTATTATTTTGTTTTTTTTTTTATATTCCAGCCTTCGTGAATGCTGAGACTATAGACGTGCAACTGAACAGTGAATGGAAGGCGAACATTGGATGGGTTGTCACCTGTCGGTGGAAGTTAACGCCCAGTGACACCCTACAGTCGGTCAGACTGTACGACAACGAACGACAGTTCATGATATACAGACCTGAGGTAAGAAAAGTTGCTATCAGATTTATAAGTAAATTCCCCTTGCCTTTTAGGTCACGTTTCACCCGGACCAAACGGTGGCTAACAGCAACAGCAGCATAAACTTTCAATTATGCCGAGGGGGCCACCTGGAAGCCTTAGATGGCCGAAGGTCAGTTGAGGTGCGAGGGAAATGCCTTATGGGCCACTATATCTATGGGGCGTCTGTAGATTCAAGACAGCATGCGGTTTAAATCGGTTCAAGGCCGACATAACCACCCCTGCTGATTGCGAGGGTGTTATTCGTGAAGATTTCAGGTCGGAAAAAAGTGAATTACCCTCATGTTAAGGCGCTCTGTCCTAATAGTCTCCCCACACACATATACCTATAAATAGTTTGATATTCTTATAAACCAAACGTCCAAATAGATAGGTAGGTATAGTATAGGGTATAGATTAGTGGTAGGGTTATGCCCTACCGCTTATCTAATAGGAAGGTACCCTATCTTCAACCTAGCGTTAATTTCAGTCGCATTCAAAGCTTTCACATCGGAATCTGGGGTCCAGACCAATGCAAATATTCATATTTATGCACACAAATATTTGCACTGAGCGGGGATCGAACCCGCGCTCCTGCGCTGTGGCCGCGTTCACTACCGCTACGCTAAACACAAAAAAATTAACAACTTTGATCTAAAGATTGTTTCAAAGAAAAACGACAATTTAAGGAAAGTATAACGACGTATAAATTAATAAAAATCTACGTCGTATCACATCAAAGTCACAAAGGCTAATTGTAAAATAGCGAATGTTTGTAGGTATGTTTGTACCGTAGTACCTACGTAGGTACCTACTTATAGCTGCTCAAAGATTAATTACACGAGTGACGTACAAAACATTCTAATCCACACTAATTAAAAAACATCCGACAAAGAGATGACGTCTATCCACAGGATGTTTGGTCACTGGTCGTAAACAAAATTTTAATCATGCTGATCCGTTTAGGGCCGGAAACATCCGATAATGCTCTACCTGTTTAGAGAAATAAAAGAGAATTCGGGCCTCACAATTTTGATTTTGTTTAGATATCTATGGATATTAGTAGGTATACCTACCTATTTACGAGTAGCTAAGTACGTACAGTCAGCACCAAAGGTTGGTTAACAAATTCTAATTTATTGATCACCTTAGCTCTAAGACCTATAATAACAATAAACCAGACATATAAAACATATAAGCTTTGTCCTCTGGAGATTTATAAAGCTACATATAAATTAATAACTGACCTATGTATTCCAATGTAAAAAGGATTTGTACTACACGTGCGCTATAAGTTGAGACCTGACCGCTAGACGTAACCGGCGCGTGTTTGTACAGCGCACAAAAAATATCGTAATCAAGCTTCTGCCCGAGTCGTTACCTACCTGTCTACCTATTTTTTTTGCGAACAGTACATCACGGGCGACTGAGGGGCAGTGCAGGAGGAAGTAGGTGGAGAGCCCAGGTCTCAACTTATAGCGCACATGTTATAAATATTTTAGTGTTAATCGACTTTTGGCGCTGACTGTACCTACTATGTTCCTATTATACATAATAATCAAAAGGTATAACACGTACCTAAGTACTTACATGTTAGCCTGCTATATCACGGACACGAAGCCATCTGCGGATGCGGTAAATGCGGTAGGTGCCTAATTACTTACGCAGATCTTTCACGGGACTCCCTACATCCACGTTCACCGCTGCAGTATTATTCATTTCCGTGATACGCAGCTCCTTGTGTCACTCGAGCACCGGCCACACACTATAAGTTTAGACAGCCCTTCAAGTTTGAGACTAAACAATTTCAGATTATTAAAATATTATGTTAACCTTGAATATTGGGTAACAAAGCCTTGCACATACCTATAACCTATGTATGTATGTATAGATACTGTCACAAATTGATGTCCTTGAAACTCACAAGACGCAGTGATTTTTTTAATGGAGGTAGGACACGACGGTATCTCCCGTCCGAAATGAGCTGTCCGACTGGGAAAGTACATCCGCGCTACAGAAGACCACGGCCATAATAACCATTGTGTTGTGTTCCTGGCGGTAAGTAGAGTAGCCAAAGCTCACTGTACCTCCTCCTCCCCGCCCCTTCCTAGCCTCGCCACCCTTTCCTACCCCCGCCCTTTCCCAGTAGTTCCATAATGGAACTAGAGAATGGAACTACTGGGATACGGCGTTCCATTCAGGGTCGGCAGCGCGTGGGTAACGTCCTTGGTGTTGTACACGTCCATAGGCCACGGTGACAGCTTCCCATCAGGTGGGCCGTGTGCTTATCTGCCACCTAAGTGGTATAAAAAAAAATTAGGACAGTAGATATGTTGAAACCTATTTTGCCGAGGTGACCTCTTCTTTTCCAATGTTAGGCTAGGCGACTGCACAGTACCTAAACCTCATGAGTAGATAGATTAATACCTCTGGCTCACTCTGGCTAATAAAAACACCACTTTAAACATATAAACCGAAACACATTTATAATTTCCGATCAATCTATTTCGGTTTCTGTTTGGCCAATATCATTAATATTGAATTGATAATACTCGATCCGGTCAAATCGTTTATGCATCTGACAATCACACGACTTCGACCTAACAAAGCAGTTTAACCAATTAACTATTGATCTCTCAGCATCTGTGTGACCTGGAACTGTCTACATAAATTCGATGGTCGGTAGGTACCTAAATAAATAGGCACTTACCTACTCTCCGTAATGTATCTATATAAAAAATCAGCAGATGTATCAGCGAGGGCAGAATGGGGACGGCGTAGCTACCAACTATTAGGTAATCGGTGACCGCAGTTCCCGAAACCCGAGGTGGCTCTCGAAACCGGAGACAGCCCAGGGTCAGCCGGGATACAATACAAATGCCTTATAGGTCACCTTACTCGCCGGCATTCAGAGACCCGAGACGGCGTGCGGTTTCAGTTGGTTCGAATCTAGCATAACCGCGTCCGCTGGCCACCGAGGTCTTTTCCCAGAGGAGGGATGGCCTCTGGGCTCCAAAATACAAGCTGCAACCGAATCTAACACCTTTTTGTGACACCAGCGACATTTACCACTGAGTAATATAAATTTTCTTGTTTTTTTTATACTACGTAGGTGGCAGACAAGCACACGGCCCACCTGATGGGAAGCGGTCATCGTGGCTATGAACGTGGGCAACACTAACTAAGGGTGTCACACACGCGCTGCCTACTCTGGGAAGGGGCGAGGAGGCTAAGGGGTAGGGAGAGGAGGGGTACAGTGAGCTAGCTCTGGCTACTCTACTTACCGGTGGGAAAATTACACAACACGATGGTTATTATAGGGCGGTGTTCTGTAGGGCGGAGGTACTACCCCAGTGGGACAGCTCATTTCGGACGGGAGATACCGTCGAGTCCTCCGTCAATAATTGTTGAACATTGTTGTTACAGACAAGTGGAGTATCTCGAGCCGAAGTATATCACCGCTCCAATGACATGATGACAGTTGAGTGTACTGAAGGGAGTCCTAGAGGTGTGGAAGGGACATGTGTACTAACTGTGGAGTTGTACGAACCCGTTACGAAAGACTTGCAGTACAGTTGTGAAGTGTCAGGGGAAAGACCGAGGTTTATGATTCAGAAAGAGAACCTTCTTATCAGTGCTTTAGGTAAGGGCTTGTAAGAATTTGTTTGAATTTTATATCTATCCTATTACTTATTATAAAGTTGTAGGTAAATTAGCTGTGTCTATAGGTACCTACCTACATTGGAGATATCAATATCTGAGGTATGTTATGTGAACGCTTTGAATGCAAATAACTAGATAGGCTACGGAACGATTTTTGATGTTGTTGTTTTTTCCATTAGAAAGGTCTTGTTCAGAATTAGAATCGGTATGTTTGATTATAGCATAATTGTTAAAGTAGAACGGTTAATAATGACCAAAAATTTATAAGGAACCGACCTTTGCGCGGGCAGAGCTGCGGGGTATCAGACAGTCAATAAAGCCAAAAATGTTTTAGCCCCAATTTTCCTTATGGTCGTATTTCGTAAGTAAGCTTTGTTCGAGAAATTCTTTTAGGGTAGGTAGGTACCTATACTTTTTAAACGTAATCATCATCATCCTTCGAGCCCTTTCATAACTCGCCGTAGTGAAGCGACTGCCATTATGACCTCCACAACCCATTGGCGATATTTAAATTCTGTAATTAGAAGACCAGGGCCTCGATTCTGCTAAAGGAAAACCACTGTCATACTACTGATACTCTAAAAAATGCCATTTAATTTTATTGTAGACTTTATTGTTATCAGGTTAAAGTCTAAAATTAAATAATATTTTGTAGATCGAATAAAGAAGTAAAATGAATTCTTTTCATTTGATTTTAGACTTTCACTGTATAACGGTAGTCTACAATTAAATACCTAGCACTTTTTAGTGTCAGGTGGTATTACAGTGATTTGCCTTTAGCAGAATCGAGGCCCTGGGGTCGAACTTTCTAGAGCTCCAACTACGCATAACGACTGCCATAGATGTTATTAAATTTATTTGATTAATTACAGTGCCACCTACGGAAGCAGTGGTGCAAGCAGGACCAATAAACGCTGAATCCGGACGTGTAGTCCTCAACTGCACATCAAGTGGCTTGCCCGCACCGCAGCTAGTATGGCAGATTGGTCAGCAAAAGGTACTTAGAAAGCTCTCTTTACTTTCAAAAATAAAAAATTCGTACCGAGGTCAATGACGCTTGCGCTGAACAGTCTTCGACTAAATGTTTGACTGTACCATTGTATCTATAGGGGATAGGAAAATTGTTATAATATTAGGCGTGATAAAGGCAACTATGAGCATCGAGTAAGCCAGAAGCGATTCTCAGCAAAAAAAATCGTTTGTCCGAATAACAGATAACATGTGCGTTATTGGCCACAATATTAGTTAGGATCAACGAGTCCCGTCTTATAAGCTAAAACCCTGCCACTGATTTTTTATGTTTACTTTTCGATATATTTTTTTTATAATCGCGGTAGCCTAGTGGTTTGGGTAATGGATTGTTGAGACGAGGTCTCGGGTTCGATCCCAGGTTCATTATGGCACACACCAATGACTTTTCGATGCTTTTCGAAGTTATGTGTGTATTTATCGCAGGTTTATTAGTGCCTCGGAGAGCACGTTAAGCCGTCGGTCCCGGTTGCCATACAAACATCTATGGCAGTCGTTACGGGTAGTTGGAGCCCTCAAAAGTCCAACCAGTCTAACTTGGAACTTCGATATCGCCATTGGTTGTGGAGGTCAGATGGCAGTCGCTCCACGTAAAATATCGAAGTTCAGCCGCATCACAGTTAGACTGGAAAGCCGACCCCAACTGAGTTGGGAAAAGATTCAGAGAATGATGATGTGCGTTATTGGCCACGAAAGGGAAAAAATGATAAGTATCTACCTACTTAATTTTGCATTTCAGGTACCTTCAGACTTCACTGGTAGTGTATGGAACGCGAGATCCAAACTCTGGGATTCATGGTCGGTGTTCTCATACACAAATTCTGATGAACACACAGCTGTTTGTATACCAGAAATCAGCAAAGATGGCAAAATCTCGATAGGAGCCACCGCTACATATAGTTCAGCAGGGACAATTAAAGGTAAATAAGGTAATTAAACTTTCGATTGTTGTGCAAGGGTTTGACTATGACCATACCTACTAGCCAATCAGTCTCAGAATGGTGAACACTCTTAACACATCGAGGACTCTGCGTGCCTCAGAAAGCACTTTGAGCCTTATCCCGGATATCGAAGCCATAACAGCCGTTATGGCTTCGATATCGCCAATGGGTTGTAAAGGTCAGATGGCAATCGCTTCACGGAAAATATCGAAGTACGCCGCTTTGTAGTGAGACTGGAAAGCCGTTTCCAACTGAAATGGGAAAATGCTTGGAGAATGAGACATCTGTCTAAATTACTTATCATCTTGAGTCATGACTGGTCATGACCCACCTATCAAGAGTAACCTACTCAAATTAGCCACCTAAGTGGTATAAAACATGACTGTTTAAAAAAAACATTTCTTGACTAAAAATCATTTTCTTGACTAAAAAACATTTCTTGACTAAAAAAACATTTCTTGGCTAAAAAACATATCTTAGCTATAATCGTTTTCTTTGTTTCCAGATTACACAAATATGATGTTTACAGCTATAATAGCTTCACTCCTACTACGATGATGACAATAGAACCTACAGGATCAAAGACTTAAATAAAACCAAGTAGTATTTTGTTCAATATATTTTATTTCGGCAAACTATCGTTGTGAACGATTTTGTAGAACAAATAATAATCGTTGTGAACGATGTAAAACCGAAGTTACACAATGTAGAATATAGACTTAGGTACATATATACCAAATATCAGTGAATGTTAAATAGTCGTCACGAATCTCAGCACAAGTACAACTTTACTGTTAGCATTTGTACAGGTAGGGACAAAAATATCGAGTCGTTTTCGTGTGCACTAACTGGCCAATCAAAAAGCCAATAAAAGAACTGATCAACCAGTTACGCAAGCCGAGTCCGTGATTAATTTCATAAGACTTTTGCCCATATCTGTACTGTACACACCTCCATTTGTTTTGGTCCCCATACACTACTTTAGAATTTTATCGTTGAGGACCGGTTGTGTGGTAATTTCTTTTGCATTACGATAACATAACTTATCAATAAATATGCAAAAGAAATAAAATTGTGTCCTCGATTTGTGACGACTTAGGTACAAATGGAACCTTTGTTATGAAAAAGATTAAGAAAACAACCAAATCAAAATTAATACAGGCCTTTTGACCATGTAACTTCAGTTTTAGTTAATATTCTATTTAGTACTTTGGCTCATTTAAAGATTTCTAATTTGTGTTACATAATATTACGTATTTTATAAGTTATGATTATAGTTATTTTTTCTGTTTGTTTATATTTGGTTATTTATGCACTTAAAAAATCTTATTCGTTAACAGGAAGACCTTTGCCATTAAAGTTTATTTGTGACAAGGGAAAATGTGGTAAAAGTCTACCATTATCATTGTGCATTTTAAAATGTTTTATAACGATTTTTTAGGATATAAATTCGAGACTATACAATTGTAAATAAATTTTGGACGTAACTTTTTTAATTATAAAAAAATAAAAGTACCTCAGAGGTCTAGAGAAGTATATAATAATGTGACTAGGTCAAAAAAACTTGCTTGCAATAATTTTTTCACTTATTTTTTTTTGTTTATTTTTCTCGAACCAAAATGTTGATCTTTACATAGATACTTAATTTGTCATATTTTCTTGCAAGCAAGTGTACATAAATAGTTTAAGGAAAATATATATTTTTGCAGTAGATATTGGTAATTATATGTTTTTAGGAACATAACGTCAGTGTTATTGAGATTAAGAACTTACAAGTGAATAAAGTTTTGATACATAGTTTAATAATTTATATATCATTAATATTTTTTCTAAATTATGTGAAAAAGTTTGTTGTTGGCCGTCTTAACTATAAATGTAAGTACGAAGTATATACAAAATCGTCAATACGTTTTCTGTAATAAAAACAAGAAATCCATGGCCGCATTTCAATTATTTATACTCGACCATAGGCTGAACGCCTATGGTCGAGTATAAACTTATGGGTTAATAAGTAGTAGCCGACCAAAAACGTACTTTTCACTGATAATATGGATGAGTACAACAATGGAATGATGAATTTGATAACCCCACGACCATAATGCCTTAACAATGTTATATCACAGTGCCTTCACACTTGAGTTTTGAAAATTCACTGTAATTTTCATATAGTTTCGGACAAGTCTCTCAAATCCTCTATAAATACTCCTAAACGTGTGAATAGTTCACTACAGCCTAATTTAGCTGAAAATTTGACGGAATCTGGTATAATGTACAGTCAGTGTCAAAAGTAGATGACCATTTTTAGATTAAAAACGTTTACAACCTGAAAATTTCATTATACTTTAATCAGAATTTAAATATAGTAAAGTATAAGTTTTATAAAGCCCACCAAGTAGTTTAACAGCATCTTTGCCTTTTGACGAATAAATACATAATTAAGAAAACTTATGTGAGTCCGACTAGTGTTTTGTTTTTTGAATATCCAGGACGCAACCAAGTAGCTCAGTTAGGCAAAGTATCCCCTGAAAAGGACTGATCAAAGGTTCAAATCTGTCCTGAGTGTTGACTTTATCCAATCTAAGTCTATAGTATATTTTTAATTTGAGTTTTTTTTTTCATAATTACAGTGAATTTTCTTAACCCTACAAACACATCGGTATCTTTCAGTCTGCCCGCCTAGCGAGGGAATACAATAATTAACTACGTACAAACGTTACAATGGAGGCCAAGATAAGACACTACTGACTAGTATAATTAATTTCTTAGAGATAAGGAGGCTGATTCCTGATCGATGATCACTGACTTATGGAAGGAATTAATATTTTTTTATGTTAACTATACAGCCCTGGGGCCTTACCACGACGCGCTAATAACCTTCATTCAGTTTCGGGCGACTCAGTTTAAGAATGGAGATAGAGCTATGCAACGTGTATAGCTCCATCTTCCTCCCTCAGTTAAACTGCTTCGCATTTGAATTTCGTTAAAAGCATCATGGTGAGGCCCTTGCAATTATTACGCATATAATAATTGTTTGATAGATGTTTTCGGTATATAAATCATTAATTTCTAAAAAATTACTCATTAAGTTTCATTAAAAGATTTTCCGATAAAAAAAGACTGCAACCGAATACTAAAGATTAACGATTTAGAGGCAGGTATAGCAAGAGTCACAGTGGGTCGAAGTGCAACGCTGAAAGACATCTACTTACTACGAAACAAGTACTTTGTACTTGATTAAAAAGCGCTGAATGACTAGTGGCATTGAGTCTATAATAATTATAATCATTATAGCAACCCTATAATGGAATTCCCACCATATTTCTCTAATATAAATATTTAAATAAAGATAAATAATACAAATAATTGTTATTTTTACATTCAATATGAATGTGAAGGCAGCATCTTTAGAAACTGTATTCTACAACATGAGTACTTTTACGAAACAAGTGCAAACGTTTTTGATTACATTGCACGAAACAAATGAGAACAATTATTTCTTGTACGAACAGAACATGTCCCGAATCCTTCCTTTATTAAGGATTTAAGATGATTTAAAGTATTTCATACATATTCTGTAATGTCATATTAATTAACTAAAAAAATGGCCTTGCTTAATAAATGCATTGAACTGGCACAGAATAAATATTTTACTACGTTTAATTTTAATAAATATAATTAGACTACTCTCACTTGGCCTGGAATGTTTTGTGCGAAAAGGACAAAATCCTATATTACCAACTATAAATAAATTATTTTATTGAAATTACGGAGTATATTTTATTATTTGAATCATTTTTTGCCATTTTCAGTTGGTCTATATCATGAACCTATAAAATATATGGATGGAATGCGTTGAAGAATACAACTAGAGTCGGTCCACTTGCTTCAACGTAAAAGTCGGCACACACACACTCACACACTAGTCAGCAACTACGCGGTAAACACGTAAAAATGAAGATACAGCATGTCTTTTGTACTGAAATGGTGTAAAAACTGTAATGACAGCAAGAAAAAATATCCAAGCATCAGATTTTGTAATCAAATTTGGGTAACACGTTGCAACTCAAAATTCACTCACACATACACATTGTTAACCGGCGCAATTTTTGTAACAGTCTCGTTTTCAACGCGTTTCATCCATAAGTTTTATTGATTTAATGTCTATAATTAAACATTGATTAGTGAACAGGTCCAAACAAGTTACAGCAATATTCTAAAAAGTAAAAACAGTAGATTTAGCTGATCATTTGATAAAAGCAACAATATAATTATGACCCGTAATAATTTTCATTTTAAATAATTTGTTATATACGGAACATTTCTATATATTGACTGACGTCATAGGCTAGCACATTCCAACACTATTAAGATATTATTATTATTGACTAGAAGTATCTAATTACACCTAAAAATTTATTTTTTGGCTAATCGTAAGACAATATTCAAAATTACACTATCATTCAAACCAACATATATGAGCATTTCTCAAAATTTTTGACCCTAGTTTTAAAAATCGTCTAAAATTAAAAAATGTATATTCTGGACATATTATGCTAAATAAAGCTAGCTAATCTTATTAAAATTCTAAATTTCTGTTGGTTTTTTGGTTTTATTTGAATTTTTTGAACAAAAACTTGTAAAATATGATTGAAGAGACTAATAAAAGTTCTTATTTTGTTACTTATAAAAGTGTGAAAACCTTAAAGAAGTACGCAAATTTTATTATAAATTTGTGTTTTACTTTACAGAATGTTAACTATACAACACTTTTGCAAAAGACGGAATGCGAAATCTAAATAAATTAAACCGTTTTTGGGCAAAACTTTTGGTGTTTGTTACTATTACAACACTTTCTAATGATAAAGTTCTGTTTTCCTGTATATAAAGACGAATGCTATATGTTTTATATATTTTTTTAGAAATATCTATCATTATTTTTTATGTTTCAGTACTTTTTGCGTTTAAATTGAAAGAAATAAACAAGATATTATAACATAATTATCCACGGATTTTGGGACAGTAACAAAATAAGAAGCGTTGGTATCAAAACTGGAAATGTAAGGCCTAGCATACACGATCTCGAGCGTGCGATACACTAAACAAACTAAACGGTAAACCTGTCTGTATGAATACTAGTACCGTACTCAATTAAATGAACGAAAGAATAATAACCGAGACCATCTTATTAGTGCAATACAATACATCGAACTACATTGAAAATCCATTCGAGAAATAAGTAGGTACTTTTTAGTGTTGCGGCCATTTGATGAATTAACTACGCCAACGGTTCAATAACGCCGCACCCGCACTATTTACTCGAGAACGTGGGGAATTCCCAAACGCAAAATAGGTATACCGCCCCTTGTTACATAATTGTTACAGCATTGATGTTAATTTGAAAACGAAAAATTTGAAAACTATTCAAGCTTTCCCGCATTATTACTTAAGAATTAGAATGATAAGAAAATCTAACGTAGGTATGAAAGAAATAGTAATTAACGGGGTTCACGATATATTTTACCTTTGTGTCATTTTTGTCAGATGTACATACGGCTTTATAAATTCCTTTTTTGTTACCATGCGTTCCGATTATATGTTACCATGAGAAAGTAACAAAAACAGAAGTAACGAAATGAGGGTTTTAAATGTTTAAAAATTTATATTTCTTTTAAACCCTATAATCTAAACAAGTATTTCACATCAAATTGTAGTGTATTAAATTAACTATTAATCTATTTTAACACACGTATTAAGTCTATTCAACTTATCTTGAAAAAGTGTAACAAAATCCAGATAGAGTTTGTCGCAGTAGGCGGGAACCTGGGCTATCGCGGCTGTTGTCGATACAGAAATGACATTACAGTAAAATGGCGGACTGTATGTCGTCCGATAGTGTTGCCAAGAACGAAAATCTAAATAATTTGGTGGTTTTATACAATCATTCGACGAGAAATTCGGTAACAAAATCCGGAATTCCATTTTGGAATTTTTTATGGGACAGAATTTTAATTCTAATATTATTAAACTTAAGACGTATTTTACTATAAACTTAATTTAATATGGATTTTGAGACCATAAGCAGTGTTTTAAGACCATAACACACTTAGGGTTTCATACAATGTGATGAAAAAAAAACAGTTTGAAATCACTTAGGTCACAATGGCACAAACTATTATCCATACTACGAAAATTTCCGTATATCAGATTATTAAATTTTTAAATTAAACTATTAATTTGTACCATGTTATGAAAATTTATCTGATAATATAATAATATTGACGCAGTTACGAAAATCACCATTTTTACTTATATTATCTCAGTAATAAAATAATGAAAGGCAAAAACTTGGGACATCGTCATTATGGCTATGGTCAAAAATTTTGAGAAATGCTCATATGATAAAAATTACCTCTACCGACTCGTAGTCACACCACATTATCACACCAGTATGACAAACGGTATTTTTTTTCTCGTTTGTCACACTGCTGATTTTTACACAACATGTATATCGTAATTGCTAGTGCAGTGCCAACATAATAAAGTCGGTTTACCGACAAGTAATGCAACTGACCTACAACCTATGGCATGTCTTTAGATGTGAACAATCCGTGATTCATATTGTAATATTGTTATCTATAGTACAATAAACGTAAGTGCCAGTGTACATAAAATACATATACTTGTTATATAAATATAGGAACATACCTCATCTCTGTCTAAGGTCTATCTTCACGTTATGTCTCTAACGGGGCAGGCAGAGAGAAGGGAATGCAATGTTTCACGATCGTCGCATGACTACCCTTTTTGCTTCTTGAAGATTCATAAAATGCTATATGAACGAGTCTCCAGAAGTTAAATAATCCCCTATTCCACCTAGTTACATTGATGTTACTACTTGGACATTTTTGTTCCAAGTAGTTAGATTAGTTTTAGTAGTAGTCTGATTAGTTACACTAAAATAAAATTTCTAAATAATTTAACTACTTGGAACAAATATGTCCAACTAGTTACATCAACGTAACTAGGTGGAACAGAGAAAAATATCGCCTCAATATCCGTAACCTAATCGTTCTTTAAACTTCTCAGGGTGAAAATGTTATAAAAACAGTTGAGCACAAGAATACATGTCAACCAGATGAGTGCGATAATGAAATAGCGCTTTCGATACACAAAATACATGAAGTTGCTTGTACTTCTGCGGAGCCAATGACAAAAATTTTCGAGAAACATATTAGACCCTTAAAAGAAAAAGGGTTGAAAGTGCCACAATTTGATAGCGTAAAGTGCAGCCTCTATAATGCACGCAAACGAAAACTAAACGTGAATAAGACCGTTTTCAAACACATTGAAGACGTACAAGTACCTATTACATTTGAAAAATGTCTAATTGCTGATTATCAATATGAGAATACCAGACTACTAATATTTTGTTCTGAAGACGCAAAGGCATTATTAAAAAGTGTGAAAGAATATTTTATTGATGCGACTTTTAAGAGTTCTCCACAACCATTTCCACAATTGCTTTCTATCCTCGGTGATATGGGAAGCACATCTCAAAAAACTTCAGTTGTACCACTAATTCATGTGCTCATGAGTGACAAAAAAGAGTCAACATACGCTGCATTGTTCGACATCTTGAAAACTAAATTTCCCGATTGGTGTCCCACTGTATTTCACGCAGATTTTGAGATAGCTGTAGCAAATGCCATAAAACTTTTTTTTCCACGTACTTATATCGATTAAAAAGTGTTACTATCACTATTGTCAGTGCTTATGGCGAAAAGCGAAATCAATTGGTTTGAAAAGTAAAATTCATAAAAGAATTGTGGGATTATGTAGGGTAACATGGTTAACAGTGGATCAGTGGTACACAGTGAATCGTTTTATTATATACTAAATTTGACCGCGTAAAAATGATTCAAAAATATGAGCGGGTCTCGCTTGCCAGCCCCCTCCTACTCCCGAAGTCGCTGCGCGGATAGGCTACTAGGCACACGCGTTATCGCGCCATTTTGTGATTCGTGATTCAAAACGTTCGTACAGGTAAGTCGCATTTTGTTTATATTTCTGAAATTAATGTTTTATTTGTCAATATCTTATGCCGATTCTTTGTGTATGTTACTAGTTATTAATTTAATGCTAACCATTTGTGGAATAATTTATACCACGAGACAAAATTGTATTTCGAAGTGCTTAGTGGCAATATGGTACACAGTGAACTGATTCACTGTGTACACAATGAATCGCCGATCCAGTATATACCCACTAAACATTATTGTGCTGTGTGTGTACCCTCACAATAACGACGTTTGAATTTGAGTTATAATTAAACTATTCGATTTCAGATAAGCCTCGGCGTACAGTAGAACAGCGAAATTTTAGAAGTTAGAGGGGGGGGGACACATTTTTCCACTTTGGAAGTGTCTCTCGCGCAAACTGTTCTGTTTAGAAAAAAATTATGTTAGAAACCTCAATAGCATTTTTGAAGACCTGTCTATAGATACCCCACACGTATGGGTTTGATGAAAAAATATAAAAAAAGTTTCATATCTTAGTATGGGGACCCCCAAAATTTTAATTTTTTTTGTGTGAAATTCTTAATGCGGTTCACATAATACATCTACTTACGAAGTTTCAACAGCATAGGCCTTATAGTTTCGGAGAAAAGTAGCTGTGACATACGGACGAACAGACGGACAGACAGACATGACGAATCTATAAGGGTTCCGTTTTTGCCATTTGGCTACGGAACCCTAAAAATGATAAGAGCATACGCCAAGCTGCCAATGATCACATGATTCCTGTCACAACGCTCCGCTCCAGCGATATTACGACAGGGAAAAGGCAACACCAAATCAAATTCTTAATTTAAGAGTTTTTATGATTTTTGTTAATTAAAGACTGAAAAAGTTCCTTTAATTTTAAGAATGTGATTATTTGTTATGCCTACCACCAGGGTAGTCTTTACAGTGTCTAAAATAAACATTCAGTTCATTTATATACACAGAGTTTCATTCTTTGTCTGTTCAAATTTTGTTTGATCCACTGTATCCTAGGGGGTGACCCATTGTGAACCAGGGGGTGTACACATTGGATCAAATAATATAAAATAAAATAAAAATTGTATCTTTGTTATTGTACACTCGATGTCAGTTTAGTCTATAATAATAAAAACTTAAATAACCACACAACTTACTGGCAAATTTTGATACAATTGCAACGATTGGTTTGAGAATTAAAGAGTTTTAAAAAAAATGATCCACTGTAGACCATATGACCCTACGGTATTGCCGCTAACTCCGTTAGAACTTGTTAAAAACGCATGGGAGTACATAAAAAATGAATCAAATGAATTGAGCGGGGAAAGATAAAACAGTTCATTGCATATGTTGGCCGTCAATGGCTAAATGATGAACAATATATTGCTGACTGGAATGTAGTTGGTCAAAAACACAGAACCAACAACGTTTGTGAAAGTTGGCACTCCCAGTTAAACAAAAAGATAAATAAAAACTACGTAACCATACTAAAGTTATTAACAGTATTAATAAATCAGAAGGAAATTAATATACAAAAAAAAAGAAGACTCGACCAAACTGATAAAGATAGTTTTATAATTTCGTGCCAATTAAAACTATTAAATAGCGAAATATCATTGGGACATTTCCTTGAAATGTTGCGTTAACAAAAAACTAGTAAACATTTTAAAACAAGCTTTTATTGTTAGTACTTAGCAAAATGCTAATGCATTGGCTAATACGTAATTTGAAGTTTTACTGTAGGTATTACTGTAGTATTGTACCTACTCATTTTTCTCTCAGTAGATACCTACTTTAAAATATTACTTTACGTTTCATATAAAATAAGCACGATTTATACCTAATTTTCACAATAATTATTTCACGGACATTGGTGTGGGTTACAAGTTCATTCACTTTCTTTTTAACAATGTACTTAACGTGTAACTGTTTAATGTCTCTACGAATAAATAAATAAAATAAATAAGTAGTATAACTCGGACAGCACTAGTTCGGAAATAAATACATTACATGGTGTGTAAAAATCAGCAGTGTGACAAACGAGAAAAAAAATACCGTTTGTCATACTGGTGTGATAATGTGGTGTGACTACGAGTCGGTAACGAAAATTACATTATTTTTTATTGAAGAAAAATATTTTATAATTGTATACATATTTCAGAAAGTGTCTCCAGATCATTTAATATTTTCAAATCAATCATTTTGTAGAACCGATTTGAATCCTAATTTGTAATCAAAAGAATAGCTGACATTTTTTGCATTTCATTTAGATCGTATTTTATCCGCGCGTTTCATTCTTAGGCATAGAAATTATTCATAGCTATACATAAAAAAATTGATATACTTTTTACTTACAATACTTACTTTAAAATATGTAATTAAATGTACATAAATTAATAAAATTTTAAGGCTGATCAAAAATAAAGCTATAGTTGTCACAAAATAAAAGGCCCACTTTGACAGTTCGTGCCCATGAAGTTCTTAATTTTTTATCAATTGAAATGTTCTAAAGGTAATTACATTTTTCATTGACAGGTACCGCCCACTCGGCTAAGTGCTGTCCATAACGATTTTTTCATGTAGTCCACAGACTATTAGTAATCAGTTTTAAGGAAAGAAAATATCGAGTGAGATATTTTTTTTCAAGCCCGACGCGCACTTTTATTTTTATTTATTTTAATACTTGTGTTTAGATTCTGAAGACTGATTTAATTATTCTTATTGTTTTGTGATTGATTGAATGTTATTGTAAAAAAAATATTAAATATAAGTGAATTGACCTATAATAACATTGTATTGTTTTAAAATACCTACAAAATCAAAGGTTAAGCTAATTTTCGAGACTATTTCTAATCAGAACTTTAATCCAATGCAGTTTACATACATATTCAAATCGATTAAATCCCCATGCAAACTGGATTCGATTCATCGTGAGTATCGAATACCGAATCGTATAGGTACATAACTAGTTACGCCACGAGGATAAACGTCAAAACGGGCCTTTTATTTTGTGTTGAGTATAATGTCAGCTACTCCGTCTTTCTTTACCATAAGTAGACGTTTACACAATGTCTTTAAAAACAAGCAACGAGTAATGTGTGCGCACGCGTTTCGAGAATATTAAGCCGCAATTGTATTGTTTCATTCAATTTAACCATACATATTTAAGTCATATTCATACAACAATATGTCATGCTTACTAAAATAAAGACATGAACAAAAGATTGTTTCGCGGTAAAGTATTTTTTTTTTGACGCAAACATCAAGTTAGTGAGGTGACACAATTTTAACAGATATTAAAGAAATGGATGGGGTCCAGAAGCATAGTGGGAGACGGCAGCGCCTTCCACTCCCACGGGAGACGCTTGCCGAGGTAGGAGTGGCCCTCTAGAGGGCTGCTCCAAGGCTCTCCACGTCTCCCTCTGACTAGCATAGGACAGAGTAGGGAGCAGGCGGGGGGCGGGTATAGTAGGATTGTTATAGTAACCTCACAAAAACATAATTACATTACATTCTACGAGTATAGACCATGCATGTTACGTATACAGTACTCAAATTTTCTTGCATTTATTTTCTTTTTATATCACTTAGGTGGCAAACAAGCGCACGGCCCACATGATGGGAAGCGGTCATCGTGACCTATGGACGTGTGCAACACCTTGCCTTACAGCGTAATTTGATTGTATACGATTTGATGGAATTAATTTAATATCTGCGTCAAATAAATGATTCTTACAGGTTAAACCTTTGAATACTTTTTCTTTGATCTTATTATCGGCACCTTCGATTATAGAACCTTTTCATTCTCATTTATAGAACTTTCTAAAATAAAAAGTTGTTTATTTCCTATAATATGGTGCACATTAAGGTGCAGTTTGAAGCCACGCCCTTAGCCCACGAGCCCTTTCCGCTACTCCGCCGTCAGAATTATCTTGAATTATTGGATCTGGCTGGAAAATCATAACTTTATTTCATCGACACATTCAGGGTGATAAGAAATAGGTTAAATATTAGGTACGATCAGCAAGGAGTGTTTTTGAAGATTGAAATGAAGCTACGATTTCTTTGAGCTTGAATATTCGAAGTATGTATTAATTAATACTTACCGCTGATAAGGTCATCCGGGTCTGCGACGTCGCTGCATTACACGAACTGGTTTCTGGAGACGCTGTAAAAGGATTCCGTTAATAATAAGAATTCAAAAGTTCTTAATCACGAAACGTAGAAACGTATATTTATAAAGGCGTGGTGTAATCTAAATAAAGAGATTACGGGTATAATTGCTTGTTCGAATTTGTAATTTTACCATTCTTGAAAAAGATAAGAAAATGGTAAGCTATCATTCTACATACATACATACATAAACCATGGAAACGGTTTTGTAGGGCCTTGTTTAGATTTCAGTTTTATGTAACTATTTCTAAATAAACAAATACAATACAAAAAAATACTAATTATATCTTACTTCCTGCTAATATTATAAATGTGAAAGTTTCTAAAGATATTTGGATGTTTGTCACTCAATCACGATCTAACGGCTGAATTTAACTGACTGAAATTTAGTACAGAGTACAAAAAAGAGCCTATTTGTTATTCCAGACAAAAAATTGTCTGGAACTTCTTTTTATCGGTAAATTAGGTTCCAATGGGTTCCGGGAACTGGATTAGAATTTCAGCTATAGTATATTTACCCGTGTGAGGTCGCCTAGCGTCCAGCGCCCGCCAGATGTCTCTGACGTCAGCGTGTAGTGCGCGCAGCGACCGCAGCACGGCGCCTCCCGCCTCCCCCGCTGGCCCCGCCTCCCCCTCACCGCCCCGCGCGCCCGAACTGCCCGATGAAGCATCGCTCGTCGTC
Source organism: Lithosia quadra (assembly GCA_963576445.1). Lineage (NCBI taxonomy): Eukaryota > Metazoa > Arthropoda > Insecta > Lepidoptera > Erebidae > Lithosia > Lithosia quadra. The sequence goes on from OY754886.1 coordinate 12,866,187, forward strand.
ACCTCCTACAAAGTGCATGCACACATTGATGCCATCCTATTAAGAAGTGATTATGCGATCATCGCACGAATTAGCGATTGTCAACAGACGAGTGAATAGATTGACGCGTCGATATTTTACTTTTTTTACCTCTCCGCTGCGTACAGCTAAGGAGTGGAATTCCCTGCCCGAGTCTGTGTTTCCGGAAAGCTATAACCTGAGAATTATCAAATCACGAGTGAATAGGATCCTTCTAGGCAAGCGTGATTCATCGTAGACCACATCGTCACTTACCATCAGGTGAGATAGTGATCAAACGTAAGCCTATTCTGAATAAAAAAAATACAGCAATCTAGATGGCAATCAATATGTTTGATAGGTCTGCCTTACATTTTTTTTTTTAATTAGCAGTCTTAATTCGTACGTAAAATATTGTTATATACAGGATGAATTTTTCAACTGGCCGTGGATGGCCAAATCCGAAGCTATGAGGATTAGCGAAAATATTCACCCTGTATATAACAATATTTTACGTACGAATTAAGACTGCTAATTAATAAACAGTAAACAGCATTTATACATACAGCAGTATTAGAATTCTAATAGCTAATGAAGAACGCAAATTGAATATCGAATAAAAAATCATAAGCGCTTAAAAGCATGTCAAGAAATTAAAAAAATCTGAAAATGAAACAGACTCAATCGATACTCGATCGATACTTGTACAACTCGATGAGAAGAAATCAAATAATATTCACAGAAGCACATCTAGACAAATCAAAATGATGATATTAATAAATAATTAAAATGAATATGCTGAACCACCAAAGGGAATGGACGAACGTAAAAATTAACACCAAAAATGTTCTACTCCAACGAAAAAGAACCATATTTCCAGCACATTAGAGTCGGATATCCTTTAGGAACCTGTATGAGTGGAGGCGGATGAGTGTCGGCGAGACGCCTGAGCGCCCGCTCGATGTGTCGCAACCGAATTTCTTTCTCGCCGAGTAACGCCCGCGCTCGGTGTAGCGCTACCTCTAGTTCAGTGACCTCACGTTCTTCCTGGTAACACAATAGTTACCATATTGAATAATTTCTACTAAATTGGAAACTTATTTTTCTAGAACCGAGACAGTCTATGAAACAATAATGTAAAGTCAGTTAGAGATAGCAATAATTTCGTTCAATTCTCTGTACAAACTAAATGCTGCTTCAGATACCTGTGTACGTAGGCACTTTTTATATTACTTAGGTGGCATACAAGCACAAGACCCACCTAATGGGAAGCGGTTATCGTAGCCTATGGACGTGTGTAACATGATGATGATGACTAAAAGTCGAGCCCAACTGAGTTGGGAAAAGGCTCGGATGATAGGTATATTAGGTGTAACAAGTACAGGCCAGTGGAGCGACCACGAAATTTTTTTCACGAATTTAATTTTTATGGCACACGTTACGAACTCGATTCGAAAGAAATTTCGTGCTCTCCCCACTTTAGTAGTGAGTAGTACTAAAGCGTACATACAGAGGGCGCTCGGTGGGGCTCGTCGCTGTGGCGCGTGTCTCGCAGCGCGTCACTGCGGCGCTTGAGCACGGCGCGGGCGCGACGCATGCCCTCTCGCTCCACCAGCGCGCGATGTCGCACAAACTCCAACTCCGCTGTATCCGCCGCCGCCACGCCCACAGCACCTAACGTATACATCACATTCTTAGCTCTATAGCATACAACACTACATACATCATAGTTACGTATGTATGCGGCATCAGTATGGTATCCGTAGATATATGCTTTCTTTTCTCTCGACCAATGAAATCGCAGAATAAAGTTTCACCTGAAACTCACCTCAGCTTTTAGAAAAGCATTTCATTAATTAATAAAACCGTCAAAGCCAAAGAATACCGGGTGATAAATTTTGTGTTACTTCGTTAATTTATTTATTTAATAAATAATTATGTTTTTCAAACATTTCGAATTTTTACACAATTACCTTTGTGGGATAACAGCCTCTTCAGCATGACATCTTCGTTTTTTTTTTTCAACCAATGAAATGGCAGAAAAAGTAGAGAGATGAGTTTCAGGTGAAACTTTTTTCTTATTTGATGTCTAATTTTTTTTCATTAATAGAAAAAAATATATCGGCCCAATAGCCGCTGCCATAATTGACGACAATCGGATTTAAATCCCTTTTGAACCCTAAAGAGGGTTAATTTTATTATTATGTCTTATAACAAATACGGCTCGTCTTACCTAACTCAGCGAAAGGGTACCGCAAACTGTAAGCCGGCTGGCATGCTAAGTCAGGGAACTGATCTTCTAAATCATCTAGTTTGCGGAGCTGCTGCCGAAGTGATTCCAACGGACTCGACCACCCTTCACCACGCCTGTAAACACACACATCAATTGTATGAAAGTATGAAAGGTTTAATGACGATAGAGGACGCGGGTGAAGTGTGAAGAAGCAAATGGCGGCTTGTTTTCTGCCTACTCCGGCGAAAAAAAGAATAGTGGAGTGGAGAGCGGAGTGGGGTGTGTAGTGGAGTGGAGAGTGAAGTGAAGAGTGGAGTAGTGAGTGGGGTAGCGAGTGGAGTGGTGAGTTGTTTTTTTTAAATAGATTTGGTGGCGATACCGACCTCCAAGCGGCCCAAGCTACTAAAGTCCACCGAGTTTTTTGCCTGAGTTTTCTCAGGCAGTTGCCTTGCAAGACTCCATGCAAGAAACTCAGTATAGTACCTAAACATTTGCTGGGAGAGAACTCACTTGGGTGAATAATTCAACCGCGACGTCGAAGCTGATTTTAATCTAGTGAAACATCTACGTCGGCTGTGACCTGAAAAACACCAAATAATGTGATAACTGATTAACTAAACATTATTATTATTTACTAGCTAACGCTCGTGACTCCGTCCACGTGGATATCGGTTACCGTTTTTTAATCATATCTCCGGTTCTACTTAAACAATTGCAATCGATATGAAAGCAGATTTTAGCCGTCGGTCCCGGTTGCCATACAAACATCTATGGCAGTCGTTACGGGTAGTTGGTCCCCACAAAAGTCCAACTAGTCTAACTTGGAACTTCGATATCGCCATTGGTCATATTGACTATTGGTTGTGGAGGTCAGATGACAGTCGCTCCACGGAAAATATCGAAGTTCAGCCGCATCACAGTTAGACTGGAAAGCCGACCCCAACTGAGTTGGGAAAAAGGTTCAGAGAATGATGATGATAATAGCAGATTTTAAGTCTGACCAAGATTAAAAAACCGCACAAAATCCATTCAGTAATTTTTGCGTTCATCGGCAAGAATTCCAAAAAAAAAATATTTTGTATTCAGAATGATTCATTTGACATAAACAAGTTTTTTTTAAATAATCTCCACAGTACAGACACAGTTTACCGAACAATAATATGATAGATTTCAGTGATATTTGATTTAAAATGGATAATTTTGTTTGCATTTACCATTAACACTTTCCTTTGGTTTTTCGTCAGCAGTAGTGGCATCTGAAGAATCTTGGCAATCTGTGGCAGCACCTAGAAAGAGATTTAAGAGTCAATAACGGTCAAAAAGGCCGAAAGAAAAACACAAAAGAATAATTTTGATATTCCATAATGATCTCATCATCCGCCCGAGCGTATTCCCAACTCAATTTTCGGCATTTATGTGTCATAATAAATACACTCATAAGCATTTATTTAAAACCTGTTATTTTAACATTAGGTACAAACTGATACTTCAAATTTCTTGATTTGTATAGCAGATGTAATATTATATAGACAGAACAAATTTTCAAGATTTTCCTACTATATAATAATATAGGTACTTAGTCAACGTCAGAAGTAGATGATTACTTTCAGATTTTATAAAATAGTCTTTCAATAAATTAATTTATATTTCGCAATGAAAATTCTCCTTACCTAGTTAGCAGGCTCTATTTTTAAACTTTGATCACAATACGTATATTAAACAATTTTCGTTTAGTTATCTAAGTTTAAAATCTGTACAATCATCATCATTTTTTGCCGCTGACTGTACATAAAATTGCTGCTATAATAAACAGCCCCCGTAGACAAGTGTCACAGCGTAAATCGCTAAGGAATCAAATAGATTAGGTCGGCGGGATCACGAGCTGGAGAGTGATTGGTCGATCTAATCTTTGCTATTCCTTAGCGATTTAGACTTGTGACACTTGTTTACGGGCCCTGAACACTCAAATGATAAAAACAAATCGCTAACTTACTACTCACTGACCTGCGTCCTTGTCTCGGTCGCGGCGTCTCCTCGGCGGTTCTCGGAAAGCGACCGCGGTCCGTCGGTGCGGCCGCTGCGGTTTTATTCCTGAAGCTTGTGATGTATCAGCTGATGGCAATATCTGAAACAAATGCTGCAGATAATAACCTATTTCTTGTTGATCGGATCGTAGCAAACCGATTCTAATTGGAATCTGTTATCTTCCCGACACTATTTGAATTTAGATATTTTTTTAATTAATTTTTTAACATACATAACTAGATTACTCCTGATTATCCATTCAGGGCTACGATTCCACAGACAGACACAAAGACACTTATAAGACTCCGTCTTAAAGTATGGCAAAAAAATTTAATCGATAATTTTTAAATGAAAATCGCATTCACAGGGCCCGTAGACAAGTGTCAAAAGTCTAACTCGCTAACGATCGCTAAGGAAACGAATAGATTAGGTCGACCAATCACATCCAAGCTCGTCGCCGGCTTACGATGCGCGCGCCGCGGCGGAATCACGAGTTGGAGTGTGATTGGTCGACCTAATCTATTCGTTTCCTTAGCGATCGTTAGCGATTTAGACTTTTAACACTTGTCTACGGGCCCTGTGCTAGTAGGAAAGCGCCTCCGTAAAAAGAACAAATCAACTCACATTGTCTCTTCTCAGTTTCCATTCATCATTATTATTATCGAAAGACTTGTGCGCATTGCTCTCGGAGTACGAGGTCTCATTGTCGTTGTACTTGTGACTCGGGTTGTTGTTCACTCGAAGCGGGATAGATTCCACCACCGCACTCACTGACACTTCGTTCACTTCTTTACATCTGTGGAATTGATTGAATGAGAATTAAATGGGGATTGAATGGAGATCGAATGGAGATCGAATGGAGATTGAATAGAGATTGAATGGAGATTGAATAGGGGATTGAATGGAGCTTGAATGGAAAGCAAAAAATCGCCAGTTAGTAATACGACACAGTGGTCATCAAATATGTACATGTTTATTAGACATTAGCCGGGGTGCGAGGTAAATGCTATCAAGTTCAAGTTCTTGAACAGGCGTGCGGTTTTAGTCGGTATACCACCGGGTCGCATCCGTAGGAATTTTCGCATGATAAAAAAGACACCATTATATGCACTTTGGTGTTTAAACAGTCATTTATCTACCATGGATGTCTCCACTGATCGATTTCAAGCATAGGTTGCACCCTAAGGTTGTTAGTGAATGTATAATAAAATTCTCTAACAACCTTGGAGTCAAATTAAACCCGAATAATTCAATCGAAGAAGTCTAAATTCTTTCGTTGCATTTTTTCTCAACTCTCTTTTATAGTTCTACAATAATGGTGAAGAAAAATACCTTAGATACTTGCCTCTCTAACGACTGATTAGCTTTATGTGAATTAGATTTCTCAGTCTCGGAGCCCGTGGTCATACTCATCTCACGTCTTTTGTTGCGACGTTCTATCGACATCTGTAACAATTTATAACTTTAACTCACCTATTATGGATGGGGACAAAAATAAAATAGTTAGTAGGTATGTTAAGTCAGTTGCCTAAAAATTTTGGTGCAAAGTGTAATTAACTAAACGGGATTCAGCACCAATTTCAGTTACAGTCGCCATCGGTATTAGTTTACATAAAATTATAAACAATAATTGAAAGATACTAAAATCCTCAAAGATTACAAAAAAACAACAACAAGAAAAAGATAAATAAATATTCTACGATATTCTCCACAGCGCTCCCTAGACCCAAAGTAAGCTTAGTTTAACTAGCTTGTATTATGGGTTCTAGAATGCTGATAAACATACTTATAATACTTTTTTCTGGTAAATACATACTTATTATACATAGAAACACCCAGACTAATGCAACATATTCATGAGTACAAAAATTTGCACTGAGCGGGAATCGAACCCGAGCCCTTTGTGGTTGCAATCGCATGCAATACCGCTACGCCACAGAGGCCGTCTAAACACAAAACATAAACAAAAATACAAACAAACAACATACATATATAATTTTTTATTGTTTTGCCGTAATGTAAGGATTCTATATTTGTTAGTGTTCAGCAACTTTTGAGGGTAACCAGATATATGTTAACATACACACTACCTTAACATCATGCTTCAGCCGTACATATTTCTCTTTGAGACATTTGTATTTATCTTGTAGCGCCCTCTCGTCGTGTAGTCGGCCGGACGCCGCGCGCTCGCTGGCGAGGCGCGAACGAACCTCTTCTAAGTGACACGCGTGTTGAGTACGGAGGCGTTCCACCTATGGAAACACAGATATAGGATATTAAATACATTACACTATGACAAGGGTACTATACGAATGGATGCCGGAACCTCCACGCGTTGCACCCGGGCAATGGAGGCATTTTCACTCCGGATTTCGAAATGAAAATCTCGAATGCAATCGGGAAGTCGGGAACAACGCTGTGGCGTACTGAAACTTTGTTACGATAATTAACAACAACAAAAAAACAGAAGAAAAAAAATGATATCAAAAACAAAAAGAAAACAAAAAACGATATCAAAAACAAAAAACTAAATAAACAACAAAATATTAAAAACAAAAAATAAATAAAAACAAAACGGAAACAAATGTATTACAGCAATAAACTGACCTCAGCTCTATAGTCATGTCTCAAGTCCGTGACTCTAGCCGTGTGCTCTTCTCTGAGCGACTCTATTGTATGTCTATTATCTTCTATCATTTGAGATCTCTCTTTATTTAAGTTTGCTTGAAGTTGATCGTGAAGTTCCGACAAGGCACATTCGTTTTCTGAGAAAAAAAAGAGAAACAATTCAATTTATTTAAATCTTTTCATGTGGCAATATTGAAAATAATTAAATTAAATTTTTCGGTGTGGCAATATCGATAATTCTGTACTTATGTGAGACATGCGATGGAGATGTGTCTATTATGATTTTTGAATTATGACAATAACAATACATGTAGATCGGAAAAAGAAAACATTCAGGACGGGATTTGAACCCGAGATTTGTCCCTTCCAGGGGAAATATTCTGACTAACTAAGCTAACTGGATTAGTTGGTCGGAAAAGCCGACAAACCATCAAAAACAACAAGCGGACATCTGTCTCCAAAGTGCATTCCATGGTCGCAAATGGGAAATGAGAAGTTAAAAATTACCTATTTCCAACTGTCGCTGCTGCTCAATAAGCTTCTCCCTGTATTGCTGCTGTAATCTACCCATGTTGTCTATATGATGCTTCTCCGCCGCTTCGATATCGCGTTGGTATCGCTGCGCTAATTCCAATGTGGCGTTGTCTAGAGCTTGTTTGTGTGTTTGTTCTGCAGTGCCGAGTGCCTTGACAATGTAATATTATATAAAAAAATTAGATAGCACAATCTACAACCAAACTACGCAAAACTTGTAATTATGTGCTCCAGAAAGCGAATAAACATACTTGTAAACATATATTTTTTTATACATAGGTACAATGTTGTCCATAGAAACACTCAATACAAATGCAAATAGACATTTCTGCATACAAATATGCACTGTGTAGGAATTGAACCCGCACCTGCCGACAGCAGTCGAATGCACTACCGCCACGTCACAGAGATATATAATTTGAGTAAGTTCAAAAAAAAATTTTAAAAGATCTTTCATAAAATATGCAACACCTACATAATTTTTATTATGTATAATGTTAAAATACATAAATTTATAACACAGAGTTATATATTATCAATACATTAATTATTCAAAAGTCCTAAAAAATTATGCAATTTTTATGTGATAAAATTTAGAGGTCAATAAATATTAAACTTACTTCTTTTACCTCCTTACGATGTCTTTCCGCCTGTTCACTCAATCTCACTCTCTTTTCAGTTTGGAATTTCTCCTCACCCTCCCTTAACTCCTCTTGTAATTCAGCCCTTAGTTTCTTCTCTCTCCCCGACCACTCTACCCTAATACTTTCCAACTCTTTCTGTAAAGCTAATTCCAGTCTTCTTCTCTCATCTGCTTTATTCCTCTCTATAAAATCTCTTGTTCCCATATCAGGAATGAGAGGAGATTTAATAGACTTTAGATAACTCTCGTCTTGGTTTTCAAACTGGTATACCACAACTACGTTATCAGAATTTGATTTTCCTTGCGACAGAATGACCCCATCCAACCTAGGACTCACTAGACCTTTCCCTAAACTAGATGCCGAATCTGAAGTCTTTATTTGTGGTGGTATAACGGTCTTGTTCAAAGGTTTAAAGGTGGACATAGGACTCCAAGGTTTACCATAATCGATTCTAGGTGAACGCATTTCAGATCCTAAACTTGGAGTCGGTGAGATTTTGATTTGAGGTGATTTCAAGGACAGTTCGTGCGATTTTAGTGATAATTCGTGAGACTTAGACTTTGATTCTTCGATGATCGAAGTCTTTTTGGATTCATCTGAGTCAGAGTGAATCGATTTGGAGAAATCTAATGTAGGAACTTTAATCTGAGGTATTGGAATACTATCGCTTCGTGGTTTATCTGATATTGACTTTTTCTCTGAAGTTTCCTCTTCTTTTTCGAAGTTTTCGTTTTGTTTTTCTTTGTCGTTAGCATTAGACTCGTCAAGGTCGTTGAGATCTAGATTAGCGAATTCGCGGTCTGGAGAATCTATTGATGTTTCCGATTCTATACTCTCCATGAGATTTATTGATATTTTGCTCTTTTGTGGTATCATTGGTGATCTGTAAATGATTATTTTTATATAAAAGATAGCACGTGTGTGGTAGCATGGGATACTGGATTAAACACTGCCGAAGGTACCCCTTCATAATTGTGGACGACATTACTGTCTGAATAACATCCAGGACGGGACTTGAACCACTCCTTTAGACATTTCATACGAAATTTTCCTCTTTCTTCTACGTCTCATACGAGAAATACGTCTTGGAGCGACGCTGGTGCCATCTACCGTAATTCTTGCTTACTACAGGAATAATAAACGAAGTTTTTTTTGAAGAATTTTATGGGCAAAGTTAGCATTCTAATTGCTTCAAAAATTTCATTGAATTACTGTCTGGATACCATAACATATTTTCTTCCTTCATATTCACTTACCTTGGTCTAGCCTCCTTTTCCGAAAACGCGGGCTCCTCTAAATTAACAGGCGTTGGTTCTATATCGCCAGGGCGCACTAAGTCGGATATCTTCTGGAAATTCTTTTGGAAGAGATCCGGTTTGATATAATCTCCAGGAGGGGGGCGCAGCACCCGTCGGCGAGGTGACGTGCCGCGGGGGTGACTGTCACTTTCTGAAATAAAACCTAAACTTTAGAAAAGATACAGTAGAGGAACAGTCGCAGTGGTTATTGTAGTTTTTTAGAGATCCGTAGTCAAATGGCAATAAAACGGAACCCTTATAGATTCGTCATGTCTGTCTGTCTCTCTTAGAAGAGCAGCCGGTGAAAATCGACCTTCACCGATAACCAGATGTTATAATTATATTTTTTATCCTATGATGACTTGCCTATGAAAAAATGTTCATGACTATTTTTAACTACCTAACTAAAATAATTTTAATCTCTTTTGTTAACCGGGTTTTTTTTATCTTGCCTGACAATTTTACAATTAGAGAATGGGTGAAGGTTCTTCTTCACCGGCTCTTGGACCATCTGTCTGTCCATCCGTACGTCCGTCCGTCTGTCCGTCCGTATTTAATTATTATTATTATTTTGATGCAGGTTCCAAAGACAGGTATTAGGACTTTCGGAGTATCAGCAGCTGCAGACTTTAGACGCATCCAGGAAACAACACCGGGATGATGATGATGACGATGATGATGATGAAAGAATGAGCTTCCCGAATGTTATATCACTACTGTGGTGTACATAAGTTACAGCAGTAGGAATGCGAATGGTAATAATTAAAAAAAACATAGTAAGTACATAAATTACAAAATTATCTAAATTTTAACAACTCAAATAAAAACTTACTGTGTCTAGACAATACCATGGTCACACTAATTAAAAAACTAAATAATTTTACTCTAACTGTATAATGCTAATACACCAGATAACCAGCTTTGAAGCCCTGCTCGGCACTGAACTAATATTGACGAAAGTTTAAACGGTTATATAAACGGTGAGCAGATTCGGATCGCACGCGATTCGACGGTAAAAATACTGTTATTTAGATACAGCAAGCTAAAAACTATTTGAGAATACGAATGTAGGTACTAGGTTGAAGTGAATCACTATGTTTACAAGTATAACCATAAACCAACCATCAACTGAACACACTTCACTTACACAAATTAATTATCTTTATTATTAAGAAAAAGGGCAGGTCAAAAGCACCCGAAACCTGTGGGCTTGCATGAAAGGTTTAATGACAGTAGAGGAAGCGTGTGAAGTATGTAAGGACAGAGGCAGATGGCGGTCCGTTGACTCTGCCTACCCCGGAGTGCAAAAGGCGTGAGCATATGTATGTATATATGAATGTATGTATGTATTATAAAAGTTATTAGGTACGTATTATATTATGTGTTTATTGATAAATAAACTATCAAACTACGAAACAACATAATATTTACTCTGAACATTTTAATCTTTGTGTCAATAAAGAAAGGAAAATTATAAAATTGTAAAATAACAGTGTCTGTACATTGGACGTTTTTGAAAAAAATACTTGGGTTATAAGAACAATACTGAACACAATTTTTTTTTTTTTTTGGAATCCGTGTCTATTTGTCAGTTTCTCATTACGAATACGATACGCTTACTACTCGAAGAAATTTCTGGCTCACTCTACTTTAATATCCCATTTACATACAGTTGAAAATGTTACCAGAATATGACGAACTATTCGAGCTTTTCTGATCGTTGAAAGTGGAAGATAATTTCTTATTGCCGAACATAGGTAGTGGATCAGGTGTTTCTTTCAACGGAGACAATACTCTTGGTAAAGGAGTAGGTATTGGAAGCCGGATGGGTGAAGGTGGATCGCCTGGCGATTCTGGCGACTGCTGACCGCCTGGTGATAGTGGATTGGTAGGGGAACTTGAGGTATCTGGATAAAGCACCAAAAAAGATGTTATTTACTCGTAATACTTAGGTTGTTGTCTACGCCCGCATGGAATTCTGATACCTTTAACAAAACCCATGGGAACCTTTTTTTTCATGCGGAAATCCCCGCGGATACACCCTCCCCCCCCCCCTGGTTATAGTGCTAGGAAGGAATTCTAAAAAAATTTTGGAAACACAGCATAGGGAACAGCTAGTACAAGAAACACCCTTGTACTTAATTTCAGCCAAAGCCGTTCAGCCGTTTGAGTGTTACTGAGCAACAAACAACATACTTTCATATTTATAAAGTTAGTAGGAATTAAGATTAGTTTGTTATTACTTGACGATATTTCGAAAGCAATGTCATACAGGTATCAGATAAACTCAGACCAATAGTATAGATGAAGCCATTGTGAACAATAGCAACGAAATAAGTGAAGATTCTTGTGCATAAGTCAAACCAGGTCACACGCTGATAATAGCGCTTCGGCCGACTACCGAAAGACTACCAAACCGAGCGTCCGTCATAAGATTACCGAATCGTCTTATGTTGGTGGGCTTCAAAAAAAGTACGCAATACTCAGTCTATACTTTTTTATTGGTCTGAGCTGATAAATATATATTTATATCATGAAATCACGACTTTATACCAAAAATTTATAAAAAAAAATGTTACAAGACACTTACCCACAGAATCTCTCTCAGATCCAGACAAGCTCTTCAACTCTCTGGGACTGTCGTTAGGCCTCGGTGGCAATGGCGGTCTAGCTGCCAGAGGGGTCAAGACAATCTGGTTCAAAGGTGGTGAGATAATAGGTGAAGAAGGTATAACGGGTGATAAAGGGATGATTGGTGATGGGACAGTTGGAGGTACAGCGGATATAATTGAGCTTTGACCATCGTTTTGTTCTGATGAACTGTTGGAGCCAGGACTGAGAGTTGGTTCGGGCAAGTTTTCAAGTTTGAATCTGGAATTAAAAGAAAAATCATCTTTTGTTTCTTTCACAGTTTTACCATGACCCTATAAAACCTATAGACGGACCGCGTTGAACATTACACACAAAAATAGCGGCGGTTAACCATGTGCGAGTGAATTTTGGTTTGCAATATGTTACCCAAATATGATTGAAATGTGATTCCCGCTGATTTCTTGCGAGACTACGGTTTTTACACAATTTCACTTTTTTTATGTCGGTCACGTCAATGACTTCTCCTCGCCTCATGGTAAGCTACACAAGACATTTTGTATTTTTATCGCTAGTATAAATAGTTAACGTGATATTTACCGTGTTTGTTTTTTTTTAATCAGGTAGATACTTATTTAACTATTATTATAATACCAGTGATTTAAATGACAATGTCAATCTAAAATCCTATAATGCTGTATTTTTATTTTATTGCTACTTAAACTGACTGAATCCAATGACGTTTGCCGCATAATGGCCGACTAGCGTATGTGTGAGTGTGTGCCAACTTGTACGTAAGTGGGCCGACTCTAGTGTCGTCAGTTGTATTCTTCAATGCGTTCCGTCCTAATGTTTTATAGTTGCATGCTTGTTACTGCTATGCAAATTATTGAATACCTGACACTTTTCCGATCCTCTTCATAGCTAGCTGGTTGCTTTTGTTTTCCCATAAAAATACTATCAACCTTTTTATGCAATGCATCTGACAGTTTCTCTCTAAGAATTCCTTTAGGAGGATCACTTTTAGTGACTAAATCTAAGGCTAATGACTTTTCTGTATCCGGACTGGGTAGGTCTGATTTAGATGCCTTGAGGAACATGCTGCCTTTGCCTGAAATAAAAAAATATTACATTACTACATAGGTACATCTTAAGTATGACGCCCCTGGTGTATTACGTCCATAGGCCATGGTAAATGTAAACAGACTAAAAAAAAACAGCCTGCTGAGTTTCTTGCCGTAATCTTCTCAGGTCTGGGAAGCGTTTCGAACCGGTGGTCCATTTGCTTCTAGTTTTAAATATTTTTGATTTTGACGTTTTGTAAGTGCCGCATATAATGGTATATACAGAATAAATGATTTTTGACTTTGACTTTGAACCGCTTCCCATCAAGTGGGCCGTGTGCTAGTCGTGCCACCTAAGTGTAAAAAATATTAATCTCTCCATTCCTAGTCTTCCGTCCATCCCAGTCCATCCTATTCACGCTTCCCCTTGTCTGTCTAAAACCACCTTTATACCTAAAAATCAAAGAAATATTTACCCGACAGCGGTAATCCCTTATCAATTTTAGTCCCCATCAACAAGGGACTAAAATTCTCTTCCTCCGGACTATTCAAGACGTGCATCTTCAAATCAATGATCTCTGATTGCTGCTTAAACAACATCTTCGGTCTTTCAAACGATGGACGGCTAAGCAAGTCGCGATCTGAAGCATTCCTCATAAGACCAGGTTTACCGGACAATGAACCATCCACACTACGTCTTAAAGGTGATATTCGCGTCTCGCTTAATTTTTTATCTAGTCTCGATAACGGTGACGGTGGTGGTCTGCCTAAAGGTGTTAGACGCCTCGGTCCAGTCAAGGTTTGGTTATCTTTGACGTCAGAGCCATGGTTCTCGCTGTCCGTACTTAGTTCTTCGTCGCTCTCAACTTTAGTTTCGACGCGTTCTAAGTTCTTAGTGTAGTCCTCTGATGTTGGTATTTCCTGTAGAACAAATAAGAATCAAACAGCTGTAAAAGAGTAGAGACAATGTATGAAAATGTCCTGTGATTTTAATACATTTTGTAAAACTAGGCTACTAGATGGTAGTAGCTAGTAGGACGCGGCCTCTACTCAGAGGTATCGAGTTCGAATCCGGCCGGACAGCGCCAATGTGAATTTCACTTTGTGGTATTTATATGTGCTAATCACATGATTTATCATCTGCTGACGGTGAAGGAAAACTTCGTGAGGAAACCCATAGTCCTAGAAGAAATTCTTCATTAGGGCAGCGTGTGTGAATAAAGGTCTAAACCCTCTCAGCTCTCTCGTTAGAGGAGAGGGACCCGTGCCCAGCAGTGGGATATAAATGGGTTGCTATTATAGGCTACAATGTGAATAGAAGCCTAAGATTTGTGTAGAATTACGTCGGAAGCTAACCGTAACGCGTTGCCAACCACGGCCTAAGTTGCGCACATATTTTTTATCCGACCTCATTACGTTTGTATCAGCATTATTTACTTTTCTCATTTTTGAAATAATTACATCTTTTATTTTATATACTACATTTCAAACTTAAATAATACAATGAAAATTAAATTATAAATAATAATAGAGGTACATTAAATTAATAGGTAACTAAAGAAAATACATATTCACATAATAAATTTTTGAAATAAAGGATTAATGTAAACAAAATCTACATAATTAAATTCTGTAATTTAACCAAAATTTGGTTCAAAATTGTAAGTACATAGGTATAAACATTATCATAAATATTTCATTAACAATACGTAGGTATACTTTGAAAGCAGACGTTCCATTCTTCATGACGCATCATCCACAACTAGAAAAACAATCGTAGCAGTGGCGTAACTATAGCATCTGGGGCCCGTGGCAAATTCTGTGGATGGGGCCCTTTTTTTTTTTTTTTCGTGCTGAAATCCTCATGGATACCTCCCCCGCAGGCCCTATCAGTAAAAATTGTCACGTTGTACTCAGTTTAATTTTATTATGTAACCAAAACCAATGTCAAAATAATTACACAAAGAATACGCAGTCAGTACCTAGAGCCCTTTTTTACATACATAGGTACATATATACATACAAATCACGCCTGTTTCCCATTGGGGTAGGCAGAGACAACATCTTTCCACTTGCTACGATCTTAGCATACCCCTTTCGCTTCTTCAACTTTCATATTTTTTTTCATACACGC
Source organism: Lithosia quadra (assembly GCA_963576445.1). Taxonomy (NCBI): domain Eukaryota; kingdom Metazoa; phylum Arthropoda; class Insecta; order Lepidoptera; family Erebidae; genus Lithosia; species Lithosia quadra. Next base: position 12,881,333 of record OY754886.1, read on the forward strand.
ACGCCGGTTGCGGGTACCTACTCTTGACCTAGGCCTTTCTCCAAAACGTCTTGGATCTGATTAAAATATGTACGCCTAGGTCGGCCTTTACCGGGTTGCCAATTCACCCTCACCTCATATAGGTATCTGTTTTGTCAATCTTCTTTCATCCATCCTCTCTACATGTCCAAACCATCTAAGTATCCCTTTCTCTATCTTGGTCACTACATCTTCAACTATACCGCAACGTTCCCTTATCACACTGTTCCTCATTCGGTCCATCAGCTTTACTCCAGCTATCCTTCTTAGACTTCTCATTTCTACAGCATTCAATCTACTTTCATGCTTCTTCTGCCACACCCAGCATTCACTACCATACATACCCATACATCGATGTGGGAACGAGAACTCCTCTATTTACAGCAAGTTGTGCCTCTTTAGACATTTTCTGTTCTGACTGCTCATAAAATTATGCAGTGCGCCATTCACTTGATTACCTGCCAAAACTCTTCGCTCAGTTTTTTCCCTTTGTTTATTGTGCGGAAATGGATACCACGGAGATGGTTATATCGGGATCGAACGCCGTCTCGAGTCTTAATTACTAGGATGTAAGGTTGCCTAATAGGTATATCCCTCGCACCCTAGCTGACCCTTTCTCGCGCCGAGGCGCTGCTCGCCTACGTTGCCCGGGTGCACCACGTGCTCTCATAAAAAATATAAAATCCGGATGCCCGGGATTCCTAATTTTTTTCCGTGCGGAAATCCTCATGGATACCCACCCCGCGGCCAGCGGGGCAGGTTATGTCGGACTCTTACCGACTAAAACTGCACGCCGTCTAGGGTCTTCTGACGCCAGGGTGTAAGGTGGCCCAAAGAGCATTTCCCTCGCACCCTGGCTTGACCCGGGCCATCTCCGGATTCGAGATGGCCCCCTCGGGTTTGGGAACTACGTGGTTCCAGTCAAGCCCCCGGAATAGGGGGGCGCTTTCGCGCGCCACCGCCTCGGCCTGCTTCTGCTAGGGTGACAGGCGGCTCCACCCATCACCCCCAGGCCAGCGCTCATGGAGGACGGAGTTCGTTAGACCTCCGACGCCTTCGGCGTCCGCACCCGCCGCCGTCCGGGCGAGCTCTGTGCAGCCTCTCCCAAACCTTTTCCGCCGCCTCGAGCATCACTTGCTCGCAGAAGGAGGCGGCGGTCGACCACGCCTCCGCACTCGGCACCATCGCTGCGATCAGCACCGGCAGTGTGAGGACTCCCACCCAGAGGGCTGCCAGGAGGGCCTGTCTCGGCACCTCCCACGCCGGACACTCGGCCAGCGTGTGCAGCCCTGAGTCCTCACCCGCATCGCAGTGATGGCACTCGGGCGTTGGCTCCTTCCGAATCAGACACAAGTGATCCCCGAAGCACCCCTTACCAGAGATCACCTGCGTCAGCTGGTACGAGAGGCCCCCGTGAGGCCTCTCCAGCCAGTCCTCCATGACGGATCTTACCGCCGCTACAACGGCGTGCCCCGCGCTTGGTTGCCCAAGTCGGTCCTTCCACTCCAAGTCGGTCCTTCCACTCCATGCCCGGGATTCCCCTAACATAGTGTTTGCTAGCTCGCCTGCGCTACCCACGGCAACGTACTGCAACAAAATATAGAAACCTATGGATGCGTTCTAAAATGAATATAAATGTGCTATTTACAGGTATTTTGGTTGACGGTTTTTGACGGTCATAAGTGAAATTACGCGTCACTGGTGGTAATATGTAGGTACAAATGTACATCTCTAAAAATGAATCAACATCTTTTTGTTGAGATTGGCTGAAATGCTTAACCACTAACTTGAAATTGTATGGTCTTTAGTTGTCTCACTTTAGATTTTAAACAGGGCCTCGATTCTGTTAAAACAAGCTACTGTCATACTACTGACACTACAAGAAATGCCATTTAATTTTGGTCTTTATTGTTATCAGGTTAAAGTTTAAAATTACTTGAATGATATTTTGTAGAGCGAATCGAAAAGTTTAATAAACTCTTTTCATTTGATTTTAGACTTTAACTGTATAACGGTAAAGTCTACAATTGAATAGTATCAGTGACATGACAATGGTTTGCCTTTAGCACAATCTAGGCCCAGAAATTATAAATATATACTTTTCAAATAAAATAAAATACTCAGGTACAATGCTAAAAAATATTTTTACGCTCGCGGCCTCTTGGGCCGGGGCCCCCTTGGGTCGGGGGCCCGTGGCATTTTGCCACCCCTGCCACCCTATTGTTACGCCACTGAATCGTAGGCTCGTCCAATTTGCTCTACTAAGGTTAATTGGGGTAACAAACACGTTTATCGCTCTATAGAGACGCCTACATAACGTGTGAATTAGGCGACAACCTTGTCACGCCATCTTGACCATAAAAATCGATACCAATTTATATAGGTCCGTATAACAAAATGCAGGTAATAACAGAATAGATATTGATAATAGCTGTTTATTGATTACGTTTAATAGAAATATAATTAATATTGAATTTATTTTTAAACGGTTTTATTTAACTTGACCTGTTTGTTTGGGTCAAATATAGTACATAATTGAAAATTGACCCTTTCAGTTGTTGTCTGATTGGTCTGATATTTGGCAGAAGTCTTTAGTTCTGATGACAATACAATTTAAACCGTTTAACTTAAAAAATATTTTTCCCCAATTTATTTCTCTCGTATCGATGTTGCCATCGTGGTGTAGTAACTGATTTCACGGCCATGCCACTACTTACGAGTGGGCCCGGACATAGGTATCACTTCGAGAAGAACTAAAAAGTCAAATCAGTTAAGCTAACGAATTGGCGAAAGTCCGAAATTGTAATCAAATATCCACCATAGCTATGGCGATCCAGGGTTCAAAGACATGCGCTGCGGATCGTCGACGATCCCCTACTTGTAGGCGGTGTGGAGCCGCTCAGCCTCAGGAGAGACTTCGCCTCGCTGTGCGTCTTCTACCGCTTATATTATGGTTTGTGTTCCAATGAATTATTTGATATGATGCCTACAGCCACTTTCTATCATCGCACCGCTCGCCACAGGCAGGGAATTTATCCCCACACGTTGCATCCGCCTGCAGTGCGCACTGTAAAGTATGAAAGAAATTTCATTCCGCGCACGCTTAGGCTGTGGAACGATCTCCCTGCAGTGGTTTTCCCTTGCGGCTACATTATGGGATTCTTTAAAAAGGGCATTAGAAGGTTTTTGCAGGGTCAGCGGCGCGAGTGTGACGCCCCTGGTGTTGCGCACGTCCATAGGCCACGGTGACCGCTTCCCATCAGGTGGGCCGTGTGCTTGTCTGCCACCTAAGTAGTATAAAAAAAACTATAAGGCCGTAAGACCGGACGGAGTCGCCAATGTTGGTGATCAAGGACGGTCGGCCCTCAGAGACTTTCATTCTAAAACATACCTTATTCAAAAAACTTCAAGAAATTTGCTGTATTGAAGAAGCCCGTAAGTATATAGTTTTATACCAACTAGTTGCCAGGTACATACAGCCTGTCTGACGTGCTGGAATACTTTAAGCCACTGTGGGGTATGGCTACGCTTCTCCTCACAACCATTGGAGAACCAGCGAATTCGAGGCTTCTTGGTGCAGAGGCATACATCCATTCGACAACATTTCTAAAAAATCACTCCGCAAGCCGAGTGTGTGATGGTGGTAAGCCCGAGAAAGTCACACGCTTTCGCATTAGGGTTTGCTTACTTCGAAAAGGAGAAAACTACCAGAGGCTGGCGGACCAAGTGTGTGACGGTGGTAGGCCTAAGAAAGTCACACGCTTTCGCATGAGGGTTTGCTTACTTCGAAAAGGAGAAAACTACCAGAGGCTGGCGGACCACAGGCAAACTACCTCTCCCAGCAAGAAGATTGATGTTTGAGACGTGTGGTTTAAGTCAGTTTAACACCTACATAACCGCTTTTTATACTTATGGACAAAACAAACGCTTTTTTAGTACCATCATGGTATATGGTAGGTACAGGTAGGTATGTAACGACCTTGTGCCCTACATTACCTATGAGGGCCATATCATTTTTATTACATTGCCATTAAAGCTACACTTTGGAATAATCTGATTTGGAATGACTAAGCCTGGTTTATTGTTTCCAAGTAGAATGTAATGAACAATAATTGTTTTTTTTTATAGTGTCAAACAAAGAAAACATTATAAATGTAAAGTTTTACTACTAAAGGAAGTGTGATGTGATTGAAGGCGTTTAAGATTTTAAGGCCCTATGATCAGTGCTAAACATAAAACATACATAAATATAACTACGAGCAAAATGCAATTTAAAAAAACCTCTGTTTGAATTATTCTGGAACGGTTGGGCCGATTTTCATGGGACCTTCACTGCCAGGTAGGTAATATTATAAGGTGCAATATTGGCTAATTTTATTTTAGAAAAAGAATTAGGGTTCCATGCAAAAAAATTAAAACCATAAAATATAAATATGAATGAAGTCATAGACACAGCGAATAGTAAGATAGAATTGTATAGCCAACCTGTACAGAGGCACAAGTATCATCCAGCACAGATGCATCTCTTGCTTTCTTCACCAGCTCCTTGTAAACATGGTCTAGTGGATGTTCCCACTGTGTCTTTTTGGTCTCCTCATTGTAGTAGTAGTGCGATTGTATCTTGTCATCGAAACTAAATAGGGAAACAAAAAAAAATATACAGGATTTTATTTTGACTAAATTTTGCAACAAATTATTAATGAGTATTTGCATAGTATTTCACCTTAAAACCATTTTAACATTTGAGTATTATTTTTATTCTATTGTTTTTCACTTATAAATATAACTTGCTACTTCTTAACTCTGAACAAGACATAAATGAGTTTCATAGACAAATAATGTAGGTAGTAATAATAGTAACTTGAATGGCATTTAAACACTATCTCAATATTATTGTTATGTTGTTAAAAATCTTACAAACTGGTACAAAACACTGTAGGTCCGGGTACAAACCTTACTAGGTTGTTTGGTGTAAGGACCAAAACCTTACAAAGTGGTACTTAGATAAAAAAAAAATACTTACTAAGCTTTCCAAGGAGCTGGCAGTGCTTGCATGAGTCCATCTCGAGCCAATGGGAGCAGATGACTCTCACTATCAGGGTCAATACCCAGTTGAGCAGCATATTCAGATATTTCTACAAACATTATTTTTAATTATAACATTATTTTGTGCGATGGCAGGCTGTTATCTCTGCTTACCCCGGGGAAAAGGTGTGAGTATAGTACCTATGTATTATATTATTATATATTGTATTTTTAATGAAAATGTATCAAGTTTTAATACTACAGAACACTGATATTATTATGCAAAATATGTGATGTAAGTTGTAGCCTGGTATAAGATAGTGAAAGTTAAGGTTTTATAGAATTAAAATTAATATTGTTTTTATACATTATTAAAAGTGGCCTTTATGTTTTTCTATAAAGGACTAGTCTTTATAATTTATACTAGCTATTTATGTTTGAAAAAGAAATTGTAAACACTTAAAACTAAGTCAAACTCGTAATATGATAGTCAAAATAATTTTATGTCTTTGTCAATTCCATTAAAATTTAATATTACAAACCCTCGGCTGATGGTTGACTGTTTTCATCAAAAATTTCACGGCACACCACAGCTGAAGCCGAAGACATTGTATCACCGTATCATTATTTCACATTAAACATGCACTGCACGACTGAACTTAGCCATGGAATGTTTTGTTTTTTATAATTCATAATTAATTTCAAATCAAACAAAACTTGGCACAATTTCACCTGCCGCACGTAAGTTCCGCACACAGAAAATTGAAATTCTGTGATTCTGTCTGTCAGATTCTGATTGGAATTTTTGACAAGCTCGATACAATACATCGTATCGTCAATAAACTAAAGTCGTAGACTGAGTATAAAGTGTATATTTAATAAAGCGATAAATGCTGAAGTAATTTGATTTTGATCCATTTACCTTATCACACGATTTTTTTTACAATAAAGTAATGAAACAGTGAAGGAAATACCATTATATCTAAGCACTCGTCGTGCGCAGGACAAGTTCCAGCAACAGACAGTGAACAGACCGTACACTATTTACACCACTGACCTGTAATAATAATCGTTACACGAACCGTTCCAACCATGAAGCTATAGATGTTCCAACCCACTTTTGACCCCTCTTAATCTCAGTGCCTATTGCAAGTACAGAGACAAAATTGTGCCTATGGGACGTATTTAAGTAATGTATCTACGGAAGTCGCGGTGATCCTGATCCCCACGGAACAGAAAATACAAAGTGACTCTGGGTGACTCCAACCCATGTGGACGTATAAATTAATTAATTATCACAAACTCCATTCATTATAATAATTAATAACACTTTATAATAACACTTATATAATACTTATATAATAATAACACTTATATAATAATAATAACACTTTATTAATAATAAATTACACTTTTTACGAAGCTAGAGTTTGACTAATGAAAGCTGAACCACGACATTTATTGATTTGCAACACCAGTAGACAATAAATGTCACCTCCTGTCATTTCTCTGTGATTGCGCGTTTACATTATGATTTTGATACTTCGTATCTATAGATAATACAGATGTGCTTTGTATGTATTCACATCAAATATTAACGAGATTCAGATCGCGATATCCAGAAATATTCGCTTTTGTATTAGATACTTGTACTTTTCAACAATATTTATTTAATTAATATAATTAATTATAAGTGTGACTGGTGATGGATCAAGCAGCTCGGATGATGGTGAAGAATATTTGGAATCTAATTTTGATTATAATTAATAATATTTTTTTATAATAAATGAATTTCGTCTGATTCCTATAAGCCCGCTTGAAGATAGTTTTTAGTCTGAAATAACAAAGGCAATATGTCTTGCACACGCTCATAGGCCACATTTTGTCCGTGAAATATATTCCCAAGGGTAGCGGGAACGGGATCATAATTTCACGCAGGCAACAGCTAGTCTTAGTCTATATCTTCACTACATCTGCGGTTTTAGTCGGTTCGATTCCGACATAACCATCCCCAATGGCCAACGGGGGTGGTATTCGTGGGGATTTCAACATGAATAAACCTGCTACCTTTTCCCCCGATATTCCCACAGTACCAAACTCCCACGCAGGTGAAGTCGTCGGCAAAGGATAGTATTTAATAAAGAAATCAAAATATAAATAAGAATAACACCAAATAAAGCGCAATAAAATTCTTTAAAAATATCAGTTAAACTATAATAGGTACATACTTTTATTTCACGATCAAAATGTTTAAATCCAACTATAACTGGTGATACCTGCCCTCATTTTTTTAAATTTGCCGCGGTTTTGTTGGTCCAGCTTTCATTAGACAAACTATATCTTTCCATGAACAGGTGGCTTTAATTTTATTATATTTTTATAGTATATGGCAACATTCTAGAATTTTCTACTTTGACATGTCATGGTGGTACGTTCTGATACTCAAATATTGAATTTGACCTCTCACTCTTAAATTCTTCACAAACTCCATAAATACAAATATAAAATCTGGCGTATTCCCTAATATAAACATATTAAGTAAATTACTTAAAAAACTAAATCAGAAACTTAAATACTTACAAATTTTAAACTATTATTTACACTCCTGATTTTTTTTTAGATAAGTATACACTCAAGAACGTCAAGAACTTGGAACTGGAAGTCTTGGAACGTTGATAGTCGATCCGGACCGATTACATTTGTATTTGTTAAATTACTAAAAATAAGATAAAATGGCATCAGTTAAAGATGTAGCAACTCTGTATCAAAATTTAAAGACTGAATGGGCCAAGAAACCTCGGAAACTTGATAAATGTGGTGAAATATTGAACAAAACAAAGGTAAATAATGGACGATGACTTGACAGGAATCTTTGTTTTAATTACTTTTCTGATACATACATTTCTTACAGATTGCTCTGACACAACTGTCGTTTTTGCCAAGCAATAATACCTTGGTTAATCAGAAAGAGTTAATACTGGCAAGGGATGTGCTAGAAATTGGAGCACAGTGGGCAGTAGCAGTGAAGGATGTTAAAGCTTACGAGCGGTTCATGTCACAACTCAAATGCTATTATTACGATTATAAGTAAGTGAGACAATGCTTAAACTCGCCTTTCATCTCATTTTTACCTTTCATTTCATCATCTAGCTTTTCTAAGTGTCCTAAAAATGTAGATAGAAATCTAATGCCTAACATCAATAAAGTTTGAAGCAATCTGATAGATTTATGAATGGTAATCTCTACCGTAAGCTTTCTTCTCCGAAAAGAAGGCAGGCACTCCTTTAAAAGCGTAGATAAACCAATGGTGGAGTAGGAGCGACCAGTATTGCCACTGGGATGTTGGGAGTTGATGAATGCTTACACATTTTCAGATCCTGCCTCCCTGAGTCAGCGTTCATGTATCAACTTCTTGGCCTGAACCTGTTGTTCCTGCTATCTCAAAACCGTGTCGCTGAGTTCCATACTGAGTTGGAACGTCTTCCAGTAGATGTTATTCGGGCTGATCCGTACATTAGGCATCCGTTAGCTTTGGAACAATATCTGATGGAAGGCAGCTACAACAAGATATTTTTAGCCAAGGTATGTATGTCTTAGAATATTATGCAATATGATGTGTCTAATATTCAAACTCTCTTCTATTCTTCTCTCTATCATAGAAAAAATTCTAGATATTTTTCTAATTAGATAAATCAAAGTATTTGTCAGTTATATGAATTATTGTTACAAGAACTACATTGATATTTACTCAAGGATCTTCTCAGAGTCATGTTTATAATTAGTTTAACAAAAATGCTTATAAAGAGTAAAAGATTGTTTATTAAAATGATTGATTCCAATGTGCGTTTACGAACACTACAAGATCTTCATTTCTATCTTGATGACGGAATTATTTTATCGTGTCATCTGTCCAGCGGGATACTATGTTTTGACGATGATGCATTGTTGTCATGTGTTTCATATTTTACAGGATAATGTTCCAGCTGAGAGTTATACCCTTTTCATGGACACCCTTTTAGACACTGTAAGAGGGGAGATTGCTGCTTGCATTGAGAAAGCTTACCTGTGTATATCATGTGCTGAAGCTGCTAGGAGGCTTAACTTACCTTCCCAACAAGATGCACTTGAATATGGCAAAAAGGTGGGTTTAAATTTTCGAGCAACATAATTTTTATGGTACAGTCAGCGTGAAAAGTAGATGATGATCGTGAAACTTTAGGACAGGTTGGGGCCGCTGCCTAAATCTTGGATGATAATTATTTTGTAGATCATTACGTAAATTTTTGAGAAAGTTGATTTGCATGTAGTCAGATTCATAGCTAATGTCTAGTATCTTGCATAGGTACTTTTCTGAAACATGTTTACTTTAAGTTTGTGTTTGACTTTGCCAACCCCTGCTTTAGACCATAAAAATCAGAATGAAAATCATTGCTTATATTTTAAACAACATTTGAAGATGTTTTATTATAGTCTGCCAAATAGTTAAACACCATTTTTACTAAGCTTTACTCCACATTCGTAACTGATCTTTGATAACCAGTTATGAATATGGATATTTTTTCTGGTTTGATAACCAGTTACAAAAACAGAATATATTTGTCGTTTTGGTAACCATGGTTCATAACCAGCAACGAAAATGCATTTTTTTTCTCTGTTCATAACCGGTTATTAATTAGGAATATTTTTTTTCCACTTTCGTAGTCCAATTCCAAAACCTGGAATTGTCCGGTTTTTAAACTTAACATAAGTAAGTAAAGTAAGTAAATATTAAAAGTAACTAAATAACAAATATATCGCGATAGAATCCGGAAAAAAGTGGTTTTATTTCAATAAGTATGAATATACGAAAAACTTACCAAAGGTCCTGTTAGGTGCATATTAAGTCGTTAGGGACATCAATCCGTGTTATTCGCTAACACTACTACTTTATACAAGAGTAATAAAATTCTATAACATGTAGGTAAGTGTTTTAATTTGAAATATTGTAAATTGTGGAGGAATTAATATAGAATGTTTTAAACCGTTTTTAGACGTAACTTAACTAATCTTAGTGACAAATAGATTACAATACCTAAGACATCAGTAGGTACCTATATAAAATAATAATCTCTGTTTACATGTTATAGATATAAATAACTAAGAATTTGTTAATAGTTTGTTATAATATCCCAATCCCAGCAACACAATAGTAAATTTTATAATTGCAAATAAGTACTTACCCCATTGCCTACACGAATGTGTCGCCCTTGATGTTGCATACGTCCAAGGACACGGTGATCACTTCCCATCAGGTGGGACGTGTACTTGTCTGCAACCTTAGTAATATAAAAAAATCTTCGAATCAACCTTTAGTGTCAAGAAGTTTAAACACCCAATTTAATTTTTCATAATAATAAGTATCCATCTTTGTACCTAATTTCGTCAAGATAATAAAATAAAATTATCTTCAAAAATAAACTTTTATCTCCTATACCTACCCCCTCCCCCAACCTCCCCTTTAACTCGCCCTTTCGTAATATTAGGCAACCTGTATCTGTTTCTAAGCTCTAATCCATCTTTGTACCAGGTTTCATCATAAACTTTCAAAAAAAAATCATCCCCACCTTCCCCTAAACCCCCTTTATCCCTTTTTTTCACGTCTGGTCTTTGTCCGTTTCCAAGCTCTAATCCACGAAAGTGAAGTTCCAGTGCTCATGCATTCAAACACATTCATAAGCTCATAAAATATATTTATATTTTTAAAAATAACAAGAACAATGCAATGCTGAGTAGGCAAAAACAAAAACAAAACTTAATTACAAGTACAAGTTAAATTTTAAATGGTGAAATTATTTCCAAGCAGTGCCCAACGGTTATAATATTTTTTTCTAGATCATCAATTGCAGAATTTATTTCTGTATCAATTTCTTGATAATTGCGGGATTTGATAGTTTTGTAGTGTCCGACCGAATATTCGGTTTCGGTTTCGGTTTCGGTCGAGTTTCGGCAAAAAAACGAGTTTCGGTTATGTTTCGGTTTCGGCAGCAAACCTGCCGAAACTACGACCGAAACCGAAACTGCATTCGGGAGTTTCCGCGCTGTGTTCGGCGCGGTAAATGACATCCATGCGACGGCGTAATCATGTCGTAACCTGTTTGTTTGCAGTGCATTTTGTTTGTTGTGAGTTTTCGTGTGATATGTTTTGAATTCGGTGAGTTTTATCATGTGATATTATAAGAGTACCTCGAAAAGTAATTTAATATAACAAAGGAGAACCTAGATTATCATAAAAATTTATCATAAAAATCTAAACATTTTGTGGTTAATTTAACTCTTTCGCTAATGCTATGTAAACAAACAATAGTTAGCTACATGGTATTTACTACAGTAGCGGCACGATATAATGGCCGGTTTGACACATTACAATAGTGATGTGAAATGTCAATTTACTCTCGATAAAAATATAATCAAATCTATAAGTTCTTATTGCAAGCAGTACAATACCTGATTCAAAACCTTTAGTAAAAAATATAAATTTTTACCTACTAAATACATTTGAACGAACTGAATATTGGATTTAGGAATGAAAATGAGTACTATATATTAATCCAGCTTCCTTCAGTGATTGCTCCAACTTTTTTCTCGTTGGATACTCCTTCCGTAAATAGTTGCTACACACATGGTCTTCGACTGGTTTTGCTCGTTTTTTTCTGTTTTAATGTGTGAAGTTTGTTTTCTTCTGTGCCAGTCTCGCCAAATTTTTCTTTAGTCATCTATTCGTCTAACAGTTATAGGTAAAATTGACCTTCCATTTTGAGATTCACGATCGAAATGTTACGAAGGCGTACCTATAACGAACACACATGCCTGACTGTTTAGAACAGCTCTGCGTACGTTCGGCCATATCGACGAATTCCACAACAAAAGGCGTAAAAAGAGTGAGTTGAGGGCCACCATTATAATTATCACTGTTAGTGTATGTAATGGGGATCCCTTCCTGAGACTTTACCATCAGGCGAGATTTACCATTTAGCTTACCATCAGGCGAGGAGGTCTAAACTATATCGCAATCGCAGTGCACTCCTAGTTTGTACTTTTCGAAGCAACGTCAAGTCGAAACTGCTTTGTTTTGACGCAAGTTTGCCGGAGGTATTATTGGGCTTGCCAGTGGTCCTAGTGTCGATTATATAGATTTTATTTAAAAAAAATTGAATTTCGAAAAACAAATACCGAGTTGTGTGAAATAAGTACACCAATAGGTAATTATAATCTTATAAAAATAAAAAATAAATGATCGTGGGACACTAATATACATTATATAATTCAGAAATCAATGTAATAAATAAATATTGTGTCCTAAAATTATACCTACATTCGATAAAATTTTATGCCTTACTGTACGTCACTATTGACAATAAAGAACAGCAATTTGCTCTTTCAAAATGTCACAATAATTACTACGAAACTTCATGAGCGGACAAACGTCAAACCGGCCATTATATCGTGCCGTAGGTATAATATTGCATTAGTGGTGATAATATTAAGGATTTAGGGTTTTGCGTTCAATTTAATAATTATTCGTACGTTCATCGTGCGTACTGCTAAAGAGTGGATGGAATGCCCTGCCTGAGTCTGTATTTCCGGAAAGCTACAACCTAGGAGTCTTCAAATCTAGAGTGAATAGGTTACTTCTAGGCAAGCGTGCTCCACCGTCGACCACATCATCACTTACCAACAGGTGCGATTGTGGTCAAACGCGAGCCCATTACCAATAAAAAAATATATTAGGTAAGTAGGTATTAATAATAATGTTTTTTTTTAATTAACACTTATAATTAAACGAGCAGATACCTACCTGGTTATCCGTATAAAATTAACACTTAAGTATACTTATTTTATTTATTTTTCAATTTGAAACCTTATCCATAATAGTTCACGAATATAAATAAATTAAAATACATTGCGTACCTACTGATTAAAAACCTACTTAATAGAGAACCTTTCTTTGTTATAGTATTGAATCATCTATTATGAAAGAACAATGTCGTTAAAAAACAGCATTTGGCAATTTTTCAAGAAAACTTCATCTGATTCAGAAGTTTCGGTTTCGGTTTCGGTTTCGGCCGAAACTGAGACCGTTGCCGAAATTCGTTTTCGGTTTCGGTTTCGGTCGTAAAAACCAGTTTCGGTCGGACACTATAGTTTTGCTGCGTATTCGAATCTTCGTTTCTTTGACTAAAAAATGTAACACTTGGGCTAAGGATGGGTTCTTCCGCCCCATATACTTGTTTAGTCTTGCATGCCACCCTTCTAGATGATTGGTGGTTCTTATATCTTCTTTGTAACAGCACCATTTCTTCATAAATTGAATATCGTTTAACCAAAAATTATTAAAATAGGAGTTAAATTGTTTAATCACCACGCATTTAGGTGATCTTTGCATTATATATTTGTACCCTGACAAGATGTTCTTTAGTGGTAATCGTGCCAAACCTGCACATCTTGCAACGTGTCGTCTTTGTACACTTGATGTCAGTCCTAATAACTTAGCTTTTTTAAACAAACTCTTACAATAATGGAAAAAGCAACCTTTTATTGTGGTTGTTGGAAACACCTTTTCTATAGCTTTCATGGTACTTCTTTCATAGTCGAGCGTGATTTTCTTCGGCTTCCAGTTGGGTAATCGTTTTTTTATTAGTTGTAGTAAGATCTCATATGTCCTTTCTTTTTTATTGTGAAGAAATGAGAAGAATAAAGGAATGATTTGTCTTGTAACTTGGTTGTATCCGTGAATAGAGTAAATTTGTTGAAATGGTGCCGGACATGAGCGAAAAGTACCATCCATAAAAAAATGGTTAATATTATCAAGAATATTGTGAATGTCGGGACAGCAAAAAACCAGAATTCGAGTCTCATCATCATACTGATGATGTGGCTGAAAATCCGCAAGTAAATATTTTTCGAACTTTTTGGGTACGGATACTTCGGCCGGAGACTTAAAATAATGTAGTTTTGTCACACCCAAACTTTTGTTTCTGGCATTATACAGACCACTTTTTATACTACTGAATTCCGGTAGTTTAGTGACTAAATCCGTACCATCATTTTGCAGATCGCAAATCATGTCTTCATATTGTTTCTGAATAGGTTCCAAATTTGAGCTAATCTTCACTTTTAAATCATGAACTTTTTTAATTATTGAATTGTTCTCAAAATTACGTAAACAATTACTATTGTGTGATTTTTCCTTTACAAAATTATCTTTGCTGTCAAGAGTTACGTTGCCTCCACAGCCTTTTAGACTGTAACACTGATAAAATTTATTTTTGTTGTTATATGTTTTCCTTTGATGGTACTGCCGACCATCATATAGCAGCTTAATGCCCCCTCGTTTCGTCGCCACAAATTCTATTGATTTTTCTTCTATTGACTCCATTTTGGTATTTGGCACACCCTTCAATACATTTCTTTGAACTATACAGAGAATTACAGAAAAAGATGACGCTTTTGTAAATGACATTTCAATGTTACTTTGAAATAGATGGAAATACTTATCAGCCAGTTGCATTGTAAGTATTCGTCATAATACTAGATAGGTACCTATTTACTCGATGACGATGGTTGGTTTGCGTAACTATTACCAACTTTTTGATGAGTTAGGGCCACACCTTTGGTAAGTTTTTCGTATATTCATACTTATGGAAATAAAACCACTTTTTTCCGGATTCTATTGCGATATATTTGTTATTTAGTTACTTTTAATATTTACTTACTTTACTTACATAAGTCAAGTTTAAATACTGGACAATTCCAGGTTTTGGAATTGGACTACGAAAGTGGAAAAAAATATTCCTAATTAATAACCGGTTATGAACAGAGAAAAAAAATCCATTTTCGTTGCTGGTTATGAACCATGGTTACCAAAACGACAAATATATTCTGTTTTTGTAACTGGTTATCAAACCAGAAAAAATATCCATATTCGTAACTGGTTATCAAAGATCAGTTACGAATGTGGAGTAAAGGTTGCTCAAAAACTAATCTTTGAAATCTGAAAAGGATCATCTACTTCTGTTGCTGACTATACCTACAGTAAAAAAAAATGTTTTGTAAAGAAAATTTATATAATATTTGTTATTCTCAACAGCGGAACTGGGTGCTTGGTCCAGACAACTGCTACAACTTCAACTCTGCTGCAGAAATAAGTGCGGCTGCAGCTGAAGTGTTGCCTTCTCCCGAGCTTGCTGGGCAAACTATTGAATATGCCAGACATCTTGAGATGATTGTCTAGAGTAGATTATTAATATGTATTACAAATTTAACATAAATAAATTACCCTTTGTAACATTTGTGTTTGTATTTAATGATGATGATAATAATTTTTTTTTTTGATTTTTTACTTTATCATAAAAAAATATCATTTGATAAATCATTGAGAAAAAAAATTGTACAACACCTAATAAATGCATACTTTTTTTTTAATTAATGCGATTTTTGTAAAATCTCATTTACAATTAATAATTTATTTTTGAGAACAATTTGAATTGCCATTATTATTTGCAAATTATTTACACTTATTGAAGGAGACAGAAACTAAATATTATTCCTGTGTCAATGTATAAGGTTGGTTTTCATTATCCTAAGCTTGCTAAGAATGCATTCATACTTTCGCGCCATGTTAAAAATTCGAGGAGACTTTAGCTCCCAACACTTGACGTTCTTTAGCAGCAATTTTTATCCAGTTGTCCTATACCTCAGAGCCCGATGTCTCTATCCTGCTTTTCCTTCTTCACTTCGCACGATCTTGAGTAGAATGCTCTTGGAATTGAGATGAGACCTTTGGCACGCATGTTTTCCCTTACAACTTTGGAGGTTTTTAATAAAAGAATAATGTGTTAAAATTATAAATTATTACAATACATAAGTAACACATTCTTATTCATTAAAAATGTTCAAATTAGTGGAGGCCTGAGGGATCAACTGAATGCGCCAATTTTCAAGATTCACCCTGAACAATACGGCTGAAAGGATGAGGTCGGTAAAATTACTTACCCAGTAGGTAAGTACCTAATTACCGACCGAAAATATAGGTAGGTACTTTACATTACTATTATGAAATAAAAAAAAATTATAATGTTTATCTATTTATGTATATTTTATATAGTTCAATAGGAATATTGGGATTCTCATGAAACTTCTTTCGTTAATGACTCCAAATTGTCCAACTTCCACAGTCTAGTAAAATGATCTAAAGCTTCTCTTAAATTCCACTTCTTAAGTTCCAAGCATCTGTGAAAACAGAAAACAGGTAGGTAGTTATAGAACATAGTAGACAGTAAGTAGTTCGAAATAATAAAAACTATTGAAAATATCTACTTATAAACAGCAATACTGTGCAGAGAAGCACATTTTATGTTTTTTAACACATCGCATAGTCTTTTCTAAGATTGCTATTAAATATTAATGTAATAATTATGATTTTACCTTTCGCTAACTTTTTTATTCATTGTTGTCAGCGTCATGAAAATCTTCAATAACTCTTTTTGAAGTTCTTCATCTGTAGTTGAATCAATTTTAGGATACTGTTTAGTTTTTACCTGCAGCAAAAATACAATTTTAATCAAAAATAGTAAAAGAGTACAATAAAATAAGTCATTGAATAGCTCTGTGAATGGCGTGAATAGACCGCTTTAGAACCATGTGCACACTGGAAATATTTTTATCTGTGGTAAACATTCCATCGATTCAGAGACGACGCCGCTGTCAAACATTGCGTTTCGGGAAGAAACAATTTCCTTTGGATAAGTTTTTAATCTTATTGGAAGTAGAATAATCAAAAAAACGCGTTGCCCAAAATGAAGAAACACCAAACACGACAGAAGACTATAAATGATCCTATAATTGTGTCGCGCGTGAAGAATTATCTCGCTGAGAATGTGGACAAGACGTTCGTCGATGTTAGTCAAATGGCGCGTTCATTAAAAGAGCGCTACCGCGAGTATAATAACAGGAGCGACAATGCATTTTGTCAGATGGTAGAAAGCGCTTATAAAGTGGTTTTACAGAGCTACGGATTAGACGGTGCGACAACGTCGGAAGGTTCGGAGGAAGAATCCGATTTAGAACTGTTAGACGAAAACAACAGTGCTCTCAATGACCGCCTGCTCGCCATGTATAAAATGCAGGACAAAAAACGGCCTGCACAAAATCGAAGAAACACAGATAAAACGGGAGAACCCATAGATATATTGAGTAGCGATGATGATGGTACTGCGGCGCCGAAATTACCGAAAATCAACGACCAAATCACTATAACCCCCCACGTCCCCAATAAGAACTCAAACAGTACGCCAATCGAGGTTGCGGCCAAAATTCAGCAGAACCAACACATTAATGACAGAAAGAGAAAAGTTGATACCAATAAGACAGCACCACCAAAGAAAAAAAATACTATTGGAACTGTCAAAAAGGTTAAGGTTAGTTTTGATGACATAGGTGGAATATCAGACATTATAACACAGATCTGCGATTTAATATTACATATGAAGCACCCAGAGGTATATAGTGAGTTAGGTATTAAAGCTCCTAGGGGGGCACTGTTGCATGGGCCTCCTGGCACAGGAAAAACATTGATAGCGCACGCAATTGCTGGCAAACTCCAACTGCCAATGTTATCAATAAGTGGCACAGAACTAGTTGGTGGAATGTCAGGGGAGTCTGAAGAGAGAATCAGAGAATTGTTTGAGAGAGCAATATCTGTAGCCCCAAGTGTATTATTTATAGATGAGATTGATGCAGTCTGTGGAAACAGGATTCATGCTCAAAAAGATATGGAAAAGAGGATGGTAGCTCAGTTACTAGCTAGCTTAGATTCTTTGACTGAGCAAAATTCTCCAGTTTTAATACTGGCTGCTACGAATAACCCAGATGTCTTAGACCCCGCTCTGCGAAGGGCTGGTCGTCTTGAACAAGAAATTACACTTGGTATTCCTTCTTTTAAAGCAAGAAAAGAAATTATCAGTATTCTCTGTAGAAGTATCACCTTAGATAAAGATGTGAATATGGACACCTTAGCTCAAATAACACCTGGGTTTGTTGGAGCAGATTTACAAGCGCTTGTAAATAAAGCCAGCACTTATGCTGTGAAGAGAATTTTTACTGAAATTCAAACATCTAGAACTGTAGTGCAGACTGCAGTGGAACCAAAACCCAGTGAGGTTATTCCTGCTAAGGATGAAATAGCAGTAATACCAAATGGAGAGAAAGTTGAAGAAGAAACGGTGCCAGCTGTTGATGCCGCAGGAGAAGGACCCGTTGAGCCGCTCCCAGACACTGAACAGCCTACTGAAGAATTAGTTAATACTCCTATTGCTGTTCCAGAAGCTAGTAATATCAAAGAACCTGCTATAATTGCTATTGATCCTGTCGATGAAGTTTTGGCTCTTCTTGAAGACGTACCTTACACTAGAGATGAGCTAAATGGACTTGCCATCAGGCATGAAGACTTTGTAAAGGCCCTCAAGACTACCAAACCTTGTGCAGTAAGAGAGGGTATTGTAACCGTGCCGGACGTTACTTGGGAGGATGTTGGTTCTTTGAGTCAAGTTCGGAAAGATTTACAACTGGCTGTTTTAGCCCCAGTGAAGTACCCTGAACAGCTAAAGAAGCTTGGACTAGCTGCCCCAAGTGGAGTTTTACTCTGTGGTCCACCTGGTTGTGGTAAAACATTGTTAGCGAAGGCAGTAGCAAATGAAGCTGGTGTCAATTTCATTTCAGTAAAGGGACCTGAGTTGCTAAACATGTATGTTGGTGAGAGCGAAAGGGCCGTTCGCACATGCTTTAGAAGGGCCCGCAATTCCGCACCTTGTGTCATATTCTTTGATGAATTTGATGCCCTATGTCCACGACGGTCCGGCCAAGATAACAATGGTGCGGCACGAGTTGTGAATCAGTTATTGACTGAAATGGATGGCATAGAAAGTCGTGAAGGAGTTTTTGTATTGGCAGCTTCAAATAGACCGGATATTATTGATCCTGCAGTATTGCGACCAGGCCGTTTGGATCGAGTTATGTATGTTGGAATGCCAGCTAGAGAGGATCGCTATGACATACTACAGAAACTCACTAAGAGTGGCACAAAACCTCAACTTGGATCTGATGTGGACTTGCAAGTTATAGCTGACTTGACAGACAGCTATACCGGCGCCGACTTAGCTGGCTTAGTAAGAGCAGCCGCTACTAACAGTTTGACGAATCATATCGCAAATGGATCACTTGAAGGTGATATTTTCGTCACTTTTGAAGACTTTAGAGCCGCTCTTTCGAAGTGCAAGCCTTCTGTTTCATCAAAAGAACAACTTCACTATGAGAAGTTGAGATTGAAGTATGCATCTGGGGCTGATGATAGGGATATGGAAATGGAGACTGAACCGTTAAATGAAGAATCCATGGATACTGTCTGATCATCATTGAGGCGTTGTTTTCTACAGAGTTAAACTTTAATTAATCATCGGGCCCTTATTTTAAGAGTTTGTAATGCCACCAATAGTGCCAATTTGTTCATTTTAAGCAATTTTTTTGATGTTATCTTTCCAAGTTCATTTCATTCTTAACTACCTGTAGTAATAATGGGATGGCTAATATACATTATAATCAATGTGAAATTCTGTGAATAACCAGAGTTATAAAATAAGTAGATATGCTCGTAAACCATTCATAAGCTGCACATACATTTTAAACTTTAAAAAACTTGAATAAAGATGATAATATTTTTCTATGATCCTTTTCTTTCTAGTCCATTTTAAACTGATACCTTATATCTACACTAATAATGAAGCTGAAGAGATTGAACTAGGAAGTTCATCTCTGAAACTACATGTGCATTACATTCAAAATTCTGAGACGGAATTTAACTTAGTAAGTTATGTAAATATTGCATGCATAGGTGATAATTATTTCGTTAGTTGAAACACAATTAATTACACTTTACACAATATGCTGCTTATTAAGATACCTACTTGAATATTCATGTCCAAACTTAGGTTCATAAAATTAACATATTTATCTAGAATCGAATATTTATTCTGAAGAAATATTTTGAAGAATATAAGTACTACCTTATTACAAACAGAGAACCTACTTCAAATTTATATAAGATGCGAAATTTTGGAGTATTTTTAATATTTTACCACTTAGGTGGCAGGCAGATAAGCGCACGGCCCACCTGATGGAAAGTAGCCATTCGTCGCATTAAATCAAATATTATTGTGTGCTTAATAACAGTTGTTGTTTTGTTCGTTGTTGTAGAAAGTTGAATGAACTGATTAGCTGGATGCTTTTCGTAGCATGAAGGTCTCCACAAATGAAGTTCAATTCTTATTAAATTATCGACTTCAAGTAGCAGTGCCTTTCCCGAGGATAGTAAATATACTGAGATTTATGATAGTGCCAGAAACCCTACCTCATTTTTCTTTTCACCCTCTGCAAGTCTTATATTTAACGACTTTACCTTACGAATCTGGCAGTATTATGTGAATGTAGAAGCAATATTCTTTTGAATTTTCGTTGTGACATACATACATATACTCACGTCTTTTTCCCTCCGGGGTAGGCAGATACAACAGCCCGCTATCTGCTTCTGTCCTTACATAAATGCTTCCTGAGCTTCCTCTACTGTCATTAAACATTTAATGCAAGCCCGCCGGTTTCGAGTACTGAGCGAATGATACACCAAGTATGTAAGGCAAATTTAAGTGGGCAGGCAAGCCAAACACCACTGGCGAGGCGGCGCGATGTTCGCCCTACCCACCCTTTCCATCCATCTTAAAACCGTAGATGATCCAGGGTCAGATGGGGTGCGAGGGTGCAGGCCGGAACCTCCACGTGGTGCACCTGGGCAACGGAGGCGAGCAGCGCCTCCCACTCGCCATGGGAGACGCTGCCGTGTCTCTCTGACTAGCAGATGGCACAGTGGGGAACGAGCGGGGGGCGAGCGGATTATCTGCGCGCCGACGGTGGCCGTCCTGTCACCCTACACCCCACCGTCAGCGAAGTGGCGCGATGCTCGCCCCACCCCCCCTTTCGGGGGGTCGAGGAAGCCATCTTAAAACCGTAGATGGCTCGGGGACAGCTGGGGTGCGAGGGATATACCCATTGGGTAACCTTACTACCCGGTAACTAAGGCCCGAGACGGCGTGCGGTTTTAGTCGGTTCGATCCCGACATAATCACCCCGATGGCCGACGGGGGTGGTATCCATGGAGATTTCCGCACGATAAAAAAAAGGGTCAGCTGGGGTGCGAGGAATATGCCAAACAGGACCTTACACCCCGGTAATTGAGACCCGAAACGGTATGTATGTTCGTGTAAAATATACTTACGGTAGTTATAGCGAAGGCAGATCGTGCATAGTCCCCAACCGGCGTACTCCAGTAAAGAGTTTCAGCCTGAATCTTGTACTCCACTGTATCTTTTGTGTGTAGCACTACGGTTCTAGAAAATGATAGCAGATGCTCGTCTTCGGCTAGTGTTTCTCTTGTTAGCTTCAGGATGCCGTCTATTCGAATAATTGTAGTAGACGCCTGTTAAAAATTAGTCTATAAGCTTTTTTTAGCGTGTAGTTATTAGCCGGGTAGTTGCGAGCCCTAAAAATTCTGCTGACTGGTCGGACTACAGAAATTCGATATCGCCAATGGGTTGTGGGATCAGATGGCAGTCGCTTTACGCAAAATATCGAAGTACACGGCTTCGTAAAAAAAACCTTTTTGCCAACTCAGTTGGAGTCGGCTTTGGGGAAATGGGTGAAATGACCCACGCAGGTATATGGTTGATCACCCACCTGGGCCTTGATACTGTTAAAACAAGCCACTATCATGCCACTGATACTTAAAAAAATTTTTATTTAATTTTGAACTTATTTGTTATCGATTTAAAGTCTAAAATTAAATAATATTTTGTAGCGAGTAAAAAAAGTTCAATGAATTCTTTTCTTTTGATTTTAGACTTTAACTGTACAACGGTAGAGTCTACAATTAAATAGCATTTTTAGAGTGTTAGTGGCTTGTCATTGATTTGCCTTTAGCAGAATCGAGGCCTTGGTCACCGGCGTTTGTAATTAAAAAAAGAAAATAATGATATAGACCATACTTACACTATGGTAGATGACGTCAACAGTGAACGTATAAGGATCGTGTTCCGTATGGGGCCAGCTGGTGATCGCCTTAACGATGGCCGCCGACCCCTTTATAATGTCCACATTGCCGTCTTCAATTTGTCTAGCGTTTGCGAATAGTGATTTGAAACATCTGTATATTGGGCTGAACACTACAACATAAAGAGACAATTTTGAAATCCTGCAATTTAAGATTTTTAATTTACATTTATAAACATAGTGCGTGCATGCATGCGTGCGTGCGTGTGTGCGTGTGTGCGTGCGTGCGTGTGTGTGTACATGTGTGTGCGTGTGTGCGTGCGTGCGTGTGTGTTTGTGTGTGTGTGTGTGTGTACATGTGTGTATCTGTCTGTGGCATAGTAGCTTCCGAACGGATGAACTGATTTTGACTTTGTTGAAAAGGTAAATTAGTCGAGTGTTCTTAACTTTGACGGGTGT
Organism: Lithosia quadra; assembly: GCA_963576445.1. NCBI lineage: Eukaryota > Metazoa > Arthropoda > Insecta > Lepidoptera > Erebidae > Lithosia > Lithosia quadra. Next base: position 12,903,962 of record OY754886.1, read on the forward strand.
CTTTTAAATAATTTATGGCTTGCATGATACGAATATTATGAGAGCGACTACCGTCTGACCTCCTAATCTCGGGAGGAAATTCGTTTAAAAAATTATGAAAAATAAAAAATTCTTCGTTCCAGTAACCTGTTTTAATATTTAATTTATTAGGTAGGGGCGCAAGGGAATTGCATTGTTGGACCACAGTAATTGAGACCCAAAACGGCGTGCGGTTTTAGTCGTTTCGAGTCTAAGTCGGTAGCCAATACAGTCTTATGTAACTTACCCATCTTATAATTGTATGTGATAGTCATATTAGCTGTGCTTGCATACATGTCTTTCAATAGTTCTCTATGTTCAAGGTCTTCGTCTAGAAGTGAGAAATAAACTTGTAGAAACTTGTCAGCTAACTCTGTTGCGTCTGCGGGACAGTAGTTGCGATGGAACTTGGGCATTTGGCCTTTTATCGGGATCGCTATACCATCCTGAAATATTTAATTTTATTATACCACATCTTTATAATCATAAAATAAATTGTTAATTAGTTGTGTCTGTCCGCGGTAGCCTAGTGGTTTGGGTAATGGACTCGGGTTCGATCCCAGGTTCACCATGGCACACACCAATGACTTTTCGAAGTTATGTGTGTATTTAAAGCAGGTTTATTAGTGCCTCGGAGAGCACGTTAAGCCGTCGGTCCCGGTTGCCATACAAACATCTATGGCAGTCGTTGGAGCCCATAAAAGTCCAACCAGTCTAACTTGGAACTTCGATATCGCCATTGGTCATAATGACCATTGGTCGTGGAGGTCAGATGGCAGTCGCTTCACAGTTAGACCGGAAAGCCGACCCCAACTGAGTTGGGAAAAAGGTTCAGAGAATGATGAGTTGCGTCTGTCCGTTAGCGATACTGAAAAAAAAAACATTTGCAAAATATTTTTTTACATTACACATATTACAAAATTTTAAATGAGCTTTGTCTGTACATTGCAGCATTGGAGATATTTAAAAAAATTAAGTTATGTTACATGGACGATTTTTTTTTATTCAGGATATGCTTACGTTTGACCACAATCCCACCTGATGGTAAGAGACGATGTGGTCTACGATGAATCACGCTTGCCTTCAAGGATCCTATTCACTCGTGACTTGAATATTCCCAGGTTATAGCTTTCCAGAAACACAGACTCGGGCAGTAAATTCCACTCCTTAGCTGTACGCATTACTGCATGCATTACTGTTTGCTTGTTTGTTAGCGATGGCCGCCAAAATTACTGAACGGATTTTGATAAGGATGGTCAGTTTTAAAACCTGCCGTATGTTTGATTGCAATTGGTTAAGTAGAACTAGAGATATAGGTACCTAAATATTTTAACGACCGACCTACCCCCACTTTTAAGTCGGTAAGCATAGGCACTAAAACCTTTACTGAATATAAAAATATTTTTCTGAAAATCGCATCAAAATCGATTCAACTAAACAAGAGATTATCGCGCACAAACACACAAACATACAGGTCAAACAGTGAAACTCCTCAAGCAATTAAATACCTTAATATTTACTTACAATTGTTGTTATACTAGAAAACATCAATTTCACAACTTTCACATACTGATCTGGGTCAATATAATTTCTGCATAGAGGGTTTCCTTCCAAATATATAGATTTCAGAGGCAGTGAGCGACATTTCAGTAGGGTAGTTATCTTCTCCAGACAATTGTAGGACAAGTCTAGATGTTTCAATCTTGGTGTTATTTGTTCCAGTTCAAATCCATCAAGTGACCTGTATAAAATTTAAAAAAAAAATGTTACAGGTAACTTTGCCACTAGTTGAACTATAGTAACTTATGTGTTCAATAAGTGGCAAAGTTATTTGTTCAATAAGTGGCAAAGTTATTTGTTCAATAAGTGGCAAAGTTATTTGTTCAATAAGTGGCAGTTATTTGTTCAATAAGTGGCAAAGTTATTTGTTCAATAAGTGGCAAAGTTATTTGTTCAATAAGTGGCAGTTATTTGTTCAATAAGTGGCAAAGTTATTTGTTCAATAAGTGGCAAAGTTATTTGTTCAATAAGTGGCAAAGTTATTTGTTCAATAAGTGGCAGTTATTTGTTCAATAAGTGGCAAAGTTATTTGTTCAATACGTGGCAAAGTTATTTGTTCAATAAGTGGCAGTTATTTGTTCAATAAGTGGCAAAGTTATTTGTTCAATAAGTGGCAAAGTTATTTGTTCAATAAGTGGCAGTTATTTGTTCAATAAGTGGCAAAGTTATTTGTGCAATAAGTGGCAAAGTTATTTGATTAACCAGTGGCAAAGTTATTTGTTCAACAAGTGGCATAGTATTTTTTTCTGCGAGTGCTGACTTTAAATCACGTGTAGTATAATTAAGAGTAAATTTAAAGTGTGAAACATATAACTTTTCACATTGACTAGTGAGCAGTCTAACAAAAAAAAACCAATACGATTATACTTAAAATAGTAGTAGTAAAAAGAGCCTATTACCAATAAAAAAAAAAGTTTTTTTTAAATTATCTAGATTCAATAAGGGCTTGCGCTGCGTAGTACGTGCGTGATTCTAACTTTGTGTAGATTATTTGCACAAAATCACGCAAGAAAGCCAATCGATTTACACAACATGCGGGTGCCCGCGTGAGTGCAGACGTACGACACAGCGCTAGCCCACTCACATAAAAAATTATATACTTTTTTTTATACCAAAATGACTTTTTTTTTATGACGGACACGTCAACATGACTTCACCTTGCCTGATGGTAAGCTAAAGGCAAAGTCTCTGGAATGGGAGTCACCATTGCAAACACCGATAGTGCCACAATGGTGGCCCTCAGCTTGACGGCCTCATCAAATGCTTTTTCACGCCCCGCTTAAAGGACCCGGGACTGTATGAGGAAGGAAAGACATGAGCTGGTAAAGAATTCCTGGTTTTGATGGTGCGACGGCAGACAAGCACACGGCCCACCTTTTTTTTTTTATCGTGCGGAAATCCCCATGGATACCACCCCCGTCGGCCATCGGGGGTGGTTATGTCGGGATCGAACCGACTAAAACCGCACGCCGTCTCGGGCCTTAGCACACGGCCCACCTGATGGAAAACGGTTACCCTGGCTTATGGACGTGTGTAACACCAGGGGCGTCACACTCGTGCTGCCGACCCTGTAAAAATCCTCTAATGCCCTTGAAGAGCCCTTGATATACTCACGTGATCCTGTTATGTGATAAATTCAACTCGGTTAAATGGCTCCACGATATTTCTGAGCGTAGCATATCAACCAGTTCCACTTGGTTGTTCAACCGATTCAATGGGAAGTATATGAAGTGGCTTATATCTGTAACAAATACATTTATAGTTATTTGTTTTATGGGCTATATTTAGAAATATGAAGAAAATAAAAAAAGGTCCAATGGCGTGTGGGCTCTTTTTACCCGACTGCAGTAAATTGCTTGTGTAGTGAGTTCACATCGGCAAATATTATTATTGACCAGGATTAAAACCCGGGAAGTCTCTTTCGCAAGGTCTACTTCGTAACCACTAAGCCACCGATGCCATTTATTCTATCGGTCACGTTAATATGACTTCACCTCGCCTGATGGTAAGCTAAAGGTAAAGTCTCAGGAAGGGGATCCCTATTACATTTATTATACTACGTAGGTGGCAGACAAGCACACAGCCCACCTGATGGGAAGCGGTCACCATCGCTGCCTACTCTGAAGGGAAGGGGTGGGGGGAGGAGGGGTACAGTGAGCTCTGGCTACCCTACTTACCAGCGGGAACACAACACATACACCGACTGTGCCATAATGGTGGCCCTCAACTTGACGACCTCATCAAATGCTTTTTCACGCCCGCTTAAAGGACCCGGGACTGTAGGACGATGACAAAAAAAGCTAGATTTTTTATCCCTGGAATATATTACTTACCTTCTTTCAATGTAAACGTATTCAGATCCATGACTGACTCCCTATCGCTACACGCCAACAGTAGCTTCCTTAACACAAGTCTCGGTACGAAGTCTAAGTGAGAAAGTGTCAGCTCAGTTTGACCTATAGTTATGGTCAATTCGACTTCGTCCTTGCGGATGATAAAGCCGCATTTGTGTAGACTTAGAAGTGCCGAGCGGCATCGTAGGGTTAAAAACTTGCATTCTTCTCGATTGAACTGAAAATAATAATCGTATTAGTGGAAAACTTCGAAAATAGAAATGGCTAGACGCGTGTGGTTTTATATCTATACTAATATTATAAAGAGGTAAAGTTTGTGTGTTTGTATATTTGTTAAATTGTAAGGGGTAATCTCGGGATCTACTGAACCGATTTTATAAATTCTTTCACCAATAGAAAGCCACGTCATTCGTGAGTGCCATAGGCTATATATTTTATTGGAAAACTGACGGAGGACGGACATGTGGCTTTACCTCAATAAAACAGGGTATAAAGCTATATCCCCTGATGTATTCCATTAGTGTGTCCATTACATCTTCTTTTTTCCAAGATGATGGGTATCCTTTTACCTGAAATATTTAAATATTATTAAAAAACGGTACTAATGTAACTTCTCAACTTGCCAGCCTCTGTGGCGTAGCGGTAGTGAAAGCGGCCGCTGCGCAGGAGGCGCGGGTTCGAGCCCCGCTCAGTGCAAATATTTGTATGCATGAATATGGGTATTTGCATTGGTTTGGTCGTGCCTCGGAGAGCACATTAAGCCGTCAATCCCAGTTGCCATACAAACATCTATGGCAGTCATTACGGGTAGTTGGAGCGCTAAAAAGTCCAACAACAACGGTCTAGCTGCAATGCTTCGATATCGCCTAATGTCACCATTGGGTTGTGAAGGTCAGATGGCAGTCGCTTAACGGAAAATATCGAGGTTCCAGCCAAATCCGCAAAGACTGGTAAAGCGGACCTCAGACTCCGAGGTGAAAGCTTTGGATTGTGATTAACGCTAGATTGAAGGTTGAAGGAAGGTACTTACATAACTTCATCGTAATTTAAATGGTAATTTCATTAAATGAACATGAGTTTTGTTTAACAAATAGAATTTTTACTTACAGTAACTTGAAGGAAGAGAGTTTCTTTACTATATATTTCTTCCATTTGTTCACGTTCCAACATCATTACAGTCTGAAACCAAGACATAATACTTGTTTAGTTATTAAACTGGGCCGGTTTTTCAATTTCAATATTTTTCGTAAAGCGACGGTAAACGAACAGTAGACGGACGGCAGCCGTTGGTCTCCGTCCGGTAAGATTCGAGATTTTCTATCTTCCGATCTGTCTAAGGAACCAATAGCTCTTTTTTAAGAAAGAAAACTTTAATTTTTTTGGTCGAAACTCAAGAACTCCACGAAAAACTCAGAATACTCAATAACTCCTGCAAAATGTCAAGAATTTTAAAAAATCCCACGAAAAACTAAAGAGTCCCTAATCCCCCTCAAAATATCTACAATCAACAACCCTCAAGAACCACTTTAAAAAAAGATGATTAAATTAATTTCAGGGACTGTCAGTTAAGGTAATTGTGTCATGAATTTCTAATGCTACTTTTTCGAAAGAAGTGTTATTGTTTATTTTTAACGTACGTAATGGGGATTATTGAACTTTTAGTTCCAGAAGAATTTATCATGATGGGGATTACTTAAAAACATATATAAATATAAATTCTTTAAAAACTAAAAGTTCAAAAAAATAGGAATTAGTGAAATAAGAAGTTCACTAATCCATTAGGATTAGTAAATTCTTCTTATTAGGTATATAAAATATAATAAATATAAAAGGATTAAAAGGATTTTTAAAGGCTTATTCCACTTTTTCCCGTTCGAAATCCCCGTTGATGGGGATTATTGAATTTTTTGTTCACTATTCCCCGTTGACCATTAGGATTAGTAAACTTCTTATTTCACTAATTCCTATTAAATGAAAATTTTACGTCAACGGGGAATAGTGAACAAAAAATTCAATAATCCCCATCAACGGGGATTTCCAACGGGGAAAAGTGGAATAAGCCTTTAAAAATCCCTTAGATTACCTTAGAGCTCCTGGCTGTAACACTCTTCTTCACAACAACATTCCTCTTCCAAGGCCAAGCTTTCAGATACTTCTTGACTGTCTCATCATTACTCAGCAATATGTCTTCCCGAAGGTGTACAGGAGTTATCTCATGTTCTTGTTCTTCCGTCTCATCAACTACTTCCCTGGTGACAGAGACAGAATTATCAAACTGAATAACCACATTCTTTTTTTTATACGGCAATCCTCACGAATATCACTCCCGCGCGGATGGTTATGTCGGACTTCAACCGATCAAAACCGCATGCCATCTTCGTGCCTCTAATGCCGGGGTATAAGGCAATTAAGCAATTTCCTTGCACCCTGGCTGATTTTGGACCGCCAAATATGGCTTTGAGATGGCCCCTTCGGGAGTGGGAGCCACGGTGGCCCCTATCTTGTTACGGAAATTGGGGGACCTGCCACTTCCACGAGCCAAAAATACCTTTTTTAGTGTGGAAATCCCCATGTATACCCCCCCTCCTCCCCCCTCTGGCCAGCACATGCGGTTATGTCGGATTTGAACCGACTAAAACCGCACGCCATCTTAGATCTACAGACGCCGGGTGTAAGGCGGCCAAAATACATACAGACAGTCATACCTTACTTCTTGATGATCATTTACTGTTACGCTGATAGTGAGCTTCGGTTTCTTGGGCTGTGTTTGCGGCCCTAAACGCCGAAATGCGCTTAAACGCTTCGTTCCAGAATGATACGTTTCTGGTGAATCTGGTTCATCATACTCTGAAATAATAAATATAACAACAATTTATAATAGCAACTCATTTATGTCCCTCTACAGGGCACGGGTCTCCTCTCCTCTAACGAGAGCGATGAGAGGGTTTAATTTAGACCTTAATCCACACACGCTGGCCTAATACGGGTTGGTGGATCGGACATGTCTAATAATTAGTCCAACGTGAGGGTTGTGGGGGGAGGCGATAACACAAATTATAAGGTAAGCTGTTTTTTTCTCCAAAAATTGAATAGGTATAATATAATATATATGTATGTTTACAAAAAAAGGTATAAAGTATGTGTATCCGCAATCTAGAACCCATAACAAGCTAATTAAACTATGCTTACTTTGGGTCTAGAGAACACTGTAGAGGATGTTGTAGAATATTTGTTTATATTTATCACTAGCTGTTCTGCGTGGCTTCGCCCGTCCAGGATAAAAAGTATATCATGTCCATCTCCTAGTTCTAAGCTACCTTTTTTATCGTACGGAAATCCCCATGGATACCACCCCCGTAGACCATCGGGGGTGGTTATGTCGGGATCGAACCGACTAAAACAGGGTGACAGGCGGCCGTCCTGTCACCCAACCGTCGCGTCGGCTCGCAGACAATCAGCTCGCCCCCCGCTCGCTCCCCACTGTGCCCTCTGCTAGTCAGAGGGACACGTGGAGAGCCTCGAAGCAGCCCTCTAGAGGGCCACTCCCACCCTAGCCAGATTGGCCGCAGGCAGCAGCGTCTCCCGTGGCGAGTGGGAGGCGCTGCTCGCCTCCGTTGCCCGGGTGCACCACGTGGAGAGTCCTAAGCTACCTATCCAACAATTTTCAGCCAAATCATATCAGCCGTTTTCGAGTTATAAGTATTATAGTGTAACTGACACGACTTTCTTTTATACATATAGGTTTTCAGGCAGTCGAAAGATTAAACTAATCAAGTAAGCATAAAAATTGTAGTTGAAGAATAACTTACCAGCGCCCATGGGTAAATCTATATCGTTATACAATTCTGATGGGGAATACGGCTGCGGCATATCATGGTCGTCGTCAGTTTCCACCATCAATGGATGATTCATAGCATTTGTACCAACAGGCGGGACCGGCATCGGCGCATTGCTTGGATAGCTTGGCCAAATTTGTCCAACTTGGTCTAAAAAAAGAGAAATTAAACTTTATTACACACAAATACACAGACAACATGATGTATAAACTAACAGTTGAGTATTGAGTAACAAATATTCAAAAATCTACACAAAATTTCGCATTTGTAATTATTATAAGTAGTAACATTTGTTAGAAGAATATTATAATCGCCGACAAAATACCCAAAGACACAGAGGAGGTGTGTTCCCGCCGGTAAGAAGGGTAGCCAGAGCTCACTGTATCCCTCCTCTCCCCACCCCTTCCTAGCCTCCCCACCTATTCCTAGCGCTCCCCCTTCCCTTCAGGGTAGGCAGCGCGTGTGTGTCACCCTTAGTGTTGCACACGTCCATAGGCCACGGTGACCGCTTCCCATTGGGTGGGCCGTGTGCTAGTCTGCCTACCTACGTAGTATAAAAAAAAATAACTTACCGACCGTATGAGGATAATTCGAGTGTTGTGGTACCAGAAAACTTCTTGGTATGCCTAAAAAATAAAAGTTACATTACTCATACTTAAAAATGCTTTGAATGACGAACAGCGACATGCCACCGCTATATGGTCGATATTCCACTAATACGCACGAAGCGCTTTGCCGACACGTTCCATCCGACTCTCTACTCCATTCTCTACTCTACTCTACTCCACTTCACTCCACTCTCTACTCTCCACTCCACTCTAAAAAGAGAATAAAAAGTTTCCTATGTCCGTCTCCTGGTTCTAAGCTACCGCCCCACCAATTTTCAGCCACATCGGTTCAGCCGTTCTTGAGTTATAAATAGTGTAACTAACACGACTTTCTTTTATATATATAGATAGATTAATGTATAATACATACCTTTTGGATAGGAGCAGACTAAAACAAAAACAAAAAACGAATTAGACTCATAAAATCATTCATAATTATCAAAACGGTGGTTAGTAATGTAACGCCCTAATTTTTTAACTACATTACATACGAGTAGGTATATATGTCGTGAAATGAGATGTTATGTAAAGTTAGCAATAAAAATAACTGAACAAATTAACAAAAACATTTGATGAGGTAAACACTTACTTAAACCTATTCAATTAATCATTACTAAATATATAATTTTAATCTACGAAAAAGATGGTGACCTCCGCTCCGGTTCGTTCCTTGTACAAAGGATGGCCAACGCAATACAGCGAGGCAATTCGACTTGCATTATTGGTACCTTTGCACCGGGATCGAACCAGGATCGATACGGGAAGGGTTATTTGACGTGACGGGTTTATTAATTATTTTATGACATGATTTGAATAAATAACAATCCAACTAAATAATTGATAAATACAAAATAAAAAAATCTAGCTGCCTATATAATTTTCTTGCACCTTTTCGGTATTATAGGCAGGTGAAGATGGCTATCAAAAATAATTTGCAGAAAATATAAAAGTATATCTATTTTATCAGCTGTGTCTAAAACTACGAGTACTTCATTGGGTTTAACCACGATGGGGGTTCTAAATTTTCAACTTTGGGACTATCGGATTGTCATGTTCGACGTTTTTATTAAATATTAAATAGTTTTATTTAACTCAACCTGTTTGTTTGGGTCAAATCTAGTAATTGAAATTTGAACCCATTTCAGTTGTCTGATTGGTCTGATATTTGGCAGAAGTCTTTAGTTTAGAATTGTTTAACTTAAAAAAGACTTTTTCATAATTATTATAATATCATTGCTAAAGATCTCGCTGTATACGGCACAGCAGTGGCAGTGTGGGTGGAATTAGTTCCAATGGGAGAAAAACGGTAGTGACTGACTGATATGTAACAGTCTACTCTTGGAAAATGTGAAAGAAAATCGTGATTTTTATTTTCCTGGATAGTTTAGTACTTATAGGAAAATCTATTGACATTTAAGTACCTTACACTGTTGTGGCATTTTTATATTGTGGCCATAGTTGGGTGCATTGAGTCAAAGTAAAGCAAAGTCTGATTTATCTGACATAGTAAAGTTGACTGTTATTCTTACCAAACTGCTCTGGGTACTTTTTGCCTCTCCCAGATTTTTTGTGTACGGGATTTGGCGAAATTTGCTGTTTGCTTGGAATCGTACGTTTTTGGTTTATTGGCGGTGTAACTGCGGAATATTAAATTAAACAAAATGATTTGTGATGAAATAAGGATTGTGTGACTGACAGACGGACACATCATTATCCAAATGGCTACTTCGTCAAGTGACAAATATAATTAATAAACTATTGTAATTTATTACGGGAGTAAAAGAAAAAGTAATAAATATCTTAAGTAATAAATACTGTCCGTCTATGAACAAGGATATAAAACTACGAAAATGTGGTTATCGATTCTAATCTGGCTTAATCTAAAAAAAAAAAATGAAATAGCTGATCAAAAATGACGAACTATATTAAATTGAAAACATGTGTGAAACTAATCATGCATCAAATATTATTTTAACAATCAACGTTTTTGATTGATTCGATTTTTTAATTAAGTAGATAATATTTTTTTTATAATTATTATACTTTTTAATATTTTTTATATTGTTGGGGAAAAGCCATGAATATAATTTATAATTTTAATTTAATATAAAATAAATTTTTCATTGTTGATAGGATATATCATAGACGATTTGACGGTAGCTGGTTAAAAAAAATCGATTTAAAACAAAAACGTTGTCCAATACAATCCGTTTTCAAAACATGATAAACAGTCAGGCAAGAACTACCAGCAAAACTAAGTTGAAAGTTACTTACGAGGCGGCTCATAACCACTTTGACGAGACGGATCATAACCGATTTGAAACACCGTTTCTACAATATCTTGTTGCTGCTGCTGCTGGGCAGTTGTCGTTGCTGGTACCGGTGTCATCGGTATTGATATTGAATTATTTTGGTTTTGATGCATATTTAGGAGAGCTGTAAAAACCAAAATTTTATATCAAGTTCAAGTTATCTTGGAGACGGTTCTAAAGATTTAGATGAACATTTGTTTCTATATATATGTACTAATATTACGAGGTTTTTTTTAGCTAAATGAGTTAACCGCAGGAACTACTGGTTCGAATTGGAAATTTATTTTCGTGTTGGATAGCTTATTTATCGAGGAAGATCATAGGCTAGCAGTAATCGTAATATCATTATTATTATTATTATTTGATACACTAGCAGCTCTACGAGCTGATACGTGTATATCACTGCACTTGTGTTCTTAATTATTTAAATGTCTGTCAAGTCTATTTTTGAAACAGTTTACTGTTGGAGCACTTATTACAGTTTATATGTCTACAAATCAGGCCAATTTCCATACATTATTGTAAAGCTAAGAAATTACATAGCTGCCATAAGAACGAAGTGTGTCATTGGTGAAGCCGTAGGGAACAGCTAGTTTATAATTTATATATCGAAACGTAAACCTCTAAGTTAGATACTTGCATTTACGTCCGGTAGTAATGATAGTCGCAAACTGTTACCTAAAATCTATACGAGATGGCGTTAAAAACAAAAACTCAGGTCATCCAGGTATTTTGTATTAAAGTAATAATTTAATATACTTACTGCCCGGGATCCGATTGGTAGCTTTATTTCGATTACCAGCCTGAATTCCCTTGCCAGTTACATTAGATGCACTAGCTAAACCGGGGGGTGTGTCACTTCTAATAGAATTTTGCAACACAACAGTATTTTGTTGAATTTCAACGGGATTTGGTATTCCGACTGGATGTGGAACTCCAATCGGATGTTGTATACCAAATTGATTTTGTGCTACAACAGGGTTTTGCAGGCCAAAACCTCCAGGAGCATTTGGAAATCTTACATTTGGCAAATTTGGGTTGTTAAAAGTATTCACCGCTCCAGGTACGTTTGGCATGTTAACAGGTACAGGAATAGCTTGCTCCTGGCATATTTTTTTTTGTTGAATTGATTTCATTTTCATTTGGAATTTAAGTATTTTTTTTTGTTGTTTGGCAGTATTTCTGAAATAAAATTGTAAATTTTCGTTAACAAAAGCTGATAATAACATTTCAAGGGACTAGAATGATGTATAAGAATGGTAATGAATTGCTATTAGGAGCTTATAGTATGGAGCCAGACGTATCAATCGCACATTGCTATATGGAACGGAACACCTAAAAGACAGGTGTAGCTTCCTCTACATATTATGTTAAGTATAAAATTAAACATTTTAAAATTAACTCACACTCTTTTTTTCCCAACAATGTTTATGATGGGTTCCTTAGAGTTCTGTAACATGTTCTGTTCTATCGTGGTTGGTTGGGGTAGTTGTTTACTTTCATTACTATGTGGCCTGAGTTGAGGGTCTCCTTCTTGTAGGGGCTTAACTTTAGACTCTTGACTTGGATTATTAACTATGTTTGAACCACCGGAGTTTGGTGGTATTGGCTGGCTCAAAATTGCTGGGCGGGCAGCAGTATTTGCTATATAAGTTGAATTTGGAAGATTTTTAGGGGTACATTTGTTACCGGGACGAGGAGGTTGTACAGAAATTTGTGGGCAAACAGATTTGCCAGAAGTTATTGGGCGAATAGGACGGCCAGAAATATTTGGGCGAATAGGTTGACCAGTAACACCTGGACGAATAAGTTGACCAGAAATACCTGGGCGAATAGGTTGACCAGAAAAGCGTGGCGGAACAGGTTGACCAGAAAAGCGTGGCGGAACAGGTTCACCAGAAAAGCGTGGCGGAACAGGCTGACCAGAAAAGCGTGGAGTAACAGGTTGATTAGAAGTACCCTGAATAGGTTGACCAGAACTATCTGATATAATACCTCCTTTAGGAATTACTGTATCAGAATTTTTTACTGCAGATAAAGTTTTAATAGTTTCATCTTTGAAAATAGGCTCATTGGAAGCATTTGGGTTAGGTAGATTCTCTAATTTTTGTTTGCTACCAATTATCAAGTTTGGTTTTGACTCTGGACATTGTGGGTCATTTTTAATTTCTGTAGACATTCGCCAATATAGAAGACTAGTAGGCTCCGTACATCCCTTTGTTTTCCGTTTCCGTTTTTTGGAACTGGAACAGAGAGGTCTTGATGAGTTACAGAAAGTAACATTATCAAGGGCAACAAATTGCACTTATGGCAAAGAAGGTGTGGTGCCTGCATTTATTGGTGACAAGAAGATGCGACATCTGCATTTATTGGTGTCAATATGGATTGGTGATGATTGCACTTGGGTTTTAAATTAAAACAGCATGTTTAGGTATTTGTATCCAAGTCTACAACCAATTTTTTAAAACAACTATATTTCCAAGATACCAAGACGGAAACTAGTGCTCCCATTAGTGTCAATAAAAGGGACAGTAAGGTTAAGTTCCAACAATTTTTGGGAGTTTTAAAAGTAATGTTCACTAAGAAAATTCCCTCCAAAACCATTGAGAATGCTGTGAGTCAATATCGGTAAGGTTTAATTAAATAAATATTCAATATTTATAGCAAGTTCCACCTAGTGCCATCAATCAACAGTATAAAGTTCCAACATTTATTAAGGAATAGCAACATGCAAATGATACTTCCATAATAATAATTATAAGTTAGTTATAGTTTGTAAGCAAGCTTATAATTTTTTTTGAGTGCTCCATTGTATGACAATCTGTCGCCTTTCTGGGACAGTGAATACCTAGTAGGTTAGTCAAAATTAACATTGGTATGCTCGGTATACTTGTGTCATTACATTTTGAATTATGCGAGATTTAATTGTGGTCTGTTGTAGTCTACACATTGTTTGGTTTCCTTGAAGTCTCTATTTGGGTGGTTTTTAATTTGTTTTACATTATTTGTGTCTATTATGGGATTGCCTGGTGAACCGTGTTCATTTTTAGGTCATGATTCAGTTGTTTATTTGTTAAATTACCAGATTCCCCAGCTATAGCAATTACCTAATGATATCAAAGATATTAAGTACGGTTAGCGTAGTCTCTTGTTCAAACTTGTTCTAAAATACTCATTCCTGAGTTAATAGTCGCCACTCTACATACTATCAACATGCACACATGCAACTGTATGTTAAATGAAAGTTAAACAAAACGTAAATATTAACCTGAAGGCATTTTGTTGACATGAGATGCTGATGATGTTTTTTAGGTAATTTTTTTTTACTATTATTTGGCCTGATAGTAATATATAATTTTAATAAGATAAGATAATATATTATATATGTGACTGTGCTTTGTTGGCGGCTAGTATATGCAATATTTAGAGCAAGAATCGAGTTTAAACATCAATAACATCAGTAACAAAATGCATGCCAATAATAATTTTCTTCAGTGAATAACATTCCTGCTACAATCATAAAAACTTTGTTATAACATAATAGTGATACTTACGAGGTAGCATTTTGCATTATCTTTTAAAATGATAAGAATTCAGCGTAAAATAATCTGTTTATTTCTCACAATAGTTGGTTGTTTTATACAATGTCGTTCCGTTACAGCTATTCCATACGTTGAAAAACAAAAGATCCAAAAGGAAACAAAAAATGCAGTTTTGTACGCTTCAGAGAGAGATAGCACAAAATTTTATGCTTTTATTTGCAATATTTACCTTAAAAACACATGGAAACGACAAACTTTGAAGTGATTGACAATTTTGACACTGATGACTGGCTGTCACTTACTATTTACATTTTATTTTATTTATTAGCCATGATACAGGTTCTTTAAGCCTGAATATCTTAATATAAATATAGCCAAATAAAACAATATTCAGGTAGTTACACAAATAATAAATTGCAGTGCAGCATGGATTTTATAGGTCATACATGAAGTTTAATAGGATCAATAAGTATATTTTTACCCGACTGCCAAGAAGGGTTATTTCTACATTGGTTAATTTTTGCTGACTGTACCTACTATTCCAAAATTTGAGAAGGCAGTTCAGAATAATTTCATCAAAAGTTATGGATTATGTTATTCATGTTTCATTGGAACACTTACCTACATTATTGTTGGTTAGAGTATCTCCCTAAAAGGGACAAGTCGTGTGGGTTTAAGTGAGTCGAAGGTCGAGGGGTCAAGGCCCACACGACTCTTAGTGCAACTCAGCAAGCGTCCGAGAGAGAAATCTGTTGGTCCCTGTGTATGCAGTTAAGTGGTTGCGACAGGACGCTCGGGATATTTACATTTTTTGATCCTTTTTTGGTAGGTATAATAATAGATATGTGTTTAATTAAAACTCTTACTTGTAAAAAATTGTATTACCTAAATGTATCGTAAAAAATACAACCCCCTTTTTTAAGTTGGTTAAGTATACCTACTAAACCTCCATAACGTAAAAAATACCTTTTTATTATTCTGTAAACCGTATCGAAATCGATCCAACAAATCGCGAGATTATGGTGAACGACCATAGGTACATACATGTCGAACAGTGAACCTCTTTTTGAAGTCGGTTAAATATAGACATAAAATTATTATTCATTACCTCAGAGTGCAATATCTTTTTCGCTGACTCTACAATGTATACCTAATTGTACCCGGCTATTACGAAGTTATGTGAATATTTTACATGTTTGTAATGGTTCGGTGTCAGACTTTTTTTTTATACCACTTAGGTGGCAGACAAGTGCACACGGCCCACACTGATGGAAAGCGGTTACCGTGGCCTATGGACGCGTGCAACACCAGGGGCGTCACACTCGCGCTGCCGACCCTGCAAAAACCTTCTAATGCCCTTCTTGAAGAACCCCATTATTGTAGCCGCCAGACTGCAATATTTTCAGGTAAAACTAAACTTATTATCATCCTTTTCCCTAAGATTTATTCTCGCAATATCAGCCATACCATAAGTATCTACGTCAGTAAAGTAGGTAATATTAGCAGTGCATGCACCCGGAGCGTTACAAAATGCAATATTGCTCGTTAAAGCCACTTGACCCGTAGGTCCCCTGTATACACAGGGTGTTTCATTACTACCAGTACTGTTATGAACAACGCTGAAAAGTTACATTGAAGAAATAAAGTGTGAGATTTATAATATAATATTTTACTTTCAGTGTTCATTTCCAATGTAAAAATGTTTTACAAATTTATAATTGTAGATCGAGTTTACCACTGTTGACAGAAATTCATGATCACTCTTTCTTTCTTTCAACGTGATCTAGGACCACCGCGATCGAAAGTGGGTTTCGCTTTACTCTACAATTCATTTTTAATTGGGCTTATTCCAGTTTTCCCCGTTGACAATGACCGTTGATTCTTGAACTTTTTGTTTTAGTTTATTTTTTATTAGTGAACAAAAAGTTCAATAATCCGCATCAACGGAGATTGTCAACGGGGATAAGTGGAATAAGCCTAGGAATTTTGCCTATCACCTAGGGAAACAACTGAAGTCTGACTGCTAAAGTTAAGTCAGTAAAAAAAGTCTGCGTTAATGCTTCGTCTATTGAAAGCTTCATTTCACCGGAGTCAATGTTGAGGTGGGTATGTTGTCAGACTCGAACCGACTTACTTTTGAAATTTGAATTGGCACTTCTCTTGGTAGCGTTATTCTGTTGGGCAACTTAAGATTCAATTTGAATTAAAATTACAAAATCAAAATAGGTGGACCGGTACATATTAGATGAGTGATTCTGAAGGTTCCATAACTACCTGGTATTATTATTTTGATTGTATCACAGCGACTACACTGTCTGATCACCTCAAACTCAAGAGAAATTCCTACGCAGGAGTTCGTCCGTTGATCAGCAAGTGTGCTGATTCGTAATTCGCAATTTAGCTTGTCTTGAGTCCCGAAGATCTTGAATAGGCCTCAAACACCCACGACCAGAATAAAATTAAGTAGGTAAACAATAGAATTTATAATCATCCTGTACAAATTTGACCTCCGGAGAGGTCGTGATCAAATACATTTAAACTTTATTACCTTCCATCGAAATCATGACTGTAATAATTACTCAATTTGTTAACAATTCAAACTTTAACATGAGCTCAGTCGCTCAGTGTAGACCTATTTATTAATATCAGACTTTATCTTGCTGTGAGAACCTTTTCCTTATTTTATTTTATATATTAGAACACTACTCAGTATTAGCTCACAGTTCAACACAATAATCATTAGGTTGCCAATAATAAGTGTTAATTTAGTTTCGTGAGAGTTGTGCATAAAAAAATGTTCAAGTAAAAGTTATCGTGTGAAGTACTTGTCACAAGTTCAGTAAATTTCTGGATTCTAATTGAAAAAAAAAAGATTGTTTCTTGTTAAAAAAAACTTGTGAATTTCTGTTATGAACAAGTTGTTACCTAAATTGGTGGGTATGAAATCATTTTTTTAAGTGTAAATGTTTAATTTAACTTTGAACCAACTCGAACATCATCTCTGGTCTTGTTGTCTCTTAGGTACTACATAGTAGGTATTATAAGGACGTTAATTTGCATTAACCTTCGTTAATATTATTTCGTTGCGCATCACACCGTCAAAAAGACCTCTTTTTTTGTATCGTGCGGAAATCCCCACGAATACAGGATCGACGCTCGGAGTAAAACCGACTAAAACCGCATGGTATCTCGCCACATTGGCCTACGTGAACGGGGAATCTGGTGCGCCCTAGAATGGATATCCCAGAGACCCTGACCGGCCTTGGCCGCCAACGTAGGCGACCCCAACATGTTGTTAGGGTATTGAATAATGAGAGGCGCGCGGAAACACAATGCGCTACTACCGCCACCTGCCCTAGCAGGAGCAGACCTAGCCAGCTTCTGCCAGGGTGACGGGTTAGCCACCCCAGGCCCGTCACCTTCAAAGAGACCTAAAAGTCTGACGGCAGCGCATCTAAAGTAGGTAATATGTTCAAGTTGTGTGGCGATACCTGTACGCTCGAAGTATGGCCTTGAAACGATTTTCTCTTATAATTGTGACCTTTAGTATTCAATAATGATCTTTGATATACAGAATGAAAGACTGCAGTTTCTTGATGCAGATGACTCATGACTTTGGGATTCAGTGATGGTTGTTTAAGTTTTGGTATCTTGATAATAACAGACTGGAGTTTACGGAATTGTGATAGCTTGTTTTATTTACTTAATGTACTTTAATAATTGGAATACGTCTTGCACCGTAGGTATGTATGGTGTGATGCCTCTTGAGGGTCATTATCAACAAGTGATTTTTTTGTATCATTTCGGTGAGATTTTTTTATAACAATGTTTGTTAAGATATTTTATAACGAAAATAAACTTTAATCTTATTTGTAACATATGCGTGAGTGGACATCATGTAACATCAAAACTTACCGAAATATTTAAGATTGAATTTTTAGGAGTCCACCGAAATGAAAAGTGTCCACTGAAATGATAAATCGTCCACCGAAATGACTAAACTGTGCACCGGAATGAAATTAGTCCACTGAAATGATACAGCTAAGGACGTCATTTATTTTTAGGAGGATTCCGTAGATTGTCTGAAACGAATCTAAATAAATTCCATAGAGATATCACTAGACTATATTTGTGATATTTATTAAATATAAGATCAAACTATTATATTAGAGAAATAAAAAAAAAAATTTAAAATCAAAAACCCGACTGCTTAAAAACTGAAAAGAAAAAAACAAGCACTTAGATTAATGTCCGGTGGTCTAGAAACATAACAACTGAACAGTCGGGATCCATTATTTTTTTAGTTATTTACATAGCTGCACGGATAGTAATAAAGTGCAAATAAATCTTTTATGGAGTTAATAATGTTCAAGTACTGAGTAGTATTATATTAGTATATTAGTATATATAGATTAGTATTATATTTTTGCTCATATCTCCGGTTCTACTCAACCGATTGCAATCAAACAAACGTAAGATTTTAAGTCTGACCAAGGCCTTTAAAACAAATAAAACCGCATTGAAATCCGTTCAGCAGTTTTTGCATCCATCGCGATCAAATATTTGTGGCTCCAAAAATCCGCCATTTTGATTTTCTAGAAATTTTAATATACCTGGTGTCAGTCCCACAATCACGACGAATCAAACAACACCTTACTTGTCAAAATCCGTCAAGCCGTTCAGGCTGTAGAGCGTGCAAGACAAATTTTCAACATTTTCTTTTTGGCGCCATAAGTCCGCCATTTCGATTTTTAGGAATTTTAATATTCCTGGTGTCACTCACACAATCACGACAAATCAAATGATACCTTGCATGTCAGAATTCGTCAAGCCGTTTAGGCTGTAGGCCGTGCCAAAGAAATGGACATACATACATACATACATACATAGTCTCGAAAAACATTACCCTCCTTTCTTCGGCAGTCGGGTAAAAAGTTAATTTTTTTGCGGAACGAGTGTTGTTTTTACTGGTAATAATAATAGTGTTTTGTAAGTAAAACTTCAAAATGTACTAAATCAACTCTCATATTTTTACGACACAATGATTTAATAAGATAAATTATAAAAATAATGTAAGTATGTTCAAAAGAGTTAAAGACTTAATCGTAAATATAACTAAAACATCTTAAGTTGAGATCACGTTATCGTAAATTATGGCAAACAGTTTGGCTATATAATCCAATTATGTACTTTCGAAAACTAATACTACCAAAACCTACAATATCTAGAATTATCTCACCAAAATTTTATGATTCAACCTTAGACTCAAGGATCTCTAAAATGTATGATTTTATTTAAATTTCATTTAGGTGGACTGTTATCCGTATTACAGTCCACCGAATCCACTGAAATGATAACACCGAGGTGATAAAAGTAATAACTTTTACATTTAACTCCGATATTACAATTATTATTAAAATGTCAACACTGCTGTAACAAAACATATCTTACGGCGAATTTATACCACAATTTTGAAATAAATTGAATGAACCTAACACGAGTTATAACGGCTACTGAAATGACATTATTTTTGTCCCCATATCACTGAAATGATATACTTACTTTTTGGCGGGCATCCACGATGATGTTGTGACGCGTTTGTGCGCTCCAACGAATGGAGGTGGACTGATTCAAAGTAAGGAAAGGCACGGGGAGCGCAAGAACGCTATGTTGACGAAGTTACTCTACTAAAACTTACTATCCACTGAAATGATAACTTTTTACAGGACAAAAGTAAATGTTTAATAAAATGTACAAGAAATAAGATAAACAAACAATATTAGTTTTTTTTTATGGGTCATATTATAATTTATTCATACAAAAGTCGATTTTAGTCCAAATATTAAATACAACTGCAGGATAAGATATTTTACGAGTGAAATTGGATTTAGGACAGGTCACCGTGATGATAAAATGTCACTTTGTAATTAATTTTTTTTATGTAATAGAGGACATTACTCAACAATTTTTTTTGCCATGGTAGAGAAGTACCTATTCTACTATAAAAACATTACCCTCCTTTCTTCGGCAGTCGGGTAAAAAGTAATCAAAACCGTAAAACCAACACATTGCACTACCGTTTTCAGGATTGCCGTGTATTTTTTTTGCTTTTGATAATCAGTAAAAGTTCAGCCTACCCATAACCACGAAAACGTAACGCTGTATGAAGATCAATGGTTACCGAAAATGCCAGGAAACCGATTCAGGAATCCTATTCTATTTCCTACTAATCACTCTACTAATATTATAAGCGTGAAAGTTTGTGGAGATGTTTGAATGGTTGTTATATAATCACGTTATAACAGCCAATGGAGTAGGTTGAAATTTTTTACAAGGATAAATTATAGTCTAAAATAATACAGACTCTGTCTGTAGTGCAGCGACTGCAACTGTTATAGGCTCACCCCCTTTAATGTAGGATTCAACTAAATTTAATGAACTCTACCTAAGTCTTTGAGAATATATATGCATGAGTGACCCATGACTTATACAAAAGCTATTACGATTATCAGCATTGACATTAAATTACCTACATTGACAACACTGGCCTTAAGTCTTTAACCTAAATAGTTTAGATTACATTTCACGATCACAAGATTACCTACAATTAAATAACAACTCTTAACTAGTTCATCGAATCTGTTTCGTTATTCTTAGGCACAGAACACACATAAAGCGACAGCGAGTCGGGCGAGTGTCGGTTTCCCATTCATCGCCGTTTTCTAACACATCCACATCTGGAGCACTCCATAACAGCCATGCTAAATCATACTTCACTATATAATATGTGAGCAACAAATACATACACGAGGATCTAAACATCAGCACGTTTAAACAGGAGATTCCTAGGCACAGTAAGCTAGTATATCAACACAAGTTATAGCAGTCGCTTCAATACCAATATCACACGGCTGATTGCGGCGGCATAATGTCCCTACGCTAATTGCCAGATTTATTAATTAAAGAATGTGACGAGAACTTCCGACAATTCTTTCTGTCAAGGTTCTCGCTTTCTGCTAATGCTAATGATAATAATATAATGTTTAGTGAAATGACAAATGATTGGCTTGATCAACACAGACTGCTTAGTTGCAGAAGGAAAACGAGAAAAAATCTAGAGCTCTCCGTATGTGATCGAAAACGATGATGAATATAAACCGACACGTGCCCGACCCGCTGTCGCTTTATGTGTGTTTTGTGCCCTACTCGCCTATTCCTTAGTGCGTCAAAAAGAGACAACAATATCCAATCACTCGTTGTTTTTAACAGAAATCCACAAACTCAAAAAAATCAATCCACACAATTCTTGTCTTAGACTTAGGTCTCATGATCAATATAGGGCCATGGGAAATATCAGACAATGTGTTTTCCCATAAATGTGAGGTATAGGCACTGGAGGCTACTCAGTCGATTCATATTGAGGAAACGAGTGACAACGCGTGCGCATAAAAAATATCAAAAGTTTGGTGGGAAATTGAAGGTGTCATGGCGAAAGCGGTAGTGTTCAGTTTTTTGAGGTAATTATTATATTTCTCTTACCTATGCCTATGCATATGTTTTCGTATCCTGCATGCATACCAACATAACACAGACTTGCATTCGACATCGATTCAACTGATTCAATTGCTTTCTTTCACTCATTTCGTATTTGTTTTGTAAGTTTTAGTATTGGCGCTTTATCACATTTTAAGTCCCTATTTATAACGTTGCAAGTTATCAAAATATAAATTTACTAGGTACCTATGTTATCATTATTTCAAATTACAATAATTATATTCCAGTGAAAATTCGGGGTAGGTACCTACATAGATCCTAAAAAGAGACGTTTAACAATAGTTTAGTTTACATAATTAAACTCAGTCGGTTCAGGTCGGTTCCTATAATTTGTGAAATAAAATTCGCTCTTATTGTTTTTTTTTTACTATTCGAGTTTCTAACAGAGGCCGAATGGATGCCTAAAAGTCACCGTCACAGACATTTAATTTAAATTTCGCGCCCATCAATAATTCTTCCTATTGTTTTTTAATGTTTATCCGATTGAAAAGTTTAAAAACAAAACAATGAGGTTCATTAATTAGCTGTTAACATTGTCATGTCATGGATAGAGTTGAAACGGTGTTTGCGTACGATATCATGATGGTAATGAAAAGCGAAAAGTTTTTGTTTGACTATTTATTTTACGTTTGTATAGCATTTTATAATACACTAGATGGGCCCGCGACGTCACTTGCATTGATTTAGATTTTTGTGGTTTAATTTTAATTGCGCGGAATTGTAATTCTTTTTTTAAATAGAAGTATAGTGTACGGCATCTAATTGGCAAGATTTTGGAGTAGTGTGGGCCCCACTACTCCAAAACCTTGCCAAGTTAGATGCCGTACACTATACTTGTTTCTATGTGACGTATTTTCCCACAAACACTAGTGCACTATAGCTTATTGAAAGGCCCGTCCAAATCGGCCCAGCCGACGCAGAGATTACCATTATCAAACAGAAAAGACAGACAGCCAGACGACCAGACAGACAAAAATTTTTAAAATTGCTGTTTTATAATTTATTGCTAAATACGCAATAAACTTATATTATGCATTTATTTAAAACCCGTTATTTTAATAAGTATCGCAAACCGACACTTCAATTTTATTTATTTGTATGGTGATGTATAGAAGATACAAGAATGGCAAGGCTGTGTATGACCAAGGTCAACTTCTGGATGAACTGGTTACGGAACGTTGCACTTTGTGTTGATTGTGTACAGTATCTAGTGTCGAGTGTATCTTTAAAACTTTCGCGTTCCATGATATACAATAATGGTAACGGTAATCACTCAGATAATAGGGACCCTGTGTGTACATGTGCCGGTATATGGAGAAAGGAAAATAGAAATAATATCGAGAATGTGCGGGTGGATGAATAACCTGCTACCTCACGGATTTGATCGGAGGGCGTTCACCACTGAGCCAGTCAGCCTGGATCACGGCAAGTGTAACCTAGTTGAAAAGCCAGGCAATCCAAAGGTATGTTATGTATACCTATATACAGTATACAGTATACCTATACCATGATTGTCTTGATTCCCGTTAATATTATTGTATGTCGAGTTAGAATTTCTTCTAGGACATGGTGGGTTTCCTCACGATGTTTTTCCTTCACAGTCAGCAGATGGTAATCATGTGATTAGCACATTATAAATTACTCAAAGTGAAATTCACATTGGTACTGTCGGGCCGGATTCGAACTTGATACCTTTGAGTAGAGGCCGCGTCCTTATCCATTCGGCTATCAATAATTCTATTTATCATTTCAACCTGAAAGATATCGGCCCTGTCTCATAGCAAAAAACGTTCTCTCTATGAAGAGTAGGTTGTAGGTCAAATTATTTATCGATGAATTCCTTAGTGGTCAGCCTCGTTAACTAAGAGGTTTCAAGATCGCTATCAGTTTACAAAGAGGCTAGTTGAATCTTTGCTATGTGTACTTGTCGGCGTCTACTCATACGATAGGTACTTGGGCGGTCAAGTACAAGGGCGAAATTCTGATAGTTTCGGATTAGCAAAACAGTGTCTGTGTCAGCATCGCATTGTCAGGGTATCTTGGCCGTGTACCTACCTATCAACGCCTCGATTCTGCTAAAGACAAACCACTGACATACCACTGACATACCACTGACACTCTAAAAAATGCCATTTAATTGTTGACTTTATTGTTATCATGTAAAGTCTAAGGTCAAATGATATTCTGTAGAGCGAATGAAAAAGTTAAATGAATTCTTTTCATTTAATTTTAGACTAACTGTATAACGGTAAAGTCTACAATTAAATAGCATTTTTAGAGTGTCAGTGGTATTACAGTGGTTTGCCTTTAGCAGAATCGAGGCCCAGATAGGTTCAAAATATTGTGGCTACGGGTTAAACCACAGTATTACAATACCTTCGGTTAGATTTGGGTATAAGTCAGCAAAAATAATTATGTAGAAACTAAAGTGTATGTGTTGGGTATTACTTAAGTTTTATGCTTATAGGTAGAAATAAACTACCCCTACTTCAGAAGTAGTTTTAAATTATCGTGACCCGTAATGCCGTGAAAGATGTTGTGATTATGAGACTACACTGATATGCTGACATGGTTTGAATAGATTAATGATAACGTAATACTATTAAACTCGATTACAAAAATACTTCTTAATCTATTAGATTAATTGATTTAATTTAATGTAAAGATAGTATGAACAGTTAGTATTCATCAACTCATAGCAGTCATGTCATATCATAGCAGGCTTACTGCTATATTCTGGGTCATTTTTGACCTGAAGCTTTCAAAGTATCTTTCTGTGTACCTACTGTGTTTCATGGTTGACTAAGCACTCCCAAATGAGATAAAGGTGAAACGATAAAATAGAAATAAGCATTTTATATTATACTAGCTGTTGCCCGCGGCTCCGCCCGCGTGGATGTCGAAATCCGTTTCAAAAACTATCCTATCTCTCAAGTTGGATCAAACTGCACATGGTGTGCGAATTTTATTATAATCGGTTAAGTGGTTTAGGAGTCCAATGAGGACAAACATTGTGACACGAGATTTATATATATTAAGATTTTGTAGGTACCTACTTTGTAAATAATGTACTGAGTATAGAGGTAATAATATTAAATACGGGATTAACAACTTGCAACTTGATCTTTTGTATGACCCCGCGATAAATAAGTAATTTAATTAAAATAAAGTTGCATTAATCTAATTAATTTTATCAACTTTTATCAAAAGGAATGACTGTAAATTCCGTTCATTAGGTATAGCCCTCGATAAGAGTACCTATATATAATATATGTGCATATATACCTATATATACAGCATGTAACGAAACCCCTGTCCGATCAATGTAGGGTACACACACAGAACAAAGAAAAATCATTAGGACACAGGTATCCTAAATACACAATCATTTATATATGAAATTCTAGTATATTATATTCTATATATGTATGTATGTGTTCCCTTTTTGTTTGTTTCGTCCCCTGCTCACTACACCGCCGTGTAACCTTGTGTGTTACCAATATAACTCTTCATAATAAGAATTCTATAGTGTTACCATTATATTAGGTAAGTTCTTTAATTGGCCTTAATATAATTGCAACTTTTGTGGTATCATTTTAGTAACTTATTTTATAATAAAAAAGATTAGTTGTAAAACAGGGAACCAATCATGACCTTGTCCATATCTATAGTTCAAGAGCTGTACAAAAACATAAAAGAAAGTCGTGTTAGTTACACTATTTATAACTCAAAAACGGCTGAACCGATGTGGCTGAAAATTGGTGGGGCGGTAGCTTAGAACCAGGAGACGGACATAGGATACTTTTTATCCTTTATTTTTGGAGTAGAGAGTGGAGTGTAGTGGAGAGTGGAGTGGAGTGGCGAGTGAAGTGTAGAATGCCGTGTAGAGTGGAGTAGAGTGGAGAGTCGTTTAATTGGTGGCGAAACCGACTTCCACGCGACCGAAGCCGCAGGCAAAAGCTAGTAGGTAATATATAATTATGAAGGTATGCATACTTCGTACCATACCATACCTATAAGTAACGTCACAAGTCTGTCTTAATACTGTCTAGTACTTAGTACTTAAATGTACCTACATCAATTTTAAACCCCCTTTATCTGAGTTTTACCAAGACTGTCCTATTACGACAGGATTTCACCGGAATTCATATCAAAATAAGATGATTGTAAATAGACCAAAAAAATAGCTCGCTGAGTTTCTTGCCGGAGTCTTCTCAGGCCTGGGCTGCGTTACGAACCGGCGTTGTCCATTTGTTTAGTATTTTTAAATATTTTTAATTTTGACGTTTTGTAAGTGCCGCGTTTAATGGTCTATACAGAATAAATAATTTTTGACTTTGATGAAGTTAAAATAACTAAAAGATGGACTGAAATATCTATACATATAATAAATGTATAATATAATAACATTAACATTAATTTGTTTCTTTCCAGCTTAGCGATTATCTTCATCGGTAGTGCAAATAGTCAAAGCATGAATGTTACTACAAATGGTACAGGCATTTGCAGTGGAGGACAATTCAAATACGTCGCAGATATGAAGGAAGGTTTGAAAGGATGTGTCGTGATTGTAGGGTACCTGGAGCTTGTGTTTAGAGCAAGGATGAATAATTTTAGTGACACACAATTTAACGAACTAAGAGAGGTAACTATGGAAAAATACATACATACAAGTCACGCCTTTTTGGCAGAGACAACATCTTTCCACTTGCTACGATCTTGGCATACTCCTTTCGCTACTTCAACTTTCATAATTGTTTTCATACACGCACGGCGGTTGCGGGTACTCTTGACCTGGCCTTTCTCCAATACGTCCTGGATCTGATTAGAATTATGTACATTGTAGGTACGCTTGGGTCTGGAAAAAACATTTTATACATCAATACCACTCATCCAAAGTCAGTTGATTTTGCATTTTCGCTGCCGACCTTTGAGGGGGGAGGGTTGGGAGGTTTGAGGGGGGTTGGAGACGGCGATTGGGGGATGAGGGGGGATTGTGAGCTCTGGCTACCCTACTTATTATTATGGCCGTGGTCTACGCAGACGGACTACTCAGTTCGGACGGGAGATACCGTCATGTCTTACCTGCTTGACTTATTATTTTATCATATTTCAGATAACAGAATACTTGGTAATCTACAGAGCGAATGGCTTGGAGTCCGTGGGTCAACTCTTCCCAGCGTTGACAAGAATTCGAGGAAATAGGCTGTTGGCCAGTTACGCTTTAATTGTATACGATAACCCGAATTTGAGAGAGGTAAACCTACCTTGCTTATCTTTTTTTTCATATATGGATACCCCCTCTGGTGTCCTATCTAACGATGAGGTGGGTATGTCGAGCTCTAACCGATTGAAAGCGCACGGTCTTTCGTCGCACGTCATCGGCCTTTGTGGCTATGTATGGCAAATCTATTGGACTTTAGGTGGATATCTATGGGACTCCGACCACTATTTGCCACCAACATAGGCGACCCCGATGTATTGTTTATAAATTTATAACAGAGTTTCTTAATATTAAGTAAATTAAAGTTGGGGTTCAACACATAAATATAATATTTGATTACCTACGACAAAACTATTCATGAAAAAATATAAGCACCTATGTCCAAAAGTCAATTATTCGCTATTGGATATCTAAAAAATTTGCATATAGATAGTATTCCGAATGGAATTTCTGTAAAAATCAAAAGTTACTGTTTACAAGATAGAATAGATATGATAATAAATTTTCACAAATAATATTATGACATTAATACTGGTAGCAAATTAGAGGGCACATGGGATGCAACTAAGATTTTCAGGGCTTAAGCAAACCATAAATGCGAGTCGGTTCCAGAGTACATCCTCGGGGTGCAACCGGGATTGGTCCTTGGTTGAAGAAAGCAGAGCGGAAACAAGAGGGCAGAGGGCCAATTCTCGTAATTAAAATATATTCAAAATTCAGCCACAGTCTAGTATCGATCTCATGTCACTCTCTCAAATGTCAAAGAAGATATTATTTTGGCTATGAGCTTTTTGGACATTTAGAAAATCGGCAGACATTTTATGAGAATTGGTCCTCTGATTCCAATTGATGATTTCAGATTGCTCTCTACAATTTGCTGAAAATCGACAGAGGTGGAATAATAATGTGGGACTCGCCACAGGCATGCTACGTCGATACGATAGATTGGAGGGTCCTGGCACCTAAAGCGAGACACGTCATTAGTCCGTCAAAGGCGCAGGTAGAATGCAATGTACCATGTAATTGTATAACTTACGCATCAAAGAGCCACTGCTGGACGAACAAGTAGGTACTTTTTAAATATACATGATGAATTTTTCAAAGCTTATGCCCAATCGGCCCCACTATAACGTCCCCCACTGGGGTTCGATGAGCCCCAGCGGGGGACGTTTAGCGGTCCCCGTTGCGAAAAAGCCAAAAGTTTTCTTATCGACCCCGAAGCGGGGCCGGTTGGGATAAAATTTAAAATTTTGTCGCAACGAGCCCCCTGGAGGACATTATAGCGGGGCCGGTTGGGAATCAGCCTTTTTCAACGGGATGTGGACGGTCAAATTCGAAACAGGAATAGCGAATAATATGCTCTAAAAATGTTGACTAGGATTAATGACTTTTTAAAAATCGAATGATGCAGTTTTAGTTTCTATAAAAATTGGCACTGACACTCCTTCGCGCAATTTTCACTATTTCTTATACGAGTAGTTTAATATTTGACCATGACAACCAGCCACGCCCAGTTGAAAAATTCACGTTAAAAAATTTCTGTAATATTCCATTCAAAATGTCTCTAGGTGACTTTGGACCCAAGTGCAATGGTACTTTGGGTCCAAAGTCAAGTAATTCCTTTGTGATCAAGACGAAGACAATTGATAAAAATTTTCAACCAAGTTAAAAAAAATAAAAATATTTCTATCTTGCTCGTTACAGAAAATGCCAGCTTTTCATAGAAGAAGAGAAATGTCATGATCAATGTCTTGGCTGTCGCAAAACTGCAAAAGATGTTTGTTTTACGTGTCGGAATTATAATTACCAATTTCAATGTGTTTCTGAATGTCCACCTGGAACGTATGTATGGGTACCTATATACTAAGATTCTTCCTTCCTTCAAAAAGTTCCTTCAAAAAGAGTACGAATAGTATCAAAAAGAATAGCCTTGTGTGATACTACGTGTACATAATTAAAGTATTCCCATATTTCTGTCATTCTTTCTTTCTACTACAATTACAAGACATCGACTTAAACTTTTACATAACATAACATGACATAAACTCACGCCTATATCCCCGAAGGGGTAGGCAGAGGTGCTAGCACCCACATTTCGCCAGTTTATGTTTAGGTCCCAATGTAATAGGTGGCGGTAAACTTTTACCTAAATAATTTAAATAGAAGACTTGACTGATGTATTTGATAGTATAGGATTTTGTATCATTCCACAACTTTTGGTATTCATGTTTCAGAATTCTTCTGGTTGATAATCAATACTGCATAACAAAGCAAGAATGTTACGATCTCCATCAAATTGTTTGGAATAACACCTGCATTGCCGAATGTCCTATAGACTACAAAATTAGTAAGAAAAAATCAGAGCCTACTTGCGAACCTTGCACTCATTGTGAAATGGTTAGTAAATAATTTGCATTATTTCCATAAAAGAACCTGATTCAACGGACCAAATTAAAATGGAACCACACGGGAAATGCTGAGTTTGACTAGGTAATCGTTGAGATTGATATTATAGTGGTTGGTCATGAGTTGGTAATAAGGCTACCCAACTCTTCTGTCTTTGTGACATAGGTGTGGTACTTTCTGAAGCAGCCGTGTCTGTCCGAGTATCTACAATATTACATGCATGTATGCGTATCCAGCTGCCTTCGCCATTTTTGGTAGTAATTTAGTTACTTTGTTTATTAACACTCATTATAGCTAGTTAACGATAGATACAAGTACCTATTGATTAAGTTCAGCTTCAATAAATAATTTCTTATTTCAGAACTGTTCCAGTTTGACGATACATTCTTTAGGGACCATCCAAAATGCAGAACGATGTGTTTATGTAAATGGTTCTTTAACAATCCGTATAAGATACATTGGGTACGCTATGGACGAGCTCAAAAAATATTTAAATAAAATTCAAGAAGTGTCCGATTATATAGCAATAGAATCTTCGGATGTTATAACCTCTTTAGATTTTCTATCGTCTCTTCGCGTGATCAAAGGCAATCAATTAAAGGATAATAAATACAGTTTGTTTATCCACAATAATATTAATTTACAGACGTTATTTACTCCAGAAGTAACAAAGAATCTGTTAATTAAAAACGGAACTGCATGGTTTCAGCAGAATCCGGTTCTGTGTATGAAAATTATTGATGAAATAAAAGATCGCTTTCCAGTTCGCCCAAATGATTTAGATATTCCTCTAGGTTCTAATGGGTATCCTGGTGGATGCGAAGTGCCTGTTAATTATACTATTACAGCCAGCAGTGAAACAACTATTCAGATCAGATTTTCTATAGATGACTATGATAGACATTACACAGCGTTGTATGTACGGCTGTCACGAGATGTTAACTCAAAAGCAGTTCCTGAGAATTGCTGTCATTTTGAATGGCATACCGTCGATATTAAAATTAATAGCAGTCAAAATTTCAGCGATATAGAACTAAAAAATTTAGTACCAGCATCCACTTACGCTTTTTGTGTAGAAATCTACAATCCCAAAAACCGTCAACTGAGTAGAAGTAATATAGTTAACATCACAACTCTTGTAGGAACTCCTGAGCCACCTTTTATCCTTGAATTAGTCGCTTCTTCATCGAATCTTGTAGTACTGAAGTGGACTGACCATGAAAACTATATTGAACATATAAAAGATTACGAGTTAGAAGTTGAGCTGCTAGAAATGAACCTCAGAGAATCTATGATAGATTATTGTATATTCAATGATGATTTTTTTGAAGAAAACGATATTCGCCATGCTGTCGTTAGAAAACCACCTCCAGCATATAAAAGGGACTGTGAAACCATGTGTGGCATACTTTCCTCATTTACGCCTGGAGCTATTGCAGAAGAATATTTTGAAGTGTGTGATGAGAATTTCAGCTGCAGTGATACTGAAGAGAAAGTAATCACAAACGAATCAATTCACCAAAACTATGTTCGGACCTTATTTTTAAACTTAGATGGACCTAGAACCAGCTATCAAGTTGCCGACTTGGCTCCATTTAGTGATTACAGGTTTAAACTGAGATCATGTGTTGAACATCAATGTAGTAGATCTACTCGAGGTACTGTCAGAACACTTCGGTCCATGAATGCTGATGTAATTTCGAAAGTAACTGCTAATGCAGATGAATTGGGTATTGTAACAGTCAAATGGGAAACCCCAAAAATAAGTAACGGTCCAATATTAAGTTATTATGTTGAAGTTTTACCTAAGGATTACATGAGTAATATCATGCCTCACGTCATGTGTGTACAATGGAATGAAACAACTGCTGTTGTTAAATCAGTGATAACAGCCAAATATATAGTAAGAGTCTGTCTCAGGACTCTTGCTTCAGGTAAGAACTGCACTAGTTGGCAACCAGTCCTCGCACCTAAATCACCTACTGGACTACCTATTTCTAAAATGTATCTATTATGGACAGGTGTTCTTTGTGGTATTTTAATGTACATTGTAACATGTCTAGTAGGGTGTTTAAGGATTCAGAGAAAAGTGAAGAGTGATACAATACCTTTAGTTGACACGACGTCTTCGTATCGTGTAGAGAGCGAGCCACCAGCCCAGATGTTGTCAGATTTTATGCTATTCCATACAATGCCTATAGAGTTATAAAAGGATTGTGATATTATTGTAACATTTTGTAGAATATTAGATTATATACTGTATACAAGAAAATTGGTCAGATTGAACGAAAACATTGTATTTCCAGTTAATTAATGGAACACGAAAGAGTTAATTAATGAAATCATTAATTAACTCTTTCGTGAAAGAAAACAAAATGTTTCCTACCTCAAATGAGGTAGGAAACATTTTGTTTTCTTTCATTATGGGTTTTTTAATAACAACATTTTTAAATTTTTATTATGGGTTTGATTACTTTTAATTGTAAGTGTTTTTAGTATCGAATATAAATATAAATTTTAACCTCGCATTTTTTGATATTAAAACGTAAACATTGTTAATAACGGGCATTTTATTTATAAAGTTAAAACTCTCTGTTCATAAATATGCGTATAGAGTATTTTATTTGGTTGAAATCGGTTTACACTGAAAACCAATGCTTCAAATGGAGTTATTGGGAAAATATAAGCAATTTATAGTTTCAGAACAATGTAAGTATATTAAATATTCAGCTGCAATAGGCTTATTATTTTACCGCGGGCTTTAGCTACATGAATATATTCCTTGTAGTTTTCGATAAAATGGGCTACTAAATCTCTTCTCATGGACGTCGTTAGAGTAAACTTTTCTTCGTAAGCAAGTATGAGAAACTATCTTCACGTATGTCAAGGCATTTTTCATGGCTTGTTATTAAAATTATATCCATTCAAACATTTTCAGATTTACCATTTTACTGGTGGTAGAAATTTGATGGCACAAATTTATCACAAAATTCGGCCGGATAGGGTAATCCAATCTCGGTTGGATTGCGTTCAGGGGTCAGCAAGTACATAGCCGGGCCAGGAGGGATTGTGGTCGCAGCACTAGTGGGACCGGAGTGCTGGGACGACAATCCTCTTTAGATGAGGCCGTCAAGCTGAGTGCCACCGTTGTTAACATGGTACGTGTACCTATATAATGGTGACCCTCTTTTCTGAGACTTTACCTTCAGCTTACCATCAGGCGAAGTGAATTTAAATTGACGTGTCCTATATATAAAACTAATTTTAACATCTAAATGGAAATCATTCTGTTTGTGAAAAATAGTTCCACGCAATAAATAATCCTTTATATTTTTCACAACGAGTTGTATTGTGTACCTATACGAGGTATTTCATAATGACCTGCGTCGCGTCGATGAGAGACTTTTGTCCGCAGAGGACAAAATTTCCCCCGAGAACTCGCAGATCCAACGCACACGGCCCACAAACATTTGTTGCTCGGGAATTTAGGGATGGACACGCTATGGTGGGTTATTTACATGAAAACGGTTTTAATAGAGAGTACGGTTTTAGCCATTTTAATTGATTTTTTCGGAGACTCATCCTACACTTTTGTTTATCAATATTCTCGGTTGTTGAGATGTTCTTCCTAAGCGCTGATTTTAATCTTTCGCAAAGAACGAAAAATTACGCGGAAAAAGTCCCTCGTATGCGCTGGCCATAAGAGTTGTTGAAAGCTGGAGTTGGGCATTATAAGTTAAAAGCAAAGTTACTAAAGGTAAATGTAATTACAAAATGTATGACAAATGCACTGCGAACGAAATAATGTGTGAGGCTTTTATTTCTGGAATTACGGTCATTATGGCAATGAAGTAGGTATGATATTCAAGTGAAACATTTGTGTTTTTGTAAGTAAAGGAAGTTTTAACAAAAATATTTGGCAAATTATGAGTTCCGTAGAGCTGTTTTTATGCCACTTAGCGGGCAGACAAGCACACGGCCCACATGATGGGAAGCGATCACCGTGGCCTATGGACGTGTGCAACACCCACGCGCTGCCGACCCTGAAGGTCATATATTTCGCTTTTTAATTTTTTATATAAAAATGTGTTTTTATAATACGGCAAGTCCACTACAGAGACATCTTACTTTATTATATTCCGAATAATCAAGCAGCCAGCGCGTAGAAATGCTTGCGTTTAATTAGTCCCGTAGAAGATCTGTCGGGTTGAGATAAGGTATTTTGCGTTTAATTGCCAAACGGTTGGACGAATATTGTCTTTATTATTAGGATTTAGGCAGTTATGTGCGTATATCCATCGTTTGGAAGGGCAATTATACGGTGAATTAGGGCTCGACGTGACGTCATGTGTACCTAAATCTCTCCGAAAGGGTGGACTGAATCAACACTTAATTTAGGTTTATCTATAATATTATAAAATTCTAAATGAAATGTGTCTGTCTATTAGAGATATTAAAAAAAAACTTGGGTTAAGAATATTATTAGGTATATGAACGATTCTTAACACAAAAATATTTATTTGAAATTCTTGTCTGTTTATTTGTTTGTCTCTAATAATGAAATTTTGGGACAAATTAGCTAACTTTTCCTAACGATTTAGACGGGTAAAAGAGAATACTCAGAACGGGACTGGAACATACCTATTTATTTATTTCACGTACAAGCAGTCGATTTTTATGTCGTGTTTATGGCTACTTTCATAAATAATTAATTAGATAGATGTAGCGAGTATAAACCTAAGCGTGTATTCGAACGCGCGGGTCAGAGTAGGTAACCAACGCGCCCCGCCACGCCCCAGACGGCCAAGTCGAGAACTAGCTCGCGAGTCGCCGCGAGACACGTTTGCAACCGAAAACTGTGTTCTTTATGTAATATAAATCTAATCTGTGTGTTTCCCGTTTGTCTGTACTTGTTTTACCACGTAATACATTGTTTGATCGTGCACCGGACCTTTTATTATATAAACCCTGAGAACAGTAAAAACATACCAACTTACCTTCTCCATAGTGACGCCCAACTCGCGGGCACGAGCAAAAGTCGTGTGAAAATCAAAAGTGCAGTATCCTATCGCGTAATTACAGTGTCAGAGTTACAATTCCGATAGTGAAATCAGCGGGAACTATCCACAAATAGTGCAAAACTCAGTTGAAATACACCTGGGCGAGTCCATTTTTCGTCGAACGGTTCGACAGTGGGCGAGTCCAAGTGTGTGTTGCGAAGAACGCGTGATTGCGGCGACAAGTTACAACGCGACGAGCTTCTACCGACGAAAGGTCGTGATACCATCCGTTTTACCCTTCACCTATCCGTGTCTTCGTGCGAGTAACAGTGAATATACCTAGGTATAGTACCTACTCATCCTGTTATCATGCCGCCGCCGAAAACACGTGCCGCTGGGAAGAGCAATGATGAATCGGATGCCGAGACTGTTGAGTCTGAGGCTACAGTCGCACCGTCGTCAAACATAACCATGACCGAGAGTATGCTCGAAACTCTCGTGCTCAACATCACGAAAAGCCAAGCAGAGGCAAACCGTCATCTTATAAGCTGTATACTGACTGATACTCAGCGAGAGCAGTCGCCGCCGCACCCATCAAGACAGAGTTCCGTGAGCCCGTGTGCAAGCGACGTGTCAGGTAACTTCTCGCAGTGTACGGCGCGATTCGACGGGTCGACGAGGGATGCAGAAGTGCTAGAGGCTTTCATCGACGCCATCGAGGTGTACCGGGAGTGCACGAATATCAGCGAGGAACACGCTCTGAGAGGGCTACCGATGCTGCTGGTCGGCGACGCCGCCGTGTGGTGGCGAGGCGTAAAAGCGACAGTGACGACCTGGCGCGACGCCCTACAACGACTTCGTGGCATGTATGGCGTGCCACGCCCCGCCTATAAGATTTTTCGTGACATCTTCGCGCGTGAACAGTGCAGTGAACGTGCCGACGTATTTATATGTAAAATCCGTGCGTTGTTGTCTAAGCTACCGTATGAGGTACCAGCAGTGATGACTCTAGATATAGTGTATGGACTTCTAGATCATAGGATAAGGAAAAGAGTGTCTCGCGACGCGGCGAACGACCTTGAACAGCTGATTACTAAGGTCAGGTTAGTTGAGGAGTCTTTGGCGGAGGTGAGTAATACCAATCTAGTTAAAACCGCGACCGTTAACCCCCTCGCCGCGCGCTCGAATACACGCCATAACCCTGCGAACGCCGCGGGTGATTCCCCATCTGAACCGACGACGTCAGCACATAGGTCAATGACCGACTCGCGTGCATCTGACGCGAAAAGTAGTGATAACGATGGTACTAAAAAGGTTAGACCGAAGTGTATTTACTGTAAGCGGTTTGGCCACACAGTAGATAATTGTAGACACACTAAAAAGGACACAACCGAAGTAAATAGTAAACCTGCGAGTACGGAATTACGTTGTTACGGATGCGGTCAGCTGGGAGTTATTCGTTCGAAATGCAGCAAATGCAAAGGTTCGTCCGACATGGGTACGCTTGATATGAGTGTACCCAGCACGAGTGGGTTGGATTTTTGTACCTCTCGTTTAGAGGACAACGACGACTTACGGCCTCTAGTCGAAATAGAGGTAGTGCAACGCAAGGGTGTAGCTATTTTAGACACCGGGGGCAACTCACTCTATCGCAGGTCCTATGTTGTATCGTTTACTCATAGATGCAGGTGTTACTTTCAAACAGGCTGTCCGTACGATAGGGTTAGCAGATGGGTCTAAACGCGTGTGCACTACACTTGAAGGTGAGGTAAACGTGAGTTTAAAAGGTAGAACTATACCTACCACGTTCTTAGTCCTACCCGAAGCTCGAACGCGAACTCTATTAGGTAGAAATTTTATTTTCAAGGCGAGTATTATAATGAACATACCGCAAGGTCGGTGGTGTTTCAACGAAAAACCAAACTACTGGTACCCCTTCATTACTCAATTCAAATTACCCGCCACCACCGGTGAGAGGAAAATAATGAAGGGTGATGAAACGCGCCGCATGCTTAGGGGCGATGAAGGCCCTAAATTGACCACGAGTCAAAGTATCCAGCTGAATGGTCTGCTGTTGAAGAGGGCTGACCGTTTTGCGGAGGAAGGCCCACCGTTAAAGTATGCTACTCGCCATATCGCACACCCCGTACAACAAAGGAGTATATACACATATGCAATTTTTTTTTTATTTCGCCAATCGATGTAAAATACTTCGACACATGTTCTATATTTTTTTCGTAATTTTCCTTACAAAACTAAGAAAATGGTTAAGAAAAAACACAAAAGCTACTTCCTTAAGAAATATCATAATTAACTGGCAAAAAAAACGTAAATATAATTGCTCGATGCATAATTTATTCAGACCATTAACAATATGTACGTAATCGCAATCCAGTCTTTATTGCTCAGGCCAAATTTAAAGATATGCACTCGTAAGTTTACTTACTCCTTTATTGCACGATATATTTTTGAATAAATTTTTCGTAACTTCACTTAAGCGTCACTGTTAAACTTATTCTGAAACGTATGTGTACTCAATCCTTTATAATTTTATAGATTACTAGCTTACCCGCGCGCGTCTCCGCCCGCGTGGATGTTGGCTGTCGCCACCAAGTCTTTTTAAGCCTTGGTAAACAGTGGTAGGTAGTAGATAGTTCTGTCAAACCCTTCAAGGTTCCTTACAGTTCCGTGCATCGCGACAGAAAGTCGTTTTCGTCGTTTTTTGGTGATGTGGGTAAAGGTACGGTCTCTGCATTTTTCCTTTCGCAAAGGAGGTAGGACATGACGGTATCTCCCGTCCGAAATGAGCAGTCCAACTGAGTACCATCCTCCATCAGGTGGGCCGTGTGCTTGTCTGCCACCTTCGTAGTATAAAAAAAAGTTGTGCCAACGGGAATATGCTCTTTCTTTTTTCGAGCGAAAATTCCCTCGAGCTTCACTTCACCGGAGCCAACGTTGAGGTAGGCATGTCGGACTTCAACCGATTAAAATCACAAGGTCTATCGCAATATTGGCCTGTGTGATCGAGGAATCTGGTGTGTCCTAGTAAGAATATCCCAGAGACCCCGACCGGTTCCAGCCACCAGCACTGCCGACACCGACATGTTATTAGGAATCTAAATCTGCTTCAAAGATATTTCATCCATCTACCCTGGGTACTTTGCCAGTGTGCGAATTGGCGATGTGTCCACGGAGCAGCCCCAACAGTGACGCTCGGACGTCAGCTCCTTTCCCATACAGTACAGGAACTCACCAGAACAGCCATGCTCAGCGAGCACCTGCATCACCTGGCAGGAGGGGCTATCGTTTCGCCCCTCCGATAATTTCTTCATAAACGGTCTTACCACCACAATCGTGGCCTGCCCTACGCTTGATTACCCAAGTCGTTCTTTCCATTCCATCTAACGGAACTGGGATCGCTGCACCTCGATTTCTCTTGTGGCAGACCTCAAACCTTTATGCACAGGAAGTATCCTGTAAATAATGTCGAAATATGCTGCCTGAATTTTTAAATTTGCTTGCATTGATTTGATTTTTTCATAGCTTCAAGACGTGCAGACCTAAATATTTCATGCTAGTTTCGACTTAATTTCTCCACGCCTATCTACATAATGATAATATTTTTGTGTGGTGGCTAACTACATACTCAGGTATTATAGATTTTTTTCTACATTTGTACTATACCTTGCTTTACACCAAATTAGATGATTTTATATCAGCGGAAAGTACTCTTTAGAAGCATTTAATTCCTTATATAGCATCGTCTTCTAACATAATATATCTTCAGCACGAACCAATTGATGCCTCTATGTGTTCCTGAGAAAGAGGCCTTGACAGACGGACAGAAGGACAACAAAGAGGTCCTATAAGAGTTGTTTTTTCCTAATAAGGTATATAAACCCTAAAAATAAATATATATTCTCTTTGTCTTTTAGCAATAAGAAACAAAGTATATTACTCTATGGAAATTTAGACAAAGTCACTTTTAGTTCAAAAAATCCAAAAAATCATAGATCATGAAAATCTGTTCAGCCGTTCTTGAGTTCTAACAAAAGCACGTTTTTGAAACATTTTTAGGGCTTTAGGGTTTGAATTTTAAAAAATCCTTTCTTAGTACACACATACGCATCAAAACACAGACATTCTGCTAATTTCAAGTCTCTACGACCAGCGGTTTAGGCTGTGCATTGTCTCTAGGTCAATCAGTCAATCAGGACTTTGAGTTTTAGGCAATGATATTGGTTTTAGGTATCTATAAAATGTATTGATTATTGTAGGTACCTGATTAATTGACGTGCTGTAGTATAATTATTATGTAAAAGTTACTTACCACAGTTTTAAAGACCGTTGCGTGCCATTCTGATTTTGTTATTGTTTAAATATAGCTATGGTTGTGAAAATATAATAATAAGAATTCATATTTTTCGTTTTGTAACTTTCATAGATGTAAGAAATTGCTTATAGTTAGCAAAATAAGTACAAAATAAAGAATTATTAAAAAATATCTATACTTCTGTACTAATATTAGAAAGAGGTAAAGTTTGTGTGTTTCTTAAATTGTAAGGGGTAATCTCGGGATTTACTGAACCGATTTTAAAAATTCTTTCACCAATAGAAAGCCACGTCATTCGTGAGTGTCGTAGGCTATATATTTTATTGGAAAACTGGAATTTACACCCAGCGAAGCCGGGTCCCGGGTCGCTAGTATATTATAAAGAGGTAAAGTTTGTGTGTTTGTATATTTGTTACATTGTAAAGGGTTATCTCGGGATCTACTGAACCGATTTTAAAAATTCTTTCACCAATAGAAAGCCACGTCATTCGTGAGTGTCATAGTCTATATTTTATTGGAAAACTGGAATTTACACCCGGGCGAAGCCGGGTCTCGGGTTTCTAGTAATATATATTTATAATCTCGTTGTATTCCTGCAATTAATCACCAAACTCTTTTTGATATATTGTACAGTAGTTGTAAAATCATAACAAATTAGATACCCACAATTCTCAAATTAAAATGTAAAGTTTTTTTTTGTTATTATGAAAATATAAGAAAATATGTATTACTCTGTAAAATATTTCTTCGTGCAATAAATGAGTGTGTCACATACATTAAAAAACCTTAATAAATTATCACTGCAATATACACTTATATAAACTTACTCATTATTTATTTTCAAAAATAAACGTGCTATAAGTACTTAAAACTAAAAGCTCCGAGGTTATATCACGAGGAAAAATAAGCAATAAAAGCGTATGTACACATAAGATCCATGTTTTGTTTATACCTAAACAGCAAAAAAGGTGTATGTTTATTTACCAACAGTTACTTAAGGAAAACCCTAATACAATAAATAGGTAATTGTTAATTTTCCCTGTACTATGAAAATAGTAAAACTATCTTTAATTTCAGTAAATACATATTAAAGAGCTCATTTTGAGGCTTCTTATGATATATGATACAAAGTACTATCATTATTAGTTCAGGCAATATTCCAGAAACAAACTGTTTTTTGGCTCTCCTGTAAAGTTGGTGTTTTCCAGATACGCCTTTGTTGTACGGGGTGTGCGATATGAAGGTTGACGCAAATCGAGAGCCGATCGCCGATACTCGGTCCAGCCCGCAGTGCACCGACGAATCAGAATGCGATTTGTGCGTAGCCGTATTCGACATCCCGGCGAGAAATCCCAAAGAGGTTCGCGAGAACCAATTAAAGGACCCCGAAGTGCGAAAGATAGTCGAGGACCTCGAGGCAACCGACGAACCGTTTAGGGGGAGGAGTTGGTCCGACAAAGGTTTCGTGATGTCAGACGGCGTGTTGTTCCGAGATGAACCCGAGGACCGCGAAGGAGAAACCGCATGCCTAGTGATCCCAGGTCCGACCCGAGAGAGGATTAAGGCTCAAGCGAAACAAGAAACCTACGCCGATGGAAGCCGTCGGCCCGCTCCGGACTACTCCAACGGCGATCTTGTCCTCTTACAAACCCAGGGTAGCAACGACACCGCCAGTGGCCAGACGCCGAAATTCATACCGCGGAGAGATGGGCCCTATCGTGTGAAGGAAGCTGTCAGCCCGACAACCTACGTCTTAGAAAGGACCACTAACGGTGAAATCTTGGGTAGGTATCACGTTTCTCAGCTGACCCCATTCGTAGGTGACGTGCAACCGCCGGTGAAAGAAAAACGCAAACGTGGTAGGCCGAAGAGGTATCTAAACTGACCAAGACGCGAGGGCGCTATGTCTCGGTCAGAGGGGGAGGATGTAGCGAGTATAAACCTAAGCGTGTATTCGAACGCGCGGGTCAGAGTAGGTAACCAACGCGCCCTCCGCCACGCCCCAGACGGCCAAGTCGAGAACTAGCTCGCGAGTCGCCGCGAGACACGTTCGCAACCGAAAACTGTGTTCTTTATGTAATATAAATCTAATCTGTGTGTTTCCCGTTTGTCTGTACTTGTTTTACCACGTAATACATTGTTTGATCGTGCACCGGACCTTTTATTATATAAACCCTGAGAACAGTAAAAACATACCAACTTACCTTCTCCATATAATTCATTTGTTTTTATACTTGCTCGCCGGTTACTCGACTCGTATTGAAACAAGTTAAGCCAGCTGTAGAGAAAAGGTAGCCCCCAATGATGTGAGGATTAGGTTTGTAGATATTCATGACATCGAGCGGTAAAAAATATCGTACGTAATTATATACATTAAGAATTATCAAAAATACTTTGTTTGGGGAGTTACCTTTACTCTGCAGCTGACCGTAATACTTAAAGTAGGTAATGCGTAATTATAAAGTATACGTACTTTATAACGCTAAGTACAACGCTAAATACTATTTAAATTTCATGAAACTGTAGTGAACTACTCAAAGGCATCGCTTTACGTCTCCTCAGGTGGCCTACTATCATTTCTTAGCGATATAATTTTCATTTTATTTTATCTTTCATA
The DNA here is from genome assembly GCA_963576445.1 of Lithosia quadra. Lineage (NCBI taxonomy): Eukaryota > Metazoa > Arthropoda > Insecta > Lepidoptera > Erebidae > Lithosia > Lithosia quadra. The sequence continues at coordinate 12,945,326 of OY754886.1, forward strand.
GCGTGAATCGGACCGTCGCACTATGGGACGAAACGGTGTTTTCCATCTCAAAAATCGATAACTCTGTTGTTTTGTGATGTTTCTCCTTGAATTTTTTTTCTCGTATTAATGAATATCTAGGCAATAAAAGAAATTAAACACCATCATTATAAAAGTTATATATTTTTTGTAAAAAAATGACAAACATAAAGTTATACGAAATTGCATACAAAATTATACAGTTACAATAAAATAGCAATAAAAGTTATACTTTTAAGTACTTAAAATAAGTTTAAAACTAAATTATTATTATTATTAAACAAATACATATGCTGAAAATTACATGAAACACAATTTAAAAAAAAATAGCGCTTATTCTGTTCATCCCTTTCTATTTCCAACAATTCTTTAGCTTCGTCAAAAAACTCTTTGGATATTAGAAAACTGACTTTATTTAAACTAGATATATACCTATAAGAATCAGATGTATATAACAAAATATGCAGCACGTCTTCGTTTGTTGCTGATCTGGAACTCTTCCTAGCGTGATGTAGCCTATATTTCTTGTAATCTTTATTTCGGGCTTGCTGGGCATCTTCGGATAATTGTCCTCTAAGCAAAACTGCATAATGCTCTATTATTTTAGCACCATGTATAAGTACTTTATGGACTGAAGATGGCATGTAGTATCAGTTATATTTTCTTACATATAATTGCGCAGTTATTAATGTATACTGCCCGATTTTTTCTGCGTTAATAGGGAATCCCGATGCCATGGTTTATAGAATCACAATATAAGTAATCTCTTGATTAACTCTTCATCAATTTCGGTTATCTCTGCCGAACATTAATAATTTTGGAAAAATCTCCTTGCCGTACTTCCGTCATTGCTATTACCGGAACCTTGACGTGGTTTATCAATGTGTAAACCAAGCACTTCGCGGAAACGTTTTTGGACATATTTCTTCTTGTCTTCTTTGTGTTGCTTTTTTTCTGAAGTTGTTGCTGACCACTTCTCAAAACCCAAATTGTAAGAAATATGGAGGATCGTCTCCATAAATCTTATCCATGCGTGTAGTGTCGACAATCCGTATTTAACGTGATACCGCTAAAAAAAAGTGCCAAGGGAAGATTCTTGTGGTCTATTTTTTAGTTAATGTATGCTTCTATTATAGAAATGAAAAAAAAACAAGATAGACATCAAAATATAATAATTAAATAATTTTCATAGTAAAAAAGAAGAACCGTAATTTTCAAGATTTTTTCTCCCGATTGACATATTGCTTCTAAATCACCATTGGCGCAAAAAACGCGCAAGTTTTTTTTTTATCCTTATATTCCTGAATATGTAAGGTCTCTAATAGAGCGATTAACTTGACACCGGCAGCCTTCGGCAACAATGAAAACTCCAATTGAAATAAACAAAATCGAAATTTTCCTTACTTCACTAAAAAAATAAAATAAAAATAAAATAATTCTTGTTTCTACAAAAACTGAATGTGGTTGCATAGTGTACATTCTAAGCTATCTAATGATGTATAACACTAATATACTTCCTTGGAAAACTTCCGAATAATTTTGTCTTGAACTTCCTTAACGGTAATGTAATTGGCATGAAAATTATTTATGCCCAGGTTTGAGGTTCACTTTATATACTTAAAACTAACTTATTGTATATTTTTTGTAATTAATACGCAAGTTCCATCCTTTGAGAGTATAAAACTATAAAAAGATCAATGGATTTATGACTTTCGTCAAAACCATTTTTGAGATGGTAAATAGTGTTTGGTCCCATAGTGCGTCGCGTCGCGTCGCGCGTCGTCGTAGCGCTGTCGTCCGTCCTGGGACCTCGCCATGACCTTTTAATAGTAATCCAATTACAGACCTAAACATAATAGTTTGTCTTATCATGATGTCGTATTAAGTCGTTTAGTTTCACGTTGGAAATACCAACCTAATCTGAATCTTCACTTACTCTAAAATGAATGAAAATCTCTTTCTATAGTTAATCAAAAGTAGACAAAATCCCACATGTTTAAAAGTAAACTATATCACAGTACCTACGGACCATAGCAGTTCAGTTTAGAAACTTGTATTGGATTGCTTCGAAACTGAACTCTTATAAGTCATTCTGTAAGGGTCCCTTTTTATCGTGCGGGAATCCCCCGTCGGCCATCAGGGGTCGTTATGTCAGGATCGAATCGACTAAAACCGCACGACGTCTCGGGTCTTAATTGCTGGGGTTTAAGGTTACCTAATAGGCATATCCCTAGCAGCCCAGCTGACTCTGGGCCATCTACGGTTTTAAGATGGCCTCCTGTCTTTTGTAAGCCCAACAAATAAACATACATTACATAACATAAACTCACGCCTATATCTCCGAAGGGGTAGGCAGAGGTGCTAGCATATTTATCGCAGGTTTATAAGTGCCCGGTTAATGGCAATAGGCTCGCCACCTACCTATTACATTGGGATCTAAACATAAACTGACGAAATGTGGGTGCTAGCACCTCTGCCTACCCAATAAATAAAATAAATTATATTTGTCACAGTCTACATTAAGCGACACTGTTTGACACATATATGAAGGAGATAACCATGCATATTAATTTTATTACTTCTGTGACCAAATATTGCTATATCTTGACTTGGACGCGCAATGGTCCGATTCTAACTATGAATATCACAAAGTAAGATTGAAATAATATTGCTAGAGTTGGTAGTAGCTCCCAGTTCTCTTGTAAAGGATCATTTATACGGATAATCCGTTGCTCATTCAGTTGCTATTGCGAAGAGTTAATAACCTTCTCTGGTTCCTTTTAATGTTGATTTGAGGGTTTTATACGAAAAAATTTTTATCACAAGTAAAATCCTGCCAAGGAAATATTATTAAAATGTTTGTTTTAGTTGTATTGACATAGCTTGAACGGTCGGACAAATATATTAGGTATACCTATTGTTGACTGATGGCATTTGGTGTAACTTGCCATACATTAAATTTATACTCTTGAGCTATGCTTGGAGTTTCTTTGAAGGACAAAACTAGCAATGAGGTCATCCGAAAAATAATCAAAGTTACCGACATAGCTCATAGAATAAGCATGCTGAAGTTGGAACAGCAAACGGAGGGTAGGACGCCCCCCTGCAGAAGGACTGACGATCTGAAAAGGTAGCTGCGATAGAGTGGATGCAGAAAGCGGAGAACCGGGAGGTATTGCGTCGATAGGCTAATTGGTTGATTGATTGATATCTACTGTATCGCAATATATCTATTTATCAAACTGGTATTTTTGGAAGCTACATAAAACCCTTTAATAAATAGATATTATTAACCAGTTATTATTCGTCAACTGACTCACGTGGAACTCGCTCAATCGAGCAAGATGGCACATTTCATATTGGAACGGTACGGTAACTAATTAAGTATTTTACTCCATTTTGAAGTAGATTAAAATTAGCTGTTATGCCGTCTGACCCCACAAAACTGTTGACTTTAATTTGGGTTCTATGTACTTGTATGTAATTTTAGTTCTTGACAAGGGACACTCTCAGGAGAACGCGTATAATGACTTTTGTTATTACCACAATGTAGATGCTCCTGTAAAATTAGATGTTAAGCCTTAAGAATGAAGCACGAATGGATCCCTGCATGGCCATCCTATGTCAGCCTCGTGTATTATATAGTAACCACTGCCCTTGGCTTTTTAGTATTATTTATTTCAAATTCTAACCCTCAGTTGCAACTTTCTTTTTTTTTCATGTAAAAATCTTCTCAAATCCTGTCAGCCAGCAGGCGCGGTTGTGTCGGACTCATAAACTCATAAACTCAATAAAAACGCACGTCGTCGCATCAGGGCCTCAAGTCTGCTATTTTACGTTAAAGCAAAAGCCAGTGGCATTCCACCGACACACTATTGAAAGTCAACTAACACTGATCTAAAAAACGGCAGTCTGCTAACGTAAAATCTCAATGACAATAGACTGTCGATGTCGCTAGAATTGTACTGGCTCGTCAGTGGTGTCAAAATGGTGGTGTCTGCTACCATTGCCATTTCTTTAAAATCAAAACTACCATTCTGTAGAAAATTCAAAATTTAGGTATAAGTTTTTTTATTTAGTTCCCCATAGTTCATTTTGTAAGTATGTATCATTATTTATTGATACAAACGTGTAAACGTGGCAACAACGAGTTAATTCACCGTAAAAATGAAATAATTGCATTTTATTAAATATCGAAATGGTATATTTAATTATCCCGAAATGGTAATATTCTTTGACCGACCACTGATGAGCCATTGAACGTATTGTGCCATTCCAGTGAGACTCAACTGCTATTGTGAGTTTATATTAGCAGAATGCCGTTTTCTCATCAGTATCAGTGGAGTCTTAGTAGGATGACAGCGGCTTGTATGTACGTTAACACTGATGCGAACACCGCCATATTGGTTTTAATGCGACAAAGGGACGAAAAACTTTGAGGCGATAGAATGTCGAAGGAGCGATGTGTAGAATGTCGTAGAATATTTATTAATTTATTTATTTATTTAATAATAGTTAAACTTTAAGAGAGATTCCTCTTGACGTATACCGTTGGTATTTAAGGCGTGTATCCCCCCCCCCCCCTCCCCCAACCTCCTTATGATCAAATTCATCGGCATCGCTTCATTTCTTAGCATCCAGTATTCACCCGGGGTCCGCTCTCTTGTTTTGATGTATCGTGACTTTTACAGGAGCGACTGCCGTCTGACCGCTCCGGGTCGAGAGGGAAGCCTGCACCAGAGCCTCGTCTGTTAATCAGTTGAGTGAGATCGATTTTGACCCGGAAGAACTTATCCCCCCCCACCTCCCCCCCTCTCCAATTCAAAACATTATATATGCAATTCATCTTCTGTTATTCACATACATACTAAATGTCAGACAATGCACGTTTTCGTTGTTTTGACTCCCCCCTCCCCCAACTCCCCACCACTTCGATACCTACTTTTCTCGGCTCCGATACAATAATCCTTCTAATATCCTCTGCAAAACGTTGCTATTGCGTCTGAATTAAGACGATCAACACTATATTATACGCTGCCAGCACGAAACACTTGCGAAAAAGTAGTGTCTGCTGGATGGTAGTTCAATAGTCGTTTAATGGACGAAATTTTTATGATGGCTGTTTGTCAAAACAGCCATCATAAAAATTTCGTCAGGTCATTGAAAAAACTGTCAAAAATTTAGTAGAATACCATTTCATGAAGACATCGAGACGTCATCGATTTGCAGACTACCGTTTGGTATCAATGACAGTTCAGTGGCAAGTCATCGCCAGACCAATGGTCTGAAATAGTTAGCAGAATACGAAAAGTGCAAAACCATGCCGACTCACTAATTCGTGCAAGTGCACCGCGATATTTGTGTTTTGTTTCACTCGCATTGTGGGTTTATAACACCATACCACACCATTTTTAATTATTGTACGTGGATACGCAACACGAAACACTCACTAAAAAGCAGTTTCTGCATACCTAATGATAGCTCAATTGTAGTTCAATGACAAAAACCATCCTGAAGTCATTGAGACAACTGTCAAATAATAGTAGAATACCATTTCCCAAACAATTACGAAGACATCGCGACAACATCGAATTGCAGATTCCGATTTGTATCAGCGACAGTTCAGTGGTGAGTCATCGGTAGGATGTCGGTAGGCCATTGGTCTTTTAAAAGTTAGTAGAATACGAAAACAGAAAAACCGTGCCGATGACACTCCATCGACACACAACTGAGATACTATTGAAATAGCAGACTTGAGGCCCAGGTCTTCCGATCCCGGGGTATGAAGTGGCTCACAACCCATTATTTCTTTCTCACTCCAGCTGACCTTGAAACATCTACAGTTATATATGATGACTTCATCGAAAGCACCTACTTACAAATTAGGTCTTTTGCGAAGGTCTTTTTTGAGTTTCGGAGATCGTACAGAAGTCGCCTTTAGGTACAATATAATATCATTAGCCAAATTAACTTGAAACTAAACTAAAATTAAGGTATTGCCATGACTGACAGGTGATTTTATAAACACAATTAAAATGTCTGCTAAACTATAGAGTAGGGTCAGTAAACTTATATTTGTTTCCCTATTTAGATTATTATTCGAAACATTTCGACTGTTAGATTCGCTTCAGATATCATTACAACTTCCTACAGTTTGTTTAATTGGCTACCCACTACACGTAATTGAGGTACCTGTCCCAATTTAACTTGAACTACTACTTCTCCCGCAGTTGATACAAAATTGGGTTAATGAAGAGAGAATCAGTTTGATGTAAAGCTCTTGATGAATTGGATATTCAAATGCAACAGCCGGTTGCGTTAGTTGGTGTAATTTGATGTTTTCAGTATCTACGTTTCACCCATGTGTTTGTTGTATGAATTGTCTGAAAATGTGCTTTGTTGTGGCTTGTGAATCGAAATAATTTAGATACAAATATAATGTGAACTATTTCAGTTTAGTATTGGTACATTTAGTGTTTAAGTTCTGTGCTATTTATGGGGTATGCTAGTTATGATATGGGGTTAATGATTAATGTATTTCATATTTTGTTTATTTTGATTTTTTTTTCCTTTCTTTGTCTTTCTCTCTCTTTGTTAAAAGTTAGCGTACACCAGGAACTACCCAGATTCCCATAATACAGTCCATACTGGTTGTCTTGAAGAAATCGCAGACAGCGATAAGACCGCCCTTTGTACAATTTATATTTTTTATGTATACGCTTTGTTTTTATCCTGATGGTGTGTGCAATAAAGAGTATCTATCTATCTATCTATCTATCTATGATCTATTAGCTGTTGCCCGTTGCTTTGCCAGCGAGGAAATCTGATTCCGTGCTTACTACCCATGGGAACCTATTCCAAGGATAAAAATCCTATCTTTTATTCCAGACCAGATTACATTCTATCTCTGTAGGTAACATGTACTAAATTTCAGCCAGATCTATTCGCTATTTTTGTGTGAAAGAGTAATAAATATCAACAAGATGTATGAATATTTGTTATATTCACAAATTTTCTCGTTGCTAGTATCAAATATGGGAATATGGGAGTAGGTACAAAATGAAATTAATCAAAGATAGAAGAAGATTAAATATAAATAAATCGAAGATGAAATACAGTAGGAATGCATTTATGTGTCGCAGAATTTATCCCAATCGATGTTGACCACTAACGAGTAACCTCTCCAAAAAGGCTGTTACAATATTGAAAGATTATTCGGATATCAAAGGATAAAATGAGACCCGCCCAGTCTGGAGTTGTTCCTACCGTTACGTTAAGGGTACCGGTAAAAGGCAAGCTCATACCGGTGTAGAAATATAATTATACGTCTTAGTAAATAAAATGAAATTGTCGGTTTGTAACATTATAATAACAGGTTTTAAATAAATGCATATGAGTGTACCTATGTACGATATATAAATAACAAAAAATAACAGGTGTTAAAAAATGCATCAATTAAAAAAAATCGTGTCTTTTTTGTCTGTTTTCTTTTGTTTTGTCAAAATCTCTCGAACAAAGGTCGATTTTGACGAAACTTTTGTAGGCTACTTTAATTTTAGAAAAAAAAAACCGGGATTTAAATACACACGGGTGAAGTCGCAGGCGCAAGTAGTTGAATAATAAATTAATTGCCGATTTCCGTGGAACGCGGATTAGTGGTATTGGTACCTAACGAAGTCTATAGAGTTGTAAATACTTATTTACGATAATGCAAAATGTTCTTTGAAAGTTGTTTAATGTATGGTCAGCATCAAAAGCATCAAAAAAGCAAAAAAAAAAAAAATCATTTTCAGATTTTCAAGATTAGTTTTTGAGCAAAAACTAATCTTTAATTTTTTTTTTTATAATTTTGTGAAAATGTGGTTTATCTACTCAGTGGGCTTGGATAGATGAAATTTTGATTAGAATTTATGTAAGTAATTATTCATTTTCATTATTTTTGAATTTGAAATCAGTGTGATTATCATCGATGGTGGCCTGTGTGGCGTAGCGGTAGTGCATACGACTGCTTCAACAGCAGACATGGATTCGATTCCCGCTCTCAGTGCAAATATTTGTAAATATTTGTATGCATGAAAATGTCTATATAAAAAAGTATATAAGTACCTATGTTTATCCGCATTCTAGAACTCATAACACAAGCTAGTTAAACTAGGCTTACTTTGGGTCTAGAGAGCATTGTATACAATATCGTAGAATAAATTATCTACTTTTGCCGCTGACTGTACCTATATTGTATGAATAATTTATTGCCACACTAAGCTTTCCTACAGTATTTTCTTTTTTCAATCACCCCTTTATAACTATTGAATAAAGGATAGGTCAAAGTGTAGCAAATACCTTACAACGTAGGTAATATTTCCAACACACGTTAATAGGTTACCACGTTTCTAAGGAAAATGAATATTAAGGTACTCAATACAAAACGTAATATTCAATTAACCTTCTATAAGATCCCTTTCATCACCGAAAGTATTTTTTCATTCATCTATTCAAAGAGGAAACAAGGTTCGTTCAATAGTTTAGTAATTGCTAAGTAATTAAACGCTATACACTATGCTATAACTTATGTCTAGTGGGTGTAGAGGACCTATTTGCTCTTAGCGTAATTAATTTTCGAGTACCTAATATTATATAATGTTACTTCCTACTCATATCCTTCGTACCTACTAATATTATAGGTAAATGTGAAAGTTTGTGAAAATTTTATGATAGTTAGTTTAAAATAACACAGGCATAAGTTCCTAACGGGAACGGGCACATAAAACAGAAGCCGCGGGCAACTATTTATAATATTACTATTACCTATCTGCCAATGAAAGTCCTGTCCAAATCGACCCAACCGTTCCAGAGCTTAACTCTTACAAACAGACGGAAAGACAGACAGACGGACAATCAGACAGTTTAAAAAAATTGCTTCTTAAATGTCTCGTACAGACTCTCATATATTAATGCATTTGTTTAAAACATATTATTTTAATATTACAAACATACACTACAATTTTATTGATTTATACAGAGTACTGGCTGTTACCCACGGTTTCACTCGGGAACCTATTCGAGGGATAAAAAGTACCTAACCTATGTTATCATTCCAGACTATAGTCTATCCCAGCACCAAACAGCCAGATCCGTTCACCCCTTTAGAGCGTGATTGAGTAACAAATATCGAAACATCTTCACAAAATTTGTTTTATAACATACATGTATTATAGTGGATCCACACTTTGCTATTCGCTATTCGCTTATACTGTATTTGACGAAATTGTTACAGACACCTAAACCCTGGAGGGTGTCAATTCATCAGATAAAAGCGACTAAGGTGATAATTCGTGCAAATAAAGCAAATGTACACGAATAAGCTCTCCCCATTTCGATTAATACACGTGAATAAAGGCGAATAACGAATAGCGAATAACGAAGTGGGGCGCCACTATTATATTAGTACGATAGATGCAATTCATTTTGAAGAACTGTATAAACCTCTCTGTATATTATCTTCGTGATTGCCCCGAACCAGGGGCGTGCCAGTGGGCGTACTACTCTTCACATCGGGAAGCTTCGCAGACGATGATTGAAAATATGTATTTAGCTGGCAATAACAACATCAGGAGTAGACGGTGACTTATTGAATTATATACGTTCATTCCATTAGGTTAGATGAGGAAAAAATGTGAGCATTTCCTTATGAGCTTCAAGTAGGTAATATTATTTTCGTCATGTCTGATGCAATGAATGTATGTTTGGTGATCAGGTTTCTGAACATTACGTATGTAATTATGGGATATAAATGTTATTTGTTTTATTAAGCAACCTTCAAAAAAAGAAGTTCTCTTATAATGGTCTTAGAGGAATATCGACTCGTGAGGAGGATAAACTCGTGTCACTGAGCTCAGTTATCGACACATTAGAAACACTGCAAACATATTTCAAACTTTTATGAAGCGAAAGTAGAGAAATTCATTCAATAAAAACACCCCTTCTCTGCACAGTTGAGAAATAACTTCAAAGCACTTCAGAGTTATCAAACTCATGTGTAAATACAATAGATGATAGTATGAGAGACAACAAACTAGCTGTTATAATGTTACACAAAGTTGCTTTCGTCTCTGTGGCTGACAACCTTTACTAAGTAGAGTTGAGTTCGAAGTTTGAGATCGATATTGCCTTATGCGGTTGGATCATTGTTTGTTCTTACATGTATTGTATTCTTCGATTAATAACTGCTATTTGTAGAGGAGTTCATATTTAGTTTGACCTTTAAACAACGTCTTGCGAATATTATGTATGGTTAATATTTATTTAATTTCTTAGGATTTCGCCCGTGGCATACTTTGCTCCCGTGGCACCCAACTATTCTACCTGTAATTTAAATAATTTTAGTTCTACAATATAATATATATTTGTCAATTCGTTCCTCAGATTAAAGCATTCAGCCAAAATAAAAAACTTTTCAGCTTTTTAATATTAAAGTACGTTTTAGGGTAGGTACAGATAGTACTGTGTAGGTAACCTACCTGATGTTTTGATTGCTTTTCAGCAGTCATGGTCACGAGAAGACCATTATTTATTCACACTGATTTATTGTTGACGTTAATAGGAATATACTATGCTCATAAACAACATAGCAGTCGGAGAGATGAAAGTTATAAACATGCATAACTCTTAATGAAAGTAAGTATCTACTATTGTTTTCACATGCAATGTCCAGTCGAGCGGAGCGGCGGCGGCGGTGTGGAATATCGAAACTAATCCAAGTATCCACTGACTGATATTACTTCTGAGCATCGACGTATTAAACCCACAGGCGAACGCGTCGCAGAATCAACACTGGAGACAGTCAGCTTCCTTATATTTTTTTTAATTCATGATAGGCTTACGTTTGACCTCAAGCTCACCTGATGGTAAGTGACGATGTGGTCTACGATGAATCACGCTTGCCTAGAAGGAACTTATTAACTCGTGACTTGAAAACTCGCAGGTTATAGCTTTCCGGAAACAAGGACTCAGGCAAGGAATTCCACTAATTAGCTGTACGCACGATGAACGTGTCAGCAAAGCGCATCGTGCGTATGAGTGGAATATTGACCATATAGCGGTGGCGTGACGCTGTTCGTCTGGTCGTTCGTTGATGGAAAAGACTTGAAGGTATCAGGTTGTGCAATTCCAGAGCGCACTCTCCGAAATGTATCCGATAGAACACCGAGAGACCTGCAACTTTGCGTCGATGGGCAAGGCTTTGAAGCCTTTTCTCGACAAATGCATCGTTGTTGATGAAATTTCTTATTAGTGCATAGAAAGTAAAAATTATTTTAATGTTACCTTGAAGTAGGTATTATAAAACTGGTTTTCCAATCGACTACAATATAGGGTTCTTCAAGAAGAAGGACATTAGAAGGTTTTTACACATCTATAGGCTAGGCTAGGGTAACACCTTCCAATCAGGTGGGCAATGTACTAGTCTATAACCTAAACTTAAGTGGTATAAAAAATCTTTTATTGGACAAACTGTAGAACAAAACACTGTAGTGCCTTCAAAGTACCTTTACGGTCCGTTCACACAGACCGGCTCGGAGAGGAGAACAGATTCTTATCACGTAGAAAACAGAGTTTTTAGTATTTGTAGTAAGGTTTATTTTTGCATCTGCATTGCTTTTGTCATTGAAAATCATTCGTAAAATGCGCGCAGATGCTCTCCGAGCCGGTCTGTGTGAACGGACCCTTAATCTACATTCTATTTTCTAATTTTCCAATTAGAATACTCACGACTGCGGCAATCTCCAAACTGCATACTGAACTACTAAAGTCTGTTGTAAGTGTGGGATGTTGGAAGTGACACCACTGATTTATTACAGTACTCTAGTTTGAATGTTAAGTAAATCCTATTTGAATCCAGTTCGGTTCATACTGTGCTCTTAAGTTAATCGCCCAACGTAAATTGATCAATGAAGATAAAACTTGCGTACGTATATTGACTGCCCAATTTACGAATCTAGTATCTGACATATTTTAAAATGAAGAATGCTTCTAAATAATTTTCACCTTAAAGACCACTCTCCATATACTAGGCCAGCAAAATTCTGTATAATATTACTAGCCATCTTTTCCAAGAATGTACGATTAGTATTTTTAAAATGACATGCTGTCAAAGATACGAAAACGCTCTCCTGTTAAAAATTATTTTTAGGCGCATAATTTCAATTTATATATGCAATTATAAAATCATTATGATTTCTGTATCTCTTTTATTTATAATTGATGTGTTTAATTGTAGTTTTACTACGAGACTACTCCGTACAGATATCTAATTGTACTACGTCTTGCTAGATCTAATTCCAGCATGTATACAACAAAACAGATCTTATTCCTGCAGTTCTATTCGGTTCCATTAGCGATACCAATATAGGTCATGGATGCCGATGACAACCTAGTTATGAGATATTCGTTCCCGTATTAATTAAACAGCTTTCAATAATATCGGTCTTATCGTGTTTTGTGTAATATGTGTGCCCATGGTGTTTATTAGTAATTGAATGCATATAAGTAGGTGGGAGGTATCGGAAAAAGTAATTTGGAAGGAAGTCTTTGCCAGTAGCCTCCATGTATAGGTTTTTTTTTATACTACGTAGGTGGCAGACAAGCACACGACCCACCTGATGGGAAGCGGTCACCGTGGCCTATGGACGTGTGTAAACACTAAGGGTGACACATACGCGCTGCCTGTCCTGAAGGGAAGGGGAGGGCTAGGAAGAGGTGGGGAGGCTAGAATGGAGTTAGGAGAGGAGGGATACTCTGGCTACCCTACTTACCGATGGTTATTATGGCCGCGGTCTTCTGTAGGGCGGAGGTACTACCCCAGTAAGACAGCTCATTTTGGACGGCAGATACCGTCATGTCCTACCTCCTCTCAACTTACTTATAGGTTACCTACTTATTTTCTCGTTAACAGTCTCAGGCAGTCACATAAATTAGTCAAATATATTGTATTTGCAATCTTCCTATTCGTGGTCTGAAGCACTCAACCGAATTGTTGAATTTAGTTTTTTTTCTACAACTCAAGAGCATCGGTTTACGTATATTGCATTCTTGTTTTCCTTGATTTTACTTGATGAAAAAAATATAACATTATTTGTAATAAAGCTGAGAGTAATATTGGTGAATCGTTTATCCGGTTCAAGTTACATAAAAGAAACAACCAAAGATGTTACTATCATAAATCCCTCGTTCAAAGTTATCTAAAACGATTTCATGGAATACCAAAATTGCTCTGAACATATTTGATGAGAAAAAATGTTGTTTTTGAAATTGCTGGCAACAAATTCAATTTACAAGTTGGATGGTGAATTCAAATCAATGCGGAGTGAAGATTCAATTTGTGAGTCTTTCAAATACAGATGTGAACCCGGCTACAAGTAGTTTATGAAATCTTAAGGATAGAAATTGAGCTGATATTATGTCTGTGAATATAAATGAAGTACGCGACTTAAAACTTAAATGCAAAGATAGATTTGTAATCATGTGATGCTATTAAAATTCAGTAAACTAGCATTCTTTCTGAGAAACGTTATATTCTAGAAAACTGTTTGCAGCGGTTTCAACTGCAAAAATAAGTTAATCTTATCCTCGCGTTTCGTTTTTACCCTTTAGGTACGGAACCCTAAAATGGGTGTAGGTATTTAGTTTATGTATAAGTTCTGCTTCTCATAATACTCATACTTCGTACACTCTTAATATATACTTTTTTTTACTGTGATTAGGAAACATTCAGGCCTCTTATTCAGATTGACCGATTATACCGTCACCGTATTGTTCGTATTAGCCGACACATTCAAGTTGGTTAAGTTTCACACCGATTCTTTCTTCTACGTTAACCAATTTAAATAAAATAATACCTAGTTTGATAATAGCAAATATCACAATAACACTGAAATTATTAAAAGTACCTACGAATAAGTCATTTTAAAATAGCTATAAAGTAATATTGAAACATATGGACAATTAAAAAGATAATACCCAGAAACATTTGTACAGGAACATGGATAAAACCCATCTGTGGTCTGCGAATTGCTCGTGCCGTTAATGAAAACTAAAGGCTGATACAAATACGAATTTTAAATCGATTGGAAAATTCGAATAGGTATCGGAATAACTTTGATAGCGTGCTTTCAAAAACATATTTCATATAGTATTGGATAAACAAAATTTGGTATAATTATTATCGATATAAAACTTGCTTTTATCGCTTTGTCCCATTACAAATAATGGGTCGGTAAAGGATACTTACATTTTAGTATGAGTGCTGAAATTTTTACAGTATTAGCCTCAAGTATCTACTATAAAGCACGAACGTTTTAAACTGTTTTGAATTATGAGGCACATATATTATGAGTGTCAAAAGGGAGTAAGTGTATATAAAATATTGTAAGTGATGTGCATCTGGCACTAATCTGACTTTTTTTGATATACTTACTATTCCATTAAAATTAAGAATGTGAAAGTTTGTGAAGATGTTTCTAAGTTTGGATGTTTATTAGGTACTCACTAAAGCTCTAACGGCTAAACTGATTTTGCTAAAATTTGGTACAGGAATAGATTGTAATCTGAGATAATAAATGGACTTTTTATCCTTGGAAGCGGGAGCAAGAACAACAAGTAATAATTTACAAATTGATCCATGCAACGACGAACAGTGTTTTCGAGAATTGATAGAAGTTAATTACTTATTGAACCTATTGTCACAGACTAAATTCAATCAAAAGACTAACTCTCGAAGGTCGAACATGTTGTCCATTTGAAGTTTAGGTTGATTGAACATGTGAGGAGGACCCTCACACGTTAAGTGTTTTGTTTAAATTAATACCGTATCGACTTAGGTAAGGTAGTTTCACTTAATCATTTCTGTTGGCAGAATCAATAGGTTTTAGAAATTTGTGAATGTTTTCTGTTTTCATCCCTGTCTTTTCTTATAAAAAGATTTACAATTTTCATCAATTTCATTTATTCAAAATCTAATTTATTGATAAATGGGCTATGCAACACACAAAATGATGTCTCAATTCGGACCAGTAGTTCTTGAAATAAGCGCATTAAATCAAAAGGCGGAGTCTATAACCTTTAATTATCATCTCGCTACTACCCAGGAAAGCGGAGCAGTAATCATAAATGTTAAGAAATCAGGCAAACTTTTGTTATTTTTTTACCATTTTACTATCGCGATAGGTACTGAACACAGCTAGACCTTTAATGTCTCAACTTCGTTTCGTATACCCTGAAACTAAGTTACGAACTAAGATATTTTCAAATCAATTCCAGACTTCAATCGTTTCCAAACAGACTAAAAGAGCATTACCTGAACTTGAAGCAACTTCTGAATCAGATGCTTATAACTCAAAGGATAAAAAATACGTTTAGCGAGCATAATTTCATGCCAGACGGACAGAAAGCGAACTCCGAACGTAAACTTGTAAGTCTATTTCTTTTAGTGGATTTACAAAAAAGGGCTTTTCATAAAGATGTCCATTTCATTCGGCGCGTAACCAAATTGATATAGGTTACGTAAACGTTAGTTTTTCGAAGGGATATAGCGGTATTTACATATAATGCTGGTAAATTTGAGTGACGTTAGAATTATGAATGGTTGAGGCCATTTGTGACCTTTCCGATCGGATATGTAAATAAGAGGCTATATCGTGAAGTTTTCCATCGATATCCCAGGACCCTTCGTAAACTGTTGGAACGGTTGCCTATTACAATAATAGATATTGCTATATTTATTGGTAGAAAATGTCGTTTGCGGAGGTTTATCGTACAATGTTGTGAAAGGGAAATATCTTGAGCATTCTTCTTTTTATTAATTTTTGAGGTATACCGACGATAACATCATTTTGCCGACTGTGCCGTTCTGGCTTCATACCTACTATAAAGTGTCATAAGAAAAAACCTATTATCCTATTGCAGTGTCACCAGAGTCTTGTAAAACTTGGGACCACTACGGCTACCTGCCCAATTAAAAAAGGTATTTTTTATCTGACATGTATATAGAATAAGTATTTTAGAATTTTTCGATCTTATAGACCACCCTTCCCGTGCCAGGCTAGCAAAAGTTATGACTAAATGATATCACTAACCATCAATCCAAAGAATACACGAATAGCAGGTAAAATTTTTTACAATGGCATGCTGTTAAAGATACGAAAACATTTTTCAGCTGTCCTGGGCCTCGATTCTGCCAAAGGCAAACCACTGTAATACAACTGACACTATAAAAATGCTATTTAATTGTAGACTTTACCAATATACAGTTAAAGTCTAAAATCAAATGAAAAGAATTCATTTAACTTTTTCATTCGCTCTACAAAATATCATTTGACCTTAGACTTTAACCTGATAACAATAAAGACTACAATTAAATGGCATTTTTTAGAGTATCAGTGGTATATCAGTGGTTTTTCTTTAGCAGAATCGAGGCCCTGTATAATTTAGTTTTATGCAGACACTGTTTTGATATTAAGCAGTCAGCAAAGCAAACAACAGCAGGAGGCAGTCAAATGGATGGACAGTAAATAAAGTACACTCCATTGATTTTGTGCATTTAATTTCGCAAATATTGAAAGACTATCGTACATTTACTTAACTTATTGATTTTGTATTATTCTTCACCGCCACTGTATACGGTTTGTATTAAAGAGAAATACGACCAGGTGGTGCTCATTACCTGAAAATAATACAAATATTTCAGTTTGATGGAAAAATATACATACGTAGCGCGCGTAGAAAGAAAATTTCAAGATCACGTAACTCAAACTACTATGACTCAACTAAATATGATAAGAAAACTAGAAAACTAACTATTGTGTAATATTAATATCTAAAAAGTTAATAAAACAGAGTGTCTATTTGTAACATTAAAATAACAGGTTTTTTAAAAACTTCAAATATAATGTAGTGTCCTTTCTCACGAAATCTACAAATTATCACTCTAGAGGATAACAGTGCGCGCATGAGTTCATTAAATTCTATTTTAGTAGAGCGATGGTCAAATTTTCAGTACCGCCAGAGGCGTGCTTGTATTCCCTTCATTTACATATCGTCCTTGTTCGTGAAAATTTACATAGTTTTCTTTTCTTATTCCGTAAATAGTTGACAATCTTCTTGTTACATTTTTGTCAACAATGATCAAACATACATTACATTACCACTTTTCTGTAACGAGTTTCCTTTGAATATAAATCTGCTTGGTTTAATAACATTAATTTTTTATTTTTAATACCACTTGTTATCGATAAGCACACGGCCAGATGGAAAGGGGTGACAATGGCTTATAGACGTGTGCTGTGCAATACCAGGGATGTCACACTCGCACTACCAACCTTGTAAGAACCTGGGCCTCGATTCTGCTAAAGACAAACCAGTGATATACCACTGACACTCTAAAAATGCCATTTAATTGTAGAGTTTATTGTTATCAAGTTAAAATCTAAAGTCAAATGATATTTTGTAGAGCGAATGAAAAAGTTAAATGAATTCTTTTCATTTCATTTTAGACTTTAACTGTATAACCGTAAAGTCTACAATTAAATAGCATTTTTAGAGTGTCAGTGGTATTACAGTGGTTTGCCCTTTTTAGCAGAATCGAGGCCCTGGTGTTATGGTCCAATATGGTGTTCTTGGGTTCAAGTGGAGCGGTACCAAGGTTAGGTATATTCTCTATATCTTAAACTTGTGCTTTATTCTCACATTTTCCTTGGATAAATAAACATAGGTAAAATATTGCGATAATTCATAAAAGCATGTAGGTACAAGATTTTCCGATCCATCTAACCCGTGACCTGACTGTCATAAACATAGTTGTGTTACCTTCAGTAAAAATTAAGTCTTTGGAAGGTACTTTGAAATGTTATTTCTTCTTTTGTTCTAGCGTCAAATATGCCAACGATTGGTTGGGTTCGATGGCTCTTATTTTACTGAATTACGCAATTCATCCCTTTTGACCGGAACGGTATTGTTACGATATAAAAGTCCATTTTGTGCATTCGTTTACCGTCTACGGACCAGAGCATTGGGAAATTTTTCTCCTGATTTTTGTCGAAATTTCTTTTATAAAAAAGTTTAATAATTTTCACTTATATCTGAACCATGCAGACTATTTAGACATTTAATACTACTTATTGGAACTTAAGAATTTCGATGTGTCAGATGTCAGTATCGCTTTACGCAAAATATCGAAATTCAGCCGCTTCGTAGTTACCGAAAAAGCTGACCCTAAATGATTTAAAAATAGGCTTTGAAGGTGATGATGATGAAAATTAATTATCAGTAGTTACCTTAGTAAACGTAACACATGATACTTCAGCATATTTCAAGGATGTCAAACCACGAGGATGCGAACTGAAATGTGTAAAAATTTATCAGAATTTATCTAAAAATTATTTTCGGAGTATAGGTATTAGGTATTTTTGAATACCAAATTTAAAGCAGCTGTGACGTTGATTAATTTGTTATCGATAAGTTATGGGTTCAAATCCCCAGTAGGCCAAGATGACGTGTGGTTTTAATCGGTTCGAGTAACACCACACGACAAAACTGACATAACGGCATTTTTGTATGAAAAAATAAATAAGGATAATTAAAAATCTATACACTGTAGATTAAGAACCCATTGCAGCATTGGTAACAATTATTAATACAATGAAAGTGATTTACAAGATTCTGTGTAATTTAAAAAAAAATTACATCATGATGATTAACAAAATTGTCTTTCTGTACTGCAAACTACCTCTGTACCACAAGGTATTATACGCGACTTCACCTATATAAGCGCTCTGAAACAAAAATAAGATTCATAAAGGTTATTTTTTTATTAAAAAGTTGATTTAATAAAAATAAAATAGGACAAGCCCATATTAGAACAAGAAGAATAATGCTGGTTTGATGATGGAGTAAGAAGGTAGTCATAGGAACTCCTAAACTTAATAGGATAAACCTATCTGGTCTTATTACAAAACACGGACTAAAGTCAGGTTTAAACCCAGACTATGAAGTCCAGGCTTAATTTTAAGACCAAGGTTTAAACTTCTTCTTATTACAAAAACAGAATAATCCGTGGACTACTTAGGCCATGGTTTATAGTTGTCACAAAATAAAAGGCCCACTTTGACAGTTCATGCCCATGAAGTTCTTAATTTTTTACCAATTGAAATGTTCTAAAGGTAATTACATTTTTCATTGACAGGTACCGCCCACTCGGCTAAGTGCTGTGTATAACGATTTTTTCATGTAGTCCACAGACTATTAATAATCAGTTAAGGAAAGAAAATATCGAGTGAGATATTTTTTTTCAAGCCCGACGCGCACTTTTATTTTTATTTATTTTAATACTTGTGTTTAGATTCTGAAGACTCATTTAATTATTCTTGTTGTTTTTGTGATTGAGTGAATGTTATTGTAAAAAAAATATTATATATAAGTAAATTGACCTTTAATAACATTGTATTGTTTTAAAATACCTACAAAATCAAAGGTTAAGCTAATTTTTCTAATCAGAACTTTAATCCAATGCAGTTTACATACATATTCAAATCGATTAAATCCCCATGCAAACTGGATTCGATTCATCCTGAGTATCGAATACCGAATCGTATAGGTACATAACTAGTTACGCCACGAGGACAAACGTCAAAACGGGCCTTTTATTTTGTGTTGAGTATAAATCTTGGCCTAATAACAACCACAGATTACTCTAAACTTTTGTTCGTTCATTGTGATATCATTCGGTCGCAACCACAGAACAAAGAAAAATCCTTAGGACTAGAAATCGTATGGGGGCGTGTTTGTGTCGCCAAAAACCTAAGTGTAATTGCATTTACCTCACACATATACACTTGTGTATGTGCACAACGCAGGCTAAAATAATCAAAAAACAAGTTTATGCGATTGATTTTAAGGTTTATTTTCCTATAAGTTTTCACGAAATATTTACTTCAATATTCTAGAAGTTTCTATACCTGTCCAATTCAGGATGCTAAATGATAATTTTGACAGTTCACGTCTATGAAGTATCGTATTTTTATATACAAAATAATACCTCTAAAATTATCGTAGCACATTGACAAGTACCGCCCACTTTTCATAGTGAAGCGTCTTGCAAGAATTCAGCACAATTGACTATGACACACAGGAATCGAATGAATCGAACTTAAATTAATTTATTGAAATTTTTAAGTACTTATCTACTACAATTTTTTGTAATATAGCTAATAATAATATAATATAATAATAAAAGTGGCTAAGTATAATGCAAGACATAATTACGGTAGGTACCATAAAACTTCTCTTTTATCATTCTGAAATAAGTTACCTAAAATAATAAAAAAATAAATGCTTTTGTGTTTTTATAACTATCGATTCCATATTCTACGGGAACGATAATCGAAAATCGATTAGATTCATTTTCGATTATACTATATGGGGTACACTACTTAGAGCTGTCAAAATTATCATTTTAGGTAAGTTTGTGAAAAATGTACGACAGAATGTGGTGTCCGTATTTTGAGTTAAGTTAATTTCATCCTTACCATTGTTATATTTAAGGACTGATTTGCAATACAATACAATTTTAGACATCTATTGGTGAAAAGCAAAACTATAATGTACATTGATTTTGCTATTGACCGCTAGATGGGGTATTATTGGGATAAATAAATGTGTGCTCTATTCCAACGTGGCTTAAACATAATTTTGTTGTATATTACTTTAAAATGGGGGCAGATTTGATGGTACTCTGTAAGCATCATTGAAGTTTATACCTTGTCAAAACGTACTTTAAATTCATTTAAAGTAAAAATTTTTCAGTAAAATAAGGTGTGTAGTTCTGCTCTTCTTATATTTTAAGGTAAAATGTATGCAACCAATAAGACGTCCTATAAGTCTGTGTGAGTGTATTTTTTGGCGACAGCTATTCCTTTGTATTTTTACTTAATTACTACTTCTATGGTTTTTTAATGTTCTGTGGTCGCAACGTTCCGTTTTCTCAGAAAGCAAAAATTTTCTGAAATCGTTAATAAATATTATTTACTAAAAAATGGTGAAAAAAATATTTACAACATTATAATTATTAAATTTAAAGTCATGAACGATAGTTGGACTTTATTTTATAGTAAAATATCATTATCATGCCTTTATTTAGCAATCATTGTTATAATATTGGACGATTTATGATGAACGTTAAATGAAGCGTAGTTTTTCGGAGACCGCGCGTTGTTCAATTTTTTTTTAAAATTTTTATACCCACTTTTGAATCATTTCAATACCCGTACTAACTTTTACGTTTCCAGTGGTTTAAACTTTTAAATTTGAATTAAATAATGGAAGGAGAAAAGAAAAAGAGGGGCGAAAATTGGACTACCGAGGAAAAAGTAAGCCAAAATATGATGTATTTTGGTATTTTCCACAAATCAAATCAAAATGACAAGTTTGACGTTTTATTTTCGTGGTTTAGATACTTAGACCAACGTTAAACTAGGTGTCACGCAGGTTTATCTTTAGACCAGAGATGGTCCCAGGTTTAGTACTAAAACGCGTTTTGTAATAACATTTTCGTTAAACCATGGTCTAAAGACGTTTTAAACCTGGGTTTAAAGTTAGTCCGTGTTTTGTAATAAGACCGATCGAGTTTTGACTCTTTTGTTTTTCTTGTTAAGATCTCAGTGCCAGTAGCCTAAATCTAAATCGCTATCGAAACGTACCGAATAGAATAGATTAGGTCGACCAATCACACTCCAGCTCGTGATTCCACCGCGGCGCGCGCATCGTACGCCGGCGACGAGCTTGGATGTGATTGGTCGACCTAAGCGTTTCTATTCCGTAGCGATTTACGCTACAGAATACACTGACACTTGTCTACGGGGCCAGGTTACCTGGGCCCGTAGCCAAGTGGTAAAAGTCTAAATCGCTATCGAATAGAATAGATTAGCTCGACCAATCACACTCCAGCTCGTGATCCCGTCGCGGCGTGCGCATCGTACGCCGGCAACAAGCTTGGATGTGATTGGTCGACCTAATCTATTCGAACCGGTAGCGATCGCTAGCGATTTAGACTTTTGACGCTTGTCTACGGGGGCTGGTATTCAAAAGGCTAGTGTATGGACATTTTACTAAAGTATTTTTTTAATGTTTACTCCGCTGGATTGACTGCACCCTCCCTGATGGTAAGCTGAGGTGGCCAAAAAGTAGTGGTTGCTGAAATAGGAAATTTATATAAAACGATTTTATAATAACGATCATTATGTTCCTGGCACACGCATTTATAAATACTTAAAAGATGACTAGACGAAATAAAAAATGAGTGAATCTTAAAATTCGGCGTATTCAGTTGATTCCCCTGGCGCATATTACTTTGAATATTTTTAACAAATAGGAATAAATATGTTAAATTTAACAAATAGACACAAATTTATACCTAATTTAACACATCATAATACATTTTTCTTATTTGATAAAATTTTTCAAAGTAGCAGGTGCCAGAGGAATCAATTGAATATGCCGAATTTTAAAAGTCACTCAAATATTGTACAGAATGAATTTTTTGCACTATGTATTATACTAGCTGTTGGCCGCGGCTCCGCCCACGTGAATTTCGAATTCCTTAATTTTTTGAAAACAAATTAAAGCCTATGTTACTCCCAGATGTTGTAGCTTTCTATAGGTGAAAGAATTATTGAAATCGGTTCAGTAGTTTCGGAGCCTATTCGTTACAAACAAACAAACAAAAAAAACACATCTTTCCTCTTTATAATATTAAGTGTAGATTGTATTGAATAATTTAAAGAACTTACCGTGCACGACTACTAGGAACTGCGGTAACACTTGAGCAACACTAATAATCTGTTTTCTTGAGATCATGGTGACTATGTACGTCAGTAAAGCGAAGAAGTGCAACAAAACCGACGGGCATATGTAGAGAAAACACCAAGTACTTCTTGATGAACGATCGGCCATCTTTTAAGTACCTGTTAGAGATTATTTTTCTGTTAGAGGATTATTAAAATTTATTAGACACTAGCTGTGCCCCGTGGCTTCTCCCGTGGCATACTTCGTCCCCGTGGCAGGATAAAAACCAATTTTCAGTCAAATCGGTCCCGCCGCGCCGTTCACGCGTGATGCCGTGACCAAGGGAAATAGGGATTCATTTTTATATTAGATAGATATGAATTCTACAAATCTATTTGACCCAATTTGAAATGGTTCATTTTCACAGACTGTGTAGTGTGCCCATTAGTGGACTTTTGGGTTAACGAGTTACCACTTGTGTTCCTATAAATTGTTTTATCGTTTTAGGATACAAAATTAAGATGGAAATCCTAACTAAGTATATTTAGTCTATGCATGTCTTTATTATTCGGATGTAATTAGTATATTAACACTTAGGTATGTAATGTTAATTATGAAGCTTTCAAGGAAAGTGTGTCATTACCTACATCATGATTTAAAAGGGCTTCCTACAAGGAAAGGAAATTATTCGTCCATCTGTGAACCAAAAAGGGTCTTATGACATTTTATGAATTCGTTTATTCGCTTCATATTTGTTTATTCATGAATATAACTTGTAAAGGTGAATAGTGTCTTTATTTCTGAATTTTCTTTTTTTGTGTCAACGATTCACAATACTAAGTTCTTCGGGCATAAAATTCTGCCATCTTGACTGCGTTGTCAGTAATGGCCTTGTTTAAGTTGTCTTGACTGCGAGAAGTAGATAAAACTTTGTGAATAAAACTAATAAAAATTTCGTGAAAAGAATGACACTCATATTCCTGTTTCAGTGATTATACATCGCAACTATACATATTTTTTATCAATTATTTTCGTCTATTACCATGTCTATAATTATTAATTTCCCATCAATAAGAGTTCATCTTGTTATCAGACGGGTGACAAATGACAATCGATCTTCAACAACCCTACAGAAAACATTATTATAATTTTTTTTTTTTTTTTTTTTCTTTATTTTCAAAATAGTGCGACATAATTACATCTTTTTGACGTCAAACAAACAATACAAAATACCAATACCTATACCTAATATTGCAATTCTGTAACATATCAATACTGAATTTGAAACATTTGGAGAACTCTTCGGGGAATTCGTTTAGAGCCTCCATGTTCAATATCTTGAAGTTGATCGAGTGAACTGTGACAGTGATGCGTCTTTCGCGTGGGGATATTATTTATTAAGTACCTAATTCTTTCTGTTTTGTGTACGGTACGTTGCTTAAGGGGTAAAATTGATGATTAAATCGATACTTTGCGTCACGATTTAAAGGGTTCCGTACTCAAAAAGGAAGACAACGAATCCTCTATAGGATCTTCTTGATCTTATCGTAGTGTCTGATTGAACGACAGATTGAGGAGATAACAAACTTTGTGTAATGTGAAAAATGGATTTTTAATCAATATAGTATAGGATCAAGTCATTTTACCGATTTTATTGAATTATCAAGTCAATAACACTGAAGTGACGATAACGCCACCAAATTATTTTACAGAACCGTTGGTACAACTATAGAAAAAGTAAAGCAATTATTTTGTTAGTGAAAGGGTTGAAAGAATTGTACGGAACCGCGGTGGCTCACTACTTTTCCCAACACTAAACATTAATTAAATTCGCACTATAATTTCATACAAAACCCCTACACATTACCTGCATTCTGTATAATACCTTCGTGCTCTAGGTCTGTTATTTTGTATTAGAGCTATAATTTTAAAAATTATGGGGGTATCTATACAATATTGTTTATAAGGATACCTTTTGCGGTATTATGAAGTTATTATTTTGCACCATATTCAACAAACGACTATTTAGGTTTAATAATACTATAATGTATGGTATCGATGAGAATATAACATTTGTTTGCTTTTTAATGAACGAAAAATCAATAAGGTCTTGCAGTTTGTTTACTAAGTATTTAGGTATTTCTTTTATAACACTTAGGTGTTAGCCAAGCACACGGTCCACCTGCGGGAAGCTGTTACCGTGACATAAATGGACGTGTGGAACAACAGGGGTGTCACACTCGCGCTGCTGCTTAAATTTTTAACAAAAAAAGAAGGATTGCTTTATTTGACTGAATGTTTTTTTGTCTCTAGTTCAGAGAGATATCTTCGCCAATTTATCAACCTTATTTGATGATTATTTTTTTAATTTCAGATAGTTTTTTATTTATATGGAAGTGGTCCTAATTGGTTCAAGCATTGGTGAATTTTAAAAATTGGCGTGTTACAATCGTGTTCAAATTTTCAAAGTAGTGGGTGCCAGGGGTGATGTCCCTAGCACCAATGGCTTTGAAGATTTTTAACAACAATAATGTATTAAACTATGTATCTATTCTTATTTGTTAAAAAAAATCAAGTTATATAGTATGTAAACGTCAGCCATAAATATGATGAAGAACTTCGGAGATAGATACGATACCTTTTCAATTAATAAAAACAAATCTACCGCGATTAGAATAATGACAAAGATAATATACAACACGTAAGTACCTATGTATAATTGGCTTCTGAATAAAAAGTAAAGTAAATATTAATTCGTTCAAAAAATATAAACTTGACAAGTTCCATTCTGTAAAAAGCTATTATTATGCAAATCAGTTCAGAAACCGGATTTGAGAAATCGACGTTGCTACTGTAATCAGTCCAATTGAAGAGTTCCTTCCTTTTCTTTAGTTAGTTAAGGAGTCATCTTCAACAAAGTTAAACCATCGTCACTCTGCAAACATTTCGAATTTGAACAATTACCTAAGGAAAGAACAGTTTGGACCAAAGTTTGAACTTTCATTTAGAATCAAGAGCTTCAAGACTCCTATTAACATTTTCTCATTACATGCGAAGATTTCCAATCAACATAAAAGTATATCAAAATTTTCAGTCATAACAATGATGAAAACTTTCGAATGTATTGAAATATAAGGTAAGTACTAACATATAATGCTGATCCATTTTGGTGTACAACTTTCATAATCGACTGTGATTAGGTACAGAAGTTGTTGAAAATTATATTTTTTTAATTATATTGAACTGTTTGTCAGGTGGCAGTCGCTTTACGGAAAATATCGAGGTCCAGCCAAATTCGCAGTTAAGACTGGTAAAGCGGACCCCAGACTCCGAGGTGAAAGCTTTGGATACGACTGGGATTAACGCTAGGTTGAAGAAGAAGAAGGAGAACTGTTTGCACAAGTGGTTAGGCGGACTTAATGCCATAGGCATTCTCTACTAGTCAACCATAGGTGGTGTGTATATATGCATTACTACGAGTAAACCACTCAGTAGATGCATTATTGAGAACAGCATTTAGTTTATTGAGTAAGTACTATACAAAACTATAATACTGTGACGTAATATCATACCTTCACTACAGTATGTATGAGTACCTAAACAAAATACATGTTAAATCATTATTTTGAAGATGACTTTTCTTTATTCGGTTTCCATTTTGTTAGGTTCATCGATAGCTCTTAAACAAAATAAAAACAAAATAAACTGGTTTAAATACAAAGAAGATTAAGTTATTTATTTAAAAATACCTTTTTAAAAACAAGATTTGTAGTGAGTGCATAATCTGACAAATCTGGCTTATCTTGTTTAGTTCAAAAGTCCAAATGACAACCTTCCGTCTTCCTTCAACTAGATTCATACCATATTAGCGCATTGTCACCATTAATTCGCAAGTATACCAAATTTGAGTCCAATCTAACGTCAGGAAGTTTTCAAGATTTGATCCATACCAACAAACTAACATACATACACCTTTGCATACACCTTTCGCTTCTTTAACTTTCATAATTGTTTTCATACATGCACGCCGATTCCGGGTACCTACTCTTGACCAAACAAACAAAGCAAGTTAAATAAAAACTTGTTAAACGTATTAAACTGTTTTTCTTCTGCCTGGTGACATAGGTACCTAAAATGTAGCAAAATGACTGGCTATTCTTATATAAAACCTACAAAAGGTTTAGGCGCATTATACGAAATGCAAAAATACAACCTTTTTAATAATTCTTTCTTTCTGCAATATGTTGAAGTCTCATATATCGTAGACAGGCTTACCAAAAACAGAATTTCGTGCAAAATATTGGACCTTGTATATATGTTTATTTAATTTGCCCTGACAGCTTGTCCCCACCATGATGAGGGTAACAACAAAACCTTTAGAAAATATCTAAATGTCCGTTCAAAACTCAAATATAACGCCACGAAATATTATTATGTAGGAGTTTTAATAGGAAAGTCCCTTGTCGTGGTTTTGTCGCGTGATTCATATGTTTGTCGTTTGCCTATTTGCGCGTTGATTAGGGACGACACTAGGATAATTTAGAAAAAAAATGACATGAAATGATCAATAAATCTTGAAGATAAGATACTATATAATATGAAATGTAGATAATGAGAGTTTTGGCGCCAACGCTGAAAAAGACACATCGGGGCATTGTATCACTTTCTAAAATTAGTCTAAAATGTAGTAATTATGTGTAATAAGTTAAGTAAAAAAAGAACAGTGGATTTTGAAACATAACATCTTCGGCAACGTGCACGAGTTTGGGAAAGTGGTATATTACCGTGAATTATGCTTTTCAACGTTGATTCCAAAACTCAATAGAAGCCTCTAGTAAAGTCTCCACTATTTTACTGGGGCAAGACTATGAAGGAAGACTGACTTGACTATTGACTATGAAGACCGTGACTTGACATTGCCTGTGACTTAATAACGAAAACGCTGCATAACACATTTATATGCAAATTATAATACTTGTTGGTGTCAAATTGCTAAGCAAAGAAGCCATTAAAAAATATAGATAATGTAAAATGTATTATTATCAAGATGGTAGAGCACCTGACAGCCACGTCTGAGGTCGTGGCTTCAATTCCTGCTCTGTGCAAATATTTATATGCATGAATATGTCTATATGCTTTGAGTGTTGTTTCTATCTAATTTTACGAATTTACAAAAAATAACTAAATAAGTTTATCCGCGGTCTAGAACCTATAACACAAGCTATTTAAGCTATGCTTGTTTCAGGTCTAGATAGCATTTTGTAGAATGTCCTAGAATATTTTATTGATTATTTGTATATATCTGTACATCTCTCTAATATATCTTTTCATGACATAATATATTATATTACTAAAAATAATATTCAGAATAAAATATGTTATCGTAAAAGCAAACTATATAGTTTGGGTCTATCCAGTCAAGAGCTCTCACATGAAGGCACGTTGCTCCAACGGTCAATTGATCTTGAAACTAGAATCCGATCGCTCTTTCCAACTCTGAAGAGCGTCAAGTGGGCTTCCCGTGCCGTTATTTCTTTTGAACCCACTTTTGAACTGAACACTGAGAGTCCGTGCGAAGGATTTATTTTACGTTAACTGATTTTTGTACAGTCAGCGAGAAAGGTCTATGATCATTTTCAGATTTTGAACTGTAGTTATGAGCGAAGTAACTTATGGTTCCTAATGAAAAT
Organism: Lithosia quadra; assembly: GCA_963576445.1. Taxonomy (NCBI): domain Eukaryota; kingdom Metazoa; phylum Arthropoda; class Insecta; order Lepidoptera; family Erebidae; genus Lithosia; species Lithosia quadra. Next base: position 12,973,861 of record OY754886.1, read on the forward strand.
GATGTTTAATTAGTCTATTGAACTACCTTCAAACTTTGGTTACAATTTATAAATAACCATTTTCATTCGTATTTTTAAGTTTAAAATCTGTGCAATCATTATAGATTTTTGCCGCTGTCTGTACATTCCTGGCCTAGTTTATGTGCTTCACTTAACTATGTTTTCAAAGCGCTTATTATAATGTTTTGATAAGAATTTGTCTATACTTCCATTCACATTTAATTTAATTCAAGAAAGTAAAAGGAAGAATGTGCTCTACCAATATGTGGCCTATGGACGTGTGCAACACCAGTCACTCACACGCTGCCGACCATGAAGGGAAGGGGCGGGGGTAGGAAAGGGTGGGGAAGCTAGGAAGGGGTACAGTGAGCTCTGGCTACCCTACTTACCGCCGGGAACAACACGATGGTTATTATGGTCGCGGTATTCTGTAGGGCGGAGGTACTACCCCAGTCGGACAGCTCATTTCGGACGGGAGACACCGTCGTGTCCTACTTCACCTCCATCAAAGTTGAACGGGATCAGAATAGCTCATTGTGGACTATACTTTCCTTGTCTTTATTATAATGGAATAACACTGTTCTTGTGTTCTTCAAAGGTAGCACTCGCTGCACTCCGTAACACTAACTTAACTAAACTAACTCAAAAGGCTTAGTCCTTTTCAGTCTCCTTGCTATGTCCGTCTGAACATTATAATATAGTTTTCTTAACGTGTGTGTGTATAATGCGACCGATGTGACATTGGATTAAGTACATTTAAAACCAGATTTTATTTATTTATTCAAAGTTTATGCATACATATTACAAAGGTACATACGATCTCCTATTTGCTTCAAAATTGAAAACTGAATATATTGTGTGGTTGAAATAGTACTTCTTTTTCGATTCTATGAAATATGAAGGTAGGCGTTGAGATTAAATGTAAGAGCCAACGAAAAAAAAGGATTTGAAGCAATGAATACAATTCTGTATGTTTGTTTATGATTACGAGTTTCGCTTGTGGTTGGCAATTTCCCTATAATGTATACACTTGACTTTGAAATAGCAATTCTTTTTTCCTGAATATAAGGAAATTCGAGACGGCTTTTCTACGTTTCTTTGATGTTCCTTATTCTAACTTTGAATAATTTGGCCGCGAATAGAATTTTCTTTTTTATTATTAAAGCATATAGTTTGATAACCAAAACTATTTCTAATATGCAAACTAGACTTTCGTAATAATATCTACTAATCATACAATATTCATGGATAAAAATAATGTGAAATAATGTCAAAGCAAAGATGGGTTACTAGATAGATGTTCCTAATCTTTCTTATACTATGATTTTATTCCTGAACGTAAAATAGTTTTACCAATTTAAATTTTTATTTGTGTCAGAAATTGGTGTACCTACATCTATTTGTTTGTCCAAAACATTACTGAAAAAATCCTGCATAACTTTGTTTTCCTGTTCCCTTTCCTATATTATCATCTTATTCTATTTAAAAGTTTATGTTGGATATATACGAGTATAAGAATTTTACCTAACACGTGAGTGAAGACTCCGCGAAGTTTGTTTCATAAATATTATACGCACATTGTTATTTTTTATTTGTCATGACAATATGACTTCACTTCGCCTTCCTGAAAGGTAGTCTCAGGAATGGGGATCACTATAATAATACCAATAGTATTACAATGGTGACCCTGAGGGATTGGGAAACAAGATACTGGGGTAGTACCTCCTCCCTACAGAAGACCGCGGCCATAATAACCATCGTGTTGTGTTCCCGTCGGTAAGTAGGGTAGCCAGAGCTCACTGTAACCCTCCTCCCCCTCCCCTTCCTAGCCTCCCCACCCCTTTCCAGCTCTCCCCCTTTCCCTTCAGGGTAGGCAGCGCGTGTGTGACACCCTTAGTGTTGCACACGTTCATAGGCCACGGTGACCGCTTCTCATCAGGTGGGCCGTGTGCTTGTCTGCCACTTAAGTAGTATAAAAAAACTGTCATATTTTATTTGATTTTTCTGATTATGCACTTACTAGGAAGCTTTAGGTTGTAAGACTTTACTCTTAAAATAAATAGCTTATTTCTCATAGCATTCACGAACAGCAGGGCTACAAGCATTATCTAAAGTGAGCTCATTACAACATAAACTTGCGGACGTCTCTCTTGTAATGCTTTTCTTTATGACACCGTTTACATAAGCAACGTCATAAACCGCGTTGCAAACAAAGTTACTCCGTTGTGTAGGGAAATGTCGTAAAATAAGGTTTGAATGCGTTATGCAAGTTGCATTTTTAGTGTTGAGCTGATATGAACGGTCACTTTACACGTTTTTGAACATAATACCTCCGGTTCTGTCTAACCAATTAGAAGACCTTTTTAATAGAAAAAACCACATCAAAATCCATTCAGTGGTTTTGTCATCCATCACTATAAACAGACAGAAAAAATTCAAAAAAAGTATTTTTGTGCTCATAATCTTTTCTTTAACATAAATAAGTTTTTTTTTTCATACTTCCTCCAATGCACTCTGTGGAATTTTACATTTCCAAATAGTATAGTTTTTTTTTAAATAGTATAGATTACATAATAGTTTAATCTGATCTGAGTTATATCTTAAGTGTTGCATCCGGTCGACTCAATATTCAAGCATATAAACTAAACATAATTACGTACACAGGCATAACTGAGGACTGTGGAGCGTGGAGTGATGATCAAATAGCCCTTAGATCTCTGAGGCGTACACTATTGCAAGTTACACAAATAGACACAAATTACTACTAGTGTAAACCCATCGGGTAATTCCGCATGGCTTTATACATGAGCACCGAACTAAAATCCTATTAATTTCACCAAGATTGAGGGGCTTTTCGGTATGACAGCAGTTTCAAAACTTTGATTACAACGTGACGGCCACGCTCAAAGTTCCGATAGATTTCAGCAGTGAGACGTCGTCGTATCTGATTAGCTTGTGAACTTGTTACATCTTGCCGCTACTATTGGTATTTTTTTCGAGGATAGTAGGTACAGCCGACAAGAGTAAATTATAAATCACAGGTTGACGAGTGACCTGCGACTGTCTCGCGAAGCCTCAAAAAATCGACCCGTGACAGTCCTGTATCCCTTTATCTAGCTGTAACGTGATAATATTCAGCCTATGACATTCACGGATAATGTGGCTTTCTATTGTTGAAAGAATTTTTAAAATCGGTTCAGTAGATCCCATTAACAAATATACAAACACACAAACTTTACTTCTTTATAATATTATAAGTATAATGAGCTTTCACTTATGCCATATCATTTAATACTTCTAAAAATAATACAGTCAGCTGCAAGTGCATTGTGGCTCTATTCGATATAATATTTTTGAATAATTGCCTTCCAATTTTTAGGCACACTTCCGCCATTGTAACGCAACATAAGCAATAGAAAACCCTGTATAGAGTTTTAATATTATTCGTATCACGTTTGTGTGTACGTGGGCGCGGTAAGCAAACCAATAGGTCGAGTTGTAGAGTTCTCGACTCCTATTCAGATTTTCGCCTCTACTCGAATTTATTCTTAAAGCTAATTTATTTGGGTTTGAGTACTACAAATCTTACGTCTCATAAATGTGGAATTTCGAGAAATATCCTATGAGCTGCCAACTTCTACGCTGGTATATTATGATTTATTATGATCTATACTAATAGTACGAGTATCGAGCTGAAGAGTTTGACTGTTTGTTTCGTTTGGTTAAACGTGTTAATCTCAAGAATTACAGATTGGATTGAAACATTTTTTTTTGTTGGATGCCAAGCCAGCACTGTTTGGGTCTTCCCTTCTTACAAAAGCCTGATGGAGACCATGTAGCCTGTCGCTCGTCACAGAAGGTGGACGTAGGAGAATGTAATTCTGTATTTTCAGACTGACTACTTGTCCCGTAAAAACTGGGTTTCTTATCTTAACGCCCAAGTCTGGCTATTACTAGATATTCCATTTACTTCAACACTAAGTGAAGGATATCTCACAGTGGTCTTCCTGCTAAAAGAATACAAAGTATTTACACGTCTGATGTCAAAGTAAAGCTGTGCAACGTCACTATTATCTCGGAGCAGTATGTAACTGTTAGTCGGTCTATTATTCAAAATAGTACGTGATATGATAACAGTTCACACTGGGGAAAAATAAGCGGCCGATGTCATCTTCCAACGTTTTGATATGATGGGAACTTGATGTTCTTATTTGTCTATTATGTGTCTCTGTTCCATCTCACTAAATATGTGGCATCATCCATTTAGTAGTTGTGATAAGTATTTCACCATGAGACCGAAACAGCGAATCGGTAAATGAATTTTTTTATAAAACTAAAAAATTAGTAATTTATGTGATTGTAAGTAAGCAGTAAATAAGAAAATTGCAAGAAAAAAGTGTAAATTGGGATATAAAAAAATACTTGGGTTTTGTCAAGTGAATGATTCTAAACACATAAATTATCTCTTTTTTCTTGACGGATGCTAAAACTACTGAACGGATTTTGATTCGGTTTCTTCTGTTAGGAAGGTCTTGGTCAGACTTAAAATCTACTATATGTTTCATTGCACTTCGTTAAGTAGAATCAGAGATATGTCCAAAAAAATGATAACAGACATCCACGCGGTCGAAGCCACAGACATCAATCAGCCTGTAGCTCATAAAATTAAAGTCTTTGAGAACTACTTCATAATATGGAATTCCTTCGAGATCCGTTAGTAGGGCTCATTTCCCAGGACGCGAGGATATAGTTGCGGTCGTGAAATATACTTTGAAATAACATGTAAGCAAGTTAAGGAAACAGCTGCGAATTATGCGAAGTGCCCATAATTTTGTGCAGCCGATAGTTTCGGAAACGGATATGAAAACGTTGACTAAAGTCCAGAACTTGTATAGAAATTTTATGGAAGCAATTTTGTCTATTTTCTTCTACACTTAAGCACCGATTTCGGTTGCATTCGAATCTTGGTGCCTCCACTTTCCTCCTTTCCAGAATTTCATTTTAGCAGTTATGGTAGTGACTGCTGGAATTTCGAAGGGGATGCCTGCGTCAGAGTCTCGTCCGTCAATCAACAGTTGTTAAGTACAACTTAACAACCAGTTTGCAAGCGAGGTTGAATACTGCCTTTATCAATGCGCATAGCATCATTACTGTCTATTGAGCCGTGTACTTGTGTAACGAGTGTGATTCGGTCTAATATCCGAATTGATGTTCACATTCGTTTCGTGATTCGTCTTGGATGAACTATCAAAGTTTACAAGTCAAACATATGTACTGAACTGTGCATGCAGGCGGGCTGGCGAAAGCATCAGCAAATCCGTCACAAAAAAATCACGATTCGTGTTTTTTAACGAATGTGTTTTTTAAAAGACAATACGTGATTTAAGACGTGTCCGATATTTTTCACGATTCGTGATACGTGGTAACACGGGCATTTAAAAGCTAACCTCCGTCAAATAAAAAAACGGATCGTCAAAAAGACGATTCGTCAACAAAAACAATCGTCTTCGTGTGAATGAGCCTTAAAACTAATTTTGACTACGCAAAATTTTGGAAATATTGAAAAGTGTTATAATTTATAACAATGAGCATAAACCACGTTAGAATAAAAATGAGAGTTTGAAAAATAATAGAGGGAAAGTATTTAAAATTCAACGGTCTCAATTTAAATATGTCATGTTGTGCTCTGAACACAGGCGTTGTCGTTTCGTTCAGCGCCATTTGTGAGCCTGTCAACAAAATGTTTTTCCTTTTCTGCCGTTTGCAGTGTCCGAGAGCCCGTGCTAACTATGTTTGTCGACTGGTTCCGTTTTGTTGAAAATATCTATACTATACTACCCTCCGGCCTAGAATTGAGCAAAACTAAAAAATATTTACTGGCACAATAGCAGTTAAATCGTCCGTAATTCTGGTTGATCGAGTCAGTAGCAGTTGGCCGCGGCTCCCTTCCGTTCCCACGGCCCATAGGAACGTATTCCCGGCATGAAAAGTGATCTATGTATTATTTCAGACTATAACCTATCTCTGGCCTTAGATCCGTGGGGATTTCCGCACGATAAAAACTCCTATTGCAAAATTTTTTCGACTAACGTTTGATGAAATAACGATGAGGGCTTAATTACGGTTAGAGATACAGGTAAATGACTAGTGGTTAATTTCGATCAGGTGTTAGTAGTGATCTAGTGCATTACTCCAGTTAAGCGATATTAATGGGTGGCATTAGATGTCGGTTTAAAGACCGATGCTTTCCGTTTAAGAGCCCGCTTCAAATTTCAAGAGTTGATTGTATTCGTTTAGAATGAAATGTTTTAGCAATTTTAAGTATTTTACAAGGTGCCAGATTTGTAGCATGACTTTGTTTTTTTGTTTCTTGGTTAAGATATTACCATGATTATTTGTACAATGTTCAGTATCCAAGAGTAATAAAGGGCTTTTTCTTTTACCAGCTGTGCACGCGACTTCGTCTGCGTGGATTTAGATTTTAAACTCGAATTCTTTTTCCAATACTCCTTTTAACAATATAATTGTTATCAGTTATCTACAACTTCGTTTTTATTTCTATGCCATTTTTACCTCTGCCCTTCTTAAATTTAACGGCAAATTAAGGTTTAACTGCCCAATTCCCAGACAAAAGTAACAGAGCCCTTTGGAAACTTTATTACATAATTATACCAGATCATTATCATACTCGTTTGGGTTTACAAATGTTAGGCCACTGAATTCTTATGAGCCTGTAATAACTGTTATAAAACGATATAATTGATTTATAATATCCTGTTTGTGTAATTGACCCGAGGTAATGGGTAAACTATTCTTTCTCCCAATAGCTTCTGCAGTCTTCAAAGTTTGAAAAATATACCTTAAAATATGCACAGAAGTCAATACATTACGCAGGTGATATAACTATGCTTTCCCTAGCATAAATAGATCAACTCTATTAGACGTATGGTGTACATAAATACTAGTATAGGAGTATAGGTTAAGGGAGCCAGAAGCACTTAAGTGGCAAAGCTGCTTTTTGTATGAAATTTGAGAGTGACAAAGCATTTAAGCCCATTCCTTACCATTTCTTCATATTGGACACGTCAACATGACTTCACCTTGCCTGATGTGTAGCTAAAAGTATCGGGGCTCAGGATCGGGGATCACCACTACATGCACCAATAGTGCTACAGTGGTGGCCTTCAGCTTGACGGCTTCATCAAATGCTTTTTCACGCCCCGTTTAAAGGACCCGGGACTATAGGAGGAAGGAAACACATTAAAGTATAAAGTAAAGAATTGCAAGTCTTTATGGTGCGGCAAAGAAAAGAGGCACCGAACCACTTGGTTTTTGATGTCCTTTTTTCTCTCCACTTCTCCCCTTTTATACATGGGCCTTCTATTCAGTGAAACTGGTATTCGTTTACGTTGTTTACGTTTTTAAAACATTTATTCGTTTGCGCTTATGCTCCTTTCGTTATGGATTAGCTTACCCTTACTTTTATCGAAGTCCGCGCACGCTTAGGCTGTGGAACGATCTCCCTGCAGTGGTTTTCCCTGGCGGCTACAATATGGGGTTCTTCAAGAAGGGCATTAGAAGGTTTTTGCAGGGTCGGCAACGCGAGTGTGACGCCCCTGGTATTGCACGCTTCCATAGGCCACGGTAACCTCTCTCCATCAGGTGGGCCGTGTGCTTGTCTGCCACCACAGTGGTATAAAAAAAGTGACTACGATCTGACTGTCACAGAAAATATCTATTCGGCCGCATCGTAGTTACACTGAAAAATCAATTCCATCTGAGTTGAGAAAAGGCTAAGAGGATGAGATGAGTCTGACCCCTCAACCCTTGAGAGGATAACCTGTGCCAGATCCTTATCAAATCAGTAGGTGAAGTTGACTTGACCCTAAGACCTTAATGGACTTCATACAAACCCTTTTCTGTGCAGGCCACATTGCAAAAGCGACACTTTGGGTGTTGCAAGATTTCGTAGAACGCAGTACCTATGTGTTTATTTACCTTAAAGGAAATAGAACCTATGACAATATGATGATAGCGACAATCCTTTGTTTCTTATATTAATTAAACACAAAAGGAAATTAATGTGTGAGTTATGTTATGGCGGAAATTATGTTATCTATACGAAACCAATATACGCCAATGTCTAGTACATACTTATATGTTACATATTGGAAATATCCTTCTAATACATATTCTGGTTATTTCTGCAGTTGTAGTAAGTAGTCTGTACAATATGAACAGACTTTTTTATTTCCAGTCTACGATGAGTAAAATGTTGACAATGCAGGGTTAGGGGTTAAATAATTTGGTAAGCCCTTAAAATAGTATTTTATTTACAAAAACTACAAAATGGCTCCTTACTAACTAAGTTACTTATATTTAAACCTCATTATTAGTTACTTACCTATATTTTTCCTTAAGTTTAAGTGCAAATAGTGTACGCGCTCACGGTGTGTTAGACCGAAAGTTGCTAATGATGGCCATTAGATTGAACCCCGCTCAGTGTGTACTACCTACATGACTTCATTCCTTATTGAAAACATACTTCGCTATTCGTAATTCGCCTATATTGTATTCCAGGAAATTCTTATAGATAACTAAACCCTCCACAATTTGTCATAGAAGAGTGACTAAGGTGAATATTCGTGTGAATAAAGCAAATATACACGAACAAGCCCTCCCCACTTCGATTTATACACGTGACTAAAGGCGAATAGCGAATAGCGAAATGTGATTCCACCATAACATAAGCCCTGATTTAAACTTGGCCACGAACCATTTGGATCGTTTACGTAAACATAAGACAAACGTATATCAACGGTCTAACAAACCAAAGTATACGAAGGACATTTTTAACATTTCACAAATTAATTGCAACATAAATTATTGCAAAGATGAGTCCGAAACTAACGTTAAAAATATCTGGGATGCGATTGTTGCAATAGCAATATTCAAACTTATTGCTAACTAGACTTTTACGTTAGTTAGTTGATTAAACACGGTTACGAGTAACACAATTTTGTAAAAAATCAACAAATTAAACAAGGAATCATAGCAGATTGTGAAATAAAACTATATTTTATTGATAGACAGCCTTCACAACCAATACTGGGTACACCACAAACTCATATACATGATTATTTTTAATACTAAACTTGGTCTATTAACATTAACCAAAAGACTAGAACTCATAAATAGAATGTAATTTACAACTATATAATTCACGGAACTGTAACCGGTAGAAACATTTGCGGGTCTCCAAATTTGGGCTCAAAGCGAATATTCACTTTAGAATCACCGTCACCAACTTCTAGAAAACTATTCCAATCAAGCATCCAATAGAAGCCGTTTTTCTTTGGAGGAGGTAGTTGAGAGTCACCTGGTTCAGAAGGGGCTGCGCCACCAAAAGATGCTTCCAGGTCCGACAAAGAAGCTCCTGTGTCTGCAGGAGCACTTGCAACATTTGTTTTAGGTTCTTCCGTGGTAGTAGAAGCAACCTCCTTTTTGCTTTCTTCATTTTTAACTTGCCGTTTACTTTGCTCATTGCTAGAGGTAATTTCTTCATTAATGGGATTAATTCCTTTGCTTAGAGGAATAACTTTTACCGAATCATAGTCTATCGGATCGTAATTTGGTGAAAATATGGACTTAGGTTTTTTAACTGGCATTTCGTATGGAAGACTAACCTCTTTTGTTTCTGATGCGGATGAGTCTAACTCAAACATTGGTTCGGGTCGGAGTGGTGAATACAAATAATTGTTTGCTATGGAATAATTATCATCACTGTTGGTCTTGGAGCTACTGCTTGGTGCTATTAGGTCATAAGTAAGAAGAATATTTTCAGGTAATTGAACTGTGCCATCCACTACTTTTGCTGGTGGCAAAGGTTTAAATCCTTCCAATGGTAATAAGAAATGATCCTGTCCCGGTTTTCCCGTCAAGCCGTGAGCATCAAGAAATGCTTGCAATTCTCCAGGAAAATTATTCACCAGTTCTGTCGGTAATCCTAAATTATCTTTTACCTTAGATGAATAACTTTCAATGTGTTTTGGTGTATCGGGTTTTGTTGTCGTGCTTGAAACATGTACTACTTCAGTTCTTGGCGGTCTTGTATATAACTCTTGCAACGACGACCCATCTCGTGGAGTGTAAGGTAGTACCACCATCAGGTTAGGTTTGCTTGTTGTAGTAGTTTCTAGAGCATACGGTGGTGTTGGTGTAGATGTTTTTGGAATTTGACGGTATAATTGTTGAAGAGAGATTTTTTTTTCATCTATCTCTTTGGAAAAATCTTTTAAAATATTATCTGGTTGTACTAAAGTTGGTCTGAATACATCTGCACTATCTATATTGTCTACTGTATTCGGTAAAGAAGAGTTTATCTCATTAATACTTGCACTGTACTGTGGAGGTATTTTATCGGCATTATCTTCCTCTTCAGGTTCTATTGATGACGATTTTCCATCTTCGGACCTAATGTCATTTAACAATTGCATAATTTCATCTCGTGTTAGTCTCGGCAGTTGTTGATTTGCTTGGAGTATGCTTTGAACTTGTTTGACAGTCTTCTCCACATCAATTGCGGCCAATGAAACTGCCACAAACGCCGCGAACAGGCAGCACCAAATGAGCTTCATTTTCTGTAACAATAACAAAAGGGATTCAATCATCAATTTTCATCAAAATGTTTTCAAGGTCTAAAATTAAAGATTTTTACAAAAATAACCAAATATTTTAATTTCTAATTAAAATTACTCTAGATAGAAAATAAATCTGATACTATAGAATGTTAAATAGTAAGAAAACCCCGAATTAATAAATCCCGTTCAAAGCGAGTGTCCAAACTGTACGAAATAATTTACAGCCCTGAATTTGCCTCACTGAAGAAATACCAGCGCGAAAGTACAAGTAACTGTATAAGCAGAGACGGAGTTATCTCAGTAATTACAGTTTGAGTTACATAACAGCACCATAATCGTAATTCCCCAAGTTGGGAGGGAGCGCTAAGATATCGGGAAGTTGTTATCGTTTCAAACTTTCGACTTTGGATCACTCTTAAGTCGGCCCACTCACATCTGTGCTGTGTGTAAAAAGTATTGGATAAACTGTCACATTAAAGAAATGAATTAGAGTTTGATTGACTTGAAAGTTTCAAAATCTTTCAAATATATCCAAAACATCTTACTCTTTCTCCAATTTCGGTAGTTAAACCAGTTGTCGGACTTTTTTTCAGGCACAAACTACTCGTAACGACTACCATAGTGATGTTCTCATAGCAATCGGGGCTGACGGCTTACGTGCTTTTCAAGGCACGGAGGGATTTCAATGTGTTTAGAATGGTCACTGGTCACCCATTCTAAGTCTGCTCTTAAGTGTTGGTAAAATATTTACCAAATCTGTTATCACTTAGCACTCCCTCCTTATTAACGAATATAGGAAAAAATCATTGCACATCTGCTAGGCACCATCACATACGCAAATATAAAACAAACATCCCCTTTCAGTCTCCATGGATGTATCTGGGTATATCCAATTCATGTGATCCATGAATATTTAACCGCACGCCATAATAAATTCGAATCGAACTGAGAATCTCACATTTTTCTTACTGTAAAAATATTTTGATGGTACGAGTATGTTATTTAGGCAATATGAAATTTAGGCATTTTTACTAGATATATTTCATTCAATGAAAAATGTTGAACGTAGTAACGTCAGTTTCTTTCAAAGTGTTAAACCCGTGAAGTGGTGCTATTATACAAATTATGTTAAACTTAGTTTTATGAAATTCAACGTCAGAATATTAAAAACGTAACACGCAAGGTTTTCACTGATGTATATTATATATATATATTTTAACTTACTTTCTTACAATGTAGTAATTTTGCAGTAACCAAAGTGGGCTTGTTATACTTTTATGTGATGTCGGGCGAGACTACTTTAAAGCTCATTACGTTGTAGTTAACGAGTGTAACATGTTACGTCACAAAAAGTTAATGAGTGGTAACGAGACTGGTCGTAAATACTTTTTTGTGACGTCATGGAAAGAAAAGCCAGGAGTAGAACCGTTTAAATTAGTTGCATTGATTCAATGTAGTAGGTATGTACAATGTATTCTGTTATTGTGGGTGTATCCCATCTGCCCCGGTGACTTAGCCCGGTGCCGGGCCACATAGGAAAAAAAGTTTTAACTGGCCCGTCGATATGTTTACCGGGCCAGATGACACAAATCAAGTGCCATCGTCCACGGTAAGGGAAAAATAGCTTCATTTTTAGAACTGCACATAAATGTGTAAAATGTAGTTAATTCGTTTATTTCTAAAAATAAAATAGGAAGAGAATGGGTGTAAGACAAAGGTCAACGACCATTTCATTGAAACCGAAAGTTAGGAAGAAGGCCGTACAGATATATCTCAGGGTAATGCGTGTAGAAAACAACCGATACAGAAGCAAAATGTGTGAAACGGGCGAGCGTTTACGTAGCGTAAAAAATACGTTTAGGCTTGTCTTGTTTTTATCCGTCAGTTTATAGGCATTTTTAGGATTCCGTGATGTCTAGAAACTACATTTGAGAAAAAATGTAAACCGGAGTTGGAAATTCGTGGTATTTTTCTCTAATTTTTTTATACCACTTAGGTGGCAGACAAGCACACGGCCCACCTAACGGGAAGCGGTCACTGTGGTCTGGCCTATGAATGTGTGCAAGTGCAACACCAGGGCCCATACTCACGCTGCCGACCCTATGAAAAATCTTCTAATATAAACCTTCTTAAAGAATCCTATATTTTATTATTTGTGTGTGTGTATTAAGTCTCATTTTCAACTAATTGATAAGCGGGTCTGCCCATGGAGGTTGGTTACTGTTTTATGGTTTTATCTCCGGTTCTACTATTCAAATGAATTGCAATGAAACAAGGCAGGTTTTATTTCTGACCAAAAGTTTGCTAACAGACGAATAGATATATTATGCGAAACCGCAGTCATCAGCTATACTAATATCAATGTCATTACGTATGTACCAAAATCAGCCGAAATATATTTTAATTTATTTAATTACGTTTATATTACGTATTATTACTAGATGTTACGATGTCAACTATATTCTGTGACATAGATTTTATTTTATAAGTAACAGAACTGTTCACTGCGTGGTCTGATACACACTTGAAACATTTTGTCTTACGGGCATTTTATTTCGAGGAAATTTTGTCTTAGGCTAAGCAATTTAAAGGTGACTGAAACATGAGCGACTACACTGTTCGATTATTACAAAAATATCATGGTGAGGTTCGTTTAAATTAAAAATCTAAACACACCTAAGTAATAATAATGAAAACAAATAAAATTTTGAATGACCATTTTTCGCAAGTCTTTTTTACAAGGTGATAGTAAATGAAACTGGGACGTCTTACCAATATTCATACCAACACTGTCATTCTTTTATTTATATTGTGGTAGGATCCTAATATTTTATTAAGTATGGCATGATGGAGCGTAAAAATAAAACTAAGAATTCTAAAATTTAAAAAATGTCGATCAAAAAATACTCAACAATTTATTTATCTTTAGTACCATCGTCTGTCTTCATTGTTGGGAGCGTTTAACACCCGGTAAATTGTAAACTATATAATAAAAAAATTACACAAATATTTCCTTACGATGTTTTTACATTTACATTCTCGTATAAAAATATTCACTGATATATAGAAACCACATAAAAACGTCTACGTATTATTTACGTAAATAATGGATGCCTCAATACATTGTGTGAAAATTTACGTGCTCCATTTCTTATCTGTGGCATCACCTGTGTCAATAGTGTTTTTGTTGCCCTTCGGACACAATTTTGCTTGTGAGACAATACCTTTATGACCCAGCCTAAAGCAAATTTGTCTATTAAGAGCTGGTTTTCTTGGTAATAAATTGTGTCATGAAACATTTTTCGTTAGAATTTATCCACGCCTGTACATCATTGGGTGTTCTTGGGGCTGTTTTTTGTCCTACTATTTTGTTCCATTACTGGAGCCATGAAGGAAGAAATTGTTTCTTGTAGTCCCATTGCTGTTTATCTACGTATTGTATAAATAACTGATTGTGCCCGCGACTTCGGCCGTTAAATTTTTATGATTTTAATTTTTTTCAAAATTAAAGTAGCCTATGTTACGGCTTACAAAATTACCTATCTGCCAGCGGGATTCCCGTCTAAATTGGCCCAGCCGTTCCAGAGATTACCTCCTTCAAACATACAAAAAGACAGACAAATATTTTTATACATATCAATTCTATTTATTTACATGGATGTGTAATGTTGTAGTATGTGAGAAATGTATCTTCATTTTAAAAATAAAAGTACCTGATTCAATTCTCATTGACCAACTAAAAAACTCAAGATTACCGATTCAATCTTACTTCTCTGTTCATGACAATAAATTCACGTCTAACGTAACAAACAGTGTTAGGTAGGGTATCTCTGTTTTTAGTTTGGCAACATTTTTTTTTGCACCAATAAACACGATTCCGAACAGAAGTTATAGAGTTAGTTCATGAGGAATTCAGTGCCAATAAAGCTTCTTAACTTTTATATCGAATATTCTCTATGTGATACTTACCCACGTAAGTTTTTTTTCAATTAGCCGTATGACAGTGTAGCTCAGTGTCCCGTAGCACATTAAACGCAAGCCATTGACAAGTTTCAGGTTTAGAGATCCAGGCTGATTACGGTATAAGATAAGAGGTAACTAAACTTTAAATACCTACTACATACACAAAACATAAATAAAACATGTCGTGTTTTGTGTTAGGCCTCTAATGCTAATATATGGGAGCAAAGAAAACTCCATTCAATCTAGTCTTCGCTTGATCCAACGTAATTTATATCGGATTTGAATACTGATTTCGTTTCGTAAGATATTTTTCTCACTTTTGCCTCACTACTCAAATTACCGATTCCCATCAATACTGGATGTATTGATGGGAATCGGTAATTTTGACGAATGATTTTATGATACGTAGATATTGTTGTTCAACTTCAAGAAGCTTTATATCTTCAAATATAAATGTTGCATTTGAATTTCTGCTATAAAAAATGGTACGTAGAGTTGAAATTTGTCTGCATGCGATTGTAAGGTATCCTGCTCAATATTTTCATTTTATTACATCCGTTTGTCCGTCTATTCACTTACTCAAATTCTGTTTATTGTTGTGTACTATATCCTAACTGAATCGGGTCAACCGTTCCGACTGTTCCGATACCAAATATTCTTGATTGTTGATTCTTTCGTAACGTTGGCTACTTTGGGAAGGGTAAAGTTATGACTGATATTTGCCTGAAATATCTTACAGGTCATTTAAAGGTTTTCTGTGTTCAATGGAACAATTTATGTAACAAGAACAATATTATAAATAACCAGCTGATAACCCCAGCTCCGACAACGTGAATGTTGGTTATCGCAATTTTTGGCCATGAATGGATGCAATCAAACATAATTATTATGGAAGACTTTAGGTCTGAACCAGACCTAAAGTCTTCAGTCTAAGTTTTTCTAGTAAAAAAAACCTCATCAAAATTATTTTCGTTCAGTAGTTTTTGCGTCTAGTGCGAACAAACAGATAAAAATTCCAAAAAATATTTTTGTTTCAAAATTTTTAAATTCAGCGATGCACTTACTAAACGTTTTACAGAAGCAGATTCCTTTACGATATATTCTCAGGTAAATTGACTATAAAATGTAGTCACGTGAAAGGTAAATGGGTTATAGGCTTAACTAAGTACAGTAATATCAACATGATAGTAACTGTAGACCTTCAGAGACCAGGTCCGAACATTAACTCATTAAACCATTAGATGTGACGACACGATACCGACACGGATAAAAATTCATAACCATACATTTCAAACTAGTTGCGTTACTACACAAGGACTACTGTCCTGAGTTAGCTCCGGTTCACTTATAGCACCATATTTCTTTATTCGTAGATTTACCAAAAAAATTTTTTCCCATAGGAACCTTATCCTGACTTGTCAGGAAAGAATTAATCAGTACGATTGTCAGACACAATCTAACCACTAGGAATATTTTTGTCCAAGTAGTTCGATTGTCAAACACAATCTAACTACCTACTTCGAATATTTTTGTCCAAACTGATTCTGATTCTGATCATCGAACTGTTAGTAGGACTAGTTGGAATAAATCAATTTGGTGCAGTCGTTTATACATTTCGGTGATTTATTTTTAAACGACTTTATTTTTTGTATTCTTCAGTACTTTCTACTGAGTGAACCGATATTTGAAAGCTAGTGCTTACCGTGTGGTTCATTTCAATATGATCCAGTTGAATTCGGATGAAAAAAAAATATTACAAGATAAATTATCAGGAGAAAAGTTCTGACAACGAACCCTTCAAGAAAGTCAAATCAAGTAGTCATATCAACTTTTGTCTAGTTTTATGGATATGGGTGATTATCAAAAGCAAAAAAAATACACGGCAATCCTGAAAACGGTAGTGCAATGTGTTGGTTTTACGGTTTTGATTACTTTTTATAGTAGAATAGGTACTTCTCTACCATGGCAAAAAAAATTGTTGAGTAATGTCCTCTATTACATAAAAAAAATTAATTACAAAGTGACATTTTATCATCACGGTGACCTGTCCTAAATCGAATTTCACTCGTAAAATATCTTATCCTGCAGTTGTATTTAATATTTGGACTAAAATCGACTTTTGTATGAATAAATTATAATATGACCCATAAAAAAAAACTAATATTGTTTGTTTATCTTATTTCTTATACATTTTATTAAACATTTACTTTTGTCCTGTAAAAAGTTATCATTTCAGTGGATAGTAAGTTTTAGTAGAGTAACTTCGTCAACATAGCGTTCTTGCGCTCCCCGTGCCTTTCCTTACTTTGAATCAGTCCACCTCCGTTCGTTGGAGCGCACAAACGCGTCACAACATCATCGTGGATGCCCGCCAAAAAGTAAGTATATCATTTCAGTGATATGGGGACAAAAATAATGTCATTTCAGTAGCCGTTATAACTCGTGTTAGGTTCATTCAATTTATT
The DNA here is from genome assembly GCA_963576445.1 of Lithosia quadra. Taxonomy (NCBI): domain Eukaryota; kingdom Metazoa; phylum Arthropoda; class Insecta; order Lepidoptera; family Erebidae; genus Lithosia; species Lithosia quadra. The sequence continues at coordinate 12,990,929 of OY754886.1, forward strand.
TCAAAATTGTGGTATAAATTCGCCGTAAGATATGTTTTGTTACAGCAGTGTTGACATTTTAATAATAATTGTAATATCGGAGTTAAATGTAAAAGTTATTACTTTTATCACCTCGGTGTTATCATTTCAGTGGATTCGGTGGACTGTAATACGGATAACAGTCCACCTAAATGAAATTTAAATAAAATCATAAGTTTTAGAGATCCTTGAGTCTAAGGTTGAATCATAAAATTTTGGTGAGATAATTCTAGATATTGTAGGTTTTGGTAGTATTAGTTTTCGAAAGTACATAATCGGATTATATAGCCAAACTGTTTGCCATAATTTAAGATAACGTGATCTCAACTTAAGATGTTTTAGTTATATTTACGATTAAGTCTTTAACTCTTTTGAACATACTTACATTATTTTTATATTTTTTCTTATTAAATCATTATGTCGTAAAAATATAAGAGTTGATTTAGTACATTTTGAAGTTTTTCTTACAAAACACTATTATTATTACCAGTAAAAACAACACTCGTTCCGCAAAAAAATTAACTTTTTACCCGACTGCCGAAGAAAGGAGGGTAATGTTTTTCGAGACTATGTATGTATGTATGTCCATTTCTTTGGCACGGCCTACAGCCTAAACGGCTTGACGAATTCTGACATGCAAGGTATCATTTGATTTGTCGTGATTGTGTGAGTGACACCAGGAATATTAAAATTCCTAAAAAATCAAAATGGCGGACTTATGGCGCCAAAAAGAAAATGTTGAAAATTTGTCTTGCACGCTCTACAGCCTGAACGGCTTGACGGATTTTGACAAGTAAGGTGTTGTTTGATTCGTCGTGATTGTGGGACTGACACCAGGTATATTAAAATTTCTAGAAAATCAAAATGGCGGATTTTTGGAGCCACAAATATTTGATCGCGATGGATGCAAAAACTGCTGAACGGATTTCAATGCGGTTTTATTTGTTTTAAAGGCCTTGGTCAGACTTAAAATCTTACGTTTGTTGGATTGCAATCGGTTGAGTAGGACCGGAGATATGAGCAAAAATATAATACTAATCTATATATACTAATATACTAATATAATACTACTCACTACTTGAACATTATTAACTCCATAAAAGATTTATTTGCACTTTATTACTATCCAGGCAGCTATGTAAATAACTAAAAAAATAATGGATCCAGACTGTTCAGTTGTTATGTTTCTAGACCACCGGACATTAATCTAAGTGCTTGTTTTTTTCTTTTCAGTTTTTAAGCAGTCGGGTTTTTGATTTTTAAATTTATTTTTTTTATTTCTCTAATATAATAGGTAGTTTGATCTTATATTTAATAAATATCACAAATATAGTCTAGTGATATCTCTATGGAATTTATTTAGATTCGTTTCAGACAATCTACGGAATCCTCCTAAAAATAAATGACGTCCTTAGCTGTATCATTTCAGTGGGCTAATTTCATTCCGGTGCACAGTTTAGTCATTTCGGTGGACGATTTATCATTTCAGTGGACACTTTTCATTTCGGTGGACTCCTAAAAATTCAATCTTAAATATTTCGGTAAGTTTTGATGTTACATGATGTCCACTCACGCATATGTTACAAATAAGATTAAAGTTTATTTTCGTTATAAAATATCTTAACAAACATTGTTATAAAAAAATCTCACCGAAATGATACAAAAAAATCACTTGTTGAAAATGACCCATATATCTTTAATAACGTTTTATGTCAAAATTGCCAAAGGCACGTGTCATATCAAAGTCGCCATAACGTAAAGTCATTTCTCCATCATGATCCTTGAAGATACTTGACTTCGAATGATCAACTTATTTATAGCCATCATTACGAGCTAATACCGATGTCGTGTCGATCTCGTGTACTGTAGTACCTATTTAAGGATGTCATATCTTGACCGTATTCACCAAAACTATAAAGGAGACCATGTTTATTAGCCATAAACGAAATGATTCATGGACTCGACCTGAACATTATTACACAAGTAACCGGATGTTATGTAATATCTTCATTTCACTTTATAATAATATTGCTGTTAGCTAAAAGTTTGAGGTCATATTCGGATTAATGTAATTTTATAGGTTTGTTTTCAGTTCAGATATATTTATATCTGTATAAACCAGTTTGGTATTTGCTTTCATTTGAAATACATTTTATGTATTTAGGACAGACTTCGCAGACCGCGTGAATATCCTGCATTCGAAACATAAGTTTTTTTTGATGTTTTGTAGTGCCGATTTAATGATCTATTGCAGAATGAATTATGACTTCGACTTCAAAGTTATCTGGGTACTGGAAATCGTAAGGAGTTCATATTTTTTCGTCGAGTGTCGTTAATAGGTAAGCTTCCCCAATTTAATTAACTGTTCTTTGTCTACAATGTTTGCGAAGCATAAGAAAACTACTTTTATCAATAGAAAAACATATTACTCGTACATTGAATAGCTTGAATGCCTGAAAAATTCCTCTTAAACTTTTCCGTTTAACGAAGCCAAGAATTTAAGACATTCTTGTATGTACTTTTAAAGGGGCGGATGGGGAAATGGAATCCTGTCTGAGTATAGAGATATTATTAAAACGTACTTAGGTTGAAAGATAGCCATCATTGACACAAATATTCCTAAAAGTATTTTGATGTAATTCCTGTAGCAGTAGGTAAAACTTTTATAGAATAGTTGGCAAAGTACGACAATAAAATATATTATTAAATTTATGATAGAAGTGAGTCAACTGTTTATAAAAATATTTTTTTACAATTTTATTAATCAAAATATTGAAACTGTTTATTTAGGAATTTAGTAGGTATTGAAACTGAACACGGACTATTGATAGGATCATAAAAAATAAATAGTATGAGCTATAATGTATTATGTTCATGATAAATAGCAATCTGAAGTGTAGGAATGTTAATTATACCAGGTTTCTTTTTTTACACGACGCTGCACACATTGATGAGCGAAAAAATGCAACCAGCTGGTACAGCTATCGGAGTTGGAAGCCTTTCGCTGCAGATTGACTATCTCTACAGTCCAAAGTGAGAGTATATATAATTAAATTATAATATAAGGAGCATATCAGGATTGTAACAAGTGAAAACATGTGTGGTAATTGCTTAAACCATGCTTATTACCCGGCTTCAAAAGGAGACGCACTGTATGTTTGTCCGTGAATATCTCGCGTTTGGTTGAACCAATTTTAAGTTGGTTTTGGTAAACTTAACCTAAAACCTAACTTAAAAAAGGATTGAAGTTATTTTTTTATTACAGTAGCCTGCTGTTGTGTTGATGTAAAGCGACCTCTTATAATTAATTCGCAAGAAAGCAAACCAATTTCTGCGGAACGTACCCGTATTGATTCTTACAAAGGTAAATTTTCAATCGCTGACTGAATAATAGATTAGAAGGTTGTTAAGTAAACATATCGACGGTATCGTTTCTAATTAGATTATTGGAGCAATTTACCCAATACCCAATGTTTAATATAAATTTCTTAACCAATATTAATATTGTGAAAAACGAAAATTGCAATATTAATATTTGTTGAGGTCGGATGGCGTACGAATTGTTAATAGTTGATTGTTACGAGTTTTAATCATACATTGGACAAGAGTATTCATGGATCGTACATTCACACTTTGACGGGTTCGTGGTTAAGTGGCAACTGAACGGGTTAACGCATTGCGAAGTTAAGAAACACTAGTTAACCTAGTTTTAGGATAGGTGATCAGTCTTCTGGCACATTGAAACCTCTCCGTGCCTTGAAGAGCACGTTAGGCTGTCGGTCTCGGTTGCCATAATAGTATATGAACATCTATGGAAGTCGTTACGGGTAGTCCAACTACCCAGACTTCCATAAAAGCCCTAAAAAGTCTGAAAACTGGTTAACTTCTGAATTTTTAAATCACCAGTGGGTTGTGGAAGTCAGTTGGCAGTCGATTAACGGAAAATATCAAAGTTCAGCCGCTTGTAGATCTTGAGTTTTATCTCACTCTAAACATTGCATAAATCGTATATCAAGAAATTGAGTCACAAATCACCCCACTATCCCCCGCTAAGCTAATCAACATTTCCGCATCAATTCCACTTCCAAGTGACCCCGTAAGCTCAAATTCCCCCAGATAATTAGAACAACATCACAGTTGACGTTTATTGAGGCGGCAAGCCTAGCTGACAATTGATTGATGACCAGTGGTCAATTGATGACACGTCTAACGACTGGTTTAATGTTCTATTACACTAGGGATTTTTGTTTTGGAATTTGCATGCTTTTTAACTACACTATACTTACAGGGTGTAAAGGAAACGCTAACCAGAACGAAGACAGGCGATGGATAGTACCTACCTACCGAAAAAAAATTGAAGCGTTTAGTGCCTGAGTCACTATCAATTTTACTACTAGTAGTAACATCGGTAGTTACTACTAAAGTTGTTAGAACAGCAAGAAAAAGTGCCCATACTGCTCGATAGAAATAGCTTTTAAAATTGTTTTTTTTTATAGAAACTTTAATCAGCATTATTCGCACTCCATCATGGTAATAGACCTTATGATAAAAAAAAACTATCCAACGAAAAACTCAATTTGTTTATTGCCTTTATATCTACTTGTAATGTATAGAATGTCTTAGAATATTTATTTATGTATTTATTTATACTTCTCCTTTCTGCATGATAGTGAAACCACTGGCACGTGTATCATCTGCCCCTCTTACCTCTTTCCCATGAGTGCACAACTAAGAAGAAGAATGAAGAAGAATGAGATTGATACTCGTAAGACATTGTACTTGGAAGACTATGAATCGCAATATCAGTTGAATACATTATGATGTCAAGGTCTAGAGGTTATTGATACGAATCGGATACGGTCCACTGAAAACGCTTCTCTAGATAGCAATTAAAATTTAACCTTCAAATTAACAAATAATTTGAATTTACTAAGTTTGTCAGTAACTTAGGTAAACTTAGGAAGTAAAAAATAGATTTATTAATATTTATCAACGTCGAAATTTTTCATCTATTTGACAGACTGTGAGAACATACTCCGCATCATGGGTGCGCAAGCGCGTCTCTCCAAAACACTGAATATTGCATCTACCTATGCAACTAAAATCCTTCAGAAATTATTCTATGGTACACATCCGGGATTCAATTTGACTTAAAACTAGTTATGCACTTTGCCCGCGTTAATTTCGGTTTGTAAGGTATTTTTTTATGGAGCCTTAATTATTTTGCCAAAATTAAAGAAGCCTATGTTACGCCTTATAAAATTACTTATCTACCAGCTAAATCCCTTCTAAATCGGCCCAGCTATTGCAAAGATTACTACTTTCAAAAAGACAGATAGACAAAAAATATAAACATTGCTTTTTTATATATGTATCGTACCTACATACACTCATATTCCCATATACTCCCATGCCAGAGAGTTTGCCTTCAGCTTACCATCAGGCGAGGTGAAGTCATGTTGACGTGACCGACATAAAAAATGCATTGATTTAAAACCTGTTATTTTATTATTACAAACAGACACTTTGAATTTATTTATTAATATAGATAATCCAATTTCAAATTCAACCTTTTATCATATAAGCCAAAACGCGGTTTAATTAAGCAACTTTAGAAATATGGCCCGGTTCACTTAAATGGTTCGTAGGTACTACCTTCCATTAGAATTCATTATGTACTTGTTGGTACTTTGTACAAAATATTTGATTTTATTGTACGTACCGGACGTACTGCCGAAGGTTCTGCCTTTTGTTAAAATCTGGGTCATGTACCTACATCCAAGAATATTATGCCGTGAACTGTAATAAAAGCTATGAGGGAAAATTAAATCGAGAATGTGAATTTTGATACCATAAGACATACTTATAGTCACACCATATTGGTACCAAGACGAAGGAAAATAGTTGTGGGATCTCATACCGCATACTTTTGCGAGAAGGCAAAGCATGGTAAAAGAATATGACCAACACTCAAACATTTTAAGCCCAAATAATTTCATTAAGACTTTTTAATATTCGTACGCTGGAGACAGCAGCTGAGTAATATGGACATTTCATAACAACATTGTATTTGTAACAACAACTTTTATACAGCATTCAAACAAAGAAATGATAAAAAATATATCACTTAGGTGGTACCAAGCACACGGCCCACCTGATGGGAAGCGGTCACCGTGGTCTATGGACGTGAGTAACATCAAGAGCGTCGCTCCCGACCCTAGTTTTAATTTATTTTTATATTACACTGAATACTCAAGAATATTATACGATTGTTAGGCTTCCATTAGAAGCTCTTGTTTAAAAAGCTGTAATTTGTAAAGGTTCCTTAGAAACTACGATCCGTCCAAAAAACATTGTCTGGTTGGTTTTCACATCCTTATTTCTTAGGATTTATTTAGGAACCCGAGAAAAACCCCAGATTTTAGCTTCTTTAGACTCAATATTACTCTTCGTACCCTATATGGGTTTCATTGGGGTTTCTGCACGAGAAGTCCAACACTTAAGTTTATGTAACATTCAACTGTCGAATACCAAAATATAAACTACTACCTTTACAGATAAATTATTACAGACTATAAAGTATATTAAGTAGGTAGTAAATGTGGTAAGTTTATCATTTATTGTAAGTACCTACAGTAGTTTCAATGTTTAAAGTACAGTCGTTCCAATACTACTTCCTACTTATATTATTTAAATGTGAAAGTTTGCGAGTATGGACAGGATATATGGATGTTTGTTACTCTTTCATGTAAAAACAGATAATATTTAGTAACTAGCTAAAAATGGCCATATTAAAAGCGGATTATAAGTATTGTTTCTTACCAAACTTCAAAATTAATAATTATAAAATAGGTCTTTTAGGGAACCATGTCCGATTTGTAGCACTAAGTATCTTTAGACCTTGAGACACTATAACGCATTTCATCTTCTATATAGGTACAATCCTCTTAGATAGTCGTCAATAAACCCAATAAATAACGGTTCCACTTTCCTTTCTAGTTCTATCTTAAACTGATATTGAACCGAGACTAAATTGTAGTCGAAAGTGGTTGCAAGGTCATAATAATAATTAAAAATAAGACTTTATGTTACGTCTCAGTCAAAAAAGTCATTTGTATAACACCAAGGTTCAATACAATTACAATGTTGAAACACGTATGTATGTAAATAATTTATGCGAGTACCGTATCTTAATGCTCCATTGTCATAATTCGTTGAACTCTGAACCTAGGCTAACATCTGTTGTTTCTAAACCTCACATCACATGACATAAAAACATGTACGTGACAAGTAATCTGTGTATTGAAAGTGAAAGGCGTAGCCTCGACGGTATCGCGTGAGAATATTTTGACACAAATCTATAAAATAATAGCATAAAACATCACCCATTGCTTACTTTAAACAATAATGGTAAACACCATTCGCACGCAAGGCATCAATGGTTCGCGTGCAAGAAGTAAACGTCGAGTATAATATTGCAGTAGGTAACTCAATGAGTACATGTTCATGTCACAGCATTGGTGACGAGGATTTATGTTACGTGATTTTGAACTGTGCTGAAACGAATTGTATACGTAAGCCTTATTAAAAGGGACTAAGGTTAATAGTCGCGATGCTGTTTCTATAGCAGACGTTAATATTATGTAATGGACATAAATTTAAGTAGACACTCAATCTGTTACATCTTTATTTATAGGATTTTCTTTTTAACATAAGTAGTTATTACGAAAAATTATGTTTGCAAATTAACTCTATTGTAAAAACTAATCAATTACGACACGAATATCGTGTAGTTATAATATGCATTCATGTGTTTCCTCTGAGTTTTTTACTCACGTTTTTAAGTCTCTCTTAGACATTCGTCAATAAATTAGAAAAATAGAAAAAAAAGAAAAAGAAAAAAAAAGAAACTTAATTCTATAAGACATGTAGGTAAGGTACCTATTTAAGTTAGTGCCTTGGAGAGCACGTTAAGCCGTCTCGTTCTGTTAAAATCATAATGTAAAATAATATTATGTAATCATTAAACGAGTTCATGGTCACTAAGTACAACTGATATATAATTTTTAATGATATTAGGAATTACTTGTAATTTACTTAAGAGAAGCAGGTACTCAGCAGAGGGCCAATTTGAACAACAAGGCTGTAAAAAAAACATGTTTTTTTTATATAGGACACGTCAAAATGACTTTACCTCGCCCGATGGTAAGCTAATGGCAAAGTCTCAGGACTGGGGTCACCACCATCATACTAATAATGTTTACCCGACTGCCGAAGAAAGGAGGGTAATGTTTTTACTAATCTATCTATATCTACCTACTATTATAAAATTGTAAAGTAGCTATGTCGGTACATTGAAGATATTTATAAATAATACTTGGGTTGTGTTTAATGAACAATTCTGAACACAATTTTTTTTTTCTAAATTCTAGTCTGATTGTTAGCGATCCACGCAAAAAAAATGATTTTCATGCAGATTTCTATTAGACAGGTCTTGGTCAGACTTAAAATCTACCGTATATTTGATTGCAATTGAATTAAAACCGAAGATAAGATCAAAAAACGATAAACGACCTCCGTACTTGAACTTGGTTTAGAGCTCCAGAGTTTAGATTAGAGCAAAACCAAAGACCTAATTAACTGCATTGAAAACAAATGTAGAATTATAAAAGTTTCAAATTATTGTCAGTTAATTCAGAATTAGTAATGCTACGCAAGTGCTTCATCAATCATATAGTGAAACCATTGCCGATTGAGACACACATTGTAACATCAAACTCAGTGTTGAGACATCAACGGACGCTAAATTGAACGACAATAACCGCTAACCACTAACCATTGCAATGTATTTTGCAACACGATTGAGCACTAAACGCAGCACGATAAAAATAATACCTACTTATTTTAGGTTCAATCATAGCTTTGTAACATTTTTCATTAAAACGTTTCTTTTAAGTCGTGATCCTAAAAAATCCTACGGACGTAACGCGTTGAACAATACACTAGAGTCGGTCAACTTTCGTATACGTACAAGAATAGTCAGCAACTACGCGGCAATCGTCATTCGATTCAGTCAGTTTGAGTAGCGAAAAAAATACAACATGTCTTGTGTTGTGGAATGGTCTAGAAACCGCAGTGACAGTAAGAGAAAATATCCAGGAATCGCATTTCAATCAAATTTGGATAAAACGTTGCAACCTAAAATTCACACACACATGATTAGCCGCCGCCATTTTTGTGACACAGCCTTGTTTTCAACGCTCTCTGTCCGTGGGCTTTTTAGATTCATGTTCTTAGTAATTAAATTCCTAATTTAATTAACTTTGTTTTTTCAGAGTAAAAAAGTGATAATTTAAGAAAAGATATTAATTTGAAGGGCGTTGTCTGTTAAAATAATGACCCCGTGGCTTGTAATAATATCAGCATATTAATGTCCTGAAGACCTTTCCTTCATAAATTATAATAAAGGAAGAATTTGCTTTGTCCCAGTAGGTATACGAATCTAACTATCAAATTATACATAGGTACTAGTTAATCGTATAAAAGGCGTTTGAAGCATGTATTATAGCACAAAATTTACGAATAAGCTCAAATACCTCTCTGACGCTAAGATCTGAGAATAAATTTCTCGTAATAAGAATATGTTGAAAATTAAGATTCGATCTTATCTCGACCTCATAAAATGTCAAAAAAGTATTCCGTTATCAAAGTTTGAAATGTGTTATTTTATAGCGTGAATAGTGACCGATATTTGATAAAAGGGCAAGTTAAAGAATTCTGCTAGATTTAAACTTCGGTATTGTCATACGAACGAAACGTAATTAGTATTCTCTTTCCTCCTTAGTTTTCTTTCTTACTTCCTTTCTTTCTTTTTTTAGGGATGCGTCAAGTTTGACATTTGTGAGATAGAGTTAAGATCCGAACTGAATTTTGAACATTATTACGAGAATTGACACTTTGTTCTGATGTTATTAAATTTAAAATACGTTCCCATGCTGAGTGGTTCCTATAACGATATAAAGCACGATTTTAACATCAAGGCTATCACTATATCTTGTATATCCGCAAAAAGAAATAAAGGCGAACTATGGTCTTATTATCGAAAAGCTGCAGGCTCTTGGACCGTACACTGTCCTTTTAGATTAAAATTCTTATCTCAGTAATTTATATCAACCAGTCTTGAGGACGGAAAATGCGGTCAAAATGGGGCAGAAAAACGAAGGATGTTATCGGCGTATGTGCATAAATTCATAAAGACTTTATGTACGGAGTAAACATTTGTTAGTTTAGGAGTTATAGATTAATGAAATGGAGAGATAATTGTGATACAGAATATTTTTAATTGGTGCAGTTTTATTATACCTATTTATAAATACCTAGCATAATATATAGATAGTTTTATTACTTCTATACAAAGCATAATATATCTGAAAATAATAAATAATATAAAATAATATAATAAAATAATAATTAATAATAATAAATAATAAATAATTATATATTATAATGAAATAATCTTGATGGTAAAAGACCTGTGTGAGTTTGGATGTTTGGATTTGGCTGAAAATTGGTACAGGGATGGATTATGGTCTGAAATACTTAATAAAAAACTAACAATAATTTGTATCCCTAGAGTTGTAGTTCCCCATGGGCAGGAGTGGGATCAGATGACTTATACCCTGTATTTAATAAATAAATAAGTAATTTTTGCCGGTAAAATGAATAATGGGCGAATCTTGCGATGAAACTTATGCCGCTTTAACATAATCAATGTCAATCTGAGCAATTCTCAGTACCATTCTTAGCGTAAAACCTTTCCATAGAGGTCATAATCGGGCTTAGTTGCGCAACATTTATACATTTGACCTTTAAATATGTGGTAACAAGTAAAGTATTTCTGTTAATGTGTTAAAATTGTTGCACTGTGTGCTGAAGATTTGAAAGTGTTTGTCATGGAGAACATGCCGGTCGATTTGTATGGGATTTTTACATTGGGTAATTATTATAAGGCGTAAATAAATAAATAAATAAATATTCTACGACATTTGACACAGCGCTCTCTAGACTTAGGGTTAGGTATAGAAGAGGGTACTGCGCAAAAAATGTTAATCTTCAAAAATCTAAATCCCCACAGACTATATCGCGGGCACAGCTAACTCCACAATAAAACATTATTTCCGTTATAACAACGCACAAAGAATATATCGGACATTTTTTTATTACTCTAACAAAATGAAAATAGAAATGATGGATAAAAGTTACTGAAATATTGATATCATAGAATTTGAAAGAGTCCGCAAAATCAGAGGATCCTCGATCCGGTAGCTCTGTTACCGAATACAGGGGAATTCTCCGTAAGCTCCTTGATAAAAGGATACTGTTCAAATGATTTTAGGTCAAGGACTCACATATACGGGTATATCGCGTACATTCGCAAAAATAAAATATTCGGAAACGGTTTTTATATTATTATGTTATGTGAAAAGTTTTGTTAGAAAGGAAAACATTTTTTTTAATGTCTTCTTATCTCGTGACGGCGTTGCAATCGTGGTTTCACGGCAATACCCTAGGCCACGGTGACCGCTTCCCATCAGGTGGGCCGTGTGCTTGTCTGCCACCTAAGTGGTATAAAAAAAAAACTTCAGAGAGGATCCGAGCATAACTATCGTTTATTAATGTAATAAATGATTTATATGTAGGTAACTGTGCAAATAAATAAAATTGAAGTGTCAGTTTGTAATTTACGGTTTTAAATAAATGCATATAAGTGTAAAAATAAGTTATTTTCGAAAATGTCTGTATTTGAATGAAGGTAATTTAAATCCTCAAATTTTTAATAATAATAATTATTATCGTTAATTTTCGATCAATTTTTTCAAATATCGTTAACGTTACACATTAGTGTCCATTAATTAACTAAGAACCTACCACACCACAATTCATAAATTTTGTAATAAACGATTTCTGCACTATTAACTAATTGCTGTATTGACCATAATGGCCATGGTATATTGTGTGGTTTTATGTATATATTGAAAACGATTGCCTTATTTATGCTTAATTATGGCGCACAAACTATTTAGTGGTAAAACCGATCGTTGATTTTATCCACGCAAAATGTTGCAGTTTCAATATTGATAAATAGCGGTTTAAAATGTTAACACAACATAGGCTATTGACATACGTATTACGTAGATATTAACTACCTACCTGCAGGCTTCACTCGCGTAAATATCGGTTTCCACATTTTTTGACTATATCTCGGGTTCTACTTAACAGATTGTGATCAAACATGTGTAAGATTTTAAGTCTCACCAATACTTTTCAATCAAGACTTTTCAAACAAAAAACCGCATTAAAATCGGTTCAGCAGTTATTGCTTCATTTGCGAACAAACACAAAAATTCCAAAAAAAAATAAATATAACATAATCAAAATATTTTTTTAAATACTTATCTCCAATGTACAGACACAGCTAATTAAAATTATTATAATAGTACCTACCTATACATAATTAATGTTTATTTGTTAATCATCATTATCATTATTACATAATAATGAATACTTATTATTAATGATACACAAAAAATGTTAACGGAAATTACGTGATTGTACCTACCCTTGAAGGTTCCTAAAATAAAACGAATAGGTATTCTAAAAAAAAGTGGATTATGAATTATTTATAATTTAAATGAATAAAAACATGCTTTGCAAAAAAGTAAAAAAAAATAAGTGCTAATGAGTTTGAGATTAGAAAATGGAATAAATTATAAAACATTCATTTTATCGTTAAATAGTTGCGCACGCGATTTTGTCCACGTGAACTTAGATTTACGAGTATAAGATTTTAATTGTTTCGCGGGGAATCATAAAAAAGACCCATCAAAAATGGTAAAGAATATCTTATTCAAACAGACAGACAGATTATACGTAAACGGGAAAGTTAAAATAAGACAGACAGATACTTAAAATAGATTTTTTATTAATGTAATCCACTCATATGCATTTATTTGTTATAATTTATGCCCGAGCGAAGCCGGGTAACGGGCCGCTAGTATTTGATTAAAATAAATATCCCATCTGTTTATCAGATGGGTGAAGGTGAAGTTGTTCCCCGTCACCTCTATGTATATTTCACTTTCATATTTCCAACAAGTTTTAGCTTTCCTTAGACACTACACAGTGACAAGGAAATGTATGACAGTAAGTGGTTACCAGTGCTTATAAATATTTTCTAGTGGCCACTCGAGCGCCACTGACCCTAACCAAAGAGCTCTAGAAACCCTACTCACACGGAGTCATAAAGTAACTATTTATTAATCTGTGGTCACACGCAGTTCCAAAACACTGCACAAGTAGCCTTGTTTGGCTAGTATATTTTATGGGAAACTTCCTTATCTTACAATCCTGTCATGGAGTTTTGGCGCCAGCGCTGAAAAAGACACATCGGGGCATTGTATCATTGTCTAAAATTAGTGTAAAATGTAGTTATTATGTGTAAAAACGGTGGATTTTTAAACATAACATCTTCGGCAACGTGCACGAGTTCGGGAAAGTCGTATAACGTGCTTTTCAACGTTGATTCCAAAGCTCCACTATTTTACTGGGGTAAGACTATGACTGACTGATTTGACCATTGACTGACCTTGACTATGACTAAATGACGAAAACGCTGCAACTTATTGCATTCATAATTAATTATAACTTGATTTATCAATTTACTTGACACTGGCATTCATACAATTTTGCCAAAGTAGGAGAAAAAAAAAATCCTGTCATGTCATTGAAAAGGTACCGTCGGGGCAAAAGTAAATGATTATTATACAGATTTCAAACATAAAAATCGGAATTTTTTTATCATCCTATTGTAATCAAAGCTTAAAGGTAGTTCAATACAGTGATTCTGAGTTATGTTTTCAGTTCAAAGTATGAATATGTTAATAATTCATGTGAACACCGCGTCGGTAATTATTAACATGTTATTAACCTACCTTAGCGGCAAAACCTAAAAAACCTAAAACCTAAAAAAGTGATGGTACCTGAATGGATAAGGACGCGGCCTCTACTCAGAGGTATCGAGTTCGAAACCGGCCGGACAGTACCAATGTGAATTTCACTTTATGGAATTTATATGTGCTAATCACATGATTTACCATCTGCTGACGGTGAAGGAAAACATCGTGAGGAAACCCACATGTCCTAGAAGAAATTCTAAGGACATGTCTGGCCTAATGCGGGCTGCTGGATCGGACATGTCCTAGAAGAAATTCTAAGGACATGTCCGATCCAGCAACCCGCATTAGGCCAGCGTGTGTGGATTAGGGCCTAAACCCTCTCAGCTCTCTTGTTAGAGGAGAGGAGACCCGTGCCCAGCAGTGGGACATAAATGGGTTGCTATTATAACCTATCTTATACATCACACAATGACATACAGCACGGCCTGTTTTATCTGCCATACCACCTAACTTTCGCTTTCATTCTATGATAAGTATATAGTACTATTGCGAACCAGTACCTATGTGCGTATACTTAGGCAGTGAATAACCGCTAAATAAAAATATGTAATGCACTGTTCACACGAGATCCTGTCTGCACTATATTTTACCCGCACCCTGGAGTAGGTACCTACTTGATATGTAACCCTATAAGGTTCAGTCTAAGTTCACTTTCTTCTACAAGGAAAAATTAATACTAGCCGTTGGTCCTCCTTGCACCATTGGACCTTCAAATTAGAATTTTGTCTATAGGAACCTACTTCAGTGCACTGTTCAACTATTTTGCCAAGTTATAATATATATTTACCTTCACTTTTCCCACAAACCTTGTATTGACCCATTCGACCTTCTCATAATAATATAATTGTTCTCACTCATAGACAATAGCATTAACAGAACGCGCTGGGCGATCTCAAAATAGTTTAATACAAAGATATAAAAAAATACAGGAAATTATTATTTACTATTTTTGATAATTGCCTGTAATGAATGAATGTGTGACGGATGTAAGATTCAACGACGGGATAATAGTTGTGAAATTAGTATTGAGAGGGTTTGATTTTGAATGTGATTAGCGTGTTTGCTCCACCTCTTTACTATTTCTGAAGTAAGTAACTGCTTACAGTATAGTTGTAGGCTCAGCAAGAAATTACAGTCGAATAGTAATCGTAACGTATTCCTAACGATATAGGATAAACTGGATGCGCAAGGCGGAGGATCGGGTGCTATGGCGTGCAGTGGGGGAGGTCTATGTCCAGCAGTGGACTGCAATAGGCTATTTGATTGATTGATTGATTCCTAACGATAGATCCAATAAATATTGATGATTTTGATGTGCAAAAGGAATATAATTGATATGTAATTGTGAATTTGTTTACATGTTCTTTCACCTTATAAAAGTACCTAGGCAGTGCTATGCGCTTCTTTTGTTTCATTTTAATGGCGCACACTGCCGTGCCCCAAATATACCTGAAGAGACGATAGTGAAAACCTCAAGGATTTTTAGGGGACGAG
Organism: Lithosia quadra; assembly: GCA_963576445.1. Classification (NCBI taxonomy): domain Eukaryota; kingdom Metazoa; phylum Arthropoda; class Insecta; order Lepidoptera; family Erebidae; genus Lithosia; species Lithosia quadra. Next base: position 13,006,456 of record OY754886.1, read on the forward strand.
TGGGTACAGGGTGCGATTTTCAGGGGACCAGTGGGTTCAGATCCTAAATTACATTTGTTGTTCGAAGGGTTAATGGTGTTCGCTGCTTATCGTAACCATTCGCATCGTTGTTGTATTAGAAACACGTGCACTTACAAGGCTCTAGTGTAACAACACCTTAAGATTTACTTTCGATTGCTGGTAGCGATGTAGTATGCGCGACATGCACCGCATACTCAATGTCCCTTTCTTACGTTTAAAAATAGTATGTATGGAATTGTACGCTATGCGTTCCATGTCAAGTCAACCTTTCGTCAAACTTGCTTGTTGTCAAGGAGCGAAAAAAAGAACAACTACAATCGACAACGAACGATGAACGGGAACTAAATCAAAATAAATATAATACTATGTTTCAAAGCTATAGAGTTTATAATGTTGAACGCGCTAATCTCGGAAACTATTGGCCCGAATTGAAAAATTGTTTTCGCTTTGGATATCCACAGATATCCCATTTATCGAGGAAGGTAAAAAAGAACCTGTTTTATTTTTGAATTCTAGTCAGTGTTCCTGAGATCACCGCGTTCAACCAAATAAACAAACATTTATATTTATAAGATCTATTAGACATACATAGAAATTCTCTAATAACGCAAAGTTTATGAAAAGCATAGAAACCTTGCCCTAAACTATTACTTAGGTACCTAACTCAAAATGGATAAAATGTTCAAATGAATAAATAAGTAAGTAAGTACCTATAATTTAGTCTTAATAGTATCAATTACTGGGTTCAAATTAAAAAACATACGCACGGCCATAATAACACCTAATAACCACTTTGAGTCCATTGTATTTTGTTCATCAAGAAATCGTTATAAACTGCTAAATTTTTTTAATAATTCCTAAATAGAACCCATAATTAATAATTTTAACACAAAGTAACCGACTTCAAAGGATCAAATTGAAATGGGATCAGACCACATGGGAAACGCCAGCTATCAAATAAAAATAATCATCAAAATCATTCATCCTTTTTTTTCCGTGCGGCAATCCTCATGGATACCCACCCCGCGGTTAGCGGGGCAGGTTATGTCGGACTCTTACCGACTAAAACCGCATGCCGTCTAGGGTCTTCTGACGCCAGGGTGTAAGGTGGCCCAAAGAGCATTTCCCTCGCACCCCGGCTTAAAATCATTCATCCTGTCGAAAGTTCTGAGGTAACAAATATAAAAATACCGTTGAATTGAGAACATCCTCCTTTGTTGAAGTCAGTTAAAAACGTTTCAAACTAACCAATAAAAATATTCAGCCATATTTTGACGGCCAAGCATCACAGATTCAAATATAAAAAAAAACTAAATTAGAACACAATTAAAAAACAAACTAAAACCAAGACAACACTAATCTTGAAGCACTATTGAAAAAAAAAAGAAAATAATTCCAAATTCAAACCTACCACAGTAAATGATCCACCGGGTACCGTTCACTGCACTACACGTCACGACGCTGTTCACAAGTTTACACTACTGAACACTTCTTGCCACCACTAGTAGATAATTGTTGCAACACTTCAACGGCCACTGCGATGTCCAGCGAGTGTGTTTGTGTGTTAATGCTTATTATGTCATCGTAAATTCATATTTCGTAGCGTAATATAGGTACGTCTGTCATAGTCTGGTGATAGTTGCAACTGCAGATTAAGAACTGTAGTAGCTAATAATCCTTGTACAATCAAGGCCGTATACGTTTAGTGGAATGTTGAAAATTTGTTACGGTAACAAAAACTTATGCAAAATTATTATAATAAAGAATTTATGTAAGTACCTAAGTATTTAAGTACATACATATTGGTGAATAGATCCGTAGTTTGGTAAATTCTAAAGTTTGTGATTGTTGGTGGATATATGAATGTTTGTTACTCTTTCACGCAAAAACGGCTGAACGAATTGGGCTGATATTTGGTCCGAAACCCCCACGCGGTGCACCCGGGCAATGGAGGCGAGCCCTCTAGAGGGCTGCTCCGAAGCCCTCCACGTGACTCTCTTACCTAATCAATAAATCAGAATTTGACAAGCTATTATTATTGTTGACTGTACGCGAATAATAAAAGGATTTTTGACATTATACTTATTTTGATAACATTACAAAATCAAATTTAAAAGTAAATTTTGGCAAAGCAGTTTGAAAAACCTTGTGAGTTTAAAAGTGTATTCAGAGAAAAGGAGTCTAAATATAGTCGAGAAATTTTGTTTAGGAAAAGGGTTGTCAGTCCTTAGGGAGGGGTCTAGAGTTGACGTCACGCGCCTTTCTCTAGGGGACTGCGAATGTATGCGAATTAGTTACTACAAAACCGTTATTGTGGCCCTGAATTTGCTTCACACCTCATTTTGTTAGTCGTACTAACAAAATGAATAAATAATATGAATAAATAGCTGTTGTCCGCGGCTTCGCTCGCGCAGAAGTCAGTTATCGTTTTATGGTCAAATCTCCGGTTCTACTTAATCATTTGCAATCAAACATACGGCATATTTTAAGTCTGACCATGACCTTTTTAATAAAAGGAAACAGCATCAAAATCCGTTCAGTCTTCCTGCATCCATCGTGAACAAACAGACAAATAGGTACACAAGAATTATAAAAAAAATCGAGTTCAGAATCTTTCATTTAACATAAACCAAAAAATATCTTCAATTTACATAATACATTTTATAATTGCATTTGGTACATAAGCATTGGCTACCTACTACAGATACCGGCAAGTAAATTGGCCAGACGCGTCATATGTGCAAAGGTCGATTTTTAGGTCCCCTTTGAGGTATGAGCGGGTCGCGGGAGACGCGGAGACATATGATTGGTCCGTCAAGTGACGGACCAATCATATGTCTCCGAGAGACGTCTTGTAGCGAATCAACGTTCCGTTCGTTCGTACTTTGAATCATTTGATTGGCTCAAAGTGCACGATGCGCGAACTTACCCCAAACCTGGCCAAGTTACGTGCCTGTATCTGTACAAAACCGAAATCGAAAACTGCAACAACATGCAATTTAGAGAAATGTCAGATATTAAGTTTTTAAATTGCACAGGAACTCTCAAAAACTGATGTTCATATCAAAAAATATAACTAAGTACATAACTTCAGATATATAATTATGTTCACCTTCACAGATTAAAATCAACTTAAACTACAATTCCTTACCATTATGCGCGAGCTAAAACGAGGCCGTTCATTTCCGGACATTACTTATATAATATCCTATAATATCATACTTACATGTACTTGTGGACAACAGCTTGAATATCAACCGACTTTAAAAGGAGGTAAATCAAAAACATTAAACTATAAAGATGAAACTAAAAGCTATTTTAATTATGTTTCCTTTTTGGCATTAGAATATTAGAATGGGTAGACAAAGACAAGGTCCGTAGGTCAACAGTAACAGATTGAACTAAAGATAACCAAGGAGACTCAACCAGCTGTACACCATGGGTTTGTACCTACTTTTAATATATTTAATTTTCATTGTATTTTTATCTTAGTAAAATATAAATCAAGGAATTTCAGCCTAAAAAAAATTAAAAACAATAGAAAGAAACAGATAATCTAAATTTAACCTTAACTAAATCTAAATTACCGACCATTAGGTATTCTGTAGTTACGGCCTTCAGGTAGGGCATAAAAAGTTACAAGTGAATAGGATCCTTATAGGCAAGCGTGATTCATCGTAGACCACATCGTCACTTACCATCAGGTGAGATAGTGGTCAAACGTAAGCCTATCCTGAATAAAAAAAAAACAACTCGGTAATACTCTTATGAAAGACAAATCGGCAAAGTCCTGCATTATTTATGGGTTGTTTTAAAACTTCCAGGCAAGCGTGCTCCATCATCGTACACCAACAGGTGAGATAGTGGTCAAATTCAAGCTTATTATCAATAAAATTTTAAGTGGAAAATATTGTAAGTACCTATGTTTTATGAATTTATAATATACTTTTAATTTCTGTGAGTAATAAGATTAATTAATTTTTAAAAATGTCAAGGTCATACTTAGTTTAAGTAATAGTGGTAATAGTTTTAAAATAATGATATCATTGACTTCAAGTCACATAATAGCAATTAAACTTGTATTATGGTGATATTATGGTGCACTTAATTAAAGGGGTACCTATTAACAGTAAGAAGCACAAAATAAACGATTTACCTTATATAATACTACATTACCTGTTCAATTTATACCTCGTACAGTCAGCGGAGAAAGTTGCCCGGCTACAATGTCAATAACGTAGCGAGGTGGCCGGAAGCGTTCGCGTAATAATTACGTAACTTGCGGCCATTTGGGTACAGTGCATTGATAATCACTTAATTAGACTCCGATGACAATCAAATCCTCATAACCTAGTTTAGCTTATTTTTTATTGACATCATTGCAAGTTGGTAGTAAAACTCACAGATTTTACGTACTCATGGAGGCCATAAAACGTATTGCGTTCTAGAGCGTATTCTGCGGGACGGGAAAGTAGTAATCCTCTCCCATTGCTATGTCACCAACTACACTTTATCGTACTTCTTCCTTTCAAAATAGAGGTGGTGGACACAGGAATTAAAGTAACCTGCCATAATTTACCAGCTATTGCTCATGGTTTCACCCGCGTAGAATTCTTTTCCCGTTCCCACTTTTCATGGGAATCTATTCCAGAGATAAAAAGTAGCCTATATGTTATTCGAAACTATAATCTCTCCCTATACCGAATTTTAACAAGATCCATTCACCCGTTGTTTAACCGACTTCAAAAAAGGAGGAGGTTCTCAATTCGACTGTATTTTTTTTCATAAGTTTGTTACCTCAGAACTTTCGACTGGGGGACAGATTTTGATGATTCTTTTTTTATTTGATGGTCCCATTTAATTTAGTCGGTTGGTTCTTCTTCTTCGTAACGATGGCAATTTTTAAGAGCATCAGATGTGCCCAGGCCGAAACTTGGCGACATTGGTCGCTTTCTCATTGCTTCTTTTAGATCTCTGACTGTGCAGGTTACTCATCTTTTGCTGAGGCGCTCCACAGTCACAGCCCGCGAATCCAAATAGCCCCATTTAACCAGCTTTGCCATGCAGCAGCCGAGGGACCGTAGATTCGGTTCGTTGAAATCGGTTTTTTTTCTTTAAAAAGTTTTATGTGTGAAAGAGTAGGTAACAAAAATTCATACATCCATACTCACAAATTTTCACGTTTATAAGTAAGATTCTGTATTCTGCAAACCAATATGTATAAACGTAAGTACTTATTAGTGTCACCATACTATAAACACACACACTTAGAAACTAAGATTCGCCAAGTCAAACCCTTCTAGCATAACAGATTTATTACCTATTAACAAGGATACGTAGCTGACCACGGCCGAGTCACCCGATTAACTTAATCGACCAAACTGAGTCCTCGGAGAGGGGCCTCACTGAAGGTATTAACTCATGAAACATGGCACGTGGACCGAATAGATAATGGGAGTGCTGATTCGATTATACTTTGCTGTGAATTTACGAAAATATTGCGTGTTGGACTCATTAGAATGGTGTTCTAATCTGTATCTAATTCAAAATAAAAATAACTGAATATTTCGAGACTCCCAATATAAAAAAAAAAATTGTAGATAAGTGAAGAAAAAAACATAGACACTTTTTTATCGTGCGGATATCCCCATGGATACCACCCCTGTCGGCCATCGGTGGTGGTTATGTCGGGATCGAACCGACTAAAACCGCATGCCGTTTCGGGTCTTAATTACTGGGGTGTAATATTACCTAATAGGCGTATCCCTCGCGCCCCAGTTGACCCTGGGCCATCTACAGTTTAAAGATGGCCCCCTCGACCCCTCGAATTTGACCCAAAAAATTGATGAGGTCAGAATGTGGTTCTTATTCAGCTGCAAGATTTGAACTATAGGTACCTACTAAACTAACTAACAAAAGCAGAGCCAGTTCTTAATTCTTTATTATACACACAGAAAACAGTTAAAATAAATTGAATGAAATTTTTAAGCAATTGCATGCTAACTATTTACAATGATTTTCTGATCGGAAAAAATGATCATCCAGGACGGGACTTGAACCCGCGACCAGTCCCTTACAGGGAGAATACTCTGACCAACTGAGCTACCTGGACCCGTTCTAGATGCTCGAAATTTTCCGATATATTCTACGGCTTGGGGCGCCGGTGGAGCCATCTACCGTAATTCGTTCGAACTACGGTAACAATGAACAATATTGCAATTGTTTTTAAACATTATTTTTAGATTCTCCGCCCGATTAATTGAATGAAATTTATTAGTTATAAGTTAAAATAAAGTTTGGAAAAATGTTACCTACTAGGTAAGTACCTATAACATATCACATAACATAAACACACGCCAATATCCCCGAAGAGGTAGGCAGAGGTGCTAGCACCCACATTTCGCCAGTTTATGTTTAGGTCCCAATGTAATAGGTGGCGAGCCTATTGTCATTAACCGGGCACTTATAAACCTGCGATAAATACACACAACATAACTTCGAAAAGCATCGAAAAGTCATTGGTGTGTGCCCTGGTGAAACTGGGATCGAACCCGAGACCTCGTCTCAGCAGTCCATTACCCAGACCACTAGGCTACCGCGGTTCTATACTATACCTACTAGGTATAGTAATTTATAAACCATTCAATAAATTTTGGTCTTAAAACCGAGATAAATTGTATAAACTACAAACGCCGAGTGTATAGTACAGTATCAGTGTTACACACACAGTAAAATGTCATGTTGGGTGCGCAAGTAAGCTAGATAAATCGATGAGCTCTGCGTATTTTTGGCTGTTAATTCGGAGCTAATACTACAGAGCCACACAACGAATAGGGATTGTTTGCCGACACTTATTTGGCAGGCGTTTGTAACGAAAAAGTACTTTCGATGTATTTACTTATTTTATTATATTTGTATATTTATTTAGGTCCTATATTTTATTATGCTTATTTAGGTGTCAAGTAACCCTTTGCTTATTATTAAAAATAATAATATATAAATAATACTTACTTAGATTTAGTTAGGTGTTCCTAAAAGCAATTGAAATTGCTACGCTTGCATGAAAGGTTTAATGACAATATTATAGAGGAAGCTCGTAAATTGTCGAAGATGGCGGGCTGTTGTCTCTGCCTACCCCCGAAAGAAAAGGATATGTTATTCCTTCAGGTAATAAATTATGTTTTGTTAGTTATTTCAATTAATAGCTATGTTAATGCTCATATTTTATAAATATTTTTAACCGATTTCAAAAAGGACGAGGTTCTCAAATCAACTATATTTTTTCATGTTTTTTTTTTACCACAGAATTTTTAACTGGGTGAACCAAATTTGATGATTATTTTTTTTATTTAAAAGTTGGTGCTTTCCGTGTGGCATTTCAATTTAAACCAATATTTGAACCCGGGACCACTGGATCGTAAGCTACCAATGCAGAATACCACATGTAGTAATTTTACTCTTCGAATAATAATAAAAATTCTGATAATGTTATTCAATGCCGGAAACTAATTAGAGCAACATAATATAATTAGAATTTTCACCGTCAAGGTGTTTCTTAAAATGTAGGTATGCACGAGATAGATAGGGTACATCACTTTATAAGTATATAATTAGTCTTTATAATCATGCCATACATTTCTGTCACCTCGCAATGTGTTTGATTTGTTGGTGATATTACTGTTTACTTTGAATAATTTGGTTTGAAATGTTTCATATGCACAAGTCCTTTGAAAATAAAAATGTGTGCGGAGAACAAGGCTGGTTAATAAAAGAAGACTACAGATAGATACGAGATTAGTGTGGTCTATCATACAAAGTAGTGACGAGAGTTGAAAAAGGTATGCAAGGATGGCAGGGATAGTCATTGCACGAAATAATGAGTAGGTACCTACCAATGACCATGATGAATATCATGGTCTTTGGTACCTACTAAGCAAATAGGTAGGTACTTTACCAATGTTTGGCAAATAAACCACTGCCTAACTGAAGTTTTTTAACTAAACAAATACGTTATGTAGTTCTCTTAGTTATTATGATGTTTGACATGGTAATTAAACAGAACCACAGGGCAACGTAGTGGAACCGCGTGTCTATATGACATGGACCCCATCAGAGTGTCGCGTGTTATAAGTTGGTTGTGTAACTTTAAGTTCCTATTAGATAGGTGTTAGACGAGACATTATGTACCTATTTATTCTGTAGAACATTATTACTTACTAGCTAACGAGTATAAAAATTGCCCGCAGTATCACCATCGTAGTACACTTTTTTTTCATACCAGGGTAACAGGTGGCTATCCTGCCCCCTGCGCTAGGAGAACCAACCCGCCCATTGCCTACTCTTCGCTGTGCCCTCTGCTATTCAGAGGTCGTGGAGAGCCTTCCAGTAATCCTATACTGGACCACTCGCACCTCGGCTATAATTAGCCGCAGGAGGCAGCGTGTCCTCTGCGAGTGGGAGGGAGGTCAGGGAGGTCCCGCCCTGCACCCTCGCTTGTTATATTCAAATTTAATTCTCTGCGCAGTTTTTGTTAATTTTTCTTATCGTAAAAAAAGAATTCGTTCAAATGTGATGTATTAATTGTATTTATTTCTTGAAGATAAATTAAATTATTAATACTGTAGACCTAAGCTTCATGTTCGCTGTAAACAAAACCTTTTCCAATAAACTTATCTGCGTACTACAATTACTGAACCTTGATACAGTGAGCCGAAACTTCTGTATAATCGTAGGGTATCAGTATCTAACTTGGTTGGAGTTCGTAACCTAATATTCTGGTAACGGTTAACATCAATCAACTTCAACTTTTGAGTTGTAGGGAGATAGGCGAGTCAGGTGATTCGGGATATCTCTGAATTTCTGTGAATATCTATCTAAACTATTATAAAATTGTGTGCCTGTACATTGAAGATAGTTAAAAATACTTTGGGGATGTTAAATGAACTAATTCTGAAAACAAAAATTTTTTTTTGGAATTCTTGTTTGTTTGTTCGCAAAAATTACGGAACGTATTTTGATGGGGTTTTTTTTATAGAAAGTTCTTGGTCACACTTAAAATCTGTCATAATGTTTGATTGCAATTAGTTATGTTAAACCGGGGATATAGCCAAAAAACGATAACCAAATCCCGCTGTTCTGCTCTAAGTAAACTTTAAATGAAGTAAATTAAAAACGTTACCTCCAGAATATCATACCTAGGTAGACTAGGAAGATGCGAGCCGGAATCTCTACGCGGTACACTCAGGCAACCGAAACTAATAGCGTTGCCCGTCATGTAGGTCCACATCTAATATTTTTATACCTATAAGCAAAATAGTCTAGTAATTGCAATAAGCCTATCCTATTGACCCGGGTCCTTTAAGCGGGGCATGAAAAAGCATTTGATGAGGCCGTCGAGTTGAGGACCACCACTTTAACACAATCGGTGTATGTAGTGATGACCTCCGATCCTGAGACTTTGCCTTTACCTTTCCATCAAGCGAGGTCATGTTGATGTGTCCAATAAAAAAAAGCCGGCAGTGAAATTTGGTAGGTTTAAAATTTTCCTAATACCTCCTGTACTATCTGCGACATTATCGTCACCGATACGGTGCTAATGCAGAGTGAAATTACAATATCAAATTATTGGTTCCGTATCAAATTGGTAGGTATAATGCACGGGTATAATGAGAGGCGCTAATATGTCAATATAAGATTTAGATTTTGTGGACAGCCTTATGAGGTTTTAGAATGATGCAGATATTGTCAAAATTACGTAAAACAACCTGTTCATAATGGTAAACTAGTACCTACCTACACAAAAGTTATACCTATAGATATTATACATTGCGTCTGCGAGATATATACTTGGTAGCACTATCATTGTATGTAGTGGTGACCCCAGTCCTGAGACTTTACCTTTAGCTTACCATCAGTAGGATTGAAGTCATTTTGTCGTATCCTAAAAAAACCACCGCTATTTTTGTGACAAAGTCTTGTATTCAACGCTTTCCTTCCGAAGGTTTATAGGTGCAAGAATATAGCGTGGTTTTGGTGATTAGGAAAGGCGCATTTCCTGTGCCAACTTTATCTTTACTGCTGAGTCGATCGAACAAAAACAAGCGTTATCGTAATGGAGATACTAAAAAAAGTTAGTTTCATTGAAGAAGTATCAGGATCATAACATAAAAGTAAAGGAGATGTTTCACAAATGTATGGACCTTGGGCCCGATAATTGTACACTAGGTACTTAGAAAAATAACTAGGCAATGTAGTTTTCATTTTTCACTATTTAATTCTTATAATATTGCATCGTATTATAGGCGGAATCTAACTAAATAAACACTTTCTTGTAACACAATTTGTCGCAAGAAAGTGTTGGACATGGCGGACTAAAACTATAAAAATGTACTTATATTTTAGTAATTTTTTATGCCCTTGAATTTCGGAGCCGAAAAAATATAATTATATTTATGCTAATAACCGGTATTATTTTTCTTTTTTTCTGTATTGTGTACAATTAGGGGGCCCAAAATGGAACATCTCCTTTAACAGAGAAATCATTGCTAGAAAAGTACCCAAGTGTCATTTTGACGTCAACTGGGGCGAGAGAGAAACGCCCTTTAGGTCACCTTACAGTCTTTTGAAGACCCAGAACAGCGTGCGGTTTTAGTCGGTTCAAGCCCGACCTAACTCACCCCGCTAACCAAGGGAAGGTATCCGTGAGGATTTCCGCACAAAAACAAGGGTTAATTTAACGTGATATTGTCGAGAGTTTATTATATACCTAATCACCATCAATTTATAAAAGTAACAAAGCAAAAAAAATCAGGTGGGCTGTGTGCTGGTCTGCCACCTTAGTATGAAAAAAAAAAACTAAATCGACCAGGTGGACATAGTGAGGTTTAGTGGGTATGCCCTTTAGGGAGAGTCCCACATAGGGCTACGGGTTTTCCCCAAACTCGGAGGCATCATGCATAAGCACGCATTCCTCACTTAAAAAAAAGATTTCCCTCTCTGCAGTAATTGAAGCAATAAATAAAAAAATAAAAAATGGAAACCTTAGAAGATCTTAATTAAAATTCACATGGGTCAGCGAAGTTGGTAATGTGAATTCTTAACCGTGTTGTGTCGTAAGCCGACGTCTCCTTGTACAGTAACAGGAGACTTTACACTCTGTATAATGAGAAAAGTTTCCGTATATTGTACTCAACATTGGATGCAACAACCAGGAACTTAGTTATGACTTCAAAAGTATCAATATAGTATCTACAGTATTGTATTGTTCAAATGATGTTGGAAACTGGATTAAAATTTATCTATAATTTTTTTGACAGCTAATTTTTATGAATTACTTACAACTATTTTTCTCTATATTGGACACCTCAACATGACTTCACCTCGCTTGATGGTAAGCTAAAGGTAAAATCTGAGGACCGGGGGTCACTACTACAGACACCGAGGAAGCACGGGAAGTAAATAATGTAAGGACAGAAGCAGATGGCGGGTTGTTGTCTCTGCCTACCCCGGAGCCAAAAAGGCGTTAGCTTATGTATGAAGTATACGAGTACCTACAGTCAAATAGCGTGTATAAGTAAAATAATTAAAAAAAAATATTTTTATGTCGTTTATAACTTTGGGTCGATAAAAATAGACATAAAAAAAACTTAGAGAGCTTCTAATTACTTATCTGTTAATTGTAAAAAAACAATTCAAGTAGAATAATTAATGAAACTTCGACCAAAGAATAGTTAAATCAATCGTAGCTAATGATAATGATAAATTATAAGTTTCTAAAAGCCATTTCTAAATTATTTTTAATGATAGGTACTCAGTATCAATAAATTACGGTCGGTGCGATTGGTATTTAATTAGAAGAGCAATTTAAAAAAACTATACTTTGAAACATGAACCTAATAACTATTATGGACGGAACGCGTTTAACGATACAATTAAAGACACTAGAGTCGGCCCACTTGCTTATACGTATATGTCGGCACGCACACGCTCATGCATTAGTCAGCAACTACTCGGTAAACTTTATTCGATTCTATCAGTTTAAGTAGCGAAAACAAGAAAAATACAGCGTGTCTTGTGTAATGAAATTGTGTAAAAACCGTAGTGACAGCAAGAAAAAAATATCAAGGAATAATATTTTAGATCAAAGGAGAGGTTTCATTTTGGGCCCCCACACAATACAGAAAAAAAGAGAATTAATGTATTAATTCATAATACCAGTTAATACAATTATATTTATTCGCCTCCAAAATTCAAGGGTATTCAATAAATGTCCTCATATTAATAAAATATGAGTATATTTTTCTAGTTTTAGTCCGCCATGTTTGTTGTGTTGCAAGAAAGTGTTTATTTAGTTAGATTCCGCCCATAATACGAGGCAATATTTAAGAATTAATTAGTAAAAAATGAAAACTACATTGCCTAGCAATTTTTTTATGTAGTGTACCTACAATTATTGGGCCCAAGGGTCCACACATTGGGTGCGGGCCGGAACCTCCACGTGGTGCACCTGGGCAACGGAGGCGAGCAGCGCCTCCCACTCGCCACGGGAGACGCTGCTGCCTGCGGCCAATCCGGCCGGGGTGGGAGTGGCCCTCTAGAGGGCTGCTCCGAGGCTCTTCACGTGTCCCTCTGACTAGCAGATGGCACAGTGGGGAGCGAGCGGGGGGCGAGCTGATTGTCTGCGCGCCGACGGTTGGGTGACAGGACGGCCTCCTGTCACCCTACACCCCACCGTCGGCGAAGTGGCGCGATGCTCGCCCCACCCCCCTTTTCGGGGGGTCGAGGGGGCCATCTTTAAACCGTAGATGGCCCGGGGTCAGCTGGGGTGCGAGGGATATGCCCATTGGGTAACCTTACACTCCGGTTACTAAGGCCCGAGACGGCGTGCGGTTTTAGTCGGTTCGATCCCGACATAACCACCCCCGATGGCCGACGGGGGTGGTATCCATGGGGATTTCCGCACGATAAAAAAAAAAAAAAAAAAGGGTCCACACATTTGTGAAACATCTCCTTTGGGTAATACACACATGGTTAATTGCCATTTCTGTGACACAGCCTTGTATTCAATGCCTTCCGTCCTTAGAATTTATAGGTTCATCCTCCTAGTGTTGCTTTTCGAAGTCTTCTAATGAATTCAATTTTATTAATCTGTACATTTTATATAAATCAAGAATTAGAATTTGCTTTTAAGACATACCATTTGTGTGACTTATATGTATATAGTCCATGTCCAAAGGTTAAAGTTCAAAAATAATTCTCGTGTAACAATAAACTGCAACTGAAAATATGTTTTAATTTTTCCCCCTTAGTTGGCAGAGAAGCACACGGCCCACCTGATGGGAAGCGGTTTCCGTGGCCTATGATGATGATTTCTCTGATATAAGATCGACTAAATAATTTTTAATCACGCAAGAAAATCAGGGGAGGGAGAGGGCGGCAGCGCGAGTGTGACACCCCTAATATTGCCCACGTCCATAGGCCACGCGCCACAGTAACCGTTTCCTATCAGGTGAGCCGTGTGCTTGTCTGCCACCTAACTAGCAAAAAAAATACCTCACAATACATTCCCGCTCCGTTTATAACGAAAGTAATTTACCAAGTCCAGTACAACCCAGATATATTTATAGCTTTTGCTGAACAAAGCAATAACCGTGTTTTAAAAGTTTATTTCCTACCAGAAAATGTATTAAAAATGTCTGGCCTGCGGCCGTTTAAGAATTATATGAAAATTTTCTATTGCTTTAGGGTTAATTTATTTTTAGCTAAGTACCTATGTATTACAGTTAGACTGGAAAGCCGACCCCAACTGAGTTGGGAAAAGGTTCAGAGAATGAATGATGATATGTATTACACTGACTTAAGATAAGATAATAAGAGAATACGATAGCAGTCGCTCCACGGAAAATATCGAAGTTCAGCCGCATCACAGTAAGACTGGAAAGCCGACCCCAACTGAGTTGGGAAAAAGGTTCAGAGAATGATGATGTATTACACTGACTGTGCCTCCCCCGTGACATACTTCGTCCCAAGGAGGTCCGTAATTGATTAGTTTTTTTTATATAGGACACGTCAAAATGACTTTACTTCGCCTGATGGTAAGCTAAAGGCAAAGTCTCAGGACTGGGGTCACCACCACATACACCGGTAGTGCTACAGTGGCGGCCCTCAGCTTGACGGCCTCATCAGATGCCTTTTCACGCCCCACTTAAAGGCCCCCGGACTATAGGAGGAAGGAAACACATGCGCTGGTAAAGAATTCCAAGTCTTTATGGTGCGGTAAAGAAAAGAAGCACCGTACCACTTGTTTTACTTATACTTATGGAAATTCACAGAACAAAGAAAAATCCTTAGGACTGGAAATTTGACCGATTTGTTGACATTATATTTATATAGTTCGTGCTTTTTATTAAATTTGGATATGTAATTATGGACTAAGAGCCCGTGAACCCCAGACTTTCGTTATTTTATAAAAGCTGAAAGTTTGTCAGCGCATGCTCCCAATACAGGTAAGAACGATGGCCCATTATGAAGTTCGGGTCATGGTGGCTTTGGCAGATAAACGGTACTAAAGTGTAGCAAGCGCAAGGCAGTGGGTGCGAGTGAGACGGCAAGTCAGGTCTATTGCGACCCCTCACTGCGCATATTATGGAATTATAAAATTGGAATTCTAATTCCAATTTTAGGTTAATTGCGATCCCTCATTGCGCATGTATTGGCATTATATAAATGGAATTATAATTCCAATTGTGTAATTCCAATACATGGGCTGTGAAGGATCGCAATAGACCTGACTCGCCATGTCACTCACACCCGCCTGCCCTGCGCCCTGCGCTCTCTCCTACAGCTACCCTTTAGTACCGGGTATCTGCCAAAGCCACTATGACCCGAACTTCATAATGGGCCATCGTTCTTATCTGTATTGGGAGCATGCGCTGACAAACTTTCAGCTTTTATAAAATAACGAAGGTCTGGGGTTCATGGGCTCTTGCTCTATTACCGCGTTCAACCAAACAAACAAACTCTACAGCTTTTTGATTTATCAGATTATTGCAACTTTGAATGTTTTTGTTCACGCCTAGGATAACGTGAAGAGCAATCCACGAGAACTTCGTACAGATGTACCTACCTAAGTATAATAAAAATGTCAACTTTTTCAAATTCATCCACTAAAATATAAAATTAAGATACTAAACCAAGTACAACACACAACCTACCAAGTACAATTGTAACAAAGTATACTAAGCTCACGTGTTTCCTTCCTCATACAGTCCCGGGTCCTATACGCGGTACGTGAAAAATCATTTGATGAGGCCGTCAAGCTGAGAGCCACCATTGTGACACTATTGGTGTTTGCAATGGTCACTCCCATTCCAGAGATTTTGCCTTTAGCTTACCATTAGGCGAGGTGAAGTCATGTTGACGTGTCCGACATGAAAAAAAATCTTCTAAAGAAATATAGTGAAATCGTTTACAGTGATACTTCTGCTAACTACCTTTATTATGACGGCAAATGTACTCAGGCAATACGTAGAAGGCAAAAGGGGCAATCAAAGCTTCAGATCGGCGTAGTTGGGTAACTTCGCTTAATTGTTCGTCCCGCAGGTAGGTACTCCGCATCCCTTTTGGAGAGCAATAGGTGACTAACCGCTTTGATAGTGCTACATGGTAGCAATGATAATGTTATGACAAGCTGAGGGCCACCATTATGGCACTAACGATGTATGTAGTGACCGTTTTCCCTGGACTTTACCTTTAGCTTACCATCAGGCGAGGTGAAATTATAGTGACGTGACCGATATAAAAATGTCTGATTATGCACTTACGACTTACAAGTTAGCTTGTTTAAAAAAAAAATTAAAATAATATTTTTTTATTGATTTCAAATATTCAAAATTTTTAAAGTCTTATAATATTAGACATTTGCTTCCATTTCACAAATAAAGGGTAGACTATTGCCGCAAGAAGTAGTGGTGGTACTTAAGCTGCTGTCTTCGTTGTAAATGGCTACACAATCTTGGCCCGATGGTGTAGGATTGCCGTATGTATTCTTGTTTCGTTGATACACGTCTTCAAATTTCTGACCTTATAATAAAGAAAAGATTTTTTTTTATGCACCAACAATACAAAGAGTAGCACTATCGCTAACAGTAATTTCTTACATACATACATACTTACTTTTAATAATGTACACTTCACACCCCTTCTCGAACTACTCTTGCTCTATAACTCAAAGGTTTGCTGGGAGAGAACTCATTATGAGTTAGGCTCGCCAGCCTTTGTACATCATATTTATTATAGGAACGTATTTGTATAAGTTTGTGTACAATAAACAATTAAATAAAATACACCTTTGGCCAGGTCAAGAGTAGCCGCAACCGGCGTGCGTGTACGAAAACAATTATGAAAGTTGAAGAAGCGAAAGGAGTATACCAAGATCGTAGCAAGTGGAAAGATGTTGTCTCTCCCTACCGCAATGGGAAAAAGGCGTGATTTGTATGTATGTATGTATGGATAGATGGTCACATATCTAGAATGAACCTAATATTATACATAGGTAGGTACTAATCCCTCGATGCGGTGTAACCGGGCAACGGAGGCCGTAGCGCCTAGACGAAACGAGGGCTGTTCGGTGGCTCTCAGAGAATCGTTCTTACTGGCAGAGGGCACAGTGGAGAGCGAGTAGGAGGAGGGAGGCGTCTGATTCTCTGAGCGCAGGGGGTCAGCTGTCAGCAGTTGACAGGACGGTCAGCTATCATCCTGGCACTCAACTCGGCGCAGCGGCTCCTAGAATGCTAAAATGCTACAACTACAGCATAATATTGTAGTAGGCACGCGACCTTTTTTTTACTATATTTTGACTTTTTCAATTATTTTATCGTTTAACTTGGGTTACATTTTATTACAGCTTTTTAATCCCTTTATTTATATTGACACGAGACAAAAATGTAAATTCGTCTATATTTAGTCTTAAGAAATCTATGTATAAGCTGACGTCTGATAATGCAGCAGTGGAGTTTGTTGCGCCGTTTCTTCTCCACTAGCGCCTAGGAAGCGGTGCTAAACTTAGTATTAAGCAGTTTTTGACGTCATAAAGATGTAATTACGTTGCACTATTTTGAAAATAAAGAAAATAAATAAATACCTACTCACCCCCATATTTCCGGTAGTGTAATATTTGAGTAAAAATTAAAGAATATTAGAGTTCCTTTACCTTTAACTGTATAATAGTCACTGCCCGAGGACTTGCGGCGAACCCCAACGTGGTATGTTGAGTATAATTTCAGAAGAGCATGGATGGTGTCAGCCTCGGCCTTGTTTTCTATAACGGTTAATATACCTCCTTCCATATAACAAGTCCGCATTGCTTCATTCCACATTCTCTGTCTTTTGTTAACTTTGTAACATTTTTTTGATGATTTAGCATATTTGTAACCTGAAACAACGTTATTTTTGTATTTTTTATACCACTTAGGTGGCAGACATTTATATAATATAATTAATTATTATTTTTTTTAGGAGATAGGACACGATGGTATCTCCCGTTCAAAATGAGCTGTCTGACTGGCGTAGTACCTCCGCCCTACAGAACACCGCGGCCATAATAACCATCGTGTTGTGTTCCCGCCGGTAAGTAGGGTAGCCAGAGCTCACTGCACCTCTCCTCCCCCCACCCCATCCTAGCCTCCCGTCACCTTCCTAGCCCTCACCCCTTCCGGGTAGACAGCGCGTGTGCAGTGACACCCTTAGTGTTGCACACGTCCATAGGCCACAGTGACCGCTTCCCATCAGATGGACCGTGTGCTTGTCTGCCACCTACGTAGTATAAAAAAATACCCCCTTCACTCTAAGTAACTTACCTTGATCAATAGTTGGACATGATTCGCTTTCTACTTTCTTGCATACATAAGGCAACGGTATGCCGTCTTCAGCCGTGCAAGGACCTTCTTTGAATAAGCCAGTGTCAACATTCATCAGAATACAATTTCCAGGAGATTTGGAACTCCATACACCTTCCTCTGTAGGCAGCGGAGAAGGCGTTGAATGACCTGAATAAGATTATAAAATTATATGATATTATTCTAACTATAGATACAAGTAAATAAAGTTTCGGAAACACAGACTCGGGCAGTGCGTGTGTGACACCCCTGTTTTTTTATCGTGCGGAAATCCCCATGGATACCACTCCCGTCGGCCATCGCGGGTGGTTATGTCCGGATCGAACCGACTAAAACGGCACGCCGTCTCGGGTCTTAATTACCGGGGTGTAAGGTTACCCAATAGGCGTAGATGTTGCACACGTCCATAGGCCATTGTGACTGCGTCCCATCAGGTGGGCCGTGTGCTTGTTTGCCGCTGTAAAAAAACTAGCTTACCGTCAACTGTTATGAATTCTCCCAAACCGAAATCATCGTGTAACCCGACGTATATATCAGTAATATTCTGAACGTCTTCCATTCCATTTGTTAAGTTCTTCACCAATGCCCACTCATCTTTGGCTTTCGGATAAAAGAGTACAGCTCCTTCGTCATCACATGCTAGGAAAGCACCATCCCATGATAGACCTTGGATATCCGAATGTATTTTGTAGAAAGCATCGAATTGTTCAACATACGTGTAATCTTTTCGAAAAAATTGGACGTGCCGTGTTGAAATGAAGGGTAAAAATATTGCTGCAAACAAAAATATACTTATAATGATCTATATCGTGCACGGCATCTAACTTGGCAAGATTTTGGAGTAGTGTAGGCCCCACTACTCCAAAACCTTACCAAGTTAGATGCCGTACACTATACTTGTTTCTATGCGACGCAGTTTGCCACAAACAAGTATAGTGTACGGCATCTAACTTGACAAGGTTTTGGAGTAATGGGGCCCACACTATTCCAAAATCTTGCCAAGTTAGATGTCGTGCACCATACTATACTTACTAATATTTCGAGGCTGAATTTTGTAAGTTTGGTTATATACGTTTATAGTATAGGGTAATTTTCGGAACCACTGCGCTCATTGGACAAATATTCCATCATTTGAAAAACGTGATGATGAGATAATGTTTATCTCTGATGGACTTCTATTATCTATACAAATAAATAAAATTGAAGTGTCTGTTTGTAATATTTAACGAACAATTTTTAAGTAAATGCATATGAGTGCTGTACCATAGGTATATATAGTTAGGTACTCGTAACAAAAAAAAGCAATTGTTAATTTTTGTCTTTTTTTAATTGTCTTTTTGTTTGAGTGGAACGATTGAGCCGATTTTGATAGAACTTTCCCTCGTAGATAGATAATGGTAGGTATAAATCGTAACATGACTATTTTTATTTTGAAAAAAGAATTAGGATTTCACGAAAAAAAAAACCTCAAGAATGTAAATGCACGGGAGCGAAATCGCAGGCACAGCTATTGATAATATTAAAAAGACTTACCAGATAATAGTAAGAACTTAATAATTCGCTCCATCATTATCGCCAACACTTCACATTACAACTGGGGTCAGATCATTATAACTGCCTTTTATATAGACTCTAATGTAATACCTACTTAGGTAGACAGAAACCGATAGGTAGGCAAAATATAATACGGGCTGTTCACAAAATGACAAACTGCAAATCTATCGTGGTCTTTTTTAGTGTTCTGCAAATGTAAAAAATGATTTTTATATCGTTAAATACCATAAAAACTTAACCGACTTCAAAAAAGGAGGAGGTTCTCAATTCGACTGTATTTTTTTCGTTTGTTAACTCAGAACTTTCGACTGGGTGAAGCGATTTTGATGATTCTTTTTTTATTTGATAACTGGCGCTATAGGTCCCGTCCCATTTCAATTTGGCCCAGTTGAAGTCGGTTTTGTTAGAATTAGTTTTGAATTGATATACATTGTAATTTTTAATTGATTGAATATACATAAATAGTATCCATACTAATATTATAAATGCAAAATTAACTAAGTCTGTCTGTCTGTTATGCTTTCAAGCCAAAAAAACTTGACTGAGGGACGGGCGGATCCGCGAGCATATGCTAGTGGTAAATAATAATATTATCAACTAGCTGTTGCCCGCGGCTCCGCCCGCGTGGACGTCGATTTTCGCGTTTTTTTACTATATCGCATGTTCTAATGAGCCGATTGTGATCAAATATGCGTAAGATTTTGAGTCTGAACGAGACCTTTTTAATAAAAATACCGCATCAAACCCCGTTCAGTACTTTTTACGTCCATACGAAAAATACCGAGCGGATTATGATGCGGTTTTTTTATTAGAAAGGTCTTGCTTAGACTAAAAATTTACCGTATGTTTGGTTGTAATTGGTTAAGTAGAACCGGAGATATGACCAAAAATGACCTAAAAACGAAGCGCGGGCGAAGCCGCGGGTATCAGCTTGTATAAAAAGTAGCCTATATGTTGCCCAGCACTATGAACTATAATCGTGCCAAATTTGATCAAAATCCCTCCAGTAGTTTTTGATTTTAGCGCGCACAAAGATTTGCGGACAAACAGACAAACAAACAAACCGACAAACTGACAAACAGACAAAAATTCTAAAAATCATTGTTTTGGCATCTATTACATTCATAAAGTCCCCTAATAATTTTTTTCTCATATATCTTCCATGTACAGACACCGATCAGTTACAGATTTATTATAATATATGTATAGATAGATAGATTATTGCTCTTTCAATGACCTGTTATCTGTCGTGTAAAGAACAATGCGCTTATTATTCTTATAAGTAATGATAAGGAATACTTAATTATTTCTTTTAAATAAGCGTTGTAATGAGTGAGAGTTCTGTTTATATATATTATAGCTGACCCACCCCGGCTTCACCCGTGGCGTATTTCGAACCCCGATGCACCGTTTTAACTCACATAATATGCTCATAATTTATCAGTTTTCCTAATATGTATGGGAAACTACTGGAATTGTTCACATTTATGATTATTGCTCCGCTCCCTTGGGCAGTAGCGTGATGATATTCAGCCTATAACATTTACGGATAATGTGGCTTTCTATTGGTGAAAGAATTTTTAAAATCGGTTTAGTAGATCCCGAGATTACCCCTTACAATTTAACAAATATACGAACACACAAACTTTACTTCTTTATAATATTACTAGCTGTTGCCCGCGGCTCCGCCCGCGTGTATGTCGAAATCCGTTTCAAAAACTATCCTATCTCTCAAGTTGGATCGAACTGCACATGGTGTGCGAATTTTATTATAATCGGTTAAGTGGTTTAGGAGTCCATTGAGGACAAACATTGTGACACGAGATTTATATATATTAAGATTACTAGGGACCCGGGACCCGGCTTCGCCCGGGTGTAAATTCCAGTTTTCCAATAAAATATATAGCCTATGACACTCACGAATGACGTGGCTTTCTATTGGTGAAAGAATTTTTAAAATCGGTTCAGTAGATCCCGAGATTACCCCTTACAACTTAAGAAATATAAAAACACACAAACTTTACTTCTTTATAATATTAGTATAGATACGTACCCAATAGCTCCATGTAGGTACGTACCGCCTATCTCAGAAAAACAAATTAAACAAAGACAACAAGAGACAACTCTATGGCAAGAAGGGTTATGTAAGAAATAAATATTAGAAATGATGAAACTGGACAAGAGTAGGTATAGAAGGAATTTTGTACATCTGAAGAAAGTAGAAGGAAAATGGAAAGATGAAGATTACGAACAAGAAATGGACATATCGTATGAAGAAGATTAATTTTGAATGGTAAATTAGGTAATAAAAAAATTGTTTGTTTCGTATCTAAGTGATTACGTCATGTGTATCAAATTACAAGTTTTATTTTAGCTATCTCTGTTGTTTGTTCTGAAGATGGCGACGGTAACTGATAATAGGAACTTCTGATTTAAATAAGATAAGTATTTTCAATTTGCCTTTTTTAATTTAGTTATAGGTTAGGTACTTCTAGGCAAGCGTGCTCCACATCATCACTTACTAACCAATTACCAGTAAAAAAATCTGATTAGGCATTTACTAGAAAAGGTTGTTGAAAAAGTCTTTAGTAAATTAATAGGCTACTTATACGTGAACGTCAAGATGGCGAGACCCCGCCATATTTTGTGAATATCATGCGATAAGGATTTAATACACATTTCCTACTATTTCATACTATACGTATCTCGTATATAGGTATGACGTCATGTGTAATTTTATCTGCCTGTTTCAATGAGGTAATCTTTGGAACGGCAAAGCCGATTTTAACATTACTTTTGCTGGCAGATATGTAATATTATAAGGCATTATAATGTACTTAATTCATTTATTATTTCAAAATGTTGTTTGTTAAGTTAATTATAATAAATAGGTATGTTAAGTTATTTTTAAGGTTTGGTATAGGTACAGTCAGAGTCAAAAGTAGGTAAATGTTGATTAGTACCTACACAGATTTAGCACTTAAAAACCTGATTGAAAATTGTTCATTATTTCGTAATCAAGATTTGAAAAAAAAATAGATAGTAAATATAAATAAAGTACCTGAGTTAAACAGAATTTTCATTAAGAAACAAATCACTTTCGTCAAAGAATTTTCAAAATCTGAAAATGATTTTTGGCGCTGACGATGTTAGGATTAAAATGAATCATAGAGTAATACTTAATTTCATAAGCATTGTATTATTAGCATGGATATGTCAAAAAGTAATGATTTATTTGTATTTGTTACATTGTCTTATTTATTTCCATTTCACAAATAAAAGGTCGCTTTGACAGGCAGTCAGTGGTGATGGTGTATAGGGGATTCCCATTGTAATAATGAATAGCTCCACAGTCCTCTTGTTCATTTTCATTTAAACTTCGCACACTTTGATACACGCGGTCAGAATCTTGACCTGTAAAAACAATAAAATATCATATCTACAAGGTGGGCCAAAAGAAATCACCCTTTTTTTTTTTTTTTTTTTTTATACCACTTAGGTGGCAGACAAGCACACGGCCCACCTGATGGGAAGCGGTCACCGTGGCCTAGGGACGCGTGCAACACCAGGGGCATCACACTCGCGCTGCCGACCCCGCAAAAACCTTCTAATGCCCTTCTTGAAGAACCCCATATTGTAGTCGCTAGGGAAAACCACGGCAGGGAGATGATTCCACAGCCTAAGCGTGCGCGGAATAAAATTTCTTTCAAACCTCACAGTGCGCACTGCAGGCGGATGCAATGTGTGAGGATGAATTCCCTGCCTGTGGCGAGCGGTGCGATGATAAAAAGTGGCCGTGGGCATCATGTCGAACAATTCATCTGAACACATACCATTATATAGGCGGTAGAAGACGCACAGTGAGGCGAAATCTCTCCTCAGGCTAAGCGGCTCCACACCGCCTAAAAGTATGGGATCGTCGACTATCCGCAGCGCACGTCTTTGTACCGACTCGAAGGGGTCAAGCTGGTATGCAGGTGCCCCGGCAAAAAGGTGACAGCAGTACTCCATGTGGGGCCGGACTTGTGACTTATAAAGAACAAGCCTTTGCCCCGCAGTGAAGTACTGCTTCGCCCTGTTGAGCACTCCAAGTTTCTTAGATGCCAACTTGACCTTGTCTTCGAGGTGATTACGGTACTGGACGTCACTGGAGATATCGACACCAAGGATCCCTATACTCGAGGAGATGGCCCTATTGGGAAGATGCTCTTATTTTTGCAAATGGCGGCCAATGTCAAACCTTTTTTGACATTTGTGAATTAGACGATGTACTGGACACAAGTGAACAAGCCATGGAGAGATACACTACCCAAGAACGCGGAATAATCGTTTCTATTTAAGTGAACTATTTTTTGACCAAAATTCCACCAGGCTAATTTCCACCTCAGCGGGTACGAGTTTAATGAATTCTTTTTATTTGATTTTAGACTTTAACTGTATCACGGTGAAGTCTACAATTAAATAGTATTTTTTTTAGAATGTCAGTGGCATAACAGTGTCTTGCTTTAGCAAAATTGAGGCCCTGATCTTGTGACCGCCGCCAGTGCGGCGCAGCAAAGTGTGTCCCGGCTCTAATACAAAAAACCAAATAAAATGTGATTTTGAAGGGTATTTACCTGTGACAGTATAAAATTTATCTCCAGCGGCAATTCTGTGAGATCCAACATGATAATGTTTTGGTTGCGTGTAATGGCGTTCCAACATACTCTTCAGTGAATTAGCCTCATCTTCGTTTTGTATGACAGCCAATATTCCACCTTCCAAATAACAAGTTCGCATCGCGTCGTTCCATGTTTGAAGCCTAGGGTTGATTTTGTAACATTTTTTTGAAGAACTTACATATGTATAATCTGAAAAAAGAGAGAAATATTATGTTAAACTAGCCTATGCCTGTCTCCACCGATTTAAAATCATTCGCATGTTTGATTTCAACAGGTCGAGTAGAACCGGAGATTTCAAGTTTTTATTGTAAGAACGTGACACTATTAAGTCTATGTTTCATTCATAAAACTAACATTTGTACGTAGGTAGATATAACAATTCACTTTTGATTTTTTAATGCAGGATATTTGAAAAGTGGAATCAGCTTATTTACAATTGAACTAATAGTTGATTTATTTTTGTATGAAAGTAATATTTAACGATTTATAAAATGTCGTAGAACAAAAATTGTTAATTATGATGTCAGCTATCTACCCCTGCGAGGATGCTAGTTAATTACAAATAACCCTTTATAGACTAGTGTGTAATAAAAAAAAACTTACCTCGGTCGATAGTGGGACAAGTTCCGGTACTGTTTTCAACTTTTTTGCAAACGAAACCCAGAGGTTCCTGTAAGTCTTTGGTAACGCAAGGGCCTACACTGTATAATCCCGTATAAATATTTAAATAGACACAATAGCCCGAAGAAAGTCTGAGAGATGTGTCTAGTTCTTCTAAATCCAATGGAGACTCTGTTGAATGTCCTAAAATATTAAATATATAATTATTATGTAAATACACAATTTATGTAGAGGTTTTCTTCCACGCAACTCATAGTACCTACAACATACATACTTAATAATATGTTCACGCCCTTTTCCCTCCGGGGTAGGCAGAGACAACAGACCGCCATCTGCCTTTGTCCTTACATGCTTCACGCGCTTCCACTACCTACTGTCATTAAGCCTTTCATCAGCCCGCCGGTTTCGATTACATTTCTTTACAATACCAAAATTTTAATAAAAACCTAGGTATATAGAAATAAATAAAATCGGAGTGTGTTTGAATGTATACGGTACATAATACCAAAACTACATTTTTTACAATTTTGTCTATCTGTCTGTCTTGTGTCTGTATATTCTTTGATTTTGGAAAAAAAATAGGGTTCCGTAACCGTAACCTTAAAATCTAAAACCGCGCGGGCGAAGTATTTATTAGTCAGTATTTAAAAAAAAGTATATTATATTACCGTCAACAGTTATGAATTCACCTAATCCAAATTTATCGTGCAGTCCTACGAATATGTTTGTAACATTTTGGTCTCCCGTCAGTGCACCAGGCAGATCTTTTAGCAACTGCCATTCGCTGTCCCCTTTTGGATAGAATAGTGTGGCTCCTTCGTTATCACATGTGAGAAAAGCTGTGTTCCATGATAATACTTGCGAATTCGAATGGAGTTTATAAAAAGCATCAAATTTTCCAACGTAGGTATAATCTTTTCGAAAAAATTGGACATGCCTGGCGGAAACCAGCGGTGTAAATATGCCTGCAAAAAATTTCAAGAAATTATTATGTCTTCTTTTACATTTTGTGTGATACTATTCGTTCGCGCTAAGTTTGCCACTGTCAACTGTCACGAGTTTAGCGTTGTCTCACTCACTCAGTTCTAGTTCCAGTGAGAGAACACTATACTGACGTCATTTGACAGCGGCAAACTTAGAGCGAATGGGTAGGAATACAAATAACGACTTTTCTTTTATTTTCTGCACGAAATAAAGGCGGTAGGCAGAGACAACATTTTGTGTTCAATGTTATAAAATGAAGGAATGGTCAAGCTGAAAATAAGTCAGATTTGCAAACTAAACATAAAAATATATAAACCAATATAATTAAATAAATTACTGAATAAATATCGCAAATCAGCGAGGCAAAGCTGTCAACACTATCCACTATCCACTATTTTAGGTGGGTTATTTGATATTTGACATCACTTAAACCTGCAGTGGGTTAAATTTAAAAAAAAAACATCTATAAATATTGACAGACTGTTACAAAGATGGCGTTAATTTCCTTAGATATATTTATAATTTTTGTTAGACATGCCTATTAAACATCGCTATATTTTAATTATGTGGTAATTGATTTGCCGCCATAAAACCATATTTAGCGTAATTAATGTGATCTACCATCGTTCGTTTGAGCTACTTATATACTCTTCAAGAATTTATGAAAAAAAAAAGTATTTTTTTAAATACCTATAAATTCCAAGCGATATTTGCTAATCTCACTTACCGAATATAACTGAAATATAACTTACCAAATACAAAAATAAATATAATATAACCGCTCTCCATTATGTATGATTTAACTGTTAACCGTGCACTGCAAATTAACACTGAATGCTAACTTATTTATCGCTGCTATTATTTATAAGACCAGACATGATTTCTTTGAAGTGTCGCTGTTTTCGTTATATAGGCTGTTCAAATAATCAAATATAATTTTTTATCATGATACATAGCTGTACACTAGGCGCACACCGGGCGACACGCGGCAGCTCGGCGACAAGACGCAACGTCAGGCTGCGGCCGAGAATTTCATAATTATATTTTGTTCTAAGCCTCGCACACTTGGCGACAGAGACGTGGAGTCGCGACGACAAGCTAGTTGAGTCGCCGCGTCTAGTGGCGCATGGCGCTATGAAATTGTCAGCCGCAGCCTGTCGTCGCGTCTAGACGCCTAGCTATCGCTATCGCCTGTCGCCAAGTGTGCGCCAGGGGTTACAGAGGCTTTATAGAGGTTCTCCCCTCTGAGTGAGAAACGCTACCGTCCACATTACCCGGGTACACTGTGTGGAGATTCTGGCTCGCCTGGCATTGCTTCTAGAACACATAGCAATTAGCGGCCTTTAAACGTACAATCTATCGCGCGTTCTAGGAGCGTCTAGGCTTGTGTGATCTAAATCTTTCGCGTGTGTTTACGTGCGGTCCTTTTTGACATGTTTTTGACATATCGGAAAATCGGTGTAGTGTATAGGCTGTGTATGGGGAAGTGAGACAACAATATAGGACGCGATTACAGTTCTGGGGCGCGCGCCAATAAAATATCCTTGGCGCGCGCTCTTTCCCTCTCTTTTCCAACATCTTTACACGCGCGTTCTTTCACACGCGAATCGGTTACCACTCGTGATAGCACTCGCAATAGACTGTGCGTGTAAAGGGCACCATTATTGATAATAACATAATATACGTAACATCACGCCTATATCTTATATAGACCTAACCATATGTTTAGGTCCCAATGTAACAGGTGGCGAGCCTATTGCCATTAACCGGGCACTTATGAACCTGCGATAAATACACACATGACTTCGAAAAGCATCGAAAAGTCATTGGTGTGTGCCATGGTGAACCTGGGATCGAACCCGAGACCTAGTCTCAGCAGTCCATTACCCAGACCACTAGGCTACCGCGGTTATTGATATTGATGATATTGATAATAGAGTAATAGAAATAGAAACCGATTTTCAGTATGGGAGCCATGTATTGGGCTTTTTACAACTTCAAGATGGGTGCCTAATTTATTTGTCAATCGAAGCTTCGGCGTTAGTACTATTATAATAATTATATTCTGTGGCTGCGGTCAAAAGTTAATCTATACTAATATTACAAAGAGGTAAAGTTTGTGTGTTTGTTAAATTGTAAGGGGTAATCTCGGGATCTACTGAACCGATTTTTAAAATTCTTTTACCAATAGAAATTCGTGAGTGTATTAAAGGCTATAATATATATTTTATTGGAAAACTGGAATTTACACCCGGGCGAAGCCGGGTCCCGGGACGCTATTTGTATTAAATGTTTTGTTGCACAATGTGGTAACATCATGTAGATAGGTACGTGTAATACTATATTACATATAATATTGTAATATTATCCGGTGTGCTGATAGATACTATTATAAAATTAATAAAAAGTAGCTGTGACTGCACTTTAGAGATATACAGTATGGAGACCACATAATAGGCAATAATTTGAACCATGTACTCGGTGTCCCCTTAGCTCAAACTGAGCGAAGTTTGAAAAAAATCAGTCTAGTATTTAGGGCAGAAACTATTTTCATAGTTTTAATCATAATTTTTACCAAATAACAACATCCTATACGAACCCCTCGTTCAAAATATCGCTCTTATCTAGAGGTCAGCTACCCAAATCGCTTATCAGCTAAATGTGTATGTGTGTGTAGACTCTCATGGTTTGTACAGGTGGTTTCATTGTTTGATTATTTTTTTACATAAATTTTGTTAGAAAATGTAGTTTTTTGTAAATCAGTGAATTTATTTCAATTTTCAATTTAGTTCAACTTCTATGGATTAGGATGCATTGTGGTGTCAGTAATTGCCTATGTCTGAGACCCTTACTGTATGATGAAAAAAAGTGGGTTACGTTGAATGAATAATTTAACTTTTTAAATTCTTATCTGTTTGTCTGTTCACGATCGACGTAATAACTACTGAACAGAATTTGATAAACATAACATAACATAAGTCACGCCTATATCCCCGAAGGGGTAGGGAGAGGGGGAGAGGAGAATTTGATGTGCTTATTTTATTAGAAATTTAATGTCTTAGTCTAACTTAATCTCTGCCGTATGTTTAAATGCAGTTGGTTAGGTAGAACCAGAGATATGACTAAAAAGCGACAACCGATAACCGCGCGGGCGGAGCCGCGGGCATCAGCTAGTAAATAATAATATTACGTCTTTTGTTATACTAAACTCGGGGAAGTCCCGTACTAATGTAGGGCAACGGACAACGGACAATGCTCTGTCTGTAGCCAAGAATTGGGCCGACACCTATATTATTTATCTTTCTTTAGCCATTTTCTCGATAAAGATTCGATTCTCAGAATTCCATGGATTCACCGTGCGGTCGCCAGGTCTATGGCGTGGCACAGAGAGGAATCTCGTGACGGTGCCTGGGACTTGCGACCCAGAAGTAGGTTTAGGGTGGTCACCTTTTTTTTTTTGTTCTTTTTCCGTGCGGAAATCCTCATGGATACCCACCCCGCGGCCAGCGGGGCAGGTTATGTTGGACTCTTACCGACTAAAACCGCACGCCGTCTAGGGTCTTCTGACGCCAAGGTGTAAGGTGGCCCAAAGCCTTGCGACGCTTCAGCGCTCACCTCCACCGTCAGTAAAGTGTTCCCCACTCTACCTATCTAGATTTGGTACGATCCCATCATGTACGGCTTAAAACGAGTTCCAAAAAGAGAAAGGTTTTCAATTCGTAAGAGCCTTTTGAAGGATTTCATATCCAAGGGGTAAAACCCCTGTTATTAAGACTCCATATTTGTTCATCAGTCTGTCTGTCACCAGCTAGCTAACTGGGTATAATATTCTTATAAAATATTATATTAATAAAATTATTCTGCTATTGATATCAACCGCGGTTATTAAAATTTGTATCTCAAAGAAATACACAAAATATTGTACAGCCTTTGATGAAAGAAGTAGGTTTTGTAAGCACTCGAAACTTCATATAGGCTTAGGAATGGGTTTCTTTGATGTCTAAAATATAACTTATTTTATCTGACTCATATTTATAATGAAATTTCTCGATGTTAAACGTAGAATGAGAATTCTCAGTCAACGATGTAAATGAAGTAAAAGTACCGGTTCTACAAATGGCGAATCAAGTTTCAATGGAACAAAAAACATCAAGGCTGACCTTGGGCCATCTTAAAACCTTTTTTTTTTTTTTTTTTTTTTTTTTATTTATTAAACATAAAAATTATACATTGGTTTATCCTTGGCAGTGTATCAAAAACCAGAAAGGTTTGTTCGTACACTATTTTCTCCGTCGAGTCGTTGTACTCGCACTGAATAACTTAATACTATACATTAGGTAGGTACTTAATCTAGGTATAATAATAATAGAATTCAATTTGCAAAACAAAGAGAAAGAAAAAATAATAATAAAAACAAGTTTACAATAAAATCAACAATGTGCGGGTAGATTGGCAAGTTTACAACGGTGCGATGCTTCAATGGCTCACAACACAATCAATGTAGGATCAAGTTTGCCGTTGAGACTTACCGCGCTGCGTACAGGCTGTTTCATTACTTTTTCATATGTTTCTTTTTCTCTTTTTTTTTTAGTTAATTAATTATTTTTTTTTTTGTGTATTAATAAAGTATGTTTTTAATGTAGTTTTTAGGTTTTTACAATTTATTTTATTTTTTAAATGTTTGGGTAGTTTGTTTATTAAGTTAGGTACTATATAGTTCAATGTTCTCTTTCCATGTAGGTTATTGAATTTTGGTGTTACTAACTTTTTATTGGTCACGCTTCTGGTTAATTTATTATGAGAAGTAACTACTTGTAGGGCCTCATTAAAATATTGTTCCGTTAATATGTTGTATTTTATTTTATCATGAACCGGCATTAAAGAACAGTATGAGAACAATTCGTGATAATTATTTTCATACTCCTCCCTTACCTTTCGTGGAACAATGGTTTTCAAAATACGTAACTGTAGTTCGTATATTTGGTCTAGTTTTGTTCTAAAAGTGCGCCCGTAACTACTCAGCCCGTAGGATATCACTGACTCACCCAGTGCCTTATACAATGATAACAGAATCGGATATGGAATTTTGTGCCTTAGTATAGAAAATTTGGCCAGTACTGCGCGCAATTTATCACATACATGCTGAATATGATCAGCCCAGGATAATCTATCATCAATGATCACACCTAGGTAAGTCTGTCTATCTACAACTTCCAGGGCCTTACAGTTGCAATTTGTGTATTTATGTAAACAACTGTGACTGTGCGATATTATTGTGATAGGTGATGTTTTTCTATTCTGACTAGTGCTTAAATACATTACTTTTGTTTTATCACAATTTAAAACTAATCCACTGTCGTGGGACCATTTCTCAAGCAATGTAAAGTCACTTTGTAATTTACTAATCGCCACATCAATATCCGAATCGGCCGATAGCAAACAAGTGTCATCAGCGAATTGATAAATTTCGCAGTCCTTTATTACGTTCGCTAGACTATTGACATACGTTATGTAATGTAAAGGCCCGAGTACTGAACCCTGTGCTGTTCCTTCAGTAACTTGAACCTTATCACTGAGAGCGTTATCAACTTTCACGTGATAAGTTCTGTCCTGTAAATAGTTTTTGCACCATTCTAATAAGGGACCACGTATCCCACTCTCATCGAGACTATCTATTATTTTACAGTGGCGAAGTGTGTCAAAAGCTTTGCTATAATCAATAAAAGCCGCGATTACGTGTCGCTTTCTATCAAGATGTTTATTGACCGAATCCGTAAAGTCCGATAGTAATTGTGTTGTGTTCCTACCTGGTTGAAAACCATACTGTTTTGTTGAGATAATGTCATTCTTCCTATAGTATGAATAAATTTGGTTACCTATATATTTTTCAACTATTTTGTCAACTGTGGGGAGAATAGTGATTGGTCTATAATTTTCATAAGCTTTATGGCTACCTTTTTTATATATCGGCCTAACTATTCCTGTTTTCAACTGTTCAGGATATCTGCCAGTGACTATACTTGCATTGATAAGATTGACTATAGTTATCGTAATTTTGTCACTTATACGCTTTATGTCACTTGCCCGTATGCCATCTAATCCAGGTGCTTTCTGGTTGTTCAGACTTTTTATCAGGGGGTGCACCAGGTCAAATCGTGCTTTTGTGAAGTACATTGTGACGTTCTTAGGTATACTGTACGGCATTAGATGGCCCAAGGTCAGCCTTGGTGTCTTATGCCTTATTGGGTAACCTTACACCCCGTACGGTGGAATCTGTGTGGCAATCCTCACGAATACCACCTCTGTCGGCCATCGACGTGGGTTGGTTTATGCACATGCCGTCTCGAGTCTCAATTACCGGAGTGTAAGGTTATCCAAAAAGAAAATACGCCCTAGCTGATCCCGGGCCATCTACGGTTTTAAGATGGCAACCTCGAACACCTCATAGGGTGGGGGGGGGGGGGGGGGAGGGAGGAGCTTCAAGCCGCCTAACTGATGGTGGGATGTAGGGTGTCAGGCAGCCATGCCATCCTGTCCATAATAAACTAGCGGCCCGGGACCCGGCTTCACCCGGGTGTAAATTCTAGTTTCCCAATAAAATATATAGCCTATGACACTCAGCAATAATGTGGCTTTCTATTGGTGACAGAATTTTTAAAATCGGTTCAGTAGACCCCGAAATTACACCTTACAATTTAACAAATATACAAATACACAAACTTTTCTTCTTTACAATATTAGTATAGATTAAGAAAACTTTTTAAAATTCACGGTTTTAAATTGTATTGTCATCAGAATTACGGATATCTGCCAAATCCAAGACCAATCCGATAATTGAAAGGGGGTCATAATTTCAATTTCTAGATTGGACCCAAACAAACAGGTTAAGTTTTAAATAAAACCGTTTAGAATATAAACATTCGAATTGAGAACCTCCTTTTTTTGGAGTAGGTTAAAAACTTTGTCAACTTATTGCTTGCAAGCGAATGATATTGACATAGCGAAAAATAAATTCATCGGACCTGGTGGTGATCTAAAAACGATATTTATTGCGAAACCAGCTACGCCTGCGATTTTATCCACGTGACATTAGATTTTTAAGGTTTTACTTTACTTGCGCTGCACTTTTAAAGTTTTTCTAAAATTGAAGTAACCTATGATACAACTTATAATAATATAACTTATCTGCGAGCAAAAGTCCCGTTAAAACCAGTCAAGTCGTTCCAGAGAACAGACAAATAGACAGACAGACAAACATTTTAAAAAGTGTTTTTGTTCTATTTATCGTACATACACTCATATGATTTAAAAATTATTATTTTAATATTACAAATACTTCAATTTTTTTTATAGATATGTACATATATAGAATAGATATACATAAATTCTCTAAATACAAAGATTATATTGTGCTGAGTAATAAAACAAGACACAATTATAGGGACTTCCCCGAGCTTGGTGTAACAGAACACATAATCATAATATTGTTTTATTTATCAGCAGAACGGATGATAGTTTATTACAACATACCTACCTACACCAATGAAGCAATTATTAAGAACTAGCTCTAGACCGCTGCTTTGTCTATAAAGTTATTGTAATATTACTGTATATACTATAAAATAAAGCATTTATCTTGCACAGTTGTATACAAATTAATGCCATCACAAACTACCCTTTGCTCTGTCTACTTACGTAATTCGTTTTCATAACATTTAATGGTCATACTGTATTTAGCTTATTCTTTTTTTTTTTTTTTTTATTCATGATAGGCTTACGTTTGACCTCAATCTCACCTGATGGTAAGTGACGATGTGGTCTACGATGAATGACGCTTGCCTAGAAGGAACCTATTCACTCGTGACTTGAATACTTCCAGGTTACAGCTTTCCGGAAACACAGACTCAGGCAAGGAATTCCACTCCTTAGCTGTACGCACGATGAAGGTGTCAGCAAAGCGCTTTGTGCGTATGAGTGGAATATCGACCATATAGCGGTGGCGTGACGCTGTTCGTCTGGTCGTTCGTTGATGGAAAGGACTTGGAGGTATCAGGTTGTGCAATTCCAGAGCGCACTCCCCGAAATGTATCCGATAGAACACCGAATATTCTATATCTATATGCCAACTTTAAGGGAAGAATAAAATAAATTAAGTTAAAAATATTTTAAGTTGAAAGTTTTTACACCCTAAAAGCGGCCATATTGATTTTTTTTTCACCGTGAACTATATAGTATTCCTTTCATTTGATATCCATATTGCGGTAGTTGTGAATAAATAATATATGTAAGCCACCATTTTGTAGCGGCGGCCATCTTAGATTTACAATGAAATAGAATAAATTGACTTGTAAGTATTGTCACTAGACAAAGAGGTCAAGTTAAATAAAGCGATTAATAAAAAGCGTTTAATTATAATAAAAGCGTTTAATAATAAAACGAAGTAACTATTTATAGTTGCTGGTCGATGTTTCCTTTCAGGAAGGTCTGCTGACAGTACTGAACTTCAAAGTATAAAACTCAAAGTTGTAGTTTCGTTTCATTTTAATTAGTTTGCGAGTCCAGGTGGCGAGCTTTTTAAGCGATGCAAATTGCTGATGCTGTGAAAAGTTTGCATTCTTGTTTTTTTTAACATTTGGAGAACCGGTTTTTAAAACGTTATCAACGATTCGAATTTTATTTATTAATTTTCTGCATATTTCACAAAGCAAATATCAAGGTAAAGATTTTGCTATTCCATTTTGTATAATGTAAAAGTCGCATATTAGAGGGAGAAAATAGAAGATACAGTGTTCTTAATTCTTAATTCTTTATTGTACACAGTAAATAATTTATCATACATTACAATATAGCTTTATGTACATACAAAGGCGAGCTTTGCTCTTTAAAGATACTAAACGTTGATCGTACCATAACCACTGACCAAAACTAACGATCAAAACGTGCTATAGATAATACAGATCAGTGATCAAAACGTAGACCTCACCAAAAAGATCATAACACTTATTAGTCAAGGTGTCAGGTGTCAATAATAACCTCAAAAAAATGCACAAAAAAATTTCAGTGAATACCAATAGAAATAAGTATAATAAAAATCCTATTCAATATGTTTGTGTGTGCAGAGTTAAGGCCTTTAGAACCAGCAGAGGTTTGCCTTAGAAAAAGGGCACTGCGGGATGCAGTTATATGTATTGGTTGGCTAAAATTTGCAAGTATCTAAACTTTTCTACATTATTTATGTAGTCCGTGGCCTAGCTCTATAGGCCACGGTGACCGCTTCCCATCAGGTAGGCCGTGTGCTTGTCTGCACCATAGTGGTATAAAAAAGAAGGTAGTAATAATCATAGAATACATGAATATTTTTTTTCAGCTTTCAATTTTATGCTACGCAGCATTGTTCTCTCTCACAAATTTGTTTAGTGAGGGATATGTGTCAAATATACTGCAAATAATGATTGGGTTCATTATACCATTGCAAATCATTAATGGAATGTCTTTATTTTTCGGCGCTCTTGAGGTTAGTATAACTGTAATTCATCATTATTTTACGCAGGTTTATAAGTGCTCGGTTAATGGCAATAGGCACGCCACCTATAACATTGGAACCTAAACATAAACTGGCGAAATGTGGGTGCTAGCACCTCTGCCTAGCCTTTCGGGGATACAGGCGTGAGTTTTTTATTTAATAATCATTTTTCTCTATAAATGCTTGAAGTAAAACTCAAAGAAATATTACAATCGGCAGCGCAGGCGTGAGTATGGTGTTGCACACGTCCATAAACCACGGTGACTGCTTCCTATCAGGTAAACCGCGTGCTTATCTGCAATCTACTTAAGTGATTATAAAAAGAAAATAAAAAAACAGACTTTTTTTTTGGTTAAATGGACAATGTGATATGCCACCAACGAAACCATAGTTTGGTAATTTAGCAGTAAGAAAAAAAGAAAGCGCATGCTTTCTTTTTTTCTTACTAAGTGGGGGTTTTCTTACTAAGTAGGGTGTGAGGTGGCCCAAAAGGCGCCCTTCTTCGCACCCTGGCTGACCCGGGCCATTTCCGGGGTCATCCCTTGGGATAGGGAAAAATTCTTCTATTTCATTTGTATTTTTTACTGAGCAAAAGTTCTTTTATTTTTTCTAGAGGAGGAGGGTAGATAGCGTCGAGGGGGCCAAACCCACCATCTTAAAACCGTAGATGGCCCGGGGTCAGCTGGGGTCAAGGGATATGGGTTTTGGGTAACCTTTCATCCCGGAAATTGACACCCGAAACGGTTTGATTCCGGCATGACCACTCCCCTCTCTAATGATCGACGGGGGTGGTATCCGTGGGGATTTCCGCGCGATAAAAAGGGGGTAAAAATGATGATGATAAATCTAATTTTATAATTATGAACGGTTTCGTGCACCTTCAACTTTGAACTCTAATTATTGATAAACGTTTGTTTTTAACAAAAGATAAAAATTATTCTAAAGATTAATTCTACAAAATGTCCTAATGCTTCGCCTAGTCGTGAGTGTAAGAGGTGCATGATATTAATTGGTGCATTTAATTGGTGCATGCAAAATCTTAGAAGACTGATTGATGATATTGTGATCTATGTCAAACATGTCAATACAATGTAGATGTAATAAATAACAAACAAGGCTACATCAACATTACTTATCAGTATTATGTAAATATGTTTATATTACGAGTGTAAATACCAGCTAGCAACAGATATTTTCTATTATTAGGTATAACGATGAAATGGCTCCTCTTCATATTTCTGCTAGGCAAAAAAAAAGAAGAACGTTTAGACTTAGGAAATACATTCAATATGCTTGTCATGTTTTTCGCTTAACATTGCAGAAGGACTTAGCTCTATACAAAACGAATTGACTCCTCTGGTGTAGCTAGAGTAGAAGTACTGCAGGGTACGTTGTGCACCCGGGCAACGGAAGGAAACGCCTCTTATTTGCAGGGCAAACATTATGCGGCCTCCAGACTCACGGCGAGAGGTCTTGCCGAGATTTTGCGCGAGAAGCGAGACGGTCATCCACACTCACAACCTTCTTAATTCGTTACCGACCGTATTCTGGAATGGACAACAGTACAGAGGTTTTATTAATGTGTGCATTAGCACATTTTAATGGTATAATATTAAAATAAAAATTAGAATTACTAAAGAAAGGAAGCCCAGACGATGGTGGATGACACAAATACATAAAATTAGAACATAGTATGTAGATCTTTTTACTTTTAATAAATAAAAAGTACTGAGACCGAGTGAGAATGTGGATAGGCGTCTCTTGTCTCGGCCGAGACACCTTTGACTCGGGTCAAAATACCGCCAGCGATCCGAGAATAAGCGAGCGCGAGCGCGCGACGGCGAGCCATGCATCCACATTCACGCTGGGCTTCGATTCTGCTAGAGGCAAACCACTGTAATACCACTGACACTCTAAAAATGCTATTTAATTGTTGACTTTACCATTATACAGTTAAAGTCTAAAATCAAATGAAAAGAATTCATTTAACTTTTTCATTCGCACTACAAAATATCATTTGACTTTAGACTTTAACCTAATAACAATAAAATCCACAATTAAATGTAATTTTTTAGAGTGTCAGTGGTTTGTTTTTAGCAGAATCGAGGCCCTGGGCCTCCGCCATGAATCTGGATGAGCCTTTACTGCTTGTGGCAAATACCGGCCGAGGCTGTAGTGGATCCGAACGTTAAAAATGGTTTGTGTTGTTCATAAGTCCAGTGTAATGTTACAGACAGATACTCCAATTTTCTTTATTTGTAGATGTATAGATTAATTCAACGGTTTGATACTCTTCATCACAAAAACTAGACACGCCAGAATACGGGTTACATTTGTCTTTCATATTTTATTTCCTGAAGAATCTATGTAGAAGCTTTGACAATAAAACCCACGATTCCGTCGTTGAACTCAGGACCAACAAAAGACATTTAAGGGCTTTCACTTTTATCATAAAACTACCTTTAGATCCCGCCCGCGGCTTCAAGTCGTGAAAAAGAAAATATCGGTGGCTCCATCGAATAAACGTGCAAGAGTCATTTCACGAATTAATTTTTCGGTTTGGGTAATGGACTGCTGAGACGAAGTCTCGGGTTCGATCCCAGGTTCACCATGGCACACACCAATGACTTTTCGATGCTTTTCTAAGTCATGTGTATATTTATCGCAGGTTTATTAGTGCCTCGGAGAGCACGTTAAGCCGTAGGTTCCGGTGGCCATACAAACATCTATGGCAGTCATTAAGGGTAGTTGGAGCCCACAAAAGTCCAATTAGTCTAACTTGGAACTTCGATATCGCCATTGGTCATAATGACCATTGGTTGTGGAGGTCAGATGGCAGTCGCTCCACGGAAAATATTGAAGTTCAGCCGCATCACAGTTAGACTGAAAAGCCGACCCCAGCTGAGTTGGGAAAAAGGTTCAGAGAATGATGATGGTCTGGGACCCTTCCCCTAAACCGAATTTTTCAAATAATTTTTAGTCCATAAATAGGGCTGTATTTGAATTTAATTCCTTTTTCCACGGAAACAACATGTTTTTAACCGACTTCCCAAAAAAAAGGTTCTCAATACATACTTTTTTATGTTTGTTATCTTTCGACTGGGTGAACCGATTTGATGAATCTTTTTTGTTTTGATAGCTGGCGCTTCCCGTGAGGTCCCATTTTAATTAGGTCCATTGAAGTCGGTTTTTTCTTTGAAAAGTTTTTTCTGTCACAAGAACATTATATTTGTGACTATTATTATGCCACATGCTTTCTCCGTTACCAGTCAAAAGATTTATTTTTTGACTTCAATTTCATTTTACATTGTATTAAGCTACGAATACTTACAATGGAACCCAAGAATTAAGGACTAAACGTTTTTGTTTTCTCGTGTAAAGTTATCATTTTTCGATTGCACGAGTATTCGATGGACCCATCGATACTTGTAAGAATTCCGTTGAGCCGCTACAATTTGCTTTCAAGTATACAGTCGTTATCAATACAATATCAACCGTCAAAGTTATCTTTAAAACTCTGTTTTATTCAGCTAAATAAGGTTTTTATTACTTTGAAGAGATTTATCATTTTACTATTTGCATTTCTGAAAAATGAACGTGTTTCCTCATATTTCGATATCTTTTTGCGCCTTCACTTAGTACTTTTTTATACCACTTAAGTGGCAGACAAGCATACGGCCCAACTGATGAGACAAGATTACCGTGGCCTATGGACGCCGAGGCGTCACACTCGTGCTACCAACTCTGTAGAAACATCCTAATGCCCATCTTGAAGAACCCTATATTGTAGACGCTAGAGAAAAGCACGGACAACCTAAGCGTGCCCGGAATGAAATTTTTGTTATACCAGTTGGCCAGTGTTTACCCGTGGGCCCATTGTGTCGACCCATTGTAGAATTTAGTTAAATTGCTTTATGGGATATCCGTATACTCTACATTGTCAAAAATCATGTAGCTTAAAAATATATGAGTAAAATATTAATTAAAATCGAAATATGAAACTAAAGTTATGTAAATATGAGTGCCTCGCCAACCTACTTTAGGCGTATTTATTCAACTAATTCAATCAATCAATTAATTAGCCTATTGCAGTCCACTACTGGACATAGGCCTCTCCCAATGTACGCCATAGCACCCGATCCTCCGCCTTGCGCATTCAGTCTATCCCAGCTCCCCCTTTCAGGTCGTCCGTCCATCGTGCTGGGGGGCGTCCTACTTTACGTTTGCCGGTTCGCGGACTCCATTCTAGGACTCGTTT
Source organism: Lithosia quadra (assembly GCA_963576445.1). NCBI lineage: Eukaryota > Metazoa > Arthropoda > Insecta > Lepidoptera > Erebidae > Lithosia > Lithosia quadra. The sequence goes on from OY754886.1 coordinate 13,045,972, forward strand.
GCTCCACCGGTCATCGGATTTCAACTTATTCGTGATTAATGAATTAATTTAATTGTTTCAGTCAAAACCCAGCGCACTACAGTTCGCCTTATTGGTGACTCTTTTTCTTGCTGCTATCAATACTATTCTTGGGTTTGTAGGAGCTGTATATTTCGTTCGTATGGGATTTTTACCTATACATTTCATTTTATCGGTGGCGTATATTATATTAGCATTTTCGGTATTTAGTAAGTATAATTTGCTCTTATATTTTCTTTCATTTTTCTAATACTGTATGCTTTTTGATACCTATACTCCTTTTAACAGTTCATTTAACATTTGCCAGTTAATTTTTTCATGAAACAGTTATGTCCAAATGCGTTGCCTAATCGATTTCAAACAAAGATTGGCTTTATCTCCGAAGAAGTTGCAATCGATAACATTATTGGCTCAGCGGTGCACGCCCTCCGTCAAGTCCGTAATAAACCACTTATTATTTATTCTCTTGTTAAGTGATAAAGTGTCATTATATATTTCATTTTTAGCTGTAATGTGTCATGACGTAGTAGTAATCTACACATTGAAGACTATGTTGGGAGCATTGCCACCGGAGTTCTCTTGTGTATCTGAATTTGATGCAAGTAGCAAAAGCTGATGTAGGCAATAAAAATAAATGATAAGTCTTAACGATGTTTTGGTTTTCCTTTTAAGATAAGATAATATTATCGTTAATAATACAAATAGTTCAACACGTTGTAGATTGCAGGCTATTTTGCGGGCATATATTTTTTAGGATACGTCAAAAATGACTTCACCTCGCCTGATGGTAAGCTAAAAGGAAGCTAAAGTCTTAGGACTGGGATCACCACTACACCCACCGATAGTGCCATAGTGGCGGCCCTTAGCTTGACGGCCTTATCAAATGCGCAAATTTTTTACACCCTGCTTGAAGGTCCCGGGACTATAGGAATATAAAGGCACCAAATCGCTTAGTTCTTGATGAAATTAATTAGTCTTTTGCAGTCTACTACTAGAGCCAGGCTGCCCAATTTGTGCCATAGGACCCGATCCACCGCTTTGCGCGTCCAGTCTATACCAACCACTTTTTTAATGTCGTCCCTACATCTTGCTGGGTGGGCGTTCTACCTTCTGTTTGCCAATACGTGGTCACCACTGTAGGAAAGGAATATTTTACATTTACTGGCATTTCAAGAGTAGAACAGCCTGCCTATAGGAGAAGCCGCCAAAAGTCCAATAGGTAATGATAGATGTTACAATCACAATTATATACAACCCTGCGTAGAGTTAGAGCTATGTAAATTTGAGTCCCCAAACAGATCTTTAATGTCACTATAAATTATAAATAATCCACAGCAGTATACAATTTCACACGCGGTTACGAAATACCTTAAAGTTAAACCAAATTTGTTTTCTTCCTCCTATAGTCCCGGGCCTTTAAGCGGGGCGTGAAAAAGTATTTGATGAGGCCGTCAAGCTGAGGGCCGCCACTGTAGCACTACCGGTGTATGTGGTGGTGACCCCAGTCCTTTGCCTTTTGCTTACCATCAGTCGAGGTGGAGTCATTTTGACGTGTCCTACATAAAAAAAATATACTACTTGTAATCTGTGACTAACACATACATGGATTTAACAAATAATTGAATGAAAGATGTTACGTCTTAACAAAGATAGCAGTAATTTATTAAGATCATTGTAGGCAACGGATTTTAGGATTGTTGCAGAGATATTTTAATACTTAAGCTTTGTTTGATGGGTGTTTAACGGGCCATCTGGGCTTTGTCGTACGCTTGGGTAATCTTGCAGAACAATGAAAGCGTTTGTAAAAGTATATTTGATTTAAGTTTTATTTACTTAGGTAGGTATACCTTATTCTTAAACTTTTATGGTACTTACGAGAATTTTTATAAAATTACTATTTCATGACATGAATTTTAAAATTGAGATCTTTAAGATGCTAATTTTTTATTATTTCCACTACAAGTTACGATAAGTCGACTTGCATAAGTCGAATACCTATCTAAGATAAAAGTAAAAATTAAGATCATGGCGCTCTGGTACCGGCGTGGCGCAAAAAGTACTCCTTTGCGGTAGGGCAGCCATTTTGAATCAGTCAGGATCAAAAATAATTAGGTAGAATTAAGGTTAGAACTTTAACCTATAATTTCTTATCTAAAAGAAACCTGTGCGCAGCATTACATATCTAATTATGTTTTCTGGCCGAAAGTTCCACGCTCTGAACTACATAATTTATGTTTATAGCCAGTAACCTGCAGATAATATGTTACTCGAAGACCGGGCATTCGGCCAAGGCTTTGTACAGGCTTAACTAAAACCCTATCTGGGTGTTAGTTTTCTAACAGTCTTTGAATCCATGATAAATCACAAAGTTTAATTACAGTTAGATAATAAATCACATGTTTGTTTAATTATGGTTTTTTTATACCATTTAGGTGGCAAACAAGTACATGGCCCATCTGATGGAGAATGTTCACCGTGGCCTATGGACGTGTGCAATATACAACACCGGGTGTGTGGCACTCGCGCTGCCGATCCCGTAATAACCTAATGTCCTAGTCACGTCAATGTGACTTCACCTCGCCTGATGGTAAGCTAAAGGTAAAATTGCAGGAATGATGGTTACCATTATACAGACCAATATTACAATGGCGACCCTCAGTTTGAGGACCTCATGAAATGCTTTTCACGACCCGTTTAAACACGTGCGCTGGTAAAGAATTCCAAGTCTATGGTGCGGAAAAGAGGTGCTGAAGCGCTTGATTCTTGATGGAATTGTTTGCACCTTATGAGGTTGATATCTTAGCCTATAGTCATTCCACTCCTTATTTTTGCGTTTGACAGCAGTTTTAGAATGTAACTGTTGCATTAATCCTACAAGTAAACTTGGAAATGCGTGACCAAGAAATTATATAAACTGGCGTATCATATGTATCTACCCTATTTATAACTCATTACCAAAATTAAAAGGCTTTAATTGTTTTGGTTGATTTAAAATTTACGATTATTTGCTCACACAATGAAAACGGCTACACTCTACCATGTCTAGTGTTGGGATCGAATGAAGTCGCTGCAAATTACGAATCTAAAATAATCGTTCAAACTTACTTACATTTACGTCAACACAAAAGTTGTTGTAACATGTAAGCTTTGTTTTTATAGCGTATTATGGATTCTTGTACATGTTTTCAATGGCTAATCATCTCATCAAAATATTTAAGTTGTGTTGTGTAGGGTAATAGTTTTCATTAATATTATACGTAGGTACGAAAAGCACTGAGCCCACTCGTCTTCGACGGCCTTTTGAAACGCAGCCACAGCTTCTTCGGTATCCATAAAACGTTTATCTCGGTATTTTCTTCCTTTTTCGGAAATAAATAAAAATCGTAAGGTGTGAGGTCAGGGCTATTATACGGCGGGTGACCCAGTAATTCCGCAAATTGTTTTTACCATGACAAAACAATGGAGCCTAAACTCGATAGGCTTATCTTATTGGCGTAAACCCATGACAGATGATCGGTAGGAACAGCCTATAAGTGTCGTCGAATAATTGATACATTCAGGAGGAGGAGGATGGACGTAAAAAGTACTGAACGGGGTTTGATGCGGTTTTTTTTATTAGAAAGGTCTTGGTTAGACTCAAAATCTTACGCATATTTGATCACAATCGGCTCATTAGAACATGCGATATAGTAAAAAAACGCGCAAATCGACGTCCACGCGGGCGGAGCCGCGGGCAACAGCTAGTACAGAATATAAATGATTTTTGATTTTGACTTTGACATTGTACACGAAAAAAGAATGTTTATTACAAAACATAAAATTTTGTAGGAAGATCCAATAATAGCCATTATTTAATATTATCATTATTATAAAAATAAAAACATTTTTAACAGATTTTATTGCGAATTATTTTATTCAATTATACGCCTGGCACGCAAAAGAAGTATAAAAATTTGAATATCGAGCAGAAATAAAATAAATTGAAGTTTGAAATCGATTGCAACCTCTTCAGAGACTAAGTCGATTATTGTTTGAAATCGGTCAGGTTACGCATTTGGACATAACTATTTGACAGAAAATTGAAATGTCAAACGCAAAATAAAGGAGTGGATTGACTATAGCAAGTGTTATTTTTTACCCGACTGCCGAAGAAAGGAGGGTAATGTTTTTCGAGACTATGTATGTATGTATGTATGTATGTATGTATGTATGTCCATTTCTTTGGCACGGCCTACAGCCTAAACGGCTTGACGGATTTTGACATGCGAGGTATCATTTTATTCGTCATGATTGTGTGAGTGACACTGGGTATATTAAAATTTCTAGAAAATCAAAATGGCGGATTTTTGGCGGTAAAATGAAAATCTTGAAAATTTGTCTTGCACGCTCTACAGCCTGAACTGCTTGACGGATTTTGACAAACAAGGTGTTGTTTGATTCGTCATGATTGTGTGAGTGACACCAGGTATATTAAATTTTCTAGAAAATCAAAATGGCGGATTTTTGGCGCCACAAATATTTGACTGCGATGGACACAAAAACTGCAGAACGAATTTCGATGCGGTTTTACTTGTTTAAAAGGTCTTGCTCAGACTTAAAATCTTACTGTGTTTGATTACAATCGGTTTAGTAGAACCGAAGATATGAGCAAAAATATAATAATTAAGGTTGAATTTCGGTGATGTCCCTTCACTACACGAAAATTATTAACTCCATAAAAGATAGATTTTATACTTCATTATTATCCGGGTAGCTATGTAAATAACTAAAAGTATAAAATAAAAAAAATAAATTTAAAAATTCAAAAACCCGACTGCCTAAAAACTGAAAAGAAAAAAACAAGCACTTAGATTGATGTCCGGTGGTCTAGAAACATAACAACTGAACAGTCGGGATCCATTGAAAAATTAGATTGGCTGTAGATAGAATAATGGATCCCGACTGTTCAGTTGTTATGTTTCTTGACCACCGGACATCAATCTAAGTGCTTGTTTTTTTCTTTTCAGTTTTTAGGCAGTCGGGTTTTTGAATTTTTAAATTTATTTTTTTTTTATAGGAAAGGAGCCGGCGGGTGGGACTAATAATTAGAAGAGCTCATCGGAATACTCGCCATGGTAGAGGCGGCAAACTACTACCAAAGAAGCAAGAGGAGCAATAGTATAAAAAAATAATTCTCAATTGCAAGTGACAATATTTTATATACGAGTAGGTACTCGTTACTTCATTTCACTAACTATTTATTTCCCGTAATATTTGAAATTTTCTACCATTCACATCAGACAATCAAATCGTCAATATTACTCTGGGAATAATATCTTATGATGTTTTAAGATGGCGTCTTGTTATAGTTGATGAACACATTCACTGTTTCCGATTGTAATTCCAAAAACTTTGTCTTTTTATTGTTAGTGAGGTTAGCACAGGTTAGCACACAATCATTTTCTGAAATCCGAAAATGATTGTGTGCTAACCTGTATGCCATTGTGTATTAAGAAAATGATGCAATCAAGAACCATTTTTCGACAGGTTTGATTATCGTGTTCATTTATAGATATTACTGGCCCCTTTTTCTGACTGATCAACCTTCCGTAACTACGTGCATTTGTATTAACCGACACTTTATATAGTTGTTGGTTTAGTTTCATACTGGTTCTTTTTCTATGTTAATCAATTGAAATCCACCGATTTCTCATGTTACTATTGTGATTAGAACTGGATGTTAAAGAGTATAATGCCTTTGATCAGTTTTTGTTATCAGAGGCATCATTTCTTTAATATTCAGACATGGTTCCTGATAGAAAAGGATCTCTATATCATATAAGTTATATAAATACTTGGGCCATCTACGGCTTTGAGTTGGTCCCCCCTGAGTTTGAGACCCAAAAAGTTGTCGACGCGCCGCTTTCCCAGTATATTTCTGCTGTACCGTTGTATTACAAATAGGTATATTATTTATGAAATAAATAATTATTTAAAGAAGGAAATTCCGGTTAACAAAACACGATTCCAGAATTAAAACTATACTTGCTTAAAAATCTAGCAAACAACTTTGTTCATTCATAGAATATGGAGTTACAAACTTCCCACATAAATAGGTCGACTCGACCACAAAAGCATCTGTGGCAAGCATGGTCGTATACATGATTGGACAGAATGTGCCGAAAACGAGAGTATGGCGGGACCAAGTGTGCTGTGTGAGTGAATTTTAGGTTTCAGCGTATGAGTGTGTGCGTGCCGACTCAAGTGTATCCTCAGTTGTATTCTTCGATGCATACCATTCGTTGGTTTTATACATCTCTGGCTGCATGTTTGTCATAACACGAAAAGAATAGAATACTTCACTTTCCTTTTCGGGCTCCCGTAACCAACTCGCAATCCTATACGAATGTCTGTGCGCTTGAAAAAAATACATAACGAATTATTCTAAACTGTAATTATATTTCCATTCTATGACGATTTACGCATAATAATAAGTATGTCCAAAATATTGTATAGAAAATACCAAAAATGACTGAAACAAGGGCATGCCCAAACCCTGAACCTTCAAAACAAGAGGAGTTAAATGAACAATAAGCAAACGTGGATATTATTAGAATCCAAATTATTGCAAGATGAACAAGTACACTCAGGAGGTATATATTTAAGTAACGTCTGATACCTCGTATTATTCCAACCAATAAAAATATACTTGAAACAAAAACGATGAATAGTGCAATAGAATCTATAAATAAACATAGCAGTAAGTCCATTTTATATTTATATACCACTTTCCATTCACGATAGTGTATGCTTATCGAGAAAAAAAAGAAAATTCCAACAAAACCATACAGCATTCCAAAACAGCTGATAATCGCAGATCCAATTTTCAAAGGTAAGCATGGGACGAAAACCATTACATCGCATTTCAAAATCGATTCAAGCAACCGTCTGCCCATTTTAGGCGTAAATACTTTCCAGGGAAACTCTTCTTCTCTTCTTATGAATGATTCCACAGCAGAGTTACTGCAATATTGCCAATCTTAAGTATAATATAATTACAGCCATTTTATATAGGTATCAAGATAAATAGAATTTCTGTAAACGTGAAATCTTTCTCTTCTCTAGAGTGAGTTTTATCGTTTTATGTACAATTCATTTTTTATTACTATCGATGTTTTTTGTAAGTCTATATTTTTCTTAGCACAGATATAATAGCGCTTTATGATAATAATTGTTAATAATAGTTAATAGCACTTTATATAAAAGAAGATTAGAGTAAATGTAAACAGAAAACTTGAAGCTATACTTGCTTTTGCACCTGCCTGTCAAAGTCAAAATGAAGGGAATTTCATAACTTTTTTTGAGTGACGTCAATATTACAGAGGTATATACAAAGAGAATAGAAGTTATTAAATTATAATATTCTCTTTTTATAAACCTTCCTGGAGAATGTTATTTTTATTTTGGGTTCCGTAGTCAATATGGAACCTTTCGGCCATTTTTAAATTATATTAGGCAACTAGAAAGAGACGTAAATGCAGTCGCGTATTACAAAATCACGTTTTCGCGAAGTCGTGGCAACTGAAGACTCTGATCGTAATGTATGATCATCGCCATTTAAATATATGTGAGAGACTATTTGGTGATAACGCGGCGATGCTAGTTCGTGATTCGTGTCGTCTAAAAGTTTCTAAACGTAAAATTAGATTTATAGTTTCAGTGTGGCCGATTGTCTATCTGAAAGTGTTTCATATTAAATTTTCTGTTTGGTCGTTTCAATGGTGAGTCGTTGATAGAAAACAGTTATATAACATTGCTAGCTTTTCGCCAGCGAACTTCGTGCAATATTTGAAATGCCATGCAATTTTTGTGTAGGTTTGCCTGGATCGAAGCAAATGGAGAGTGATGTTATCTCTTACTGCCCCAACTGAACTTTATACGAATATCATACATGGAAATAAATCTATTTGTACCAGATTCTATCGCGATTTATTTATTGTTATTTTATTATTTACATTGAACCCGACATACCAGCTGTTTTTCAGCAGCCTTAAAAAAACATCAAACATCGTGATAAAATCCGTTACAAACACATTTCAACAATATGTAAAATTAAGCAAAATCATATTCATGCAATTATCAAAATATAATGTAGACTAATATAACTACATGTATTTAATATAATGACATGTGCTTAACAGAAGTCAATACTTAACTGTGTATGGAACATGTTATATCTAATTTATTCCAACATCCGTTCGTCATGTTCGTGCGTACAGTAATTCCGCTAATAGTGATATATTTTATCATTTGTAATGTTTTCGTAAGTATTAAATTTGTTATCTTTTAACTGTTATTTTGGTATGAAAAAAATGGAAAAAAAAATGAAAGGCTTATCGGTGCATAAACAACAAACATTGAATCGAATATACCGCTTATGTCTGCGAGGCCATTTAGCAAGTACAAGCGTGATGTTATGTTATGAAAGTGCATAAAAAATGCAAAAAAATAATTTTTATTTAAGTATAAATAATTTACGGAGGTAGGACACGACGATATCTCCCGTCCGAACTGAGCAGTCCGTCTTGGGTATTACCTCCGCCCTACAGAAGACCACCATAATAATTATAGTGTTGTGCTCCCGCGGCGGTAAGTAGGGTAGCCAGAGTTCACAATCACCCTAGCTTCCTCCAATCCCCATCTCCAACCCCCCCAAACCTCCCAACCCCCCGTCCAGCGTAGGCACCGCGATGTTGCGCATATCCATAGGGCACGGTGACCACTTCCCATTAGTTGGGCTGTGTACTTGTCTGCCACCTAAGTAGTAAAATTTTTTTTTGTATATTTTTAGGGCTTTCTAGTAGTACCAGACCGAGCGGCAATAACACAAGTGAACTTAAAATATTTCAAGAACCTTACAGTGAATGTCAGAAGGGCCAGCAAAAGGGGCCTGTATGTGATGAACATACAAGGAACTATTAATATTCCATTAGGAAATAATGTGACGGTATGTATAGATAATAGCCATTTTAAACATACATTGAAATCATAAAAAACCCTATGGACTTTAACCTAGCTTCCTACCATCCAGCGGGGTTAAGTCAATTGACGGGCTGAATATAAAAAAAAATACTATTTATTTGTAGGTAGAGTACCTAATTAACGTCTTGTTCATAAGTTTTACTTTATAATCGACATGTGACTGAAGATTTTTGATTTGACTTGACTGATGTATCTTAAATGGTAGGTCCTAATTACACTGGTGACATTTTGACTTATAACCCCTTTCAACTGTAAGGTGAAAATGAAAAAATTGTTGAATATTGGGTCAAAGTCATACGACTTTACGGTACTTACGTTTTCTTAAGTCAAATATGTTAACAGACATAATTTCTGTATGCAGCGCGAGTGTGACGCCCCTGGTGTTGCACGCGTCCATAGGCCACGGTAACCGCTTTCCATCAGGTGGGCCGTGTGCTTGTCTGCCGCCTAAGTGGTATAAAAAAATTCGCATTGGTTGAAGATGAAAACGATGATTAACAGGCAATAAATGAACATATTATATTTTAATATTTTGAGAAGACGCGAGTTGTACAAACTTACGAGAAACTGGTGGATAGCCTGTTGTTGCCTCTTCTGGTAACATGTAGTATGAGTTCCAACTTTTATTTCTACACTTTTCAAATTTGCGCAAAAATCTACGAGTTCTACATTACGTATATTTCGTTGTTTTTCTATTCTTGGTACCTATATTTTTCTTAGGATTCATACGTATTGAATAACTTCATTACTTTCTTTGTTTTATTTAATATAAATAACATGCTCATTTAATAAAGGTATTGTTTTGTTTTGATAATAGTTCCACGCGGTGTTATACGAGCATAGTTCTAAATTTAACCTCTACACTAAATCTTTCATCGAGTTTCATTATAAACTATGTGATTTGGTCCACAACGACAAAATTTTTGGAGCTGTTCTTCGAAGGATAGGTATGACGCAGTGTCCCATACAACCGGTAAATATCCATATATACCTACCTACTTAAAAAAAAATATGATATCAAGCAGTTTATAAAAAAAGATTACATAAGCATTCATACTAATATTATAAATGCGAAAGTAACTCTGTCTGTCTGTCTGTTACGCTTTCACGCCTGAACCGCTGAACTGACTTTGATGAAATTTGGTATAGGAGTAGATTAGACCTCGAGAATGAACATAGGCTAAATTTGGTTGCGATAATCGACATCCACCCGATAACCGACATCCACGCGGGCGGAGCCGCGGGCAACAATTAGTTTTAAATAAAACCTATGTGGTTTGTACACAATGCTTAAACACTTTGGCTGAAGTATTTCATCGGGCATTTTTTAATTTAATACTTTGGTTATTCTTTCAGGGTCCAATATCATGGACTAATCTAACCTTGCTGCCAGAGCTTGACTTTGACTTGCCATTGGATTCAGGTAAAGCTGAAGTTAAGTTAAGGACCGAATCAGTTAATGAATTAATGGTGTCTGTGGAAGTTTTTTTTCACGTTCAACGAAACAATCGCAAATCATGAAAGATAATTAAAGTATCAAAAAATAATACCTTTTCTTCTTTCTCATCGTTGTAGTCTGTACCTTAAAATAATTTAAAATAGAGTACCTACGTTATACATATATACAACTTATACTCAACACAAAATAAAAGGCCCGTTTTGACGTTTGTCCTCGTGGCATAACTAGTTATGTACGTATACGATTCGGTATTCGATACTCACGATGAATCGAATCCAGTTTGCATGGGGATTTAATCGATTTGAATATGTATGTAAACTGCATTGGATTAAAGTTCTGATTAGAAAAATTAGCTTAACCTTTGATTTTGTAGGTATTTTAAAACAATACAATGTTATTTTATGTCAAATTACTTATATTTAATATTTTTTTTTACAATAACATTCACTCAATCACAAAACAACAATAATAATTAAATCAGTCTTCAGAATCTAAACACAAGTATTCAAATAAATAAAAATAAAAGTGCGCGTCGGGCTTGAAAAGAAAATATATTATCTCACTCGATATTATTGTAGGGACACACCGTTTATAAGTGCATTCCAATCGCGGCTCCGCGGCATCAAACGGTCGCAAGGCAGTTACCTCAACACGCGCTCACGAGTCACTTGTGCCCAACCTCAACCCTTCCGCGATTATAAATTAACAAGTGTAACATGTACTTAATCGCAGAAATACAGTTACAGTTCTAACGTAGCAACTTTTATTTAATTCTCCCTTCTGATCGCCGTGAACTACGAAAAGAAGCCTCGGGCTTCGTGGGGTCGTAGTTGCACGTGCACAACCGTATCTCACACCAACATAACTTATATAATTATAACCCCACAATTAAAACCCCACAGTGGTGACCTCCCGACGACGACGTTAGTAACTGTATTTTTTTTTCCGTTTTATCACCGTAACGTACCTACATATATTACGGTCAAAAGAGGTAACTCACGAGGCAGCCAAGTGATTCCGCGGATAGACTTTGACGCGAGCGCCTTCAAGTTTGAACTTTAATAATACAGTGTAATTCAGTGGAAATGTCGCAATCGGAAGCCGTGCCCGAGCAAAAAATAGTGATGGAAGATGTCGGACTTGCAGCCATCTCAATAGCATCTCGTATATCGCAATTTTGGACAGACCAGCCACGCGTTTGGTTTCTTCACGCGGAAGCCGTACTACTGCCGCAGAAGATGGGTGATGAGACGAAGTTTAACATCGTCGTGTCCAAACTCGGCAAGGAAGTAATACAACAGGTAACAGACGTTTTAATATCACCGCCATCCGAAAGAAAATACGAATTTTTAAAACATAGATTATTGAAAATTTTCGAAGAGTCCGAAAGCCGAAAAATACAAAAGCTAATAGGTGAAATGGAATTAGGTGACCAAAAGCCTTCACGGCTATTAAGAAAGATGCAGGATTTAGCACGAGATAGAATAGGCGACGATACTCTCAACGTGCTATGGCAAAACCATTTGCCGACGGCAGCACGTAGCGTTTTGGCAGCGACAGATACGAAAGACTTAGAGCGTTTAGCAGCCATTGCCGATAAAATTGTTGAAAATATTCAACCAGCACAACTGGCAGCCGTATCTGAGAGCCCAAGGTTAGCCGATACTTCGTTGCTTTTAGCTGAAATAGCAAAAATAAATGCAAAGATAATGGAATTAGAGAAAGAAAGGACCGGGAATCGCAGACAGAGAAATTTACGTTCCCGTTCTCATTCTCGTGACCGTTCAAAGCGTAGCAGTGCTAGTAGGAATAATATGAAAAATCCCAATTGGCTATGTTGGTATCATTATAAATACGGGGATAACGCGAACAAGTGCGTCAGCCCATGCAACTTTAAAAAGTCGGAAAACTAGGAGCGATACAGGCGTCATCGGTGGGTTCCTGTATCCCAGTCGCAAACCATCGACTTTGCGTTACGGAACGTGACAGTGGTATGCGTTTCCTTATTGACTCTGGTGCAAACATTTCAGTGGTTCCACGAACTTACCGGTTAGTGCGTAATGTAGTGAAAGAGTGCGATTATAAACTGTATGCAGCAAACAGCACAGAAATTAAAACTTACGGTACCAAGACTTTAGCTTTAAATCTAGGCTTAAGAAGAGTTTTTAATTGGAGTTTTGTTATTGCCGACGTCAGTCAACCCATTATTGGAGCCGATTTTTTACAACACTTCAATCTTTTAGTTGACTTGAGAGGCAAACGATTGATTGATAATGCAACTAGCTTGCAAGTAACTGCACCTACGGTGAATTGTAAGCAGCAATCAATTAGTACTGTAACTGAGTCGCATCCTTACTATCACCTGCTTAGTAAATACACTAACTTAACAAAACCCTTATCTTTCAAAGAACCACCAGCACACCCAGTAGTTCATCATATAGAGACGACAGGTCCACCAGTGTATGCTAAGGCGAGACCACTGCCTCCTGAACGCTATAAAAAGGTACGTGAAGAATTTAGATTAATGCAAGAATTAGGAATTTGTACGCCATCTAATAGTACTTGGGCCAGCCCACTTCATGTGGTGTCCAAGAAGGACGGTCAGATAAGACCATGTGGCGATTATCGAGCTTTGAATGCAATTACCAAGCCCGACCGTTATCCTATTCCAAATATTAAAGATTTTACATACATTTTAGCTAATAAAAAAGTTTTTTCTCGCATAGATATAAATAGAGCTTATCATTTTATACCTGTAGCACCCGAAGATGTAGATAAAACTGCAATAATTACAACCTTTGGTTTGTTTACCTTTCCTCGAATGAGCTTTGGATTAAAGGGAGCAGCGGCTACATTTCAGCGTTTCATGAATAACTGTGTGTTACAAAACTTAGAAGCAGATTTTCAGCAAAATAATCCTGAATTTTCAGAGTTCCAACGCGAATTTGTCTCATGTTATTTAGATGACATCATTGTAGCCTCAGAAAACTCTATTCTGCATGATAAGCATTTAGAAGCATTGTTTCAACGTTTAGAGAAGTTTGGCATAACTATCAATGTATCAAAATGTAGTTTCAGTCAGAAGACAATCGAATTTTTAGGACATGAGGTGTCAGCAGAAGGTCTTAAACCATTGTCAAATAAGGTACAAGCAATTATTGAGTACCCATTACCTAAAACAGTCGACGAATTGCGTAGATTTCTAGGTATGATTAATTTTTATAGGAATCATTTACCCAAAGCAGCACAGTATCAAAATATATTAAATAGTTATCTGTGCGGGGCGAAAAAGAAAGATAAATCAGTTATTGTGTGGTCCGATCCGGCTATCAAAGCATTCGAACAATGTAAGTCAAGCTTGCAACGAGCTGCAACACTAGCTTATCCAGTAGTAGGCATACCTTTATCATTAATGACCGATGCCTCAGACAATTGCGTAGGCGCTGTCTTACAACAACAAGTTGAGAATAACTGGATACCGCTAGCTTATTTTTCTAAGCGCATGACCGATACGCAACAAAAGTACAGTACCTACGATAGGGAATTACTTGCGATTTATTTATCTATGCAGTATTTTAGGACAATGTTCGAAGGCCGAGAATTGATTATTTTTACCGATCACAAACCATTAACTTTTGCATTTAAGAAATTAAATTCCAATAATGAAATTCCTAGACGTACTCGACAATTGTTATTTATTAGTGAATTCACAACAGACATTCGTCACTTAAGTGGCCCGGATAACGTAGTCGCTGACTCGTTATCAAGAGTAGAAACAATACTCTGCCCAAGTGCGTTAGACTTCGGAGAGTTAGCTATAGAACAAAACAATGACTTACAAGCACAGGAATTGTTATTAGACGTCAATAGTAATATTAAGTTACAGAAAGTAACAATGCCTCTTTGTAACGAACAAATACTTTGTGAGTTTTCAAATAGTAAATTACGTCCTTATTTACCACATAAGTTTAGACGAATAGCATTCGATTCGATACACAACCTTAGTCATCCTGGAATACGTACTTCCAGAAAATTAGTTAGTAGTAAGTATTTTTGGCCAGGCATGAATAAAGACGTAGGCCTGTGGGCCAAGACATGCACCAAGTGCCAACGTGCAAAGATACAGCGTCATACCGTGTCAGAATTAGGCAAATTCTCAAATGTTAATCGTCTCGATCACGTACATTTAGATATTATTGGACCGTTACCGACCACGGAGGATGGTTATCGTTATTGCCTTACCATGATAGATAGGCAAACTGGATGGCCAGAAGCTTTTCCTTTAAAAGACATTTGTGCGAAAACAGTAGCCAAGTTGTTATACGAAGGATGGATTACGCGTTATGGATGCCCTATTAAGCTTACGAGTGATCAGGGTAGACAATTTGAAAGCAATCTTTTCCGTCAATTATTACAGTTTTTAGGCATTAATAAGATTCGAACCACTCCTTATCATCCACAGGCGAATGGAGCTATTGAACGCTGGCATCGCAATTTTAAAGCTTCTTTAATGGCTAGGTTAGGTAATTCTAATTCATGGATAGATGAGATGTATAGTGTCATGCTAGGTCTGCGTTCAGCCCCTAGAAGCGACACAGGAGTGAGTGCAGCCGAGTTGACGTTTGGCAGAACACTGAGACTCCCTGGTGAATACTTTGAGGTGAGTAATCAATCTTACAGCAATGGCGAAGAGTTTGTTAAACAACTTAGACACACCATCGATTCTTTAAGACCCAGACCATCTAGTCATAATAGTTCTAGATCCGTGTTTGTGCATCCAGATTTAAAAACGTGTCAAAAAGTTTTTATTCGTAACGATTCAGTTAAAAAATCTCTTCAACCTCCTTTTGATGGACCCTTTTCTGTCATTAAAAGGTATGATAAAGGTTATCTCATACAATATCCCGATAGAAAGTCATTAGTATCTATCGATCGTTTAAAACCCGCATACTTACTTACTTGTGAACAGGAAAATAGGCAATCACATGAAAATTTCACTAGTAAGCGAGATGTTGAGAGTAAGATTGCAACTCAGAATAAAACTAGTCAGAATATAAAGAAACATTGTAATGTTAAAATAAGTGATGACTCATCTAAGTTTCGTTGCATCACGCGGTCAGGTCGCGTGGTTCGGAAACCAGTTCGATTTAATGTAAATTAAATGTCACACACTATGCATTTTTGTATTTTATTAAATGTTTAAATATCGCATACGATCTACCAAGAAAACCGTAACAAGTTATTTTTGCCACGTAGACATAGTATTTCACGTGGAAGTTAATTTTTTAATATATTTTTATATTTTATCATTGTGTTTTCAGAATAATGTAACGTAGCATAACGTAATATTTTACGTTCATACAAGAATTTTGTGTTTAATTGTGTATTAATGTAATATTTTATTTTTAACCTATACATTATTAATTGTAGACTGTGTTGAAAGCATAAAGTAGCTTTTTAATCAACTTTGTAATCAAAGAATTTCTGTATTTGTTTGTGTTATATTTTTTTGTGACTATACCAATTGTACTGTTGATTTATGTGATTTCAAATTACAAAGGTATATTTATGTTGTTTATTCTAACTAAGAGTGCGTAATTTATTAACTATTGTTTAACTTATTCGAAACAGTGAACTTAGTATTGAACTTTGTTATGATTAAGTATGAACAAAGCGGACGTTATTACCACTCTTAAGAAATGTAACCACTTATCAACCGATAGTGTAGCAAAGTACCTACGCCGTAGTAAAAGTACACAGTGTATGAATTTTTGTACTAAGTATTATTTTTTGTAATCTTTTCATTTTTTTTTTGTATTTCCCTTTTATTTTTTTTTTAAGGGGAGGGTTGATGTAGGGACACACCGTTTATAAGTGCATTCCAATCGCGGCTCCGCGGCATCAAACGGTCGCAAGGCAGTTACCTCAACACGCGCTCACGAGTCACTTGTGCCCAACCTCAACCCTTCCGCGATTATAAATTAACAAGTGTAACATGTACTTAATCGCAGAAATACAGTTACAGTTCTAACGTAGCAACTTTTATTTAATTCTCCCTTCTGATCGCCGTGAACTACGAAAAGAAGCCTCGGGCTTCGTGGGGTCGTAGTTGCACGTGCACAACCGTATCTCACACCAACATAACTTATATAATCATAATCACCACAATTAAAACCCCACATTATCTTTCCTTAACTGATTATTAATAGTCTGTGGACTACATGAAAAAATCGTTATGCACAGCACTTAGCCGAGTGGGCGGTACCTGTCAATGAAAAATTTAATTATCTTTAGAACATTTCAATTGATAAACAATTAAGAACTTCATGGGCACGAACTGTCAAAGTGGGCCTTTTATTTTGTGACGACTATAGTGTAGCACTGTTACTTTTTATAAAGTAGTATTTAAACGAGTGTCAACAGAACAGCAACTCACAAACATTAATTTGAGTTACTTACAAAACAAAATGAGAAACTTTCTGGGTGGTTTGAAAAAAAATAACCACGAAGTATTTTTTCTTTCAATACTTGAAACTTTGCAAGTATTTAGATATATGAAATACGGACAATACAATAATTTGATCTCATCATTTTAATCTGATGATCTAACGAGTCACTTTTGTGGATGACCGGTAGTCTGTTGTTATGAATAGCTATAAAATATCAGTTAATTGATCAAATAATATTCAATGTTTTGAAATTGAATGACACAGATAGGCACACAAATAACATGTAATTATGTTGAATTGTTTTCTGTGTATTATATATGTATCAAATCCCAAAAGTACAAATAATGTGTGAGTTAATTGATAACCTTAGTTTACCAAAAGCTATGTTAAATCCCTGTTCCTTCATCCAATTTAGTACAGAATCCACAGTATGTTTGCTCGACTACCCTTAACGTTTTTATTTTAATCATAAGTTTGATTTATTTTCAAAGTAGATAATTTATTATTACATTCCCTCCCACGAATCCCACTAATATTATAAACACGAAAGTTTGTAAGAATGTATGTCTGGATGTATGTTTGTTACTCTTTCACATAAAAACGGCTGAATGGATCTGGCTGAAATTTGGTACAGTGATAGACTATAGTCTCATATAGGCTACGGGTAGCGGGAACAAAATTTAACGTGAGCGGAGACGCGGGCTATAACAGAATGACCATAGTTGCCAGTCAATAAAAAGTAGAGCACTCGCAAAAGATCTTTACTTTTACCTTATCAAATAATTCGGATATCATAGCAACAAATGAAACAAATCAGGGATCAGAATCCTATAAATACATTCAATGTCTATTCATCCTACATTAAACATAACACTTCCTGGTACATCAAAGCTCGCAAATGGAATGTAGCCATTAGTTTGTGCATGATTTCACAATAGATCAGCCAAATATGCGAGCCCAGTGCTAGTTGAAATTGCGAACGATTTACGCCTACTGCCAGAATGAGGTTTAATTAGCATTTATCATTTGAAATAATCTGATGCACAGGCATTGTCCAATTCTAAAACCTTGTATCTAACATTATTTGAAAAAAAAAAACAACGAGTGATTTTATTTTTTTGACCTTATTAACCACTCCAGCAAGCAAGGCTCAAATCTGTCGTATGTTCAATAGCAATTGGTTGAGTAGAACCGGAGATATGACCAGAAACGATAACCGACATTTGCGTGGGCGGAGTCGTGGTCATCAGCTAGTAATAGTAATATGATAGCAATATAAAATAAAATATAACCTAATTTCCAAATGAAACGTGAAGGTCTCATTAGAATATTCAGTTTTGGCTACTTAACCCTAAAAGTATTCAGCAGTTTTACAGCACCTAATAAAGAAAATATTACTGCAATAGTTCATTCAAAAACAAAGTTTACACTGACCCAATTAAAATACTTAGTATCAACCAGTATCTTGAGAAATTGTGTTCAAAATGCAAGTGGAAAACTTTGAAGTTTGTTATAAGTGAGACCTGACTATTTGCAAATATCGTAGCACAATTAACAAACTTTGATTTACAAAGTTGACTCACTTTCCATGAATTTTAATTAAAATTTGTTAAGTATAGAACTCCGGCCTTTATGCCTAAGAGGTTTGGATAGCTAATCGTCCTAAATTGTCATACTGCCCAAACAGCTCTGCCTGGGGAGTATCTATATAAGAGTTGTGTGGTCATTGACTAGTCCACTTACTGTTCAGGCAACCATGGCAATGGAAATCAGAAGTAAGTTATTTAGTAGGGGCTAGAGCCGAAACATACTCGCGTTAAAAGTAGCGTTAGAATTTCGATTTGATTAAGAAAGCTAGTGGCCGAATATGAGCTTAAAACATACCTAAATGGGAACAATATGATTTCTAAAAGCTGATAAAGACGTACAGATTTATACAATACTTGTAACACACAATACATCTTACACAATATAACCCATTAAAAAGTTAATATCCCAACTGACAAAACATTGCGGTGAAATGATCATTTGTCCTCCTAAACCCGATTGACCGTCAAAAGCATTTGCCGTGAGGACAGCGTTCCTTTTATGGCACATTAGCGACAAAGAAGGACTATTACGACGGCTGGATCCGCGTAACGACTCTCATAGTTCACGCTCAATCGTTGGATTAAGCCGCAATTTGTATCAGTCAGGAACTGTCGCGTTTACCCTATTTAGCAGACGAGAAACGCGATGAAAAATTCCATTGTTAACATAACATTCAATCTCCGACAATTTAGGGTCTGCCCTTTTGTGAGTTCCGAAGGCGAAGAGTTAATTTATTTATTCTTGCCTCGTAACACTTCTATATACCTTTATTCATTAAACCAAACTATTCAAATTTTAACATCTACAAAAGCATCTATATAGCAACATAATGTAGTCAATCATTAGCAAGCTCCAATAGTAACCTACGGATACGATCTTCGGCTGCTAACCGGCCCCGTAGACAAGAAGTGTCATAGCGTAAATCGCTACGGAATAGAAACGATTAGGTCGACCAATCACATCCAAGCTCGTCGCCGGCGTACGATGCGCGTGCCGCGGCGGAATCACGAGCTGGAGTGTGATTGGTCGACCTAATCTATTCTATTCGATAGCGATTTAGACTTTTACCACTTGGCTACGGACCCTGGGCTTCGATTCTGTTAAAACAAGCCACTGTCATGCCACTGACACTTCAAAAAAGTACCATTTAATTTTGGACTCTACTGTGATCAGTTTACAGTCTAAAATTAAATGATATTTTGTAGAGCGAATGTAAAAGTTAAATGAATTCTTTTTATTTGATTTTAGACTTTTACTGAAGTAAAATCTACAATTAAATAGCATTTTTAGAGTGTCAGTGGTATTACAGTGGTCTTTAGCAGAATCGAGGCCCAGGGCTTCGATTCTGTTAAAACAAGCCACTGTTATGACACTGACATTTCAAAAAAATACCATTTAATTTTGGACTTTACTTTTATCAGTTTAAAGTCTAAAATTAAATGATATTTTGTAGAGCGAATGAAAAAGTTAAATGAATTATTTTCATTTGATTATACTTTAACTGTATAGCGGTAAAGTCTATAATTACTGCTATAGTCAGACAGTGGTTTGACTATAGCAGAATCGAGGCCCAGTACAAGAGGCGAAGTTCTTGTTAATGCTTTCGTGTCGGAATTTGAAGGAGTCAGATATTATTCGAAGTCGAATCAAGGGGTACAGATATACCTAACCAGGAACCACACTTTTGTATAACATACAAGCTGTTGTTACCCACGACTTTACCTACGTGGAATACTGCTACCGTTCCCATAGGTAACGGGACCGGACTTGATTTTTTATATAGGACACGTCAAAATGACTTCACCTCGCCTGATGGTAAGCTGAAGGTAAAGTCTCAGGACCGGAATCACCACTACATATACCGATAGTGCTACAGTGGCGGCCCTCAGCTTGACGGCCTCATTAAATGCTTTTTCACGCCCCGCTTAAAGGCCCGGAACTATAGGAAGAAGGAAACACATGTGGTGGTAAAGAATTCCAAGTCTCTACATATGGTGCAGCAAATATTTTTTTTAAATTTTGGAATAGAAAACTGTCATAATTCAATTTGACCACAACAATGAAATAAATCGACCCTGTTTCATAAAACTATAAGCATTCAATAATCTCGTATTCCGTATCATGAAATAATACCCTCCATTTTTATGATCGGTTGTGTATAGGGTTGACATATTTGACCCGGATCGACCAATCGATTGAACCGCAATGGACGTTCAAATTTCACGACCCATGTCACGTACAGTGAACAGAATAAGTGCGCGCCGTGATTTTCATTATCCCCTTATATTCTGTTGCTGATTTTTTTGCTTTGTGTACTCCGCTTTTTTAGTGTTGTTAAATGTATACTTGACACGTGATGTGGTTTTAATATTTCCAGCGATGGGATATATTTTCATTGCTACGGCCACGTTTCCTGACGACAGTGGCATTTCGGTTGAACGCATTTTTTCATTTTACGAGTACAAGAAATACCTATTATGTTTAAGTGAAATGCAAGTTTTGTTGATTTGTTTTAATTAACACAATTCGTTTTAATTATTTATATAAACTGTATTGTTAACCTGCTCTGTTATTTGGCAGTATTTAGTAAGTAGGGGACAAATCTTGCAAGCCTAATTAGAACCCGATGTTAGATTAAATTAAAATTTAGTATACTTTGGAAACTTTTTATCAACTTACAAGAATACGTAGAAATTCTTAGTATATTATTTTGAGATGAAAAAAGTCACGGAAAATTTTTGAATCTCAAATTTTGTTGCCAAAAATACCGATGTAAATTAATTTGACTTTTTATTATAATTGTCGACAGGAACTTCGATCTCTTCAATATGAATTAAGGAAAATTACCGTAGTTAGAAACTTTTCGAATAAGTCGAAATTTCTTACAGAAGGAAAACTCAACAAAGGTGTAAGTCGCTTAATTGTTATACTTAATAAATCTTATCATTTTCCTTATAGGACAAATCTTTGGATAAAATTTTACATAGTAAAGTTGATACATAAATCAGACTTCCACATTTTTTTTTTAAATTATTGAATGAAATCCCTTGGGAATGGTGACCACTACTTTTTAGACTACACCTCAGCTTACCATCAGGCGGGGCGCAGTCAATCCGGTGGTGGTGTCAAATGACCTACTTTGAAAGCAAAAACATCTAATAATTATAAACATGAAAGTTTGTGAAGATGTTTGGATATTTGTATTTTTGGATGTGTGAATGTTTGTTACTTAAACACGCTCTAACGGCTGAAAGAAGTTGACTGAATTTTTGTAGTGGGATAGATGTTAGTCTGGAATACTATCTGCATAAGCTTCTTATACCTAGAATAGGTTCCCAAAAATTAAGAGAACGGCCATTAGAAGTTCATGCAGGAGCAGCCGCATGCAAGGACCTCAATATTTCAAAAATCTGTATTACGTCGCAGGCTGAACAACATTATTATACTCATACAATTTCAACACCATTTTTCGAAGAACGTATCGGTAGGTATATTTATCTTGCTCTATAATATATGTTATTATTCTCTCAGTTCAAAGTCTGGGAAAGTATATTGGAAAAGTTTATAAATATTTGACTTAGGTAATAGAGCTACCAAAGTGATAAGTACATTGAGCTAGCATAACGTGGATATGTCGTGGTCACGGTGAAGGACGACATGACAATCTATAGTAGATGTCACCATGATGTCAGTGTTCAGTTCATCCAGTTTCACATAATACCAGTTCCCGTAGACAAGTGTCACAGCGTAAATCGCCAACGAATCGAATAGATTAGGTCGACCAATCACATCCAAGCTCCTCACCGGCGTACGATGCGCGCGCCGCGGTGAAATTACTAGCTGGAGTGTGATTGGTCGATCTAATCTATTCTATTCGTTAGCGATTTAGACTTGTGCCACTTGGCTACGGGCCCAGTTGTTCGTTGTGCCGAAATTTTGAAGAAGTGACACTCCAAAACTTTATTCTGTACAAATTTTGCTCTAGGAATTGTAATGTACCTATTCGTTATTATTAGGATACGAGGTATTCGATAAAAGAAATAGTCCAAATCGTATGACACATTTTCAAGTCTTGCGTTTAGTATTTATTGATAGTTATTTAAAAAGAAAATAATACAAAAACTCTTATACGAGTATTCGATTTTTTCTTTTCCCTCAACTTAATTTGAACAATCGCACTTAGCTAAAGTGCCATAAACTAAAATATCATACGATTATCAAGACGCCGATTTGCGTCCATCGCATCCTACTCAGCAATAATATTTTATCGATATTGGAAGCCCATCTCTAAGATAGAAGTTTAGTCGTGCATCAAATTGAATATATTCATAAAAAGTCGGCTGCTTTTATGGTCGAAGTTCGTTCATTGTTGGCGCTACCGATAGCAGCTGAACCTTGGTACGTATTTGTATTTCGGTATTCAACTAGGTATTATCATAAAAACGTTTATCACTATCATTTTTCTATCTACTTTTAGTTCATCGTAAATATGTCGAGAAAATGAAATGAGGTTATAAAAAATACTGCTTATAATATTAAATTTAAAAATATTATCTTGCTTTATGCTATCATGCAAATATGTGCATGCTTATGCTATGATACTACATACTTGTTAGATGAGGTATTCAATATTTCCTTGTTTGAATATTCATATTATAGATGCAAAATATATTAATATCTAAAGCAGTAGCAAAGTAGCAAAATGTGAGAATATTCAGCTGGTTTAGTAAGTAAATAAAACAAATTGTGTTTGTCAGAAATTAGTAAGCTTGACAACCGATTTACATGATCTTTATTTTTTTTAGATTAAACTAAAAAAATAAACAAAAGACGCACTATAAGCCACATCTAGCCCTATAAATTGTCTCTTTTGCATGTCTCGATAGGATCGCGTTTGACCAGAGGAGACCCTAGTTGGTAAGTGAAAATAGAGCACGCTTGCCTAGAAACAATCTATTCACGCTAAGTCCAGAGTGAATAGGTTGTAAACAACACAGAACAAGAACACATACACAGACAGAAGGTGACCACTTCCCATCAGGTGGGCCGTGTGCTTGTCTTCCACCTAAGTAATATTAAAAAACAGACTCATCATCATCATCCGTCTAACTTTCCGTCGGTCGTCGGCTTTCCAGTCTAACTGTGATGCGGCTGAACTTCGATATTTTACGTGGAGCGACTGCCATCTGACCTCCACAACCAATGGCGATATCGAAGTTCCAAGTTGACTGGTTGGACTTTTGAGGGCTCCAACTACCCGTAACGACTGCCATAGATGTTTGTATGGCAACCGGGACCGACGGCTTAATGTGCTCTCCGAGGCACTAATAAACCTGCGATAAATACACACATAACTTCGAAAAGCATCGAAAAGTCATTGGTGTGTGCCATAGTGAACCTGGGATCGAACCCGAGACCTCGTCTCAACAGTCCATTACCCAAACCACTAGGCTACCGCGGCACTCAGACTCGAATAACTAAATTATAAAATATTTCGAAAACTTGCTTATAGGGAAGTTGCTAACTTATATAAAAAGTATTCATCATTTCATTACGCACCTATCATTGTTCAAACATTTTTTGTGTCCACAAAGCAACTGTACAGTAATTCAGAACGAATAAACGTGAATTTCGCTTTGCTGAATGCATTTCAATGTTTTGCTTTGACACACACTGGATATTTTCGGACAGTTGAACTAGGTACATTTTATTTTATGACTATTTTCAATTCTACAATATGCGGGAAAAGGGTTTTTTTCGATACAATTCTACTTATGGCAACACACGTAGCGATTTACTTCTGCTAGTTTATATTTGCACAAATCTACTGTACTAATATAGGTATGTGTTGGAAGATACTTGCGCAAATTTAGCAAGTATCTACCAATACACAAATTGTGCAAGTCTAAATTATAGAGAGCACGTTATACCATCGCCGTCAGTCCCGGTTGTCCGACAATTGTTCTACCTAACTACAGAACTTCGATATCGCCAATGGATTATGGAAGTAAGATGGCAGTCACTTCACGGAAAATATCGAAGTATGCCGCTTCATAGTAAGGTAGTAAGGGGCGTAAAAAGGCATCTGTCTAGGCCGTCAAGGTAGGGAACGCCGTTTTGGGACGAATGGTGTCTGGAATGGCGGCCCGTACCCTCTGGACTTTACCCTAGCTTCTTACCATCCAGCGGGGTTAAGTCAATTGACGGACTGAATATAAAAAAAAGACTGAAAAATTGACCTAAACTGAGTTGAGTAAAGGAGAATGATATAAAAGAACTACAAAATTCGGCCTCTCTTTAATATTAGTATGGATACTAACACTTGTTCTGTGGATACTAAGAAACAAAACACTGCATTCAAAGTCATTACCATTCAGAAAAGCGTTTTTATTAAAATAACTCAGCTAAATGACCACTGCATACATGATATGGAGCAGAAAATTACTCCTGTTTCGGTATAAAACGTTATGGGTCATGGTTTTATAGCCGGATATCTACGGCTATCGTTAAACTCTGATTAAATGACAGATAAACTCGCCACTTCCATGCCTTCCATCCACAACTTGTTAAAGAGTAGGCAATGTAATCATGATTATGCTATAGTTATGGAGTTAGGATATGACGGTATCTCCCGTCCGAAATGAGCTGCCCGGCTGGGAAAGTACCTCCGCCCTACAGAACACCGCGGCCATAATAACCATTGTGTTGTGTTCCCGCCGGTAAGTAGGGTAGCCAGAGCTCACTGTACCCCACCTCCTCCCCACCCTTTCCTACCCCCGCCTTTTCCCTTCAGGGTCGGCAGCGCGTGGGTAACTCCCTTGGTGTTACACACGTCCATAGGCCACGGTGACCGCTTCCCATCAGGTGGGCCGTGTGCTTGTCTGCCACCTAAGTGGTATAAAAAAAGTTTCTATTGCGAGTTTCTATTTTAATTTATTTATTCAGCAAAGATACCATTTTTTTTGCATAGGTAAATACCGTGGATTACATCGTCACTTAGTAACAGGTCTAGAGAGTATAGAGTGAACAGGTTGCTTCCTCTATCGACGACCGCATCGTCACTTGCCATTAGGTGAGATAGTGGTCAAACGCGAGCCTATCAGCTATAAAAAAAATAGCCAAACTGCTAGAGCAGTTTGTAGGCAGACATCTGTTGCTCCCAGATCCGATCTGCCGTTTCTTTCGCAACTAAACTTGCTCGGCGACGACGGCGGAATAAAAAGCCTATGTGTTATTCTAGGCTATAATCTATCCCTGTTCTAAATTTCAGCCAGATCCGTTGCAGCGTGATTGAGTAACAAACATCCAAACTTACAAGTATCTGCCCTAACTTTCACATCATCATCATTCTCTGAACCTTTTTCCCAACTCAGTTGGGGTCGGCTTTCCAGTCTAACTGTGAATTTATTTTATTTTATTTTATTTAATTTGAGAAACTTACGGCTAAAACAGTTTATATTAATAAATTATGTATAGGTAGCTGAACTGAGTGATGCGGCTGAACTTCAATATTTTCCGTGAAGCGACTGCCATCTGACCTCCACAACCAATGGTCATTATGACCAATGGCGATATCGAAGTTCCAAGTTAGACGGTTGGACTTTTGTGGGCTCCAACTACCCGTAACGACTGCCATAGATGTTTGTATGGCAACCGGAACCGACGGCTTAACGTGCTCTCCGAGGCACTAATAAACCTGCGATAAATACACACATAACTTCGAAAAGCATCGAAAAGTTATTGATGTGTGGTGGTGAACCTGGGATCGAACCCGAGACCTCGTCATAGCAGTCCATTACCTAGACCACTAGGCTACCGCGGCTTCCCTAACTTTCACATTAAGTAGTAAATAAGATAAACCCAAAACATTTCTTTTAATAGCGAACTCTGTTCCTGTATATTTTACATGTAATGTACAGTTCCACGCCATTTAAAGTGAAGCTGGTGCCCATGTATCTACTGAGTAATGCGTCCATGTTTATTCAGTTGTACAAAAAGTACTAATACACGTTTTATTCGATTGTTTATTCATACGGACCTCGCACTTTCCAGATTAGGGAGCCCGAAATGGTTTGAAAAGTAATGCGACAACTTTTTATTTCAGGGGTTAATGAATTCGCAATGTGTTAAGTTGATGTGATGTTGGAGTTTTAAAATATATAATTCTGTGTTTTTCTTTTTCTTCTGTAGTTGAATATTTTGCAATGCTTTCACTTGTAAAAATTTTTGGAGATGTTTGCAGTTGTTAAACGGTTTTTTATTCATTTCAGCCAATCTTATCCCACTGCTGGACAAAGACCTCCCGCAAAACCCTTCACCTCTCTCTCTCTCTCCCAAGAGTTTATGTCGTCCCGTCAACTCTTTCTCCGACGACCAGTCTTCCATTTTCTGGCATCAAGGGTGTGCTCAGTTGTGACAATTATAAAACTTCAGGGTGGGCTGCGCGTGTGTGACATCCTTAGTGTTGCACACGTTCATAGGCCACGGTGGCCGCTTCTCATCAGGTGGGCCGTGTGCTTGTCTGCCACCTACGTAGTATAAAAAAAAACTTAAAAATAATTACAAAATGACGTCACTTGATTGAACTGTATTTTCACTACTTGTAAGAATAACTGTAAAGTGGTAACATCAAACTGTAGCACTATCAGTGTACCTATGTTGTAGTGACCCCCGGTACCTTTAGCTTACCATCAGGCGAGGTGAAGTCATGTTGACGTGACCTTTATAAAAAATATCTTTTTCACAAAGTAAGTAAGATCAAGTCTTACTAACTTAGACGATAGTTTCATAAAACGTATATATTTTGGCATCTAACTTGGCAAGATTTTGGAGTTCATCAATTCATCTAAGACCAATATGATTATAATTGTTATAATTATTATTATAGTTGTCTGTGTGCAGATATATTATGCTTATGTGTGTTACTAGTTAGGTTACAGCTTCAAGTATTTACAAGTTCGAGGACGTAGCTTTGGAATATTGTCACTCCAAATCACGGCCAGTATGTTTACTCAAGGCTTCAACTAGTAAACTAGAATTGCTTGTTGATTTGCCTCTAACATTAGGATGTATCCTCACTTGGCTAATCTTCTTCTTCAACCTAGCGTTAATCCCAGTCGCATCCAAACCTTTCACCTTGGAGTCTGGAGTCCGCTTAACCAGTCTTAACTGCGGATTTGGCTGTACCTCGATATTTTCCGTGAAGCGACCACCAATACAATGGTGACATTAGGCGATATCGAAGCATTGCAGCTAGACCGTTGTTGTTGGACTTTTTAGGGCTCCCACTACCCGTAACGACTGCGATGGATGTTTGTTGGGCAACTGGGACCGACGGCTTAACGTAAATCAAAGATGTCTACCGATGTAGGTACATCAAAAGAAAAAATACCAGAAATATAAAATGTCACAAAAAAAAAATTCTACGACATTCTTACTTCGAACGCATTCTATTTTTAGGAATTAAGTTTTAGGTATTTTAGAAATTAAGTTGTACCAAATATGCAAGTAAAAATGATGAAAAGTAAGGGAAAATATGAAGAATATAAATATTAGGAAAGAATAGCTTTCCACATCTAAAATTTATCACAAATTCTACGTCAAGTGAAATCAAACCTTTTTTCTTGAATAGCCTGTTGATTTACATGTATCACAGTTACTGTCTTATACTGTAAGTTAGGGGTTCTGTATATTTTAGCACTATCCGTCACATAGTTATACCATAGTTAACAGTTTCTAGTTTACTTAAAATACGGGTGTTAAATTTGCTGTACTAAAAATAGTTCAGTAAAATTTGTAAACAACCTTGAACAAATAAATAAAAAAGTCAAAAGTCAAAAATCATTTATTCTGTATAGACCATTTTAAACGGCACTTACAAAACGTCAAAATCAAAGTTATTTAAAACTAGAAGCAATTGGACCACCGCACCGGTTCGAAACGCGGCCCAGACCTGAGAAGACTCCGGCAAGAAATTCAGCGGGCTGTTTTTTTTGGTCTATTTACAAAAATTGCCTTAGTCTAGATACAGTATTAGTTCGAGTAACATAGTTGAGTGAACAGTTCAATTCCAAGCTCCTTTCTCTGCTTAATATAAAAATAGATTGCACTCTGGATTATACTCTGAGATTACAAATAGGTTACTTATATCCCAGAAACGAGATCAGAATTCCAAGATAGTTTACCATAAAACAACAAAAAATAGATCTATTTGATCAATGCTTTAGAATTTATTAATCATAGAAGTGTTATACACAGACATTAAATTTTATCAAAATTGATTAAAACGTGATTGGATTGAAAAGGTTAACAAGGCGAAATAAGTGGGCAAAAGGCACAGTAATTAACAAATTAGGATCGTGTAGACCGTTTATGGGGGATGATAACGGCCGAGAAACTACTTAGCAGTAGATCAATTACAGCGCAAGTCACGCATGTCAGATTTACCACGCCCGAGTTAAGTTGGAGAGGCATTGGTCATTGGAAATGCTTGGAGATCCCAATGCTTCTCAAAGATCATTCACCAACGGATAATAATATCTAAGGCAGATACTCTACAGGTCAAGAGTACCCGCAACCGACGTGTATGTGTGAAACAATTATGAAAGTTGAAGAAGCGAGAGATGTATGCCAAGATCGTAGCAATTTGACAGATGTTGTTGCCTACCCCAATGGGAAAAAGGCGGATACAGGTAGAGGTAGTAAGTACGATAGCGTGTTAAGCAAGAAGTTTTCGGCGAGAGTACCGATTGCAATAGCCAGATTGCACGACATCATTACTGGCACATGGATGGGCGCATCATTCCCAAAAAGTTCGGAAACCCTTTGCTATCTAATAAAATAAACCATCCTTGAACCATCCTTGAAAATATATTATATCTTTAAGAAAAAAAGAAAGAAAGTGTTTAGAGAACACGCACACAAATAACAGATAACGCAACAAAAATATTTAGAGGGACATAATATAATTATCATACAAGATGTGCGAGCCTCAACAGGTCGCCATCTTAGGCCATCATAATGTTAAATATATGATGGACAGCGCTGGTATCGGCCGATGGCGCCTTTATAATGTTGTGAGGTCACATATGCATGCTTAAGTGCTAACAGAAATACCTACAAATAAATTTATTGTGATAACCATCCACACCACAAAAATCTGAATATCAAAATAGAAAGTAAATAAAAATCAAATAAAAAATACACGCAAAAGAAAACAATAATAACCATAATATTAATGTTACTCGGATTTTGGTTTCCGAACGAACCGGTTTTTGACTATGGGATGTAATTTAAATCACATCTGTGATATATTAGTAATATATAATTACATCCCGCGATTGCATGTTCACACTGTAAGATATATATTTTGGAACAGTCAGCTTCGGTCACCATTGTGTTTGAGACAGGGAGAGGCGCGGTGTCCGGGGACATGAGGTAAAGTACACACCTTCAAAATATCGCTAGAAAAAATATTTACTTATAGTTTGGGTTGTAATATATATTATAGCACAGTGTGAACGGTCTCGTACAAAATGTATGACGAGTGATAAAATATTAAATCTCGAGATGTAATATTATTATTACATTATATCCCATAGTCAAAAGCCAGCCAGCTCCCGCGCCGAACAATCCTTGAACAAAGCAATCTCATATTTGATTTCGGAAGTACGCTAGTAATCACAGTCGATTCTTCTCCGACATCTATAGCGCGTCCCGGCGACAAACTTAAAATAAACCTTATCCATTGAAGTTTAAAAGAAGTCGAATTTTTCACTCGAAACTTCTGCCATTCACAATTGTCAAAGTTTTACATCCAAACTTAAGCAACGTTTATTTTTACGAGTAACTAATAAAACATTTATAGGCTTAATGAAAGGAAAAAGAAATACAAAGAAGGCAAACTCTTTCGAGAACTGTTCGCCTAAGGTCTGAGATTATATGAGTGACTTTTAACATTACGTGTGAAAAGTAAGCAAAAGCCATCAAAAATGTATGATTTAGCTGTTGCCTGCCTATCGTTCCAGCTCAAGTTTCCCATGATAACCTATTCCAACAATATTGTATAATAACCTTTGTGTTATCCCACACCTATACCTAATTTCAGCTAAATCCGTTCTGCCGTTAAGACGTGATGCAGTAACAAACATCCAAACTTTTGCACAAACTTCGACAATTATAATAGTAGTAGGAAATATTTAAGATAGTAGGAGAGAATAAAGAAAAAATATAATTACGCCTCACTATTTAGGCGACTGTTCTAATAAGTTTTATCAATAATCACATCCTGTTCTTTCCGTTGAAATTATAATTTAATCCCATTCAAAAATGTTTAGTTTGGATTAAGTTCTTAACCCTCTCAATTCTCTGGTTAAAGGAGAGGAGACCAGTGCTCAGAAGTGGGACATAAATGGGTTGCTATTATTATAAGAATGTTTGATAATTATAGTTAAATGCGAAAGTTTGAGAATATGTTTGTATATTTGTTAGTCAATCACACTCTAAGGCCTAATCAGATCTGCCTGAAATTTGAAGCCTGAGTGGACATCATTTTAGGGGTGATCACTGGAAATGGCGGCCACTACTTTTGAACTTCACCTCAGCTTACTACGAGTATCAGGTACAGTCAATTCAGCCAACTAAATAGAAAAAAAAAGAAACTGATTAATTGAAATTTGCGCTTTCGTGAAGTAAATAAGGGTGGTTAGGTTATAGCATCGATCGTAAAGATTAATTTAACGTCAAAAGAAAATGTATGTTTGATCTTACTCTTCTTACTAATGATATAATAGGCAATGGTGTACTGAAAATGAGATGTTGCGCGGCAACCGTTCATTTGCAAGTTGGTAGACGTCGCGTTGGTAGACTTAAATAAATCTGTATGTATTTTAAAGACATGAATGGTTTAATGAAAACAGAGGTGACTTGAGAAGCGTATAAGGTTTTATCATAGGCCGGCAGTATTAAAATATATCACAAGCGAAGCCGTGAAGGATAGCTAGAGTAATAATTTACTGACAACGTGATATAAACCACAAAACTATTAAAACCAGCATTTGGATCCTTAAAACCAAATAAAAATCGAATTTCGTTAGCCACTTACCAAAGACACTCTCGGAGTCATAAAACTATAAGTGCATCTTTATCGTTTGAGGCAAAAAAAAGACAAAGAAAAAGATCTTAGCTAAGTGCTAATCGTAAAAGTTTTATTTCTTTTTTAATTTTACATTAGTCGTAAAGGGCTTAAATACACAAGCAAAAACAAATGCAACAAATCAATGAAGATACTAAGGAAAAAAATGAAAATGAAATTGGTAATATTTTTATGTGGTTATTGTTAAGACTATCAAAGCAGAACTAAAAGTAGAATAACTTTTCCAAAATTGATATGTAATTTATTTCAACACAAAGGGGATTAATAAAAAAAGCTTAATTTATGCATGGGATTGAATTAATAGAATAATCAATTATTACTGTTGAAAGTGATTAACCATAGAGTACCTACATCGAATCGTTATGAAAAATCGGTAATCCAATCGTCAACAATGATGACAGATTACAGAATAATAAAAGAATTAATAAGCAGAAGGATTTAATCATGGTCTAAGAAAACAAAGTCTGACATTTCGGGAGCGACAAATGCATACATCACTATCCAATTGCCACTTTATTGCAATATTTTCAGTCATCGGTCTTGTAAAAGATATAATATAAAGCATTTAAATTTTCGTTTTGTTTATCGAATCATATGAAAAAATCTAGATTCAAACTGATATTAACGTAATTGATAATAAAAACCTCATTGTTTTATCGGATTCACACAGGTTGGGATTATTATTTTATACTACTGGTAACAATATTTGAAATGACGTAGGCTTGTGTCTTCCATGACCGCTGTGTCTCCAACCAACTATAGTATTATACCATGGATTTAATCATACTTATCACTGTATTATAGCTCTCAATATGTCAATATCACTTTGATCAGTCTATTCCTACATTAATAAACAGTCCTTGATTTGTAGTCTGGATAAACAATTATGTTTGCCAAATCAGACTTTGAACAATGTTATTACTTGCGGGATGATATTGGATATTAAGGCTCATGCTCAATGTTTGAAATATTGAACTTAATCCTATGGTCTAGGTATATACTCGTATTATGAAGTATACTGAAAAATTTGGGGTTTTTCAAAAAAGGCATCAAATGGCCGGAGTGTCAAATATAGCTGAAGATCTTTTATGGATAGGCCCGCGTTTGACCACTATTATTTCACCTGTGATCGTTCTATAGGTTTCAATTGTACAATTTGTACATAAATTATTCGAACCGCTTGTTTTTGTCATCAAAAATGAATTATCATACAATAATTCATCATAATAGGTATAAGCTAAGAAGCCTAGCCTTCAATTAGATTCCGTGTCGCGTCATCACACTTCTTCATAAAACATAGAGATTACGATTAAAAATCGAATGAATCTTAATCGTACCATTTTGCAATCAAACAGCAGAATATCTGATTTTGTTCACCTTAGCGTGATGTGATCATAATGACTTAAATATTTAAATAGTCATAGGAAAGTCAAGAGAATTATCTGCTTTCCTTGCTTTGACTAATATAGATTAATATGACTAATAAATTAGCGATAACTGATGATAAATTAAGTTTGTGCGAACCCGGTGTATGTAATGGTGACTGCGGTCCTGAGATTTTACCTTTAGCTTACCATGAGGCGGGGTGAAGTCATGTTGACGTGTGTCCTATATAAAAAAAACTCAGTATTAAGATTACTACTTTTGTTATTAATATCGCCATGACTGATATAAGCCATATTTTGAAGCAAAAGATAAACTAAAAAAAAATTACAATATTCAAAAGTTTTGCTTTGTCTGGCTTAATGGAATGATGTTGTCTATATGCTAATCTTGGGAATAACCGAACCGTTTTTAACGAGATGCCAACCAATTCTACGTTGACAATGTTCCAACTGGCCGGGCTTTGCTTTTTCAATTACCCTTGAAGAGGTCGTATAAGTGTTACACTTTAGAGGTGACCTTTTAGATCAAGCATTGAACTGCCACCGTTTCTTTTAAAACCCATGGGTATCTTATACGAAATGAATAGTGTGTATTTATGATTATATTTTATTCTTCACAATATTAAGAGTTCTGCTGTTGTATGCTGTAGGTATAAAGCCTGGTAGTTATTTCTAAAACTAGAAATCTATACATATACCTAAATAAATTGAATTGTCCTTTTTTTATTGGTTCGCGAATAGGCTCGCGTTTGACCATAATCTCGCCTGTTGGTAAGTTATGATGTGGTCGACGGTGGAGCACGCTTGGCTAGAAGTAACCTATTCACTCTAGACTTGAAGACTTCCAGGTTGTAGCTTTCCAGAAATACAGACTCAGGCAGGGCATTCCACTCTTTAGCAGTACGCACAATGAACGTACAAAACGTTTTGTGCGTATGAGTGGGATATCTGTCTGTCTGTTTGTAATGTTAAAATAACCACGTTTCCCAGCCGTTCCAGAGATTAGCCGGAACAAACAGACAGATAAAAATTGTAAAAACAAAATATTTTGGTATTATTACATCCAAATGCACTTAGTAAAAAGCGGTTATTTTATTATTACAAACAGATTTATTTGTATAGATATAGTATAGATTTTGATGAAGTGCAGTTTGCATAATTGTAAGTATTAAAATTGTCAACACAAATTCAAAATATCGACATCAATATTCAAAAACAAACGGACCAAACGTAGACATGAAAGAAACCCCGACTTACATTACAAAACTTGTCTTAAATGCTAATAAAAGAGATCGTGGCCCGCTCTGGGGAACATTCTACAATGAATATTTCATGATGGGTCTATTCACGGCCAGTATAAAGATCTGTGCTACCCTCCACTCTCTACCAAACATTCATCAAATAGTGTGAGCTCCATACATTTTGAGGGTTCAAGGGAAAGTGGTCGTGATACAGAAGCAGTGACGCAGATGTTGTGCGTTTATTTTCTCATTAATTTTTCATCTCCCTGTTCGGTTTCGTTTGTGTTAACTACCGTTTGACAGGACGTTAAGATCTTTGTTTTTTGTTCTTCTCTAAATTTACGTCCTGCAATAACCCCTCTTCAAGGAAACTTAGTTAAATATGGATGTATGTGCGAACACCGTATTTCGTTGTTTTGTTTTAATGCTTGAGGTACAAATGAAAAAGAAAAGAAAGTTTTAACCCCCCACCATCACCATAAGAACACATTATCACTTTTTCATCAGGGCCCTTATTCTGTTTGACAAATCGTACCGTAACCATCCAGGTTCGTATTAGCCGACATATTTAGGTTGGTTTAGTTTTACACCGGTTCTTTCCTCTATGTTAACCTATTGAAATCGACTGACTTCTCACGTTTCGACTGTGATTAGATATTCGATGTCAAACAGAATAATACCCCAGAGGTAGAGAGCCAGCTTGCAAGTGCGTATTGCCAATGCAAAATTTGATTTACTTTATTTCCAAGAACATAAATTTGATACTGTAAACTCAGTTTAAATGGTATTTAAATCTAATATTATTTCACCACAGATATTTAATTTTATTTTATTTTGGTCTTACAATTTAATATTTATCATTGAATTTTCTACTTATCTCATAACTAGCTTATAGCCGTGGATTCGCCCGCCTGAACGTAGGCTTTCGTATTTTTTGAATATAAGTATTTCCTGTTCTACTCAACCGATTGTGATCAAATATGCGTAAGATTTTAAGTCTGACTAAGATCTTGAAAAAAAAAACCATATCAAAATAAGTTTTATTTCGGTGACTGTACTTTTATTTTTTTATTCTTTAAAATGAAATGTGTGCCAATAGCCTACTACATATTTTAGAAGGAGGCGATTCGCACACAAATAAATTAACTTCGTGCGAATCGCCTACAGAAAATAAATAAATATTTAAAGGAGTCGATTCGCACGTTTCGGGCTAGTTCAATTCGTGCGAATCGTCCAATAAGCCATAACGTTATTATAACGTGTCCAAATACTCTAATATACTTACCTTTTTTTTCCGTGCGGAAATCCTCATGGATACCCACCCCGCGGCCAGCGGGGCAGGTTATGTCGTACTCTTACCGACTAAAACCGCACGCCGTCTAGGGTCTTCTGACGCCAGGGTGTAAAGTGGCCCAAAGAGCATTTCCTTCGCACCCCGGCTTATCTAATATACTTACCTCGCGAATGTACATACGTATACGAGTACATACAAGGTGTTTACACGATTTGTCAATTTGTACCATTATCTTTAACACAGGTTTACTCGTAGGTACGACGACGACTACGACAGCATATTGTTAGCGAATTTACTTACATTTCAATGTATAAACTTTTGGTGTAGGGATAGACTTTGAAATTACTTTCTTAGGTTATCACTTTTTACCCAACTGCGCCAGCGAGGGTAATGTGTTTCGCACGTATGTATGTATGTAGTTTTCTTTGTTCCCCTCTATAGGCCTAACGGCTGGACAGATTTCGATGAATGAGGTCTCAAATGAAAGGTATGTATCTTCCGAGTGTCATAGGGTACATGAACTGTGAACAAAAACCATAGTTTTGATTTCTGGTGCTAAAATGTATGTTGTGGAAATTTTTTTTTACTCAAACTTATCGAGTATTAAAATGATAGTAGGGTATCAAAATGAAGAAAATTAAAAAGAGATTCTAAAAATATAGGTAATGGTTATTTGTCGTAACTACAAAGTATAAAATATATACCCATTTGCAAATCATAAACTGAAAGAAAATGAATGGGTACCGCCTGCTACTAAACTTTTTTTAGGCTTTTCAACACAGTAGTCAGTTTTTTTTTTAATCGTTTATTTTTTATATCAATGGTTACTTTGCTATTTATGAAATAATTCATCCCCCTCATCCCCCAATCCCCATCTCCACTAAAGTCCGCAAATGTACAATGTCCATGAAGATTAAATAAGTTAATACATTTTCAGCCAGATCTATTCAGGGGTTAACGCGTGATTGAGTTACAAACATTCAAACACCTAACATCCAAAGATTCGAACATCTTCACAAACTTTCACATTTATAATATAACGTATGAAGCAGGGAATTTAACACAGTAAAAACGAATAATGTTATTTTTTTAATATGGGACCCGTACACAATAGCCGGCGGTTGCATTTGATCCAAACACAACATCCGAAGATTCAAACATCTTCACAAACTTTCACATTTATAATATTAAGCAGGAATTTAACACAGTAAAAACGAATAATGTATATTTTTTTAATATGGGACCGTACACAATAGCTGCGGTTGCATTTGATCCAAACACAACATCCGAAGATTCAAACATCTTCACCACAGAACATCTTTGTTCTGTGATCTTCACAAACTTTCACATTTAATATTAAGCAGGAATTTAACACAGTAAAAACGAATAATGTATATTTTTTTAATATGGGACCCGTACACAATAGCTGCGGTTGCATTTGATCCAAACACAACATCCGAAGATTCAAACATCTTCACCACAGAACATCTTTGTTCTGTGATCTTCACAAACTTTCACATTTAATATTAAGCAGGAATTTAACACAGTAAAAACGAATAATGTATATTTTTTTAATATGGGACCCGTACACAATAGCTGCGGTTGCATTTGATCCAAACACAACATCCGAAGATTCAAACATCTTCACCACAGAACATCTTTGTTCTGTGATCTTCACAAACTTTCACATTTAATATTAAGCAGGAATTTAACACAGTAAAAACGAATAATGTATATTTTTTTATTACGGAACCCGTACACAATAGCTGCGGTTGCATTTGATCAGGTCACTGGAGAAGTAACTGAAGCGTACATCCATTCTTTACATTCTTTCCGCACCATCTCTACTATTATAAAATTGTAAAGTAACTGTGTCTGTACAATGGCGATATTTAAAAAAAATGCCTCATGATTATTGATCGGAAAAAGTGAACATGATTTTTGATCGGAAAAACACACAGGACGGGACTTGAACCCGCGACCAGTGCCCTACAGGGGGAACGCTCTGACCAACTGAGCTACCTGGGCTTCGATTCTGCTAAAGACAAACCACTGACATACCACTGACACTCTAAAAATGCCATTTAATTGAAGACTTTATTGTTATACAGTTAAAGTCTAAAATCAAATGAAAAGAATTCATTTAACTTTTTCATGCACTCTACAAAATATCATTTGACTTTAGACTTTAACCTGATAACAATAAAGTCTACAATTAAATGGCATTTTTTAGAGTGTCAGTGGTATGTCAGTGGGAGGCCTCGGACCCGTTCTAGATGTTCGAATTTCTCCGATATTGACGATGGTCGATGGGTCAGGTTCAAGTCCCGTCCTGGATGTTTTTTTTTTTCGATTAAAATCATTAGGAATAGTTAGCACAGTAATTGCTTTAAAATTTCCTTAATGGAAAAAATGCTTCAGTTATGCTATACTCGTACCTATGAACGATTCTGTCTGATTCAAATCACCTGCCCTCGTAGACAAGTGTCACAGCGTAAATCGCTAAGGAAACGAATAGATTAGGTCGACCAATCACATCCAAGCTCGTCACCGGCGTACGATGCGCGCGCCGCGGCGGAATCACGAGCTGGAGCATGATTGGTCAACCTAATCTATTCGTTTCGCTCTTAGCGATTTAGACTTTTGACACTTGTCTACGGGCCCTGATACACATGACATGACGCAGAACCGTAACCGTAAACGTTCAGTAGTTTTCATTCATTAAGAAATAATTAGTGTTCAGAACCGTTTGCAAATAAAACATATCCCAACAATTTTATATTTGTATAGATTTTGTCTGTCTATATCGGTAAATGTTTTTGTTAACACAGCATTTAAATAATACAAAAGTCTAACCTTTATCTCTATATTAACGAGTCTAACAATGACAGAAACCTGGATTCTAGATTATTCTGTGAGTAAAAACATCATAAACCTAAAAAACTGACCTATGGATGGAACGTATTGAAGAATACACCTGACAAGAATAGATTTGACCCATTTAATTATACGTAGGTACAAGTCAGCACGCACACACTATTCAGTAATTACACGGCAAATGTCATTTTTAGTCAGATTAAGCAGTTAAAAAAATATAACATGTCTTGTGTAGTGATAGCAAGAAAAAATATCCAGATATCACATTTCAATCAAATTTTGATAACACATTGCAACCCAAAATTCACTTACACAAACATGTTTAAGCACCGCCATTTTTTTGACACGTTTTCAACGCTTCCTATCTGAAAATTTTATAGGTTCATGATACCTATCTAATACCTATTTCAGTAATCCAATAGAGAGTTTGGATGTTCAATAGATTGTATTGTAGATTTCATTGTGATTGTAATGTTGTCGATCACGCGTTTTTTCCTCTGCGAATAAGCTTGAATAGTCGCCATTTTGAATTGGGCTTGTGTATCGATATAACATGTATTATGTATAATACGATGTTTACTTACGGCTTAACGCATGTTAAAATAACAATTTATTGAGTGCTTGAGTAAAAATACATCAAACCTTTTGTATTCCCGAAGATGGGATCAAGCCAGGGTGCGAGGGAAATGCTCTATGGGCCACCTTACACCCTGGCGTCAGAAGACCCTAGACGGCGTGCGGTTTTAGTCGGTAAGAGTCTGACATAACCTGCCCCGCTGGCCGCGGGGTTGGTATCCATGAGGATTTCCGCAAGGAAAAAAAGGGTAGGCAGCGTGTATGTGACACCCTTAGTGTTGCACACGTCCATAGGCCACGGCGACGGCTTCCCATCAGGTGGGCCGTGTGCTTGCTTGACAAGCACACGGCCTAAACTAACTAACTAACTAACTAAACTAAAGACTCAAAATCATTTTTTTTATATACTACGTACGTACGTAGTATATAAAAAAAATGATTTTGAGTCTTTAGAGGTGTGGATGTTTGTCTGCATCAGGTTCTAACGCCTGAACGGATATGGCTGAAATTGGTACAAGTACCTACATGGTACAGGGATAAATCATGGTCCATAATAACCGATAGGCTACTTTTTATACCTGGAATCCATTCCCATGGGAAGTGGGAACGGGAACAGACTATTACGCGAGCGAAGCGGCTAGCAACAACTCGTAGCTAATTTTAGCCATGTACTAAGTATCTTACTACAATTAAATAAAATTGATAGTGAACATTATAACTAAGTATCACGTTAATTAACTGCTTCACGTTAATTAGTCAATCTTCATTAATTATTGAGCCAGGTTACCGGTGGAATTGAGTTTCATACGCTGGCGAGTTTGCGTGTGTCGCTTTGAGGTTTATGTGGCTTACGGTTACATTATGTATCGCTGATTGGTAAATAAGTTTGAGTAGATAACTTGTTAGTAAGAATCGTTTCTTTTTAATTGAGAGAAGTTTATTATTTACTAGCTTTTGCCTTCGGCTTCGCCCGCGTGGAAGTCGGTATCGCCACCAATTAAACGACTCTCTACTCTATTCTCCACTCCACTCTCCACTCCACTTTACCCCACTCCCCACCCACTACAATCTTGCACTTCACTCCAAAAAAAGGATAAAAATATCCTATGTCCGTCTCCTGGTTCTAAGCCATATCCCTACTAATTTGCAGCCAAATCGGTTCAGCCGTTCTCGAGTTATAAATAGTGTAACTAACACGTCTTTCTTTTATATATATAGATAGAAGATAGATAACCAATGCCAAACGGTAGATTTTAAGTATGGTCAAAACTTACAAACAAGAGTTCTAGCGTCTTTCTGTCAAACTGACATACAGACAAACCGACAAACAGGCACAAAATGGATTGTTTGTCGGTTTATATAATTCAAATGATTTTTTATATTTGAAAGCTTACTTAGCAGTACTTCCCATGTGGTCTCATTCCAATGTAGTCCACCTGGGTCTGCCAATTCTGTACAATAGAGCTGAGAATTGAGATCCCAGAGGTGATAACAGTATTCTATGCAGGGTCGAACCTGTGTTTTATATAAGAGACACCGTTGCTGCG
Organism: Lithosia quadra; assembly: GCA_963576445.1. Lineage (NCBI taxonomy): Eukaryota > Metazoa > Arthropoda > Insecta > Lepidoptera > Erebidae > Lithosia > Lithosia quadra. Next base: position 13,086,582 of record OY754886.1, read on the forward strand.
ATTGTATAGTTCAGATTATTCTTTTTTTGTTTGAAACCTAGTATCTACTTCCCATAAATGGTCTCATTCAAATTTGATCCATCACATGTCATCCGTTTCTTTTGTGACAATTATTAATCATATAGTTTCTTATAATTTTCAGATCCCGGACATCGCTGTAGGTATTGATTGCTGATTAATTTTTTTATTCTCCTTCGACCATAATAACTGTAAATCTACTCCATTAACTATTCGGGTCTAATACCTAACCGTTTACAAATCTTCAGATCCCAATACGGATTGTTGGACATTATTTATTACAGGGTTCAATTTCTAGGGCGGCCATGTTCTAAATGGAATATACGATAGCTGCCATTAGACCAAACATGACTTGCCTTTGGTCAGTCTGAATTATTGCATTCTCGCTTGGGAGATGATCTGTGTAGAAGTTAAGGTACGGTCAACGACAAAAGTAGCTGAACAAATTCTCATTTATAGATTTTCTTGATTTTTAAACCGGCGGGCTTGCATGAAAGGTTTAATGACAGTAGATGAAGCGCGTGAAGTATGTAAGCACAGAATGAAACAAGAAAGCAAGAAAGCAGATGGCGGGCTGTTTTCTCTGCCTACCCGGAGGGAAAAGGCGGAAGTATATGCATGTATATATGTTGATTAAATATTATTAACTTTGTCCTCTGGGGATTTTGAATTTATTCATTATTTTATTTTACAATCGTTCACAAAACAAAACCCAAGTTTTAAATACCTCCAATGTAGACACGGCTTCTTTAGAGTTCGATAATAGTATCTATAGATAGATGAGTAAATCATCCAATATAATAATAATAATAATAATAACTCTTTATTGTACACCAAGGATATAAAATAAGTAACAATAATACTTAAATTGAGTTATTAACAATTGGCGGCCTTATTGCTCCGTATACTAAACTAGCACTTTATAACTACCCACAAATGCCTTCTAACCGATGGCGTTTTTAAAACTAAATAAATACCTATTTACCAAATCATTTGTTACGACATCAATTACATTACTTTTACCTGTTAGTAACAAACATTTATAATGATGTTTCCTGAGTACCTACCTATTTAATAAAGCTCCAGGCGAAATCTATTGATCTCCCGTTTCCCTGCCATCGTTACTAGGTATTATTTATTAGTAAGCCCTGTTTGGGGTTGACTGCCGTCCTAAATAGAATATCAAATGTCTTTGATGATAAACATAAAAGGATTTCAGACTAAATAACAATTGAGCAGTGAGTACTTATATAATTGGGTTGCTATCTACTTACGTACATAGATAAAATCATGCCCTTTTCCCATTGGGGTAAGCAGATACAACATCTTTTCACTTACTACGAACTTGCCGCATCCAGTTTCAAGTCTTCAAACGCCAGGTGTATGGTGACCCAAAAGGAATTTCCCTTGCGCCTCTGCTGAACCAGTGCCCTGACCATCTGGAAGCCAGAGAAGCCCTCTCTAACTTCCAGCTGATGGCCCCCTCAGGACTTTTAGATGTCTCCCTGTCGGTACTTCGAGATGGCGCCCTCGAAAGATGGCCCTCTCGAGTAATTGGTTAGGTATAAATACCTGTCTATTTCTATTAGCTTGTTGCTATCATAAGGTACAGATAAATGGGTATATGGTTGGTTCTCTTCTTCAAATTATCATTTTATAATGGCGTCCACCATGACATAATGCCTTAAAATTTATTATTGCATCCAAATATTTAAATTTGTATAAATCACCCAAATTTGAGATGCTAAAAACGACTGTCATTATACAGTAAATAAACATCATAAATCCTGAAATATTTCAAATGCAACAAACAAACTTACAAATAATATTTTCCCTTGATTTCCATTGTTCACTCCTCATGACAGCTAGTGAAAAACACCACATTTCATGCTACACAAAATTGAACTGTATCCCCTTGTAATAAATTGTATGTACTTATTATGCTTTTCTTAGAAGCTCAGGTGTGTACCCGTAGCAAGAATTGGAGAATAATTCAAAACACCTTTTTAGAATACAAATACACTTTTTATTGAATCCAAGGTGTTTTGGTTAATGTTACGTAACAGAATGTTAAGAAAGTTTGCTTAGGTAAAGGATATTGGATAAGCACATTGAGTAAGTGATAATCTCAAGAGCTGTTGTTTTTTTTTTTCGTTTTTATGTTTTTTTGACTATACCTTCGGTTCAACTCAACCGATTGTGATCAAACATGCGTAAGATTTTAAGTCTGATCAAGAAATTAAAAAAAAAACCGCATCAAAATCCGTTCAGTAGTTTTTACGTCTATCGCAAAAAAATAGAGACACAGACAAGAATTCTAAAAAATAATATTTTTGTGTTCAGAATGGTTCATTATAATATAACCCAAGTATTTTTATAAGTATCTCTAACGTACAGACATAGCTACTTTTAATTTTTATAATAGTATATGGAAGTAAATGTTTATTAATAAACTACAATAAATAAAAAACCTTTATGTTCGATTTCTTTGATAACAATTTTATTAAATGAAAGAAATAGTTCACTGGGTTAGCTAGTATTCAATAATTTGTAATAATATTATTATAACAAAATATAACATAATAACTACGTAAATCTATCATAAAATGTTTATTTTAAGAACTTCGTTTAATAAAATAAAATAAAAAAATTGTTCGCTTCTATTATATTAAAAGTAGTTTAAAAAATCGAAATAACAGTTTTATAACCTAAAAATCTATAACAACAAAACGCTTTTGTTTTTAGAAAGGGTCACCTAATTTACACAAAACAATAATATTACCGAAGTGTTATATAAAAACAGAGTGAACAACAAATGAGTAGGAAAGTTTTAAACAATTATATTGTTCGTATATTTATATATTTTATAAAATAAAACAAATTAGAAAATTAATCAAGCTATCCGCTTCAGTAAAATACACTTCATCATTATTAATTTTGTTACTCAGTCCAAAATATATTTGTACAATTCTTAAATATTTAAAAAACGTGACTTAATCATCTTTAATATCTTCAATGTTTATATTTCGCCGACTTCCCTTATACCTAATAACATTATAATATATATTGGTACTTCTTAAATTCACTAGGCCTAGAATGCGAGACTCTGGATAAAGATGTCATTGTTATGCTAAGTTAGGGCGTGGGGAGTTCCCAGTTGATTTCATCGTCGTATCTGTCAGATTCCTTGAGAGGGTCGAAGATGGGCTGTTTTGCGATGAAACCTGCGAAATAAACGTTAATCTTGTTGAGAAAATGTATTTTTTATTTAAATTTCAAGAGTTTAAGGAGACTATTTGATTATGAAGAAGAATACCATGTTGCTGGCGTTTTGATTTCTTTCAGGTTGATAATATTGAATATTGTTGTTGATAAAGCACGCAACTATTAATAGTAAATAATAAATACGTTAAGCGCGTCGGTCCCGGTTGCCATACAAACATCTATGGTAATCGTTACGGGTAATTGGAGCCCCAAAAAGTTCAACAACAATGGACTAGCTGCAATGCTTCGATATCGCCTAATGTCACTATTGGGTTGTGAAGGTCAGATGGCAGTCGCTTCACGGAAAATATCGAGGTTAGGAAATATATGAGGATATATTTCCTAACCTCGATAGAAGGAATAAATATGAGAATTTAATTCTATTTTCTTATAATACCTACTACACACATAAAACCGAAGTACCCTATTATCCATCATAATAAAAACCCTGACGACATTAATACATAAGGAGGGATAACATTGCATCTTAACCTTTAAATTTGATACGCTATGGCCTTGTCGAGAATAATAATTATACCCACATAAATAATAAATAGGTATATCCGTAAATACATCCACAATAATATATTAAACCTTGAGTAAAATAAAAAAATAGCAATTAAATAAATTCTTGAACCAAAATGAACACGTTAATTTAATAACTAGCAGGTTCTAAGGAATGTTTCCGTGGTTAAAATAACTACTACAATTAAACATTTAATTTATCCCTGAAATATCCATAATTGGTTCAATTTTTCAACCATAACTACGATCTATTGAAATCCAGTAATTTACCTGACTGAATAAGTTAAAAGTTTACCACAGATTTTATAATGACTCGGTTATTAAGACTATTAATTGAAGAGATTACTTTTAAAAGCTATTTAAATTACTTGCAATTGGAGTGAAATTATTACTAGGACATAATTTGAAATTTGAATTTGTGATTATTATTACATGAAATATTTCAGTATTGAATACAACAATATTTAGATTTGGTTATACTTACCAAATTGCATGGTTACGGCACGAAAACACGAAAAGCGCGTTAAAATTTTCGTGGTAACGTGCATCCGTTGTTAAGTCATCTACCATCGAACCTTTCACCATATGAGTTGGGGTTTTTTTATATTGAAGAAGACGTTAACATGACTTCACCTCGCCTGAGGCAAAGTCTCAGGATCGGGGGTCACCACTAACATACCTACACCGATAGTGCTACAGTGGTGATCCTCATCTTGACGGCCTCATCAAATGTTTTTTCTCGCCCCGCTTAAAAGGGTCAGTTTTTCGATCTAACTACGAAGCGGTCGGACTTTTTAGGGCTTAAACTGTCCGTAAAGCCTACAACCGGGACCAACGACGGCTAAAAATGCTTTTCGAGGCACGGAGAGGTCAAACATCATTAGAAATACATATTATACAAAAATAGTAACAAACCGGTAATTAATCCTGATCCATAGGACAACGCCAGTGTCACACCCAGTGCGGCTAACTGGTACAAAGCTTGCTGCCCAGCTGTTCTTTCATTCTGAAAATGTACGATTTTTTTTAAAACGTGTCAAAATCAAATTTGATTTTATGCAGATACTGGGTTTTGATATTACACAGCCGAACTCTATGATATCACTGGTTTTAGAAGTGCACCTACATAAGGAATTCTTTTCATCACGATCGGTACTTGCTTTAGGTATGTAAAATCATATTATTACTACTCACCACCATAGCTGGGAAAATGGACGATAATTCCGTTCCATAGGTTACAGACGTGGCCAGTCCGGCAAATAGAACAGATAAAAGACCAGACAACACGCCAGGCATCCCATGAAGGTTGTTTACGCCGCAAGTATCTTGGAGTCCAATTTTTTCTAGTGCAGGCTGTAATGTAGACAATAATATACAGTGATTAACAAGTAGATACAAGTGTACTAAGGTAAGTAAATAATAATAAATATTCTACGACATATTACACAGTGCTCTCTAGACCCAAAGTAAGCATAGTTTAACTAGCTTGTGTTAGCGGCTCTAGAATGCCGATAAATATACTTGTATACTTTTTTGTGAATACATACACATTAAACATAAACACAAAAACAAAAAAACCGCGGTAGCCCAGTGGTTTGGGTAATGGACTGCTGAGACGAGGTCTCGGGTTCGATCCCAGGTTCACCATGGCACACACAAATGACTTTTCGATGCTTTTCGAAGTTATGTGTGTATTTATCATAGGTTTATTAGTGCCTCGGAGAGCACGTTAAGCCATCGGTCCCGGTTGCCATACAAACATCTATGGCAGTCGTTACGGGTAGTTGCAACCCACAAAAGTCCAACCAGTCTAACTTGGAACTTCAATATCGCCATTGGTCATAATGATCATTGGTTGTGGAGGTCAGATGGCAGTCGCTCCACGGAAAATATCGAAGTTCAGCCGCATCACAGTTAGACTGGAAAGCCGACCCCAACTGAGTTGGGAAAAAGGTTCAGAGAATGATGATACACATTAAACATAGAAACACACCCAAATCAATGCAAAGATACATATTCATGTATGTAAATATTTGCACTGAGCAGGAATCTAATCCGCGCGTCCTGCCGTAGTAGTTGAATGTTTCAGGGACTTTGACCGGGGAAGTTACACCCATCGGGGAAGACGCGGGAGACAGTTAGTAATATTATAAATGTGAAAATTTGTGAGGATGTTTGGATGTTTGTTACTCAATTACACTCTAATGTTTGAACGGATCTGGTTGAAATTTGATACAGAGATAGAGTGTATAAGTCCGGAATAACACTTTGGCTACTTTTTATCCCTGGAATAGATCCATAGGGAGTAGGAATCGGAACAAAAATTAAAGCGGCTGGACCACAGCGAATATTTTTCGCATGAATAAAAGATGAATATTGAATATAATCATCAAAACAAAACGGTAAAGAAGATAATCTAAATTGAAATGTACGGAATAAAAATGTCACGAGAGACAATGAGGCAAACGACAAAAACTGTCAGGTCACTTAATAAAAGTTCCCAAATCCGTAAAATTGTTACTTGCGTAGATATCGGTCTTCCCCGGGGACTTTGACATCTTGAAAGAACTTGAAAAAAATATATTATCTACTTTTACACTTGGACGTTTTGTTTGCAAACTTTTTTCTAATTTCGTCTCTAGATACATAAACTTTGTACTTATAATCTAAAGTTAATTTTGTTAAGTATGAACATCTAAATTGTAAGAAATTACAGTCTTTTGTGACAACATTCTAGTTTGATTTGAATTATTTTCGTGATTGAGAAATCTCATTAGAGACGTGCGGTCTCAGTCGGTTCGAGTCCGACTCTGGCCAGCAGATCCGTGAGAATTTCCGGACGAAAAAAAATACATACTGTAATATTTTTTGCATTGGAAAGTTCGAATTTTACCTAACTAGATTTTTTCTCAAAATAAATACTATTTGTTATTTTGCCTCGATAGAATAATTCTCATCGTGTTAATTTATAAAAACAAGGGTTGCGTACATACACATTTTGATAGGAAACGAGGTAGAAATTGATCCCTGTATTTTTAATTAATTGAAAAATACGATTAATTTAATACACATGGACGTTGAAAATATATTCGTTGAAGCTCGGACTGTAATGATTTTAATTTACAATAACCTTTTTTTACTAAAGGAAATATTGAATCTGAACGAATCTGCTTCTGAAGACTTCTAAGTACTATTAGGTATTCTGTGCTTCTAGTTAGTTTTTTAATTATTGAAATTGCTAAATGAAAACAAGTATCAAGACTATTAATTAGTATTAAAATACTTCTGTTTAATGCCAGATTCAATTCCTCTGTTTACCTTTCAGTTCTTTGATATCGAAATTTTATAACGAATTCCGTAAAATTACCAAAATATTTTCTGGCGTTTACTCATAGCCATGATCCAAAAGCACATTGTTAATAATACCACAAACTTATGATCTGCAGTTTCCGCATAGCATCCATTCAACTTATGAAATTACAGAAAAGAGTACAGAGAGAGACGTTTGACGTTTTGGTTACGTAACAACTCTTTTCTCCGATTTCATTGGCAGAGAGAAAAGAAGAGATATAATTGTCTACGGAGGTTATTTTGAGACGGCTGTACATTAACAAATAAAACAGGAACTCACCGTCAGAAACCGGTAACCACATACACTGAGGATACCGGCTATGGTGCCAACAGCAATGGCGATACCAGGACAAATGAATAAATTGCACACGGCTCCTATGGCTACTCCACCAGCTAAGGTCGAGTTCTGGATGTGGACCATGTCAAACTTGCCCTTTTTGTGACTGACCATAGAAGATATTACAAAGGTGGTCACCTGGAAAAAATTGGTTCAGATTTATTTATTCAGTTTCCCATTTCGATTTAGGAGATCGACATGAGATCAAGGCTAGACTGAGATATAATTCAGTCTCAGTATATCCACGATTAAAAAGGTATGTATTCTTTTAGTTACAAGAATACCTTTTTTCACATTTGGTAGATCGAACTGAGATCGAGACTAAACTGAGACTGAATCTTGAACATATTTTCTAGTATATATTACTTACTGTAGCTGCAGCGAGGGATAAATAGGTGTTGATAACAGCTCGTTGGTACTCAGCATCGTTAGTAGTCAAGGCAGAGTTGAATGACGGCCAATAAATCCACAAAAATATTGAACCTGAAAAATAAAAACAATCATCAGTTATGCCTTTTTGTAAGAGAATCTATCATCGATATACCTATAGGTGGGTACTATTATAAAATTGTAAATTAGCCATGCTTCTAGGTATATTGGAGATGTTAAAAAAAGTTCTTAGGTTATGGTATGAACGTTTCTGAACACAAAAATATTTTATTTGGAATTCTTGTCTGTTTAATCGCGATGGACGCAAAAACTATCTGACTGAAGCACTACCGAAAGTTAAAAAAAGAGCAAGTAAGGTATTCTCCTACACTTAAGACTTTGTATCTGATAGGTATTGTAATGCGAATGAAATTTTATTCGTATTATTTCCTCTTTAAGCATGCGTCAGGTTTAACATTTGTGAGATTGAAATGAGATTAAAACTGAATTTTGAACAGATTATATTACAAGAATTGAACATCAGTTTTTCATTAAACAAAAAATACAAGATATAAGCGACAAGCAATTTCTCTTGATAAATCTAGGTCATCCCGTGAGTACTGGATAATGGAACGTCGAGCGGAATGAGAGACTATTTTCAATGACGTCTACGCCTTTATGCACTTAATGCTAAGATGCATCGTACTGCCATGTTGTAATTTCTGTTATTTCCTAGTTTTTCTTCTTCTTCTTCTTCACCTAGCGTTAATCCCAGTCGCATCCAAAGCTTTCACCTCGGAGTCTGGGGTCCGCTTTACCAGTATTAACTTTCCAAGAGTTTTTATTGGAACCAAATGAGATTTTATTTTCTATACTAGTACTACTACTTTGATCTGCAGGGGTGGTTAAAAATAGGCAGAAATCGGCCAAAATCACATGCCGCATCGAGTCTCATATACCGGTGTGTAAGTTCGCCCAATAAGACAATTCGCTCGCATCATAGTTGACATCCTTAGCCATCTGTCGGGTATGGGAATAACATAACTTGATTCCAAGGCAGAACTACCAGTGTATGTAGTGGTGACCCCAGTCCTGAGACTTTACCTTTAGTATACCATCAGGCGAGGTACAGTTATTTTGACGTGTCCTATATAAAAAAAGAATGAAGCTTGCCAGTACAGCTATTATAAGTAATACAATTTGGTGAATGCTTTGTTACTTACCAATCATTGCTGTAACATCAGATTGATAAGTCGGGCCGTCTAATCTAGCAGCTTCTGGGACGTCACCTTTTTTGATCCTCAAAGCAGAACTGACTCCAAGACCGAAATATGCACCAAAGGTATGAATTCCTATGGAACCTCCAACATCGGAAGCCTGACATAAAAAAAGAAATTCAGTCAAATATAATAAAAAGAGAGGCAGAAGGAAAAACTTGGGTGAAGCCGCGGGCAACAACTAGTTCTACATTTTTTGTTTTTTTTTAAACCACATAAAAGGTACACAAGCACACGGTTCATCTGATGGGAAGCGGTTACCGTAGCCTATTGACGTGTGGAACATCAGGGGTAGGTATCACACTCGCGCTGCCGACCTTGTAGTAAAAGGGAGGCGGTGGGGCTGGGAGGGAATCCACGTTGAGAGAGTTTCAGATTTTGTGCTACACAACACCGGAGATAAAACAAGACTTATGCTATGTTAAGAATCTAGTTGAAATAAGTATCTAGATCACACAATACCTAATAGTACTACGTTACGTCAAGATTTAGAAATTATATCATTTATTGCCAACCTTGAAAATATCAGTAGCAATGTAGAGGTTTAAGCAGCCTACAGCAATCTCGACGATAGCTATGAAAAGCAACTGTATTCCACTGGCGATACCCAATACCGCACCGAAGGTGATCAAGACAGTTGCTGTCATGACATCTGCTTCTGTAAACAAAAATATGATTTTTTTAATAATTCACTCAGGTGGTGGACAAGCAAATAGCCCACCTGGGTCTCGATTTTCCTAAAAGCAAACCACTGTCATGCCACTGACACTTTAAAAATGCTATTTAATTTTAGACTTACCATCAGGCGAGGTGGAGTCATTTTGACGTGTCCTATATAAAAAAAAGACTTTCTTGTTATCAGATCAAAGTCAATTAAATGATATTTTGTAGAGCGAATGAAAAAGTTAAATGAATTCTTTTCATTTGATTTTAGACTTTAACTGTGCAACGGTAAAGTCTACAAATAAATAGAATTTTTAGAGTGTCAGTGGTATGACAGTGGTTTGTCTTTAGCAGAATCGAGGCCCGGTATGGTGTACGGGATCTATATCACCAGGTAATGGATGTTGAAATTATACTTGAAATTAAATTAACACCGGTCCAGACGCAAGGGTGCCTCGCGCCTTTTACACATCATCACCCTAGTATACTTCTTGAATAAAGAGTTGTAGTAGGTATATATTTTCTATCTCACGAAGGCGGCTGAACAATTAAATAGTAGTACCTGTGTCTACGCGTTATACGCGAAATAATGTCAAAAGAAATTCATGTAGCAATTAGTAGAACAATAATTGCATTGCAAGTAATTTATTTTTTAAAGCAATGTGTATATTATGTTTTAATACAATGACAGCTAAACCCAGGTATTCTTTATTCCGTGGCTAAACCGCCTTCTTGAAATAGAACATCTATTATATACTCAATGCGCTTTATTTGATATTAATGTACTATGGATGGTACATATCGATTAAACGTATTTGAACTCATATCCTTTTGATAAAAGCCAACAATACCGTATTGTTTTAATATCTGTGTCTTGGTTTATTTTATTACAATACTTAATTGAAAAAAAGATGTTCACGTAGTTAAGTAACGTCAAACCATAGCTTTTGAAAGCCTAAAGTAATTTCATTAGCTGGTTAAAACGTGTAAAAACAAAAATAAAAGGACAAAAATGTAAAAATGAAGTAAAAGAATTCAACATAGTAATTCAATTTTGAACAAAATCAAAGCATTTTTGGTATTACGCTTTCGTAATACCAAAAATGCTTTCCAAAAAAGGCTTTCCTTTCTTTGAAAGTATTGAAAGGAAATTGGGTATTTAAAATATAACCTTCATTTAAATCAGGTTCTTCTGTTATTATTAGACACAATACTTATTTGTTTCTGACAAAGCAACTTTAGAAATTGAACAAAATAGGAAGTCTTAAGAAATAATTGAAGAGTTTATTGTATTGTAAAGATACCTTTTCAAATGACGGTTCTTGGCCTCGCAGTTATAAAATCGCGGCCTATAAATTCTGTAATTAAAATCCGTTTTTAACCAACTAATTAAAAATCTACGATCCTGTGTCGCCGTAAGTAGTTTTTTTTATAGTCGATAGGCTTGCGTTTGACCACAATCTCACCTCTCACCCATGATGTGGTCGATGATGGAGCACGCTTGCCTAGAAAAAACTTAGCTAAATACTTATTAGATATTTTATTTTCTTAACAGGCTGGTGGAATCCTTAACCGTTTTATATTCATTTAAGTATAGTGAAAGTAACATAATATATCAAGTAAAAATGTTTCTTATCTAATCTTAGTATAGGAGCTATTTTGGTGTATGAATAGAAAGTCTTTGTGTCGGCAGATATCTCATATCTGTTAGAATCGCCTGTACATTAAATAAAAACATAACATTAGGATATAATAATAAATTGCTAAGAACATATTTTACGATATATACCTAAATACTTGGGAGCTGTCTCATATCAACATCAATTACTTATATATCCAATCAGAAGTTCTCACCTACCGTATTTTACCCTTATGATAATTTGAAAATAATTTTGTGGATAAAAAGAATATTCTATCTATCTACTTACCAAATAATGATTTCTTGGAAATAAATATAGTATTATCTTTCATGTGATAGAAAGACTGGCACAGAAGCGCCCATTGTATGCATAATGCGGCCAAGAACCAGTTGAATCCCAACGCACTATAGGAGTATTTCTTCAGAAAGGTCATCAGGAAACCAAAACCAATGAATATCATTATGTGCGTGTCCTCATATCCTGTAACGAAGAAAAATATGGTTACTGTTAATTAATGATAAGTTAGATGACACAGTTAGCTGAATGGATAAGGACGCGGCCTCTACTCAGAGGTATTGAGTTCGAATCCGGCCGGACAGCACCAATGTGAATTTCACTTTGTAGAATTTATATATATTATGTGCTAATCACATTATTATTATTTATACTACTTAGGTGGCAGACAAGCACACGGCCCACCTGATGGGAAGTGGTTACCGTGGCCTATAGACGTTTGCAACATCAGGGGCGTTACACTCGCACTGCCGACCCTGGAAGAGGGGGGTTTAAGGACTTGGGGAGGGGGAGGGGGAATTGGGAGATGAAGCAATAATAATGATTTAATGACAATAGAGACTCTTGAAGTGTGTAAGGACTTCAAGCATGCATTATGTGGCGAGCTGTTAAACGCCGGGTAGTAAAGTGACCCAAAAAGCATTTCCCCCGGCTTCAAAATGGCCATTACCGGTACCTGAGTGGACCGCGTGCTGGTTCCGCTCAACGTACCCTATCCCTACCTACCTCACAGAAAAAAGGCGTGAGGAAATAGGTATGTATGTGGACTATTGTAACATTGTTACATCTCATAACAACGCAACGGAGTGTGCTCTGTTCATACTTCTTAGATTTATTATCATTTACCATTGCAAGGAAACCTGCATACCAAAGAGATTTTCATAATGTTCTCATTGCTTTGTACAGTCTGGCAATTAACTCTAAACTAGCCAGACATATATTATTAGAAGTATAAAAATATCAAACTAAGAATGCATTTTTGTAGCATTCTTTGAAGGTTAAACATCACATCATTTCTAAGTGTTGCTAAAATTGAAAAATTCACCATGAATTTACGTATTGATTTTATTTACTATTATGTAGTGTGGGTCACCTTTATGCTAATGATAATGATTTATTGTATTGAAACCAACTCAATGTCTACAATGAACAGATATTGTATAGGTTGTTCAAAATAAAATATTTTTAAATCAATTTTCAAAATGAGTGAACAAAAAATGTTTTAAGATTTTTAATTTGAATAAGAATACTAGACCTCGTTTCTTGCTCGATGACATAATAAAAAAATATGGATGTAAGGGCATCAAAACTCGGGTATGAGCACCTCCCGTTTAGCTAAATCATGAAAGAAGCAAAGTCTTGTATCACAAGTAAAGGAGAAAACCGTAATTATGCAGCTACTAAGAAACAATATACAGAATGTGAAGACCTTTTACTCAGAAACACGTGGAGGTATCAAATTTGATTTTGATATGAAATAATAGGTCTATAACACCTTGAAACTATAAAAAATTAAGCTTCTATATCAACGCTATCGAAACGTAGGTATTACCAATTTATGTTGAGTATTTTGACAATCGCAAGGAATATATATTATGGATTTACTATCAAACTATATTCATGAAATTTGAAAAAAAAAGATCTTATAGCTACGTGTCAGTAGTGCAAGTAAAAGGAAAAGTTTAAAAACCGTAAATATATAATAAATAGTTAAGTTCATCCATCAATCCAGTTTCGTACGGAACCCTCAGTTCGCAATGGCTTTTCTTAGAGTAAGAAACACTGGCTGAACTGATCAGAGCAGTTCTTATGGAAACATCGCCGTACATTGTCGAACATACAAAAACAACTTATATTGATCTTCCTTGCGCTAAATAATTTTATACGCTCCAAATACACCCATTACGAACTCCACCACGCATAAACAGAACAATACATATCCTTTTTTATCTTTCTTTTATCTTTTTATTTTTTCCCCGCACTGTAATTGTTAGAATGTCAAATGAAAAATTGCAAATGAAATTACACAATTCATTGTTTTTCTGGTATAAAATGGGACCCGGGAGGATAATAGGACTTAAAATGGATACATATATAGAATGTGAAACGTGTACTATTTATATTCTTTTCTTTTATCGCACAAATCCTTTTTTTTTTGTTTCGTTTTGTATATTTTATGGTTCACCCCCAACAGAGGTTACAAAGGGATGAAGTTCAAATTTTAACCCTCATCCTTGCGACGAAAAGGTTTGAACATTTACCCCGTAAAATAATAAAAACACTTACTGGTTTTTTAAGAACAAATCCAGTGTTTTTATTTTTCTAAAATTACAAATATATAAATCAACGCAGACCAGTGGGAACCTCAAACATTTAAGGGGCGAGTTGATACAGTATGCGAATTTCGAGGGACTAGTGGATACTAACTATTCTTATTAAGGCATCTGTTTGTTGATCTGCTTGCTTATTATACTAGCTGATGCCCGCAGTACCGCTCGCGTGAATTCCCGGGATAAAAAGTAGCTTATGCATTATTTCCTGAATATTAATCTATCCCTTTAACAAAATTCAGTCAGTTTCAATTAGCTGCTTTTGCATGAAAGAGTAACAAACATCCATAAATTCATCCATACATACTCACAACCTATCGCTTATGTAATATTAGTATGATTTTTTTTCTATCTTAGCAATAAGGTCGCTCATTGTACCTACTACATTTAACTAAGATTATTGTGATTCATATTACTCTGTTTTTATGACGAATATTTTTGTACAATGAAGAGTTCTATCCACGAGTATCTAAGATTCTTGTTGAAAACATTTTATATAACAGTAAAAACCTAAATTGAAAACAATTCTTGACTCCTGTTTTAATTTTGATGTAAGCATAGGCACGCCTGCTGCTCATAAATTTAATAAGTCAGAAAAGATATTAAAATGTTGCCACTCGTACGCTATCCTTGTTCGCGTCAGAACAATTAAATTTGAGATGAAATCAAATCTACTTCAGATTTAATTAATAACGTTGTTAGTTTGATATTACAGGCGAATATGAATGTAGGACTGATTCAGTGGTATAGTGGTGATGTGTGCGACTGTTGTGTAATAGATCTCGGGTTCATGCTACATGCGTGATGTTTATTTGATTTATTTTTATATTTAGTTCGTCAGATTGTCTGCAATCCACCTGATGGTAAGCTGAGGTGAAGTCCGAAAAGTAGTGACCACCATTTCCACTTTCTATGTCTCTAGAATAGTGGCTTATGGCTCTTCAACGTAGTAGGCGCCATAGATAAACTGAACACTCTAAATTTAAAGTGCACTAAATAAAATACGTGATGCATAAATGGTATGCTTCATTTTTTATATTGGACACGTCAACATGACTTCACTTCGCCTGATGGTAAGTTAAAGGTAAAGTCTCAGGACTGGGACTCACCGTTACACACACTGATAGCGCCACAGTGGCTGCCCTCAGCTTGACGGTCTTATCAAAATGTTTTTTTAACATTCCACAGATTATATATTCTCTCCAGTTTTTTGTTATCAATAAAAACAAATAAATTAGTGTACCTATGATGTATTCGTGAAATATCTCATTTCAATAATAACAAACGTTGTCCGTTATTGAGTAGGTATGTAAACATGAAACCGACGGTATTAATTTTCTCCGTGTCGATGGTAGCCAATATTTCATTTATCATTTTATTCTCCTAATAACATCTGCCTTGATAGAATTATTTCATCTCTATCTGTTATACAGAAATAATAAGGGATGATTGCTCCGGACTTAAGACGCCAACAAAAGAGGGCGGCCATATTTTTTCATTGTACAAATTTTGCTTAAGTAAGCAGCTGGTGTTTCAAAGCGTTTTCTGTTGTTGAAGGATATTGCTGAATGAGCTATTTTTTCATACCATTGAGAATATTGTGTCAGCTATATTAACTGGCCGTCGACATTCGATAACGCTTAGATGCTGTGGTATTTTCTAAATTTATAAGTATTTTACTTATCTCTTATTTTTTTTTATTCACAATAAAAAAATCGCATCCTTGAGCTTTTTAATCAGGGATGTCCCGTGTTAATAATTGAATACTCGCATGGTTGAAGACATAATAATATAGAATTCATCTGATTTGGGTTTATCTTTTTGAAAAGGTGAACGCCAATGGGTTTTCCAGCATTAATGCACTGGTTTAAGCAGTGAAATCTTGACAGTTGGAAGGGTGTTCATAGGAACTCCTGAATTAAACTTAGACTTAAGTTTGGAAAAAGGGTTCCGTATAAAAAATTAAAACCTTAAAAATCTAAACGGACGATGTCGCAGGCTCAACTAGTTAATAATATATCTGGCTTTGGTTAGTCCCATGACGTTAGCAGTGCCTTATTGACCCGGATAAATCCAGTTATCAATATCGTGGTTTGACGATATTGCTACAGACGGGCAATTCTTCTATCCGTTCCAATTTAATACAACTAGGAATCTGTTGTATTCTTTCTTTCAGCGAGACTAGCATATGATACGGTGAGTTCGTAGTTATACTAATAACGTAAACAATAAAAAAACTTTGATTTTAGCACTTATCGTTTTTATGCCAAGATCGTAGCAAGTGGAAAGATGTTGTCTCTGCCTACCCCAATGGAAAAAAGTTCCCACAAATCTTTCCACCTATCTCGCTTCTTCGCTATATCGTCTGAGACAAAAAAGTCTCAGGCACGTATTGATAGATTATACTTATTTACTTCTGAGATATGTTTGAATCATACACTTGACAAGTTCTGCGAATTGCGCCACATTGCGTAGAACATCTCAAGTACACGCTTGAGACATATTTCAGAGGTAAGTGTCATCTATAAATACGAGCCTAAATAATTCCGCTAACGTTTCCACACTTGACCAGGCTTTTATATTACATCTTCTGGCTTGCAGAATATAACCAGGTACTGGTATTTAAAAAAAAATTACAGACAAAAAAGGATATAAAAATTAGGACATTGCTCCTAATTATATTAAGCTAGGTCAATATTGGACCACTACCGTACGTACCGCGGTAGCCTAGTGGTCTGGGTAATGGACTGCTGAGACGAGCTCTCGGGTTCGATCCCAGGTTCGCCATGGCACACACCAATGACTTTTCGATGCTTTTCGAAGTTGTGTGTATTTATCGCAGGTTTAAAGTGCCCGGTTAATGGCAATAGGCTCGCCACCTATTACATTGGGACCTAAACATAAACTGGCGAAATGTGGGTGCTAGCACCTCTGCCTACCCCTTCGGGGATATAGGCGTGAGTTTACGTTATATGTTATGTCAATATTGGACAACTTTTTTTACTAAAGTTGTTCATAATAATCACCGCGTTGTGCTACAGAAAGTTGCTCGTTTGTGTACGTCCTTAGTGCATTTGAATTAATTGGATTATTTGTAGTTGGTTGCTGCGGGCGTGGAGTTAACCGGTCGCTTGAGATTAAAATTTATATCTAAATACAACTACTATATATATGTTGTCAGAAATCTTCTACACGTTTGAGAATTACTCAGACATTTGCTGCAATTTTATTTAAATTTTCTTGAAATTTGAAATGATGTTTTTTGAAATTCAATTCCTCCCATACTTTACTTTTTGTGTGTTGTGATCCCGTCGGTAAGTGGGGTAGCCAGAGCTCACTGTACCCCTCCTCCTCCCATCCCTTCCTAGCCTCCCCACCACTTCCCAGCCCTCCCCCCTTCCCTTCAGAGTAGGCAGCGCGTGTGTGGCACCCTTAGTGTTGCACACGTTCATAGGCCGAGGTGACCGCTTCCCATCAGGTGGGCCATGTGCTTGTCTGCCACCTAAGTAGTATAAAAAAAAACCATTTCCATATTTGTGCAACTCACGTTGTGTTACTACTATACTCCCATACTTATGTTATAAAGAGAGAAGTAACAAAAAGAAATAGCGTTGTAAACTTAAAATGTGGTTGGTCACATCTGAATTCGTGTTACACAATTATTCAGCAGCAATTGTATTACTGCCCTTGATCGTAACCTTATATCACTCATAGCCGATAGCGGTCATTTTTTGTTGAATGATGGAGTATGAGTAAACAGTGAACAAAACAGTGACACGCTTTTATAGGTTTTTTTTTTCAATATCCCATTCAGAACAGTAAGCCTGACGGTTTCGATTAATAACTGTTGTTCATTTGGTGCAATATTTTAAAACTGAAAGGTTTTCATGTGTAAAATTTTGTTCGTTTGTTTTTCTTAATTTATTGAAACGATTTAATGAACTTTCTGGGTTCTTTAGTTTGTGAATACCTACTTACTGATAATTTTTGTTAAATTATTTTAGGAAATACTTTGTTTTAACTTTCGTATTTTTTGTCATTTATATGAATAAATTCAAAGTTTATAAAAAGCGTATTATAGGAAAAAAATATGTACTTAATCTGAAATGAATTTTATAAACTTATGCCAAACAAAAACAAAAAGCATAGAAAATCTTACATAAAACTTTGCGCATTGTGATATTTTGAACTGCAAAGTAAGAAGTATATGCTTTTTTACTTTCTAATATTAAGTTATATATAGGATTTATTATATATAAGATTACTTTAAAATGTATTTATTTGTTTTTTATTGTAAGATTATATCTTATTCTGTAACTAGTTTAATTTAAATTTGAAATTCGAGAAACAATTGAACGGGTGGACTAATTTTCTTGAAATTTCACAGAAACGTGAAAATAATTAACATGAACGTTTTAATGAAATCTTTGAAGATCTAAGGTATCCAATTTACTGTGAACTTCATTAATTCTTCAATTAAATGTATTTCGTACTTCATGAGTCCAAAAATAATCTGTCTGCTGAATCTTTCTTTTCATCTAATCAACGGCAAACAATATTTTTCTTCTTGCTAGATTTTTTAAACATAAACTGGCGAAATGTGGGTGCTAGCACCTCTGCCGACCCCTTCGGGGATATAGGCGTGAGTTTATGTTATGTTATGTTAGATTTTTTCTGCCCAGTATTTCGCCAAGGCCACAGTATTGCCCCACATATAAGTCCCTAATATAGTACAGGTGGAAGGGCACAGTGGGCAAGAGAGCAAATGCGGCATGGACTGGAATGGGGGCTCCGCAATCGCGGGACACCCGGGACTAATCAATTTAGCCCCATTTTGACATATTTTCTTTACAGTGGCCAACTTAGGTCCGCAAGCGATTTAATGACTTTCAAGTTGGCCACAGGAGATTATTTCCAGGCGGCAGGTTTTATTTTGATATGATGAAATCCATCGGAACTGGGTGAACTGGCGTAATTGTCAAACATAACATAATATATAACATAACATAAACTCACGCCTATATCCCCGAAGGGGTAGGCAGAGGTACTAGCACCCACATTTCGCCAGTTTATGTTTAGGTCCCAATGTAATAGGTGGCGAGCCTATTGCCATTACCCGGGCACTTATAAACCTGCGATAAATACACACATAACTTCGAAAAGCATCGAAAAGTCATTGGTGTGTGCCATGGTGAACCTGGGATCGAACCCGAGACCTCGTCTCAGCAGTCCATTACCCAGACCACTAGGCTAAAATATATAAAATGGCACCATGAGATACTTTGTTGAACATGGGGAACATATACTATAGATTCCAGCTCTATAGCAGTAAACAACTGGCTGGTAAATGAATTGCTGGCTGGATTAATGAAGAATTTCGAGCAAATTAATCGTTAGTTAGACGTTACACACGCGGAGTTCATTATTTTAATTGACAACGCTTGCAATGATGTAGCAATTCAAAACGTCATACGATACGGCATTAGTTTTTGGGTCAACAAGTGAATTAAATAATTCATACACAGCTATAGCAAATGTGAGACGTTTAGATAACCAAGACATATTCTAATTTGTATAAATTGAGTGAATTATTGCTATGCCACAAATTACATAATATACAAATCACGCCCTTTTCCTATTAGGTTAGGCAGAGACAACATCTTTCCACTTGCTACGATCTTGGCATAATCCTTTCGCTTGTTCAACTTTCATGATTGTTTTCATACACGCAAGCTGATTGCGAGCACAAATTCAAGGACTATTTTATTATTCAAAATAGACGTTATTCAAAAAATGTAAGTTTTATAGGCACAGAATAGAAGTAATTGCAAAAATTAAAAGGTAAACTATTTGAAATGATAGTTATATAGAAGATGGTTAAATGATTATACGTGATCAGAACACAAAAGAACATTATTATTCTGAGCCTAACGTCAGAAAGTGGTTCTAATTTGGCTTGCAAGATTTGACCCATACTAACAAGCTAACATACAAACAAACTATATAACAACAGAGCAAGTTGAAACAAAGCTTATGAACATAAGAACGACTTCAAAGTAAATTCGAAAATAATACATAATTTATGTAATTCTGTTTGAATAAATTAAATATGTAAGTGCTAAATTGTAATAACAAAGCTAAAATTCATTACAACTAAACACAACAGTCTAAATTGAGTTTCAGTCTACTTTGTTACAACAGAGTATGATTGTTTAACAATTAAAGTGCGTGTAGATTCGTACAAGTGACAATCTGAATTAATGCTATCACTAAAGATTAGTATTAAGATAAATTTCAAGTATATTACCAGTTTGAAGCTGTGTTGAGTGAAAGAGTAAAAAATATGTGTTCAAAGATAATTGTATTGATTTAAAGATATCATGATAGACTGATAAATAAATGCCTATTAAAAGGATTACATCAATGGGGTTAATTTTTTTTATACTACATAGGTGGCAGACAAGCTCACGGCCCACCTGATGGGAAGCGGTCACCGTGGCCTAAGAACGTGTGTAAGGATGACACACACGCGCTGCCTAATTCCTGCGGTGCGGCAAATCTATACATTTTAGAAGCATTTACTTTGCTTAGATACTTTTTTTTTGTAATATAATTGGTTGTGGCAACATCTGGGAAGAGCAAAATCTGCAATCTTTTTTACTAAAAGAAAATATTTCACTAACTAAGTAACATTTTCTTGACCTGTCGCCGTCTTGTATGAACCGTCATGTCCAGCCTTGATAGCAACTATTAAGTGTGAGATTATGGGAAGTACGTGTGATGTGTCAGTGTAACTCTTACCTTTAATGTCGGCCCCTTCTGTAGTAGAATACGTGACAAAAACAAAGAATAGCACCATGAGAATGATTTGGAAAATCATCAGCGGTGCATACTTAAATCTTGTAAACTTTTCCATTTTGCTGATTTCAAGTGTACCTGAAACAAAGAAAATAATAGTCACCTAAAAATAACTGTAAACATAATCTATACTTCTGTACTAATATTATAAAGAGGTAAAATTTGTGTGTTTGTTAAATTGTAAGGGGTAATCTCGGGATCTAATGAACCGATTTTAAAAATTCTTTCACCAATAGAAAGCCACGTCATTAGTGAGTGTCATAAGCTATATATTTTATTGGAAAACTGGAATTTACACCCGGGCGAAGCCGGGTCCCGGGTCGCTAGTATTATATAAATAGCTCTAATATTCAACCAAAGTTAGTCTAAATATTTGCTTGCGATAGTTTTTATACTTGTATTAAAGTAATACACTGCTATTAAAAATATGCATAAAAATATCACAGAACATATTATAGAAAATCAGTAAAATGTTTAGGTATGCCAAATTTCCTAATGATTTTAGATCTAAAAAAAAACACTCTGGATGGGACTTCAACCCATAACCATTATCTTTACAGGGCGAATACACTGGCCAACTGAGTGACCTGCCCCGTAGACAAGTGATACATCGTAAATCGCTAACGAAACGAATAGAATAGGTCGACGGCGGACTATGCGGGTTCAAGTCTCGTCGTGGATGTTTTGGCTTATTGGACGATTCGCACGAATTGAACTCGCCCGAAATGTGCGAATCGACTCCTTTAAATATATATTTATTTTCTGTAGGCGATTCGCACGAAGATAATTTATTGGTGTGCAATCGCCACCTCCAAAAATATGTAGTAGGCTAATTTTACGCTATTCAAATTCGTTAATGTATTTCCATAATAAATATGAGAAAAAAAATAACGAATTTAAGAAATGTATTGTAATACTATCCTATGCAGACACCTTTGTCTGTAGTGTGTATGGCCTGTTGGTCCGGGTCGCCTCTCGTGGTGTCCATAGCGTAGGGCAAGAGCGTATCAATTTCCGTGACCTCATCTTGTGATGAAATTGTTTCAACTTTCTGCAGCGGAAAACAATCTTCTTCCTAAGAGTATCGAAATGTATACTTAATTAATTACCATAACAAACAATTTTTTTTGTGCATTCTAAAGGGAAAATATACAATACTTGAGAACAAAAAAATCGTCTCACTGTATACATTCCTATTGAAAGGGCTATCTTTTAGTGCTTTGAGTGGGTAAAAAGTAGGGTCGATTTTTTGTATGAAGCATTTTTTTTTCATTTTCACACTTTTCAACTTGATATCTGTTATAAATTATATATATAAATTATTTATATATAAATTTGAGGTACATAATAACTACGAAATCACTTGCAGAATACCTATCATACGCCTTATAATGTGCTACCCACAGAACAAAGAAAAATTGGTGCTACCCATATATAAATCAACTTTTACTACTACTAATCAACAAGATTTAAAACAATAAACAAGTAACACTCAAAGTGTGAATAATACCTACCACAGTGAAACTGTATGAGACTTTCGTTTGAGTGTTAATACTAAAATAATAATGTAATAATAATTAAGTATAACGAATTTTATTATCCCTCACCAAAGTATTGTCCTGTGCCCGATAGAGCCCATAATTGTGACATAATTTGCAACTGACAACTCTATTACACTCATCATTCTTAGAGCGTTTGTTTAATTCAGTTGGGGTCGGCTTTTCAGTCTAACAAAATAGCGGCAAACTTCGATATTTTCCGAGAAGCAACTGTCATGTAACCACACCACAACCTATTGGCGATATCGAAATCCCGTAGTTAGATCAGTTGTCGAACTTTTTAATGCTCCAACTACCCGTAAAAACTGCATCAGACATATTAGGGATAAAACTACCCGTAACGACTGCCATAGATATCAACCGGGACCAACAGCTTAACGTGCTCTCCAAGGCACAGAATTGCACTACCTATGTAATGTAACAAATATCTTGAGTATTAAACCTATCTAAAAATCGAAAGAAGAACAAAATTATTTCATCAGAATTAACTATTTAAAACCGCGATAAACGTACAGCTCATTGCATTGGTATCCTGCAAACATGATTTAAAGATCTATTAGAGGAATTAGTGGAATCATGCTATTTGCTAACCAATTGGCACCTCGGAATCTACTGGTACGAAAATCCACGTAAAGAAATTAAACGAAACTGTTGTTATATAACAGTATGTTCGACGTGACATTTATATTCAGAAGAAGATAATTATACTCAAGGTTTAAATACATTTATTACATACTATGTACTTATAGTACTTATAATGTTACATATTGTATTGGTATGGTAAAAAATTTCTAAAAATTAATAAATCTATTAGGTATTCATTTTAAACTAACATCCTATTAATATTATAAATGTTTTTTACGACATTCTAAACAGCGCTCTCTAGACCTAAAGTAAGCTTAGTTTAACTAACTTGTGTTATGGGTTCTAGAATGCGGATAAACATACTTTTATACTTTTTTTTTGTAAATACATACATATTATACGTGAAACTGTATATAAGTTTATAAGTTTTAAGGTTTTGATTGAAGTCAGTCTCCAGTTGCAGTGGGATTATTTTTGGAAGAATCGAATTGAGATTATAATAATTCCTCTAAATTGTACCAAATTGAAAAGGGACTATACGGGGTGCACTAGTTTGTAAATAAAAAAGAACCATCAAAATCATTTCACTCAGTCCAAAGTTCTGAGGTGACAAACATACAAAATACAGACAAACTATACGAGTACTTATCTATATCTATACTAATATTATAAAGAGGAAAGATTTGTATTTTTGTATTTTTTTATGTAACGAATAAATTCAAAAACTACTGGACCGATTTCAAATATTCTTTCACCTATAGAAAGCTACACTATCTGTGAGAAACATAGGCTTTAATTTGTTTTCAAAAAATTAAGGAAAATCCACGTGGGCGGAGCCGCGGGCAACAGCTAGTAATTACTGAAATGCAAGTTGGTATATTACCAAAAGCCGGCTTTGTACCTAAATTCACTTCAATCAGCGGTAATACTTCATCCAGCTTACATGATGACGTGACATGTCATACCTATACTGAATTGAGAAACCGCTTATACGATCTGCCATATGAACACGGAAGCTGATTTTGAAAGGTTTGTGGGTGAGTCTTGGAATTTCGCGCATTTTCTTCATGGCCCTGGCGGTTACTTTGAAGATTTTTAACAAATCAGAATAATATTCTTTAATCAAATTTAACACATAAACATAAATTAACCCATCATTTAACACATTATTTTTATTTGTTAAACATTTTAAAACTAATAGTAGGTTCTAGGGGAATCAATTGAATATGTCACATTTCAAGATAAATCCATGTGTCATTTAGGTACTTTTTCATATATTATTATCGGTCACGTCAATATGACTTCACCTCGCCTGATGGTAAGCTAAAGGTAAAGTCTCAAGAAGGGTGTTCCCATTACGTACACCGACATTGATATAATGGCGGCCCTTAATTTCACGGCTTCATGTAAGAAGAGGTGATTGTCGTCGCAGCACTGCGTGACAAAGAGCAGATATTGGTATAGTCTACGCCAATACCCACTGGTCCCATAAGTGCTGCGACAACCATCACCTCGAAGCTCCGGCTATGCACCTGCTGAACCCTAAACGCAATCCTACTAAGTTTGGATTACTATGGAGGGTTTTTCGCAAAAGTGCACTGTTTCAATTGTAAGATTAGTTAAAAGCAACAAAATAGATTCAACTTTCAGATAATGTTTATTTATTTATTTATTTATTTATTTATTTTGCAAATGTAGGTAAAAGTTGTTACATGTTCATTATAAATATTGAAGTATCACTATGTTTGAACCGTCTGTTAACAATCCAAACCATCAAAACAAAAGCAGTAATTACAAGATCGCAAAATGAAAATGTTACGCAATCAGATTTTATGACTGCTCTGTTTATATTTTCGTAAGATTTTGATAACAAAAGATTACTTTTTTATTATTACACGAGATTATTATTTCATTTTATAGATGTCATAACTTTTTGGCCTTAATCATAATTCTAGAGCTCACGTATTATGTTATTATGTCTAGTTAAAAATGGCATTGACGTTTTAACTGAAGAAACTGCTGTTTTTATTTAAGGATTTGAGATTTAGAGAGTTTTAAATTTTGTTTGTTAAAGTTTTGTAGAAGAGATTTTAGATGAGACTTATTTGTGACATTCAAGATTATTTGGATGATAAAGAAGCTTGGAAATGAACTGTTCACTCAATTATGTTACTCGAACTAACACTATAGCTAGACTAAGGCAATTGTTGTAAATAGACAAAAAAAAAACAGCCCGCTGAGTTTCTTACCGGAGCCTTCTCAGGTCTGGGCGCGTTTCGAACCGCGGCGTGGTCCATTTGCTTCTAGTTTTAAATATTTACAATTTTGACGTTTTGTAAGTGCCGCTTAAAATGGTCTATACAGAATAAATGATTTTTTACTTTGACTTTGACAGTTTTTTATCATTATTTTTTAAACTATTCAAATACTAAAGCATTCGGAGCTTGGATTGGGCTGAAGTTTGTTATCTTAGTCAATATTATAAAGCTTGATAAATGTGAATGTTTGTGAAGATGTTTGGATATTTGTTACTTAATCACGTTCTTATGGTTGAACAGATCTAGCTGAAATTTGATATAGAGATAGTTTATAGTCTAGAATAACACATAGGCTATGTTTTATCCCTGGAATAGATTCCCAAGGGACGTGGAAAGAGGAACTGCCGCTGGCAACAGCTAGTATATTTAATAACTATGAAAAGTTTTACATAGGCATAATATGATCGATTTGGATTTATAGCCCGGTAGAAGTACCTACCATAACGTCATATCAATGTCAAGTGAATCCTACTGACACGGGAGGGAGAGGTAATTTAGCGTAGAGCGGGAAGCGATCGATTTAACCTTCCTTTTTGTAAACATTAAAAATGAAGAGTTAATATAAATAGACTCACTAATGGGTTTGCATTATTTATAGTTTTTGAACTCGTTTATAAAATTGAAGAACTTCATATCGTAGCAATTAGCGAAGCAACTTCTTAAGTCAGTCTTGCATAATACGAATGCTGGAATAAAAAATCTAACTTGCAGATTTATTCAAACTCAATTAAAATTTTGAATTTTAAACATAAATTTGATTTGTTATTTCAATAGATTAATTAAAAATATGAATTGTAAATAGAAGAGAAAAATGTGTTGTGAAAATGTAGAAGAAAAAATTACAAAATGATTTAAACAGCGGTGTATACTGACGTATTAAAGTATATTATTAGATGGTTTTGGTAATATAAAGCTTCTCGTGGAAATCCTGCATAATTATATCAAAGATGTTGTTTTTGAATGAAAATGTAGTAAATATTTTTATCTTAATATTTTACGAGTATTCTTGTTCAAATTCCAATTCTAGCATGTGTTAGAAATAGGCTCATATCGGTAGCACACTGGGTGGATACGAATAGTGAAGCTCGTGGCTAAGTGGTAAACGAGTAGGTAAACACACTGCAAAGTTAAGTAACACTAGT
Organism: Lithosia quadra; assembly: GCA_963576445.1. Lineage (NCBI taxonomy): Eukaryota > Metazoa > Arthropoda > Insecta > Lepidoptera > Erebidae > Lithosia > Lithosia quadra. The sequence continues at coordinate 13,113,112 of OY754886.1, forward strand.
CAGGGTGGTCTTAAGATGGGTGAGCATATCTTCACGAATAATATCGGAGTGCAGCCGTTTCGTAGTTAGACTGAAAAGCAGACGCCAAATGAGAGGGGATAAGGCTTGGAGAATAAATTATGATTAAGTGGATTTGAATTTGATTTATTGAGCCTTGACTTAGCTATATACCTACACGTTGATTTTATACCTAGTGGTTTTAGACCGAAATATTTTGGGCACAGTTTTGATAACAGAATCGATTGGAGCCATTAATTTTAAAATATTAAAGAAAAATTGTAAGAATTTCGAACACTGACCAATCACAAAGCATCCCGGACGACCACGACAATGCCAACACCGACATGACAATGTCATGACTCGAAATATGCCTGAGGGCGCACACTCGTTCATTAAAAATTGATTGAGAATTTTTATCGAAGCTCTAATAATGTTTTTACTCGAACGAGTGAAAAAGATTGCAACAAGTTAATTTTTATACTATAACTCGTACAACAATTTGGACATGTCAAAATGGTATCATTTATTATTCCGAGTAACCCCCTTTCGGTCCTAAACGACTATAAAATCACGCTGTATAATTACTTATTATTGCTAATCAAATATTAGGCTGAGGGTGCCCTAGGCAGCCGGAGTGCGATGGAAATGCATTTTGGGCCACCTTACACTTCTGCGTTTGAAGACTCACTAATTATTTTTTTCGTAAATACAAATAGGAATACGCTTAAAAATGAGCTTTACGCTCCGCTTTTTAAAGACTATCAAGTATTGAAAAGAATAAAATTAAACTTAACTGAAAAATAGAATAGATATATAGGTATAAAAATATTATTCTACTATACATAAAACATACATTACATAAACATTCAAGAGACACTACAGGGACATTACATAAACAATACATAAACAATACACATCATAAATATATTGTATTACTGGCCTTTGCCCGCGGCATCGTCTGCGTAGATCGAGGTTCTTGTGTCCCACAGGAACCTTGCATTATTCGGGATAAAGTAGTATGTCACACTCTGTCCCATAAACAATCTCTATGAAAAAATCATGTCAATTCCTTACTTTACGAATGAAGAACAAACCAACAGATGTACATTGAAAATGTTAGGAAGGATTTATAATTTAACAAAATCCTACCGATACATTACAATTAAGATTGTGTTACTTTTGTCCTAAATACATTAAAAAAGTGCTGTCACTTACAGTGATAAAGTATTCTAAATTTATAAAATGTTAATGTAACGTCATAACACTAAATGTGAATTATTGCAGAAGAAATTCTCGAAAATAATAAAGTAACTGAAGAATATAGTAGGAAAGAGGAATAATATAAAAATCTTAGTACAATTAAGTAAGTCTCAAATTGATCTCTCCTAAAATAACTAAATAATATTATAGTAGAAAGAGGAAGAATACAAAATCTGAGTACTTTTGAGTAAGCCTCAAATTTATCTCTCCTAAAATAACTAAATAATAGGTATAATAGAAAAGAGGAAGAAATAAAAATCTCAGTACTGTTGAGTAAGTCTCAAATTTAGAAACACTAATACCTACTCAGCCAGTCGTTAAAGATTGTAAGGGCATTTTTCAATAATCAGGGTTCAAAGGTCGTGTAAAAGTAGCAGCAATTTGCAATAGAATTTTTTTTTGTAGAAAAAAACTGAGAAAATTTAATTAAAACACTTCAACTAACAATATGGATATTTGTCGTGAGATTTAAATTTAAGCGTGTTGCATTTGAGTTTAGATTATCTGAACGTCAAAGTTTTGAAGAGTAGATTACAAACCGTATTGAAAAAACTCAAACAAAACTTGCCTTTAATACAAGAAAGAGAAACATATTGCATACTAACTTCGAATACATCAAGAACATCGATAATAAATCAATATTTATTTGACCTGATTGTTAGTTGTCACGAAATACAAAACAATTGTATTGAAACCGTTTAAAAGAAGTTTCATTTGAATGTTTTTAAACTCCAAAATTACCTACAATAGGTTGAGTTCTTCTGACGTTAATATGTTCTGTAGTTAATGATCTGATATACTAATTGGTTTACTGATTATATTAATTGGTGTTCTTGTCACAGCTCGTGATAAAATTCTTATTTATTTGGAACTAGCTGTACCTGCGACTTCGTCCAACTAAAAATCTTTTTCTAAATCAGAATATGCTATATTACTCCTTATAATATTACCTATCTGCCAGCGATCAAAATTGGCCCAGCCATTTCAGAGGTTACCTCATTCAAACGGACGGAAAAATAGAGATAAGTACAGATAGACAGAAAAGTTAAAAAATTGATTTTGCTGTTATATGTTTCGTACATATAGGTACACTCATATACATTGATTTAAAAACCTTTATTCTAATAATACAAGCAAACAATAAAATTCAGTTATATATTTGTGGAGATGTATGTATCGTAAATACATTCATAATAATATGCATTGATTTAAAACCTAATAATTTAATATAACAATATGACAGCAGTGTTGTACTAAAGAGAAATCATGATAAACGCGTTGTTTCACAAAACATTTCAGCGTAGGTACTAACTTTGTTGACAATATTGACTTCCACTGAACGTCGCAGTGTTAACACTGAATTTCTAACTATCCATAATAATACCTAATGTCTGCCACATTCCGTCACTTAGTAAGAAATACTTCAGTTTTTCAAGAAAATAAATATCATCAAATCAAACTATCTTCATCTACTTTTGCCGCCGACTGTACCTAGTGTAATTCTGTGAACATTTTCAGAACTTATGACCCATCTATTTTTATTCAAACTGTTAAATATTTGAAAAGGTCTAGCGGTGATTGCTTCTGAAACGGTTTGATTTATAAAATTCTTCGGTACCTACCTATTCAAATTTATTGAAATGATAAGTATTTTCGATAGAAGTTTTGTTTAACTTTCTTCCGTTAATGCTGAAGTTACGATTTAGAAATAACAATAACGAAGTTGATTTTAACAAAAGAAGGGAATTTGAATATCGATTAAAATTTTACTTGCGTAAGTTTTATTGATATTTAAATTTGTATTTTAACAAAATAGAAATCTTATAATCACATTTTATTCTCGTACAGTCAGTGTCAAAAGTAGATGATGATGATTTCAAAATTAAATCATCATCATACTCAGCTACCTGCCTTTGTCCTAATTATTTTGAGTCGGTGCAACATGTATTGTCTTACTCTTTCATTCATTCCTGTCAGATGTTATCTCCTCACTTACTTGATTTTTAACTATATCCACTTTCATGAATTTCATTAATTTTTTATAAGCCCTACCATTATTTGATTTCATAATAAAATATGGGAACGATAATTACTAATCATATTTTACCCAACATTTAAAAATGGTTAGTAGTTAAACAACATTTTTCACTAAGAAATATAAATAATTTTACACAAACACTAACATTTAAAATCTGATAATCATAAATCACTTTTGACACTGACAATACGTGCTACACTACAACGCTATTTAAACAAAACTATTTACAGGTGTTTATACAATAAAGATCTAAAATAAAATTTTGGCAATGCATCACAATATTTTTACATAACATAAGATTTCTTACTTGTTACGTGCCAACTCTCCCATACAATATTTAAAAACATTCATGCAACGAATCACTGAAATATGTTAATCTTCATGTATTAGAGATGCGATCGCTTGTTACAAATATGCCTGCGTTCCTAATAAATAGTGCTACAATTCCCACTTACCTATTTCGCGTGCGTTGTTCCCCACAGCTCAAACCACACACCCGCGATTGACGAGCCCCTGTTTGTCAAACATCATTTACTATTTACGTACACTACTATTATGCTGCAGTTACTGTGGGCAAACAGACAAATCTGAAAATATCCTGTAGTGATATAATTATAATGGTGGCAACATTTATGTACTTGTTTTGAAATTTTAATGTTTTAGGCAAGTAAAAGTAAATTTTTTTTTTATTTAAGGTATGATTGGACAATACTGAAAATTATTAATTAACTGTATATTTATAATCAGTTGAAAATAAATTTTCTTATTCTTTTTTTATCTATTTTCTATTTTCCTTTTCCATTCCTATTCTATTTTCTTATTTTTTAATTTTTTATGACATTCATAAAAAATTAAACAACACTTAGGTACAAGTTTAAAAAAAAATTACGAATTCAAGTGATTTTTACTTCGTAAAAGATATTGTTAAAAAAATCCTGAAAAGAGAAAAGTTTACTGCGTCACCATTGACTGACTGATCTGGCTAATAATACGCTGGAATACCTAATTAGTATTTACTAAATTTATAATATACTTAGCTGATCCACCCCGGCTTTGCCCGTGGCGTATTTCGAACCCCGATGCACCCTTTTTAACTCCCATAAAATGCTCATGATTTATCAGTTTTCCTAAAATGTATGGGAATCTACCGGAATTGTTCACATTTATGATTATTGCGCCGCTCCCTTGGGCAGTAGCGTGATGATATTCAGCCTATGACATTCACGGATAATGTGGCTTTCTATTGGTGAAATAATTAAATATCGGTTCAGTAGATCCCAAGATTACCCCTTACAATTTAACAAATATACAAACACACAAACTTTACTTCGTTATAATATTATAGTATAGAAGTATAAAAGATGGTTATGAAAAAAACCCAAAAGAAAAACAGCGCTGTCGATTTAGATCATATTCAGCAAGAATTGTACACGACTCTTGTCTGAATGTCTAAATGAATAAGTCTGATATTTTTGATTAGACTGGGACTAGGACTAGGCGCAACATGGGATATACAGAAAAAATAATAAATGGTGTTGCAATAGACTCAAATCTCCCAAAGTTTACTGTTCACGAAACCACTAATTTTATACTTTTACTGTATTTCATTTATGATCGCAGGCTTATCTGAGTTAGAAATAATACTCAATAAGGAACTCATAATAATCTTGTGTATATGACGCTTTAGAGACTGATTATTATTCAATACTAGATCATTGTTCATATTCCATCGGCGCTTGGTCTCTTGACCTATATATAGCGCTACTGACAAATTGAATATCTATTTGTATCGATTACTGATAGCTGTGACGTATTGGAAGATATTTACGTGTATTCCTAATGGCATATATTGCAATGTATCATTGTTAAAAATTAATGGAGTGGAGTACAAATCAGTGGAGAGTAGAGCGTGGAGTGTGGCAGACATGATTCATTACGCCTTTGGAAGAAAAGTGTCTATACATATCAAATGGATAATTGTGAAAAAAAAACCATTTTAAATATATACCTATGTTTGGGCTACATTTTTTCACTTGATTTCCATTGTATAATACTTAAAAAAGCTAAACCTATGTTATAAGCATCAGCTTCCTACCAGTTACACAATATTATTTTTAGTAGATATAATTACAATCACTCGTATGTAGTGCAATGTTAAAATCTAGGACATGAAAGTTAGTTACTATACCTAATATGAATTAAAAGTTAAACATCAATGTGTGCGTGTGTGTGTGTGTGTGTGTATGTGTATGTGTGTGTGTGTGTGTGTGTGTGTGTGTGTGTGTGTGTGTGTGTGTGTGTGTATGCGTGTGTGTGTGTGTGTGTGTGTGTGTGTGTGTGTGTGTGTGTATATGTGTGTGTGAGTTTGTGTCCTTATAAATGCAGTTCAGATTCAGACATTGCTTCAAACGTCCTAAATGCTACTCTCCGTATACGGTCACCTCTTTCCCCCACCGTTTTACCGACTGAAATCGCTAGACGCTACTTATCATCTATTAGAGAATAAAATGCTCTTGCACTTGAAAAATTCATACTACTAGGAAAGGGCTTGTTTGTTAAAAATTGTTACGTCACGAATGTCACGATCGCGATTGATTTTAGTTATGTTTCAAGTTCAAGTTTATATCAGTTGAATATTTCGTACGTTTCTACCAGCTCTAGCGTACAAATATTTTTTAATTTAGATAAGTATCAAATAATCAATTTATACGATACAATGGAAAAAGAAATTACTGTCAGGATTAAAATTACAATACTTTAAATTACTCTTTAATAAATCGATCTTTCATATAGGTAGGTACAGACATCGATCAGTTACAGATTTATTATATGTATAGAAGATATATCAGATTTGATAATAAAATATTTATTAATAATAAAAAAAATATATATATATTGAACGTCATGCAAAATTACTTAATGCCACGGGCATTCTCTACCAGTAACCAAAGGTGGTGCAGAGAGAAACTCAGTAGGTGCATTATTCACAGCAACATAATATAATAATATATTATCTATTGATTAACACAACTATATACTATGAAGTAACTTAAGAAAGTACTACAATATTATCATTAGGTTACATAATACATTCTAATATTAAACCCATAGTCACTCTTAATTGTTACCACGTTAAACAAAAAGTCAATTACTGATAACAAAATATTAAAATTAACGACACCGTAAAAGTCTACAGGGAGGCTTACTATCATTGCGATAAGTAACTAGAATCTCATTAGATGATAAGAAAATACAGGTAACTATATAATTATTGTTGTTTATTTTAGTAATACTATCATCATCGTCTATGGATTCCATAAATTTTGAACAGCTGTTCGCAAAATGATCGTAAAAAGATTAGATTAAAATAGCTAATGATACGTTTTTGAAATGATCATCTAAGGATAAAGTTATTACTTACCTCAGAAATTCAGAATAAATAGCTAATAAATAGTGTTAAATGACAAAATACAACATAACACTCGGCATGAAAACTAAATCGAATCTTTATTTTACAGTTATTTATTTAACAATAACTGTTGAAGGTCAGACGGTAGTCCCTCCCGGGACCGGGAAAGCCAACTGGGGACGTAACTGGGAAATCACTATGATAATAATGGACGTAGCAAATTCAATGACACTCAATAGGTACATTATATAATACGTCCCGATTACTAACAATCGCATCGATGCGAATCATAACATTTAGCATAATATTATGTGAACAGGCACTTGTATTAGTGGTTTTCTAAAATACAGTAAAGATCAAATATCGCGAGTTAAATTGCAGCTCTACTGATGTTCAATAAACTTGTAATTTTGTTGAAAGAAAGAAAGAAAGAAAAAATATTTATTTACGCGAACTGCATCGTTCATAACACATTAATCTTTCATCATTTATTGTGACCATGTGTGGCTAAAAATGTTGATAGTTCTGACAGTCGTCTTTAGAATAAAACTGTAATAAAAATGTTTGCTCTATAAAATATTTACTAAATGTGAAACTGCCAATACAATTCCGGAGAGGGTGAAAAGTGACGTGTGTACTGAGGCAAAATGTACTTATATATTTCTTTTGCAATGAAACGAGACAGTAAAGTATACTGACAGCGATATTTCATATCTAGACGACTTTTAAATTTTTTTAAACATAATTATAGTTCACTAGCTGATCCACCCCGGCTTCGCCCGTGGCGTATTTAAAACATCGATGCACCCTTTTTAATTCACATAATATGCTCATAATTTATCAGTTTTCCTAAAATGTATGGGAATCTACCGGAATTGTTCACATTTATGATTATTGCTCCGCTCCCTTGGGCAGTAGCGTGATGATATTCAGCCTATGAATGTACGGATAATGTGGCTTTCTATTGGTGAAAGAATTTTTAAAATCGGTTCGGTAGATCCCGTGATTACCCCTTACAATTGAACAAATATACAAACACACAAACTTCACCTCCTTATAATTTTAGTATAGATAGTATAGATAAGTAGTGTACTTTTTCCTAGCGACTACTAAAATGGGGTTCTTCAAGAAGGGCTTTAGAAGGTTTTTACCGAGTCGGCGCGAGTGTAACGCTCCTGGTGTTGCACACGACCATAGGTCACGGTGACCGCTTTCCATCAGGTGGCCCGTATACTTGTCTGTCACTTAAGTGCTATTAAAAAAATTAATAAAAAATATGAGTTTGCTTCTTGACAAATGAATATAATATACACTGCATAAATAAAACAAGACTTCATAAATTCTTATTCTGTATTGCCAGACCTGACAAACAAAGTTAGGAAGAATGAGTTATTTGTTGTATTCCGTACTTCTGAAAGTAAGTACCTAGTATAGAAAGAAAAGTTTACGCAGTAATAAGCTTGTATCTGTATTACCTATATGAAAGAAGTAGTATCGTCATATTTTACATCCTCAACTTCTCTTTACCTGTTTTCTGTAAGAAATTTTTGGGAATTAGGGTTGTTTCGTATTCATCCCACTAAACTTATCCCATTATTAAATTGTCCCAAATTTTGTGGTAATGGTATGTGAAGTAAGGGAGCCTACTTCACATAACTTTAAAATTTACTTTTTACTCATAACTTTGCCCAATATTCATTCTCATGTCATTCTAATGCAAAAAATCATGCAATAAATAAATTTACAGTTTGTCAAAATTTAAAAAAAAAGTCTACCAGATAGGTAACTCCTATATCTACTTTACTTTAAAACTATATCACGAATAAAGTTTGATTCCCCACCCTATATCACCAAATTCTCAATAAATACCTCCTAGGTATTGTAGAATATTGTAAATTTTACAATATCACGAGATTCTACAATAATAAAGTGAATAGAATCATACCCTTCTCTTCTGTAAGCAAACAATTTAAAGTGGGTATTATGAAATATTTGTGCTTATAGAGTAAAATGTTTTAAATCTCATATATCGCACGCTGAGAATGGAAGTGACCCAACTCAAAATTCATGATTTTTGGGAATCGACGAAAATGTGTTCGACGCATTGAACATTTTCTATTTAGTCTTCAATAATATTTTATTTTGAGAACATAGGTAAAAAAATTCTTTTGTATTATATTATTTGACTTTACTAGCATACAGATGCCTAACATTTCATTATAAATATTACATTTTTCTAGTATTAAATGACTTTAGAAAAAAATCGGGAAAAATAGGTCACTTCATTATTAAAAAAATTGTAATTCCTGCAGACTTTTTTTGATTAACGTCTATTTTATTTTGACCAGTACTAAAAAATATGTGACTGAATTTGATTTTTGTCACCTTAGTTGCTTACATTAATGGTGATAAAATGACCTTCATCTTAATTGGTCACTTTACGATCATAATATTGAATCAGAACTTACTCCATTGATTAATATGAAACTGACTCAAAGCGTAATCAGTCACTGCAGCACTAAACTGGTCACGACCTGTGACAATAACTCGCGGTACAATACTTTTTGCGTCCCTTTCGTTCGAGCGCGGAGGGAGTACAGCGCTTAAAGACAAAGAGACCAACATTATGTTTATCACTCTCTAACCTTAAAAAGCCTGTATTTTATTTACTAGTACGATAGAGTATGCTTTTTTGAGTCATTCTGTATATTTAACTCATTTTACCCAAATTTTGAGTTAGGTCACTTCCATTCTCAGCGTGCGATATGTAAACTCATTATTAGTTTATTACTTTTACAATTAAATAACTTTCATATTACTATTCATATTCATATATTTTTCTCCACGTATCCTTAATTTCGAATTGTAAAAAATTACTGCTGATCGTTTTCTTACTCCAAATCCCACCCGAATCTCATAGTAATATTTTATTACAGTATCAATACGAAACGTAGGCGTGTTCTAAAGTAAACAAAACTATTTATGTTACGTAACTATGTTTGTGGAGCGTGTTTGTCAACTGTTCGTGAGTCATGAACAATTAGCGATTTTGTTAGGAGCTGTGTGAAAATTGATATATCTATCTGTAGTGCTGAACTCTGAAATTTGTTTAACTGCTGTGAAATTATTAAGTACATACTTAAGTTTTATTCTATTAGTACGTGATTATTGATTAACGTTTTCTTGATATTTTCGCAGTGAATTCCGCTTTAAATCTTTATTATTATAAAATTATTAATGAGTTATAGCTGTTTTGGACTTGCTATACTTGTCTTATGTTATCAAAATATATTTTATTTGTTGTTTGTCTGTCTGTTTATCTATTTGTTCGTGATGGACGTCAAAACTATTAAACGGATTTTAGAAAGGTCTTGGTCAAACTTAAAATCTGCCATAATGTTTGATTGCATTTGATTGAGTAGAACCGGAGATAAGACCAAAAGTTGCGGTAACTAGCATTAATGCGAGTGTAGCCACGAGCGTCGGCTAGTTTTAAATATTTGTAAATACATTAATAACCTTATGCCACTGGTATACTTTCTTATGCAGGTACTTGTGCAGGGCTCGTCACTACAAAAATCGATATTCTAGAGGCTAGCAATGCGTGCGTTATTTGACTATTTTATTGTCAGAAATACAAAACCCAAAAACAAAATAATGTATTTGAATTATTTTCGAAGTGTCAAATAAGAAAAACAAATGAATGTCTTGCAAATACTAGAAGTCTGAAATAAGAAAAAGAAATGAATTTCTTGTAAACACTGACCTCTATACGAGCTTGTATTGTAGAGGTCAATACTTGTAAAAGATTGGGGGTGTTAAGTGTCAATATCGAAACGTGAGAGGCATAACTTTGCTTGATTTATTATCTAATAGTTAGAAATTGCAGTACCGTTTCATATTGGAATTTTACAGTAGTGCATTAAGAAAACGTGCCTCCTGGACATCATTTCCAGTATTTATTATGGTATAAATTTTATGTTATTTTTTATTCATGTTTTTTTTTACTTTTTTGTTTTGTTAACGTTGGGCTTTGTGTAGTTTCTTGCCGCATGCTTGGGTGCAACCCAACATTTTGCTGAGTTGTATTCTTTTGACACTCTCCGAAGGAAAATAGTTAATTATAATATTAATTGTGCATACTTACTTCATGTTAAGAGTGATAATATTTTTTTTTATTTCTTTCTTTCTTTCCGATTTGAAGAAACAAATTGAGTGCTGTAAGGAAAATAAGGTTATTGCGACCGGTCAATATAGCCCCTATAAGCCCAATGCTAGTCCAAGTTTCATTCGCTCTCTTGTCCACTAATCATATGCCCCTCCACCTAGACCTGTAATAAGCTGTAACTGTGGTCAAGTTGGGACGGCAAAAAAAAATTAAAATATATGTAGCCATTGCCTGGAAGCTAATCATAATGTATATCTTCTTGTGGTGGAACCACAATTCGCTATTCGCTATTCGCCTTTATTCACGTGCATAAATTGAAACTGGGAGGGCTTATTCATGTATATTTGCTTTATTCGCACGAATATTTGCCTTAGTCTTCTATGACGAATTGTGGAGGGTTTAGTCGTCTATAAGAATTTCCTCGAACACAATATAGGCGAATAGCGTAGTGTGGTTCCGCAGTTAAATAAACAACTCTTGGCTATGTAAAGCGTCGTTAAGAAAATTTTGCCGATTTTTGAACCAACCTAATTTGATTCTAGAGAAATATTTTAGAAAATACTACAAAAATATATTTTTCAAGAAAACCAAGTACCTACTTACTACGAACGACCGAGTTATGTACTCGTATAATTATAATTTTTGTTATCTACTTCAGTAATATTGGGTGAATAGAAAGCTTTCATAACCCGAAGCTATTGTGCTATCATCTTCAGCACTACATGAAAATATTTCATTAATAACAAACAAAAGAAAAACTAAACGAAAATAGAACATAAAAGGTGGCAATACCTTGCAATTCATGTGCTACAAGATGATGTAATTTTAAGCAGAGATAGCCCAGTTATTAAGGCGATGGACTCGAGATTTGGCTATTACTTTACCGATATGAACTTTTTAAGTTTCTGTACTTCGAAAGATAAAAAAAAACACATACAAGATCACTCTCTTGTCCGTCTGTCTATCCGTGTGTCACTACAATTTTTTTCAGGAACGGCTTGGACCTAGCAAGTTGAAATTTATACCAGATACTTTTTTTTGATGTAAAAAGAGAGAGAGTTCTAACTTAGCCATCAATAAAAAGATGCCATTTTTTATGGCGGTAGGTACCCTCGGCGCAAAAGTTCAACTCTCGCACTTAATCAAATTTCCTTAAAGAAAAGAACGGTGAGCTCAAAACGACAGTGAAAGACAGAAACTACACCGGAAGCATCATCAATGCGGCCTCGAATTATCTCGGTGAACAGGGTGAGAATAGATCGGAAACGAAAGCGGAACCACTAACACAAAATTACTTTCCGACATTTCAAAACCCACGGAGTCGCTATTCTAACTTTTATATTAACATATTAGCCACTCCACTTCTCTCAGGGTCGTCGTTATCCCAGGTCCATTGAGGCTTTATCTTAAAATAGAATATTCGCTGGCCACATCTTATCTGCTTCGGACTCATACAATATTTATGCGTGAAGAACACAGAATGTCGATTACTTGCCGGTTTACACAGATATATTCGAATCATGGATATGTCAACGTGAAAAATTGCTGTAGAATAAAGATAGTATGAGTTTGTTTGATATTTAAATCTGTAAAGGCTTAACTGATCTGACAGAAATTTATACTCATACATCTATCCAAGTAAATAAAATTGAAATATCGGTTTGTAATATTAAAATCACAGGTTTTAAACCAATGCATAATGAATAGGTATAACGATAAATAATATATAACAAAAAAAGTAATTTTTCAATTTTTTCTCTGTCTGTCGTTCTATATAACAGTTGATTGAGGAAATCTTGAGAACAGCTGGGTTGGAATATTCGCTGACAGAAAAACAATAAGAGTTCTGTGCAAAAAGAATTAAAAGCTCTTTAAATTCAAAACCCACGCGGGCAAAATAGTAGACATAGCTAGTTTCAACAGTAAAGTGTTTTACTGCTTTTTTTAATATCTTTTGAGTTAGAGAATCGAGGCCATTGATATATTATCAAATGAAAGCTTTTTTTTTCTTGAAAGTACCTAATTGGAATATTGACATGGAATTAGGTATGTTTGCGAAAAGTCTGGTAACGTAAGAAAATATATATTACAGGCAAAGTGATGGATTCGATTATTCCAGTAAAGACAAAATTGAGATGGATTATAGATTGCCAGAATGTTCTACAGGTATTACAGATGTTATTATAGTATTATTATTAAGTCTTTAAAAATTAAAGTAAAAAAAAAACATTACTGTCTAATCATTAATGCGTAATATTTCGCCAGAACTTACTAATTTAGTTGTTTAGCGTTTAACACATTACAATATAAATTTTTTTAAGTAGTTAAGATCAGAAATACAGTAACCATCGTGTTGTAATCCTGGCGGTATGTAGGGTAGTCAGAGCTCACTTGGCCCCTTTTCCCTCATCCTTTCCTAACCCGCCACTTCAGGGTCGGTAGCGCGAGAGTAACGCCACTAGTGTTGCATACCTGAATACGTCAGGTTGACCGCTTCCCATCAGGTGGGCCGTGTGCTTGCCTGCCATCTATGTGGTATAAAAAAAATATTTTTCATATTTCAAATAGGTACCTACTTCAAGAGGACAAATCAGAGTTAAAATCATAATACATACCTTATATTTTATACGTAATCACAAAAGTCTGAATACATTTTGATTAACGACACGCCATCCTTGCAGCTGAACACAGACCTTCCCCAGGGAGAGCATGTTATAATTAAAACTTGTTGCGGTATCTAGAGAACTACACCAGTAATCACCGTTAAACATACATATTTAAAGTTCAACATACGAACTTGAAACTTGTAGAGTGTTTAAAGCTATCTAAAATTTACATTGGCTCGTTGGGCCTCTTTAGAAACTAACATCTTGGTGGAATTTTAATGTAGATACTTAAAATTTATATTTAACGTGGTGAATGACACTATAAATGGTTAATACTTTGAGATTTAGCGAATATAATATTTGCATTTTAGTATATAGTAGTGACGTAAAAATGAGACAATATTGTTTTGATTTTATGATAATAACGCCAAAAAATGTGTTTCTTATTATAGTTATGAATCTGATCAGTGACTTTTACTAATATATAAATCATTAGTAAAATTTGCTAATGTCAGATTTAGCTGAAATTTTACTTGAACAATCTCTAAGATTCTGGTCATAAACTTGGCAATATTTATTATGTTAAGTTCAAGCTATTATTGGTGTGATGAAAGCAGGAGAAAAAGTTCCATACAAATGCACCAGATTATAATCACGCGCTATACGAAGGCAATGAGCAGTAAAATAAAAAGTTACTAGCTGTTACCGGGGCTGCGCCCGCGTGAATGTAATAATAAATTGGATTTTCTTTAACTCATTTTAATATATTTAGTAGTAAAAATATTACTTTCCTCAAAAACTAATTTTTAAAATCTGCAAATGATCATATTATATACTTATGTGCTGAAAATACGTATGACCTCTACATTGATTAGCAATGCACCGTGTTGTGGTATAATAATAGATTTTGAATTAACTCAGGCCATAAGCCTAAACTATGGTACACTTTTAGCACTTCCATTCTTTCTCACTCCGTATTTCTACTCAACAACTGACGATTCTTAAGTTAGAAAGAGACAGTACGATTATCACACAACACTTAAGTTTTAGGTGCTCTTTTGTAATCTTTATTGAGTGGCTGTAAATTGACTTTTGAAGGAGCCCTCACAACTTCGTAAGGAGGGATGTTACCTTCGCAATTTTCTTTTACATTAAACTGAAGCTATAATATTTTTGTTTGGAGTACTTAAATAAGCTTCTTCTTTTAGGTGATATTTATGTTCGAGGTCTTAGAATAAAAATCTTGCGTCGTAGCGTGGTATATTGAGATAGTATATTTTATAATGTTTGAGTATCAATGCGTATACGTATATATCAATGGTTTGAAATCGACATGGTTTATGCGACATCGAATGTTCGAAGGAAACATATCCCAAAATAACATTATAAACACTCTATTGAAAAGCGATTTTCTTATCATCTGTTCCTGTGGCTTACTTTTCTTTAGCTTTTTTTTTATTTAAGATAGGCTTACGTTTGACCACTATCTCATCTGATGGTAAGTGACGATGTGGTCTACGATAAATCACGCTTGCCTAGAAGGATCCTATTCACTCGTGGCTTGAATATTCCTAGATAAGCTTTCCGGAAACACTGACTCGGGTAGGGAATTCCACTCCTTAGCTGTACGCATTGTACGCATTTCCTTTCAAGCATTGAAAAGAGCTACAGAGCACAATAAGTTATTAATTTCAAAAAGCCTTTTAAAAATAAGATTTTTAGTAAGTGCATACAATGAAAAATCGAATGAGCCCAAACATGGGAGGTTTATCTTGCATAGTTCAGAAGTTCTTATGACTTTAAAAATTAATTTTAAAAGAATTTAAAAATTTGAACCCAGGTGACTGGTTAGACTCGATCACGTTCTTTATGCAAGTCTATAATAATGTACGAGGAGGTATTTCATAACTTGGAATAATCCATACCTAAGCTAAGATTTGCCTCTCAAATCTCACCTTTGTGATTTTAAATTCAAACCACCTGAAGGTAACCTTAAAATGGCGTCTTTTGCATGAAGACTACTATTATGAACTCTTTACATGCATTTGCACATCCCTGGGATTGTAGGAAAAGGGAAGCAAGTATGTTTCTAAGAATTCCTAGTATTTATGATACCGGCAACGAAAAAGATGTTGAAGCATTTGTTTTTTTAGATAGTATCTTTATTATATAAATTGTCTGCTAGCTGGCAACTAAAAAATTGCTTCAGTCATTTTACTTTGCTCTTAGTTATATAAATGCACTAACTGTTACCCACGTGAAATTTTATTGTCATTCCCACTTGCTATGGGAACCTATTTAAATTTAACCAGGGCTTAAAGTAGCCTATATGTTATATCGGACCATAATCTATCTCTGTACCAAATTTCAGCCAGACCAATTAGCCGTTAGAACGTTATTAAGAAAACAATATCCAAACATGTTCACAAACTTTCACATTTATAATATTAGTCGGATAATTTCTGACATAATATAAATTCAGAGTTATTAACACAACATTTAACAACCACTAAATGTAATATGGTTCAATAGATTCATGTTACAAAATCAACTTTTGTAATACAATAGTACTGAACATAATATAAGTAATTAAAATGGAATCCAATACCCAGGTTTATGCGTAGATAATTCAATATAAATGAGTCGAGAGCTCTACCACAGCATTGTAATTTGAACATTCCTGTAATCTGCTTTAATACCTATTAATAGATAATGCAGACAGAAAGGGTCAGCAGTTTATTGTCACGTATTGTTTTCGATATAAGCTGCCTTTTAATAGTCCTGAAATTATTAAGGTATCTGAGGTATACTCATATTTTTTGCCGCCATTTATTTTTTATTGGGATTAATTAAAAGGTAATGTTTATTCCATCTTGTGCACCCGAATGATATCACAATGACTGAAAAGAGTGGAATTTATTTTTATTTTATTTATTTATTTTATTTTTCTTTAATACGAAAACATACAGTTTTTTACAATTCTCATTTACGCTATATTTAATGTCTCTTTATTTCATTTTGCAGCTATTTCACCTAAGTAATGTTACTCTGTTGAAGTAATTGGACACGGAAGAAACCGATTTTTACCCTTAACTATAGTGGTGAAAAATACTCCCGCATCTATAGTCGTGGGTCCAGGGGACCCACAAGTTTTTAAATGGGTATATAAATGAAATTTTGGTATATACATCGAATATTTTTTATTTATCATCACAATTGAACATTAATAAGGGCTATCTTATTAAATATTTGTATTAGGAACATACTTTTTATATGCTTAAGTGCACCTTACAGAAATCAGTCGTACCTAGGAACAGTAGATCATAAAAAAATATACAAAAATATCGAAAGTATCAAAAAAGCAAAAAAAATTTGCTTTTCTTACACGTAAAAGTATAATAAATAATAACAAAAATAATTAAAAGCGTAGCTTTATTAGTAAAAATTTTGACAACAGTTAACCTTAAGTCAGCTGAAGGCATAAACTGCACACTGCATTTGCTCATGTCATACATACAGTACTTAGTGTTAGTGTATAAGTGTTTCGTATGGGTCCACTGGACCCATACGAAAGCGATTACTTACCTATGGAGTAGCCAGCGAAACGTGTCCGAATCATATCATGGGCTCCAGCCTATTTTAGGAAGGTATTGAGACGCGGCGGGTGCGGTATCACTCGTGTCGCGTTTTACAACACTTTAAAAAATTAACATGGGTCCATTGGACCCACGACTATAGTTAAGGGTTTATATTCAACTTTTCTTTTAATTCTACAAATTTTCTAATTAAGTATGGACAGAAGTAGATGATTGGCTGAAGTCTCTGCCTACCCTGAAAACAAAAAGCTAAAAATGTGTATGTTTTAAAAAACGGAATAACTTCACGTTGATTATTTTGACCTTGCGTTGTGTACAACTAATTAAATACACCTCAAGTACCTACCTACCAACTCCCAACTCCGTAAATTCATAACTTTTTGAAATATAATCTCTAGAGGACTAGAACATAAAATACGTTTTACTTTGCACGCCGCTAACGTGCCCGAATTATATAATTTGAAAATGTTACTCTGGATTTAAATAACACAGTTACTTACTCTTACCATACTAATATTATAAATGTGAAAGTTGTCTTTTTGGATAAATGACGTATGTTATACTTTCACGCAAAAACACTTGAATAGAGGTAATGTTAAAGTTTAGAATAGTACTTAACATAGGTCACTATTTACTGTGGTGCGTGTATACCCTGGCCAACGGCGATGGCTGTGCCTCGCATTTACAGTGGAGATGATGCCACCTGAAGCTAATTCCAGCCCAGTTCGGAGTGGCCCTGTAAAGGACTGCTTGGAGGCTCTCCACGTGTCCCTCTAACTAGCAGAGGGCAGAGTGGAGAGCAGGCTCCGAACGCAGGCTTGGGGATAACAGGACAGCCACTTGTTACCCTAGGGACCCTGTCGGTGCGACGGCAACGGCGTGATCCTCCGAGGATCTAAAGGGGTGGTAGGTCTTCTTAAAACCATAGATGGCCCAAGGTTAGCCCCGGTAATTGAGACCTGAGACTGTGCGATTTAAGTTGGTCCGTGTTTACCATAACTCCGTGTAATAGATCCGTGAGGAACATGCCGCAGGAACAGAAAAAAAAGTTACTATTTATCTCGATGTTCACAAATAGAGTTTCGAATATGGAATCAGAATTTCACGAGGACAGAACCGCGGGCATCAGTGAAAAGCATCATAAGTAAATTCTTAAAAGAAATCACAATATCTTTGGTAACATTTCCAATGATAAATAATAAATAATTTAAAGTCTTTTTTATAAATTACCTATGTAGATATTTAAAATACACGAAAAATACGTAACATGGCTATCTAATAAAAGAATAACAACCAATTACTGTATAAACATAACGGCGACAATTTCAACATAACGTTTGTTTCAAAAGATAATATCTTTGTGAAATTATACGACAGTGAGTTACGAGGAAAGCGGTTTAGACTTGACGACTTTCTAAATGAATTGCGCCGTAATAGCAATAGACCCTTCTTACAGTAACAGCGTCTCTATTCAAAGGATTCCTTTTTCAATTTTAAGGCTTTGTACAGATTTATTTGTGTATACAGACGTGATAAATGAATTCCCGTCTGTTTAAAATGTCTATTCCCAAAGGGGTAGGCAGATGCATATATTTTCTTACCCCCTTATGACGTAAAATATTTTAAGTAGGTGCATACAGCAATAAAATAAAATATTACCCTCGTTACAGAGACTTTACTTTTAGCTTATCATCAGGCTGGGTGAAGTCATGTTCACGTATTGAATATTAAAAAAAAATTGTATTAAACTTTGAGCATTAAATAGACCAAAAGATGATAGCACACGTCCATAGGCCGCGATAACAGCTTCCCAGTAGGTGGGCCGTGTACTTGTCTGCCACCTAAGTTGTATAAAAAAAAAGTGAAAGCGTAATGCCATGCTTCTTCTGGTGTCCGAGAACCATTTAACTGCCGTCGATAATCAGCGCTCTGACTATCTTTTTCCTTTTCATCATTAAGTAATTAGACTACCCAAGAGTCACCATACAAATTGTATGGTGACTCTACAACTTGTATGGTATGGTGGTAAACGCAGCGTTCCCAATTTAACGGATTTTCCGTCAGATCTAGCGGATTTGGGCTCGGCTTTGACGGAAACAAATGCCTTTTAATGGCTAGCGGATTTTTTAGCGGATTTTTGACGAAAAATACAACAGGCACAGTGGAATTTTGGAATGACATGTTGGCAACACTGTACAATAATGACCTGGAAATTTGTGTCATCACCTCTCAATCTATAAGATTCTATCCTATAAAAATTGCTTAACGATCAGAAATACTTATTTATGTTCTATATAGGACGAGTTATGTGAAAACAATTGTACGGGTGCGAATCGCAATAAAAATGTCATGTTCAGAACTTTATATTCGCCGAATATTATCTGAGAATTATGTCGGAATAATAAAATAACAGGCTGACCCATCACTATTTTATGGCGGCCTATAAAAACGAGGTGGTTATTGTTTAAAGATACTACAGACGTTTTATTAGTTTAGTAATAGTCAGCATGTGCGAATAGCAGTTTATGTTGTTCTTATGTCTATACAACTAAATAAAATTGCAGTATCTGCAATAATGCAAGTAGTGCAATATTAAAATATTTTAAATCAATGCATAATGAGTGTATTTACAGACGACAATTGTATATAACAAAAAAAAACAATTTTTTAAATCTGTGTCTGTCTGAAATAGGTAATTTTTGGAATGGTTGTGCCGATTTGGATTTCTTTCAATAGCAGATATGTATATTGTTTTTATGCAATATTACAAGGCGTAACGTTGGCTACTTTAATTTTGAATGGTAATATTAACCATAGATGTTATAACTATTCCCAAAATAACTACTGGCCCAAACACAGTATGTCTTATGATCATAAAACATATTACTGTGTTTATCAGCCAATTCTCGTTGTAAAAATATGTCCAAAATTCAGTCTCAGTCTAGTCTTGATCTCATGTCAATCTCATTTCGATCTCATGTCGATCTCCCAAATATTAAATAAGATATTCTTTTGGTTACAAGAATAACTTTTTAAATAAATAAATAAATAAATATTCTACGACATTCTACACAGCGCACCCTAGACCCAAAGTAAGCTTAGTTTAACTAGCTTGTGTTATGGGTTCCAGAATGCTGATAAACATACTTAAATACTTTTTTTTTTTGTAAATACATACCTTGATACGGGGCCCTACGGGTCAAGAATAAAAGACTTAATTCCGTAGGTCCGGTTTATTATATTATACACAATTTAAGTCGAGTGTCGGTTGGGCACAAGTACACGCCACTATTAACGGAAGGCTGAGCAATCCACTCAACTTGGGGTCCGGGCTGGTCCCGTGCGAGGTTGATGTGGTCTTCCAACAGAAGCTCCGCCAGGCGTCTCGGCCGCTAGTCCGATCCGGTAATAAGCTGGTCCGGTATGTAAGCCGGTACGAAGTTCAGCCGGTACTAAGTTGAGCCGGTACGAAGTTGAGCCGGTACAAAGTTGAGCCGGTACGAAGTTGAGCCGGTACGAAGTTGAGCCGGTACGAAGTTCTGGGGAGACAATCACACAGTTAGGCACTGGTGCGTGAACCCAATGCAACAGCGCCGGGCCCCGAGCTATAATTTTATACATGGGCCCTAAGGTCGGCGGCGCTGTACAATGGTAGGTACACATAACAAACACAATCACATGGAAACAAAAGGGTTGCGCAGGTCAGCCGGCACCCGATAAACAATTAGTTTTTTTAAATTTTTATCAACATTCTAGAACCCATACACAAGCTAGTTAACTATGTTTACTTTGGTTCTAGAAGGCGCTGAGTAGAATGTCGTAGAATATTTATATTTGTATTTAATTATATTATTTCGAATCCGTAATCCCGTTAACCACGGTTCCGATCAACCATAAACAAATGATTTGGAACTAATCCAGTTCCAACATTAATATTTTCTGAACCGTGGATTTAAAACGATATTAAAATTCGAACATGTAATATTTTTACCAAATGTGGGTATCCGTAAAATTTTATCCAGATCTAAATTTTATCTATCTTAGGATACGAACAATCAGCTTTGCAACTAATTAAATAGTTCGTAAGCATTTACTATATTCGGCTGTCTGTCGACATGTATACGGGCGACATATAGTTTGGAAACACCTCATACAATAACTGTCTTACGACCCGACCTTCTAGTGATTTCTATCTTAATAACAATTTAGTGAACCCGACTAAAACCGCACTTAATTTAATTACATTTATAAAAACGAAGACTACAAGTACTACTAGGTAACTACCGAACTCACGACCGAAGGTAGGCAGGTACCAACTAATGAGTTATCATCACGCTTAGCTCCTAGGGTTAAGCAGAAATGTCACACGCGACTGACGATGTTATGTTCTCAGATTCTGATTATAATCTTCGCGCCTATCGTTGAACACTCGCGCACTATTTATTAAGGACACCAGACTTACCCCTATTATTGGGAACAACAGCTTATGTTTATAGCTTCCGAACTTCACGGCTATAATCGCTATTCTGCGGACTTAGGTTTATTCAGTAGTACCTAGGTTCTAACTAACACTGAGTACAGTATTGTTACCAGTTGTTTCGCTGCGAGGTGAGGCGATCGAATGAAGTCAGAGGTCCAAGCCCCGTCCCTCGCGCACCTCCCGCGCGCCTCAGTTAGTGAGGGCGATCGCGATCGCGGCACGCGCTGATTGGTTCTAATTCCATACGACTCATTTAATGCGTTTTCGGCGTGTTCCATTACCTTATTTGGTGATTTTTGGTTCAGCTCGCTAGTGTTGTGACGCGTGTTGCAATCCCGCGAGCTCAGCTGATTTTAATTTGTAATCCCGGAACCAGTGTTACGTAACAACCTATTATACATAGAAACACCCAGATCAATGCAAATAGACATATTCATGCATACAAATATTTGCACTGAGCGGGAATCGAACCCGCGCCCCCTGCGTAGCAGTCGCATCCACTACCGCTACACCACAGAGGCCGTCAAGTCAAGGCAGTCAAGTTTTGACATTTGGCAGATCGACATGGGATCGAGACTAGATTGAAATCGAATTTTGAACAAATTTTTCACGTGTTTGTGACAGATCGCGAGTCACGACACAGGATCAGTGTCTATCGTCGATGGGGCCACGGTTAGTTATTTACATAACAAGATTTCAATTGAGTTACACTAGTTTCATTACACGGTTTCATTTGATTAAAGTTTCGAACAACTTTCAGACTAAACCAAATCATAGTTTCGGGTATATTAAACTATTGCGTCAAATTTAAGCTGAAGTTTCTTTATTATATAGTGTTCAACTGTGATTTAGGTATGACAGGCCGGTTGGAGACTACGCAACTTGTAATGAATATGCTTTTGATCAAGTTGAGGCTATTAATAAAATTAATAATAATAAGTCTTGTTATTATAGGATGGGATGAATCTATATTCCATATATTTTTATATTACTTAGATTGCCGATCGTAAGGCGATGGTAGCTGAATGGATAAGGATGTGGCCTCTTCTCAGAGGTATCGCGTTCGAATCCGGCCGGACACACATGATCCACCATCTGTTAACGATTAAGAAAAAACATCGTGAGGAAACCCACATGTCCTAGAAGAAATCCTAAGGACATGGCCAATCCACCAACCCGCATTAGGGCAGCGTGCGTGGATTAAGGTCTAAACCTTCTCTCTAAGCTTTCTCGTTAGAGGAGTGGAGACCCGTGCCCAACAGTAGGACGTTAATGAGTTGCTATCATAGGTAGCCGGCAAGCACACGGACCACCTGATGGGAAGCGATCACTGTACCGATGGGCGTGTGTAACATCAAGGGCCTATCCTAACATAGGTATATATGTGGTGCCCCACTTCGTTATTCGCTATTCGTTATTCGCCTTTATTCACGTGTATACAACGAAGTGCGGAGGGCCTATTATATATATTATATAAGCAAATATACACGATATTTGCTTAATAGATTACTACACTTTCCATCATTACAATAAAATAAAATAGTTCTACTTTTAAAGCACAACAAATTAATCATAATTTGGTAACACTTGTATTTGTGTGATACCTTCTGGAATAAATTAATAGAACTAAACGTTTTCAATTTCACAACAGTTACGATTTAATTAATGCTGGCATTCGCTTTTAGCCTTTATTTTCGCATTTCTAATTAGCGAACTAAAACCAGCAAAACCAGCAGTAAAATGTAGACTTTTTACCCCTATTATGGCAACCGAGCCTGCCAAATTACTAAAATTACAAATGAAAACTCGTTAAAGTTCTATTACGTAGTTTTTATTTAATTATCAGTTAGTCTTTACGAGAGGTATTCGTAGTAAATGTAATTAAGTAAACTCTCATCGGACTACTCATTAAGTACCTACCTTTTAAAAGTGTATTTATAGGGTTGGTTAAGACTAGATTCGTTATACGTCAACGTGATCTGTCACGGTTTTTGGGTTTTATAAGGTCCTTCGTCGTATAAAAATACTTTAGACATTCCTTGGTACAATTAATTTATTTTATTGAGAACTTCACTTATTTTTACCCACCAGTGTCATTACATTGCGACATTAGTGAGTGTAGGTACAATGCCCTACCAATAACTTTAGGAAAACACCTAGCCCTTCCCCCTTCCCTTAAGGGTAGGCAGCGCGTGTATGACACCCTTAGTGTTGCACACGTCCATAGGCCACAGTGACCGCTTCCCATCAGGTGGGCCTTGTGCTTGTCTGCCACCTACGTGGTATAAAAAAACCTTTGGGCTAAACCAACGTCGCCCGTTAGTTAGTGCACCTAATCTACATTACCAACGCAATGTGAACCTACTAAGATTAGGTGTAGGTACAAGAAATTTTACTAAGCTAGACGGGTTAACGGGAATACTACTAGCTTCGGTTACTAGCAGGTACTCCATCAAAATATAGTAAATTATTAACTGTTGCTGCGATTTCACCCGCGTAGTATTTTGATCCCGTTCCCAACACCCATAGGAAACTATTTTAGGGATAAAAAGTAGCCTACGTATTATTTCAAACTATAAGATAACCCTGTACCGAATTTCAGCCAAATCCGAGCAGCGAGCGGGTTGAACATCCAAACATCTTCACAAACTTTCGCATTTATAATATTAGCAGGAAGTAGGATACGATTAGTAGGAAGTAGGATTAAGCTAGTTATAGTATCTAGATATATAGTATCTACATGATTTATCAACTTTAATTTTGAAGAATTATTTTCATATAAAAAAAGACTCTTAATAAATGACACGGTAGCCAAAATTCCTAGCTAAGTAAAAATATAATCACCTACCCAACCTTATAAGGCTGACTTAAGAGACAGAAATTATTAAAATTTCATTATCCAAAATGTAAGAGAGAGATTCTTTGAATAATTGAGGGGGGACGCGCAGATGGTACCGCCTATTTAGGGAAATACAACCAGTATCACTTTGCTTATTACGTTTTGGGCATCAAAAATATTCGGTTTTTAAAAGTATTTTAAAATTAGAATTTTTTAGGCGCTTATTTGTTTAAATATTTTGTTAGACACGAGCTTCGGAATTCGTACTTTGTGTTTGAATTTACGCAGAATATTTCTGACCTGTATTCCCTAAACGAAATAGGAAAAAGACAGGCGGAAAATACGAGTATTACCGTGGCGTAAATAGCCGCCAGGGAGGTACCTAACTAGGTCTTAGATAAATTATTTAGCAAGCTGAATAGCACTTTTTACAGCTAAACGGTAGTGTTCACAGTTTTTTAATAAAACGTCTCAGTACGTATATTCATTGTGGTTTGAAGGTACTTATATTTTAATTCAAAGAGTAGGCCCTAGTGTCTGAAATTACGAGTTTAGTAATATAGAAATCAACGCTAGTATTCCCGTTATTTTCTTGTGTTAGAAGTGGATTCATGTCGGAAATGTTAGCAACGATTCGAATCCGGATCTCTTGATTTTAGGTCTACAAGGATTTGCGTAATTATGTTCTTTAAAGAACTACTAACAGTAGGAGGATACAATATGGTGTTCTTCAAGAAGGACATTAGAAGGTTTTTACAGGGTCGGCAGCGCAAGTGTGACGCCCTTGGTGTTGCATACGTCCATAGGCCACGGTGACCGCTTCCCATCAGGTGGGTCGTGTGCTTGTCTACCGCCCAAGTGATGTAAAGAAAAATAATTATATCATAATAATGTTTTTTTATAATAGGTGGCAGCCAAGCACACGGCCCACCTGATGGGAAGCGGTCACCGTGGCCTAAGAACGTGTGCAACACTAAGGGTGTCACATACGCGCTGCCTACCCTGAAGCTTTTCATGTTTCAAGTTTTATGATAAATAATTATTTTTGAACCGTGGTTGTAATAATATGAAAAAAAAAAGCTTACGATTTTCAACCACGCATGGTGCGTTGTATCTAAATAGTAACATCTCAGTAGAGAAACCTCAACATTACATAACTACGTAACCGAGCGCTCTACCGTACAAATTTGGTGGAAGACCCTTAAATTAAGTGTATACCAAGGGCGAAGTTTGCAGCTGACACGATTGAAGGGTTGATGTTCGACCACCGTGAAACAACGGTTACAGCCTTTCATCATTAGGAGACGGTCGATGTACGCAGCGGAATAGAGACTGCGTCAATATGTGTGTGGGCGTACATTATCCTCTAGTTGTACAGATTCTAACTAAAATGTACCACTCACTGACCTGAATAAGTACTCTGGACTGGCGATCAGTCCCAATAAAGTGTGCCTAGTTGAAAATCGCCATTTTGGCGCTGACAGCAGCCGTGAGTGTACTTGGAACTAATAATAATGATGGACAACAACTGTCTTGGTATCGATGAAACTTTTTCAAATGTCACTGTTTCGACTACCTACTTCAATTTGAAGTGTTTATTAATGATAAATACCATTTTAATATGTTCATAAAATTATTTATAGTACATATACCAAGCCTTTTGTTTTTAAAAGTATACCTACGAATTTTGGCATTGGATAGAAAATTATCGATATACATTTTGACATCCCTATTTACAACGGCCATTTGCAAACTAATTAGTTCTCAGTACACTCGTCTGTCAAACGCGGCGCTTCAAATCGGCACAAAAAATATCTGTCATTTGCTATGGCATAGCCAGTCTAGCGATTTATTATTTCAGGTCAGTGGTACCACTGTATTCCATAATTCCGTGGCAAGTTTAAGAACAGTAATAGCAGCTGTACACGGTTCAATACGCTTCCCATCAAATGGGTCGTGTGCTTGTCTGCCACCTAAGTGGTATAAAAAAAAGATTCCTATTATTCGATAAGTACTCATTAATTCTAAGTTACTTATTATAGTCTGAAATAACACATAAACTATGTTTTACTCTTGGAATAGGTCCCATTGATTGCGGGAACGTATTTCCACAAGGGTAGAGAGGCCGGGGTGGGAGTGGAGAGAGGGCTGCTCCGAGGCTCTCGTGCCCTTTGACTAGCAGAGGGTACAGTGGGGAGCGAGCGGGGGCGAGCTGATTATCTGCGCGCCGACGGTTGGGTGACAGGACGGCCGCCTGTTACCCTACACCCCACCGTCGGGGAAGTGGCGCGATGAACGCCCCCTCCCCCCTTTCGGGGGGTCGAAGGGGCCATCTTGCAACCGTAGATGGCCCGGGGTCAACGGGGTGTGAGGAATATGCCTATTGGGTAACCTTACACCCCGGTCATTAAGACCCGAGTTGGCGTGGCGTTATAAGTTATAATTATAATTTTATATTTATGGTCACCTCTAGTTTGATTGACAAGATGACAAACAACAAAAGACCGAGGCTACCTCGGCGGCTATAAATAGTAACACATCAGAGGTGTTACTTGCCCAATCATCTCCCAAAGGATCTTTGGAACCCTACTCACTGCTAAAGCAACACTACATCCTTTCTAAGTGCTACTTAACTACGGTTTTCTGTGGAGTGCCGGACGGCTCTAAATTTAAATGGGAAATAAAGATAGGATGTTATCCTTATTTTTCGTAAGTCTAATAATAATTTTAAAAATGTAAAAAAATATATTCTACGACATTCTCACAGCGCTCTCTAGACCCAAAGTAAGCATAGTTTAAAATAGCTTGTGTTATGTGTTCTTGAATGCGGATAAACATACTTATTTTACTTTTTTTGTAAATACATACATATTTTACATAGAAACGCCCAGACCAATGCAACTAGACATATTCATGCATACAAATATTTGCACTGAGCGGAAATTGAACCCGCACCCCTTATCGTAGCAGTCGCATGCACTACCCTACGCCACAAAGGCCGTCAAATTGAGTGATTCAATTTAATTTTTTGAAACAGGGTAAAGGGTGTCCACGACAGTTCAAGTGGTATACTAATCCAGTTCCCGTAAAATACAGGAATCAGGATAAAAAAAATCGCCCGTGGACGTCCATACGAACTATCATTCCCTATTTGAACCCCCCTTTTCCGTGATTCCGTGCGGCAATCCTCACGGATACCCACCCCGCGGTTAGCGGGGCAGGTTATGTCGAACTCTCTTACCGACTAAAACCGCACGCCGTCTAGAGTCTTCTGACGCCGCAGGGTGTAAGGTGGCCCAAAGAGCATTTCTCTCGTACCCCGGCCCTATTTGAACCCTCCTAAGCCTTATTTTTGCACCAAAAGGCAGCTTATTTTTTTTTCTCAGGCCCTAGTCTATCTATAGCCATAATACATATTTGCATTTCCACAATTTGACTCTCTCGTTTCTCGCTCAGTTTTCCCAGAAATCTCGTGAACCCGTGAATATATTTTTACAGACGCAATCAAAACAATATCCACACTCTATTACGCGTTCTATAAATCACTACGAATATAGGTTGTTTACTCGTATCATTGAAAAGCCTATCGAATCAGATATGGGCAATCAGTTTGCTCCGCAAATATAAGTCCGAAGGCTTGACGGGGAAAAATATGTATAATTCGGCAATTGTATCCCCAGTCACGTAGCCGGCGTTAATTCCACTGGTATCGTAGCACTGATAAGAGGAAAATTGTTAAATTTCGTTTTTTTTCTTTACTAACAAAAGAGGCCCACTTGGAAGGAAATTAAGGTAAATTCGGTTGTTTAGTAAATACACATTTTAAAGGCGTTAGGTGAAAGATTTATTGTACTGATACTAAGAATTCGATAAAAGAGATCTTAGAAGAATAAAACAAAGGACAGATAATCAAATATGCATAAGTAGGTAACTAATATGGAAAACACAATTGCTTTTAAAGGGATGACGCATTATATTTCATTAGTAACTACTACAATACCTATCAATTACAAAGTCTAAGTCTAGCAAAATACCTTACTTACACTTTTTTTAAATTTCGTTGAAATCCCGTTATTATAATTGGATGTTGAAAACTTTGTTACAAGCAAGTGAGATCGAGATGAGATCGGAACTGAATTTTAAATATAATTTGTTACGAGAATTAACCCTCTACTGTGAGGTCATTCAAATCATGCTACATGGTTGAGCAGAAACAGAGTTATGACCAAAACACGATAATCGACAGTAGCGCGAGTGGTACCGCGGGACATTATCTAGTTTTCAATATCTTCATTCCACCATAATAGCGTCACATACAGCACACAGCTTCCATACCTACTATGTAAACAAAACAACGACATGTCTCTATTCTGGTGTTTTTAGCTGTGAATGAAAGCGAGTTGTTTTTTAACCCGGCGCTGCTCGCTATGGGTGAAATTTACCCAGCGGTATAAATTTTTGTCTATATTTTTTGATGAGCCAGTCACAGCACGCTGTGCTTGTAGGTAGCTTCAAGTTGTGCGTTTGACTCGCAGCTCGCGGCTCGACAGCATGTTTGCGCGACGTGCTTTCATATGGTGGATGTGTAAAGTGAATATGGGTATTTTTCACCCGTAGCGATTAATGGTGATACACATTTTTAGGCAATTCATACTATATTTTTTTGTAATTTGACCCTATTATGGCGTACCGTGGAGTTGCTGACGAAGAAATCCAACAGTATATATGGAACAAAGTGATAGTAGTTGCTCTAAAATTGAAGGTATTGAAGAGATCAGCGAACAAAATACGGACTCAGAACATGAACCTTTTCACGAACTTCCACCGGAAGCTGCAGAATTTTGAGAAGATGCAATTTATAGACCGGTACTTCATGATAGTAATAAGGATGGAAAGCCGACAAATAATGAACCCGTAAATGATACCATGTCAATGATATCAAGAAAAAGGTGTGCCATGTCATGATGCCAAGTTTGTTCACCCAAAAAGGATAGAAAAACAAATTCATGCTGTCCAAGCTGCTAGAAAATGTTATGCAGAGAGGAGAGGATTCATTGTCTGTATGCTCTGAATGCATAACAATAACAATACAAATAACAATAACATACAGAAAATTAAATAATTATTATAAAAAAACTATGCATCCTAAAACTATCAGTACTGATTATTACTTTTTTTTTGTAATTTTATTTTGTTATTTCTAAAGGTGATTTTGAGAAGTAAAATATAATAAATCTTGGTAGTTTATGTTCACAAGTGAAAACTAGAACTATTATCATTAAAAAATACATTTAGATTAAAATATTTTAATAATAAATATATATTTTTTAAGTTTGTAGTTTAGTGGTCATAAAAATTTTACTTTTTCCCATAACATTGTAGCTTTTATCTGAAAGTTTAATAAATACAGTTACCGATGATTACTTACTTTTATTTAATATTTAACTAAACATAATTTAAGTATAAACACATTAAAAATATTTATAATACATAACAAACACTAGGTACACGATTAAAGATATGGGTATTTTTCACCCGTAGCGAGCAAAAGTGTTGCTTTTAGTAGCGCGATGAACGCCGAGTTAATACTGGATGCCACGTAATTTGAAACCATTGAAATTTTTAGTTTTTTTTTTTGGGTCAGTCGCTTCACGCACACCTCTTGATTAAAAACAACGCTTGGTAAAGAGGTGCTGTGTACAGTGACTGCAGTGACTTTTGCTTTTTTTTTCGTGCAGAAATCCTCATGGATACCCATACCGCGGCCAGCGGGGCAGGTTATTTCGGACTCTTACCGACTAAAAGCGCACGCCGGCGGTCTAGGGTCTTCTGACGCCAGGGTGTAAGGTGGCCATAGAGCATTTCCCTCGCACCCCGGCTTGACCTGGGCCATCTCGAGATGGCCCCCTCGGGGTTGGGAGCCATGGTGTTCCCGTCATGTCCCTGAAATAGGGGGGGGGGGGGGGTGACAGACGAATTATAATACCACTACTAAAAGTGAATAAAAAATGAAGAACACGCTAATAAATAAATTCAACACACTTTTTATTTTTGGCATTCTTTGGTGTTCGCGTTGGATGTAAAAAGTATAGTAGGTACTAACTAGTGATCATCATCATTCTCTGAACCTTTTTCGGGGTCGGCTTTCCAGTCTAACTGTGATGTGGCTGAACTTCGATATTTTCCGTGGAGCGACTGCCATCTGACCTCCACAACCAATGGTCATTTGACCAATGGCGATATCGAAGTTCCAAGTTAGACTGGTTGGACTTTTGTGGGCTCCAACTACCCGTAAGACTGCCATAGATGTTTGTATGGCAACCGGGACCGACGGCTTAACGTGCTCTCCGAGGCACTAATAAACCAGTGATATTATTTTTAATTAAGAAGGTAACCTTCTAGAATAGTCTTGCTTTTATTCTCGTCTATAACATCTATGTAAACACCAATTTCTAATTTCTACGTCTAGAACACTTCAAACAGTTCTAGCAACTCAAATTCTGAAATAGTAAAGATAGATTGGCAAATAACTTGAAAATGTTAGCGGCATTACTTGGCCGCCTGAAATATCACAAGCGGCGTAATGACTCAATGTAATGTTGCCAGACCAAGTTAGTGCTTGAAAACCACGACGAATTTAATTAGAAAGGTGAAATATTAGGAACGGAATACGAACATCAAATTCAACATTAATTTCCTCAGTGCCATGAATGTCGGCAATTGAGCTTCTGTAGATGTCTTTGCTCTCCCTAATTGTGCCTGTATTAATATTACTGTCAGTGTCTACCTTTGATTGTAGGAAAGTAGAAATAGGAATGTATAAATACCTACTAAACCTCACTTTGCTATTCGCTATTGGTCTATATTGTAATCGAAGAAATTCTTATAGACGATTAAACTCCCACAATTTCGTCATAAGAGCGACTGAGGTGAATATTCGTGCGAATAAAGTAAATACATACGAATAGGCCCTGCCCACTTGGTTGTATACACGTGAATAAAGGCGAATAGCGAATGACGATGTGGGGCGCCACCATTACAGATCAAAGCAATAAAACAACTAAAGATGATCCCAGTCAGTGATGATGCGGAGGAATTTTATGACACCATGTAAATATTTAGGTTTAGTTATTAATTTAATTTATTTTTTTATATAAACATTGTTAATGTTAATAAATAAAATATTATTAAGTGTTTAATAAAAATTAACATTAAGTAACACAACAAAATTTATACCTACGTCCATCGCTAGTCGCGATCGAATTGAAAACGACTGAACGGGTTTTGATGCAGTTTTTTTATTAGAAAGGTCTTGGTTAAACTTAAAATCTTACGTATATTTGATAACAATCAACTGAGTAGAACTGGAGAAGTGGTCAAAAAGCGCGAAAACCGACGTCCATGCGGACGGAGCCATGGGCATAAGTTAATATTTAAAAACTTGATATTTTTTTTTTATTCATGATAGGCTTACGTTTGATCTCAATCTCACCTGATGGTAAGTGGTGGTCTACGATGAATCACGCTTGCCTAGAAGGAACCTATTCACTTGTGACTTGAAAACTCCCAGGTTATAGCTTTCCGGAAACACAGACTCAGGCAAGGAATTCCACTCCTTAGCTGTACGCACGATGAACGTGTCAGCAAAGCGCTTTGTGCGTATGAGTGGAATATCGACCATATAGCGGTGGCGTGACGCTGTTCGTCTGGTCGTTCGTTGATGGAAAGGACTTGGAGGTATCAGGTTGTGCAATTCCAGAGCGCACTCCCCGAAATGTATCCGATAGAACACCGAGAGACCTGCAACTTTGCGTCGATGGGCAAGGCTTTGAAGTCTTTTCTCGACTAGTGCATCGTTGTTGATGAGCTTCTTGGCTCGTCTCTCGATCGTCTCCAGCGCGTCAAGTTGGTATTTAGCTGAGCCATCACACAGATACGAGCATTACTCCATACTCCACATAATCATAATACTCCACATAAGCTATTTAAACAATTACTTTGAAGATATCACATTGCATTTTTTACGACATAATCTAAATAGTATGAAATCCATCAGTTGTACCCAGTACGAAATTGGGTAAATTGAATCTTAGGCCAATGTGATTACGACATCCAAATGTACTGAATGCCTCAATTCAAATTTCTGTTGCGAATAAGTTCTGAATTGAATGGAGATTTGCCGAGAAACGATTGGCGGGGATTTTATTTTAATGAGATGGATGTAAATAGAATAAATTTAGAGAAAATATATAAAAATAGGTACCACTGCGGTAGCGAATGATACTAGGTACTTTAAAGACAGAGTGCGGGCAGGAACCTCCACGTGGTGCACCTGGGCAACGGAGGCGAGCAGTGCCTCCCACTCACCACGGGAGACGCCAATTCAATCCGGCCGGGGTGGGAGTGGCCCTCTAGGGTGCGAGGGATATGCTCATTGGGTAACTTTACACCCCGGTAATTAAGGCCCGAGACGGCGTGCGGTTTTAGTCGGTTCGATCCCGACATAACCACCCCCGATGGCCGACCGGGGTGGTATCCATGGGGATTTCCGAGCAATTCAAAAAGGTACTTTATAGAAAAATTTTAATTCACTTATGATTCGATTAATTTATATAAATTCACTTTAATTACACATGTTAAGTACGAATGGTTCACTATCACAGAAACCACAGTATTACTTACAACTCAAACTTAAAAATGAATGATAACAAGCAAACATACAGTAAGTAACATTATTCCTATGAACTTACGAGATTCATGATATTCCAAATTTACATACATGCATGCCACCACAAGCTTACTGTATATTCAAATTGCGGGTTGAATTTGATTTAGACGAATCCCGTACACTTAGTTTCCTCCACTCGAGGGATCCAATATGTTTAGCGCAAGAGCTAATTGGTTCCGTATCTGTTTTTGTACGCGTATTTGCATTTAGTTGCTTCGTTAGTTTTCTGAGATAGGTTTTTGGGGTTGATTAAACTCTAGTTTGTATTTGATTAAGTCATACGGCCTGCTTAACGGTGAGCAGTTGGGTTAGGCGTTTCTTCACAAGCCTTATACATTCAGTAAGAACACTTAAAACTACCAAAACTACATAAAAGTTCCCTATTGCGTGGTTTTGGTTGTTTTAAATGTTTCAACACTTTTTACTACTAAAGTATCAAACAAACTCACAATTGAAGATTTAAATTATTAACTTTTCTTTGGGTTGTTTTAAGGCTACGGAGCTAAGGAGTGGAATTCCCTGCCCGAGTCTGTGTTTCCGGAAAGCTATAACCTGGGAATATTCAAGTCACGAGTGAATAGGATCCTATAGGCAAGCGTGATTCATTGTAGACCACATCGTCACTTACCACCAGGTGAGATAGTGGTCAAACGTAAGCCTATCTTGAATAAAAAAAAGGGCCCACCAAAATTGTAAGTGATCTTCGCCACGCCACCGCGCCGCGCCGGTGGGATCCGTTATAGTGGCAGGTGGTTGTCTTGTCACCCCTAAGCTAGCACCCTGTGCCCTCTGTGAGAGTGAGGTGCATGTAGAGTGCCTCTGAGCAGCCCTCTACAGGACCACTTCTCAGCTGGAGTTGACCACAGGCGGCAGCGTAATCTCAGATAGCTCCAGTTGATCCAAGAATTCTCACTAAATGAGTTTCGTCAGTTTTCCAATTAAATTACTCGAGCGAGAATATTATTTGTATTTGCAATTATGAATATCTCAATTAATAAGGCAACTATGACTCAATATTCCGCTCATAATACCAATTTTATGTAAATATGCGTATAGCTTATACAATAAAATAAATATAATATAATAATCATTTTGCTTTATAATCATATACGTTTGATTGAGAAAAAAATGACATGCCCATTAGGATAAAAATGTTTGTGAACAAAACAAAGCTTTTGTAGGCTCTGCTTTTAGAATTGTACTTTTTATTTATAATTAGCTTCTCTTTGACAATATCTATACGAAATTACAAAGACATCACAGTATTATTCTCTGTTTTGTTATTGTAGGTATATGCTATCCTAAAAGTATAAAAAATATTATGTACAAAGGGTACAATCCACTTTTACTGTTTACCAAAATACAGGTTTAGGCCTAATTTAGGAGAGAGTAGCAAAATAAAATTGTTAAAAAAAATTCAACACAGTAAAGTTTTTAAAAACATTTGTTGTAAACATATTGAGCCAAATAAACACTCGTAGATATTCATTATCAAAAGTATTCTGTCAATTTTTTTATGATGCCCACCTGATGAGAAGCAGTCACCGTGGCCTATAGACGTGTGCAACATCATGCAACAAAATATTTATTTTGGAAAAAATACGTCTTAAACGTGGCGAGACTACCTCTGTTGCGTGATGGCAGTGCGTTCGACTGTTGCGTCTGAGGTTCGTTTCACGCTCAATGCAAATATTTGAATGTATGTATATACGTGTTTGCATAGGTCTAAATGTATGTATGATATGTATGTGTTTCCAAAAAAAAATCTAAGTATGTTTATCCGCATTCTAGAAACCGTATAAAGCTAGTAAAACTTGGCTTGGTTTTGGTCTCCACAGCGCGTATAGAAAGTCCTATATCTTGTATTCATTTCAACCAATCAATTAGCCTATTCCAGACCCTTTTCAATACTTGTAACAAATTTCCTCAAATACAATTTAAATTCAATTCAAATCAGTCAAATAGAAATAGTTCAAGTGAAAGTTAGAACGAAATGTAAAAGTAATTTGGCTTCACCCCTAGGACGCCTTTAAAAGAACAACCGCAAATCTAATTAAAAGTGGAAAAAACTTAAACATGGCGAGCAGCCAGAACACTTATTGGCTAACTCAGTTGCAATGCTAATTCTGGATGGAGGACATTGTCCTTAAGTAGTCGTTACAGTTGTAACTAGACAGAGCTGATGCATAGTGTTCAAGAGTTATAAGTAGACAATGATTAACAGTATACTGTTTTAAATTGTAAATTAACTTTGTATGTACCTATATTGAAGAAGATATTTTAAAAATCCTTGGGTAATAAATGAATGATTCTGAACACAATTTTGTTTTTGATATCTTTGTCATATTTTTTTTATATAGGACACGTCAAAATGACTTTACCTCGCCTGATGGTAAGCTAAAGACAAAGTCTCAGGACTGGGGTCACCACCACATACATCGGTAAGGCTACAGTGGCGTCTCTCAGCTTGACCTTTTTTCTATTATTCTTCTTTTCTTTCTTATTTTGATCTTTGATTGAAGCGATTTCCAAATTTAATTAAATTGCTTTGTTACTTTCAATATTTCAACCAAAATGGTGTAAACTGTAGCCTGAACTGCAAATGCATTTGTTTAATCATTTAAAATTGAACAGTGATTCGATTTCAATTACATTAAATCGTTAACCGAACTAATGAATTGACCACTTCGATTGTACAGTAAAATTCCGTTTATTATGACCACGTTTATCCGTGACCAACCGCTTAATATGACGTGTAGTCACGACGTTTGGTTTTCATATAAAATTCTTTTTTCAAAAAGTCGGGTATTGTACCCAACTGTTTAATAAAGAATTTACTTAATGAATTCGCTCATTGTCACATACCTACCACTTTTGATGACTTATTTTTATTATATGCTTTCACTACCCTTTTGTCTGTGACGACATTACTTGGTTTTGTATAGTTAGATAAAATATTTACTAATTCGATTTTCACATATTATAATTATAACACTTGTTTATGAGACTGTACTGAGCCGATTTAATAAAATGATAGTGTCCGTAACGTCTTCGAAAAAATAAATAAATTTGGAAGTACACTTAGGGACACAGTGTCCGTAGAATTTGTGTCCGAAACGTCTTCGAATCAGTTTAACAAATTCTTAACGAAAATAAGAAGTTGTTAAATTAATATTTTCTAAGATAAGCTTTTTATGACATCCGCTTAGTACAAAGTGCTTGTCATTTCCCTTTGATGTCATTATAAGCGGTTTGTAGTATTATATTATTATTATTATAGTATATACATAATCACAAAGTTGAACTTCGAATTTTAAATCTCAGTGTTACTTTATTCTGAACTATATTAACAGGAACTATAATATTATTACTACTGCCCGCGTCTCTGCCCACGTCGAATTTTTATCTCGATCTTATAACCCATGGGAGCTTAAACCAGGGATAAAAAGAACCCAATATTTTTTTCAAACTACAATCTATATCTTTATAAAATTACTGTCAGATCCGTGTAGCCGTTAATATTATAATATTTTCACTTTATACCAATTACTCGTAGGTACACATAATACTATTATAATAGCAACCCATTTTATGTCCCACTGCTGGGCATGGGTCTCCTCTCCTCTAACGAGGGAGCTGAGAGGGCTTAGTTTAGACTTTAATCCACACACGCTGGCCTAATGCAGATTGGTGGATCGGACATGTACTTAGAATTTCTTCTAGGACATGTGGGTTTCCTCACGATGTTTTTCCTTCACCGTCAGCAGATAGTAAATCATGTGATTAGCACATATAAATTCCACAAAGTGAAATTCACATTGGTACTGTCTGGCCGGATTCGAACTCGATACATCTGAGTAGAAGCCGCGGCCTTATCCATTCAGCTACCATCGCTTCTTACCTATTGGAATTATCTATTTCTAAGATTCCTCAGAATTAAGGTTTCAAATTACAGAAAACTAATTACTAACTAGATATCAAATACCTCTCATACGTTGTTATGGCGACGGTTTATTAAATACTTATTAATATCAATTTATAGGATGTTTCATTCCTTCATTGTTATATCAATTAAATGAAGCCTTGCAATATGTTAGCTAATTGGGAATAAGTCTCTGAGTATGTGAAACATAAGAAGATTGGGATGGTATTATGTTTCGCTGATTTCATGATTAGTTTTGTCGTCTAACAATGTTATTGTAACGACTACTGTTTTAGAAAACAGCGTATAAAACATTTATTAACCGATTTCAAAAATTCTTTTCAAAAGTTCTCAATTCAACTGTATTTTTTATGTTTCTTACCTCAAGATTCGATAAATAAATATTATCGATAATTATAATCGATTTAAATTATCATTTTTTTATTACAGGGATAGATATTATCTGAAAAGCTATTTAGATGGACGGATCTGGTTCAGGAATAGATATAATTATCTATGTACTAAATAAGATGTTTCACAAAGTATGGACCATGGGCCTGATAATTTGTACACTACTTAGAAAAATAGCTAGGCAATGTAGTTTTCATTTTTTACTATTCAATTCTTATAGTATTGCCTCGTATTATGGGTGGAATCTAACTAAATAAACACTTTCTTGCAACACAACAAACATGGCTGAATAAAACTATGAAAATCATTTATTATTCCGAGTAATACAAGGAAATTTCTAATGTTCTTGCGAGTAACCCCCTTTCGGGTCTAAAACGACTATAAAATCACGCTGTATACCTACATTATACCCTGCAATTCGCTAAACTATACTTAATAGTTAGGTTGTAAGTTTCTCCCAATAAGCGCAACAAATCCGATTATGGTTGGGCTTCATTCTCAATATACCTACCTTCATACTTGTTTCAAGTAGACTGAAGCTGGTTTTCCAGCTCAAACTCGTCGTCGCAGTATTAAACTAATGCCACAACTTTGCTAAGCTCTAAAGTCAAAATGGTAGGTCACTAGCGCTAAGCTTTATTTAGCATGTGGGTGTGTTTCCTTTGTCATGCATTGTATGTGAAACTTCTTAAAGCCACAGGATTGACCTAAATTGTGGATGGAAAATTAATCTCTATGGTATGTTTTGTAATAAGATATCACACTAGCGCGTCATAACTGTTAATGACAAATTCAGACAATTGTAATTTTTTAACATAACACGATGTTGGTAGAGGCACCCAGTGCCGAAGTAAAGATAACCTTGATTTATACCGATCTTACCGCGGATGAAGTCGGAGGCAACAGTTAATTTTTCTATAAATGATGTAAGAGCTAAGGTAAAAAATTATGCGGACGAATTGAGAACCTCCTCCTTTTTGGAAGTCGGTTAATAAAATTAAATTGTGTTGATCAGAATTTGTTAAGTTAATTATTTGGAGATAGAGTGTGCTTCTCATTTCTCTGATACCACGTACTTATTATACAAAAAAAAAATTAACATGTTTCAAATTTTCAAATAATTTATATTATACTTAATCCAAAGGTTAAAAACTACTAAGTATCGTGTTTCTTTGTCCCTAATCTTTTTTTATATCGGTCACGTCAATATGACTTCACCTCGCCTGATGGTAAGCTAAAGGTAACAATAAATCATCTATAGTACTCAGTACCTACTATGTCTGAATTTGTTTATTGCATCGCGCTAACATAAACTTTATTCGGGCAACGTAAATCAAGCCCCAAGATTGGATTTTGATTTATACTTATTGTTTGTGATCACTAAATCACAATGAATCATGAGTTGAATGTGGTCCTAGGGAAATTCAACATTCTTTCTTAATTTATATAAGGATTTTATATTGCTTTACATTTTTTCTCAAGATTTACATTTTATAATTTATAATATCAGTAATTTTATAATTTATAAATTAACCTATAAATAAAATCTTTCAGAAAATACAATTTTAAAGTGAATCGAGTCGCCCCTGGTGTTGCACACGTCCATAGGCCACGGTGACCGCTTCCCGTCAGGTGAGCCGTGTGCTTGTCTGCCACCTAAGTGGTATAAAAAAAACAAAAAAGATTTATGCATATACATTATAATTAGATGTAAAGTAATGTAAAAAAATAAGATTGTGCTATTTATTTTATTGTTGAAAACAAACTAGAGGCTCTATGGGTCTGAAAAAGAAATAGGCATTGTTTTTACTTGAACCCATTTTTAAGTACACAGATATTGTATAGATAATGTATAGAATATTAGTTAGATGACTTTGAAGTCGATTCACTACACTATTATACTCGATATTATGCGATCTTGTATTAATTATAATTATGCAGTAAGTAATCACATATAGAAAAAAAAAAAAACAAAACGTTAAAATATAAACACTGAGCAAATTAATAAACCAGTTTTTCTTTAATAAAATTTCTAGCAAATCGTAATAGTACAATTGCAAATAAATGAACAACAATTTAAGTAGGTACACATAGTACACAAATTGTAGTTCATTCAACATTTTCGCAATTCCATTTTTAAATTCTCCATTTAATTTTCTCTCACCTATTTTACACACTGCATTCGACTCACACTGACGTTGCTCTTAATGTCGACACCCACGAGAGCGGGTGGGTTAATAAATTGAAAATACTCCCATATTTTTTCCCTTTCCGTCTAAGCCGTATTCTAATGTGTTTTCCTTGTTCTTTTTCCTTCAAAGCTAAGTGTGCTTTTGGCTTGACTAAAAGTATATAAACCAAACAGAACACATCTCGTCGGATGGAGCAAGAAAACAAATAATTTATTGCTCTGTATCATAATGGGATGTTGTGATAAATTTTAAAGCATCCCCTTGCTGTAATGTGTCGTTGAAGCGTTCTGAATGATTTCGTTATGGTTTATTTATGTAATTGCCTTTTTTTATTTATGAGAGGACAAAAAGTTTATTCGAAAATATTCTTATAATCCTTTGTTGTACAGTCAGCAGCTAAAGTAAACAGTGATTTTTTTAATTCATTTGGTAAATTGACTTTACCCCGACTGGATGGTAAGAAGCTAGGTCAAAGTATAGAGGACATGGGCCGCCATTCCAGACACCATGTTTTAGGAGATGTTGTAGGAGGTAGGACACGAGCGACGATATCTCCCGTCTGAAATGAGCTGTCCGACTGGGGTAGTACCTCCGCCCTTCAGAAGACCGCGGCCATAATAACCATCGTGTTGTGTTCCCGCCGGTAAGTAGGGTAGCCAGAGCTCACTGTACCCCTCCTCCCTCCTCCCATCCCTTCCAAGCCTCCCCACCCCTTCCCAGCTCTCCCCCCTTCCCTTCAGGGTAGGCAGCGCGTGTGTGACACCCTTAGTGTTGCACACGTTCATAGGCCACGGTGACCGCTTCCCATCAAGTGGGCCGTTCACACACGATGGTTATTATGGACGCAGTGTTCTGTAGGGCGGAGGTTACTACTCCAGTCAGACTGCTCAATTCGGACGGGATATACCGTCATGTACCTACCTATCTCCTTTAAATAGGAAATTATCAATTACGACGTGAAGCCAGCATTTCTTAGCTCTTCCTCTCCTATGGGAGCTCAGTTGAAGTGGTACGGCCCGATATTTTAATAATCTTGTACTAGGCGGTAGCTGTAAAGTATGCTCATAAACTGTAAAGATGATTTAAATAAGTTGTGAAATCAAAGCAGTATAGCAGTATATCCTACTT
The DNA here is from genome assembly GCA_963576445.1 of Lithosia quadra. NCBI lineage: Eukaryota > Metazoa > Arthropoda > Insecta > Lepidoptera > Erebidae > Lithosia > Lithosia quadra. The sequence continues at coordinate 13,153,889 of OY754886.1, forward strand.
TCGATGTAGGTACAAGTGGTCTGCTCTGTGAGTGGTTTGACCTATTAAACTAGGTACAATATTATCAATATAAGAAAACAATTTAAAATTTACACAAAATTGCTGGAACGAGATTCAGGTAATTGGATTGACCAAGCATACACCGTACGATACTGCTTTCGAATTTGAGTACCCTCTGAGGGTCAACTTTTCCCAATTTAAACTTACAGGAAGGAATAGTAAATGTTTTAATATTCATTGGTACAATTTAGTCCGTTGTAACAAAAATGTTTTATGCAAATTTTTCTATGGACAGTCGTTCTCAAAAGTTGCTTAATTTATTCTATATTACTTTAGTACCTACTCAAACCTTTTGTAAAATGATAAAAGAAATTATTAGATTGCCGCACAAAAGAAGGATGACCGTTCCATTTCGCTGTCTTTAATTTGGGCAAATAAGCCGATTTATGGATTTATGGTTCTTGTTGATAGTAACGTAGACTAAATAGTTCACGTTACTATCAACAAGACATATCTGATAAACTTTCCTCTATATATCGGAGTTTTAATATTAAAATTAATATTAAAACTCCGATATATAGAGGAAAATTTAAGCAATGAAGTTTAAAATCTACGAATAGATTGTTTTGCAATAAAATAAATTTTCAACCGTTTCTCCACTCAGCTGTGTTTCACTTTAGCATAACTCTTATTCTGTCATGCGTGGCTTATAGCCGTCTGGTTCAGATTAAATACTAGGTCGTTCAAGTTCACTGTTTGTTTACGATCTGACATTATAAAAAATTACTATTGATACTATAATTCTATAATTATATTAACTTTTAAACTTTCGCGTTCCATGATGACCAGGTTACACCGGCCGTGGTCACAGGCTGACTGCCTGTGACCACGGCCGGTGTAACCTGGTCGAAACGTCAGGCATCCAAAGGTATGTATATACCTATACCGTGATCGCGTTAATTCCCGTTTACGTATTATAATTCTATATGTTTTTATAACATTGTAAATTAGCTGTGTCTATACATAACATTAGAGACATTTAACAATAAATACTTGGGTTATGTTATGTTTATATATGTTTTTTATGGAATTCTAGTCTGCTTGTCCGTTTGTTCGCGATATTGGTCTTTTAAGGGCTCCAACTACTCCACAGACATTTATGGCGACCGGAATCAACGGGTTAACGTGCTCTCCAAGGCACGGAGGGGTCTCAGTATTTTAAAAATGGTCAGCCTTTTCCATTACCTATTGTATTCAATAAGGTGTATTTTTTTTCCTAAAAGCTATCTTATAATAGCAGTAACTACTTAGAAAATTAATCCAATAAATTGAACTGTGACCAATGAGCCAATAATATTGACGGGAACTGTACATTAATACTGTTACAATTTTTAACTAAAATGAACTGCGACAGTTTGTAGAAAACATGCAGGTTCTTACGAACGAAGCCCGGTCTTAAAACAGCTTTCAAGGCCACGCGAAATATGGAATTACATTACCGTATAAAATGCTGAGCACATTTCTGTAAGGTAGACGCTGATTTTAAGATGGATGGGATATTATGTTGAGTGCAACTGATCGTTAGAAATGTTGCTGAACCGTAATATTATTAGGTATGATAAATGGTGACTTGGGTTACATAAGCATGTTCAAGGAGTATGGAAAGGTTTCAATGTTAGTGAAAAACTACTTGACATTCTTTACTGACTGAATTTATTCGAGAGAAAAAAAAAACTTAAGATGTGTGAGTGATTGAACGTCAATTATTCAAAAAGGCACCTTTAGCAAAAATACCACAACAGTTGCAAAAAGCGTCGCAACAGCAGCAACTTTTGTCGTAAAAGTGTCGTTACAATATTTGGTCCCAATTTTTTCCGTCTAGCCCCTTTCGCAACGCGCAATAAGGAACTTCGTTCCAATAATTAGGAGAAAAATATATGAAGCTCATGGACAAACACTTCATAAACATGTGAATATCGATGCTATCCAGCTCCCTGAAATCACGGACATAGCATGGAGACTTAAAAAGTCTGAGCCTTGAAGTAAGTGTTACGAAATGCAATGAGTGCTACCCTAGAAGAACACTAAACTAAGATGCATCTATCCATTTTAAGAGAGACAAAAGAAGAAGAAAGAAAAAAAGACGCAGTTAAGACTGGTAAAGCGGACCCCAGACTCCGAGGTGAAAGCTTTGGATGCGACTGGGATTAACGCTAGGTTGAAGAAGAAGAATAAGAAAAGAGCCAATTAATACATTCTTTGTTCTGTAAGTTTTTTTTTAATACTACTTAGCTGGCAGACAAGCACACGGGCCGCCTATTGTATTGGACAAAAAATACAGAAGCCATTAAAAAAAACTATTTGATGAATTTCGTTACGGTTTTGCTGATGAAAAAGTCAGATTTAAAAACTGCCGTATGTTTGATTGCATTTGGTTAGAAAGAAGCGGAGATATAATTATGACCAAAGAAACATAACCAATTAACCAACCATGCGCGGGTGAAGTGGCAGGCATCAGCTAGTAGTATTATAATATCTTAGTAAGTTTTATACTGAATCAACAAATCATAATTATTTGTAGATAAATAATAAAAGTAAGATAATATTTATTTTGCAAATGGAATTATGAATATTGAACAGACTTCAACTGGCAAAAATACCCTATATTTACTTAGGAAAGGTTTGTGCAAATAGTTTTTTTACGTTGTAAGATTTATATTTAGAGAAAATAATTTAGTATCAATTTAGCAGCACCATCCACCTTCAACGGCCATCGGTCCTTCGATAGATGTGGCCATCCCATTGCTACTTCGAAAATTTCGGTTACTAGTGCAATTTCCAAACAAAAAAAGGTCTAGACAACCATTGAATTATTTTTGTGTAATGTAGCAGTTCTGAGTCCAGTAGGCATTGAAATATAAAATATCACATTCCTTGTGTAGGTAGGTACTAAATTTAACTTGATGCAAATCGGCTGCTAAGCCCATAACATACGAGTAGTATCTATACTGTTGAAAAAACAAAACCTATTTTAAAATGGGCCGAGAATTAAATTGATTTTACCCAATTACACCGTGATATACCACAAGTCAGTAAAACTCTCATTAACGTCAGTGCTGAGAAAATGACATCAAATAAACGAGGATATAAAAGACCCCTTAAAATATGAATGAAATCTTACTGCAAATTCTCGAGGGATTCAAATACGAATAGCAATAATCGTATCCGTCCATCACTGACAGTACGAGTTAGTTGAGATCGCCCAAATCTCGTGAATCTTGGTCTAATCCTATTATCAAAAGTTTTTAATCACTTCCTTGAATGGTTTAAGATCAAATTCTAGTGTGTTATCACAAGTTGAAGAAATCTTTTCAAGTTCTATTAAAATAAACCACACTTACTATTTTAGGAGCCATGATGAATTGTTTAACTATAACATAAAACTGTTTAATACATTTAGTAAATACTGATAGATTTGAAGTAAAAAAATCAAATCCACTAAAGTAGTATAAAAAATGGACAGTCATCATTTTCGTTTTAGGGTCAGGAATATGTCACTCACGCAATTCGGATTTCAATATTTTGCGGGCTTCAAAACGAAATAACAATTGATATAGTGTATCATCTTGCATCGTAACTGATAATAAAATGTTGGTTGTATATTCAACGTCAAGCAGATGATCATTTTTGGATTTTGAATACGAGCAGAAATTTAAATTAATTTGCTCAAAAGCAAATTTTTGAGCAAATTAATTTATATTACTACTTTTTGGCATCGACTGTACGGACTGTGCCTACTACAACTTAGAATGTGTTGTTGAATCGATAACACAGGAAACAGATTCTTTGTTATATTGTGTAAGTATGATAAAGATTATTTATTTAGAAAATATTATTTTATAAAACTAACAATTTATCAACCATGTAACTCATACAAATTGTCCACGAATTAACCATAAAGATGGAGACAGTCTCGTATTTTGACTACAAAATAGCTTTGGCTGTATATTCGAAAGGAAAACCAGTTCTATATAAAATACATGAAATGGATATTTCATATCCTCCCCAGTGTTTAAACGCCTCGTGAAAAAATAAACGTCATCGGTCACGACCTTATTTCCCATTCAGGGTACTCCAATAAGTATTTTGGAGGTAAAAGTCAATATTTGACACTCCGGGGCGTAATCCGGTGTAACAGCACTGCGACCATCGGGCATAAAGCCATCATTTCGTACTTAACCCTTGTTTGCTACTGTCCGTTTTTGCAGTTTTAATAAAACGTCCCGTTTTGTAGAGACAGGGGGATGACAGAGGTGGCCTCTGGGGATTTTGGACGTAACGGCAATTTAATTAAGTCGCCACATGATGGATATTGATAGCATCAATTCAGTTTTTCATTGCTTGTGAAAATGTCATCGCTTTCTGTAAAATTATACACACTGCGTTTCGTATAAATTGGGTTTATGCCTTACAGCGGTACAAAGTGCGCTATTTTATGTTATAGGCGGCGGCGCGTGGCAGCGCGCTCCCCCCTATTCCGGGGGTATGACGGGAACCACGCGGTTCCCAAACCCGAGGGGGCCATCTCGAATCCGGAGATGGCCCGGGTCAAGCCGGGGTGCGAGGGAAATGCTCTTTGGGTCACCTTACACCCTGGCGTCAGAAGACCCTAGATGGCGTGCGGTTTTAGTCGGTAAGAGTCCGACATAACCTGCCCCGCTGGCCGCGGGGTGGGTATCCATGAGGATTTCCGCACGAAAAAAAAAAAAAAAAAAAAAAGGTGGGAACAATGCAACAGAATGCACAGTTTTTTATAACACCTTCATAAATATAAATCTCTACTGGACTTATTCATTTATTTCTTCAAATCATTACTTAGAAATTAATAAAATTCTATGTTTCTTACTTTTAAATGACGGATCTCCATAGAATCATTACAAAATTCATCTCTTATTTTACCCCCTTAGGGGTGAAATTGCTATAATGCCATCAGTACTAGTAATATATCGATTATGATTAAATTTAATAGTCGGTGTGAATATTCAATGTATATTGAACCTATTGAAATAATATTACGAAATATTATGAAACAGTTACAAGGTTTTCGTCCCCATTATTAACTCCAATTTTATAAATGTAACGTAAAAGCAATCTCAAATTTCAATAGTTTCATCTAATATTGGCGCTGACTGAACACTCAGAATGGTTTAAGCTTTTATACACCAGCAAAAATACTACGCTAATCTCAAACGGCTTTTGCAATAAACTACTTTTATCATGAAAAATACATTTATCACTGTCAAAATCAAACTGCCACTTGGCCAAGCGCCGAGACATAGTGTCAAAAAAGTAAATTGGTCACTTCTATAGCCAGTTATACAAAACTACAAAGGGGTCAGCAGTTCTTATAAAATTTAGGTATGTTTTACTATCAAATACTTTGATAACTAAATTATATATATTCCTGTTTAATTGTAATAAATAACCATCTTTTCCTAATGATTTATATCGGAAAAAGTGAACACCCAGGACGGGATTTTAACCCGCAACCAGTTCCTTACAGGGGGAATACTATGACCAACTGAGTTACCTGGAAACTTCCTATTTATGTGAAATTTTTCAACGTTTTGTCTGTATCAATCAATCATTAGCCTACTGCAGTCTACTGCCGACATAGGCCTCTCCCAATGTACGCTATAGCACCTGATCCTCCGCCTTGCGCATCCAGTCTATCCCAGCTACCCTTTTCAGGTCGTCCGTCCATCGTGCTGGGGGGCTCCCTACTTTACGTTTGTCTGTATGACGAATGTAAAAGGCTGCTCGTGGTTTCAAGTCCTGTCCTAGATGTTTACTTTTTCCGATCTAAATCATCAGGGCAATTTAGCATACTAACTGCTTTATAATTTTATTTATGAAATCTTAATTCTCTTACAAGCCAATCATGATATTTTGTATATTTTTTTAAATAGTTATTTCCACTTTATAGTTACGTACAATTGAATTCAAAACCTTTGGCGTCATTCCAAAATTGGTGACCGTTGAGTGCAATGCGGGTTGGTTACCAATAAATTAGGTTAATACTTGAGAAAATCTATAAGAAATGAAAACTTTGCTTGCTTCTTACTTAGAATATTATGGACCTCCATAGAATCCTCCTCCATAGAAACGTTTTTGTCTAACCAAACAAGGTTCCTAGTAAAAAAAATAAAACTAGGAACCGAATATTCCCTTTAAACATAAGAATGCCTCTTCTATCGGTTCTTAACCCTATCAATGTTGACAGTATAATCTACGGGTACTTTTATAATATGAACACTGTACATTGTGGCTGTACCGTTTACTTGTTTTAAGTATACTATTTTATGGCCACTTTGATTTCGTTGTTCAATTTTACTTCTACTGAAAAATATGTTTTTGAATTTATGATATTAGAAATACTCGTAATTCGTGAGCACGTACAAAGTGGGGAATATGAAAAAGAATGTATGGTACCTACCTATGTATATTCGCATATTTTTCTTAAATTACGAAGTTTTTTTTTCGGACAAGCACACGGCCCACCCGATGGAAAGCGGTCCCCGTAGCCTATGGACGTGTGCAACACCAGGGGCGTCACACTCGTGCTGCTGACCCTGTAAAATCCTTCTAATGCCCTTCTGTAAGATGTATTAAACTACTCGAAACCAGTGAGCTTGCCTAAAAGGTTTACTAACAGTCACTCAGGCAATTTTTAAGGACAAAAGCTGTTGTCTCTGCCTACCCTGAAGCGAGAAAGTCTTCAGTATTATATACGTATATTATTGTGATAAATTAGCCTAATTGAACACAACAAATATATTGGCATAATATGAAAATTAATCGACAGCGCGAGTGTGGCACCCTGGTGTTGCAGACGTCCATAGGTCACGGTGACCACTTCCCATGAGGTGGGTCGCGTGCTTATCTGCCACCCAAGTAGTAAAAACAATCTACATCACCCAATTTGTTAACAGCTTTTCTCGGAATTGTAATTAACCTTCACATAAAAGTCTCATTACAATCAAATATTTTTCATCATTTAATATTAAAGGAGGAAACATTCTATACTGTTTCTGAAGCTCTGTCAGTTTTTAGTTTGGCAATGAAACCGACACGAAAAGAATTTCCTACATCATGGTATGCTAGACCTTAACATGAACTTAAAAATTCTATGGACGGAATACGTTGACACAACTGACCCTAGAGTCGTATATAATTAAACGTCTAAATATTAGGAGTAATATGACCTACTTGCACACAATAACAATTTTTCATTCTTTCTTCTTCTTTCTTCGGCCTACTTTTGTATACGTGCAAGTCGGTACACACACATTCACACACTAGTCAGTCACTACGGGGCAAACATCATTCGATTCAGTCAGTTTAATTAGCGAAAAAAAAATACAGCATGTCTAGTGACAGTAAGAATAATTTCAATTTCAATCCAAGATCCAGGCATCACTTTTCATTCAAATTTGGGTAAAACATTCACCTACATAATGGTTATCCATCGCCATTTTTGTGACACAGCCTTGTTTTCAACGCTTAAGTCCGTAGGTTTTTAGGTTCATGTTTCTTAATAATCATCTCATTTTCGCTAAAGATTAGTTCATTTGACAAGAACTCCGTTTTCCATTAACTCAATAAAAAAATTCGACGAGATTGGCTGTTTTGCTTTTCGATGATATTTAATTCATTATTGAGGAAATATTATATTTTGAATATGAAAATTGCTTCTAAACAGGCTGTTTGACGACAATGGTTGGATAATTAAGTCTTCGAGAGGGGCATTTCTGCGTCGATATGAAAGTCGTTTCAGCATTGTTCTTTATTCTTAATTCAACAGACAGCCAGACAATTAAAATAATGATCTGTTTTTTTTTCTTGTTTATAGAAATTCTGCAGATTATATATAAGAAAATGAGAAAATGATGAAAATGGTGGTGGTAGTTAGTCCAGTTAGAATGTAGTTCCATTAGAATAGTACAGGGTAATGTGTCTCCAACATCGAGCGCATTCACCCCCTTAGACTAGTTAGAGAAATAAGTATAATAAATCTAGTCTTACGAATTCCTGGTTTCCTTCTTATACCCTCCAGCGGGAAAAACGTAATTGTGTAAAATGTGGGTGAGTTTATGTTATGTTTTTTTGTTTGAAAGGTCCAGAAATATAGTCAAATTGCGAAAACCAACGACCACGCGAGCACCGCGGGCAAAAGCAGTTAATAATATTTGCATAAAATGCGATTCTACAAAATTTTCACAATGTGCAAATTTAATGTTTCGGAAAATCGGCTCGGTGTGACTATTATTCAATATCGTTTAAATGTGAAAATAATTCTGCTATTGTCAGCTAATTGGTTGCTATACAACACATATTTATTTTACAGTCTGAAAAATGTCAAAAGTGAACCTGCAACACACGATGCAATGGCAGATACTGCTTCGCCATTACACAGAATACCTAATAGCCTAATAGTCTTTAACTGGCAGAAGACACTGAAGAATTATTACCTATTTGTCGTAACGTCATAAACTTCTTCAACTTATTAAATGATTAAGCGTTCCCCAAAAAATTAAAACTTAAAAATGAAGAAAGATGTCTTTTTTCGATTGCACGATTGTTCGATGCAGCTATTGATGAGTTTATTTATTTCCTTAAACAAACATTTTTACTCGTGGCATTACAAAAAAGTTATATACACATAAAATGACAGTAATTACATCCTCAAGGAAATTTGATTCAATTGCTTCTAACTTCTTTTGACTGATGATTGATAGCTCTGTGCTCACGCTGTTAACATCAACAATATTATGGATTTCCATTTATTTAAAGTATCACGTTTGTTAAAGAAATGTGATCCTTATGATTGAGCCCTTCGTTTGGTATCATAAAAGTACACGATGTTAGGTATTTTTCCAGATTTTAGCCGGTTCGATTACCAAGTGTTACAAGTGAATTTTCGAAAATCTTTGAAAGCGGTTTAAATTACTTTTAAAATCAAAATAAATTCTTCTTTCTGTATTATTGTATATCTACCTTATTTAATTATTTTCCTTCATGTATGCTCGCCGTAGGACTCCAGGTATAAGTAATAAGTATGTATTCAACGTTATAAAGATCAAAAACTTCAAACAATTCAAGTATAATGCACTGATTTTAAGGCGTATTCTTTGTAGCTTGTGGTAATAGCATAGTACATTCTACTTAAAATATAACGATTATCGTACTTGATAAGTTTCTAGAAACTGTTATGAAACTCCAAGAAAGCAATCAAAAGTAAATTGGATCAGTAAAAAAAGAAAGCAATCCTCAAATCCGCTTTCCTCTTTAGTAAGCGAAAAACAAAACAAGAAAATGTAAAAACAGGGGTTGAAGAGAAAAGATGAAGGTTACTTGCATTTATTTCCTCCTTCATGCAAAATTAAAAACTTACTGAATACTGAGTAATATTTGAGTACGATAAGCATTTAACCAATAAAAAGAAACAAAATAATAACAATCGTTACTTGAACAAAATTATTTTTAACTAGCTGCGCCCCACGGCTTCGCCCGTAGCAGACTTCGACCCCGTGGCAGGATAAAAATATCCGTCTCCTAGTTTTAAGCGACTTCTCCATCAATTTTCAGCCAAATCGGTCCAGCCGATTTTTTTTTTAGACTACGTAGGTGGCAGCGTAGTAGCCGTAAGCGCATGATGCCGTGGTCAAGGGAAATAGGGATTAATTTTTATATATAGGTATAGATTAACAAACAATTTTATATTTACAATAATTTCAATAAAATGTAGAACCAATTTCCCTTATTTATACAAAACCGACTTAACGGTTATGAATTCTAAACCCTCCTCCAGAATCCGTTAAACTAAACGAGAGATAAATATTCTTCAACATTCTGCACAGTGCTCTCTAGAGCCAAAGTAGGTAAGTATGGTTTAACTAGCTTGTGTTATGGGCTCTAGAATACGGATAAACATATATCCTTTTTTGTAAATACATACTTATTGTACATAGGTAAACCAATGCAAAGAGACGTATTCATGCCTGCAAATATTTGCACTGTGCCGTAGCAGTTGATTGCACTAACACCACGCCACAGAGGCCGAGGATCAAACGGCGAACAAACATACATACAGGCCAAATAGTGAACTTTCTTTTGAAGTCGGTTAAAAAGAAATTTGTCTCATAAGTCGCATGTACCTACCCCGAACGTGTAAGGCACATATCGTCTAACCCGAGGCTGGAGAACGTAGAATGACCTCTGACCTCGGGGTGAAGTGAAGGGTCAGCCGTTGTTTAACAGACGAATGCCGCGGTCGGCTAAATGCTAAATGATCTCCCTGCCGTGGTTTTCCCTAGCGACTACAATATGGGGTTCTTCAAGAAGGGCATTAGAAGGTTTTTGCGGGGTCGGCAGCGCGAGTGTGATGCCCCTGGTGTTGCACGCGTCCCTAGGCCACGGTGACCGCTTCCCATCAGGTGGGCCGTGTGCTTGTCTGCCACCTAAGTGGTATAAAAAAAAAAAAAAAAAAAAAAAAAAAATATCCAGCGGGCCTTTAAACACACTTGGATGGCTAGTATACCAAATATAAATATCTAAAACAAATATCGCGTGGATTTAATATAAGAAAAAATTAACAATCAATGATTGCGTGGCAAATTAATCTATTGTTAGAAAACTATTACGGAAATAGTTATAATTCTGAAACCATTTTTTTTTTAATCCTTGTTCATTTGTTCGCGACGTATGCAAAAACTTTGCATCCATTACGGTTTTTCTAATAGACATGTTTTGGTCAGACTTTTGTAATTTACCGTATATTTGAGGCGGACTGGGAAACACGACCTTATTCTTAGAAAAAAAAAACAATAAATCTCATTTCATTTTACTTCTTTCAATTAATAAAGATAACACTACCTTGGTAGATGCACTTTGTAGTATTGGTTTAGGCGTTGGATTAACTCCAACACTCCAACACATAAAGCAATATATCAAAGTATGCATGCATCAGCACTATTAGCTGATGCACCTGCCCACCTTACTATATATTTTATAGAGAGTGTTTTGAATGCATTTACACAGTTTAGGATTACAATACAATGAAACAATGCGCACTCTAGCATTCCCTTCGTGTTGTGTTGAACAATTGTTTCTTAAATACATGCTGTTACATTTAACCCATCTCTTTGTCGTCAGCTTATCTAGGACTGAGAAAGTCTAAGTCCTATTCGTCCTAGATTATTTTACATTTGCCGACTCTTACACAAAAATTACGCCTTCACGTTTTTATTTGAGCCCTGAGCAATTTCTTTTTTCTACTCATCATCATTCTCTGAACCTTTTTCCCAACTTGGTTGGGGTCGGCTTTCCAGTCTAACTGTGATGCGGGTGAACTTCGATATTTTCCGTGGAGCGACTGCCATCTGACCTCCACAACCAATGGCGATATCGATGTTCCAAGTTAGACTGGTTGAACTTATGTGGGCTCCAACTACCCGTAACGACTGCCATAGATGTTTGTATGGCAACCGGGACCGACGGCTTAACGTGCTCTTCGAGGCACTAATAAACCTGCGATAAATACACACATAACTTCGAAAAGCATTGAAAAGTCATTGGTGTGTGCCATGGTGAACCTGGGATCGAACCCGAGACCTCGTGTCAGCAGTCCATTACCCAAACCACTAGATTAGTGCAACATGCATGGGAATTATTTTCAAACTATTACAAAACTATTACTATTTTTAAACTATTATTTTAGGTAGGTACTTACTACATTAAATTGGACGTTATGAAATATCGGGTTGGTTATTCGATATATTATATAAATTACCATGTTATGCATATTTAGTTTTTTTTTTCTGTGAAATATTTGCTTGCAAATTTTTATAACGGGCAATTTTTTTAATGAATGTGACACGTAGGAAAGCAAATAACCCATTCATGCACCGTCCACCCCTCTCCGAGGTGAAGCGTCTCTGCCGAGACCATTAGCTGCAACCAGTAACAATGGTAAATAATATTGGCACTTTAATTGCATAAAATACCAGTACATTTCAAACCACCCTTCAACTATTATCGTTTTGTAGTCATACCATTTTTACTAAAAACCATAGGAAAAATCCACATCTATAAAATAAATACATGGATTTAGGACATAACACAATTTCAATGCTAAACGATGTATTGTATCTCCAGACAAGTGTTTATAGTTGTAAAAATAAAACAATCTCAGTGTTCCCAGCTCAAGTGTGGGCACTTTGAGCACGCCTGGAGATACCTCGAGTGCTTTGTAAACAAAACGTCGTTCTGAAACAATTTGCAGCCTGCTGTTAGTATATTGAAGCACCTTGAGAACGGCTTTGAGATCAATCTAGAATTTTCAGTAGCACTTTTATAAACACTCGAAAGTTACTGAATGTTACCGCTTCGTCAGCAAATTCTACACAAATTGCCAAGTGTTTAAGTTATGTTTTTCTACTCTAACAAGCTTAAAAACTTTTTTAGGTTAAACTGTTTTTATTTATATAGTAAAAGTTTTATTTATTTGTCTACCATATAAATAAGACTTACCATATTAAACCATATTAAAATGGGGTGCGAGGGAAATACTCTATGGGCCACCTTACACCCTGACGTCAGAAGAACCTAGAAGGCGTGCAGTTTTAGTCGGTAAGCGTCCAACATAAACTGCCCCGCTGGCCGCGGGGTGGGTATTCATGAGGATTTCCGAATGAAAAAAAAAACAAAAGAGAAGGCAGCGCCTCTTACCCGCGGGCAAGACACTGCCACCTGTGGCTATTTACGACCGAGATGGGAGTGGATTTCCACGTACCACGTACCCCTCTGATTAATAGAGGGACACGCACTATTCAGCTAAGTGCAAATCAATTGAATACCAGACTACAGCCTGCCTTTAAAAAGAACAATTAACTCATCAATAAATCGTACCATGACATTGAAGTACTTTTTAAGATAATTCAGTGAAGAAGGACCCTTACTGAGGTTTTATAACTTAATTAATAAAACCCGCAATTAATGTTCAACAGAATAATGAGCTTTTAGATATAATTTTCGAAGGGCAGGCTATTTATAAGCCTATTCATAGGGCTCATTTCCAAAGTTACAATTTTTATTCTCAAAAAGATTTTATGCTTTTCGAAGTTATGTGTGTATTTATCGCAGGTTTATAAGTGCCCGGTTAGTGGCAATAGGCTCGCCACCTATTATTACATTGGGACCTAAACATAAACTGGCGAAATGTGGGCGCTAGCACTTCTGCCTACCCCTTCGGGGATATAGGCGTAAGTTTATGTAATGTTATGTAAAAATATTTTATTCTGTTAATCTCAGATCTGAATTTGAAACTTTTTGACGTTTGTTTAAGATAACTCTCGGTAACTCATGCTTATGTTTAGGCCCTAATATAGATCGCTATTCCAAATGTATCAGCGGTCCAACAAACATCTTTTTGTTTTGGTTCACATGCTGGCTAGTCAAGTATAAACAACACGGATTCCAATCATATACGTAGGTACAGTCAGCGTCAAAAGAAGATCGCACAGATTCTAAATTTAAAAATCTGCACGAAAAATAATGAGAATTACCATTGCGTTCACAATATATTATTTTCATAGAGCCAGCTGAGTAGTCGGCCAGGTGCTCTTAGTGGACAACTCTGGTTAAACAGCAGAAATATAAATTAATTATTAGTTCAAAAACTAACTTTCATAATGAAATTCTTAAACAATTACTTACTAGGTAATTCTATGTTCTGATGATTTTAGATCGGTAAAAGTGAACTTCCAGGACGGAAGGGTTCAAAGACTGAAAATAATTTATTTAGATTATTTTTTGACTGAAAGACTTTTGACACTGACTGCACATAATATCTGACTATTCCCGAAGGAACTGGTATGATTTTAGATATAGTATGAATAGTAAACAATGCTGCTAATTCTGTTGTTACATCTCTAAACTTAAAATTCTCTAAAATTTTCTAATTGCATCTGTTTCTTTCATTATCAGATAGAAAAGGACAGATGATATTTATTTTAGTGAACACCTGTCAAATTAATTCGGCGCGTTGACGGTACCCTTCAATTTTAGTTGACATCACTACGAACTATGCGACTTAACTTACTACGCACCAACAAGGCGCTGTCTTAAATTTGACAGGTCTTAACTTAAATACAATCATCTGTCCTTTTCTATCTGATAATGGAAGAAACAGATGCAATTAGAAAATTTTAGAGTTTTAAGTTTAGATATGTAACAACAGAATTAGCAGCAATATGATGTGAAATCGGGTTCAGTCGTGTGAATTGCATAAAGCTCTGCAGTGGAGATGTGTCGTCGGTTCCATTTACTCACCTATTGTATTCTCTAAGGATTTGCAAATGGTTCGTTCTGTGAACTTCGTGATTGGTGAATCAAACAGTATGGATGACTGATTGTTGTTCGATGTGCGAATACTATCGTTGAAGAGGGGTAAAATAATATTATGTATTCTTTATTGTACACAAAGCTACAATACATTGTCCTGTACAAAAAAAAATACGCGTGGCACTCGAAGACTGCCGCGGTAAAGCTATTGCATACAATTTAATTTAATATGCATAGATTAGTTCAATACCTTCATTCCAATTATGCGAATATTAACTATTTATTTGTAAAGTTGTACACGTGCTCGGTAGATGGCGTTGTGCCGATTTTTTTACGAGATATGGTTTCGTTACAAGGTGGAGTATAAAATACCCTGAATTATTTTCAATATTTTGTAAAAAAAAACTGACTTTGACTGTACCAAATTGATGGAATGTGATGGGACAAAAAAAGCACCAGTTTTAAAAAAAGGAATCATTAAAATTAGTTCACCCGTTCGAAAGTTTAGACGTAACAAAAATAAAAAAAATGCAGTCGAATTGAGAACCTCCCCTTTTTTTAAATCGGTTACATACATACATACATACATAATTATAAATCACGCCTTTTTCCCATTGGAGTAGGCAGAGACAACATCTTTCCACTTGCTACGGTCTTGGCATACTCTTTTCGCTTCTTCAACTTTCATAATTGTTTTCATACATGCACGCCGGTTCCGGGTACTCTTGACCTGGCCTTTCTCCAAAACGTCCTGGATCTGATTAGAATATGTACGCCTAGGTCGGCCTTTACCGGGTTGCCCATTCACCCTCGCCTCATATAACTTTTTTGTCAATCTTCCTTCATCCATCCTCTCTACATGTCCGAACATCTAAGCATCTCTTACTCTATCGTTTAAAAACCTGAAATGTGAAGTAGATTTTAATAAATAACAAGTAGAATTTGAACTGTCATCATGTTGCCTTTGTGTCGTCTTTGTACCCTTACCATCACACAACAAAGGGAGAACAAATATAACACAAATTCGTGTCGCTAGAAACTATGTTATATATATCAGCCGTAAATAAACTTATCGAGGTTTTGAGATAAACATTGTTTGGCTTCGAGGGAAACCCTTTCGAGCGTACATTCATGATAATGGTTGTAATTTGATTACATACTCAAATGAATGTCTGAAAGGAATTTCATTATCAAGGTATTGTGTTATGTCAATCAACTCAGATATTAATTACTTATAAATATTTTACTCTAAGCTCATGAACAAAGACTTTATAAACATGTGAATGTCGAGGTTATCTAGCTCGTTGACACTATGGACATAGTAAGGAGAGTAATAAGGATTTGCCCTTTGAGTTAGTTTGACGGCCTCTGTAGTACATGCGACTGCTAAGCAGGGGGCGCGGGTTTGATTCCCGCTCAGTACAAATATTTTAATGAATGAATACCTATGTATATTTGCATTGGACTGGGTGTCTCTATGTATAATAAGTATGTATTTACAAAAAAAAGTATACAAGTATGTTTATCAGCATTCTACAACCCATAACACAAGCTAGTTAAACTAAGCTTAATGGTCTAGGGAGCGATGTGTCGAATGTCGTTGAATATTCAAAAAAAAAACTATAGTGAAGTTAGTGTTACGGAGTGCAGTGAGTGATACCTTTGAAGAATATAAGAACTTAGTGGATTTCCATTATAATAGAGACAATGACATATTCTTTACTGTGTAAATTTATTAGCAAATTATTAAGTTACATTTCAAGAAGTCTACATTACTTCTTAATTACATTTCTTCTTAATTCATTTTATTCTTCATAATCCTGTTTTTGAAAGAGTAATAAACATCTATACATTCATATTCACCAATTTTCACGTTATTATATAAGTAGGATGAAAAAGAAGTTAACGATAAACAGTAGAAATGAACATACACCCAATGAAATATACTTACTTAACAAATATATTTTAATAGGGGAATGTAACAAATGACGAAATTATCTATTGTATCAAATTTATTGACATTTACATACAAAGAAAGTAACTTTGTCTATTTCAACCCACGTCGTAACCACAATCGTTTGTAGTAATAGGATCTATTTCTAAGTATTTGTAAGATAGGTATTTATTAGAACGAGGAAAGACAAAAACAGTAACATCTAAAATTGTATTATGTAACTATAGTGGAGTCAATATAATAGGCCACATTTGACAATTCATCAAAATTCAACATCGCAACCTTTTAACCACGCGCCGCGGTGGGCATCAAATTATATATTTTTCGTTTTGTTAGAACTGCACATGGCTACAGCCAACATCCACGCGGGCGGAGCCGCGCGCGGGTAAGCTAGTCTATGTATATTTGCATTGGTCTGGGTGTCTCTATGTATAATAAATATGTAAGTATTTACAAAACAGTATATATAAGTATGTTTATCAGCATTTTACAACCCATAACACAAGCTAGTTAAACTAAGCTTAATTGTCTAGGGAGCGATGTGTAGAATGTCGTTGAATACTAAAAAAAAAAGTTTAGTAAAGTTAGTGTTACGGAGTGCAGTGAGTGATACCTTTGAAGAACATAAGAACTGAGTGGATTTCAATTATAATAGAGACAATGGTCATATTCTTTACTGTGTAAATTTGTTAGCAAATTATTAAGTTACATTTCAAGAAGTCTACATTACTTCTTTAATTTATTTTATTCTTCATAATCCTGTCTTTGAAAGAGTAATAAACATCTATACATTCATATTCACCAATTTTCACGTTATTATATAAGTAGGATGAAAAAGAAGTTAACGATAAACAGTAGAAATGAACATACACCCAATGAAATATACTTAACAAATATATTTTAATAGGGGAATGTAACAATTGAGGAAATTATCTATTGTATCAAATTTATTGACAGTTACATACAAAGAAAGTAACTTTGTCTATTTTAACCCACGTCGTAACCACAATCGTTTGTAGTGATAGGATCTATTTCTGTTTGTAAGATTTTTATTTTTATTAGAACGAGGAAAGACAAAAATAGTAACATCTAAAATAGTTATGTATCTACTTAGAATAATTTTTTTAGTGAAGCTTTATTGTCAGGCAAAGCGATCATGAAAACCATTGGAACCAAAATTGACATAAATAGAATGAAATTTAAATTTACCTTTAATTAGCGAAATGTTTATTAATAAAACTTCTATTAATAAAATTCTAATTAACAAAGTACAGGATTTAAAAGAAGATCTTTTTCGATGCAATGTCAACAGTAATTTAAATATCCCTCTCCCTAAGTGCGTACATTTCCATTTCACATGAACCAAACAGGCGTCTATATTAAGTTTCCAGTGAAAGAGCAAGCAAACTGGATAATATTATACAGTAACAATAAACACTGTTATTTTATGTTTGAACGCCATTACTTGCTATTGACATTAGTCGGAATCGTTTACTAACAGACGCTCAGGGAATAGAGTTACTTGGGTGTGAAATACGTATATTTATGCTTGAAATCATTTTCCAATTTTGTAGTTTCATTGTTATATTGGTGTGAAAGAGCACGCTAAGCCGTCTCTGTTCAGTTGCACTGTAAACAAAACTGTGTTTCCGGAAAGTTATAGCCTTTATTTTTATCGTGTGGAAATCCCCATGGATACCACCCCCGTTGGCCATCGGGGGTGGTTATGTCGGGATCGAACCGACTAAAACCGCACGCCGTCTCTGGCCTTAGTTACCGGGGTGTAAGGTTACCCAATGGGCATATCCCTCGCACCCCAGCTGACCCCGGGCCATCTACGGTTTTAAGATGGCCCCCTCGACCCCCCGAAAGGGGGTGGGGGGTGGGGCGAGCATCGCGCCACTTCGCCGACGGTGGGGTGTAGGAGGCCGTCCTGTCACTCAACCGTCGGCGCGCAGACAATCAGCTCGCCCCCCGCTCGCTCCCCACTGTGCCATCTGCTAGTCAGAGGGACACGTAGAGAGCCTCGGAGCAGCCCTCTAGAGGGCCACTCCCACCCCGGCCGGATTGGCCGCAGGCAGCAGCGTCTCCCGTGGCTGATCAGAAAAAATGATCATCCAGGACGGGACTTGAACCCGTGACCAGTCCCTTACTGGGGGAATCAATGCTCTGACCAACAGAGCTACCTGGACCCATCCTAGATGCTCGAAATTTTCCGATATATTCTACGGCTTAGGGCGGGTACAAGTCCCGTCCTAGATGATCATTTTTTCTGATCAGAAAACTATTAGGCTGCTTCTAGGCAAGCGTGCTCCATCATCGACCACATCGTCACTTACCATAAGGTTAGATAGTGGTCAAACGCGAGCAAAACATCGTGAGGAAGACATGTCCGATCCACCAACCCATATTAGGCCAACGTGTGTGGATTAAGGACTCAAACCTCTCAGCTCTCTCATTAGAAGAGATGAGGCCCGTGCGCGGCAGTGGAACATAAATGGTTTGCTATTATTATATTCGTAACAAATTTCTAAATTATATTTAAATAAATAATTTAGGTATTAAAATGTAAAAACTAGCACTAACTTTCGTATTTTCATAAATGAGTTGTTTCACTTAATAAATAAGTTTCGCTGGCAATCCTTCAACATCACCATACTGGGTTCTAATTAAATTACTTAAAATTAAATTAATGGTTCAAAGTAAACTAGTTTAAAACCCACACACATTGTTCTAATGAAAAGGATGCAGACAGTTAGTAATAGCTTTAATCGTTTTAATCCATTAACCTATCACTGTCATACAAATTAATGTAACTTTTATTTACGCAATGTGTATATTAATTTTGAAATTCTGTCGTACATTTTCACTAAAGTTAACTGAAATCTCTTTTATATATTTTGACTTTATCTCGTTTCATTTGTTACAGAACTTTTAAATCTTTCAATATTACTACGGCTTGTACCAGGGGCCTTACTCTGAAAATCGAACATGAACGTTTCGGATCGAACGAAAACGGACCATTTGTCAAACAACGACAGTGAAAACGTCAAATGTATTTTGGGAGTAGGAGGTGTACTGATAAACTGATAACGATCGACAACTTCAATGTCAAACGATCGAAGTCGGATCCGAAATCCGAAACGAAACACTTTCGGGGTAGCTAAATGGTCAAAACGTCAACGGATACGAATATTTTCGTTTTTCGGAGTAAGGCCCCTGATTCTTTTTTGTCTTTCATACTGCACTTGACTTACTTGACTACTACAACAACGAATAAATTGGCTTTAAAGTTATCATAAAATTGACAGTTTTAGTTAAGTTTAGTGAAAATGTACAACAGAATCGAGAAAGAAAAAGAATCGAGAAAAAAATCGATTCTGTTGAATTTAAATTTATTGATTTTTTTGATTGATTCATTGATGCATTTATTGATATAATATAAAGATTACATAAATAAATAACAGATTACGAGACAATACAAAATCAAGTGTAGTGATAGTATTAACTCTAATAACGTCAATTTTCTCTATTGGGAAACTTCTAATCGAGTCGCGACTTTTGTAAGGGTGAATCTTGAATTTGGCGTTCATTTGATTCCCTGGCGCCTACTATTCAGAAGATTTATAGCAAATAAGAATAATTATGTTAAATTATGTGTTAATTTATGCGATGTTCATTTATGTGTTAAATATGGCACACTATTTTTATTTGTGAAGAATTTCAAAGTAGTGGGTGCCAATTTAATCAAATGAATATTATGCCAAGTTTCAAAATTCACAAAAGATTTTCATATTTCTTTTTTGAGAGGGTTACAGGTAAATAAACAATTTTAGTTTATTCATAATAATATATCTACAAATCACGATCTGTTAACTATCAGTGTGTTTGTAAAAAAAGTTAGTTAAAATGTGTTTATCATCAAAATAAAGGTGTTCATGCAAAATTTTAAAATATGTTTTTATTAGCAAAATAATACTACGCGTCCATAGTACGTACCTTTATCATGACTAGGGATCCCAATAAATTGAGGTGATAAATATCAAGTCGTAAGGCAGTAAACTTACATTAATCCTGTAAGTAGAGCTTTGTTGTAAAGCACTTTGTTCTTGATCAGTTACGTCACTAGTACTAACATAGGCTTCAAGATGAGGAGACAGGTAATACATCACTAGTTAGGTTTACTACCAAATCCTACTTTTGGGAGCTTTTTTGAGCTGCGCAATAAGGTTGGAACTGTTTTTGTAGATCTTTTTAATAGAATACTTTAATTTTATACTTGTGAGCGGTGAGTTTTACCGAGTTACTCAATAATTCGTACAAAAAAAAAACTGACTTCAACTGGACTAAATTGATGGGATGAGATAAGACCACATAGAAACCACCACCAGCTTTAAAAAAAGAATCATCAAAATCGGTTATCTCAGTCGAAAGTTCTGAGGTCACAAACATAGAAAAATTACAGTCAAATGAGATCCTCTTCTTTTTCGAAGTCAGTGGAAAAAGGTGCACTTCTATGAAATGTCAGAAAGCAATAAGCAAATCCATAATTGCAGAAGAAAAGAGAGTCTAAAGGCAACAGTAACCGCTTTCCATCAGGTAGAGCGTGTGCTCGTCTGCCACCTAAGTGGTGAAAAAAAAAACAAAAAGAAAGGAATTAGCTGAAAAAAGAGAATCTTCGATGTTAGAAAGGTGTTCTAAATACAAAGAAAAATGGATTCAAATAACTTCTTCAGTAACTGGTCACAAGCTGATGCGGCTACGTAAAAGTTTTACAGTACAAGTATCGTAAAGTTAACACTGTGTTGGAAGTGCATCTGTACTTCAACTTTGTCCAGATCGGTAACATTGGCTAAACTAGAAATAATTGAAAATTGAAAATGCCACAGATATAACCTTAAAACCTTGGTATTTTCTTTTCTCCGATGAATTCATTTAGTTATTCACATTTTATTTTTATTTAAAGCAACGCTTTTGGAAAACTGAAGTTATCAATATAAATCACAGCAAGCTGCAGTGACAATAGGCTGATCATATCTACCAAACTACTAACTACCGAAAACTCATTACGTACCTACATGTTTACGGTTTTCGAACTTTGTGTTATTTCTATTTATTTTCTTTGATATTAATTATATGTTGCTGCACACGTTTCTGAAAAGTTTTTGACAAACAGACATACAGACAGACAGCAAAATGATTTTAAATGGGTTCGATTTTCATAGGTACGGTACCCTAAAGAGGATTAGAGCAAGCCTAATGGCACTCCACGGAGATGGCTTAAAGTGTTTTCTCATATAGGCGTGAGGGTGAGGAATTCAGGTAGGTACTACTATTATTTGCGTGTATTATAGGGAAGGTAATGGTCTAATTGATTCCTCACACATTGGGACGTAGTACGTAAATGTCTTTTGATACCATTTCTAAGCTTTTAATGAGTTTCGTGTAACAAACCTAAGTATAAAAAAATATAATGGAAAACCTTTTACTGAGAGTTTAAAGGTCCTATTTTCTACTAATATTATAAATGTGCCAGTTTGTGAAGTTGTTTTGATGTTTGTTACTCAATCAGAAAGCAAGGTAAGAATTCAGAACTACGTATTTTTTCTTTTGATAATCAACAATGATCAACTGATAGACTGGTTATTAACCCGCAGGAAAGTGGGCTATCTATATACCCACCAAGATCTTAAGATTCCAAACCAACCTCACCAGCAAGCCAGTACATCTGCTGATTAACGGACGAGGCACCAGCACAGGCTTGCCGATCCGACGGCACTCACTCCCCCAAAGGCCAAGTACGCCAAATGAGGCTGAGCACAAGAAAAAGCATAATGCTATTATCCACAACAAATCTTAAGAAAGGTTTGGTGCAACGCAAGCTGTTCTAATAATGGATGCCAATAAACAGTTTGAAAGTTAAATAATAAATACTGAGCATGAATATAATTGATCAGGCAAACACTACCCGGGAATTTCCCGATACGGGATCAGCGTTAAATGAACATAAAACGAAGGCACAAATCTAAATTAACAACAGTATTCTCGAAACTAAAGAGCTCGGCTTTCGGCTTTAAAGTCAAACAATTCCAATAATCTACGTTCAGCTAATTCCGCACTTCAACCTTTGGTACGCCCTTAATTTCCGTCCCTTGGAGTAAATTTTACACTATCCATCACAGCATGACCCCTCGCTTCCCACCATGAAACCCCTTCATTATTTGTATTGTTCACACCAAGGGCTGCAGGGGAGGTCTTAAACTGTGGTTGTTATATATTTCTATATTAAGGACACCTGTTTCCATGTCTTTACGATGTATGGATATTGTGACGAAACTAATAATGACATTTGCTAGTTCGAATTTGTAAAATTATTAAAGCGCTCTGTTTGTTTGATTTTGCTTCATGTGATTGACATTATTACATACCTACATAAAATACATCAATAATAATATCTATGATTTATCATAACATTTATCATTTAGTTCCACATCGCGTCCACATAAATCGATAGATATTATTCGGTAGTCATGGCTGTCGAGTGACCACTTTGACTCAGACGGGCATGAAACTAAATTAGACACTACAGTACCTCTGTCAATCAGTACTTCATACAGCTTTGGTTTAGTACATAATTATTATTATAGGTAGTTAATATTACTATTACTATTATTTGACTGTAGCGATATTTTTCTAACTCTTTCAATTTACTTCTGATGAAATTCTATGCAGGTTTCAAGTCAGTTTAACTTTCCCTGGGACTTATCGAATGTAATTTTTCTGGAACCTCTCGATGTATTCGTGGACCACTACTGTTGATCCTGATGTACAGGAGTCAGGAGTTATAGTAGTGGGAATGAGGGTGGGATTAGTCCCGTAAAAAAGAAATGACCATATCGAGTTTGGAAGTTTAAATAGGGAAGAAGCTAGAAATATTTTTAATCAAAACAAAACTAAGTCTTGTCTGTACAGAGAAACTTTAAATTTAAATGTATACTGTTGTAATAAAATGTGAGATTGCTGTGAACCTCATAAATGAGGAAACTTACAGCTATAGAACTTTCCACAAATTTTCTCCGTAACCAAAATTTAGGGCACCAGACCAAAACCACTAATCAAGGTATGTTAACAAAAGTTAGACTATTTTACAACCCGCAACGCAAACGGGCCGGGAAGATATTTTTATAACATACATTTTCTACGAAAGGACATTGCCGAATGTCCATTACCGAAAGAAGATTTTTTTTTTTTATTCATGATAGGCTTACGTTTGACCTCAATCTCACCTGATGGTAAGTGACGATGTGGTCTACGATGAAACACGCTTGCCTAGAAGGAACCTATTCACTCGTGACTTGAAAACTCCCAGGTTACAGCTTTCCGGAAACACAGACTCAGGCAAGGAATTCCACTCCTTAGCAGTACGCACGATGAACGTGTCAGCAAAGCGCTTTGTGCGTATGAGTGGAATATCGACCATAATAGCGGTGGCGTGACGCTGTTATCTTTCTACATCACTAGTTTTCTCCAATTTCGAAGTCATTGCACTTATTAGTTTTGCAGTTTTGATGAAAACTATCATAAAAAAAAAATAATTAAACATACATAGATTTTAAGCCGCATCAGAATTCATTCAATAATTTTTGCGTTCATCGCGAACAAACAGACAAGGGTTCCAAAAACAATGTTTTTGTATTCAGAATCGCTCATTTAACATAACCCAAATATTTTATTTTAATGTTACAGCTAATTTACAATTTAGATTTGAAACGAAAACTTAAAAACTGTTACCCATTAAATAATTGCCTAACCTTCAAAACTCAATTGTTGAACTTATTTTCCTAGAGTAAATTACGGTTCAAGAACTTTAGCGCGGTTAAAAAAATTATACCGCTTCAAAGTTCTCTCGAAATTTGTTTATAAGGTTAACTTGTCCTTGTGAAACGCTTAATGATGCTATTGTTATGAAAAACTTTTGTTTGTGTGCTTGTTTGTTTATGTTTTTTACGTGCGCTGTCCACATTTGCCATGTTTCCTCTAGCGTCTACAACATTATGTGTTTTTGCAAAGGATGACATTAGAAGGTTTTTACAGGGTCGGCAGCGCGAGTGTGATGCCCTTTGTGTGGCACACGTCAATAGGTGGCCGCTTCCCATCTGGTGCGCCGTGTGCTTGTCTGCCTCTTAAGTGGCATAAACATTATCTCTTAATACCTTCAAGTAAGTACCTCTGTAACACGATGCGAGATTCATAGTTGCGAGATTCTAGTGTGGTGACAGCATTATGGCAGTAACTAATAGAAGGTGGTTATCAAAATAGTTTAAAAATCACCGCACCAATAAAACCTGGATTTCTTTGCCAGCTCACATGTTTCCTTCCTCATTCAGTTCCGGGTCCTTTAAGTGGGGCGTGAAAAAGCATTTGATGAGGCCGTCAAGCTGAGGGCCACCATTGAGGCACTATCGGTGTTTGCAATGGTGACTCCCATTCCAGAGACTTTGCCTTTGGCTTACCATCAGGCGTGGTGAAGTCATATTAACGTGACCGACATAAAAAATCTTTTTTTACTCATTTTTTCTAATATGCGTGTTATTTCTTTATTGCTTTGATATCTTGTTGTAACATTTTACACTCAAAAGGAATTTCAGAAAAAGGTAATATTTGCTTAAAACTATCTCATATTTATCAGAAGAACACTCCAATTCCATTAGTGTTCGCCGTTTGAACATAATTTTCTTTACGAAAATTTGTAATAATTTATATATTTTAGTAAATATTATTATGGTTCTATTTCCTCATTAGCGATATTTGCGATTCTTAGAAAATTATAATTTTAAGTGTTTTAGTTCAAATTTGTACGAGTATTTACCTTTATTGGGTTCATTTTCTTAAGTGAAACGGAATATTGGAATTGGCACAAAAATGTCTTAAGATGTAAATTTTGTACAAATGTAATTTTATCATCTTACATAGGTGCAAAAACATATTTTACCTATAGATTTTAAGTCTAACCAAGACCTACTATAATACTTAGAAAAAAAAACCCCATCAAAATCCGTTCCGATAGTTCTTGTGCGCGTGCTTAAAAACATTTTTGTTGTATTCAAAATCATTCTTCAATGTAAAGACACAACTAATTTATAATTTTATTGTAGTATAGATAAATAAATAGATAACTGGCCCTTTGAAACTGTCCAGGGCCCGTAGACAAGTGTCACAAGTCTAAATCGCTAAGGAATAGAAAAGATTAGATCGACCAATCACACTCCATCTCGTGATTCCGCCGCGGCGCGCGCACCGTACGCCGCCGGCGACGAGCTTGGATGTGATTGGTCGACCTAATCTATTCGTTTCCTTAGCGATTTACGCTGTGACATTTGTCTATGGGGGCTGGTGCTGGTAATTGTAGCAAGTCCACGCCGTTTAGTATAAAATTGTACCTATAGAAAATTCGCGTGATTTACAAACGTGGATGTTATACGAGAAAAAAAAAGGTTGTCCATAACATTTAAAATGTATAGAGGTTCTTGGAATCGCAAATATATTATTACAAGCATAATGTTGAATGCTGTCAATAATATTATCTTCATATGAAACCCTTGATGGTAGGTAAATTATTTTAAATTACATTTTCAAATACTGTTATGTTTCCGCTTCCATTTTAGCTGTGCAAATTATATAGTTAAAGGTAAAACAATTTCATCGAAATTTTCATTTAATTTACGTTAATGGAAAAACAAACCTAAAATGGTTTTCATTCGTTTTGTGTCCGCCGGGCTTTTCATTCGAGAATGGAAAGTTTTTTCTTGTAACTAGTTCTTTAGCTACAAATTTTTGTGATGGTATATCCATATTTATGCATTTACTAGGTTTAATTTTGACACTAGATTTAAAAGAATCATGAATAAAAAAGATTATCCTGTATCCTTGGGGATTTCCACACGATAAAAAGGGGTTATAATATAATATTCTTAAAAGAAAAACTGCCTTCGAATATATAACTCTGTCAAATCAAGCAATTAATCAATTAGCCTATCTATATCCACTGCTAGACGGCCTCTTCCAATGTGCGCCATACCACCCGATTCTCCTCTCGAAATAATTTGGATACCTACAGATTCGATAGCAGAATCGATTGGAGCCAATAATTTAAAAATCTATTTTTTTTTTTTGTAAAAATTCGAACATTGACCAATCACAAAGCATCCCGGATGACCACGACAATGCCATCACCGACATTGTCATGACTCGAAATATGCCTGCGAGCGCACATTAATTAATTAAAAATTGACTTTGAATTCTTATCGAAACTCTAATGTTACTCGAACGAGTCAAAAAGATTACAGCAAGTTATTTTTTTTATTATAACTCGTACAGCAATTTGGACATGTCAAAGTGGTATCATTTATTATTCCAAGTAACCCCCTTTCGGGTCCAAATCATCATCATCATCTTCCTGCCCTTGTCCCAATTATTTGGGGTCGGCGCAACATGTCATTCTCCGCCATACATTCCTGTCCGATGTCATCTCCTCAGTCCCTCCCTTCCTTTCCATATCGTCTTTCACGCATTCCATCCATCTTTTCTTAGGCCTACCTCTGCCCCTGAAGCCCTCCACATTCATACTTTGAACCTTTTTAACAACATTACTTTCATCTCTTCTCATAACATGTCCTTTCGGGTCCAAAACGACTATAAAATAATGCTGTATAAATTAAACCCCGATACACTCCGTAAAACTGGTTTAATTTAAATACTGTAAATGTTCTTGTTCTAAGTCCAAAATACTGAGTAAATTGGTGGTAATAGGCTAATCGCCGCCTATTCATGGATAGACACTAGACATTCATGGATTTTTATTTTTGCATAGAGTGGGAATCAATCCCGCAACCTCCAACGTAGCAGGCGAACGCAAAAGATTTGACTCTTTTTGATATCGTAGTGAAATTTTATTATCGTTGCTACCCCACGACACGTCCAAATTGGAAGACATTAAACGCCTTCCTATGTTAAATAAAATGATGTGATATCACTCTCGAGCAATTTCGTGAAACACAAGATGGCGATACTCGAGCAATATATTACGACACACATGTATCGCGACAAGGCGTGAAGTTTATACACAATTTAACCCTTGTTTTTAGTACTATATCCAAAGCTGCTGAATTTGTTGAGAGATCCGAATATTATGTGGGATGAAAAGGGTCCTTGGTTTATAGTGTTTAGTGAAATTGGGGGCATGAATTAAGGTGTTAGATATGCCTTTTGGTCGATTAGATTTTGTGTATATGCACACGTACGCAAGTAATAGGTCTTTGTGTCTAATCTTTCATGGACCTTACTGGCGTACGAGGGGCTTTAATAGTTGCTTCGTAAGACAACTTACCGGCGTATTATTATTATTATCTGACCTCAATGTTGGTCTCGGGGAATATGAGATGATTTGAGTGCCTAAAGTACGGCCGTATCATCTTTTGCTATTATCAATATTATAACCCGTAGGTATGTAGGTAGACCTTTTATCGGCCTCGGTTTTCAATAATCGAGTAAAGTGCTTTCAGGGTAATGGCGTTTCATGCTATAAAGGAATTACTAAAATAATTAATAACTAAAAGTCTTTCACTGTTAAAATGCCCTTCCTAGATCTCCCCTCTTCCCTTCAGGGTAGGCAGCGAGTGTGTGATACCCTTAGTGTTGCACACAGCCATAGGCCACGGTGACCGCTTCCCATCAGGTGGGCCGTGTGCTTGTCTGCCTACTACATAGTACGAAAAAAAAATAAAAAGGAAACTTGCTCAGAGTATTCCCCTTTATGGGACTGGTCACTATCTAAATTATTAGGAAAAACTGGCAATTTTTTAATACTACTTAGGTGGCAGACAAGCGCACGGCCCACCTGATGAGAAGCGGTCACCGTAGCCTATTATTGACGTATACAACATCAGAGGTGTCACAATCACAATCGTGCCTACCCTGGAGTGATTGAGGTGTTTGGATGGGGCTGGAGCAACCCTACTTACTGGCGGCGGGAACACAACACTATGGTTATTATAGCCGCAGTCTACTGTAGGTCGCAGGTACTACCCCAGTCAGACTGCTCAGTTCGGACGGAGATACCGTCCGTTGTGTCCTACCGCCAAATTATACTAATTGCTAATAATATATTATATACGAAGCTTACTAATCGTTTCCGAATTTAATTGTATTATTGCCTACATAATATATTTTCCGTTTCACTACCTTAATATAAAAAAATTGAAAACATTGAGTAAAAATCACTCGAAAAACCTAAATAACGTCTTTGTGAAGTAATAAATACATAAATAATGTTCAATACATAAGTTAAAGGCGGGTGCGCTCATCTGTGATAAATAATGTATCAGCTAATACAATTTTGTGGCTCGTATCTGGGGCCTTACTCCGAAAAACGAAAATATTCGAATCCGTTGACGTTTGACCATTTAGCTACCCCGAAAGTGTTTCGTTTCGGATTTCGGATCCGTCTTCGATCGTTTGACATTGAGGTTGTCGATCGTTATCAGTACACCTCCTACTCCCAAAATACATTTGACGTTTTCGCTGTCGTTGTTTGACAAATGGTCCGTTTTCGTTCGATCCGAAACGTTCATGTTCGATTTTCAGAGTAAGGCCCCAGGTTTAGATGTATTTATACTTGCTTCCACACACCTTCAAAATAAATAAATATGAGCAAAAGAGTCATTGCACCATTTTTGTTACATTGAGATATGACATATTTAAAAACTTACACATTGGAGCCCGGTTTTTTGCTCTCCGATTATTTCGTGTAAGCCAATGTAATGTAATTTCGTAAGTACCTATACTCGTATTATGAGAAAATAGTTCTTGCATCCAACAGAAAAGCATAACATATAACATAAACTCACGCCTATATTCCCGAAGCTAGTGCTAGCACCCATATTTCGCCAGTTTATGTTTAGGTCCCAATGTAATAGGTGGCGAGCCTATTGCCATTAACCGGGCACTTATAAACCTGCGATAAATACACACATAACTTCGAAAAGCATCGAAAAGCCATTGGTGTGTGCCATGGTGAACCTAGGATCGAACCCGAGACCTCGTCTCAGTAGTCCATTACCTCAACCACTAGGCTACCGCGGTTTTAGAACAATAATTATCATAATAATCATGTAAAGTTAAACTCATTATATACTAAAATATTAACGGAAATTATCGCTTTAATTCCCGTTAACATTTCAGTATACTTATCATACTAAACGAAGGCGCAAGTTTAAAAGTTAGTATAACAAACTCATATATTTCAAGAGTAACATCAAGATAATTCTAACTACTCAGTGCAAGTTCTAATGTCAACATAAAACGTACTGCGTAAACTTAGTCCATATTAAAATTGAATAACTTCAGAATTGAAGTTTTATGAAAGAAATATTTTATTCTGGAGCTGTTGGCCTCTTCCTTAAATATTAACTTAATGAGTGTAACGGCTGGATATATAGTAACTTTTCTACCTATATTATTTTCTTAATTTTTTTTTATATAGGACACGTCAAAATTTGGTTGTACAACGAAAGAATGTTGCATGTGGACTTGTTCTGCGAGTCTCTTGGGCGTTTTAGGGGTCTGGCTCTGTAATGTCTCTCGGACTAGTCAGTCCGGAGCTGGGCTCTTGGGGTCCCCGGGGGACTCGCAGAGCAGGTATAGTCGTATGTTCGTACTTTTGATTATATAAAAATTTGTTGTATTAGTGTAGTAAAAAGTATAGTCTTATATGTAAATGAAGGAAACTGTAGGTCTATAGTTTAAGGTTAACTTTTATACTTAATACTCATATGTATGACCGTTTGTTTCTGAATGAATAAATAAAAAATAAAAAAAATGACTTTACCTCGCCTGATGGTAAGCTAAAGGTAAAGTTTCAGGACTGGGGTCACCACCACATACACCGGTAGTGCTACTCAGTGGCGGCCTTCAGATTAACGGCCTCATCAAATGCTTTTTCACGCCTCGCTTAAAGTCCCTAGGACTATTATAGGAGGGATATACATATAAATGCTTTGTTCTGAATGACTGACAGACTGACTGACTGACGGATCGTATCGTCGTAGAGACCTGAAACTAGGAGGGTTTGTCTTTTGTATGACATAGGCGTCTGGTAAGAAATAATTTTCAGAAATTTGCCGTATGTTTAATTGCAATTGGTTAAATAAAACCGAAGGTATGGCCAAAACACGTTATCAGCTAGTAATATTATTAAAAAGTTATATATAACTAAAGTTACTTTCAAAGCTAGGTTCTTCTATCTCTCTTTCAGCTGTAAAACAATAAATTAGGATCAATTGACAATTATACATTTATACTGCATAAATTAGGCACTTATAATCTACCTAGATTAACTAACCCTCGGGGCAGCTAACTACTTATAAACAGGCCTTTGAGAATAATGTCAAACCCAATCCATTTTATTAATACTTAACAAATTCCACAGAACATTGTAGTAATCTAAATTTAATCTCTTAGTCACATTTTACGACCCTCTAGAGATGTAACAGCGTGGCCTATCCGTCGGAACAAAATGGTGGCGCCTCAATATGTTAGATAACACATTGGTTTGTGTAAATAGTATTAAATGGTTATCAGAATCAATTTTATAACACTAGCTGACATCCACGGTTCCATTGGAGGTCGGTTATCGTGTTTTGGTCATATCTCCGGTTCTACTAAACCAATTACAATCAAACTTACGGCAAACCTTTCTATTCGTGATGCCGCTATCAAACGGTAGGTAACTAATAAATTATTTAAATTGTCGTTTAAATATGCATCAGCGGAAAAGCTATATTTCTAAGGCATTAAATAATGTTTGGTGTTTTTGTTTTACACAATTTTTTTGAATGTCGAATACTAAAACTGCACATCATCTTGAATCTTCAAATGCCGGAGAGTAAGGTAACCCAAAAGGTTTCCCTCGTACCCCAGCGGTTTCCCTCTCACCCCGGTACCAGGTCCACTTGATAAATTTCACTTTAAATTTTATATTTCACTTTCGCAACTTAATAAATAGCTTAATAATTTACCCTCTCTCTTGAATAAGATATAATTACTTATCACGCCATACTAACACGGTTACTTACATGTTTAATTAGTGAAGTATACAGAACACCTTTTGAATCTTAAGTAACCTGCGTACGTATTTACCTTATGGGAACAAATTTCAAAATTACCATAACACAGAGTTAGAACGCTACGGCATTTTGTGTTTAAATTCTGATTTTTTACCCGACTGCCGAAGAAGGAGGGTAATGTTTTTTATACTAAGTCCGTCAATTGACTTTACCCCGCTAGATGGTAAGAAGCTTGGGTTAAGTCCATAGGGTACGGGCCGCTATTTTAGACACCATTCGTCCCAAAATGGCGGTCCCTACCTTGACGGCCTAGACAGATGCCTTTTCACGCCCCGCTTAAAGAACCCGGGATTGTAGGAAGAAGGAAACTCGCGTGCAGGTGATGATCTACATAGGTAGTATTTTTCTACTATTAATAATTTCCTCGATAAAAAATAAAATATGTCGTTAAAGTCAATTTTGTCTCAACGTACTTGCCGTCCACTTTTCCTCACATATGAGCAAAATGCTCACAACTTTTGCTGTAAGTTCGTACTCATTTCGTACTATAAAGGTGAAAAAAATGTTAATACTCGAATACATTATTATAATAATAAATTAACAATATTTCGTGCAGCGAGAGTATCAGGGGAACAACAACTCAGCATAATGTCAGCATGGTTAATTAAATTAAAAACAAAAGTTCCAATGTTAACTTAGTTGAGAGTGTAAATAAATTAAAATTGACTCGATAGAATCAGTTAAAAATAGTTTTATTTCAATTAAGTCTATTCCAATAATTCATTCACGAGAATCACGAGCTCTTGAAAAGCGGTTAGTAGATTTGAATATTCATTCCTGCGCTGTTCACTTTATAAGAATATAAGTAATGAATTATTTTATAATGGTTCAATTTCAAATTTTAGAACGAATAAATAACAATTCCTTTTCGCTGTGCAAAAATTTCCTGACTTCACACCGTATGAAAAATCTGAGCCAAATGGGACGCCTTACAAAGAATTGTATTAGAAATACTTTTGACATTAAGCAAGTTTTTAAATTCTAGAGAAGGTAAAAGGATCAATAACACCTTCAAACTAGTAGAACGTGGAACTAAAACTGAAATTCACCGACGAATACAAACGTGTCTAACTCTAGGTATTTTAATTACGTTAGCACATTTTACTTGATGAATTTCATTATGTAGAATGTAAAACTCAGTTAAGTTAAGCAGATTTTCATTTGTGAAGTGCAACTTAGACTCGCCATTAGTAATTTGTATGTATAACTATAGGGTTTTGTATAATTTATACGAAACCAATAATAGACGTACGGGTCCACGTGATTGGTTTATCAGTCCCCATCTACGCTGATTTTGGCTCAAGGTGCTTGATGCGACCTATAGAAGACGATCTTAGACTAAAGCGAGCCGAGGTCCACAGTGTTCTGGGTGCGGGCCAGGACCTCCACGCGATCCACCGAGGCGGGAGTGGCCCTCTAGAAGGGCTGCTTCGAGGCTCTCCATGGGTCCCTCTGGCTAGCATAGGGGAACGGAGGAGAGTGGCTGGGGGGGCAAGCTGGTTCTCTGCGTGCTGGCGGGGGGTGACAGGCCGGCTGCCTATCACCCTAATTCCCAGACCGTCAGCGAGCGGCGCGATGCTCGTCTCTGCAGAAAGCCTGCACTTCTTTGTATCAAAATATCTTCTTTAGAGCGTTTCTTTTGTTTAATAATAATAACATACTATTTGTCAAGGACATAATAACATATGATATTGCCAAAATGAAGATAAACTACAGAGACAGTTGAAATGAGTGTACCCACCTTCATGTTCTGTTGAAATGACTTCCAACTAATTAAAACGGTGTTAAAGTTTCACCCTTTGGGGGTAGTAAAAACTTTTGGACGTGTTCTCGTATGGAATGAGGCATTTAGAGAGCGGTTCTAGCAAAAGCCTGGCTTTCCTTGAACCCTTTTATACGTTACCTCCAAAGGTTATACATAAAGCCTTGGATGACACTTTACTGTCGTAATCCATATTTATGATACACAGAGAAATCCCATATCTGCGATGTTTACGTATAATTATTGCTCATGTTTAGGGTTAGATTTTCTATACTGTTTTGTTTATACTTTATCAGTATCACTAGTTGACAACCGCAGCTCCTCCCATATGGAGGTTGTTTATCGGTTTTTTGGACATTTATGTTTAGTTCACTACGCCCCGTAACCAGCGGGTCAGGTTATGACCGACTCTTACCGACTAAAACCGTACGCCGTCTAGGGTCTTCTGACGCCTGGATGTAAGGTGCCTATAGAGCATTTCCCTCGCACCCCGGCTTTGTTATACTTAATGTCCATAGCCTGCTGTCCAATAAAAATACCTCAAGAAAATCCGTTCCGTTATTTTTTTTTTTCAAAAAAAAAAATACGAACTGTACACAATTTTAAGAGGAAAATTAAACATAATTAAATATTGACTACTTTCATATATATACGAGCACTCTCGCTAAATTATTTAATAATTAAGTTGCTGGAGTAAAAAAAGCACTTAACTTTGAAATAATTCGAGGTTAAGTGCTAAAAGATCCAGGCTAATTAACAGACTGATTTATTTACCTTGGCAAATAAATAGGACGTTAGTAAACTCTGCTTGGGCACTTTAGATATAGGTATAATATATCTAATAAGTCAGTTTATGATGTACACTTTTTTATTTATTTTATTTAATATTTATGCACACACAATGATATCGATACAGAAAATGGAAGGTGAAAAGAAGTACAAAATGGTACTGCTTATTTCTGAAAGAAATTTCCTCCAGCAGGCCGGCGAGAGGAGATCGTAGGCAGGTGTATTAGTTGGAGTAGTTAGTAGGCTGTTTACTTATAGGTATAAGTATCATGCAATGATTTCCTTACCCCCAATTCTTTTCATGAAGAATTTAAACTGCTAATCCATGAAGGCGGTACAAGAAATTTACCTTTTTTGGTGCGAAAATGCCCTTGGGCTTCACCTTACCGGAGTTAACGTGAAAGCGTGTTGGACTTGAACAGACCAAAACCGCACGGTGTTTTGTCACGTCGGCCAGTGTGGTCGGGGAATATGGTGTGCCCTAGAAAGGATATCCCAGAGACAAAAAAAAATTGGATGGCGGGATAAAACTGGATAATTTATACACTTAACACTAAAAAGTGTTGTGAGTCACCACCAATTGAAGTCATTTCAATCTCAATCAAGAACGAAACGGTTCGGTGCCGCACCATAAAGACTTGGAATTCTTTACCAGCGCATGTGTTTCCTTCCTCCTATAGCCCCGGGGCCTTTTAGCGGGGCGTGAAAAAGCATTTGATGAGACCGTCAAGCTGAGGGCCGCCACTGTAGCACTACCGGTGTATGTGATGGTGACCCGGGTCCTGAGACTTTGCCTTTAGCTTACCATCAGGCGAGTTAAGTAATTTTGACGTGTTCTATATAAAAAAATCTGTTATTTATTTATAGGATAAAATCATCTGTTTTTACTAATAGGTGATAAATATAGCTTGGTTTCTTAACGGCCAAAGGTTTCTATGAGTCGTGTGAAGTGGCCACCAGCACACTGTACCCCCGATTGCCTTTAAAATCTATCTACCGACCTTTGTTTTTTAAAGTTAATAAAAAC
The DNA here is from genome assembly GCA_963576445.1 of Lithosia quadra. Taxonomy (NCBI): domain Eukaryota; kingdom Metazoa; phylum Arthropoda; class Insecta; order Lepidoptera; family Erebidae; genus Lithosia; species Lithosia quadra. Next base: position 13,189,006 of record OY754886.1, read on the forward strand.
AGCCGATGGTTCAGACAACTATATTTGATTAATCTCTCTAATGCATAATGTTACAACTATAAATGTTCAACTGAAAACAAGTGAATTACATTTGTTCTTATTTCAAATATTCTACATAATATCTTGACATGACTCCAGACACACGTTCTCATTCATATATCTGAATTAAGCCTCAAAGAGATATTACGCATCGTAAATTAAAGTGTGAAGAATGAAGAATGTGACTTACTGTGAGTCTAAAGTACCTGTCTGTTCTGATAAATCTACCTAAACAGCGTAAGTATTCAGTAATAAAGTGGTACGCCTATTATTTACGTAATAAAAGTACCTAAATATTAGTTTTTTAAGAAAATATCTTACATTAAAAACTAAGTAGATTTGTTGTTAATAAATACGACTAAATAAAATTATTAAATCAAAATGATTAAAATTAAAAATCTTCATTTAGACCATAAACAATAAACAGAACAAAAACAAAATTAGATCTATTATAATTGGAATATTTTTATTAGGAAATGTACCGAAATACTAAGTTGTGTTGGAATAAATATAAAATGGTCTTTTGTGGGGTCTTTAACATAACGCTCCTAAAAAGACCGCCTTTTTACCGCCCGTTCCTGAAAGGACTACCAGCGTCAGAGTATGTCCTTTTTTTGTGTGGCAATTCCCCAGATACGTTGGCCATCAGGGGTGGTTATGTCATGGAGGACTGGCTGGAGAGGCCTCACGGGGGCCTCTCGTACCGGCTGACGCAGGTGATCTCTGGTAAGGGGTGCTTCGGGGATCACTTGTGTCTGATTCGGAAGGAGCCAACGCCCGAGTGCCATCACTGCGATGCGGACGAGGATTCAGGGCTGCATACGTTGGCTGAGTGTCCGGCGTGGGAGGTGCCGCGACAGGCCCTCCTGGCAGCCCTCGGGGTGGGAGTCCTCACACTGCCGGTGCTGATCGCAGCGATGGTGCAGAGTGCGGACGCGTGGTCGGCCGCCGCCTCCTTCTGCGAGTAAGTCATGCTCGAGAAGGAGGCGGCGGAAAGGGTTCGGGAGAGGCTGCACAGAGCTCTCCCGAACGGCGGCGGGCGCGGACGCCTAAGGCGTCGGAGGTCTCACGACCTCCGTCCTCCATGAGCGCTGGCCTGGGGGTGACGGGTGGAGCCGCCTGTCACCCTAGCAGAAGCAGGCCGAGGCGGCGGCGCGCGTAAGCGCGCCCCCCCTATTCCGGGGGTATGACGGGAACCACGCGGTTCCCAAACCCGAGGGGGCCATCTCGAATCCGGAGATGGCCCGGGTCAAGCCGGGGTGCGAGGGAAATGCTCTTTGGGCCACCTTACACCCTGGCGTCAGAAGACCCTAGACGGTGTGCGGTTTTAGTCGGTAAGAGTCCGACATAACCTGCCCCGCTGGCCGCGGGGTGGGTATCCATGAGGATTTCCGCACGGAAAAAAAAAAAAAAAAAAAGGGGTGGTTATGTCAGAATTTTAAAGCTTTGGAAGTTCAAATAAAAATGAAATAACTATAAATTTTAGTTCCCATTCAACACTATTAAAATATAAGAGTGATAGTAGCGGAGTTAACTATGTGATAGTTAACTCCGTTTTTATCGCCCTTATAATTTTATTGATTCCATTTTCAGTTTTGTTGGTTTTACTCATTGTAGTATATAATATAATTATATCAATGGTTTTACTCAGTAAAACCGGCAATGAAATAGTCATTAATTTAATGCCCTTCATCCTTTGTTGAATTAATTTTAAATCCTCGATTTCCCCCGAGCGATCGTCGCGTGTAAGAAGAGCTATCCACCGAAGTTTCGAAACTCGGCCTTTAATAATTCAAAGAACGATTTTTTAGTAATGAACCACCGTAAATCAAATCTGACACTAGTAATTAAAACAAAAAACCTTTTTATTTCAGACTAGCTTTGCCTGCGACTTCGCCCAGGTGGATTTCTATTTTTAAGTTTTATTATTTTTACGCAGAAATCTAATTAATTGCCAGAATTAATCGCTCAACTTAGCTTTGTGTAATGTAGGAAGTAACTTAATTAACTTGTAGGATTTAGTTTACACTGGAATTGTTACTTACTATGTAGGTATTTTTTTATAAATAACGACTTATTTATACTACTTAGGTGGTAGACAAGCACACGACCCACCTAATTTAAGGCGGTCGCTGTGGCCTATAGACGTGTGCAACACCGGGGCATCACACTCGCGCTGCCGACCCTGAAAAGGTTCCCCTTGACCCTGAAAATCAATCAATATCTACCAAAAGTCTCATCCAAATCAGCTCAGTCATTCCTGAGATTACTGCATTCGAACTGACAATCGATGCGACGTCCGCACGGGTGGAGCCATGGACATAAACTAGTAAAAAATATACTGTGTTTAAAATATAATTATCATTAAAATGTTAGCGGGAATTAACGAGTTCATGGTCATATACCTTTAGAATGGAACGGAATTACACCAGATGTGGTCACAGGATGACTGTCTCAGCTGTGCACGTCCTCGGTCGTCGAGTCCGTGAGGTTGCCGGTTGTTCATCTACCCGCACATTTTCGACATTTTTAATATTTCTGTTCCTCCATGTACCGTCACATACCACACTCATAGGTTCCCTATTTTCTTAGCAAACGGCTTGGTGTCTATCCAACCGAGCAGAAAAGCGAGCCAACAGGTATTTAATTACTAGATTCCATGTCGCAAATAATTTGAAAAATGGAACGTGAAAGTTTGAAAGTAAGTAAGTAATTCTCATTATTTGCATATTCATAAGTTTTAAATAATATGCGAGATCATCATTACTTTTACCACTGACTATAAGCTATTAACTTTAACCTACAAAGCGCTTTGCTGACACGTTCATCGTGCGTACAGCTAAGGAGTGGAATTCCTTGCCTGAGTCTGTGTTTCCGGAAAGCTATAACCTGGGAGTTTTCAAGTCACGAGTGAATAGGTTCCTTCTAGGCAAGCGTGATTCATCGTAGACCACATCGTCACTTACCATCAGGTGAGATTGAGGTCAAAGGTAAGCCTATCATGAATAAAAAAAAAAAAAAAACCTATATGTAGTAAAAGTTTGACACATTCTTGATGTTTAAACACGACAAATGGATACAATACAGTACCGTCCAGACTACCCGTCAATCAACTCTGACCAGCAAACGGACACGGACAGAAGTTCTGAAGCGCTTTGAAGAAGAAAACCTTTGTAATAAATCATTTCCGTGGTGATAGGTATGACAGCCTGTCAGCTGTTTGGATGACCAGCTGTCCTAGTCAGTTGTGGCGCGTACATTTAGTGCTGTCCATTACCCACGAAAGGATACCTACAGTAAAATCACGTTTGTTAGATAATTTAGTAATCATAGTTTAAGAGAAAGTCAATAATGATACAATGATACGAAGCTTAATAACCCAAATTTGGGGCCTTACTCCGAAAAACGAAAATATTCGTATCCGTTGACGTTTTGACCATTTAGCTACCCCGAAAGTGTTTCGTTTCGGATTTCGGGTCCGTCTTCGATCGTTTGACATTGAGGTTGTCGATCGTTATCAGTACACCTCCTACTCCCAAAATACATTTGACGTTTTTGCTGTCGTTGTTTGACAAATTGTCCGTTTTCGTTCGATCCGAAACGTTCATGTTCGATTTTGAGAGTAAGGCCCCTGATCTCTAAAACATCAATGACTTTTTATTTCAGTCTTTGTTTTTAAAATGCGAGTTGTAATTTAATTAGGGTGTATTTAAAAGAAGTGGTTTCTCGATGTACTGTTTGACCTGGTGTCTGTTAAAGGTTCAACATTCGAGACTAGAACTGTGAGGCAGTGTTAAATTTCAAGTACATTGTTTTAGTAGATTTTAAAAAGGTAATTAATGCAACGTTTAAAAAGTATAACGCGTGCTTGAAGCTATAACTAAATACACTGAGAAGTAGTAAGAGTGAACAGAAAAATGAAAGAGACTCAACTGAGATGTCGCATCACTATCAAATATTAAGGAAAGATAGTTTTAGATTATTACATTTATGAAATAACTCGCTGTTATCGTGGATTGATCTGCGTGGAATTCTGTTCCCGTTCCAGCTTCACCAATACCAGGTAATAAACATCCAAATATATTAATTAATTTTCACATTAACCCTAGGCGCATACTTGGCGACAGGTGACAGCGATAGCTCGGCGTCTGGACACGACGACAGGCTGCGGCCGACAATTTCATAGCGCCACGAGACGCGGCGTCTCGCTAGCGACTCGGCGTCTTTAACGCCAAGTGTGCGGAGCTTAGAACAAAAATATATGGAATTCTCGGCCGCACCCTGTCGCCGCGTCTAGACCCTGAGCTGTCGCTGTCGCCTGACGCCCAGTGTGCGTACCACGTTATAATATTAGTAGCAAGTAGGATGAAATTGCAACACATTTAACATAGTTTTACCGTTTGCCGCATGGAAACCTGTGCGTATTTACTTTGCTGAAGATAATATATGATGAAGCGCTTACATCAGAGTCAACTGTAACCACATGATGTCTTCGTAGAAGCACAGCTACGAACTAACTGGTTGCAACTCCTAGACCTCTAGATCAAGTGACATTTTATTAGTAATAACGTCAATGGGAGTGTTTAGTAACTACAAAAAATTAAGTGAGTACTTTACAAATCGACATAAGGGATTTTTATACCTATTATCATACGAGGCGAGTCACGGTGACCGCTTCCCATCAGATGGGCCTTGCGCTTGTTTGCCACCTAAGTAGTATAAAAAATATAATTACAGTTACTATTGCAGTCATAATCGTAATTATTGATTACGAATAGAAAAAGAATCGCTTCGAAGCGATTTCATTAATAAAATGTATTTGATGATTTACTTCCATTGCCATGATTCAATTATTGATTAAATTATTATAGTTCTATTTATTAACATTCATATTTTTCATGTTTTTAATATTTTCAACCATTCAGAGCTTAAAATAATTCTGAGATAAAGAAAACTAGGAACTTCCAACATCAACCTTTATTGAAATTATTTTAAATTAAAAAGTACTTTACAAAGAACTATTTACACACACCTAATCTAAGACTTATAATTTATCGAGTCGAAAATATATTTCACAAGTAAATTTATTTTGTAAATTTCAATTCATACTTATTAATATTTATTTTAACACTAGTGTGAAAATTTTATAATGCTGGAGCCTAATGGACTAAGAGCTCGTGAACCCCAGACTTTCGTTATTTTATAAAAGCTGAAAGTTTGTCAGCGCATGCTCCCAATACAGGTAAGAAGGATGGCCCATTACGAAGTTCGGGTCATGGTGGCTTTGGCAGATAAACGGTACAAAAGTATAGCAAGCGCAAGGCAGTGGGTGCGAGTGAGACAGCAAGTCAGGTCTATTGCGACCCCTCACTGCGCATATTATGGAATTATAAAATTGGAATTCTAATTCCAATTTTAGGTTTATTGCGATCCCTCACTGCGCATGTATTGGCATTATATAAATGGAATTATAATTCCAATTGTGTAATTTCAATACATGGGCTGTGAAGGATCGCAATAGACCTGACTCGCCATGTCACTCACACCCGCCTGCCCTGCGCCCTGCGCTCTCTCCTACAGCTACCCTTTAGTACCGGGTATCTGCCAAAGCCACCATGACCCGAACTTCATAATGGGCCATCGTTCTTATCTGCATTGGGAGCATGCGCTGACAAACTTTCAGCTTTTATAAAATAACGAAGGTCTGGGGTTCATGGGCTCTTGCTCTATAATTCAGGAACGCTACGTTACGAAACGAAAGGATTTCGTAAGATTTTAAATCGTTCGTTTTAGAAACGTAATTTACTGAATCGACCCCTGATATAAAATAATTATGCTGAACATTTTCTTTCCATTCTTTACCATTCCACTCTATCAATTGCGAGTAGATGACACGTGACGTCACTTGCCCATACCATACGAGTATAATCGAAATAAAAAATATTGATATAACTGTGACAGCAAAATAAGATTGGAATTGAATTTTGAACATACTTTATTACGAGAAATGGCCCTATGGTCAAGCAAATAGTCAATAACAGGACTTATCATCCAATAATGCGAGACCTTTGAGTCCATGATTTGTTCCGTATAATAAAACATTATGAATGGTTGATTGGCGAGTGAGTACATTGTCAAGTTGTTCGAGTTGTATGATACCTTAGTAGTATGAAATTGAGTAGGCACTATTATTGTAATATTCAATTTAGTGCACGAAAATGGTATTTTGTGTATTTCTGTGTGTTTGATGATTCGGAGTTTTTTAATTCCACTCAAAGTTGTCTTTTTCGCCTTCAAAATTAAAATTGGTATTGCTGGTAAATTTGTACCTACGATGCATGTTTTTATTATTACTGTCATAAAAATAGGTTTAGAAACTAATTAAATGTATGAATTTTATTAATGTTTCATCTCTTAAAATTTATATTATATGAAAGCATAATAATGTTCTCTATAGTTACGTAAAAGAAAGTAGTAAAATATATAGGACCAGTAAACAAAAAAATAAAATAAAGATAATTTAACGACGCATTAAATTCTCCAAAAAAATATTAAGATTCCTATTTTATAAAGGTGAACAGAACTATCCGCATTTACGTTTAAAATAGTACCTACATAGTAATAAAAATATAAATTACAAAAGTACACGTATTACTAAAACCATAAATTTTAATAATACTAAAGCATATTTACGATAGTAGTAATAAAATATAAGTTATTTGCAAATAAATTTTATGTATACTTATGAATATGAATTTTAAAAATATTTTTCTCTGAGAAATTACAACTGAATGCTGAATTATGTACTTAATAAACACCTTAAAAATATAATCTAAAGAAATAAAATTAATATTAACTAAAATACCCAGTGTGTGAACAAATACTTCTCTTCTTCGTCGAGTCAATGGCAACTCTTTTGCATCTACATTAAATCTGTCACAAAATTTGGTCACATTGACAGTGCGCTCAGTCGCTTGGTTTAATTTCGCAATTATGTTAACACTTACAACCTTGTTTAACCAAGTATACTACATTCAGAAATTGTGATAATACCCAGCACGACTAGACCGCCCGCACCGCAGAATTACCAGAACCTAATTTTAAATCTCTAGGTAGCACTATACTGAATTTTGTAGTAGTATCCTATCCTCTCCACATTACAGGTATAACCACAAAGGACTTTGAACTTTCTGGCGGGTTTTGGACTTTGATTTTGCCAGTATTCATAGGGCATGGCAACTGCTTGATTCATGCTATAGTGGTAATAAAATATATTATTGAAATGTAGTCACTATGACCTTGTAAGACTGTAACTTTCTGAACTAGACTCTTTGACGAACGAACGACGAAGATAATTTAAGGAAACTATGACAAAAAAATTAAACAGCTGGTGAATTCTTTTGAAAACACATGTTTGGCAATAATTTTAGTATCAAAGTGAGAGCTTGAACTTCTGTTTGAAGCGAAAACTGAAATAGTGAAATATAAAAGCTAAGCTAAGTGTATTTGAACAAATAACTCTAAATGTTCAAAGGCGTAAATCAAAGCAAAACGGAAACATCCAGATTTTTGTAGAAAATGTATCAACTAAATTTTAAAAGTACTTATTTTTCACTTGATTCTTTTCATATCGGATTGGCGGTGTTCCAAAAAGACGGTAACTATTTCAATGAACGTTATATAGCGCTATTTTGGCTTACTTTATTGTATAAGAGTTATGCTTATTCTGAATCGTGATTTACTTTGAAGTTATTAGCCAGGGCTTAGTTTTATACCGTACAAACAGTTCCATCAAGAACTAAGTGGTTCGGTGCCTCACGTGTTTCCTTTCATGCCTCCTACGTACAGTCCCGTGTCCTTTAGCATTTGATGAGGCCATCAAGTTGAGGGTTGCCATTATGGTACTGTCGGTATATGTAATGGGGACCTCCTTTCTGAGACTTTACCTTTAGCTAACCACCAGGCTAGGTGAAGTCATCATCTTAGAACGAAAAGTGTAGGTACATATATATACATTTAAAAAAATATATATTTGTGAATTCATACATATTTTAAATTAGTTGATTTGCTTGAAGAAGATACAATTATAGAAAATGGATCTAGATCGTGCTGCTTACATACCACATTAAAATTCCTACTCACACGCAGCTGTTCGCTCGAAAACGTTGTCAGCACGTTTTTGCATACTCATGTGTAAATTGTATCGGAATAATAAATTTAATTCAGACATTTACATAATATTTTTACGAGAAGGCTATTGGTATCATTTTCAAATAATTTATTGACGATAATGAGTTTTCTATCTAGATGAAATTTCTTACAATGATTGTTAATTTATTTTAATTTACATATTTAGAGTTTCAGAGATAAGCGAGAAATATTAGAGTAAAGCTTTAACTAAATCACAACATAACAAGTAGAGCATATTTAAAATATAGTTTTTTACAAAAAAAATGACAAACAATTAAGCATTCAATTTAACGAAAATGTTAACCCTTTGATGCTTACAACAGCAGGGGTAGATAATAATATCAAAAACAATTTTAACGATATAGTGAAACATGATTCCAGTAACTACATAACAATTCATGAAACTAATGTTTATTCATTGGATAGATGAATAAATGTAGTAGTGAAACATACAGACTAAACATAACAAACCTTTACGCATACTGACAGAATCATTAACATTTACAAATGTTTGTGCAGTAAACGGAATACGTAATTCGGTACAACCTCACAGTATTAAGTGATTCAATTAAACATTATGTTCGTGGTCAGGCTTTTGTAATCGCACCGACAAAATACCTGGGGCCTTACTCCGAAAAACGAAAATATTCGTATCCGTTGACGTTTTGACCATTTAGCTACTCCGAAAGTGTTTCGTTTCGGATTTTGGATCCGTCTTCGATCGTTTGACATTGAGGTTGTCGATCGTTATCAGTACACCTCCTACTCCCAAAATACATTTGACGTTTTCGCTGTCGTTGTTCGACAAATTGTCCGTTTTCGTTCGATCCGAAACGTTCATGTTCGATTTTCAGAGTAAGGCCCCTGCACTAGAAACAATTCAGTATCATGTGGTAGAGGAAATTGATCGTGGTATCGGGTATACAAGATTTAAAATATAGGTACCGTATGAAAACTGAGCGTGTCATTTTTACACAGCTATCCAAAAATTGCGTTCCATACGCAATGTTTTTAGGGTTCATGTATCCATGTTATCATTCTCCGACCCATTTCCCAACTCAATTGGGGTCGGCTTTCAGTCTAACTATGAAATATCCAAACTTTGATATTTTCCGAGAAGCGGCTGCCATCTGACCTCTACAACATACTGACGATATTGCAGTTCCGTAATTAGACCAGATTGTCGGCCTTTTTAAGGCTCCAACTACTCTTTATTTTCCTTAATATCTCCACCTAAGCAAAATTGCTGTCATTGGGAATTGTTCACGTGAGTAGTGAGTAGAGCGATACTTTAGCCACTAGATCCATTTATTGTTATCTGTCATAGAATAAAGTCTGGTGATGTAACCAAAAATATATTTAATGACCTTCGAATATCTGCCTACTCATTTTCATCATTATCTCAGCGATGGGACGTCGACTTCTGAACATGGGCCTTGTTATTGCTGTCTTATTTGACATGTGTCAACAAGAGGAAAACAAAAGGCAATTACTGAAATACGTACGTATATAACTAGGTACGCCCAATGGTTTTACCAGTGATTAATTAATTTAAGATATTAATGTGTTAATCTAGGGTTCTCGCTCAAATCTGATGAGACATTACAGTGAAATAAAGTAACAAGTCTGCTCATTCTCATACAGGAAAAAACTTTCACATTTATAATAGATATTTATTGAATGATGCCCAAAACCGTGAGATTATTAAAATCCGGAAAGCTGACCACAGACTTGAAGGTGAAAACCTCAGATGCGACGGGGACTAACGCGAAGTTGATGAAAGAATAAAAGGTAAACTACCCATAATTTTTATAGTATCCTTGAAACTTGAACGTATGGAAATTGAACAGAGACATTCTTATGTCTCTGTTCAATTTCTCTTCCATTAGCATGTGATTTCTGTTTCTTAAGGTGGGTCTACGTTAGGCGAGCCGAGAACAAGCAAAGCACAATCAGAGCGAAATTGAATTTATTTTTTAATTAAAATTAAACCTCGTTCGACGCTTGTAAGTCGGTTCCACACTAGGCGAATTTGTGTTCGGCTCGTGCTCGGCTCGCCTAGCATAGACCCACCTTTACACATATACAATTCAGTTTACATATTGTAACACGTATAATACTATGCGCTTGCTTGGCTGCATAAGTGTGATATATATAGCCAGGACGTGAACTTACAAAGGCTTCTGGGCGTCACATGGCAAATACATTTTCAATGTATATTTAAAGTGCATGAAAAGTCCAAACGACTAGTTTGGAATAACTCAACCGCAACCGTAACCGCACTATTGACAAAGGATTGGGTATTTATTGGAACTCCTTTGTTATTTTGCGTCATTCACTGCGTTTAATGTTCACTTTATATTCTCAAAGATAAATTTAATATACTTAATTATTTACACAAAATAATTTTTTATAGATGAAAGTCACGTCTTTCGCATTTGAGGCTCCAACAAGTTCTTTAGGATGAAGCGAACGTAATCTGCATACTGTTAAGTGTAAGTAAGCAGATCCCGGTTCCAAAGCCCAAGGTCTGAATGCAACCGGAATAGTCACATAGATGATTATAATTTTAGTACCTGAAAGCTTTGCAAAATGTGAATGCGTGTAACCATTTTAAAACTTAATGGGCAAATTTTGTATCTCTTAAATTATCATTGTTATGACAAAATTACGATTCAAATAATAGTTAGCCCTTCGCCACTAACAACAATGTTAATTACAATTTAGATATAATAATAATCGTTTCACAATCATAATCTTCATATTTGTTAATAATTACACATTTATTCCTAATGTTAATTATTATTTATACATCTTAAAATATAAAATATTTACATAAATTTCTCAATAGCCTCGTAACAATACAAATGAAAATAGTACATAAAGAGAAAAATTTAAGGTTTCTTTTAGAAAAGTATTCTATAGTAAAATGTATGTTTAAAGATAATGTCTATTTAATTTAATTATACTTACTTATATTTTATATCACATTTTTTACATTGAATTATATTAATATTTACAAATTCATAAGGTATCCAATGTTCATAAAGCAAGAAACTCTTTTGTGTAACAATGTATTTTCACATTTGGTTCTTCAATATTTACATTTACTTAGAATTCCATGAAAAATATACGACATCGAGATAAATAAGATTCCTGTTAAAATAACAATAAACAGTCGTTTCTATTTCTGTATGTATTTACAATCCAATGGTCCTTATCAATATTATAAGCACAGACAGGAAAATAGCGCAACTGGAGTCAATAGTTGTTGTCTTTGATGTTTGGATTAAGTTCCTGTAATCCTTCGCTTCGTTTTGCGATGGGTAGGTATAAGTCCTGTCAGTTACACTTTTGACGTCTTGAGGACACGGCAGGGTCTCTACCGGTATTTGAAGCAATGCCCTCTCATTTTCGCTTTTAACTCCTTTTGGTTCATCAACGTAAGCTTCTTCTATTTCATCTTGAAAAAAATCATCCGGATTATCCGAGTAATCTTTTATTTGACTTTTGTCATCGCTATCGTATAAATTGTTTGATCCGATAACGCTCCTTTCAAAATAAGTTAAGTGTGAATTTAACGAAGGCTCGGCATTGAATTTGCAAATGAAATTTTCGAGAGACGTCCGCACTTTAATGCTCTTGGCCTCGTGACGAAGCTTATGCATCCATGCGAGATGACAGTCGCACGGGAATTCATTCCCTGTAACAATTGGTGCGTTAATGAATTTCTTAATTGATCTAATTATCACTTCTAAGAATGTGTAATGAATGTAAGTGTATAGTGTCTTTTTGATACTTGACTTCAGCTCTTGATTAAAATTGTAATTGAGTTACATTTTTGATGCTCATGTTGTTTTTGCATAGTAATGTAATTTTTGAAATATTTGTGTTTTAAAAAGCAGTACCTACAACACGGAAATATTATGTGAAAAAAATAAATGATTAATTTTGATTATTTGATTCAGAAATTGCAATGTTACGAATTGGTCGTGAAATTAAAATTGACAGTGAGATAAAGTATACGTACCTTCAAGATAGATATAGCTGTTTTGATTTTTCAAGTTGTCATAGATGGGGTGAAGGTTTTCAAAGGTAAACCTCTTTAATTTATTATGCCTCAGATCTAAGGCAGACAGTCCCCTGACCCCTTCAAACAGGCCGTTTGCCAAAGTTACTAGTTTGTTGTGGCTTAAACTTAACTTTCTTAATTGTGATAATCCATCAAACGTCCTCTGGGCCAAAACATAAATTTCATTATAATCTAACAACAATGATTGAAGATTCCACAGTTCGGTAAACGTAAACGAATTCAGTTTGGATATTTTGTTTCTCCTCAGATCTAATCGTTTCAGATTAGCAAGTCCATAAAAACACTCCTTCTTGAGTTCACTTATATTATTTCTATCAAGTTCTAAGTCAATTAAATTGACGAGATGTTTAAATGCCCCATCATGAATGAGGCTAATATTATTACTAGTGAGATATAATTTTTGGAGTACTGGCAGTTCATAAAACATCTCAGTCTCTAACTCAGTTATTCTGTTTTCATCTAAAGTAAGTACAGTTAAATTTGGCAAGTTATAAAATGAATGTTTACCAAGATATACTATCTGATTCTTTGTTAGCGTCATCTCTTGTACTGATGTAATGTTAACAAAGGAATAACTCTCTATCTTGTGAATAGAGCTGTGTTTTATGCTAAACTGTCTTACTTTTCTCAAGTATCTGAAGACTTTTGACGGGACAAAGTCTAGACCTCCATCTGCTCTCACATTGAAAGCTAATGTTTCTATATTTGGCTGTGATGTGAAACTTGTCCATAGTAAATCGGTTTTTTCTATTCCTCCATTGAATACCCAACATTCTGTCTTTGTTGCTTCGTTAACTTCTTGACTAGTTTCACAGTAACAATGTACTTTGGAATCTCTGTCACTGATATCGCATATATTGATTGCGGCTGGTATAATTTTCTCTTTCTGTTTTCTTCTGTTAGCATCCAAGGCTTCTATTGCAAAAAGCAACAGTAGCAAGGTAGCGGGAACCTTCTGAGCCCGCATACCTCCTACCTGTGAACAATAAAAAAACATCGTGTTATACAACTTTTTATATTCTAAGTTCTGAGAATAGTTCCTGAAACTTATTTAAGTCGTCCCATTCAATTTTTAACTATTAGGTACTAAATTAGAGATTTTTTGGAGTAAAAATATTTTGAACAGATTATATCGCCATTTATTTTGTACATTTTGTAGGTTCTATCCTAAATTTCGATTAGCTACATGGTGATAATTTATCATTTATTCATTCAAACTTAAAATAGCTACTGCGTACAAAGTTTGTTCCAGCAAATCCAATGCGAAACCATTTCAACAAAGTTGAACAACAAAATTGGCTTACACATCGTGGGTCTGAGCCCAACTATTTCATTCCGTGATACCACGTTAATTAACAGTATCTTTTATATGATACACAGATGATGTATGTACCTATAACCTTTACGGTAATTACTATGTTATAGGGTTTCGTTCCAATCTGAGAATTAATGAAAATAGTTTTGTGATGTAATATTAATATGATATTGAGATTAATTTGTTCACTTTAGTGTGGCTTCATGGCTTTTGGTTTTAGTTTCGAATTAGGCCGACAGTTGATGTGGGTGTTTAAGATGATTTTGAAATTGTATGTGAGTTGGTAAATCTCACTTATAATGTTCTAGTTTTATAATTTTACTGTGAAAAGGCCCTCTACTTAACTTAGATAGATTTTGCAGTTATCTACTATTTATTTGTCTAGTTAAGAAACTTCTCGTGTTCTGCTTTCTAATTTCTGGTTACCATTATGCAAGCTTTTTTTGTATTCTTTTCTATCAATCGCCATTTTAATATATTACAAAAGTCGCAAAAAATCATCACGAGTGATAATGAATGACCGAACAAATGAAAGAAATCATGTTCAGAATAAAAAAGTAGTCTGTGTCCAAATTAAAAGCCATCACTATGTCAAATTTAATTCAAAATGGTTTGATATTTTTGCGTGGAATAAAAAGTAATTAGCATTTTTTTTTCACAAATTTCATTTTATTATAGATTTTATACTTAAATTATATAAATAGATTTAGAATAGAATTGGTGAAAGCTATTATTGCCATTGAGCCATTGAACCTAATGTGGTTCCCTCCAAACTGATTAGCATATTCAGTTAAATATAGATTTTTGAGGGACTTGTGTATAAATGGTAACCGAATTGGTTAACGCATTGTAAAAGTTAAGTTATACCAACGAGGTTAGTTTTAGGAAGCATTACTAAATTAGCAACACATCGAGACTACTCCGTTTCACTGAGAGCACGTTAAGCCGTCGTCGGTCTCAGTTGCCATAAAATCATCAGTAGCGTTCGTTTCAAGTTTTTGGCGCAGTAATTCGATAATCTTGCCTTACTACAGAACTTTGATATGGCCAATGAGTTGCGAAAGTCAGATAGTAATCGCTTCACGGTAAAAAAAAGTTTGTCCAGTTCGTAATTTGACTGAAAACTGACCGTTGTCGTTGGAAGAAACTCAGAGTAGAAATAAATATAGTTGTTAAAATAACTCTGACTACTTTCTTCCACTCAGATTATGAAAATGCACTGTACTATTTACAATAGAAAGTTCATGGAGATCGTGTATGACAATAAAACGTTTTATCAAAGTTACAACATGTACGAACTATAACAGGAGCAATTTGTTAACATAAAAATAAAATATGACCGTCACTTCGTTACAACTGCTCCGTTTGTCGTTCCAAATTGAACTGATAACTCATTCACAAAAGCACTCGCCAACATGATGGCACAGTCAACTAAAATGTTTGTCTGTGTTGTACGTACAGAATTTCTGTTTGCGCGTTTCCATTTTGCTTTTCGTAAAAGGAATTCAGAAGTTGGTGACAAAAAATAAAGTAAATAAACTGACTTTAGTATATCTGTTTGATACTGTAGTTTGTTAAATATATTTCTGGAATTTTCAGTTTTACCAAGGTTCATAACAGAACTCCTCTCTTAGGTATATTGTAATCATTTGAGAGAAAGTTATTTCGTTCTTCATTTGATATTTTTTGGTTCTATAGCTACTTCTGCTTCATCTGTTTCTTTAACTCTAATTATTGTGGTTGTAATTATACTTGACATAGATGTGTTAACTGATAGTTGTGGTAACAACAGACTATTATCTAACAAGTGTCCATTGCCTTCCATCTAAATTGCCTAATTGATGCTTCCATCCAGCCTTCACAAATTTTAACACAATTTCCTCCGGCTATAATCTGTTCAAAATTCAGTGCACTACTCTTGTTGGTTGAGGGCAATCCTCATCTTTAAGTACGTTGACATAATTCTCATTCCGTCTAGCACATCATAACCAGAAACTGCGGTCAAATTTATCACCTTCCTTATCCTGAAACCATGATTAAATGGTTTGAAGCCGTTAAGTCTTGGATTTGGACACCGAGAATTAATCAGGGATATAAGTTTAGGGACTGTTTTGTTATTTAATAGCCTGTTTATTATGGTTATGTTTCATTTAAGTTGAAATTTGATAAGATAAAGTTATAGAACTAAGTACTATAATAGGTTGCAGAAACTTAATAATGGTGTCGTATGTTGCTTTGTTTTAATGTAGTTAAGAAGATTATCCGAGTTTAGAGGTTAGTCATAGGTACATTACTATTTTAGCTGTAGGTAATAGTCGACAATGTAGGCAATATATAGATTATAATTGGATATTTTTTTTGTGTTCGCTATCGTTAGTATGATAAAATTAAGGTTTTATTATAGAAAATATTGGGAAAATCCACGGGTTAGGTGTTAGTAGTAGTGAGATTTTTCTTTAATTATAACTTGAAATGTTTTTTTTGTTTGACTGTACTTTTTTTTGTTTTAACTATTTTTTGTTGTTCTTTTCTATGGGTGGTCCCAGGCGCCGGAAGAAAAATATTCAACTTTAATAGAAACGGCAACTGGAACCGCGGTACCAGTAATTGCGGTTTTTTTTCACATTTCAAAAACCAAATATAGTATTTATATATCAAACTTTCTCTCGAAGAGCGAATAGGTATCGCTCTTCCCTCTCCGTAAGTAGCGGCATTGCCATGAAACCAATTACTACACCACGATGGCACCATCGACACGAGAGAAGAAGAAGTATTAAGCTATATCTAGTTTAATATTAAACATATGTTCATGCTAATGTTATTTGCCCCTTTCATATTAAATAAATTACTTTCGCATTAGGGACGTTATGTATAACAGAAAACCTCACAGTTTCACACTTTATTCCGAGTTAGAAACGTAACACATCAATTTTAATATATTCTCGCTTTATCCCGTAGTGCGTCTTATATAAACATCAATCATATGCATATAGTGACGTCACACGACCCAATTTGATTTTTATGCATGTGTGAGTGTATGGTAAATTCACTTAATGGCGATACGATTCTGCTCAGTAGCTTTGACTAGAATATTATATTAGCTACGTCTGTGTCGATTCGATATTGAAATTGTTGCTCGCTTTAGCGTATAAAATAGAAATGAAGTGCAATTTTCTTAACATCATTTTATGAAATTTGTTTACGACATTTTACGAGCGTAGGACTTACTTCAAATACTTCATTACTGTATGCAGTAGTTTAGATATGGGGTAAAACTACACCGATTTTTCCGAGATTGATTGAGATATTATTATATCTAGTTATTTTTGTTGTTAAAATAAATTAATTCACATCAATTTGTCTAATTAAATTTGTACGTGTTCTTACAAAATTTAGGTGTATAAAACAAACTAGGTACAATATTAGGTATACCTATCTAGTTTTTTTTTATATTCGACTTAGGTGTCAGACCTAGTTGCAATTTCGTGCTACTTTACAGTAATATATGAATGTTGTAACCCCTCTTCTCACGTGGTATCAGGATTATACTCGTATCTCATAAATAGGACAAAATTCGGGGTACACTTATATTGAAGTATTGAGTGTACGACAATAACCGGTTGACCTATTTAAAATAATTAAATTTCCCCTCAAAGATCAGGCGAAATTGCTTTCATTGACAATTACCCTTTGTACTTATAGTAACTGTTTTTCATACTTAAACATTGTCTTACAAACAAAAATGTATTATGAATTTAGCTTTAGAAATGAACAGAACAGTGTAAATGAGACACAAGCTCTTCCCACGGGCATCATACAAGATGACATAGAAACAGATTCCCCTTGGGCAACATTATTCTTAATAGCATACAAACGCATTAGAATTAGTAATCTCCATTTGAAAGTAATGATTCAGGACGGTCGTGATAATGGTGGACAATGTGGACATACTGAATGTGATACTGTATTTTTATTATTTAGTATCAAGGTAGTCAATAAGTAAGTCAAGCATCCGATTCAGTAACGTCACGTTTTCAAAACCACGTCGATTTTAATTCGATCAGCAAGAAAAATGGAAATTAAAACTTTGTTATTTGGTATGATTTCTTCTCTATCCGAATACTCATCCCGGTTGCTTCTATAAATTGCACTTTGTAAGGTGCCTACTAGCTGTTGGCTATTGCCTGCGGCCGCTTTTTTTATACTACGTAGGTGGCAGATAAGCACACGGCCCGCCTGATGGTAAGCGGGCACCGTGGCTTAGGGACGTATGCACACGCGCTGCCTACCCTGAAGGAACCTCTGGACTATGATCTATCTCTATACCAAATTTCAGCCAGATTCGCTTAGCTGTTAAAGTGTGATTGAGTAACAAACATCTAAACATCTTCACAAACTTTCACAGTTATGATATTAGTGAGATAGGATAAGATATTCGTAGGCAGTAGCAGGGTTGCAGTTTCAATACTTACGGTTCGGATATAACAATGCCTCCCTCATTTTAAGTTCGGTCAGACGTCACCTATCTAACAAACCTATTTAATACAAAGAGCAAACCTGTCAGTTTGTTTGTTCCAACCGACAGCCCCGTTCGCTCCCTCATTGTATGCCCACAGTAACTCAAGAGGCGTTAATAATGGTAGTTTACTTGACCGTGAGACGCTAACTAAACAGAGGTCAGAATCTAATAATTGAATAAGGTACAACCATATATAGGTTGTCCCACAGTGGTGCTATCTGTAGGGAAAGTATCTTAAATGCTATCTTTAGCGGAAGTATCTTAAATAATGGAATTAAATTTAACTGAAAGAAGACTTTATATTGATTTTAAAAACGATTTAAATTGTATTCAAAGATTTTCGAAAATTCACTTGCAAAACTTGGTAATCAAACGGTTCAAACACGAAAAAAATAACATCCTGTATTTCAACGGCATCAATCGATAGGGTCAATCATAATAATCAAATCTTTTTAAGAAAAATGGTGAATTAAATAAAGGGAAATCCATAAAATTTTAAGTTTTCCAAGTGGCATTGCCGTGGAACGCCCGGTATGTAGCCACCTATTACTCAACATTATTAGATTGGTTGGTGAATTTCAAGAAATCAGCAGTTATGAGCCCATTTCATGATTTCTGGTTATTGATATCCAATCGTGCGTACTTAATAATATCACAGATGACATTTATCTAGACATTATGTACCTACGTATATTTCAGATAACTAAATTTATTTTAATTTAAAATAATAAAATGTAAACCAATCTATACTAGCAATTTTCTTTTATTAAAATGCCAGTTGGTTTTAGAGATCTAGTAAAATATTAACTGTCCGTCGCGTCGGTTCAACTATAAATTTGCTTTGAGAAATTATTTCACACTAGTTGATGCCTGTGATTTCCCGTTCTTGCTCCCCATGAGAATCTATTGCAAGGATTAAAAGTAGCCTATGTGTTATTTCAGACTATATTGCATCCCTAAACCAATGTTCAGTCAGATCTGTTCAGTCATTAGTGTCATTGAGAAACAAATATTCATACAACTTCACGAACTTTCACAATTATAATATTAGTAGGATTGCTTGTTAAACATCATATAATGTAAGATCAAGACGCTTTTAAACGGTACTTAAACAATTGTGGCATTAAATGTGCATAATTTCACAACAACACAGTGTGTAGGTATCTTAAGTCCGAAAATAATAAGATTTATGTTGTTGCCAAAACAGAGACGTACGCACCGGAACATTTTAACAAATTGTATGTCGTCAAAACTCTGCTAATTTTGGCTTGGGCCATTAAAAAGACCTCTGGATCAACATTAATTACTGACACCGTAATTTGGCAAATTCAAATGGCCAATTAGTTGCATGCATTTAAGTAAAACAACAAATCAGGTTTTGTTTTGTTCGGATTCACTTTGTAACTCAAGCATAACATTATTTCCAGAAAAGTAAATTCATACTGAGCTGATGTAACAAGGAGTAACTTCGGCTCTTTAGTTTGGGGTGTGGGTCGTGACTGTATTGACGTGCGGGTATTGACACGAGACAAAAATGTACATTCGTCCATATTTAGTCTTAAGATATCTATGTAAGCTGACGTCTGAAAATGCAGCAGTGGAGTTTGTTGCGCCGTTTCTTCTCCACTAGCGCCTAGGAAGCGGTGGTAAACTTAGTATTAAGTAGCGCCTCCCACTCGCCATGGCAGATGCTGCTGCCTGCGGCAAATGCAAGCCGAGGTGGGAATGACCCTCTAGAAGGCTGCTCTGAGGCATCCCACGTGTCCCTCTGACTAGCAGAGGGCACAATAGGGAACAGTCTGCGGGGTAGCGGCTAGTTCACCTAGTGCATACGGGGGATTGACAGGACATAGATGGCCTGGGGTCACCTTACTTTCCGGTAATTGAGACCCGAGATGGTTTGTGAAAAATAATTTAAGTGCCAAGTAAAAACCACGGGGACGAAGTCGCGGGTAGTATAACAATAAATTTGGCGCAGTTCAGCTTAGTTGAAAAGTTTATCCTTGTTTTGTGAAAATACCAAAAATTTTACAGAAATAGTGAGTAGGTATTTGTTTAGTTCCAGAATCCAAAGGTTTGCAAGAATCGCTTAGTTTGGAAGAGCAGACATTGACGAGATGATGTCCGCGACTGCACCCACGCTGATCAATATTATAACATAAAATATATATAATACAAATACTATAGATTAGTTACTATGATATAGATTAACAGTACACGTTCTCTAAAAGTGTGGTAACTATATTAGGGATAAATATATACGACTAAAAGAGATTATTTTCGGGCTGGGGTAGCAAAAAATATATATATAAACGTATCACAATAGCATCACGGCCTAATGTAGCATGCAATGCGAGGGTGTGGAGACTCGTCATGACTGGACAGTTTCGTGTTAGTTCTATGTAAAAAATAATTAATTTAATGGATTAATTTGATAATTATATACGAGTGTGATACCTTATGAATTCTATGAATTAATAAGGTTTAACTTCAACACGTTGTATATTTTGTGGTCTTTTTTATTCCTTAAGCTTAAATAGTAAATTTATAAAACCATGATAAGGCCGGCCGTCTTGAATAGATCGTCATGTCTGGCCTAGATAGCAACGGATGAGAAAAAGATGCAAATGTTAAGATGGATGTGTAGTGTGATAAAAATGGACAGAATTAGGTATATTAGAAGAAGTTAGAAAGTTGACCAGTGAATGCAAAATTGAGAATGTTATGAGAACAGTTGAAAATAATGTTGTTGAAAAGGTTCAAAGTATGAACATAGAGGGATTTAGGTCCAGTAAGGCAGGTCAAAGAAAAACGATATGGAAAGGAAGAGAGTTATTAAGGAAATGGCATCTGATAGGAATGTATGGAGGAGAATGACATGTTATGCCGATCCTAAATAATTGGGGCAAGGGCAGTGAAATGATGATTTATCACAAAGGGAGAATGTCGTACGTTTCGAGTAGGTATATCTGTAATGTAATAAAAAGAGTTAAATAATATCTTCACCAATTCTAGAATCAATTTAAATAATCCCCATTTCAATGAACGGCGACATTTCGAGCGTAATCCCTTTTCAATTTGAAATAGGATTCACTACCTTTACGAGTTTAAAATTATGTAATTTATGCCTATTTTCCCTGGGCATTTAACCTATTGCTGACAAGAAAATGACGCTCCTAAGTCTTATAGACTATCTAATTCTAATCATAGCGTATAGCATTCTGTGTTAATTCTAGTGTTGAGCTTTCTACAAACCCGACACGGCCGACACCTTAGTACAAATATGCGACCTAGCTAGGGCACCACGTACCTACTCGTTATAGGTGGACGTGGACCCCTAGCTAGAAATTGGCTTTTATTGGTTACCCTAATAATAGTGCGGAACCCTTAAAAATAAGTTCCATATTATAGGTACTTTGTAGATTTTTATTTGGCAAATAAAGATCACGTTTTCCTTATCCCCTTATAGACATATAAGTCGGTTGTGTCGTTAACTGTACCATAAAATGCTAAAGCTGTAATTACTAGTTTCGTAGTGAGTAGGTACATAGTACCCTTTAAGTACCCTACTATAAACTTAGGCAGATACTAAAGATGTATACGATAATGACAGGCTCTTATATTTTCCAAGAGTTTTGGGGCAAGCTAATTTTAGCTGCTGATTTTCACGCACGGCATAAAATTTATCCTCTCGGTATTGGAGGTCAAATAGAATTTGCTCTCGTAAAAGCTAAAATGCACCTAATATCGTATTGTGTCTCTGGCGATAAGTAGGGTAGCCAGAGCTCACAATCCCCCCCCCTCTTCCCCCCTCCTACAACCCTCCCCATAAACGTCCCAACCCTTCCCCCTCCAGGGTCAGCAGCGCGAGAGTTTCGCCCCTTGTGTTTTGCATACGTCCATATGCCACGGTGACCACTTCTTATCAGGTGGACCGTGTGCTTGTCTACCACCTAATTAGTATAAAAAAAATTTAAATATAAAAGTGGGTGTTCGGAAGATAATACTGAACTTACTGGTTTTTATGTAAGTTCTATCAACGTACTATTTTACGTCAGAGGATAAAATATTATGTTTAGAGCTTTAAATGCCTACATAATAATTGTATAGTATTTTTATAGCTTTATTGCAGAAAAAAAAAACAAAGATTTTAGAGGTTTTTATGGGGAATAATACAAGTGTTAATTAAAAAAGAATTTAGACTTAGAAAAAAGTTTATTTATCAGCCATGATTATTGAGTCTCAATGTTTCTTAGTTTTATGATTTTCTTATTTATACAATATATACAACAGTACCATACCAACAGTACCAAACCAACAGTACCATACCAATTCAAATATATACAAGAGTACCGAGAAAATTGTTCATAATGTATCACAGAGACTCATTGAAGCACTCCCACAGACTCACGAAAGTTATCTGTGAAACACAGAACAAGTTGTTCCGCAACACTAATATTATGTTCCTCATAGCAGTCGCTTCAACAACGTGGAGCGTCAAATGTTGTTTCATTTGTTTAATACAGTAGAACAAGTAATAGTAAAAAACCAGGGCCCGTAGACAAATGGCAGTGTATTCCGTAGCGTAAATTGTATTCGAATAGAAACGTTTAGGTCGACCAATCACATCCAAGCTCGTCGCCGGCGTACGATGCGCGCGCCGCGGCGAAATCACGAGCTGGAGTGTGATTGGTCGACCTAAACTATTCGAAACGATACGATTCGATCGAATAGAATAATTTTGCCACTTGGCTACGGGCACTGATTACAATTAGTTCAGCAAAGATTCGTTAGAATAAGTATACCTAGACTGTAGCAATTATTGTAGAACTGTGCCTGCAATGAACTAAGGTACGATGGGGTTGACATATCCTTACTAGATCAAAACCCCAAAATAAATAAGATAAAAAAAAGTAATAGTAAAAACCGGGTCACTAAATTTGTTTAATATTATCTCCTTCTATACACGCTGAGTTTATAGTCGTTTTGAACTGAAATATTTTGGACACAGTTTTGATAATAGGATCGATTGGAGCCATTAAAAAATCATTTTTTTAAATTTGTTAATGGCAATAGGCTCGCCACCTATTACATTGGGACCTATACATAAACTGGCAAAATGTGGGTGCTAGCACTTCTGCCTACTCCTTCGGGGATATAGACGTGAGTTTATGTAATATTTTTTTGAATTAAAATGTCGAACTCTGACCAATACGCATCTCAGACGACCGCAACAGCGCCAGCACTGATATGTAGCGACTCGAAATACAACCGCAACTGCACTTTCATTGATTTATAGGTAATTATTTTTTGTCGAAGCGCTAAATATAATGTTTCTACTCGAATAAGTGAAAAAGTTTTCACTTGTTCGAGTAGAACAAGTGAAAACTTTCAACTTGTGAATTACGAAAAATTAACTTTTTATTGCCTACAGCCAAAATGGTACCTATCATTTATAATTATTTCGAGTATCCCCCTTTCGGGTCCAAAACTACTATAAATTTAGCGTATACAATATAACGATGTTAAGTTAGTATGTGAACGCTTCAAATCAAAATTCAAGAAGTTCTGCATCGATTGAGTTCAAATATCTATTAACACGAGAAACTCATTTCAAAGAGGAATTTATCTATTTTTCGCATCGTTATTGGGCGCTGCCATCGGGTTATTATGGGATGTTTATACGAATTCAATTCCGGGCGATGTTATGACCTAGGTCGTTAGTTTGTATCCAACTAATATACTAAATATAAAAGTTTCTGAAGATATTTGGATGTTTGTTACTCGATTACGGTCTAACGGCTTAAAGGATCTGGTTGTGTTGATTATAGTCTGGAATAACACATAGTCTGCTTTTTATTTCTGAATTAGGTATACATAGGAATATTAATAGGTATTTTTATATAGATAGTTAAACAATTTGAATTGAAAATTTGAATGTGATATTAAGAATCTATGGACTTAAAACTTTAAAGTCCTGCAAATATCCTAAAATAGGTACATACCTTTAACCAGGCTAACTTTTTTACTTTGGCATGGGGATAAAGTGACGTTCTTTTAGTGGAATCACTTCAAAGCGAATTCGCAAAAGTCCGCAGTATAATATGGAAGTGACATTATTTGTTGAAAAAATATAACGTCACTCCAATACATTTCGGACTTTTCCACTGGTATAAAATCAGCCAACAGAATGACACTTTGACTAGGCTCTCAGGTCTCACAGGAACTACACGTTCCTGAATAATATTTTCATTGGAAAATCTAATATTACTATGCCAA
Organism: Lithosia quadra; assembly: GCA_963576445.1. Taxonomy (NCBI): domain Eukaryota; kingdom Metazoa; phylum Arthropoda; class Insecta; order Lepidoptera; family Erebidae; genus Lithosia; species Lithosia quadra. Next base: position 13,213,441 of record OY754886.1, read on the forward strand.
CCTATTCATTAAGCGAAGGTATAAATTTTATTTATGATCTAAGTATACGATAGTGCCAACGGGTTAAACGATGCGAAACCGAAACGGGTCAGCTTAAAATGTAGGCAGAATTTACGACGATCCCAAAAACCAATTCATTTATAGAAATTACAGTCTTCACTATCACAGCAATCCTAATGTTTGTTACGCTAATAATAGTAAAAAGTGATGACCGGTCGTATCGAACCGATAACTAGTTATTAATCGTTTTCGTTTTTGTGCACAGCCATACTTTACGGATGATAAGATAGTTCTGATTCATTGGTAGTTTTAGTTGAGTTAGTAACTGTTATGGTTTTCGGAGTAGATAATAATTTTGATACATATCTTTGATAAATGAACAATCGGAGACCCGTTCGAACATGTTAATCCTCGTCTTTAAGCCATCTAGGATTACTAGAAAACGGGTATTATTATGAAACGTTCTGTTGAGAAGAATTTGAAATTGAAGATAACAAAAGTGTATCATCACTATCCTTTTGAATTCGGTTAAAAAATATTATTGACAAATGAAAGTATACCTACTCGTACTTAGTTTTTAATCGACTTTAAAATGAGTTTCACTGTTTGATCAGTATGTTATTAATTGGATGGATATATGGATTAGATTATATGGATATATATTTATGTTTATCAACGATTATCTCACGTTAAGTTGTACCGATTTAATGCTGTTTTCAGAAAAGTATTTTTAACATTCTGTAGAAGGTATGTAAATCGGTTCTGTTTTTGTATTAAAAAATTAAGTTCTACGTAGGTGGCAAATCTATGCAATGTATACGGAAAAACTAGATTAACTTAAAATCTGGCATTCTGAATAAATTTTAGCGAAAATCTTGCCCATATCTAAATTATTTTTAATCAAATAATCTAATTTTGCTTGAAGCTAAAACGTGATAAAATCGGATTTCACACTAATAACAATCAACGAATTTCCTCAAAGGTGAGTAACTTGACAGCACTCCCAGCGATTGCATTGAAAAATAAGGAAAATAAACACAAAAATACCATGACTGGCCAAAATTAATGTGTTTATACGAAAAAAAAAACGCAAAATTTTCCGTTAACGAAAACAAAAGGTTGTAAGAATATATTCAAGTTATTAAGAAATTAATGCAAGGTGGCTGTTTACGGTTGAACGGTACGGTATACACATAAGTCAAGAGGGTGGGTTATCCCTAAAACGCCCAGAAAATGTTTTGCACATTCGATTTTGGAAACTTTTCGTAATATGCGCTTATTAACTTTTAACCCTCTTTGGTAAACAATGTATATATGCATACTTAAAATGTAACTGATTATGTGTTTGCTGTGATTTTATATTAAAAAGTGTATGTTCTTTCAGGTAGCCAAAGCTCACACTACCCTCTTCTTCCACCCCTTCCTAGCCCTCTCCCCTTCCCTTCAGGGTAGGCAGCGTGGAGATGGCCCGGATCAAGCCGGGGTGCGAGGGAAATGCTCTTTGGGCCACCTTACACCCTGGCGTCAGAAGACCCTAGACGGCGTGCGGTTTTAGTCGGTAAGAGTCCGACATAACCTGCCCCGCTGGCCGCGGGGTGGGTATCCATGAGGATATCCGCACGAAAAAAAAAAAAAAAAAGAAAGGTAGAAATATCTAATACAACGATTGCTATAAAATATTTGGAATTATCTACAAAAATATAAGTATTTGCTTATATTTAATGAAATTTGTGAGTGACAGAAAAATGGTAAATAAAATATCATTATAATGAATCGGATCGGATTGGAAATGGAAGTCTGGGGGTGAAATCACCATTGAAAATAAAACCACTATAACCACCCTCGATGGCCAACGGGAGTGGTATCCGTGGGGAGACCGCACCAAAAACTAATGTTTAGAATAATGTGTACCTACTTATTTTCTTTAATTTCATAGCAACCCATTTATGCCCCTCTGCTGGGCACGGGTCTCCTCTCCTCTAACGAGAGAGCTGGGTGGGTTTAGACCTTAATCCACACACGCTGGCCTAATCCGGGTTGGTGGATCGGAGATGTCCTTAGGATTTCTTCTAGTACATGTTGTGGGTTTCCTCACGATGTTTTCCTTCACCGTCAGCAGATGGTAAATCATATGATTAGCACATATAAATTCCACAAAGTGAAATTCACAGTGGGGGTCGGCTGGATTCAATCTCGATACCTCTGAGTAGAGGCTGCGTCCTTATCCATTCAGTGCTATCATCGCATTTTTAATCTTTAATTACCAAAGGCGAATACGTACTTTATCATCATTCTCTGAACCTTTTCCCAACTCAGTTGGGGTCGGCTTTCCAGTCTAACTGTGATGCGGCTGAACTACGATATTTTCCGTGGAGCGACTGCCATCTGACCTCCACAACCAAATGGCGATTTTGAAGTTCCAAGTTAGACTGGTTGGACTTTTGAGGGCTCCAACTACCCGTAACGACTGCCATAGATGTTTGTATGGCAACCGGGACCGACGGCTTAACGTGCTCTCCGAGGCACTAATAAACCTGCGATAAATACACACATAACTTCGAAAAGCATCGAAGAGTCATTGGTGTGTGCCATAGTGAACCTGGGATCGAACCCAATACGTACTTTATAACATATCCATAAGTATCTTTCATACCGTTAAAATAGATAAACTGCTAGGATTTAACGCAAAATCTAAGGAATTACGAATAGCTCACGGCTGGAGTGAAGGCTTAAACACAATAAGTCGTCTGTCCTATTTCTGTGGCTAAGGGGATTTCGCTAGAATTAACATCGAAGTATATGTTGGGGACCTAAGCTTCCAATAGGCTTTAAATGGTTTTAGGGACATGGAATTGACGGTGAAACAGGTCAATAGAAAGTCCTTAGCTACTTGTAATTTATGAATCTACTTATAATATTTTTTTTTGTGAAAATCTTTTGTTTTGATAATAACGCGTGAAACCAATAAAAAAATTCTACTGTGGACTAAATTACTGATTCGATGTTAGTTTTTATATCGATTAAGATTACTTACTGAGTTAAACACAAAATACTGACAGCAGAGTGCTGACAGTTTACTGTGAAGTTTTTGGTGAAATCTGAGAAAAGGTTTTCACCAAAATCTCGACATTTTAGGCCAAACATCATACGGAACATTATTGTAGAGAATTAAATTTCGCATCTTTTGTCACATGTAATTGTTTGTGCAAAACTGACTTACAACATACGATATAATGGTTCTTTTAATGAATAGGTTGTCCAGTATTACAAGAGTTAACGGCTAACCAGAAAAACGTTTTATTAAAATATTGGTTACTTTAAAAATGTGTTTAGTCTTAATGAAATGCCACCATGACACCAAAAAATGTTTATTTGTTTCTTTTTTTTTATTCATGATTTATGCTTATGTTTGACCTCAATCTCGCCTAATGGTAAGTGACGATGTGGTATAACGATGAATCATGCTTGCCTAGAAGGAACCTATTCACTCGTGACTTGAAAACTCCCAGGTTATAGCTTTCCGGAAACACAGACTCATTTCTTATTCAAAATTTTTAAAGAGTAGCTAGTACTTACCTACTCTTTAAAAATTCAAAATTTTCCAATGACATAATACTATTGATTTGATCTTCAACAAAAATGTCGATTTAAAAACATAAAAACAGCCCGCGACGACTTTGTCAACACTTTGTTATTGTTATCGTTGCTCGGGTCGATTGTGCCGAAATACAATTTCGGAGAGACCGTTTTCAAAACGATAAACAAACAGCTACTGAACAATTTCCATGTAAATAAACATAAAGTGTTGTTTTTTTGTTTGCATAATCTTACGGCTCTTATGTATCACCAATTTGCTTGCGTATCATCATCATTCTCTGAACCTTATTCCGAACTCAGTTGTGGTAGGCTTTCCAGTCTAACTGTGATGCGGCTGAACTTCGATATTTTCCGTGGAGCGACTGCTATTTGACCGCCACAACCAATGCTTTTTTTTCTTTGCACCAATTTGCTTGCGTAATGTTTCCGAAATAAATAAAAATAGACACATGACACATTTGGCACCCAAGTCAACCCTTTAATTAATGATTAATCCCATTCTCGTTCCTACTGCTGCAAGTTTGGTCACTAGGAGTGACCTATGAACACACCGAGTAATGACATTCGGAAAGACCCAGGAAACTTCAACGATCTTTGAAGCCGTATCGAAATTAATCAGAAGTGGAGGTGTTATCTTACCTTCTATTCAGTGTAATTGCTTAATTAAGAACGAGGCTTTTACGTAGGCATTCTCTTGGAGAAGTTTATAACATAGTTGCATTCATAAAAGCCGATTTACTATACAAAATCATCTTCTTCGGGCTACTTCGGGCTTTTGGGACATCGCAACTGGAAAATAACTGTGAGAATAACGATGTCCATCATTGGGAATTAATTTTAAAAGTAGGTGTATTCTACTCTCAATAAGTATGGATGCTCCTTAAACCATCTTCTATACTCCTTATAATCAATGAATTTATATAAATTTCTGCGTCTACCTTCCGCATTCAGTTTATTCCAGCTACCTTCAAACCGTTTTCAAAAGGCTGATTAATGATAGCGGGTTGAAATATAATTGAACGTTAAGACGTTACGACTTCATTGAGTGCAGAAATCAAAAGCGGTACCGTTATTGAAACGTGAATTATTGATTTTGCAAGCAATAGAGCAAAACTGTCTTGTAATCGTTCAGAGGTTCATTCACTTTTTGTGCCTCCAAATTGATAACCGTTTTCAATTTTATCAGTTTTTTGTATATTATTTTACTATTAACGATAAAGCGTTCGACTGCGTTCGATTCAAATATTCATGAGAAAAATAAAAATAAATGTGTTTATTCACACATACGAGACTTCTGGTTTATCTCAACTCAAACCAACGGATTTGATAGCATCCAATGATTTCAGTTTTTCAAGTTGGTTTTCACTAGCAACGCGCAGAACTATACCCGTTTTAGATTTCTAAATGTTACACTTAGATTTCAAACAATTTCAAACTCTTCTTTACTAAGCTTAAAGCCTGTTTAGTTGCAGATGACTGTATAAAAGTCTAAACGTTCGATGTTAGATAATCAATGACGCGTGGTCGGGCAGAGCACATATTTTTACTCATGCCTTTAGAATTATTTCAGGTGGTAAACTAAGTTTAAGTTTATCAGCATTATTTTACTGTTTGCTAGGATTTAATGTTTCGAAACTCGTTAACTACTATATTTGCTACCTGTTTCCTAGAATATTTTGTTGTATTATTTAATGTTTATAAGAAAATCAACGCCCAAAATAAAGTAGAACCATACGTTGTCAACATTCGCAAACAACATCTATTTTTTATCAAGTGTTCCAAATATTCTTTCAAAGTTTGGACAGGTATCGTGCTCGGGCGGTTGTAATAAGTTACCGCGTGGCGCCAGTTGGTTTTGATTAATGAACAACAAATTGACTACGTCACAACACCATTAAGATAACAGAAAAAAAAATAAAGCACACTCCGAAGCCATGTTTTATTGCACTATGAGACATAAATCAGGTGACGACTTACGAATTGAACACATAAATATTTATTTAAAACATGCAGTAAACAAATATATCAGGAAGAGAAATGTGAGGTCTGCTATAGTGTGTCACGTATAGATTAATACTATGTCGTTATGTACGATATGGAATTTATGGCATATATAGAACTATATTTTTTATGACTGTAGTATGCTGCCTTTTCTATCAAATTTTATCTCTACAATCTACGAAATATACCTACTAAGCCCAAAAGACACCCGAGAGCATATTTACTAAATTGAAAATACAACAACACAATTAATGTTTATCTAGGTACCAAATTAAGAATTTTTATTAAAATATCACACCTCGTTGTTTAATAGAAAAGACATGTTTTTATTTGTAAAATGTTTCTTCTTAACTTCTAAAAAAATATTTATCAATGAAAGTTTTAAGAAGAAAAGTCACTAGTGGTCAATTCTGTGTGTTTTTCTTCTTAACACATAGAATGTTCTCAACCAAAAATCCCTTGAAAATATTTAAGTTCATTTAACTTACGATTTTATTTTTGAAATATTCCTCATAATTTTGGATTTGGCAATCCACGCCCAGCTGAAAAAATCAACCTGTATAACATACAAGATGCATATATCACGGAGTATAATAGACTAAAATTCCATTCATTTTGGTAGTACGTAATGGTGAAATGCTAATTACGAAATATCAATATTGTTCACCACTATTCTGAAGAAATAAGCTCGTAGGCAGCCGAATACCAGGTAGTATCAGGAATGATGATATAGATCATATGCTAAAAGTATTATGTTATAATGTTTTCACTTATCTTAACTTACATTGAACCTTGTCATCTGTACTTGTGACTATATTACCCTTCTTTACGAATAATTCATTTCACCATTTTCATGACAGCTGTAAATATTTAACATTCGATATTTCAAAGGAAATGTCTTTGACTGAATAAATAAGAATATCGGATACATATTTCATCGGTAAATAAAATAACGTTGAAAATTACGACTTTGAGGTAACGAGTTCCTTGTTCGTAATGCATAAGATATTTTACATATAAAATTAAATTTCTCTTAGTCAAAGGAACATCAAAGGTAAGAAAATGGTGTAACTACCCGTACGGCTTATATTAAATTTTCATAATATATAATTTTTTATTATGACGTAAATGAATTCAGGCATCATATACATACAGTACATGTTAAAAAAAAGAAAAGGGTGTCTGTTATTAGATTGAGATGTAGCGCACCAACCCCTAACAAACCTCGGCTACCATTGACAGCAAAATGTTTGTAGTGTATTTGAATGAAATCATATTAATCGTGCTTTGCAAAACTAAAATTAATTACAAAAAAATATGCAAAGAGTCGCGAACACCATATTCGGTATCATACCATGAGGTATTTATTTGAACTCCAAATTTGAATAACAAAACTGAAAAAAAAAACTGGCACCTACATTACCTAATTACTGCGGTATATATAAAGGCCGCAATGCAAAACGCTCCCTAATTCTAACCACTCGTATAATAATAGCGAAAATGAGATGCATATTCCTATTATAGTACTAAAAACAGGGTCCCTACATCTATTTCAATTTACCCGCAAGTTTTGGCGGGAATATAACCAGTAAAAGTAATTTGCATAACCATAGAGTCGGTAATGGAGGAAAAAGGTCGGCTATTGGCCTACCATGGTGGGCTGAGTGGCTGACACTGTTAAGGCTTAAGAAAAAGCCCGGAAAATAGGTGATAAGTTTTTAGTAATATAGCAACATTGATGGGAATTAGGATGGTTTGACGGGACGGGAACCAGTAAAATCTTATTTTACGATTATAAATGTGAAAGTTTGAATGGATTTTTGAATGTTTGTTACTTAATCACGCCAGAAATTCGAACGGATTCAGACAAAATTTGGTATAGATTTTCATAAAGGTGGTTTAGCTGTCATTGTAGTAAAACATTATATAAACATTGCTTTTAAAAATGAATTACTTGCAATGCAATTATTGTTCTACTAACTGCTACATGAATTTCTTTTGACGTGACATGAACTTTTGCACACACATGTACGCGTATTAACGAGACCAAGGTACTACTATTTAATTGTTCACCCGCCTTCGTGAGATAGAATATTTATAGTAGATTCATCATCGTTTTAGCGTTGAGTCTTTGTAACCCACAGGAAACTGACTGCCCCCACAAAACGTGGCCACACCAGTGAAGGGGCTATACTGATTTCATCTGCGATCCTTCTTTAATCTAATTGATATATTATAGTCTGGAATGGCATATTACTACTATTTATAGTGGGAATATATTCTTGTGGGACCTGACTGACTTATGGACTATTTATTTGTTATTTTGTTGTAGCAGAGATGAGATTCGGTACTATTTCCACTGGTGACGTCATTTTCACTTCACTGCTCTATACTTCTCAGACTAATGGTAAGCTAAAGTCTCAGGAATGAGGGTCATTGGTATTTACAGGAGCTATAAACGAAAGGATGGAAGGTGAGTCTCCGGTACTATCTTTGCCGCACCATAAAGACTTGGAATTTTTTACCAGCAGCGAATGTGTGTCCTCCTTCCTATAGTCCCAAGGCCTTTGAACGGGACGTGAAAAAGCATTCGATGAGGCCGTTAAGGTTAGGGCACCACTTTAGCACTAATCGGTTTATGTAGTAGACTTTCCTATAGCTTACCATCAAGCAAGGTGAAGTCATGTTAACATGTTCAATATAAATAAAACCTCCACAGTCAAAATTCCACAAACATCTGCTAGGTATTCAATAAACTGCAGTAAAATATATTGTTTTGATACAATATCTAATACCGTCTAAATGTTTATCATAAAAATAAGAGTGTATTTTGTATGTGACCACAGTTACTGTTCTCACGGTACCAGGACAAATATTCGGCGCGTGGAATTCAGGACAGGAAAGTAAAATTTAAATTGTTCTGGAAAGTTATTTCATATGGGGATTTCAGACACGAAGGGTATTTCTTCTGGCCATGAAGTTGAGAGTATATGAGTTTGTATAGCGTTTGTAATTTAGGAAGGTTTGGCTATAGTTGCGTAGGCGATACTTTCATTAAGGAAGGATATATTTGTACAATATAGCCTCACAACTAATCTTGTTTATTTGTTAACTTTTAACGCCAAAAATCCGACTACTGGCGTAACTAATTATAATTTACAACTAGAATTTTGATACTGTCAAAGGGTTTTGAAAGGCGGTAAGTAGGGTAGCCAGAGTTCACTGGAAGGATTTTTTGCTGTCAGCGGGAAGACCAAAGTCTGTCGTTCGCACAGAAACTCTCTCAACACTCCCCCCTCCCCCAAGGCTGGCAGCGCGAATGTGACGCTCTTGGTGTTGCACGCGTCCATAGACTATGGTGACCGCTTCCCATCAGGTGGACCGTGTGCTTGTCTGCCACCTAAGTGGTATAAAAAAACTACCCGGCAAATGTCGGAGCTCAACTGCCTCGTAAAAAGACTGAAAAGCCGACCCCAAACTCTTCAAGCAGTATTATTTCAAAATTACTTACCTTTCATAGTTTGAATCGGACTCGGTCAAATGTCGTCCGTTATTATATCAGTGTTCTGTGTATTGTAAATCTACTAACAAAATTAAACATTCACAACATAACATAAAAGTAAGAGAATGCTAGACCACATAACACTAGTATCTGTTGACGTCGATGGTCCGATTCACACTATGAAAGTTAAGTAAGGCCTCAGATACTCCAATGCGTATAATCAATATTTTATCTAGCCAAATGATCGATGTTGATGAACTAACTTAACAGTAAATAGACTCTCGAACTCCTACAGAGTGTAAGGAGTGAAGGTTTTTAGCACCAAACTTCTATAAGGTTGACTGCGTAGTGTAGCCTGGAATTCAAGTGCTCTAAATTGAAGGTTGGAGTTCTCTTTAAGATTTATTCGAGTTGAATAATTCGTGCGTCGGTTTTCAGAATTATTGCTTTTGAGAAATTGCGCAGTTACTGCCCATTTTTCTTATATTTTAATATCTTGAATTTGGATTTTGTATTATTGTATTAGTACGTAAATCAAGTAGAAATTTATAACGAAAATATAACGATATTATAGATTATTCCTTGAGCCACAATTAGGCGTTGTAAGTACAAGTAATGTCTGAGAAATGATTGGGTAATAAAACTGAAAAGAATATGTTCGTAGGTATAATTATTCTATTTACATCAACTTAACCCGTAGTGACTATTATATTGATATCAAGATATGAACAATTTATTGGACTAAATAATATTTGTTTTGGTATAAATTTTGTGAAGAGCACTGCAATAAGATTTAGGATAAATCATTCAAAAAATATTAAATATGAGTAGGTATATGTGTGCCAAAGAACTTGCTTTAGGGGCTGGAGCATCCTTTCTTCTCCCGTTTCTCTCTTCTCCTCTTTCCCTCTCCCGTGTCCTCTGCAACTTGTATTTAACAGGCGGATGGTATTACAAGTTTGCTATGGTAACAGCTTACCATTGAGTGAAGTGACTGTGTGTTTACCTTAATAATATACGCCATATACGAAATGTTTATTCAAATTTGGATACGTGTGTTTTCAATAATTTAAACAATAGATATATCCATTGGAATACCTGACATTTCGACCATTTTACACCGGTCATGTAGCCGGTTGTTCATCTACCCGTATCCTGACCACGGCCGGTGTAGCCTGGTCGAAACGTCAGGCAATCTGAAAGTATGTACACTCGAGAGCAATGAATCCGGGTCACTTAAACGAAGAAACTGGTTCTAACCTACGCAGACCAGGAACGGGCAGAACCAGGTGTACCACAGCACGAGAAGACCGATACTTGGTGAACACCATGCTTCGAAATCGCTTTCTCACAGGAACTGAACTCACCAATCAGTTTCGACGCCTCGGAGGAAGTAACCCAAGTGCATGGACAGTAAGACGTCGGCTTGCTGAATCTAACTTAAAACCCTTAGACCTGCAAACGGCCCTAAACTGGAGCGTGGGCATCGTATTTCGAGACTAAGATATGCCCTGTTTCCTATTTTTGTTTTAAGGAGAGATCAGCAGTTTTTTTCTTTATGTAATTTTGTGTTAATAAAATGTATGGTGACTCATATTTTTTTTACTTTCATTTAAGGAGTATTACATTGTCTATTAAATACAATTTATTGCATTAACCTATCATTTTTAGTTTCCGAGATTTTTAACATTCTTTAAGTGACCCGGATTCATTGCTCTCGAGTGTATATACCTATACCATGATCGCGTTAATTCCCGTCTACATATTAATATTTATCATGGAACGCGAAAGTTTTAAAGTTAGTAATCTATATACTACTTTCGTACTGAATATTTTCTTACTACAAAATCTGCAAGTGTATTGTATCCTAAACATAAAATTAACAATGCCAATATACTGCGCTAGCATAGTAAAGATAAAATCCAATTTCATCTTAACATATCATGAAAAGACTGGAATTTGATATACTCACCTTAGACGGTAGATTTAGGGATAAGAATCAATCCTTTCAGACGATGAAAGCCTACACTCATGAAATACTACATTCGGGACTTTACGCATTCTAATCCAAACCGAAAGGTATGTCGGATCAAAAGATTTATTTCCAGACATTCTATTTACATAACTCTACAAAAAAATGATAGTCGACAATTGGAATGAATAATATTATCTTCAAGTGAAGTACTCGTATCATAATATCGCGAGTCTTAAATATTTTGTGAAGGTAGTTTCATTTTGTATCGTGAATAACATCGCAGACACTATTCTTTCAATTTCAAAATAGTTTTCAGGATAAAGGGTGTTTTTACGCGACTGCGCCAGCGTGGGCAATGTTTTTCGCGCGTACGTATGTAGGTTTTTTTTTGTTTTCTAGGCCTAACGGCTGGTCGGAAGTCAATGAATGTTAGAAGGTGATTGCAATAATAATACCTATATTATGATTATTTGACATAACTATAAGTGTAAAATAAAATAAATTATCAAAAAATAAAAACCTGAGTGTTATAATGTGAAGACCGAAACTGGTTTGATAGCAGGCGATACCCCGCACCTTAAGTTTCTTTCGGTTTATGATTTGCATTTTTTTTTTTTATACCACATACACCGAAAGAAACTTAAGGTGCGATTCAGTGAGCTGCGGATGACTCCGCGGATGTCCACGATGGAGAAATTTAATCATTTATTATATTTATATAAATCATAAATCATTTAATTTATTTAGATCAGAAAGAAACCATCTATAAAGTTTCGAAATTCCAATGCGACTGGGGTCGTTTGCTGTAGCCTGAATGAGCTTAAAACTGGATGGCCATTTTATGACCGCTGGATAGATACCACAAAACGAGAGACCGCATTGCGGTAGACCCAGACGAAGATGGCTAGCTTAAACCGCAGTCGTTAAGACTAGTCCTACAATTCTCGACGCATAGCACGGGACATGCCCGGTGGAGCAATTAAATAGATATTTTGGTGTACAGGTCATTTACTGACAAGTACTTTTATGTTATAGATATTCCATCTTACGAAGGCGGGTGAACAATTAAATAGTACCCGTCTCTTGTAAATACGCGCACATGTGTGTGCGAAAGGCGAAAGTTCATGTCACGTCAAAAGAAATTCATGTAGCAGTAGTAGAACAGTGATTGCATTGCAAGTAATTGATTTTTAAAAGCAATGTGTATATAATATAATTAAGTTTTATCACAATAAAATTAAAGCTCAATCGCCTTCGTGAAATAGTACATCTGTACTAAAATAATTTATTGAGAAATAAAAAACCTACTGTAGTTTTCCCAAGCGACACATACATAAAATTACAAAAATATAAGTACCTAAATATAAATACATACAATTACATTCATAAATATACATTACAATAAATAAGCAGTAATAATATTCATTTTATTAGTTCATAATAAATATTTGAAGAAGGTCGAACGGGCCCTAAAAAGACGTCGGGCGGGTATTTTTGTAATAGGGTAGAAACTTGAAGTTCATACACATTATATAGATATAACATATATCGAGTAGAGGGCATAAAGGAGAGCAGGTTAGGGGTGGGAAACGCAGGTTGGAGAACCACCAAGCACGAGGGTGGGGGGGATGACGGGACAGCCACCTGTCGCTCTACTGACAATGCCGGCGCAGTGGCACGGTTCTTGGGGGCCCAAACCCCTTTTTTCGGGGGAAAAAGGGGGACACCGTGGTTCCTAATCCCGAAGGGGGCCATCTCTAAGCAGAAGATTAGGCCTGCGTCGTTACAGTGCGAGGAACATGCCTATTGGGTAGCGGTATGCGGTTTTAGTCGGTCCAAGTGCGACATAACCACCCCCGATGTTCAATGAGGGTGGTATCCATAGGGATTTCCACACAAAAAAATTATTTATTCTTAGTGATGATAAAATTCAGATTTTTTTATACATACAGGACACGTCAATTTGACTTCACCTCGCCTGATGGTAAGCTGAAGGTAAAGTCTCAGGAAAGAGGGTAACCATTACATACACGTTTCGTAGATTTCACATTTTTGTACATTACCAAACATCACACGCTTGCACGCCCTTCAATTTACACAACACAGATGACCGACAAACAACTAGCCCGTTGTAATTGACCTTTCAGGTCATACGAACCTAACTCAACAGAGTGGAAGAAAGAGCTCTTCACTCGAATCGAGCTCTGGAACATCAGACATGCTATGTAAAAATAAACATGCCTCGATGAAAGATTTTTCCCGCTTTTTGTACACACAAAAGTAATATCGCTAAATTCGTCAAGCGTTATGGGACTTAGCATAAACGTGACAAGAATTGCCATTGCTTTTTGATCATGGTACGGTCAATCAACACGTAGAGCTGTACCTATGTGTGTGTGTGCGTGTGTGTATAGAAGTTCATGTATTCATACTTATGTATTTATGACTGAGTTTGGACCCACACATATATGTACTGTACGTGCTTTTGACGCGAATATTTTCACGCACGAATGTGTGTGTACAATCATTTGTACGAAAAGGTTAATTCATATGCATTAAGTTTGAACAGTTGTATGCATATGTGTTGGTTTATGCAAATTCAGTTCCTGTATCAAATGTGAATGTGGTTATAAAGATGTATGTATCATTGGTACTACTATTGGTCTCGGGTTCGATCCCAGGCTCACCATGGCGCACACTAATGACTTTTCGATGCTTTTCGAAGTTATGTGTGTATTTATCGCAGGTTTATAAGTGCCATGTTAATGGCAATAGGCTCGCCACCTATTACATTGGGACCTAAATATAAACTGGCGAAATGTGGGTGCTAGCACCTCTGCCTACCTTTTCGGGGATATAGGTGTGAGTTTATGTTATGTTATCAAATGTGAATGTGGTTATAAAGATATTGTATCATTGGTGAGCATAAAGCACTTGTTGCTTTGCAGTAAACGGAACTTCAGCGATTTTTGTGCTATATTATTCACATTGCATTTCGTTTTCACGTACATCACGTAGTTTATAGAATTTCATTCGGTTCAATTTACCGCTGAATATTCATTCGAACATGCAATAAGAAGGTTAAATCGAGTAGATTGCGCATTCGATGTCGGCAAAACTATATTTCTTTGAGACGTTTCTTTTAAAGCTATTTTAAAAGAACTTCAAATTTGTTGACTTGGAGTTATTTTTCTTCAACTGTGGAATTTATGTCTTGCTTGATTATGCGATGTAAGTATCTAAAAGTTTTATATTGCTACTAGCAATCCCTTCTCGCTTCGGTGCAGTTTATATGAGTTCTTTTAAACTCAAGCCATTGTAACTTACACATAATATAGCCTATGTTCATAAGGAAGTAACCTTTCAAATGGTGAATGAATGTTTCCAATAACCGTAAGATTACCCTCAACATTATAAAGAAATTTATAAAATTTGGCCTTTCTATACCTAATATTTAGAGCTCTGACTTTGACTAGACATTTTAAACATTCGTAATGTACTCATCAAGTTTGTCAATGAGTTTCATTTTATAGAATGGGCTGAAATTTGGTGTAGGGACAGTCTCGAATCACATTCCTGAAACACCTTCTTTTCCGTGCGGAAATCCTGATGGATACCCACCCCGCGGCCAGCGGGGCAGGTTATGTCGGACTCTTACCGACTAAAACCGCACATCCTCTAGGGTTTTCTGACGTCAGGGTGTAAGGCGGCGCATAGAGCATTTCCCTCGCACCCCGGCTTACAATCCTGAAACACTAAGGTTACTTTTATAGCCCATGGAATAGGTTTCTATGGATTGCGGGCCTCGGGTCCCATTGTACCAACTGTGAAACAAGTTAAATTTAATCTAGATCCAAAACTTTCACCCTTATGATACTAGTACGTTATTAGAATATAATGTCAGAACCCAGATATAGCGATAATTCTCTCGTGTATGTTGTTGTAAACAAGTGATCACCTAACAACCTACTCTGAGTCATCAATCAATCATAAGCTTTCGAGCGTCAAAATTGCCACGTCATCGACCTCCACCACAATAACCACATACATACGATGTATTAAGTTGACGCGATGATTTAATACGCTTAGTCGTCGATTCGCACTTAAATGTTCGGGCGAAACGACACAGAACGAGAAGATTTTTTTTTTCAATTGAAATATTGTTAAATTTGTATTTATTTTTTTGTATATATTGTATTTGTATTTGTAAAAAAGGTGGGTCGCGGATCGTGGGCTTTTGCGTCTGTTGGTGATGACCTAATTGTATGGTATTGTTTTTGAATTGCTTTTTTTAACCTGTGTACGCTTTGTGTTCATAAATAAAGTTAGTTTTCTTTCTTTCTTTTCTTCTTTCTATTGAATTATTCGAAATCCAGACTAAAAACATGACAGATCGATGAAGAAGAATTTTATATATAGATGGTCAATCGTCTAAATGCAATTAGACAGTTGACCATCTGATACAATCTTCGAAATATTCTAAATTCACTTTCTGACGATTCTATTTTTCTCCATAGGTACTGCTAATATATAAAGATACTAACCACAAAAACTTTACAAACTCACCATCAAACCAATTTTAATAAAATTCAATAGCTCCTAATCTTTTTGTTAAACGAAAAGTTTCCCAAACTTTTTCAAATATTCTAGTTGTACTCGTTTTAAGCTGCCTTTTGAATCCCGCCAACTCCGTATATGAGCAACATTCGCAGACTGAAAACCACTACATGCCAAACGTTCTCATTTCGAGATTTTACTTAAAATATTTCATAAAATATTAGGCACGCTTATAAACTTAATCTTCTTATCATAAGACTTTGTTTGCTCACCATTGTTGAAGTTACGGCTCTTGTCTTTATTAGAACAATGAGACGCTTCTTGTGGATTACTTCGGAAATTATGATTAAGAATTAAGTCAATACGGATGGAATTGCAGGATTTGTGGTTTCGTTGACTTTGGCTTAACTCAATCCATTAAATTATCGCCGTGCTTACGGATAAATATTACGATTTTTATTTTTATCCAAAATTTATAAAAGTTTGAAGCACACTTTATGCTAACTTTTTTAATAAATACTAGCTTTCGCCCGCGGCTTCACCCGCGTGGAAGTCGGTATCGCCACCATTTTATATATAATTATAGTAGTTGGATTTTAAAGAGTTTTCAGATATTTGATCTGAAAAAATCCTATCCTGCTGCTGCCTATCCTAATTCTTATCTCGTGCCGATGTTGCCATACTTACATACTCTTTTTTTGTAAAAACATAATCATACATAAAAACACCCAGACCAATGCAAATAGACATATTCATACACTAATAATATATGTTAACGGGAATTAACGCGATCATGGTAGGTATATTATTATACCTATACCATGATCGCGTTAATTCCCGTTAACATATTAGTGTAATCATGGAACGCGAAAGTTAAAAAGGTAGGATATTCATGCATACGAATATTTGCACTGAGCGGGAATCGAACCTAGAAATCGAACCCCTGTCATAACAGTTAAATCCACTACCACGACGCCACAGATACCGCCAAAAATAAAATCATTTAATTACCTTGTACAACAACAATTGACGTTCATCCTTCCATTGTACCCCATTTGTTGGCCCATTCAAAATTTATGTCCAAACTTTATATCTTTTTTTTCAGCATTCATGCCTGTCAAGTTCAATGGGCAAACCCTTAAAATGCTAAAAAGGGGAATCGCACAGCGTTTAACGGGTCACCGAGGCCCCATAACGATCGCTCCGCATCTAACTTCACTAATGTTTCGACCGCATTTCACTTGGTGGAGGGTGAAATGAAAAATACCAGGCTCTTTTGATACCAAAGATGGCTTATGGTAACAAAAACCCTTTTTCTCTGAATTTGATATGCCGCTGCGTAAATAGGAGTTTTGAAGCTTTGTAATTTCTGTGATTTAGATATTGTTATTTATTTCATAAATATGCTTCAAACATTTCATGTTATGATTTTTCCTTTTTAACCAAGTGCTGAAGAGGTACTTTTTATTTACTTTTTAGTGAAACATTTAGGTTTTTTGTTGAACATAATAATTTTCGAACCGTGTGAAGTAGCACTTAAATCAATTGTTTGGGGTGAGACTAAGATAAACAAGGAGATGCCAAGATTAAGATATTATATTTCAATAAAACAATGCAACTGGGATAACTATTAAGACTAATGAGGTGAATAGGATGAGTCGCGCCCGATATGCTATTCGACACGTACTATGACGCGTACTGGGGCGTACTGACTGTTTTTACATAAATTATACAATGCATATCGCGCGGTGTTGCAATTCCGCTGACAAGCTTCTTTGTTCGGTGATTGACCCGAACATCAACCATTCGGCTGCTATATCAGGAGGCATACGATACTCGCTCAGTGCAAATTATATTTATACATGAATTTGAATATTATTATGTCTATTTGACGTTTTGGATGACGATTTGATGGACGTTTTGGAGAAAGGCCAGGTCAAGAATACCCGGCACCGGCATGCATGTATGAAAACAATTATGAAAGTTAAAGAAGCGAAAGGAGTATGCCAAGATTTTAGCAAGTGGAAAGATGTTGTCTCTGCCTACCCCAATGGGAAAAAGGCGTGATTTGTATGTATGTATGCATTTGAATTGGTATGATAAAGATATTCACTTGAATAAAATTTGATAAATCATGTAAATAAAAATTATCTCTGAATTACCAGTTGATCTACTCGACCGTATAATTCCAGTCCCCGCATCCTATTTTTTTTGGATAGTATATAAGCAAGCATTGTGTTAAATACATTTTATTATCTTAATAAGACCTAGTCTGGACTGGCACATAAATTCTTGTGTTACAAAGGACTAGTACAAAATGTTTCCCTGTTGTGCGATACGGGAGTGTTAAATGTGGCTACACAATTACTGTCGTCGTGTAAATAAGTCCTACTACCTGAGCTGGGTTTGTGATAGTTAAAATAAAAATAGTTAGCATTTTTGGGCAAATTTACCATCAGCTTACCATCAGGCGAGGCGAAGTCAAATTGACGTGTCCTATAGGTAGTATTTAAAAAAATAAAGAGATTTTTTATGCCTGTATAATGCATATCAAATAACACTATGAGAATGAATGTTGTATTTTTTAATGAAATTATGAGATATTTTTGCAAGCTTTATTTTAACTTACTCTGTTAATTGTTAGTTTGTTGGAATGTTAGTTTGTTAGTATAAGTTAAATCTTGGAAGACCAATTAGAAGCACTTGTACAATACGATAATATGATACTATAATGCTGGTGTGATAATGGAGTTGGAAGGTGTCCATAAGAACTTCTGAACTAAACAAAATAAGCCAATCAAGTTTAGGATCAAATTTTTTTAAACTGATTTATATTAATTGGATTCCACAATATCAACTTCAAAGTAATACAGAATCGTGTTTATTCTGATCGTCTGGATTTCAATCGCTTCAGCCATTCACCGAATGTTCCGTTATTACAACCTGCAAGTCACTATGAAAATAGACTAAAACTGTCTTAGTTTCTACACAAGTCAACCAAAACTGAATATTGTTTAAGTGATCACTAATTAATATTACAAAATCCATTCATACGATTGCCGATCAGTTTCTGTAATCAGATTTCAAACATTTAATGTCAATGAAATACGCTTAATTTCCGAGATACGATGTCACCACAAACCAAAACCGCATCACTGAGGCTGAGTTGTTATCTACGTATCTGTAATCATGGTTAGCTGCCAATCAAAAGGCCATTTAATTCTATATGCAATTGAGACCCTCAGGCATCCTTATGTATGTAAATTCATAGAAATGTAAATAATGGCTAAATCTCTAAAGGTGGCTATTGATTGGCGTAATTGAATGGTAATGTTACAAAGCAAGCATACAAGTACTGATTGCACGTCAGTATAATTAGGCTCTGCGGCAAATGCAGAACGAGGAGCCCTCTAGAGGGCTACTCATGTCCCTCTGACTAGCTGTAGTGCGAGAGAATGCAATTTAGGTAAACTTAGACCTCAGTAATTGGGACTCGATACTGCTTTCGGTTTCAGTGAGTTCGACACGTGGGGAGCATTCGAGCAGCCCTCTAGAGGGCCATTCTTGCCTCGGTCGGTATTGGCCGCAGGCAGCAGCGTCTCTCCTGCAAGTGAGAGGCGCTGCCGTCTCATTTGCCCGGGTGCATACTGCGTGGAGGTACCGGCCCGCACCCTTGCAAGTTGTACCTCATTTTGATTAAATCACGATAGTACATTTTAAAAACAAAATTTTTATAATAAAATAGTTTTTTATAAAACTTTTACATTATACATAGCTCTTTCTGAAACGTTCTAGAATAGAAACAAAAATACGTACTTGCTCACTCTGCTCAATTTGTTGAGGAACTCTGTGCTCTTGGTACTAATTTCATTGGATCAAAAGCTGATCCGCACTTGCTTAGTAATAATCTACTTAGTAATAAGGAAATGAGAAAATGCGCTGTAGTTATAAAGCATAAAATATTCTATCTTTTATACATTACAAAATTTTATAGTAGCTGTGTTTGTAACTTGAAGATATAAAAAAAACTTGGGTTATGTTATATGACTGATTCAAAACATGAATTTTTCTTGTAGTTTTTCTGTTTTTTTTTTATAACAAAATGACTTTACCTCGCCCGGATGGTGAGCTAAAGGTAAAGTCTCAGGACTGGGGTCACCAATACATACATCGGTAGTGCTACAGTGGCGGCCCTCAGCTTGACGGCCTCATCAAATGCTTTTTCACGCCCTGCTTCAAGGCTCCGGGACTATAGGAGGAAGGAAACACATGCGCTGATAAAGAATTCCAAGTCTTTTTGGTGCGGCAAATAAAAGAGGCACTGAACCGCTTGGTTCTTGATGAAATTGATTCCACTGTGTGAGGGCTGTTTTTCTGTTTGCTCACAATAATTGACACAATAACTACTTTTGACAATCACAATCCTGGGCCCGTAGACAAATGTCAGTGTATTCCGTAGCGTAAATCGCTTTCGAATAGAAACGGTTAGGTCGACCAATCACATCCAAGCTCGTCGCCGGCGTACGATGCGCGCGCCGCGGCGGAGTCACGAGCTGGAGTGTGATTGGTCGACCTAAGCTATTCTATTCGATACGATTCGATAGCGATTTAGACTTTTTCCACTTGGCTACGGGCACTGGTGCAAATTACTGTTGGTTTCATATAATTACAATCTGTTTCACAGCAAAATGTCAAATATTATTTTCTTTGTTATGCAAAATGTTAAATCATTTTCAGTTCGTAATAGATTTTAACGCTAACAGTATTCCCATACTTGAAAGCTTAGTGGAATAAGCTTTCAAATAAGCTTTAATAATTTCTACAAGGATTTGGCGAAGCGGCTGATCGACGCCACAGGTGACCAGAAGGCTGGACTCTATCTTGCCTAAAGAATCAGCATTGCCATTCAGAGTGGCAATGCCAGCCTTCTGGGAACATTACCAGTCAGTGATGATGTGGAGGAATTTTATGACGCCATGTAAATATTTATTTTGATTAGTTATTAATTTTAATGTTTATTATTTATAATTTTCATTGTACTCTTTAAGTTCGGAATGTAATATTTTAGTGGAATATATAAAACACATAATTTGCAATTCTGCATACTGCTTACTGAACAATTAATACCCTATTTTCAATTCAACGTGCTTTCAATAAAGTTAGTTCCATATATTTATCTGATTTAGCGCGCATACTGATTTGGATAGATATTTAAATTCTGTTTATTATCTACTTAACGTAGCTATTCAATAAATGTGTACAGAATAATTACTTACAGTCAACTAAAAAAGTGCGATGGTAGCTGAATGGATAAGGACGCGACCTCTTCTCAGAGGTATCGAGTTCGAATCCGGCCGGATATTACCAATGTGAATTTCACTTAGTGGAATTTATACGTGCTAATCTCGTGATTTACCATCTGCTGATGGTGAAGGAAAAACATCGTGTAAACCCACATGTATTAGAAAAAATATAAGGACACTCGAAGTAAAATATATGAAAATGAAATAGGCCACGGTAACCGCTTTCCATCAGTGTGGGCCGTGTGCTTGTCTGCCACCTAAGTGGTATAAAAAAAAAAAAAAAAAATTTAAAAAAAAAACTTCTGAGACTGAAACCACGAAATGAGTAGGTACCTACTCGCTCTGAATTATCGTTACCGTTTACTCTATGTTTAATTATTGTTATCTTTTTTGTTATATTCTCATTTAAGTGACCTTGTATGTCTTTTTGAGAATAAATTCTTTAAACCTTGAACCTTATAATGGATTTGATACCTATACATTATACTATAATGAGTATTGTTGGTTTTTATATGAGCGCTCTCATGTTTCGAGTCTCCAATCGTGTATTACTAGGCAGAGTATACTCGTATTTATCCCGTTGTCAGTGTGCGAACAAATAACAGAAATTAAAAATATCTCAGCGTCTAACATCTCATGGAGCAATTACACGGAGTCGAGCTTTAAGTATAAGTGTTACAAGCTTTTCCGTCGAGCACAGTGACCCAATTCTTTCAGTTGTCTCACTAATTAGACGACAAAATACACATCTAACATTTTACTTGGGTACGGTGCTTAAAAAATCCACCTTTAGATATTTTTTCATAATTTACAAGTGCCTACCTTAATTTTTTTTAACTCTGTTTTGTATCTTACTATGTTTATAGTTATACGTTTAACAAGGTGAGCAAAGTTATTTTTTGCTGTGAGCGCAGATTTTAAATTTCAAACTAGCGAAGTATTTTATAATTTAATCACGATTGATCGCTGCACCAAGAAAGTGCAAAGGCTCCGAAATGCCGAGATTTTCGAAATTCAAATTACTTTCTTTCATGCTCGCAGTGCAAACTGATTTTGCTACGAGCACAAAATGGCGCTCTATTTATACTGGTGAATTGAAATGCTTATTACGAACATACTTGGGTAGTATCAGCAACACGCTTTTAGCATTTAGTTATCGTTATTTTTATATTTTTTTAATTCCATGGTGCCTGGCACACAGATATATTCAGCTATAAATATGTGGATAATTATTTATTTACCTAAAAACCTTTTTAGTACTAAACAGTGCATAAAAGCCTCTCACGGTGGTTAAATTATGGTAAGTTTTTTGCATAATTTGCTGAGTAACGCGATTGTGATCTGTGGTACTTTTCAAAGGACAGCTTTCTCCAAGACAGAACTTTTTCTTAAGCTTTCTCACAAGACGGTTTATGAGAACTTCTGAGAACAAATTGTTGATAAGAATCAGAAGTGGAAGGATCTATAGTTCTTCAGTAAAGTTAACGAAGAAATTCAGTCCTTTGCCACAACTCAAATCTCTCAATTCTATAAGAAAATGTCGTTTAAGAAAATAAGGAGAGTATAATTTTGTTCCTATTTCCTTTCAATTTACATAAACATACTCGTATTTAAATTCAATAATTTATGTGGTAAGTACACTCATATCGCCAAACTGTATGTAAATTATTTTGGCAGTATCCGATGTTCTTATGTGATGCATGATCGTGCGTTATGAATTCAATGCATGCATAGTTTTATTATAATGTAAAAAGTATTCATGTTGTGTTCTGATTTTCTATGTATGTTTAATGTAATAAACAATCATAAATATTTGATATACTTTATACAAGACCTTTAAGCGGGGTGTGATGAAGCATCTGATGAGACCGTCAAGCTGAGTCCCCATTGTAGCCCATTTCAGAGACTTTACTTTTAGCTTACCACCAGGCGAGACCAATAAAAAAGTAGTAGTTCTTTTATTTAAATTATTTTGATGTTTATACCAGACAATTCTTGTTTCTTTACTTTGGCGTAGGTATTTCAGTTGAAAATTTTTACAAAATCCAGTGAATTTCATTAAAGAAACTACTATCTTAAATCAAATTCGCCACCGTCTCAGCGCGAATAAATTGCAGCATTGGAAGTCGAGGTTTACGAGGTGTGTTGAACCTGTTAGCACAGAATACGTAAAAAGATCAAGATTATCTATACTAATATTATAAAGAGGAAAGATTTGTTTTTTTGTTTTTTTGTTTTTTTGTTTGTTTGTAACGAATAGGCTCCGAAACTACTGGACCGATTTCAATAATTCTTTCACTTATAGAAAGCTACACTATCTGGGAGTAATATAGGCTATATATCTTCACGCTACTACCAAAGGGAGCGGAGCAGTGAGCATTAATGTCAATAAATCGGGTAGATTTCCATACATCTTTACTAATAGCACGAAAAAATGTTGGAACAAAATCCGAATTCCACGCGGGCGGAGCCGCGGGCAACAGCTAGTAGGTAATACAAACTTGAATGATGATAAAACTAAATGATGGCAAAATGTAATTTTCAATATCGATATAGATAAAAAAGGACAGGGGATTTCCTCCAGCATAATTTAAATTTTTGTGACTTTTTAAGAATTGCATACATACATAATGCTCATACTTTTTTCCCTCCGGATTAGGCAGTGCCAACAGCTCACCAATTGCGTCTATCCTTACATATTTCACGAGATTCTTCTACTGTCATTAAACCTTTCATGCAAGCCCGCCGGTTTCGACTTTTCGAGTGCTTTTGAACTGCCCTGTTTTCATTATCTCATTAATTTGATCAGTGTATGTCCTGCGAGGTCAACCCGGGCTTGTCTTCCCACTTACATGTGCCTTATATACTTGGCGTGTTATTCGCTCAGTACTTATTTCTTCCAATGTGTCCAAACAAAACATTTGTTAATTACCTATCTTGCAAAATATAAATTTACAAAATAATTTACAAAATAATTTACAGATATTATCAGACACTACAATAATCAAAATTATTATTCGAAATTTAAAATGGCAGTTGGACAATAATCTAGTGTAGTGAATTCGTGAACTTCATTATGGAAACCAAAAGGTATTGAATTACAATTATTATTATATAATTTTGTAATAATGAATTACAAGTATATAAAATCTAGCCTCAGAACTATAATTTATTTGTGAGTGAGATTATAGTGGTATAATTCACTCCAATAACACACTATACTGATACTCTGATAAAATACAATAAGGTAAAGAGAAAATATAGTGGAAAAACAAAGTAGAAAAAAAATGTGTTACGTTTACTATAAAATGATTGAATACAACATTCGATTCAATCGTCATCCGTCTTCTAATAGTCTCGAACAAAAGACCTAAACACTAGCCTTCACCTAACTGATTACTATATCATTTAATCCTTGATTATACCCAATTCCACTCTGTAGGTATACAGTCCGAACCACACTCAAACCACAAATTAAATCTCTACCCCACATTTCACTCGATTTCTATGTTCGTTCGACAGGTTACTGAAACAGTCTTTTAAAGCATTGTGGGCGATAAATCTGTCAACGTATACCATTCTATTGCCTATTCACCGAATCCTTTATGGATTTCAAAAGCTTTTAGACTGGTAACATACGTCCAACGCAATACTACACATCATTTGTCAACTTTGTTCAATTAGTGAAACAATAACGAAATGTTTTGAGTCATGTTATTTACATTATATATAAATGTTTTGAGTTTGACATACCATATAAAACATAACATAAACTCACGCCTATATTCCCGAAAGGGTGGGCAGAGGTGCCAGCACCCACATTTCGCCAGTTTATGTTTAGGTCCCAATGTAATAGGTGGTGAGCCTATTGCCATTAACCGGGCACTTATAAACCTGCGATAAATACACATAACTTCGAAAAGCATCGAAAAGTCATTGGTGTGTGCCATGGTGAACCTGGGATCGAACCCAAGACCTCGTCTCAGCAGTCCATTACCCAGACCACTAGGCTACCGGTTTGAGTTTGATATCATCAATAATTGCTGTAGTCTTGGTTTTTTGGTTAAAAAGGAATACTGGACATTTGATAAAAGCCGAGCTGAGTAACTTATAAACTATTGCAAAACTAGCAACTTTTCCATAGTGAGGAAACTCATGTCTCTAGACTCCGCGACCAATGAAATAGTAGTTTAATACCAATGATGCCAACGGCCATATTTTACTATTGCACCGCTCGCCACAGGCAGAGAATCCATCCTCACACGTTGCATCCATCATCGGTGCGCACTGTGAGGTATGAGAGGAATTTTATTCCGCGCACGCTTAGGTTGTGGAATGAACTCCCTGCTGTGGTTTTCCCTAGCGTCCACAATATGGGGTTCTTCAAGAAAGGCATTAGAAGGTTTTTACTGGGTTGGAAGCGCGAGTTTGACGCCCCTGGTGTTGCACACGTCCATAGCCCTCGGTGATCGCTCCCCATCAGGTGGGCCGTGCGCTTGTCTGTCACCTTAGTGGTATAAAAAATTAAAAATCATTTCTCATTTCGATTATCTATCAGGAAAAAAAGCTAGGACCCCCAATGTAGACCTGAGGATATCGCAATATTTTTTTCCGATGTCCGACAGTGTAAGATAAATTGAGGAAGCGGGAAAGATCGCATTTGTCACAAAGAATTGAGAGATATGAGACTAACAGTGCCGTGCTTCGAATGTTAAAGTCTCACTTTGATTCACCAAATCCGAACTGTAATGAATGAATTGAATGAATAGTTATTGTAATGATGAATTGATGGAGAAAGTGAACACAACTGGACAAACTTTCTGTAAGCAGATTAATAACTTAGAACTATGATAAGAATAGATGCACAGTACTTGCGCACTAAATTATAGCTCTATAATAATTTTTAGTTGAATAATTCGATCTCAATTTAGCTATAATTTATTCTATTCTTGTGCGTGTTGTGAATAAAATCATTTTCTTGCCTTTCTTTCAAAGTCATAAGATAAAGGTACATTCAGAAATTTAATATTCAACACATAATGTCAGTTTTTTTTGCCTCAACCATGGCATGTTAAAAATACCTATATGAATACGTAGTAAAAGAGTTTCGTTTTTATCATTTATGTTGCAATATAAGAAGAAAAGCAAATTGATTTCTTATAGCTAAACTAAAATCTTCAAGCGTTAATAGTTTCTAACTATAGGTGTGTACATAACGCCCTGGGGATTTTAATGATCGGGCGCGATACAGAATCTTACGCTAAACAGGGTTTCTGGGTTATCAATTCATTTATTTTAGGTGAGCGACCTTCATTTAAGCCGCCTGATTGGTTGGGAGCTCGGCTTATTTTTGGAAAACCCTCCCAGTCTTAATTCGTTTAATTATATTGGAAGGAAAGTTGAGAATATTATGCAAATTTGTAAGTGACTTCATTTCTATTGAGATTTTGGTAATTCAAGTAATACTATGTGTTGGGATATTTTGAAATATACAAAGATATTAATAAAATTTAAGCAACGAATAACATTTTTTAAGAGACTCAGCATTATAGGACAATATAAAAGTTTGGCAACGAGTACTGGTGAACTGCATTATGCTTATTTTCTACATAAATGATGCTCATAAGGCTACAACGGACTAGCTTTTGCGCACAGCTTCGCCCGTATGGAATTATTTTCCCGTTCCCACTTTCCATGGGAAATTACTATTTGTTATTCCATATTTCAACCACATTCATACAGTAGCTTAAACGGAAAGAGCAACAAAAATCCACACGTCTCGACTCATAAACTTTTGAGTTTATAATACGTTAGAAGGAAGTAGGATCAAATTTCCCTTGATTTGAAGGAATTTATATTAACCATACATTCTATTCATCAAATTCTCAAATAATAATAATTCATGAGCTCGAGGCATGGGCTTCGGACAAAGTTAATGAAATTTATTTATGGGCCCTTCCCGAAAATATGCCACATCGATTAATAAAACAATTATGCGAAATTGCCCTGATCTTTCTGAGAAATGGTAGTATCAGGATAAAATATTTATAAACACTTTGAATTAAGAACCTACTGATATTTTCTAGATGATTAATGAACTTACGAATAAATTAGTTACTCATTCTCTTCCAGTTCAATTATTAATAGAGTTGGTTTATGATACAATGAAATCTTTAAAGTTGAATGACGAATTATATTGTTCGTCATATATTTTTAAATACACGTTTTCTGTTCCTTATTATACCTATCAATCATTATTATATCAAATCAAATATGTATTAAAGAATGTAGTAACTTTTGCTGGCGCATAAACAAACAGACAGGTATTATTGGTCTATATAGTATAAAAACTTAGACACGAAATAGATTATCAAAGTCATAGTAAAACTTTTCACTTCAGGATATCAGTATCTGATTTTTATGAAGTTTCTTTAACTACTTTGGAGTAATAAAATGCATTAGAGAATTGTACGTCTGCTAAATCAGTAGCATTATTTTTAATAGCCTTTTTTATTTTTTATACCACTTAGGTGGCAGACAAGCATACGGCCCACACTGATGGAAAGCGGTTACCGTGGCCTATGGACGCGTTCAACATCAGGGGCGTCACACTCGCGCTGCCGACCCTAAAAAATTTTTATTTACTATGATTTATCAGTACATATCTTTTTTTCGTGCGGATATCGCCACGAATACTACCCTTGCTGGTCCAGCAGAGGTAGTTATGTCAGACTAATCCGCGCGGCATCTCATGCCTTCGAGCGCCGGGGGTAAGGTGACCCAAAAAGCATTTTACTTCGCACCCCGGTTACCCCGGGCCACATCCGGGTTCGAGATTGACTTGACTTGGTTTTATGAACCACGGTGTACTCATCTTGCTCCCGGCCTGCTTCTGCTAGGGTGACAGGTGGCTCTACCCGTCAT
The DNA here is from genome assembly GCA_963576445.1 of Lithosia quadra. Classification (NCBI taxonomy): domain Eukaryota; kingdom Metazoa; phylum Arthropoda; class Insecta; order Lepidoptera; family Erebidae; genus Lithosia; species Lithosia quadra. Next base: position 13,241,300 of record OY754886.1, read on the forward strand.
CTCCAGGCCTGCAAACCTCACCTTCTCCTACCTACCTATCATAACAAGGTGACTTAACAATAAAGCTGTTCTTTATCTGAAATTGCAATTGAAAATTTAATGAACATGCCTCTGCCTGCCTCTTCAGAGATAAGTAAGCGTAATTATAATATAATGAACTAACCTAATCAAAAGTACAAAATCCAGTAAAGCTTCATCCACAACATTTAATCCCTCTATCCCTAAGCACTGATAACGGAGACAGCTATGGCGGGACATTAACACGCTATTTTATCTACGACTTGCTCATAATTCAAAGCAATTGCCGTTTTGGGATCATTAGACAAGTGTAAATGTTTATTACGATTGGTTTTGAACAACTATTTAGGTCATTACAGCCACTGATAAATCCGTTATCTGAATACGAAAACGATATATTTTGTGTTTCACAATGTTTGTTTCGGTTGCTTTTTGCAAATAAATGATCACGGGTCATTGTTCTCAGCAGCCGTGGTCAGGGGGTCAATGACCCGTGATCATGACTGGTGAAAAGTTACTAAATTGGGTGGAATAGTTTAATAACATGAAAATAAAAATAAATCACGATGAAACCCTTTAAAATATTTCTATCTATATTAATATTATAAAGAAGTAAAGTTTGTGAGGTTGTAGGGGTATCTCCGGATTAACTGAACCGATTTTAAAAATACTTTTGACAATAGAAAACCATACCACGGAATGCTGGGGGCGCGCGCTTCTGTGCGCCACCGCACCGCCCCGGCCTGCTTCTGCTAGGGTGACAGGCGGCTCCACCCGTCACCCCCAGGCCTGCGCTCAAGGAGCACGGAGGTCGTCTCATGGAGGACGGAGGTCGTCGGTTAATTTGTCCTAGCCAGTATTTTTTTAGGTTGTATTTTTTCTAAAAATAGTTTTCTATTGGATACAAACATAAATAAATACAAAATACGGTAATAGCAATTACTTTATGCTTGTGTATTTATAGCTCAGTTGAAAATAGCTACAGTACTCGACCTACATTTAAAACGTATTGGGTTTTAAGATAGCAAAGGCCGTTTCGTGGTCGACCCACGGGCCATTAAAAATCTCATTCAATTAATTCCTACAAGCTACCCGAAAGACCCTTGATAAACCACGCATTACAAATTAAGTAGCAAGTATTCTTAGAACTATGTTGATCGATTCCCCGAAAAAGAGCAAGGCATTGAGAATTATATGGCTACGTAATGACATCACGTAGCAGTAACTTCGTAGTACCACGTAGCGTAGTGTTAAGATTCGTAGCAGGCTACGGGTGTAGCGTACGAGTGGGACTTCTACGAAAAATGTAGAAGTGGTATGCGTATCAATGAATTCCTACTTGATGCGAGTGTGGCAATTTATAGTGTATTGAAATTTGTTATTGTCGGTGTTCCATTTGAGTAATTTGACTAAGAAATTGTTAGAGGAAGATGAGGTCTATTCACTTCCTCGTGTCCTCCACTGGAACCCACAACACAGGGAATCCTAGTGTGGGTTCTATGGCTACATCCCATGTATATCTTGTTTTTTATGAGACAATAAACATTATTGAGAAATATTGGAACTCGACGTGCAGCTTTAATATAAAACTATGTAATTTGAATTATTGCTATGTTTTCTATCTATTATTGTGAACGTACAGTCAGCGACAAAAGCTCGTTTGCAAATATTTGAATTATTAACTAATTAGTATTTATAGCAAGAGAAAGTCTTTACTATTTAGTGGGATATAATAAAATATTTTTTATCATAACATAAATTAATAATTATCATTAATATTGTTAACTTTGAAATCAGTAAAATCGTCACTTATTTTTTGACTGAAGTCATACTAATGACACAGTTGTGGTGAAAGCGACTACATTGACTACATAACTTTTAGTTGCCTAAAACACCAGTGGTACCTGGCAACATATCAATAAAAAAAATTAGCTGACTCCGGGCTCCAAATTGCAATCTTTGGACGCAACCGGAAAACGCCATGAGAATGATGAGTAACTATATGAAAAAAAAAAACAAAAACAAACAACACAACTGAACAACACAACAACACAACAACACAACAAACAATCTGTTTACGACCTATGCAGGAAAAGTAATCAACATGTTTGTTATGTTTTCTAATACACAAAACAACAAAAAAAGGCCTTGGTCCTGGATTTTTTGGCCCTTGAAAATGGTGACTAATAATTATTGACTTCATCTCAGCTTACCATCAACTCAGATGCAGTCAGTCTGACGGACTGAATATAAAAAAGAAATAAAGCCTTTCATTAAAAAAATCATGTAATATGAAACGTTTCTCCACCACCTCGTTTAATTTACCATCTTTATATAACACACAGTATTAGTTAAAAGATACCTCAAGATTAAAATAATAACCAAGAAAATTTTCTTTATTACTCTCCGGAAGAAACGAAGTACAATTTTTTATTACTCTATTACTAAAACAGACTATAAACATTTTGATATCAGTCTGGAACGCAGTTGTAATTTAATTATGAAGGAAGCATTTCATTATACATGTGAGGCCTATTAATAAAGGAATTAGTTAATTATGTTACTAACTTAATCAAGTTATATAGTTTTAGTTAGTATAAATGTCATAATATGTTAAATAATAATAAAAATATTACAACATTCTACATAACGATCTCTAGGCCCAATGTAAGCATTACTCGACTAGTTTGTGTTATGGGTTCTAGAATGTGGATAAACCCGCTTATTTTTATTTTTTTTATCGTTTAAATTATGTATATAAATACCCAGACCAGAATACCAAATAGACATATTCATGTATACAAGTATTTACACTTTGCGGGAATCGAACCCCTGGTCCCTGTTGCCGACTGTCGTAGCAGTCGAGTACACTACCGCTCCCATACAGAGGCCGTTAATTAATTAATCTTAATTATATGAATATAATTAAGATCACTAATTATTTTTAAAACTAAAATAAGAAATCTCTGTTGATGTTATGGCTTAGGTATATATTGTGAATTAAACACACTTCATAACAATTTTCGCGATAACGGATTACGTCTAGTCATTATTATTATATACTAGCTGTCTCGGCGAACTTCGTACCGCCATATTTTCCACCCGCGTGCAATTCCGTTCCCATTCCTGTTCCCGTTCCCATTCCCATTACTATTCCCATTCCTATTCCTATTCTCATTCCCATTCCCATTCCTACTACTACCTGCTACTACTAAATACTAATCCCGTAACGTAAACATAAACTTCTCTCACATAATAGAAAAAGTTTGAATGAGAAAAAGAAAAGTTACTTTCTGAAATTTTCTGTACAACTGTTTTATTATTTTTTTTCGTAAGAACCTTCTCCCGATAGTAACAAACACAACAAAAAAAGAATTAGTGAAATCGGTAGAGCCGTTGGTGAGTTATGCGCTTACCAACACATTTTGCGATTCATTTTTATATTATAGATTATATTTTTTATGCATAATTATATGCATAAGTAAGTAGGGTAGCCAGAGCTCACTGTACCCCTCCTCCTCCCATCCCTTCCTAGCCTCCCCACCCCATCCCAGCCCTCCCCCCTTCCCTTCAGGGTAGGCAGCGCGTGTGTGACACCCTTAGTGTTGCACACGTTCATAGGCCACGGTGACCGCTTCCCATCAGGTGGGCCGTGTGCTTGTCTGCCACCTAAGTAGAATAAAAAAAAAAAAAAAATGATGTTGTGTATATTAGAACATTCTAGAAATTACTGTTATATTATGTATGTATATATAATTTGATACGAGTAAACTAATTCCTACAAAATTAGTTCATTACATTTACATAATGATCTAATTTATTACATAAATGTTAACGATGGAATTATACGATGAAATAACTAAATATACGTTGATCCAATTATGTTATAATTGACACGTAGCTAGGCTAGACACAAATCCACTTAGTACTATGAATTTTCGAACATTAAGGTTACATAGATGGGCAGACAACCTAAAGAAGGTGGCTGGGATAGACTGGATGCGCAAGGCGGAGGATCGGGTGCTATGGCGTGCATTGGGGGAGGCCTATGTCCAGCAGTGGACTGCAATAGGCTAATTGATTGATTGATTGAAGGTTACATAGTGCATTTTCATCATATACATTTATTATTCTATCTTTATAATTCTTAGAAATATAACTATGTATTTTGGACATATCTCCGGTTCTACTCAATCAATTGCAATCAAATATACAGCAGATTTAAGGCTTACCAAGACATTTCTAATAAAAAAGCGCATCAAATTTCGTACAGTAGTTTTTACGTCCATCGCGAAGAAACAAACAGTCTAACCGATAAACAGATAAGAATACCTACGAAAAAAAGTATTAAGAATAGTTCATTATAACGACTCAGCTCCTTTACAAATTTATAAAAAATAATCAAATATTCTACTGCATTTTACACAACGCTCTCTAAACCCAAAGTAAGTCTAGTTTATTGACTTGTGTTATGGGTTCTCGAATGCGGACAAACACACTTCAATAACTTTTTTTTCGTAAATACATACATAAAATACACAGAAACACCCAGACCAATGCAAATAGACATATTATCCAAAATAAATATTTGCATTGAGTGGGAATTGAACCCGCGCCCCTATCGTAGCAGCCGAATGCACTATCGCTGCCCCACAAAGGCTATCATAAAAGACGTAGGGTAGCAACAACAATATAAAATAGTCATCTCACATTAAAAATGCTTACTAAAATTTATTATACACACGAAGCCTCAAATGTATTCATTATTTCAAAACACTAACTCCAACCCAAAAGTTTTTTCTCCATTTAAGAATAATTTACGCGAAGACACCTGTCGTTGTTGTAGCATATAATTTATGAGATATTTTACTTTAGTCTGTCGCGACTGCTATGATATATTGTCGGTCCGTCCATCCGTAAGAGCTGAGTTTCAGCGTGAATTTTAAACTAGAAAAGTTTCTTGGATTATTTTTATATTGTTTTATTCTCACTAACGGATAGGCACGAATGAGTTTTTTTAAATATTTAAATTGACCTGTTTGTTTGGGTCAAATCTAGTAGAAATTTGACCCCTTTTTAGTTGTCGGATTGGTCTGATATTTGGCTGAAATCTGTAGTTCTGATGACAATACAATTTAAAACCGTTAAATTTTAATAAAAGTTTTCTTAATTTATTTGGGCTTATTACAAAATTTTATCATGTAGGCTCTCTTAATTAATTATTTTATGTATTTACAAACTTTTTTATCAACAAAGTTAACAATCCGTCTAATGATAATAATTGATAAAACCAATGTTTTCTTTTAACTGTTAATCTTTGTGTAACTAAGAGCGATCTCAACATGACAACCAAGCATACATACATAACATTAAACTCAGACTCTCACTGACAGAGACAGACAGACTCACAGACACCGACTCGGATCAGACTCAGAATCAGACGGACAGACAGTATCTGCCATGTGCATGGGGCAGTGTGGTCCAACTGCTCTATCCAACTAGTTAGACCACAACACCTTTTGAGAGAACCGTGGTTGAATCATTTAAAAAATATATGTGTGTATGGAATATATACTGGTTTACGGTTATATTGAACCGTTTTACAGTAAATACATCAAAAAAATTCTATGCTTAATGTTACATAATTTTACGAATTATATTGGTCAATAAAGATATGATAATACCTACATTTCAGCAGTTATATTTTCTGGACCCTTATAGCAGCGGGTCTACTGCCATCTGAATAAAAATGCATCTTACTAACTATAAAACTGGCTTTAGTTTCTGTTACCAAGAATCAAAATAAAATTCATTTATATGCAGCAGAATTCCTCTATATCATATGAACATCATGATGAGAAAAGTTTTACTTGTTTGCTGAACTCAAAGAATAACGGATTGTAGGGATAATACGATTTCTTCGCTCAGTGTATGTCTATTGAAACAGGGTAAATTTACATGGTCACCGATTTCAAAGTTTCTTGTGGTCATCAGATGATCCATTTGAAACTTGTCAAAGTAAACTATTTCATGCCTATTTGGGTTTCTTGAATATCGAACCAAAGAGTTAATTAAAACTTTATTCCAGAACTATTAAATGGATTCGAGTTAATGAGAAATGATGAGAAAACGAACGAAATAACTAAAACGCTTTTAACTAAAAAAATAAATAACAAAAGTTTCTTAATAACATTTACGAATAAGGATTATCGCACATTAAAGACAAGACAGTCTTTAGACAGTTATACCCCGACGTGATTTTTATTTAATTAGACATTTTTGTTTTGTTCTAATTGTGTTAACTTTCATAAGTTTCTGAAGAGCAATTGTCTGTAGACTGTCTTGTGTACAATGTGTGTACAGCTTAATTCAAATAAAGTCGTTTTATAATTATCAGTGTACACTTAGCTCGGATTTCAATAGTTGGGTTGTCACGAGTTCCGATGACTGAGACCATGGCTTATGCAGTCGAAATGTTACATAGAAAGATTTTAAATAAAAATAGCAATGAAATTAGTTAAAAAGTTTTATTTTCATAATATTATATAATTTTAAGGTAGCTGTGCCTGTATACATAATTGAAGATATTAAAAAAAACTATTTTTTTTTTGGAATTTTTGTTTGTTTCTTCACAATAGATGCAAAATTAACGGTTGAGTAAAACCGGAGATATACCTAGTGAAAGAACACGAAAATCGACGTCCGGCTAGTCATTTATAAATTTTTTATAAATATATTTTCGTGGCTTAAATATTTTTCACAAGTATTTATTGACATTTAAAGATTTTGTGATCTAAAAACCTGACGAAAGGTCAAATATTTTGCATAAAAATAATTCACAAAGTTAGTAAACTTATTTTGACGAGATTGATCTATTCTATATCTTCTTATAAAAAGGCGAACCTACTTAAAGTTTCCCAGAATTCACGTTGATAAGTACCTCTTTATGTTATGGATTCTGTTTGAAGTACTTTTAACTTAAAAGAGCGTCGAATTACCTAACGATTTTGATAAATTTGCTATAGGTACTGTACAGCCGTTTGATGTCTTGATATCAAAACATGAAACATGGAATTCTAATTCTGTAACCCAAGGGTTAAGTTCTTAAGGATTCTGGGGATTGAAAGTAGCTTACATGTTATTCCAGACTACAATCTATCCCTGTATGAGATAAGAGCCAAATCCGTTCATCCAAAAGAGCGTGATTGAGTAACAAACATCAGAACATCTTCATTAGCTTTCACATTTATAATACTAGCTTCCGCCCGCGGCTTCGCCCACGTGGATGTCGGTTATCGCGACCAAACATAGCCTATGTTCATTCTCGAGGTCTAATCTACTCTTATACTAAATTTCATCAAAATCGGTTCAGCGGTTCAGGCGTGAAAGCGTAACAGAACAGACAGACAGACAGACAGACAGAGTTACCTTCGCATTTATAATATTAGTATGGATAATATAGTATGGATTAGGAAGCAATTACGAAGTAGAATAGGATTGAATTCAGGTATACAACATTGTAACGAGGGGAATCAAACTCATAACCTCTGTGGTAGCAATCAAATGATTTATCGTAACGCCACATGGCAACCTATGTTGTTATGGACTAAAATGTCTACCAATTACTCAATTAGGATACATGTGAGTTTACTGCACGCGGCATTTTATACAGTTTATTGGAGCGCCAATGGCTTTACTTCCCATTCTTTATTTTTATGGTGCTTCGATAGCTGGTGCCGCTATTATTTATCTAGGCACCATAACTAGCATTTTGGTCTCTATTTCGTAGTACTTATAGTTCAAATTGACTTGACACTTGGGAAACCTTTTGTGTTACTATGCATATTAATCACTGGTTATATTTACGTTTAATCAATATAAACGTTATCGTTTATAAAAAAAACCTTAGCATGCTAAATATAAAACTTATAATGGTTAATGAAATAACTCATTAATAGTACAGCTTACTGGGGTCAACGATGAGACAGGTATGTCGAACCGACTAAAACCGCACTGTGTGAAGTTTTTGCTACTTACTTTACTTAGTCAATACAAACAACTTTCCGATTATTTTAGTAGTAAGATTCTTTTTTTTTCCGTGCGGAAATCCTCATGGATACCCACCCCGTGGCCAGCGGGGCAGGTTATGTCGGACTTTTACCGACTAAAACCGCACGCCGTCTAGGCTCTTCTGACGCCAGGGTGTAAGGTGGCCCAAAGAGCATTTCCCTCGCACCCCGGAGTGGTAAGATTCCTAAATAAAGTTATTCCGTTCAACTTTGCTCTTGTGAAAAGTCACTAGGGTACTGACACTAGTAGTCAGCCCCGCACTAGTACTCAGCCTTTTTTGGTTCAAAACCAATAGAAATAGCATTCTAATAGAAACTAACCTATAGAATTACTTTAAATTGGTTCTGTGACTCTTCATTAGTCGATTCAAATCCAAAATTATTAGCTAAGTAGCTGCGAAGTATTAAATATTAGTCTTTTTCGACGTCGTCTGCTGACGAGGCGATACGCGGCGCGCGCGCCATTTTTTTGTTAGTGGAAGCGTTCACAAAAAAGTTATTATTTCTCATTTTTTTGTCAGTTTTAAGTCACTTTGTATTAAAATTCCCATTAATTAAAAGTTTTGGCATCATAATCAATGAAAAAGTATCGTGTTCTTCTTAAGAATTAGTAATAATGAGGCGGCCGAATACTGGGTACCATTTGTATATGCATTATCTAGTACCCAGCCACCCCTGGCTGAGTACTGGTTTTAACGCTGTTTTTTTATTTACAGTTATATTAGTATCATTTTAAAGTTCAGAGTTCATCCTTTAATCTGGTATACCCATACCATATACGGTTTCGTCAAAAACCCAATAGTCGGCCACTTAAACAGTTGAAGTTGGTTGCATGGCTGAGTACTGGAGAAAGTATACCCAGTGCTCAGTCGTCTATATTTAAATTGTTTCTTTATACAGTTTCTTTCTTTTAGGCTATTTTAAACATACATACATACATACATACAAATCACGCCTTTTTCCCAGTGTATAATCTGGTCTGGGAAACCATTGGACCAGACAAAATCTGTCCATTCGCTACGATCTTGGCATACTCCTTTCGCTTCTTCAACTTTCATAATTGTTTTCATACACGCACGCCGGTTGCTGGTACTCTTGACCTGATCTTTTTCCAAAACGTCCTGGATCTGATTAGAATATGTACGCCTAGGTCGGCCTTTACCTGGTTGCCCATTCACCCTCGCCTCATATATCTGTATCGTCAATCTTCTTTCAATCCTTCCTTTCTCTATCTTGGTCACTACATCTTGAACCACATCGCAACGTTCCCTTATCACACTGTTATACATTCGGTCCATCAACTTTACTCCAACTATGCTTCTTAGACTTCTTATTTCCACAGCATTTAATCTACTTTCATGCTTCTTCTGCCACACCAAACATTCACTACCTTATATACCTAAGTGTGGGAACGAGAACTCTTCTATGTACAGTGAGACGTGCCTTTTTAGACACGATCTGACTGCTCATAAATTTATGCAGCGCCCCATTCACTTGATTAACTGCTATTCAGGAAAGAAAGTTACAGAGGCAAAAATTAAAGAAGATAAATAAAAAAGAAAATAAAACAGCTCTAAATTCTAAACCAGTAAAGTGAAGGAGACTACAGAGAAAAAAATGATGATTCTAATCAGAAATTGAGAGTAAAATGTACAAGGAAAAGGAAATTGGAAGATTTAAATGACATAACTGAAACTAAATATAATAAAATAAAATTAAAATTCTCAGTAACATACTTAATCATCTGAATCTCCTGAAGCAGAAACCTGTAAGGAATTATTTTCCTTACAGGTTTCTGTTTCAGGAGCTCCTGCATACATACATACACCTACATTATGCTCAAGCTTCTGCAAAAAATTGTTAATCGCCGAAAACTTTTAAAAGTGAAAAAAAAACTTGAAAACTATTTAAACACTGAAACTTTTTAATTATTGAAGAATTTTCAGATTGATTTAAGTAGGTTTAAGTTATATTTTTGATTGATTTCAAGAGAGGCTGACCACTGGTGGCAGTATGGCTGATTACTGGATTTTGGCGGCTGAGCACTGGTGAAAATTGCCTTATTTTGTTAAAACGTATTTTTCATATTATTAAAGGATATTTTTGTAATTTTTGTTAATTTTGTAACAAAGTTTAATAAATGTGTAACGCAATTTATATAAAAGATTTTCAATTTAATCTTTCTAATATTTTTTTATACGAGTTTGAAGTCAGACTTTCCACTAAAAGGCTGACTACAACTGGTGCCAGTACCCTACCCTTTGATTAAAAAATATCAAGCGACAAAATTTATTTAACAAAGGCAAGATCAACCAGATTCCACCAAACAAACCTATGAAGAAGAAGTCTGATAACAATACAGCTTTTGTTATACTTTCATAAGTGTTCCTTACATATTGTGGACCTCGGCCTAACCTAAATTAACGCAAGGTATTATGTTAAACAAGCAAAGCTAAGTCAGTCGTGGCATTGTTCGGCTTTTATGAAACATTTTGATATTGTATTGAGGTCTTGTATGCAGATTTGAAGCAATATTTTGATACACCAGCAGTCTTAATAAGCTCGAGGTAGGACATTACATAATGAACTTTTGGGGATATAAGTTAATAAGAACATATTACTGGCATAATGTAATAAATAACATAACATAGCATAAACTCACGCCTATATCCCCGAAGGGGTAGGCAGAGGTGCTAGCACCCACATTTCGCCAGTTTATATTTAGGTCCCAATGTAATAGGTGGCGAGCCTATTGCCATTAACCGGGCACTTATAAACCTGCGATAAATACACACATAACTTCGAAAAGCATCGAAAAGTCATTGGTGTGTGCCATGGTGAACCCGAGACCTCGTCTTAGCAGTCCATTACCCAGACCACTAGGCTACCGCGGTCAACGAAACAACTGCAAATAAATTTCTTCCAACAGCGCAATCTGTATGCTATGATTTATAGTACAGAACAGAAACACGGATACTAGTAACTGTAGTGAAGCTAGCCCACAAATTATAAGTTGAACAGCGGGATATGAAGCAAGTTTCGTTTAGAATTTCTGCAAAACATAAAATTCGAACGAGCATTCAACGGATAACTAAAGTTAGCAATATAGCTCACAGAATAACCAAACTGAAGTGGCAATGGCGACTGGCCACATTATGCTAAATGACTGATGGTCAAAATAATTTGAGAACATTTTAAGTGCTCACTAAATATTTTTTTACATTTACATTTATTGGGGTCCCTAGGATATCCTTCCTAGCCTCCCCACCCCTTCCTAGCCCTCCCCCGTTCCCTTCAGGGTAGGCAGCGCGTGTGTGACACCCTTAGTGTTGCACACGTCCATAGGCCACAGTGACCGCTTCCCATCAGGTGAGCCGTGTGCTTATCTGCCACCTACGTAGTATAAAAAAAACCTTTCTAGAGCGCACCAGATTTGCTGGCTACCCAGGCCGATGTGATGAGACACTGTGCGGTTTCAGTCGGTTCTATTCCAACATAACTACCCGTCGCTACCCGGCGAGTACCCCCTTTGGATATGTACCCCATCTATCCGTGGGGATTTCCCATGATAGTTAAAAAAAGGTATAACTATCTTACAAACCCTTTGATACAATTCATTAAGGCTACGAGTAGAACTAAATACTACGTTTCAATCACAAATATTAGGTCATTGCCTTCTGCTATTACTTTACATGCTTAAGTAATGTGTTCACTTCACGAGTTACTCACATTATTTCTAGAAGGAGTTTATAACATATTAATATATAGATATTCTATCTCACGAAGGCGGGTGAACAATTAAATAGTAGTACCTGTGTCTTGTAAATACGCGTACATGTGTGTGCGAAAGTTCGTGTCACGTCAAAAGAAATTCATGTAGCAGTTAGTATTATAGAATAATAATTGCATTGCAAGTAATTCATTTTTAAAAGCAATGTGTATATTATGTTTAACTAAAATGACAGCTAAACTGCCTTCGTGAAATAGAACATCTATACCAACATTCTGATATTACATACATATTCAAAGGCACTATTTCTCTAATACATAACATTGAATTACTACGCGCTAAGTGTTTTCGGATATCCCATTCCCTGGCCTTAATAAAAAAGTATTATACCATGTCCAAAAAATGAAAATTTCCCGGAAAGAGATGAAACATCTCTTTCCGGGAAATTTTCATCCATGCAACATTACAAAGCAGTTATTTTAACAAGGGAAAAGTGCTCGTACCGGGGTGGTAAGCCACAGATAAAAAGTAATTAAGTAACAGTTCATTGCATTGTGTAATAAACATTACTCACAGTGGAACGTAGCTGCATAATACCCATGTAGTTATTGCAGGTCGTGTTGACACGATTTTAAAGCTAACTAGCTTCCGCACGCGGCTTCGCCCGCGTGGATGTCGGTTATCGCGACCAAACATAGCCTTTGTTCATTCTCGAGGTCTAATTTACTCCTATACCAAATTTCATCAAAATCGATTCAGCGGTTCAGGCGTGAAAGCTTAGCAGACAGACAGACAGTCAGACAGAAAGAGTCACTTTTGGATTTATAATATTAGCATGAATTGTTGTCCGCAGCTTCGTTGGCAAATACGGAACCAAATTTTGTGTCACACATAATTTATTTTTATATTAGACACGTCAATATGACTTCACCTCGCTGATGGTAAGCTAAAGGTAAAGTCTCAGAACCAGGGGTCACCACTACGTACACCGTTTTATTAAGTACTGGTAGGTAATAAGTATGGAGCAGTAGGAGTAGATTTCTCTAGTGAAAATCCATTCATCTGAACTAGGTTCTCATAATATATTTTGCTCAATAAGTTCTCACCTATAACTTCACACTTATGATATGACTGGTGTCGAAGAAAATGGGTGGAGAAAACTAAACTCCTGCTTACCCCGTAGAGCATATCGCCCTCCCCGGCGAATAATATGGTAATGTGCTATAACAACAGTTTAGGTTTTATTGCATTTTCGGTTATTAGAGCATCGAATACACATTGTAATTTTTTTTTGTAATTTTTGAGTGGATATTTATGAAAATACAATATTTCCCATAGGTCCATAATGAATATTACAATTTTATTCAGTTAAATTAGAAATACAATTTTTACACGAATAATACCGTAAACGATAATGCAAAGTTATTTTTTTCCGTTAGTATCGGTAATGCCTTTTTACAATAAATTACAGATTTTAATAAAAAATCATCAACTGGCTGTAATATTGTACATTATATGTAATTTAATTAATTAGTACTATATTATTTGATGAAATATTGTATTTGCAATATAATATTACTAATAATCAGTTGACACTATATATTGATGAATAGTATTGCAAAGTTATATTACCGTAGATACTACCATATGAATTTCCCCGAATAATATGGTAATGTTCATTTGCCGTAAACATTTTTAGCTCCATATTTACCTGGACAATACTGTAATGCATTATTACCGACCACGACAGCAATGGGAATAACGCGAATAAAATGGTAATGATACATTGCGTACTATACTTTTTATCTACAATTTCAGTAAAATGTTTTTCTTAAATAACTTTATTCCAATAACCTATTAAAATAAAATTAACATAGGAACTAGTCAGTACAAAAATTAGCTTTCTTTTGACATATAAATTATTGCCATGCAATCTACCTGCACTGAGATATAAGCATAAAACAGTTATTTGCTTCTCCTGTAAAATTTAGAATTTGCGATTACCATATTATTCGCCGGGGACAGCGATATTGCTATAATCTCGCCATTAAGAATGATGGTGGTTTTTCCACAATAAAGCCAATATGACTACTGGATTCAAAATAGTTCTGTAATAGCCGGGATTCGAACCTATGACCACACTCGTAAGTACAATGTCATAAGTTTTGTCTTGTAAGACGCACAGGCAGTGAAATGGAGGTAGAGTAAGACCTTCGCAATTTATTATCAAGACACCATTACACTTTAATTTAACCCTCCTTTCGCTATGAAGTTCACAGGTTACTAAGAGTATGTATTATGTTAATTGTCGAAGTCACGCAGAAAAGACATTGAAACTTGTATTTTATTGAACGTGTTTGAAGCCGTAGTGTGTGTAACTTTAGCCTGTATTTTCAGAGTACAAGTTGAAGGGTTAACATGTTAATATATTCCCGTAGTGATTTATGATGGGATTAAGACATGATGCCTATTAGTGGATTGGTTTTGAGAAATGACTGCGAATTACTGTACAAATTCTAAAGCTTAATTTGAAATTCGAGTTTGAAGTTATCATGCTAATTGTGTTATTGTCTGATTAATGCCCTAGATTGATGAAGAGAGTGATGAGTAGACTAGTACCTAGGACCTACCAAATTATTTTGTAGTTTTTATTGCATAAAAGTATCATCATTCTCTGAACCTTTTTCCCAACTCAGTTGGGGTCGGCTTTCTAGTCTAACTGTGATGCGGCTGAACTTTGATATTTTCCGTGGAGCGACTGCTATCTGACCTCCACAACCAATGGTCATTATGACCAATGGCGATATCGAAGTTCCAAGTTAGACTGGTTGGACTTTTGTGGGCTCCAACTACCCGTTACGACTGCCATAGATGTTTGTATGGCAACCGGGACCGACGGCTTAACGAGCTCTACGAGGCACTAATAAACCTGCGATAAATATACACATAACTTCGAAAAGCATCGAAAAGTCATTGGTGTGTGCCATGGTGAACCTGGGATCGCACCCGAGACCTCGTCTCAGCAGTCCATTACCCAAAACACTAGGCTAGCTAGCTAAAACTTTTTTTACTTAACTTATTTCTTTATTAGAATTCGTAGGATGCCTAATCGTAAGATTAAAATATGTGAACTGATAAACCTCACAAATCACATGAATAGTTATATACTAAACACTTAAATGAATCGTCTGTACTTAATATTATAAAGCTCAGCTTTAAAAGAGTTTGTTGGTTTGATTGAACATGCTAAGCTCAGGAACTACTGGTTCGAATTTAATCAATCTTTTCGGGTTGAATAGCCCATTTGTCAAGGAAGGTTATAAGCTATGTACCTATATATCATTATACTACTACCCAAGAGAGCAGAGCAGTAATCATAAATGTCAAGAAATTTGGAAAAGTTCGGCACATTACGAGTATTGCAGTTAAATCTAATAAAGTACTCGTACAGGCATGTAATACGATAAGTTAGTGTCACGGGGGCAAAGTATGTCACGAGTAAAGCCATGAGGCATAGCTAGTGATTCATGATCTAAGATGGTGCATTTTTTATGTCGTGTTAGTTACTCCATTTATAACTCAAGAACGGCAAAACTGATTTGGGTGAAAATTGGTAGGAAGGTAACTTAGAACCAGTTGGTGAACATAGGATACCTTTTATCCTTTTTTAGTGGAGAGTGGAGTGGAGAGTGGAAGTGGAGAGTAGAGTAGAGAGTCGCATGGAGAGTTGTTTTATTGGTGGTGATACCAACTTGCACGCGGGCGAAACCGCGGAAGAATGCTACTAAAGAATAAAATAAAAAATAAAATAAAAATTGCTTATAACCTGGGACTACATAATTAGTATATCTTATCATCTAACCTAAGCTAACCAATGGACCGGGCGCCATGGTGCTCATTAAGAGACTCCATTGTCCGGCAGTGGACTGTAATAATTGATTAATTGAAGCTTAACATGAAGGATGAACTCGCAACCTGTCGATCGCAAGTCCTTTATATTAGCCGCTTAAATTTGATGCAAATATTTAAATTTCGGAGTTGTTTTCCTCAGAAATATTTTTTTTTTTGTATCTGTAGGCACTTTTATGAAATTTTAAATTTAAATACATTGAAGATATTAAAAAATACTTTAAATAAATAAATAAAATAAAAATAAAATAGTTATACTAAATATACAATTCGGAGAATAAAATATTTTTTTAATTATTCTTAAAACTACAGACCGAGTCGTAATGCGGCTGTCCCTATTAGAAATATATTTGACTGAAAATGGTTCAGCAGAATCGACGATTATACGACCAAAAAATTGTAAATAACCTCTGCGCGGGCGGAGCAAAGTCGCGGCCATCAGCTAGCAGCTAATATCAAAAACATAATACCTGTTTTGCAGATACTACTTACAAACTACCAAAGGAATAATTAAATTACCTAGAAGAATGGAAGGGTATCAGTTTCGGATAAAAGTTGGAACAAGTTTGTTGGGCACCGCCCTGAAATTGATAAGATTAGATTAGGAACTTAGTTAAAACTCGAAGGCTTAATTTCGTTTTATACTCTTCACTACCTTTTAAAGTCGAACTTTTAAGTGTTAAAGAATTCTATAGGGTGGTGAATGAGATTTCTTTAAAAATACGTTGAGATACCTACTCGGTTTTCTCAGTTTCTATTTGTTATACTTATTTGCTTCTTATAATTTTGATAAAGTTTCATAAGATAAGGTTTGGCAGTACTGTACGAGAAAGTATAAATATTTGTAGGTTAAAACTAATTTTGAATTCGATAAATAAAACAAAATAATTGAGTATACTGTATGTAGTTATATAGGTGTACTCTAATTGAAATGAAAGAAACTTATAAACATTTTATATTTAACTTTTCTTTTAAAATATAAATTATAGCCAAACCACTTGAATGTATCCAGGCAACAAACATTGCCGATAGTTTCGAATACACCACTAAACACTGGTATCATTATTTCACAAATTGATATTTGCAGTTGTCAATTTAGTATCTCCAATTAAAAAACAGACTATAGTGCTATAGCCATATTAAAGTAATTTCGTAATTTCACTAGCGCATACGAACGCATATGTGTATAAAAGACATTTAATGTCTTTTATACACATATGCGTTCGTATAATATTTGTCTTTTAGACATTTAATGTCTTTTATACACATAATTATGCGTTCGTATGCGCTAGTGAAATTACGAAATAACTTTAACATAGCAGAGTTTCGCGATACGCATAAGCGAAACGATCGTATATAGACATAAGTACAAATTTCTGTTACAGCTTCCGAAAGAGGCAATCCGAAAAATAATAAATTACTTTGAGGGTAAACGTTATTATTGTCACAGTTTTCCTATGTTGATTCGAGCTATGTTTTTCGAGCAAAGCATTTTCGGGCTTGTATTTCCTTCCCTCTGACCCTACTCCATTTTGCCATTAAGCTCACATTTAATGTTATAACTTCCATCCTTATATAATTCGTGCCATCAACACGTAAGCATCATTATGGGATATATAATAAGCGAGCGCTACCGGATATGAGTTTAGTAAACCTCTGACCCACGTACAGACGGTAAATTTACTCTCTGATAGTGTGTAATGTGTTGTTGAGTTTATAATTTACGTTATTTTACGGTTATTTATCGGACAGCCTCTGTGGCGTAGCGGTAGTGAATGCGGCCGCTGCGCAGGAGGGAGCGATCCCTGCTCAGTGCAAATATTTGTATGCATGAATATGGGTATTTGCATTGGTTGCAGTTTATCCCGGACATAAATGCAGCCAAACAGAAAATAATTCTAAAACTATATTTTTGGCTTCAGTATCAATTGTAGACCACACCCCAAGTATTCTTTAAAAAAAATATTCAATCAGTTTTAAGTTTCCTACCATTTTATTATATATATAGATTATATCCTGGCACATAATATAAATCATTGCCCTCTATTTATAAGTAAAACCAATTTCAGAACGCCCCTGGTGTTGCACACGTCGCTAGTCTACGATAACTGTTGAATCATATGGGTCGTAAGCTTGTCTGCCACCTAAGATGTATAAAAACCAGTGGTATAAGAACCAGGGTTGGGCTTAACGTGCTCTCCAAGGGACGGAGGGGTCTTGATATGTTAAGAATGGTCACCCACCGTAAGACTGACTAACTAATATTGCTTAACCTTTCAATGTGTTAATCTATTCGGTTATCAGTTAGTCATAAGAACCTAAACATAAACTGGCGAAATGTAAAATAATAAAATAAATAAAAATCATTTATTGACACAGATAAAAGGTGACATAAATAATATTAACCCTGCCTCCTAAACTAGAGGGACCCTGTGACTTAGGAGTCAGTGTTCTGCTGTTACATCGTACACAGATGATCCTTTACTATGCTATTATATTAACTTTAGATATTAAGGTATGTATGTAAAGTAAATAATGTATGTATGTAAGTGTAAAATCGTTAGTATAAGTATAATGTGGGTGCTAGCACCTCTACCTACCCCTTCGGGGATATAGGCGTGAGTTTATGTTATGTTGTTATGTTATAAGCCCCTCAGAAGAATTATTACATAGGATTTATGTTTCAAAATGTTTATCTAATATAATTTCTGTGTTGAATTACAAACTGCTTTTATAAAGTTATCGATATGCTTGTTGATAAATCGATTTAAAATCAAATTAAAACCATTGAAAAAGCCACATCGAATCAAAAATCACGACAATCTTTCCGAAGTTTCACCGTATCTAATTTATCGTTTCAATCCACTATCATGATACGAGTATCAGAAAACGCAAGACCGATTGTTCTCATATAGAAAAATCGAATAAACGAATCGAGAAAAGGAATTCGATATTTCAATTGTGAATCGACTTTTACTTGAACCGAGAGTTCGCCAATATCTATTTTTGTTATGAATCGGATAAATGTAGCTTCTTGGGTACGGTATGTGTAGTAGAAAATAACTAATAAAAATCTATGGAGACTGCCATGAATTTTATTCGATTATTTACTCATTACGCTCGAGCCACATCCGCTGTTTTCGAATATTTCTTCCTCGATTGAACATTGTGATGTTATTGAGTTATTCAACGAGCGAGAAAGACTTACGTATAAATTCATTCTTATAACAAAGTTTAAGCTTTTTACTTTTGCTAAGAACTATGGCTATCCAATGTGTTAGGGACATACATTTCTGAAGACACTTGAACGTAGGTACTGACACTTTTTAATTTTTAATTTTTTATACTGATAATTCGAACACCTACTTTTTTATGACAGGCCTAGTTTAACCTCTATATCATGGTAAAAGACGATGTGGTCTACGATTAATCACGCTTACTTAGAATGAACCTATTCACAGACACCATCCATAGCGAAGTGGAGTTCCCGTTCCCTTCCTGAGTCTGTTCACACGACAAATGTATTGGGGAAACGAAATAAAATGAAATGTACCTATGTGATTCTAGTGAAAATGTTATATTATATTTAGTAAAACAAGACTCAAAATCTGTTAATCTTTAAAGTAATGGTCCCAGAACTTACAGTCCTCACAATAACAGTTGGTGAATTAATCACTAAACCCTCTGCTAACTTCATTGTCACTGTTAATTTATGCATACATTTATTTAAGAACATTTTGATCTCGGTAGACAATAGCTTAATGTCTATTGCAGTATTTAATGATAATATTATAGTAATTAAAGGGTTCTAATATAATGCCTAAAGCATTGTACTTGTAACTAAGAAACCGTGGATTTAAATTTCGTCCTATATACTAAAGACGTGAACCAATTCAAATAAGAAAATGTAGCTTAGTTGAAAAGATTACCTTAACGGGATATTTAAAATAAATTTTTGATGGATGGGATCAGGTGAAAATAAATGCAGAGTTAGGAGACACAACTCGACTCGACTCGACTCGTCGTGGTGGCGACTCGACGACGTGGCGGCTATGCGACGAAGTGGCGGTTACGGAACTTGGCGGAACTCGACGCGGCGACGTGGCGAGACTCGACGTGGCGAGACTCGACGTCAATATCACAAACAATTTAAGTAACGTTTCAAGTATTTAAAATTGTCTTCCGAAAAATCTAACAAACATGGTAAATAGGTAATAATAGTAATGCAAATGATCAAGTCAATTTACTAGCAAATATTGAATAAAAAAAAGATTTTGAACAATTTCTAGTTTAACTTTCACAGTGTTAAAAGTTGTTGTAAGTTTTATAGAAAACCGATTGTTCTTGATTGTTCTTTTAACAAAAAATAATAGTGGAAGTCAGAAATAAAAGTTTCACAGAAGAAATTGAATAGAGTATTCACTAAACTTAGTATTTCTTTTATATGTAAATAAAATGTAATTTAACTGAATTATGGGCTTAACTAGCACAATGTACAATGTAATTTTGTTATAGTCTTTTATCTATGTTTGCTATGGTTATTAAAAATAACCAATGCTATACTTTGATATTATATCGCAATACTTGTAAATGATTGGTAGCATGAATGTGATATCACTGCGCCGCGCATCACGGTGACCACTTCCCATCAGATGGGACGCGTGCTTGTCTGCCCCCTAAGTGGTAAAAAAATGGGTTTAACTAATAATAAAAAGTCTTTTTACGCAAAGTGATGATTAGCAGAGGAACAATGGGAACAGTAAAAGTAGGCATGAAAGGATTACAACAGTTTGTGTGTCCGTCACACAAAAACAGTTAAATGGATCTGGCTAATTTTTTTTTATTCAGGATAGGCTTACGTTTGACCACTATCTCACCTGATGGTAAGTGACGATGTGGTCTACGATGAATCACGCTTGCCTAGAAGGATTCTATTCACTCGTGATTTGACTATTATAGCACGAAATAACACTTTGGCTACTCTTATCCTTGTAATAGGTTCCCTTTGCAAGTGAGAAAAGAATTCCAGGCAGCTCAAGCGACTAACAAAAGCTAAACTAAAATATTTATCACATTAGGGTTTAAAAGTGAAGAATTACCAACGTAATCAAAATTGCTACAGTAGAGATAACTCCAACAGCTACGCTCTGTGGACTAAACAAGTTTGTGACGCGACCGCAACAGAAACCACACTATTGACAAAGGAATGGGTTTATTATACCCCCTTTGTTATTTTACGTCACTCTCAGACGATGACTCGGAATATAATACTCACAAAAAGCCACAGTTCTTTATTTGAAAATTTATATTTGTTTTTTTTTTTATATACCGCTAGTTTTGCACATGTTTAGTCTATGAAATAACAAGCTGCTGTTTAAAAAAACAGTTTTAAAAGATCACAAAACAAGCTTTTATTATTTACAATATTACATTTTCATGGGAGTTACATAAGTATGCGAAATTTCAGCTCAATCGGATAACAAGAAGTGGTTAAAAAATGATTTGCAAGATTTGATTACAGACAATGGGACATTACAGACAACGGGACAGGTGAAACTAAATAAAAGCTTGTAATAATGATCTCCCTGCTGTGGTTTTCCCTAGCCACTATAAAATGGGGTTCTTCAAGAAGTGCATTAGAAGGTTTTGCGGGGTCGGCAGCGCGAGTATGATACCTCTGGTTTTGCACACGTCCATAGGACACGGTGACCGCTTCCCGTCAGGTGGGATGTGTGCTTATCTGCCACCTAAGTGGTATAATTTTTTTTTTCATTTGGTTGATATTATGAAAGATTCACTTCTTAATCGAGCTCAAAAGAACAGTTTCTGTATTTTTATATAATTAACTAGCTGTTGCCCGCGGCTCCGCCCGCGTGGATGTCGAAATTCGTTTCATAACTATCCTATCTCTCAAGTTGGATCGAACTGCACATGGTGTGCGAATTTTATTATAATCGGTTAAGTGGTTTAGGAGTCCATTGAGGACAAACATTGTGACACGAGATTTATATATATTAAGATGTATGTTTGTCCGTGACCATCTCGCGTTTGGTTGAACCGATTTTGATACTTTTTTCAGACAAATATTTATTTTGTTGTCATGGAAAACTTATTAGTATATACTTAACTTAGTCCTTTCCTTTATCTCTTTTTAGTTTTGAAAGATAATTCTATTTTGCTAATTTTTTTATCCCTAAATGTACTGCCTCGATCGGAGAAGTAACACAATTTTTTTCTATGCCGGTAAAATGATTGGAGCCATGAGAAAATAATTCTAGTATTGGATTTTTTTGTAACAAAGGTGAAAAAATAAAATATCTTTTTGAATAAGCTAGATTATCAAGTTATTCAAGGTTATTTCTTTCCATTTATATTAAAAATAAAAATTCCACCCTAAGGCTACAATAGATAATGAAAATTAATTTAGGTTTCTTGTAGTGGCATTGTTTATGTTTATTGAAAGTTGTTTTTGCTTTAAGAAAAAGATTATAACTGTAAGCAATGCTGTAACTAGGTGACCGAAAAAAATGGTTGTAAGATTTTATTACTGACCCTCTCGCAGGTTTTACTTATATCATTCAAAATGAAGTTTTGGGCTTTATGGATGAAAAATAAAATAAAATAAATATTATCACTAACTTATCTGCTCTTTTAAGTTGCTTAGGCAGTATTGCTAACTAACTTAAGAGACGAAAAGGAGCAGAAACCCTTCTTCAGAATATAAAAAAATACTTTTCGAAAATCGAATAATAGACGGTTTAATCAAATGATAATCACAGACAAACATACAAGTAAGACAGAGATAATCCTTTTTAAGTCGGAAGATAATAATAAACTAACTAAATTTCTTGCAAAACGCTATGGTTCATACCATAAATACTCCCATACCCGCTAAATAGTGATGTCAATCTGTTAACCAGTAGTATCTTACCACGGAGCACATAACCAGTATCTTACTCTTGCATAACGATTTGTGTTTTTAGAAATTAAAAAAATAGCACCATGTTTTCTCCATGCCACAGTTTAGTCAAAGCAACTGTAGTACGAAAGGAGTTCAGATATTTTACCAATAAAAACCGGCTCCTACCGATCCAAATTGATATGAGATGAACCCAGAAAGCACCAGCTTTCAAAAAATAATCACTAAAAATCGGGTGACCCAGTCGAAATTTCCAAGTTCTGAGGGCCTACCCTCAGAACTTGGAAATTTTGACTGGGTCACAAAACCTATTTTGTAGGAGGTAGGACACGACGGTATCTCCCGTCTGAAATGAGCTGTCCGACTGGGGTAGTACCTCGCCCTACAGAACACCGCGGCCATAATAACCATTGTGTTGTGTTCCCGCCGGTAAGTAGGGTAGCCAGAGCTCACTGTACCCCTCCTTCTCCTTCCATCTCTTCCTAGCCTCCCCACCCCGGCGGTACACAATGGCGGAGGACAATAATACAGGTTTATACTGATTCTAGCTTTAAAGAAACAAAACATTATAATCAAAAACTAACAAAGAACAAATAATACGGTTACTTTGTTGAAAACATAGGAACATCAAGAAAGTAAACAGTAACTTTCTCACAGCTACATTTTAATACTCTTTTCTTTCTTTCATTCGATCAACTTTGCGAGCTATATTATTGTTTCTTGGACTACAAAGGAGCTGTAAAATTCCTGCTAAACTAATTCATTTACATGATGGTAGTTCAAAGCGGGCTACACTAAAACAAGATTTAATGAGACTTTTTTATAGCTTGTTTATGTGTAGCTTTGAAAAAAAATTCACAGGAATGAGTTTTGTAGACTTGTGCTTTTTAATACAAGTATGCTTCCCCGTCTCACTCTGTATATATTTTATAAATATAGGTTTTTAGTTTGGTCTTCTATAAAACTACTGATCTTATACTCAAAAGACAGTATTCATAAAATGTGAACAAGTCCGACAGATTTGTATACTATGAGAACTAAGGAATTATGGGCATAATGTTATTATATTTTGTTTGTCCTCTATCTCAACTGGTGATACGTGATGGATGCTGTGATCTACGATGAGTCACGTTTGCCTAGAAAAAACTTATTCACTCGTAACATAAAGATTTCCACGTTATAGCTTTCCGGAAACACAGACTCAGGCAGGGAATTTCACATCTTAGCTGTACGCATAATAAATGTGTCGGCGAAGCGTTTCGTGTGTATGAGTGAAATATAGTTTAAAGGGGCGGGCGCAACGGGGTTTCAAAATACGCCACGGGTGAAACATCCATATTCGTAACTGAAATCTCATAACCAGTTACAAGAAAAGAATTATTTTTCGCGGTTTGGTAACTAGTTACGAGAGAATAATTATTATTCTGCTTTGGTAACTAAACTTACCTAATTTACTAATTTCTACGTTCGTAACTAACAAAAAGTCATTATAAAAGTGGAATAATAATTCTTTTTTCGCAAATACTTACTAAACAGCGATAGAAAAATATTTTCTTGTAACACTGCTTAGGTGAGTTTAGTTACCAAAGTAGAATAATAATTCTTCTCTCATAACTAGTTACCAAACCACGAATAATAATTATTTTCTTGTAACTGGTTACGAGATTTCAGTTACGAATATGGATGAAGGGGCCGGGGTGGGTAGTTAAAAATATTTATTACAAAATTAATTTCAATTTAAACGAAACAGTCTCCATAATTAAAATCTATTAACATCTGAACTTTTGTTCCTTACTATCTTAATCACCCAAAAAACTTAGTAGGAAAATTTAGCACGAAATTCTTATACAAGTCGGCCATTGTTTAAAACAATGGCATCGCAGCTATCTGATCTGGGAAAGATACTTCATTATCTCGCAGACAAACAAAGGCGACTTACTGAAATAATGAGTCGATGGTGGTAGAGAGGAGAGGAGTGGCGTCAGTGTGATATGGTGACCCCGCGGCTCCGACGGTTGATAAATTAACGTATAGCCACGATGAATGAAAATTCAAGCCTTAGTGAAAATGATGTTTATGTTTTTGAAGCGACGTTTTTGTATCATCATTAAGAAGTTTATACACCGAACCCGCCGACATACTAACAAACCGACTAAGGTGTTGTTTTGTCGGCGATTTCACATCTCGTTAAAGTAGAAAAGAAACAGAATCAAAATCGGTTCATCTGTTTGGAAGCTACGATGCCACAGACAGACTTACAAACACACACAAACACACTCACACACACACACACACACACACACGTCAAACTTATAATACCCCGTTCGAGTTTCCGTCGGGGCGGGGGTTAAAAATCACTTTCAGTGAATTAGTAGAAAGACAGAAAATGGAAAGTGGAGAGATAGAACAATGGTACTATTTATTTCTAACAGAAATTTCCTCCTATAGACCAGCGAGAGAAGACCGTGAAGAACAAGAAAAGGGTGTATGGTAGTTCATGACTGACTTTAGTATGGATATGCGTCAATGAACATGTCACTATAGCTCAAGTATCGGCAGGTAAATGAGCGCAATGGGAAGCAGTAATGGAACAGAATTTCATTGCGGGTAACAGCTAATTGTATATAAAATATTAAATTTCAACTTGAAAAGAATGTCCTTAATGTCCTATAGTTAAACTTGATCAACTGATCCCAATCAACCCTATTTTAAACTGTTTCAAAATCATAACTCAAAGTCGGTACCTAACAGTGACAAGTTAAGTGACATTTGTGGGTTCGAGTTTATGAGAAATGGCCCATATTAATTTGTGCTTAGTTATAATTATACAGAAATTAACCCGTCTAGTGGCAGTTAAAGGGTCCTGAACTTTGTTTGTGATGGGAGGAACTTATGGCATTAGTTTGCTATGGAAACGTCTAAGTTGCAATAACACTAATGTTTGGTTAGAATTATTAACAAAAACTTACGGATTTTTTTTTTTTATTCATGATAGGCTTACGTTTGACCTCAATCTCACCTGATGGTAAGTGACGATGTGGTCTACGATGAATCACGCTTGCCTAGAAGGAACCTATTCACTCGTGACTTGAAAACTTTTGAAAATATTTTCGATTACAGAATTATTTTTTCATATGGTCATCATTTTCTGAACCTTTATGCAATTCAGCTAGGGTTGAATTTTTCGATCTAAGCACGCACCGAACTTCGATTTTACCGTGAAGTGACTGCCATCTGATCTCCACAACCTATTGGTGATATCGAAGTCGTGTTATAAAACAATTTATTGGACTTTTTATGACTTCAACTATCCGTAACGACTGCTATATAATTATGGGCGTATGGCAACCCTGGACCAATGGTTTAACGTCCGTCAAGTTGAGGACCACCATTATGGCACTGTCGGTGTATGTAATGGGGATCCCCACCATGAGCCTTTAACTTACCATCAGGCGACGTGAAAATGTACCGATATTAAAAAATAAGAATCAAAATTTATCGAATAAAATATAATAATAAGTACCTAGTTACCAACAAAATTTCATTGTTCGGAAATATAAAACGTAAACACAGACCAATTTAAATAATGTTTTATATGAGCGTTCAACACCTGTTACCAAAAGTACCTACCGATTAAGCATTTACAGTATATTTGTTTTGTATTCTGTGAATACCGCGGTAGCCTGGTAGTCTGGGTAATGGACTGCTTAGACGAGGTCTCGGGTTTTGATCCCAGGTTCATCATGGTACACACCAATGACTTTTCGATGCTTTTCGAAGTTATGTGTGTATATTTATCGCAGGTTTATAAGTGCCCGGTTAATGGCAATAGGCTCGCCACCTATTACATTGGGACCTAAACATAAACTGGCGAAATGTGGGTGCTAGCACCTCTGCCTACCCCTTCGGGGATAATATAGGCGTGAGTTCATGTTTATATGTTTATGTTATGAAACCGGTCAGGTTGAATTGAATAAATATTATGGGAAAGTACAAGTTCCTTCCTAGTCCCCCTACTTCCCTTCAGGGTAGGCAGTGCGTGTGTAACACCCCTGGTGTAGCATACATCCGTAGGCCATAGTGACCGCTTCCCATCAAGTGGGTCATGTGCTTGTCAAAAAAGTGATTTAATTCAATATATTAAAGCTACGATTTGCACGCTCGTTCACTTTCCATTCATCATTCTCTGAACCTTTTTCCCAATTCAGTTGGGGTCGGCTTTCCAGTCTAACTGTGATGCGGCTA
This sequence comes from Lithosia quadra, assembly GCA_963576445.1. Classification (NCBI taxonomy): domain Eukaryota; kingdom Metazoa; phylum Arthropoda; class Insecta; order Lepidoptera; family Erebidae; genus Lithosia; species Lithosia quadra. The sequence goes on from OY754886.1 coordinate 13,268,190, forward strand.
AACTTCGATATTTTCCGTGGAGCGACTGCCATCTGACCTCCACAACCAATGGTCATTATGACCAATGGCGATATAGAAGTTTCAAGTTAGACTGGTTGGACTTTTGTGGGCTCCAACTACCCGTAACAACTGCCATAGATGTTTGTATGGCAACCGGGACCGACTGCTTAACGTGCTCTCTTAGGCACAAATTAACCTGCGATAAATACACACATAACTTCGAAAAGCATCGAAAAGTCATTGGTGTGTGCCATGGTGAACCTGGGATCGAACCCGAGACCTCGTCTCAGCAGTCCATTACCCAAACCACTAGGCTACCGTGGTAGGTTCGTTTACTGTCCAGTAAAATCAATAATGAACGATGTACTAACGAGACTGAAACTAATATTATATCGCAAAAACGTGTCATCTTCCACAACTAAGAGACTTATTCTACTAACTATACCCATTTGGCACCAACCAACTCATTACTGACACTCACAGATGTCATTTTAGTCACGCCCCAAATAACTTTAATTAGTAATAGAAATTCTCTACACAGTGCTTTGTATCGAAACGTTATCTTTCGAGTTACAGTACAGAATTACCGGAACACGGTAGATTAAATTCAGTATTTCTGTTTATGTAAATTTTTGGGATTTGGCTCTTGCCACTTGGTGTAAGCGGCAAATGTTTTTTCGTTTGTTTTTTTTTTTGTTCATTCCGGTTTATTTTCGTGACTGCTTTAGATAACTGAATTCAAATATAGAACAATTCGTTTTTAACGTGCTCAAATAGATAAGGAAATTGGAGCGATTGAAGCTATAAAGAGGAAATATGTTAGAAGACTTACTGTAATATGATATCTTTGATATTTGCTTCTCGATGTTCATGGACACTTTAACTTATTTTAGGAGGTAGGACACGACGGTATCGCCCGTCCGAAATGAGCTGTCCGACTGGGGTAGTACAGTAAGCTTCAGAGAAAACGAACCCCCCTTGATAATGATATCATTATCAAGGGGGGTTCGTTTTCTCTTGTAGAGCGGAGGTACAGTAAGATTACTGTACCTCCGCTCTACAAAAGACCGCTCCGCTATAATAAATGGAAAACCAGTCATATCAAGATTTTAACTAATGATGACAAATGAACAGTAATAAGAATTTGACTCATCAAAGGATATTTAGTCGCAAAGTTCTACGGAACACCGATTCTTTTGAGCATAATATCACTAAATTAGCCGTGGGTATAGGCTAGTTTATAATTATACCCTTCATGATTGAGGTAGGACACGACGGTTTCTCCCGTCTGAAATGAGCTGTCCGGCTGGGGAAGTACCTCCGCCCTACAAAAGACCGCGGCCATAATAACCATCGTGTTGTGTTCCCAGCGGTAAGTATGGTAGCCAGAGCTTACTGTACCCCTCCTCTCCCACACCTTCCAAGCCTTCTCCCCTTCCCTTCAGGGTAGGCAGCGCGTGTGTGATACCCTTAATGTTGCACGTGTCCATAGGCCACGTGTGCTTGTCTGCCACCTACGTAGTATAAAAAAAATTCAATGCCCTGATTAACGCTTTCGCACGTATACTTGAAATAATGGCCACTTATCTGTTAAATCAACCCGTGAACAATGTGTACACTGTATAAATTTGAACACATCAACCTTTCTGGGACTCCGCCAATGATATCCATTGTTTTGAAACTGAAAATGTTACAGCGGCTTTGTTTGGCCTTATCTTTTAACAACGTTAGTCATGGACTGAGGTTATTTATTACATTCAAGTGAAGCATATCACATAATTTGAAGGAAAATATGAGTCCAAACTCATCCTGTATAAAATACTCAAACGTCTATTGAAACTAGATATCACTACATTGTATAATTTAATATTAAACAATAACATTAGTAATTTAGAAAAAAAATAATTCTTTAAAAAATCGTTTTGTTCATTTTCCAGCAGACTTGTGACAACAGACCCTCGTGTAAATCAACAACTCTTAACAAGCTTCCCATCAGGTGGGCCATGTGCTTATCTGCCACCCAAGTGGTTTAAAAAGGACAAAAAAAATAGGTAGGTAAAATTTAAACTTCTGATTCAGCTTGCAAGATTTGACCTTCACAAACAAACTAATTTATCTACAAACAATGCCAAGAAAAGGTTTTTATAAAGGCGGAACCACACTTCGTTATGTGGCATTTATTATTCTTCTTAATCGGCCGCATATAACGAGGCGTGGAGGGCACATTTGTCTAGGTTTACTTTATTCGCACCAATAGGAGTGATTTGTTAAGAGCAAATAATAAATAAATAAATAAATATTCTATATTTTCTATACATCGCTCCCTAGACCCAAAGTAAGCTTAGATTAACTAGCTTGTATTATGGTTTCTAGAATACTGATAAACATAAACATACTTATATACTTTTTTTTGTCAATACATACTTATTATACATAGAAATGAAATAGGTATGAATATTTTTTTGATAACCTCATCCGTTGGTAAATGATGATGTGATCGACGGTTGAGCGTATTTGCCTAGAAGTAACCTGTTCACTCTAGATTTGAAGACTCCCAGGTTATCCTCGTAGCTATCCGGACTCATGCAGCGTATTCCACTTTTTAGCAGTACGCATAAATGAATTTACATACTATCAAAACGTTTTGGGTGTATGAGTAGGATATCCATCGTGTATCGATGGCGCATCGCTGTAGGTACTGGTCATATGGTGATGGATGGGGCTTTCATACTCGTACTAGCTCATTTCATGTTTACATATAAACGAATACAACCTAGTCACATAACAAATATCACATAACGAAGTGTGGTACGGCTTTAAAAGATAACACTGCGTATTCATGCCATCATACCAATTGACTAACAAATGAGCATTCACTTTAATGTATTCCATATACAACCTCCACCTCAATAGGTAATAAATTATGTGAATTACGCTCTTTATCTTTATGCTTAACACGTCGCTTCTCCTATTAATTTGTGAATAGCGAAAATTTGTAGGCAACAAACCGCCCAGTAATTCATTTGGAAGTAAACTCATTAAAATATTTCCTGTTAGGTATTTAAGAAGAATTATTAATATTTTCTGACTTTGATGTATAAGTATAGGTCTCAAAAAGTTCACACTGTATAAAGTCGTCACAAAAAGTTCACAAAAATATAGGTAAGTACGTTTATCCGCATTCTAAAACCAATGACACAAGCTAGTTAAGCTTTGCTTACTTTGGGTAGCACAGAATATTTATTTCATTGATTGGTAATCGTCCTTAGCAGTCGCAGAATATACGTATACTAATACCGCCGTTAGCGTGTTGATCATAACAAATCACACATAAAACAATAAAAAAAGCTTTTTTCTAATTTTTTTCCACAAAGCTGCTGGCACAATATCAATTTGAACAATTATATACAACAAAAATTAGATTCGTGGGGTCCGAGCGCACGGTCGCTTTATAAACGTGACCAAAGGGCTGGCTTCTTTTTTGCACAGAGAATCGGCAGTGCCATCCAACGTAGTAATGCCGCCAGCCTTTTGGGTACGTTACCAGTCGACATCGATGGGGAGGAATTTTTCGACACCTAAACTGTTATTAAATTTGTACATAGTAAATATTTTCTCATAAAATATAAATTCATACGAGATACTGGTATCTGTACTAGGAAAAGCCCGTTACACAGATTATCAGGCGAAATGCCTACACGAGAGATATTTTTAGGTATAAATATAGACCAAAGTCTTACCATTGATCCCCTTGTCCAATCCATCTAATCAACTCTCGAACACATGTCGGTTCTCCGTTGCTATATCATCCCGTCCAAATACCTCATCTAATATTATTATTTTAGCCATCAACCGGTAGCCCCTGTACATACTCTATCAGTGTCATGAAAATAGGATCTAAAATTAACATTTTTAATTAAGTTTGTAAACTTAATCATAAATATACAGGATGAAGGATTTTGTTGGCATGTTTTGCTTCTCTGTAGAACATAAATCAGCTTTATTTTTTACATGGCATACATAAATTGTATTGACCTGTATATATCTATCTAATGGATTCGAAGAAAAAGTAAAACAGCCCTTTGAGTTCCTTGCCGGAGTCTTCTCAGGTCCGGGCCGGCGGTTTTGAACCGGCGGTGGTCCATTTGCTTACTAGTTTTAACTTTTTAATTTTAACGTTTTGTAAGTGCCGTTTAATTGTCTATACCTACATAAAAAGATGTTTGACTTTGACTTTGACATAACATATTTTGTCTTGACCTGTATTTATCTATCTAATGGATTCGAAGACATTCGATTAAGTAACTTGAAAATTTGCTCATATTATTTATTGCTTGGGTTTTATTTTCTGGCCAAGATCACTACCCAAGATTATCTTAATGTACTTAAATTTAATGCAACATGCTTGAAGTATAAGTATCCTATCGTAATATTCTACTAATACTATTAATGTGAAGATTTGTGAAGAAGTTTATTACTCAATAGCTGTACGGATCTGGGTGAAATTTAGCATTGGATAGATTATAGTCTAGAATAACACATAGGCTAATTTTTATTCTTGAAATAGGTTCCCATGAGAAGCGAAAACGGGAACAGAATTCCACATCGGCGGGCAAAAGCTTTGAAGAGTATAAATATATACTGACATAAGTTTGAATATCAAAATGAACAGTCACATTTGAGTCATATATATGCGATGTACACGAACGTGAGAATTTCCAAGTTTATTCACGCTACCATGAAAACCCTTTGTCGAAATACGCTTCACAGTACAACCAGCGGAAATACGTCAGTCACACCTATTGTTTCCTTGTCCCTGTCATCTGACTATAGGATTGATGAGACGGAACCATTAGTTCATTCGCTCCCTGTTATGGCTTTCACGTCCCCGGATGAATAAAAGTGGTGGCATTAGTAGATATTAATGGTAGTGTAATGATGTTTTGTGTTTCTTGGTTTTGGTGAGTGCCATCTATTTTGTTGGTGTCGCGCGAAATGATGTAGTTTTGGATTGATAGTAGTGTTATATCTTGTTTTCAGTATTCTTTTGTTTCAATAATATTTTTATTATTACAGTTGATTTGTACTTGTCTGCTTTTGCGTCCAACATGAACAAATGAATAGATACGAATTCAAAAAAATATTTTTTTATTATGTTCAGAATCATTCATTATAACATCAAGTTCTTTTTAAATATCTTCAATGTACAGACACAGCTACTTTAAAATTTTACAATAGTACCTCTATAATTATTATACGTAAACGGGAATTAACGCGATCATGGTATAGGTATATACATACCTTTGGAATGCCTAACGTTTCGACCAGGTTACACCGGCCGTGATCACAGGCTGACTGTCTCAGCCACGCACGCCCTCCGTCGTTGAGTCCGTGAGGTAGCCGGTTCTTCATCTACCCGCACATTTTCGACATTTTTTATATTATTTTGTCTCCAGGTCCCTATGATCTGATTCCCGTTTACGTATAATAATCATGGAACGCGAAAGTTTGAAAGTTAGTACCTCTATAGACACAAATTCGTAAATTTTAACCGCACTACCGCACTGTTGGCAATCCGCACTGAAAACCCGCACTTCAATAACGAAGTCATGTCCGGGTACTCCGGGGTTTGGCGACAGCCCTAATTCTAACGGAGACACTAACCTGCGTCACTGTTTCCTGTGTTGCATAAACAGTTCAATCTCCTGTCATGCGTGTACTATATTCATATTTACGGTTAGTAAACTATAAATACAAATTTTCGGAACGCTTTTTCAGTCAAATAAACCCAATAAACCAGTATTTAACTCTTTACCAGCGCATGGTGTTTCCTTCCTCCTACATTCCCGGGTCCTTTAAGCGGGGCGTGAAAAAGCATTTGATGAGGCCGTCAAGCTGAGAGCCGCCACTACAGCACTATTGATGTATGTAGTGGTGACCCCCGGTCCTGAGACTTTACCTTCAGCTTAACATCAGGCGCGGTAAAGTCATGTTGTCATAGTGTCTAACTTAAAAAATATAATATATATGAATCCATTAAGAGGGATTAATTACACGTAAGTTTTCTTACAAGACGTTACATATTAAGCAGTAGGTGGTAAATGTCGCTGGCGTCACAATTGTTACTCTCGTAATTTTTATTAGGAGAGTAATAAAGTACTATGTCATGTGTGTTAATTTGTCTCAATCAATGAAAAAAAAAACGAAGGTCATCAACAAATTAGAATTTGTTTAGCTACTATTGGCGTAGTCTCAACCAATATCTGTGCTTTGTCACGCAGTGCTGCGACGACAATCACCTCTTCTTTCATGAGGACGTGAAGTTGAGCGCCACCATTATGACACTGTCGGTGTATGTAATGAGGACCCCCCACCTGAGTCCTTACTTTTAGCTTACCATCAGGCGAGGTGAAGTCATATTGACGTGACCGATATATAAAAAAAACTATTTTCGTTGACTGTACCGTCGATATAAACGAAACCATTCATGAAATATCATTCACATCCTTCTTTACGACCATAGTTGTCAAACTGATAGTGACTTACGGAAAGATATTAGTTGAGCAAAGAATTTTGCTGTTAGGACAGTTTTGTAAGTGTTCCTATAAGAAAACCATTATAAGTCAAATACCGAGACTTATTTTTATTATTTATATCCAATATTATTCAGCGAAAGGCTTTTAATGTTTGTTTGGCGTTTCTTGAATGATTGCGCTACTTGAGTTCGGCTCACAAACAACTTTTTTTGGTAGCCGCAACTTTTAGGTCATGTCATTCACCTTGTTTTTGCTAAGGAAAATCTAACTTGAGTAAACGGCAAAGTTTCAGCAGTTTCAAGCACTTAAGGTTACTTATCGATGAACTTCTTCTTGTCTAAGTATCAATCAAGTACTTAACAAACAAGCAGGCCATCAAATCGAATACACGTGACTTGCATTTTGTTTTAACGAACGAATGAACGAAAGTAAAAGAAATACATTGTCTTCAAAATATTACAAATTTGAAATAAGTTGTGTCTATACATTGAAGCAGTTTGAAAAATAAATATTTGGGTTATTTTAAATGAACGATTCTGAACACAAAAATATTTTCATTGAAATTTTGTCTGTTTTTTCGTGATGGACACAAAACTACTAAGTAAACGATTTTGAATGATTTTTTTCTAATAGAAAGGTCTTACTCAGTGTTACAATTACGGTATGTTTGATTACTGTTGTTTGTGATGTTTGATAACTGTTAAAATGTACTTAATATTTTTTTTATATAGGACTTTTTTATATAAATAAGATATAATAAAATATAGCTTGACGACCTCATCAATCTTTTCCTTTTCTTAATCTTTTTCCTTTTACTTTTATTCTTTCTTTACTTTTCCTTAATCCTTTTCACTCTTTTTTTATTCTAAATGAATTTTTCCTTCATCTCTAAACTTGAATTCGAGATTGCTTACTCACTTATATCTTATTCATTTGATTCAATAGTCTAACATACATCAATATCCTGAATATTTCATTTTGGACGACATCATACAATATTATATTACCAAGTGTAGAGTTACAAATTGATCTGATCAAATTAATTTGGGATCACACTCGTGCACGCTTCCAAATTGATATCTGATTAAAAATAAATTGAATAAAAATGACTTATTTCCATTGACTCCAATGAACTTGTCTTGATTCCTTTAAGAATTATTCTTCATTTCGTCATTTTCTTCAATATATTGACATACGTAATCTAACGTGCCACTTTCTTTGTCTGTATTGCCTTAGGGAACGTATTTAAATCCCGAGGGACTGGGCCATTGTCTTTGTACCCACAAAGCGAAATCAAAAGAAAAGCGTAGACTGTACTTACTTATTCCTTTTGTGAATACCGTTATATTCCCGTATAAATGTTTTGTTAACCTTTTAAGTGTAACCTAAAAGGATATCGCGATAAAATGGCAGTCCTGCAGAATTTTATTTGCTTTATTTTGAGTGTTTCAAAATCTAAGTGACGTGTTCTTTCAACAGAATTTATAATAAAGATCATTATTTCGTTACCCATTATGAATAGTTTTGTGGGCTTGTCTTATAATGGGGTTATGCCGTATTCACTCCACGAAATCTCACACCCCAAGTAATCTCACCCAATTTTGAAGTTTTATGACTCATCTCAATTTTCATTTCTGTTCATACTTATTTAGGTAGGTACCTACCATTATTACAACTTACCCCATAAATGGATCACAGTTTGAACCTTTTTCAAATTCATTTATTTGCAGAAATGCTGTTATAAATTTATAATGCGGTAATAGTATTATCTCAATCCATCATAATTGTAGGTATATTGTTATTCTTTACATCGAGAGCATCATCAAAACGGCCTCGCGGAAACTCGGAGTCCTGAACAGGGTGAGACGGTTTTTCACGCCGGAGCAACGGTGTCTTCTGTACAAGGCACAAATCCGTTCCGGCGTGGAATACTGTTCTCATCTCTGGGATGGCTCTGCTCAGTACTTGTTAGATGCTCTCGACAGGTTGCAGCGACGCGCGGCCCGTATTATTGGGAGTCCTGAAGTTACCAATACTCTCGAGCCCCTGCAATTGCGCAGAGATATAGCATCTTTGGCAGCTTTTTACCGCATATACCATGGGGAGTGTTCCGACGAGCTCTACCAACTAGTCCCACCCTCTCCATTCCTATACAGAACAACACGTGCAAGGCTGAGATACCACCCTCATATGGTGCAAACAATTCCATCAAGAACCAAGCGGTTCGGTGCCTCTTTCCTTTGCCGCACCATACAAACCTGGAATTCTTTACCAGCTCACGTGTTTCCTTCCTCATACAGTCCCGGGTCCTTTAAGCGGGGCGTGAAAAAGCATTTGATGAGGCCGTCAAGCTGAGAGCCACCATTTTGGCACTATCGGTGTTTGCAATGGTGACTCCCATTCTAGAGACTTTGCCTCAGCTTACCATCAGGCGAGGTGAAGTCATGTTGACGTGACCGACATAAAAAAAAAAAGAAACTTTAAAATAACATACTATATAACATAAATGATATAATAACATAAATTTATACTAAAACCCTCACAATTTAATACTTACATAAATATGAAAATAGACATAAACACTTCAATAAAAAATACATAAACACTCTTATTATATAGAGAAGTATGGTACAAAACAGAAATAATTCGTTACATTAATTTATATTCAGTAAACGCAGAAGTTTATGTGGTACACACATAATTATACCAACAACTTCCTCCAACATTTGGAAAGGCTAATCAAATTATAACAGGCAACACGAGAAAGCCATTTGAAGAGGTTCTAGAAATTTATGATCTCATTAGTACAACTGTACACATTTATAAGATAGCTAACAAGTTTGGTGTTGAAAGACTGAATTTGTTGGCTATTTCATAAATTTGTGGAGTTGAAATGTTATGTGGAGTTGTAACTACCGTTGCACGTTTTATTAATCTATTTTACTATTACAAATATAATAAACTTAAATTTATAAAATATTAATTGATGCCAGAGGCTGTACCCGCGTGGAGGTCAGTTATCATTTTTAGTCATAGGTCATAGCTTCGGTTCCACTTAATCAATCGCAATCATAAGGCAGATTTTAATAGAAAATCCGATCAAAATTCGTTTAGTAGTTTTTGTGTCCATCGCGGAAAAACAACAACAAGTTCGGTCGGTCAAGGTCTTTTCACGATACCTAACCACGTGGTCACGTATCGTGAAGAGACCTCGATCGACCTTTGCTGCTAACGTTGCTGACTTCAACGAGATCTTTGGGATTCAATTTTCTCTCTTCTACAAACAGGAGTACAGTAACTCTGCCACTACTATGTATCCTTAGCAACTAAAACCAACTTTCGTATTCTGTACTACTTCTAAAATTAGTTGAATTTCGCAACCATTCATGTAAATGCTAACAACCTCGCAATCTGCGTACTTCGCCAGTTCCCACTTGAACCTAATAATTTTTACATAATCCTGGATTTCTTATGAGCTTAGCAACCTTGCTGTATACAGCCACTAAAATAAATTTATGATCACAAACAATGTTTAGCAACGTACATTATGGAACCACATAAAGTCGTTTACCACTACAATGAAACTTCAAAAGTACTTGTGGTCAAAGGCTTAGTCGTCACTGGGATTGTACGGGAGTGGATTCTGGGATATGTAACGAACTGTTTTTGTGTAATGTGTTTCTACCTGGTACAGTCAGTCTCAAAAGTAGATGATCATGTTCAAATTTTGAAAATAGAATTTTGAATTTAGTAATTGATACTTAGTGAAATAGAAATAGATTGTAGAAAAACTGAGAAACAATTCTCTCCCGTCCCGTAGAAGAGGCATCGGGCGCCGGAAAGCGATCTTGGACCTCCATGAGTGCAGGCCAGAGGGTGAGGACGCGGGTAATCAACTCAGTTTAGGCCGGCTTTTAGTCTAACTACGAAGTGGCGTACTTCTATACTTTCCATGTAGCAACTGCCATCACTGACCTCTACAACCTATTAGCGATATCGAGATTTTGTTGTTACGTCTGAGATCCAATTCTTATAAAAATATGTTTAATATTCAGTACCAGTCTAGTCTTGATCTCATGTCAATCTCTCATAAGTTAGAAAAAGTTACTAACCCTTAAATTGATTCTGTCCGTTTAAAAGGACGTAGTGCTTATACGCACACAGATATAAAATATTACACGATACCACATCGCGCGCGCATTTCATTGTGTTTAATAGACTATCTCTTTCGCATTAACGCATTTTGTGCGTGCGAAACGGTCAAAGGTCGCTCATAAAACCGATTTGAAAAAGTGCAACAGGAGGATGTTGTTGCGCTCCAGACAAAAGATTTTGAAAAGGTGATTTTTTTCTTTATTTTGTGCATTCTTTTGTTACATACAATTAAAATACGGTATAATGTATTAGATGACATAATTTGTTTCGACAAAATCAAAGTTTTTTATCACTAATTACATCGAAATAAAGTATGTCATTTAAAACGGACTATGCCAATTAGAACTATGGACTAGTGTATTTTTTGTTTGTCCCATATAACGGACCTTGCCAATGAGAACTACGAACTAGTCTGTTTTTGTTTGTCCCATATAACGGACCTTGCCATTAAGTACTACTTACAAATAGTTCATAGATCCAGCATACTCACCATTAAAATAATATTTTTTTGAACCATAAGCTCCTGGCATACCTGGAAACGAACGTCCTCCTCAGTAATCGGCAATATGGGGTCCGCCAGAACCGTTCTACTGGGGATCTTCTTGTGTATGCCACACACATTTGGAGAGAGGCCATCGAGAAATACGAAGAGGCACAGACTCAGTCTCTTCAAGAGACTATGGTTGAGCGTGTGGACTTGTCCTTGAAGGCTATCTCCGATTGGTGAGACGCTGACTTGGTCAACTTCAACGCAAATAAGACCCAGGCGTGTCTATTATCGGCTAAGCGGAGCCAATTCCAGCCAAACCCTACTTTCCGAGGTGTACCAGTGCCGATAACCGACCACCTTGAGCTTCTTGGCGTGACTCTCACTCCTACCATCAACTTTGGTCCATACATTGAGGCAAGGGCTCAAGTAGCTGCCAAAAAGCTGGGTATTCTTTCGAGGTTGCGGCAATATTTCACACCGGAACAGCTGCTCAACCTTTACAAAGCGCAAGTTCGATCGTGTATCGAGTATTGCTTGCACCTCTGTAACGGCTCAGCAAAATACCACCTCGAAGCACTTGAGTCAATTGAGAGAAGGGCCAAGAGACTCATCAACTGCGAATCGCTGGTTGAGACTAAGCTTCAGAGCTTGGAACATTGGCGTAGAATCGCTAGCCTCTCTGTTTTTTATCGGTGGGGAATGTGCGCTGGAATTACATGACCTAATTCCTCCAAGCCCCTTTCATCACCGAACGACCAGACGTACGGCAACGCGCCACCGGTACATGGTGGACATCCCACTCATACGCACAAAACGTTTTGGCAGTACGTTCATCTTGCGTACTGCTAAATAGTGGAATACCCTGCCTGAGTTTGTATTTCCAGAAAGCTACAATCTGGGAGTCTTCAAGTCTAGAGTGAATAGGTAATATATAAATAGGTCTAGGCAAGCGTGCTCCACCGTCGACCACATCATAACTTACCAACAGGTGAGATTGTAGTCAAACGTGAGCCTATTACCAATATGTTAATTACTAAATATTACTTATGGATAAATATTTAATTTCAGAGTTTGGTTTTATGTTTTGTTCATTACATCTTATTTTGTTATATAATTTTAAATGGTTTATAACTGAAACTTGATCTCATTATCACTTTTATTCTATGTAAGTACTGCTTTTTGTTCGATTAGAAAAAAAACATGTTAGGTATGTTTTTGGCAATGTCCGTTTAATGTGACATATATGAGGTCACCGCACAGTAGCCGAAAATGGGCAATGTCCGTTTTAAGTGACATCTGAGAAAACATATATAAATACATAATTTTCCAAAAATTCTAAAGGATTATTCTTTTCTACCCTTATTACTACCCAAAACGTCACCCAAAATGTAAAAAATCTTTCAGATTCAGTATGTGACAATTTAAGGGCTAAAAACTTTTTGAGAATTTTCGAAAATCGAACGGTACGGAAGGTTCATTTATCCTGCTACTGAACTGAATATAATTGCTTAACTTTGCAATGTGTTAACCTAATTCTTCTACTTCCTAGCCTCCTCACCTCTTCCTAGCCCTCCCCCTCCCCTTCAGGGTAGGCAGCGCGTGTGTGTCACCCTTAGTTTTGCACACATCCATAGGCCACGGTGACCGCTTCCCATCAGGTGGGCCGTGTCCTTGTCTGCCCACCTACGTAGTATAAAAAAAAAACAGGTTCCTATCAGTAAGTTTTTATATAATTTCTTATTCATACTATGACATGTGAGTGCGGCTTAACAAAGTTATTTTAATTATGCCAACCTTGTAGTTTACGTTTCTGGGGGGCTTAGCCGTAAACCCCCACGGACATGTTTTGTTGGTCGTATTAATCCACTAAAAATAAAACCGCCCGGGCTCCGCCAACACGTGTGTGTCCTTCAACTTGACTAAGCAATGTTACAGAAAAGGTCCACTCTGTTCACCTGTGTATTTTTCTGATTGATCCCGTGGCTCTGTTGAAATATATCAGCCCTTTTTATACTGATACTGATGTCTATCCCTCCTCATCCCACCCTACCACTTCCTAGCCCCCTTTCCCCCTTCCAAGGTTAGCAGCGCGAGTGTGATGCCCTTGGTATTGCACACGTCTATAGGCCATAGTAACCGCTTTCCATCAGGTGGGCCGTGTGCTTGTCTGCCACCTAAGTGCTATTATCGAATTGTCACCGAAGATACACAAGTTTACCAAACGTTGGGAAGTGGTTTTAGTCAAGCTTCCAAGATTTATACCATACTAACAAACTAACGGACAATAGTGAGATAATGGTCAAAATAAATTCCTGAGACTCTACCTTTAGCTTACCATCAGGCGCGGTGAAGTCATATTGACGTGACCGATAAAAAAAAACTTGTCAAAATCGAGGAACAAAAATATTATTGTTTTGTTTACTATAAGTTTGTTTGGTATTTGTTAGAATCTATGACGTCAATATATCGTGACGTCACCATACTACTTACAGTTACGTTAAAGGAATATACCTAATATGAAATACAGTTGAAATTATTACTTGGAATCATGATTAAATCACCAAAAGTGCTGAAATTAATATTTGAAACAAATTAGTATTTGATAAAGTCATTAGACAGAAATTGTTTCGCAGATTCCAATTCACAGCCTCATCAATTATTCGATATTACTGGTTAATTAATGTTTCAGATTTAATTAAGAAAACACGGGTCCCTATCTCAGATGCTGACAATAATGCCTAAAATGGTTGTTGTCTGTGCAGAGACCCTGTACCCGGTTTCAGGGTCGGCAGTGTGAGTATGACACCCTTGTTGTTGCAGACGTCCATTGGCCAAGATGACCGCTTTCCATTAGGTGAGCCGTGTGCTTGTCTCCCACCTCAGTTAATTTACTTTGTTTCACAACAAAAAGTTGGAATTTTTTACCAGCGCAAATGTTTCCTTCCTTCTATAGTCCCGGGTCCTTTAACCGGGCGTGAAAAAGCATTTGATGAGGCCGTCAAGCTGAGTGCCACCACTGACCCCCGATCCTGAGACTTTCCCTTTAACTTTCCATCAGGCAACATGTCCAATATAAAAAAAGTGATTTGAAAAAAAAAGCAGTGGCCTAAACAGTTCCTTTTTACGCCTGGCTTTAAGAACACGGAATTGTAAGAAGGAAACACGTGTACCTACGCGTAGAATTTTCTAGCTCTTTATCGTGTGACAAAGAAAAAGAAGAACTGAACTGCTGATTTAGGCAAGGGACGGTATTGATTCTACTATGCGTAGGTGGCATCGCACTCCAGCACGTGTTGTTCTGGATCTCCAAAATTCGCATTTATACCAATTATTTCTATTAATATCTATAACTAGCCGGGGGCGGTTCTGCCCACGTGGAGGGCGGTTTTTGTTCATATCTCCGGTTCTACCTAACCAATTATAATCAAACGTACGTCTGATTTTAAGTTTGACTAAAACTTTTCTAATAAAAAATACCACATCAAAATCCCTTTATTAATTTATGCATCCATCACGAACAAACATACCGAATTTCCAACAAAAAAAACTTGTGTTCAGAATTGTTCGCTTAACATAACCCAAGTTCTTTTTAAAATATCTCCAATGTACACACAGACATGACGGCACTTTACAATTTTATAATAGTACAGATAAAGATATACACTTGTTAATCTGCATAAAAGATTAATAGCTGACAACAAGTCTTATAAGACTGGAACATAAATTTATTTAACAAAATATGTATTGCATAAAGTTGTATAACATGTTTACATAATAATGTAACATTTCTGTACGCTCGTACGGACTCTGGCTCTCCTACTAGTATTGATTATAATACATTATGTAAATATGTAACATACTTTCAACATGTGAGCTTCAGTCCTGAGCAAGCCTTTACATATTTATAAGTTTTGGACCGTAACTCTTCGGTCGTCTTTATTCCGTTAATGGGGGCTACAAACCTGACCTTTGTGAAGCATCTTATTATCTTAACTTTGGACCCTTTTGCAAGTGTGTGTTGTGATATATTTTGTTTTAACGAGTTTTGTATAATAATCTTACTACTATCATAAATGGGTTCAGCAAGTATCCTTTATAAATTTCAAACCACTTTTTCCAAACTATTGGCATAAAAAAACTGATCTATAATGAATTTTAGGCCTTGACCCTGTTTTTTTTTTTCTGCCGTAAGTATTAAGTTACTGAATACCTTAAAAATATATTCTCATATATGTTAGTTTTGTAAAATATTTTTTTGCAGACTTAATTAGTGAAGGCAAAGATTAATGAAATAGAGAGCAGATTATAGTCAACTAAGGTACCTACCATAATGTAGGGTCTAGATTTTATAATGAAAAATGGTTTGACCCAAATACAAAAGCGTAGATAAATGTATGGATAAATTAATTTCTTATGAAGTGAGGAAGATATTTATTTCTACTTCAAAATATTTCTTTTTATAAACAAGTTCTAGAAATTCCTAGTCACAACAAGAAAGAATTTTAATATAATATTAAGTGATAAAAATAATAGTTTTGCTCGTATATGAAATGTATAAAACACGAACAAAACAGAAGGTGATCCACTCGATCAGAAAGACAAAAGGCCCTTTTCCTTATTTGACATTTATAAATTATTACTAGTGTAAAAAGTACTATACAAAGGTAATAACTTTTGCAAAGACTCGCTGAAGTATTACTTTTTCGCCTTTGTGTAATATTATATTCAGTTTAAGAAATTATTATTTTGTTAGAATGTACAATGTACGGAAAAAGTTGCTGAATACCAATAAATGCACAAACGATTTTTACAGGATAGGTCAAAGTGAAACTCAAACTCAAAGTCAAAGTCAAAGTCAAAGTCAAAGTCAAAGTCAAAGTCAAAGTCAAAGTCAAAGTCAAAGTCAAAAATAATTTATTATGTATAGACCATTTTAAGCGGCACTTACAAAACGTAATTAAAACTAGAAGCAAATGGACTACCGGTTCGAAACGCGGCCCAGACCTGAGAAGACTCCGGCAACAAAATCACCAGGCTGTTTTTTTGGTCTATTTCCAACAATTCCCTTAGTCTAGATACAGTATTAGATCGAGTAACATACAGGTACATCAATATGACTTCATCTGCTCCTTATAAACTGGAAGTGAATCTCAAAAATGAGGCCACCATTAAATTCTAACAATGATCTAACAATGATCAATGCGGCAAATGTTACCTTGCAGTCTTCCTTTCCCTGTATCTTACCATCAGGCAAGAAGAAATCATACTGACGCGCTCCCAAAAAATGATCTCAGTTTGTTAAACTTAAGTCATTGATATTTACGTGACATCAGAGAATATTTTTCTAGCCCTTCTATTATTTTACTTAGGGTTTTAAGTTTAAAGTGTTCTATAAGTATATTTTCCTTTTTTGCTCGTTGTATACGGAATGGCCCTACAGCTAGATTACAACCGTACAACACTATCGGTTGTATATGTTACGGCTAATACCCGAAGTGCGGCTGCATCTAGTTTTAGCCGGTTAGGTTAGTTTAGAGTAAGTGGCTACACCTAGTTCTAACCGGCTAAAACTAGGTGCAGCCGCACTTCGGGTATTAGCCGTAACATATACATTATACATAGTACCTATGGTTGATCCGTAGAGAGACGACCTCGTAATATGAAACGCATTGATGTTCGGCGTATCCATAATCCCCATCAATCGTGTTGTTTGTGTCCGCACCAAGGGTATCAAATGTTAGCAATTTGGTTCCCAGTATTTTCTTATCATAATAAAATACTAAAACCGCGGTAGCCTAGTGGTTTGGGTAATGGACTGCTGAAACGAGGTCTCGGGTTCGATCCCAGGTTCACCATGGCACACACCAATGACTTTTCGATGCTTTTCGAAGTTATGTGTGTATTTATCGTAGAGAGCACCTCGGAGAGCACGCTAAGCCGTCGGTCCTGGTTGCCATACAAACATCTATGGCAGTCGTTACGGATAGTTGGAGCCCACAAAAGTCCAACTAGTCTAACTTGGAACTTCGATATCGCCATTGGTCATAATGATCATTGGTTGTGGAGGTCAGATGGCAGTCGTTCCACGGAAAATATCGAAGTTCAGTCGCATCACAGTTAGATTGGACTAAAACCGGGTCTTCGAATACGAAAAACGTAATAAACAGCTGCTCAGTGGAAGTCATTAATTAAAAATATTTAACCCTAGTGGAAGTCACTAATTAGAAATATTTAAAAACTTGCTTGAGTGCAATATTACGGGCTTCATTAAGACGGTTGTTGTTGTCTGGGAAAAATAATGATAAAAATATTGTTAGCTTGTAACTGAATTAATTAAAAAACTTATGAAAGAGACACACTAGATTTATATTATAAAACTGTGTGTTTTTCTTTAAAATTATGTCCGAAAAAAATTCAATAACCAAAAAAATTTTTAAAGAAAAGAACGCGCCATCATTTTTTTTTTTATTCAAGAAGACCCTCTGTCTCGCCTACTAGTGACTTTTTTTCAAGAGGGTAATGTGATCACGCCTAGCTAGCCATGACTATTTGAGTGATATTGGGAAGCTATTCCGTAGAAGTTTCATTTAATTGTACTAATTGGCAATGGATAGGTACATTATATTATGGCATCGCCACAAAGTCAATCGTGGTACACATTTACCCCATTCCATATTCTAAGCGTCATATTAGGTAGTACACATAAAAATATTTGGTCACGACTTGACCTTCTCTCAAATTACCTGAAATTTTGGTACCCACCAATAATGTAATTTTGTATCACAAAATTCAATAAAATTTCTAATTGTTCAAAATTCCAAGAATTGAACCATCACTTATACTATTAGATGTTCTCAAAAGCTCACCGCGATCGTTAGTCTAGACAGTGGCTGTAGACGGCTCTAATTAAGTTAATTACAAATGGATGTTAGAGGTAAATTTGGCTTTGAGACTAAAATTTTCGTACAAAATCTCCTTACACGTGGAATCAGTTTTATATTTAGGTCTCCTGTAATGAAGTTTGTAAGTGCCTTCAAGGCTTTATTCATTCTCTTATCCTTATTACAAAGGATGAATTTATAAGCAATTCGATTTAAGATAAATCAAATCAGAATATTAAAAAAGATTATTCAAATTTACTTAAATTAGTGAATATTCTAGGACAATTAATTACATGCCGCCATCTACCGATAGACTCAAGTAATGTATGACTTGTAAAATAGATTATTTTTTGTAAAATTAACATTATATTTTACATAGAAACAACATAAATTATTATACATTACATATTCATCTTATCTTTCTTTATATACTTACTAGTTGTTGCCCGCGGCTCCGCCCGCGTGGATGTCGAAAACCGTTTCAAAAACTATCCTATCTCTCAAGTTGGATCGAACTGCACATGGTGTGCGAATTTTATTATAATCGGTTAAGTGGTTTAGGAGTCCATTGAGGACAAACATTGTGACACGAGATTTATATATATTAAGATTATAACGTATCTAGTCCGCCGGAGTGATTGCACCCCGCCTGACGGTTTTCCCAACTCAGTTAGAGTCAGTATTTCAGTCTAACTACAAATCAGCGTAATTCAATATTTTCTGTGAAGCGACTGCCATCTGACCTCCACAACCTATTGGCGATATCGGGTGTGATCGAACTTCTGTAGTTAGAGGTAGAAATTTTGGAGCTCCAACTGCCCCTAAAGATTGCTATAGATGTTCGTATGACTAATGGCTTAAATTGCTCTCTGAGGCACGGTACTTCATGTTATTACTTATTATTTATATTATGTTACCGTTATAACCCGTGTTTCGTTAGAACTAGTTTTACCTAGTTAAAACTGGTTGTCACTTAATGCCTTTGTTAGACTAGTTTTATACTTTTTTTCCTTTCTTTATACAATACTCAGTCAAAACTAAAATTTACCACTGATATTTTCAGATAAAACTAGTTGTCATATCGAGTTGTACCTATTTATAAGACTAGCACTAGAAAAAATAATTAAGATCGAAAACAAGATGTAGTTTTGAATTATATTTATTGAACCCTTCGTGTTAACTCACAAGAAACCTAACCAGAAGGGTTTTGGCTTCTATCCTATATTTATTCGAGTCCACAAATCGGAATAAAAACAAAGCTATTACCTGGCTTTTTATTAGTTTTAACAAAGGCATTAAGCGACTACTAGTTTTAACTAGGGAAAATTAGTTCTAACGAAAAATGGGTTATAACGGTAACATATTACAAAGACCTAACTAAGTTATTCACCTACCCTCTTTGTGCTTGAAGAACAAACACTATACAAGACTGACTCTTAAGAAGTCCTAAACTACATTCTCCCCAAACTTCATACCACTGACAAAGAAGTGCATAAAATAATATTCCCCAACTTCCCCCACAACCTATTTCAAACAGCAAACTAAAGTATAACTTACACAAATATCGATCTGGGAGTCATAAGGCGCTTTAGCTAAGTGCCCCATCCGGTTTCATTTTCTTTAACTCAAAGTTTATGTACGCCCGAGGCATGCCCGCAGTGAAAGCTTACAACTGTGTAAACTTCACAAATTGTTTACTGCCTTCAAAACTGGCTAGGAACTGTCGTTTGTCGTACAATGTACGTACACCGTGTTACTTGGAGAAAATAAAAGTCTCTAGCGATGTGGCTGTTGTTCTAAACACTTTTGTTAAGCCGTCAATGGTTATATTGCGACGTGACTCAGATATAAAGTTGGGTGATCTCCGCTCTTTGATGGCAATTGTTATGTTAGTAAATTAGTTTGTTACTTAGTATTATTATTTTATTACATGTGGGTATCGAATTTAAACCAATGTATTAAATGAGACATAGAGAAGAATAGAAATCTGTTTTTTTATTGCCAATATATATTGCCTTCATATATATCGCACGCTGAGAATGGAAGTGACCCAACTCAAAATTCATGATTTTTGGGAATCGACGAAAATGTGTTCGAAGCATTGAAAATTTTCTATTTAGTCTTCAATAATATTTTATTTTGAGAACATAGGTAAAAAAATTCTTTTGTATTATATTATTTAACTTTACTAGCATACAGATGCCTAACATTTCATTATAAATATTACATTTTTCTAGTATTAAATGACTTTAGAAAAAAATCGGGAAATATAGGTCACTTGATTATTAAAAAAATTGTAATTCCTGCAGACTTTTTTGATTAAGGTCTATTTTATTTTGACCAGTACCTACTAAAAAATATGTGACTGAATTTGATTTTTGTCACCTTAGTTGCTTACATTAATGGTGATAAAATGACCTTCATCTTAATTGGTCACTTTACGATCATAATATTAAAGCAGAACTTACTCCATTGATTAATATGAAACTGACTCAAAGCGTAATCAATCACTGCAGCACTAAACTGGTCACGACCTGTGACAATAACTCGTGGTACAATACTTTTTGCGTCCCTTTCGTTCGGGCGCGGAGGGAGTACAGCGCTTAAAGACAAAGAGACCAACATTATGTTTATCACTCTCTAACCTTAAAAAGCCTGTATTTTATTTACTAGTACGATAGAGTATGCTTTTTTGAGTCATTCTGTATATTTAACTCATTTTACCCAAATTTTGAGTTAGGTCACTTCCATTCTCAGCGTGCGATATGTTTCCCCACAAAAATATAAGTAGTACCAAAGATCATGATAACTATGGTCTTTGGTAGTACTAGCTCTTGGCCGCAATACACACGAGAAAACTCAAACCAAAATTCAAATAAAATCCTAAAACAAATTTAATTTTCGTTTTCATTTATTATCATGATTAGATTAGATATAGGAATTGTGATTTTAATTCTACTAATAGTTAGAAATTCCTAGTGGCATCTTGTTGATACTACGCCACAGTAAACATCTCCATATTGATGTTAAGAATATTCATAATTCAAATTCTTTATCGTTTGACAAAGAACTGGAATACGTTTCTCTCATGCGTGTTTCTTTCTTCCCATAATCCCGGGTTCTTTAAGCGAGGCGTGAAAAAGTATCTATCAAAGCCGTCAAACTAAAAACCAACCCTTTCAGAAATGGTAGCAACTGGAATAGTGAATAAACGGTTACTATTTGATCGCTTTGCCCGTTTTACCGAATTCGTGGTATAAATTATGTAATCAAAATTATCGATATCGTATAATCACATACACTGATCAAATTAATTATGCATTTATAAAAGAGCAGACCAAACTGCGCCTGAAACCAGAGGGTTTGCATGTTAGATTTTATAGAGGGAAGCTCATCTAGTGTGTAAGCACAGAAGAATTAAGCGGTTCGGAGCCTCTTTTCTTTGCCACACCATAAAGAACTGGCATTCTTTACCAGCTAACGTGTTTCCCTCCTACTAACAGTCCCGGGTCCTTTAAGCGGGCCGTGAAAAAGCATTTGATGAGGCCGTCAAACTGAGGGCCACTGTCGGTATATGTTAATGGGCACCCTCTTTCTGAGACTTCACCTTTATCTTACCATCAGGCGAGGTGAAATCATATTGATGTGACCGATGTATATTTAAAAAAAAAGATGGTAGGCTGTTGTGGGTAGAGTAAAAAAGGTATGAGTAGGTATATGTATAATAATTAGACACCTAAATTGAACGTCGACATTAACTGCCTTCATTTAACCAGAAACTCCTTAAACTCTAATCCTATAACTTTCTGAATTAAAAGTTGCAGTTAACCGTTTACGGTTTAACAAAAGTGTTTGAAACAGGATCAGTTGCTTGCAACCTTTTAATGTTGGCAAGTTAAATAGCTTCTAAATGAAGATTCCTAGAGACAAAGAATAAAAACTAATGTTCTTCAATGTTCAAGGAATAACTTTACAAGTAGTAAATCTAATGCCCTTCTTGAAGAACCCCATATCGTAAACCCTAGGGACAACCACAACAGCAGGGATTCATAGTCAAGGAAAAGACTTAAAATCTTACGCATATTTGATCACAATCGGCTGATTAGAACCGGCGATATGGTAAAAAAATGCGAAAATTGACGTTCACGCGGGCAGAGCCGCGGGCAACAGCTATTGATGAATAAATTTGATGCGGTACTACGGCACACATTAGGAAAGGTCCAGTTATAAACTGCAATAGGCTAATTTGATAAATCGCGAAGTATTTAAAGCTCTTTTGAATAATATTGATCTGTTAAAGACTAAAAAATCCGAATTTAGAACAGAACCTCTTCTTTTTTTGAACTCGGTTAAAAAACTCAGCAGTGCAAAATATTTTACTCCGTTTAGACTCACGTTACTTTTTATTCATATAAACGTGGTTTTACATTCATTAAGGTTCCTACTCTAAACAGAAGTGTTGAAAATCTCTTTCAAAGCACGAATATGTAGTTTGTAAACTATTTTCCACGTAAATAATCTCAGACCTGCAACAAAATGAAAAGCTTTTCGTATAGAAGTGCTTTGTTCAACACGTTTTTGTTGAGCCGTGAACTGTTATCTCTATGCTTAAGCTGCGAAGTGAGTGGATTACAGATAGCGTTAGTTAATTAATACAATGCTATAATTAATTATTTTACTTTATTGTTCATTCAGAGGTTTGCGGCCAAATGGAAGCTTTGCAGAGATTATTGTGTGATACAGTAATGTTTCACTGCTTTCATCCAGTTCAAATTTACATAAGAGGGTTTCAACACAGATGTAAATGTGAGTAAATACGTGACATGGCAGTGAATTTCAATGTTGAAGGAAATTCGTGGGCTTAGATAAGGGCCCCCGATAAACCTTAATCTTACTTTATCTCAATTTTTAACCGCGGTAGCCTAGTGGTCTGGGTAATGGACTGCTGAGACGAGGTCTCGGGTTCGATTCCAAGTTCACCATGGCACACACCAATGGATTTTCAATGCTTTTCGAAGTTATGTGTGTATTTATCGCAGGTTTATAAGTGCCCGGCTAATGGCAATAGGCTCGCCACCTATTACATTGGGACCTGAACATAAACTGGCGAAATGTGGGTGCTAGCACCTCTGCCTTCGGGGATATAGGCGTGAGTTTATGTTATGTTATGCAATTTTTAATAGTTATTTAGATAGGAATTAGATTTAATTCATTTTTAAGGATTGCTTAGTACCTAAGCAAGTCCTCATCTTCATAGTGCATACTTTATACTTTAGAGCTTCGAGTCCACTTGTTATTCATAAATGGTAAGTCGGCTTTATTGGGAGCGACTGCCGTCTGACCTCCCAGCTCTGGAAGGAGAGCCTGTGGTGAGACATTCCCATAACAGCCAAAAGAAACGAATAAAAAGAGGAGCAAACCCTGGCCTCCCAAAACGACCTTTGGATATTGCTGCGAATGGTTTTTGAATAAGGAGCAGAAAGATAAAAAATTGGCGAAATTTTTTAAAGAAAAAATCGAACTGACTTATCATTATTTAAGACGATTAGGTATACTAAAACCTTTCCAGACTGTGAAAAATACTTTTCAGATAACCACATTTAAATCGGTTCAACCAAACGCGCGATAACTGTGGACATACCTACATACATCTCAAAAGTGAACTCACCTTTTGAATTATTGACGTGATAACGTCTTATAAATTGATAATACCAGCAACACTCATGAAAAATAGTAACGTTCCATAGTAACGTTCCACCTGAGCCTGTGCGTGCAAGCGAGAGCGCGCAACAAGCGATAGAGAGGCCCAAGCAGTGAGGCCAGAGTCAAAGCGTTGGCTTGTGACACATGTATCTCTCTTCTCGCGTGAAATAGTAAGGTTCCGCTTCTGTAGTGTATTTAATTTAGTATCAGCATTGCACCCGTGCGAAGCCGGGGCGGGTCGCTAGTATTACATAAAATAATGATTATGACGTTATCACGTAAATCTATCGTCCGTAAACCGACTTTACAGACAACCAATTTTTTATACGTAAACGGGAATTAACGCGATCATGGTATAGGTATATACATACCTTTGGAATGCCTGACGTTTTGAAGTCGGTTAAAAAGTTCTGTTGGTTAAAATCAAAAAGTTCACTCACAATCAAAAATTAATACCAAAATATGTTCTTCACCCACAAACAGAAAGGAGAACTCTTACATTATTAATATTACATAAGATAACTTTAATTTGTGTTATGTGTGTTGAATATAACATGAGCACTCGTAATGGTGGCGCAATGCGGGACTTTTTATGCTCTTGTGCTAATAAGTATCAGGTGTGCGTTTTTCATAATTGTGAGGTAGTTGCTTACTTTAATATTAAGTTGGTAGGCTGAGGAATGGGGAGTTGACTACGAATTGGGGTCAGATATTTTTAGATCAGTACTTCGTATTCGAAGTTCGAATAAATTTCTTATCTTGTTGTTTTTTGGATAGTTATTGGGGTCATATGTTATTGGTCGTATGTGTACGAGTATCATTACATATTAATACGTTTTATTAGCTGTCCCTGTGGCTTTGCTCGTAACAAACTTCGTCTCTTTTTTTATCGTGCGGAAATCTCCATGGATACCACCCCCGTCGGCCATCAGGGGTGGTTATGTCGGGATCGAACCGAATAAGACGCACGCTGTCTTGGGTCTTAATTACCGGGATATAAGGTTAGCTAATAGGCATATCTCTCGAACCCCAGCTGACCCTGGGCCATCTACGGCTTTAAGATGGCCGTACTGTCACCCAAACGTCTGCGCACAGAAAATCAGCCGGCTTCCCGCCTGTTCCCCATTGTGCCCTCTGCTAGTTAGAGGGTAGCGTGGAGAGCCTCGGAGCAGCCCTTTATTCTTTACTCCCAACCCGGTCAGATTTGCCGGCCCGCACCCTGGAGGTCCCGGCCCGCACCCGTCTACGTGGCACCTATGTTAACCATAAATGCTCACAATTTAATGGTTTTGCAATAATGTTTGGATATTGGTGATTTGTTGACATAGATGATTTATTGATGATAACCGCGGTAGCCTAGTGGTTTGGGTAATAGACTGCTCAGACGAGGTCTCGGTTTCGATCCCAGGTTCACCATGGCACACACCAATGACTTTTCGATGCTTTTCGAAGTTATGTGTGTATTAAATTTATCGCACGTTTATTAGTGCCTAGGAGGCACGTTAAGCCGTCGGTCCCGGTTGCCATACAAACATCTATGGCAGACGTTACGGGTAGTTGGAGCCGATAAAAGTCCAACCAGTCTAACTTGGAACTTCGATTTAGCCATTGGTCATAATGACCATTGGTTGTGGAGTTCAGATGGCAGTCGCTCCACGAAAAATATCAAAATTCAGCCGCATCACAGTTAAACTGGAAAGCCGACCCCAACTGAGTTGGGAAAAAGGTTCAGAGAGTAATATAATATTTGCGATTTTACTATTAATATTTAATGGGCTTAAAGTCTTCATCGATATATTTACTGCTGGAATACTTACTGATTATAGATTGACTGATTACCACATAATAACCGTACTAACTTAGCAAATGCCACCCAACCACTATAATTTCTTACAACACCACAATTAAGCAGCACCAATTTAGAACCTCTCACCTTAATTAATAACCCTTCCTAAATCAAGTTTTAAAATAAATATTGAAGTTAGTAATTACACGATTATTATTATAATAATCGGCGATAAATCTTGCAAAATCTACATGTTTTATTAATACTCCCACACAGCCTTCAAAAATTATTTCGAAGATATTTTATTCTGCCGAGGTATACTTTTAAGTTTAAAGCCTATTAAATAATTATTTTATTAACTAATTAACGTCTATCAAACCCAAAATAAAACTTTGAAACAACGCTTCAGAACAATTTCGGTCAAATAAAATATTGAGCAAAGAAATATATATTATTATATTCATAATTCATCCATACTAATATTATAAATGCGAAAGTACCTCTGTCTGTCTGTCTGTTACGCTTTCACGCCTGAACCGCTAAACCGATTTTGATGAAATTTGGTAAAGGAGTAGATTAGACCTCGAGAATGAACATAGGCTATATTTGGTCGCGCTAACCGACATCCACGCGGGCGGAGCCGCGGGCAACAGCTAGTAAAAATATTTGAAGCAAAATGCACTGAGGATGAACGAGAACAATAGTATACACATCAATGGCTTCCATCTATTGTATGGAATTGTTATATATTATATCTAAAATTTTATCCAGAAAGCTATAACTTGGGAGTATTCAAGTCACGAGTGAATAGGTTCCTTCTAGGTTGATTTATCGTAGACCACTTCGTCACTTACCATCACGTGGGATTGAGGTCAAACTTAAACCTATCATGAATAAAAGAAATAATCTAAACATGATTTGTTGCATAAAAATCTTACACTGGCGTCAGAAGACCCTAGACGGCGTGCGGTTTTAGTCGGTAAGAGTCCGACATAACCACTGCCCCACTGGCCGCAGGGTAATCCATGAGGATTTCCGCACGGAAAAAAAAATGCGAAGAACTTAAGAACGGGTTGTATGTATGTATGTATAACTATAAATTGCAATGGAAATTAAAGAAAATTATTCAGTAGTTCTTAATTTAAAAACAAAACTTAATTTTTTTTATGGCGATCGCGTCAACATGACTTCTCCTCACCTGATGGTGAGCTGAGGCAAAGTCTCTGGAATGGGAGTCACCATTGCAAACACCGATAGTGCCACAATGGTGGCTCTCAGCTTGACGGCCTCATCAAATGCTTTTTCACGCCCCGCTTAAAGGACCCGGGACTGTATTTCGGCTTCAAAATAGTAAGAAACTTCAACAACAACACAACGAAGTAAGAAACAAATTAAATTCTCCACAACATTTTCCCCAATATACCATATACGTTACTAGTTGGTATCTCGTGCGTTATATGTAGCAAATTAACGCTCCATTTGTTCAACACCCCTCCTGAGAGGGAAAACATGTTTTGAAGGCTCCTAGGGTATGCCTACAAAAACATTACAGCCTTCAAGTCCTGTCCTAATTACTCTATCCTAAAATAATATGCGTACGCACTGTATCATTAATCTTAATATTTACTTAAAACAAATTTTGTGGAATATAATATCTGTGATTACGGTATTTTATTAATAATATTCCTCTTCATGCTTCAAATGTTTGCACTGGTTCGTAACAGTGTGTATAAGTTTACTTTTATGTTTGTATGTGATAATGTGGTTTTGGGTTAGAGGATAAATTATTATAAAACCATGATCAAACCAGTCAAAACATATATAATTTTTTTATACAACTTAGGTGGCAGACAAGTACACGGCCAACATGATTAGAAGCGGTCATCGTGGCCTATAGATGTGTGCAACACCAGGGGCGCTACAAACACGCGCTTGTTTACGCGGGCACTCTTTGGAGTTCCCCTTAGCTTACCATCAGATGGTGAGCAGTCAATTAACGGACCTAATTTAAAAAAATCAAACTTACTATAATAGTGACGTAATTGTAGCTATACTATTTTATTTCCCTCATTCGAAATCTATTACTGAAATAGCATAAAGCTTTATAAAAGGTACATGGCAGGTTTACCGAATAAGAAAACCACCTATCAAATCACCGTGTTACGATGCATAGCCAAAAAATATTCACCCGTGCCAAATCCTAAAGCTGAAAACATTATCATAAATGATATACTCAACTCAATTCCTCCCCAACTACCCTTCCTGTCTTATTCATGAATTTTGACACAGACGGGTTATAGAAATACAAAACGGGTGCTTTTTCATTCCAAATTCTTTTGTCGTCCTTTATTTAATGCAGAATTTTAAGCAGGAACTTATACAGTTTGAATGTGTTTGACTGTTAAAAGTTTCAATATAACGTTGCTTGGTATGTAAAAGTGGAACATTTGGACGTTCCACTATGAAGATTAATAGAAACAGTTCTCAAAGATCACATTAAAATATAGCTAAGCGGTTGGTTTATGTATGGATGAGGTCGTACGGGCACCGGTTTTTGAAATAGGGTCGTACGGGCACTATTTTGAGATGGGGTCGAAACTTGGAGGTCCTACGGGTACGTCGCCGTTTTCACTGCGATGGTAGCTGAATGGATAAGGACGCGGCCTTTTCTCAGAGGTATCGATTTTGAATCCTGACAGTACCAATGTGAATTTCACTTTGTGACATTTACATGTGCAAATCACATGATTTACCATCTGCTGACGGTGAAGGAAAAAGATCGTGAGGAAACCGACATGTCTTAGAAGAATTACTAAGGACATGTCCGATCCACCAACCCGCATTAGGCCAGCGTGTGTGGATTAAGGTCTAAACCCTCTCAGCTCTCTCGTTGGATGAGAGGAGACCCGTGCCCAGCAGTGGGACATAAATGGGTTGCTACCATTATCACTTCAGCATCTTCGTCATTATACTCGTACCTATATCAAATTTTACTAATACCTATCATAAATTTTCAACTAATATTATAAATTTGATAGTTTGTGAAGGTGTTTGAATGTTTGTTAGGTACTCAATCACGCTCTAACTACTCAACGCTTCTGGCTGAATTTGGTACAGAGATAGATTATTAGTCTGGAATAATATATCATGCTTGTTAACCCTGAAATACCTATTAAGCGGGAAAAGGGTAACAGACTTTCATGCGGGTGAAGCCACGGGCAATAGCTTATAGCCATGTTTTATTTTTGACTATATTCAATTCCATGTTCCAAATTTCAGGCAGATCTGTTCAGCCGTTGAGCCTGATCAAGTAACAAACAGCCAAACATCTTAATAAAATTTCACACACCTAATATTAGTTGGAAGTAAGATGAATTACCGCGGTAACCTAGTGGTTTGGGTAATGGACTACTGAGACGAGGTCTCGGGTTCGATCCCAGGTTCACTATGGCACACACCAATGACTTTTCGATGCTTTTCGAAGTTATGTGTGTATTTATCGCAGGTTTATTAGTGCCTCGGAGAGCACGTTAAGCCGTCGCGTCGGTCCCGGTTGCCATACAAACATCTACGGTAGTCGTTACGGGTAGTTGGAGCCCACATAAGTTCAACCAGTCTAAATTGGAACTTCGATATCGCCATTGGTCATAATGACCATTGGCTGTGTAGGTCAGATGGCAGTCACTCCACGGAAAATATCGAAGTTCAGCCGCATCACAGTTAGACTGGAAAGCCGACCCCAACTGAGTTGGGAAAAAGGTTCAAGGAATGATGAATTGGAAGTAGGATGAATATACACTAAAGAGAGTGACAAATATTGCTTACAATACGAGTAGTGTCTATTTTTCCAGTTCAATAAAATCTATTGAACCGGATCGAACCATTTGACAGATAAAAAGGTATGATATTTTCATTTTCGTAAAGATAAAACAATTTATCTAGGTATATTGAATTTGTCATTTCTTTGATAGCTTGATGTGATATTCCATTGATCTCAGGACGTGCCCCGAACATCTCTTAATAATTTGAACGATAGAAGTAGTTGGAATGTAATCTCGTAAAATTTCAAATTTGATTGTCACTGACTAGAGTCGATATCTTAATATATATAAATCTCGTGTCACAATGTTTGTCCTCAATGGACTCCTAAACAGTGGCGTAACAATAGGGTGGCAGGGGTGGCAAAATGCCACGGGCCCCCGGCCCAAGGGGGCCCCGGCCCAAGAGGCCGCGAGCGCAAAAAAATTTTTAGCATTGTACCTGAGTATTTTATTTTATTTGAAAAGTATATTTTTATAAGTGTTCTGGGCCTAGATTGTGCTAAAGGCAAACCACTGTCATGCCACTGATACTATTCAATTGTAGACTTTACCGTTATACAGTTAAAGTCTAAGATAAAATGAAAAGAGTTCATTAAACTTTTCGATTCGCTCTACAAAATATCATTTAAGTAATTTTTAACTTTAACCTGATAACCAAAATTAATTTAAAAAAAGACCAAAATTAAATGGCATTTTTTGTAGTGTCAATAGTATGACAGTAGCTTGTTTTAACAGAATCGAGGCTCTGTTTAAATCTAAAGTGAGACAACTAAAGACAATCCAACCTCAACAAAAAGATGTTGATTCATTTTTAGAGATGTACATTTGTACCTACATATTACCAGTGACGAGTAATTTTACTTATGTCCGTCAAAAACCGTCGATCAAAATACCTGTAAATAGCACATTTGTATTCATTTTAGAACGCATCCATAGGTTTCTACAAATATTTTGTCGCAGTACGTTGCCGTTGATAGCGCAGGTGAGTTTGCAAACACTATGTTAGGGGAATCCCGGGCATGGAGTGGAAGGACCGACTTGGAGTGGAAGGACCGACTTGGGCAACCAAGCGCGGGGCACGCCGTTGTAGCGGCGGTAAGACCCGTCATGGAGGACTGGCTGGAGAGGCCTCACGGGGGCGTCTCGTACCGGCTGACGCAGGTGATCTCTGGTAAGGGGTGCTTCGGGGATCACTTGTGTCTGATTCGTAAGGAGCCAACGCCCGAGTGCCATCACTGCGATGCGGGCGAGGACTCAGGGCTGCACACGCTGGCCAAGTGTCCAGCGTGGGAGGTGCCGAGACAGGCCCTCCTGGCAGCCCTCGGGGTGGGAATCCTCACACTGCCGGTGCTGATCGCAGCGATGGTGCCGAGTGCGGACGCGTGGTCGGCCGCCGCCTCCTTCTGCGAGCAAGTGACGCTCGAGGCGGCGGAAAAAGTTCGGGAGAGGCTGCACAGAGCTCTCTCGGACGGCGGCGGGTGCGGACGCCGAAGGTGTCAGAGGTCTAACGACCTCCGTCCTCCATGAGCGCTGGCCTGGGGGTGATGGGTGGAGCCGCCTGTCACCCTAGCAGAAGCAGGCCAAGGCGGTGGCGCGCGAAAGCGCGCCCCTACCTATTCCGTGGGCTTGACGGGCGAACCACGTAGTTCCCAAACCCGAGGGGGCCATCTCGAATCCGGAGATGGCCCGGGACAAGCCGGGGTGCGAGGGAAATGCTCTTTGGGCCACCTTACACCCTGGCGTCAGAAGACCCTAGACGGCGTGCAGTTTTAGTCGGTAAGAGTCCGACATAACCTGCCCTGCTGGCCGCGGGGTGGGTATCCATGAGGATTTCCGCACGGAAAAAAAAGAGGAATCCCGGGCATCCGGATTTTATATTTTTTTATGAGAGCACGTGGTGCACCCGTGCAACGTAGGCGAGCAGCGCCTCCCACTCGCCACAGGAGACGAGAAAAGGTCAACTAGGGTGCGAGGGATATGCCTTAGGTAACCTTACATCCTGGTAATTAAGACTCGAGACGGCGTTCGATCCCGACATAACCATCTCCGTGGTATCCATTTCCGCACCATAAAAAAAGGGAAAAACTGAGCGAAGAGTTTTGGCAGGTAATCAAGTGAATGGCGCACTGCATAATTTTATGAGCAGTCAGAACAGAAAATGTCTAAAGAGGCACGACTTGCTGTACATAGAGGAGTTCTCGTTCCCACATCGATGTATGGGTATGTATGGTAGTGAATGTTGGGTGTGGCAGAAGAAGAATGAAAGTCTAAAAGTCGAAATGAGAAGTCTAAGAAGGATAGCTGGAGTAAAGCTGATGGACTTAGTGAGGAACAGTGTGATAAGGGAGAGTTGCGGTATAGTTGAAGATGTAGTAACCAAGATAGAGAAAGGGATACTTAGATGGTTTGGACATGTAGAGAGGATGGATGAAAGAAGATTGACAAAACAGATACCTATATGAGGTAAGGGTGAATTGGCAACCCGGTAAAGGCCGACCTAGGCGTACATATTTTAATCAGATCCAAGACATTTTGGAGAAAGGCCTAGGTCAAGAGTAGGTACCCGCAACCGGCGTGCGTGTATGAAAAAAAAAATGAAAGTTGAAGAAGCGAAAGGGGTATGCTAAGATCGTAGCAAGTGGAAAGATGTTGTCTCTGCCTACCCCAATGGGAAACAGGCGTGATTTCTATTTATGTATGTATGTAAAAAAGGGCTCTAGGTACTGAATGCGTATTCTTTGTGTACCTAATTATTTTGACATTGGTTTTGGTTACGCTGAAAATCTCAAAGTTTATTAAAATTAAACTGAGTACAACGTGACGATTTTTACTGATAGGGCCCCATCAACAGAATTTGCCACGGGCCCCAGATGGTATAGTTACGCCACTGCCTAAACCACTTAACCGATTATAATAAAATTCGCACACCATGTGCAGTTCGATCCAACTTGAGAGATAGGATAGTTTTTGAAACGGATTTCGACATCCACGCGGGTGGAGCCGCGGGCAACAGCTAGTAGACTAATATAAAATAGCGGGAAAAAAAAGCTATTTTTTCCCGTTGCCGTGTCCAATGGAAACTTATTTCAAGTATGTATGTGTGAAGTAGCATAATATAATTAGGTGTTATTCTAGACTATTATTTTTCTCTACGCCATATTTCAGCCAAATTCGTTCAGCGATTCTTGCATAAAATAGTAATAAACATGCATACCTACATCCACCCATAATTTTTTTCTTTCGTGCAGAAATCCTCATTGATACCCCCCTATCGCTATCAAACTATCGCGTGAAATATTAGTAGAAAGTAGTACTTTAGAAAACAGAACAAAAAAATCAGATTTAACTTCAGAAAAAAAAATAGATTATCATATACAAGTGATATTTGAAGAAACTACCTTTAGCTTACCATCAGGCGAGGTGAAGTCATGTTGACGTGTCTATTTAAAAAAAATCCAATGTTTATACACCACGATAAATGCCTACTTTAAATTTTTTTATATAAAAGCACATTTATTACAACTATAGAAATAAATTGTTTCTAAGAGAGGCCAAACAATCTTCAGTCTAAGTTCTATACATTATCTGATAGGTTCTTTTTAGGAATGAAATCTCTTTGTAGTATCAATTATGTACAAGTAGCAATATGTATTAAATGGTACGATCGAGGGATTTGCTCTGAACAAAATATTGTACTTTTTTTGTGTAACATTGAAGAGCATCTATTCACGGAATACGCTTTGACAGAAGTATGAGAGATGACTGAGGAAAATGGTTTATTGTATTAGAGATGGAAACAGGATCATTTTCTACCTGTATATACCTATCTGTATTTTTTTGTATAATATAATACTATATGACTTCGATTTTTATTTTGATTTTGACTTAGATTTAATTTTATTTTTATTTTATTGTTTTATGCTTATATTCATTAGGTACGTAACGATTTCAATTAATTTTTTAATTAATTAATTAATAATTTTGCAAAATTATGATTTTTATGTAACCCGACAGGGCTTCATGTTGAAACTATACTTCATACAACATCTATTGGAATAAAGATGGTAATAAAGATTTTGACTTTGACTTTGAAAACGTATGAAAGTGAATGCAAGTAAGAAGAAAATTATAATTTTTAATGGGAAGTGAGAAATGATTGAAATGGTTTTATATTGCTTTTATATTGGACACGTTATGGTTAAAGATAAATGTATAATAATACCAAGTTTTTCGTTTCACTTGGGTAGCTAATCTGGCTCGTACCCGCACGACCTCCAAGTTTCGACCCTTTTACAAAATTGCCCATACGACCGCTTTTTTAGTACCCATTTGACCTCCAAAATTAAAACTACCAAAAAGGACCTATTTTAGTAAGGCAAAAGTACAGTCATACCGAAAATACTTAACATGAATTTTTATTTACATATTATTATTACAGTACATACTTTATGCGCTGCCAATCGCATGGATTTTTTATACTACGTAGTTGGCAGACAAACACGCGACCCATCTGATGGGAAGCGGTCACTTTGGCCTATTAGACGTGTTTAACACCACAAAATCCACCACACTCGCGCTACCAACCCTGAGGGGGGTGGGGTGAAATGCCAGCTATTTCGAATGATGGCATTATGATGACAATGGAATACAATATTAAGCATTGTTCCTGAGACTAAAGTCCAAACTAATCAGAACTAGTACTAAGCAAATCGTCATCGTCGAAATGTATGCGAAACGGAGTCAGATGAAAGCCCTTGTCAAAGTTTGAAACTTGATCAATCATACATCAAATTGAACGAGGAAATGTTCCCCGTCGATGGTAAAACCATCATCGTTTTGAAATACTATTACGTAATCTGTGTTATCAGTGTTATCTGTGTACTTAATAATAAATAAAAATAATCTCTCGCAGAGTATAATAATAGCAACCTATTTATGTCCCACTGCTGAGCACTCCTCTCCTCTAACGAGAGAGCTGAGAGGGTTTAGTTAAGGCCTTAATCCACACAAGCTGGCCTAATGCGAGTTGGTGGATCGGACATGTCCTTAAATTTTCTTCTAGGACACGTGGGTTTCCTCACGATGTTTTCCTTCACCGTCAGCGGATGGTAAATCATGTGATTAGCACATAATAAATTCCACAAAGTGAAATTCACACTGGTGCTGGCCGGCCGGATTCGAACTCGGTACCTCTGAGTAGAGGCCGCGTCGTTATCTATTTAGCTACTATCGCATTTATTGCAAAAAGGGCAGGCCAAAAGAACTGGAAACCGGCGGGCTTGCATGAAAGGTTTGATGACAGTAGAGGAAGCGCGTGAAGTATGTAAGGGCATAGGCAGATGGCGGTCTGTTGTCTCTGCCTACCCCGGAGGGAAAAAGGCGTGAGCATATGTATGTTTGTAAACATAATAATAAACAAATCTTTATTGAAAAATTGCCACATATATTTCAACTGAAATTCCCTTCCCCCAAAAAATATTATTCAAAAAGAAAGTAGGTACCTAGGTACTGAGAATCGTTTTTCTATAATGACTTGATTTGTGAAAAAATATAAGACCTCAATCTGTTTAGAGGGCTTTTTCTTACTGGTGTAATACTAGGAAATTTCACAAAAGGCTTTCTAGGAAATACGTGTTTTTAAATAATCCTCACAAGTTTGGGAAAAAACATTTATTACTTAGAATTTCCATTTCATGTACAAGGTTTATGTAAACATGTTTTTTTACTGTTATAATTATGAGCTACCTACGCAATACACAGCCAAAGTTCAGGTAAAATCTGTGCAAATAATATGTAGATTTTTGAAGGCGTATACATAATTTATTGCTCTGAATTTTGATTGTTTTGCGTGTATACCTTAATATAGATAAAAACTATTACATACATACTTACATACATAAAATACATATCACGCCTTTTCCCCATTGGGGTATGCAGAGACAATATCTTTCCACTTGCTACGATCTTGACATACGCCTTTCGCTTCTTCAACTTTCATAATTATCATGAAGACAAGCAAGAAAAACAAGACAAAGCGACAAGACAAGAAAAAGCGAAAAGCGTAAGTTGCGTACGTCAGTTGCGAGTACTCTAGATCTGGCATTTATCTAAAACGTTTTGGATCTGATCAACATACATACGCCTAGGTCGTCCTTTACCTATTACTTCAAAATCAATGATATGTCTTGCACACGGTAAGAGCGTTCGCATGAAAATTATAACGAGTAGATAAGACACTATTAAGTTTTTTAACAAGTATTCGTAATAGAACACGTTACGCCACGACATTTGTCAACGATTACGTTTCAGAAATTAAATCTGTGCAATAATTCACAGGATTCAAACCATTACCGGAGCGTTATAGAAAACGTAACGTTAACTAAAAGTAAATGGGGTAGATTCAACTAACACTAGAAATGTACCTAAGATTTTTACTGGAAACGCTGAGATAAGAAAACCATTACTTTATCGGGGCACAGAAAACTGCACTTATTCATCTGGACTATCGACTCGCTTCACACAGAATATAAAAGTCTGAGACTAGACCAGTGGGTAGTTTCATGCTAATATCGCAACAAATCCTTATCGCCTGTCTACCTTGTAGTGTAGCTTCTTTTACTTGGATTTATTGAACATTGCTGAGTACAAAGAGGTTGCTGATGTAATTTCTTTTCTAGTTAATTCAATGTTCTATTTTCAAAATAAAACGATGGTGTACTGCAAGTAGAAGAACTCATTACCTTGTTTTTTACAAAGTTAGCACACATTCAACACTACATTTTATTATTTCTTGTTTCTCATATAAGTGAGTTAAGTAACTAATACATTTTCATTTTTTATTTTACCTACATCTGCTATGAATACCCTCTAAAATACGCTATGCTAATGAAGCACCGGTATTTCAAGTATTTTGTAATAATGTAATCCTATGTGTATTCTATATTATAGTAAGAATAAGGAAATATTACAGGCATTATTAGTTTGCCTATAAGGAGTCCCCAAGAACTACATTACTACATATACATACATTATTTTGGTTTATTCCAACTAGTCCTACTAACAGTTCGATCATCGGACAGATTGGACAGAATTTTTTGTCCAAACTGTCCGATAATCAAACTTTTGGTAGGACTAGTTGGAATAAACCATTATTTTTGGTCAATAAAATTAGATACATTATTATTTATATAAAAAATTCTTACCATCTAGTAAGCATCCAAATGTTTTACTGGTATCCTGTTGTGGGCATCGTTTACCTGATGAAAAAAAAAATATTTTAAAGGACTAAAGTTAAATATAATAAATACACACAAATCTATACATCTTCTATACAAAGAAATAAAGCTGAATTGAATATGAGTATATGTAGCGTACCATACTTAATACAAAAAAAAATATCGGTTGGTCTCCTAGCTTCAAACCTAAGTTGAATCCTCCAGCTAAGGTATATTGCTTGTTTTAGAAGTGGGTTCACGTCGGTAGTGTTATGACATAACATAACATAAACTCACGCCTATATCCCCGAAGGGGTAGGCAGAGGTGCTAGCACCCACATTTCGCCAGTTTATGTTTAGGCCCCATGTAATAGGTGGCGAGCCTATTGCCATTAACCGAGCACTTATAAACCTGCGATAAATACACACACAACTTATGTTATGACTAGAATTCAAACTCGGGATAAGTG
Source organism: Lithosia quadra (assembly GCA_963576445.1). Lineage (NCBI taxonomy): Eukaryota > Metazoa > Arthropoda > Insecta > Lepidoptera > Erebidae > Lithosia > Lithosia quadra. The sequence goes on from OY754886.1 coordinate 13,305,246, forward strand.
AATAGGTTACGGGCACGAGAACAAAATAGGTACCACATAGGCAGAACCGGGGGCAACAGTCATCTTATGAATATTATCGACGTTATTTTCGTTGACTTCATAAACAGTGACATTATCATCAAAAGAAACCGAAATTTTATATAAAATGATTATGATATTCATCTCGTTGCCGTACAGGTGTATGACGCATATAATTTGGCCATGCCTACATGAGAAACGATTATGCATTCAATTTTCTTATTCATGAGGTAAAAACGTACCTGCTTTACTGTTCTTGTCATGTCACATCAAAGCGATACTTCTTTGATACTCGTTTCTCGTATAATTATGCCAGTTTTATGTATAAATTAATTCGAAATTGACTATGCGAAAATTTTCCTGGAAACTATTAGGGAAATAATTCTGAAGGGTGCTACGCAAACTGTACTTAAAACGCTTGAGTTATTAATAATTTAAGTGATCCTTTGTTTTTGTAATCACTTAGCAAAAATACTGAATCTTAAGAGCTATGAAGAAAAAGAAAGAAGAAATTATAAATACAATAAATGTATGAATAGAAATTCTGTTAATTTCAACTTTTCTAGTTCTTTTCTGATTGTCTGCGCGCCGACGGTTGGGTGACAGGACGGCCGCCTGTCACCCTACACCCCACCGTCAACGAAGTGGCGTGATGCTCGCCACTCGGGGGGTCGAGGGGGCCATCTTAAAACCGTAGATGGCCCGAGGTCAGCTGGGGTGCGAGGGATAAGCCCATTGGGTAACCTTACACCCCGGTAATTAAGGCTCGAGACGGCGTGCGGTTTTAGTCGATTCGATCCCGACATGACCACCCCCGATGGCCGACGGGGGTGGTATCCATGGGGATTTCCGCACGATAAAAAAAAGTTCTATAAGTTAGGTATGACGTTCGACTGTTACGACAGGAGACGCGGGTTCGATTCCCGCTCAGTGCAAATATTTTATATGCATGAATATTTTTTTTGCATTAATCTGGGTATTTTCAAGTATAATAAATGTATGTATTTATTTACAAAAAAAATATGTTTGTTTATCCACACATGCCATACTCTATAACTCATAACACAGCTATTTACACCTACTACGCTTACTTTAGGCCTACAGAGTACTGCGTAGAGTGACGTAGAATCGTAAAATGTAAAAAATTGTGCACTTAGGACATTTTGTCATCTAGACTAATGATTAAAGTTACCTTTATGCTGCAGGTTAATGACCTGTAGCATGAATAATGACATACGAAAATATAGAGAGAACTACAAAAATTACGGATTGCTATCACGTAAATAAGAAAAGTAAATATGTGCGTGAGGGAAGTGTCGGCTCAAATGCGAGTACCGCATGTTATCGTTGTGAAGGAATTTCAACCGCGCCCCTAGCGCTCCGACTGCGAGTCGAAAGGCTTGTAAGGCCTCTTGTTTCGCCACTGCGTCATCAGCAAATATACGAAATAATATCGAACTCCAGCCAAATCCGCAGTTAAGACTGGTAAAGTGGACCCCAGATTCCGAGGTGAAAGCTTTGGATACGACTGAGATTAACGCTAGGTTGAAGAAGAATATTATTAAAATATTTTCTAGATCTTGCACTGTAGGTTAAGTGAAGTAGATCATTGTAACAACTTCTTCAAAATTTCTATGATTTAGTTCAGTTCGAAATCGGATTTAACTTATAATCTTAACCACTTACAAAAGTAATCAAATCTATGTAATGTAATCTTTGGAATCATTCCATTTTTGTTGGAAAAATTCTTTCGCCATTTGAAAGGTTTTACCATTATCACCGATGAATATATTATTAATATATTTATTATATGGAAATTACGATAATTACTTAAAGATAATATTAAAGATGATATTAGTAAACCTAGGCTTGAGTTAATAAAAAATCTCATATTTATAAACCGAAGCCAAGCGAGTGTGGGTTGGTATTATGAATATAAATCAGGCATTGTGTAAACAAGAGTGAAATATGATTTATCCTGTTCAATATGACACAGAATTCAACCTTAATAAATAACTTACTTCAAGTATAAAACTACAAACAAGTATAAATAGCTATCTATCTCTCTCTCTCTAACTTATGAACGCTGCTCTTGTGTGAAATACTCGTAATTGCCACTCTACTCTCTTCTCCGCCAATCCTTTCATCTCCTGATATTACCCAACTTGAATCTTTTCCTTGATTTGTTCCACCTTGTTTTGGCCTGCTTCTTTTCTTTCCTCCAAGCTTTCCTTCTATGATATCTTTTGCAAACAAATCGTGTCGTATCAAATGGCCAATAATTTTTCCTTTCTAGGTCTCAATTTTTTCCAACATAGATTCTTTCCCGTATCTTGTTTAATACCCCTTCATTATCCTGTCTGTATAAATAGCTAGTACAAGAATTTATATTCTAAGTTTAAGAAAAAACTATGGCTATAATTTGTATCTAACTGTAGCAGTAAGCTAGATGAATGGTTGCATCCTAAACTGGGGCCTTACTCCGAAAAACGAAAATATTCGTATCCGTTGACGTTTTGACCATTTAGCTACCCCGAAAGTGTTTCGTTTCGGATTTCGGATCGATCTTCGATCGTTTGACATTGAGGTTGTCGATCGTTACCAGTTCAACTCCTACTCCCAAAATACATTTGACGTTTTCGGTGTCGTTGTTTGACAAAATGGTCCGTTTTCGTTCGATCCGAAACGTTCATGTTCGATTTTCAGAGTAAGGCCCCTGTATAGTTTAGCAAAGTACTGCGAAATGATCGCTACACCAACACATAAGTTCTGTCTACGGTGATTCGCATCGCAAAGCGTTGGCATGATCGGATTCGCATTCAAATGCGTAGTTGTACTAGAGACCTACGTATCATAAGTGTGTTAAAAGGTAATAAAAGTGATTTATATTCGCAAGATTTGCGTAAAGTATATCCAATGACATAGCTAAGTCTATTTTAGTCAAGACAAATGAATCATAAAAGCAAGAAGTCCTAAGAAACTACGGATCACGATGACTTGGTATTACAAAATGCTAATGGATCAAATCGATTACAAACAGTACCTATGTGATACGATCTCTGACGTCAATAATATAGTATGAACGTTAACCCTGCTAGAAATATAATGGTGTTTGGGTATGAAGTTATTTCGTCGAGCAATAATTTACTTACGTTAATATGCCTATTCGTAATTATTTTATGCTGGTTTTCCTTTTAGCCCCGGTATTAAGATTTATAACCAGCTATATTCAGTTGGATATGGGAAAAAGGATATCAAAATATAGTTAATGTTATGGAGAGATGCGTTATATAAGCAAGATTTATGCAGTAGGGAAGAGAGGAAAAAATTAAATAATGATATAATTCCAGAAAAATTTCTTTTGAAAAAAACTTCTGAGCCTAGTGATAAAATAGGAAAAAGACTTACTAAAATAGTAAAATTATTGAGCCTTTACTAGGTTCTTGAGGAACTGACTAATCTGTAGGATTTGTAGACAACTTAAGACTAGAATTCACGAAGAACACTAAACGCTATGATGCGATTTAGAATGTTAGGTTAGGACGTGTGGATTTGGACGCTTAGTTCTCCGTAAGATCTGATTTTTTTTACAGTAACTACAAGCAATTTAGTCTCGTCTTGGTATCATTTCACATGAAAATATTTTTGTTAGGTTACTAGCTTCCGCCCGCGGCTTCGCCCGCGTGGAGGTCGGTATCGCCACCAAGTTTACTTCTAATGTGAAGCTAGCTTAAAGCATGGTTTTAAAAAATACTCAATGTACAGTTTGGACTTTCCTATACATTTTATTATATGTATAGACTTATTGTCTTTATTTAGTGTGGCAATCCGTGTGGATACCACCCCCGTCGACTATTTGAGGTGTTTATATAGAATTTGAATCGACTAAAACCGCACGCTGTCTCGGATATCAATTACCGGGTCGTAAAGTTACCCAAAAGGCATTTTTCTCGCATCCGCATCCGTTTTAAGATGGTTATTTTGACCCTCAAAAAGACCCCCACCCGGGTCGAGCAGTTGCATCGGGTCACAGGCCGCAGCGTCTCAGCTACAAAGAAGTATAAAAATACTAATGAAAGTACCGGTTCAAACATAAAACAGGAAAATAATACGGTGCAACACAGGTTAAATAAAATTCTATTCTTTGTAGCTTGTAGAAAGGTACCAACACTTCTTTTTTACACTAGTTGTATGCTTATTTGCTACATTAGTGATAAAAAAAGATTTATGTTTTTGGTGTGCATCCAATCTACAGCACAGCTATGAATTTTTTAGCGGGCTATAAGTAGTTGCCACAAGGTAATAATTTATTCAGCAGTTGACGACGTACCAAAAAGAAAAATGATCTTAATTTAGAACCGCATTCAAAGGTTCGTTTGATTTAATGCAAAAGATTTTAAGTTTTAAAGAATAAAATTATTTTGGCCTTATTGTAAATGGCGTCGACCCAATAAATTCTTTTTTTTTTATACTACGTAGGTGGCAGACAAGCACACGGCCCCCCTGATGGAAAGCGGTCTCCGTGGCCTATGAACGTGTGCAACACTAAAGTGTCACACACCCGCTGCCTACCCTGAAGGGAAATGAGGAGAGCTGGGAAGGGGTGGGGAGGCTAGGAAGGGGAGGGGGAGGAGGGGTACAGTGAGCTCTGGCTACCCTACTTACCAGCGGGAACACAACACGATGGTTATTATGGCCGCGGTCTTCTGTAGGGCGGAGGTACTTCCCCAGTCGGACAGCTCATTTCGGACGGGAGATACCGTCGTATCCTACCTCCTTGAATTTTTTGAATTCTCTATGCAAATATGTGAAATTGAAGTGTCAGTTTGAAATATTAAAATAACATCTATTTACTTAGTGAATTTGGAGTTTTTCACACACGTGTTTTCAATGTTTTTGTCTGATTGTCTGTCTGTCTATTTGTTCCGGCTAAACTCTGAAATGGCCGGACCGATTTTAATGGGACATTCACTGGCAGATTGCTAATCAAGGAGTAACTTCGCTACTTTAGTTTTAGAATAAGAATTAGGATTCCGATGAAAAAAACCACGCAAAAATTTGAACCATGTGAATGGGACCACAAGGGAAACACCAGCTTTCAAAAATAAATATAGAAATAGGTTCACCCAGTCGAAGGTTCTGAGGTAACAAACATGAAAAATACAGTCGTAAATGAGAACCAAGTCGGTTAATAAAAATTCTTGTTCTAATATTATTCCGTTCCAATTTTGAATTCTTAATAATATATTATGAATAATATAGTAATAGTTTGGTAGGACCAAACCTTAACTAAAAGGGTCACAATGCTGTAGCGTTTACAGGCTCAAACAACTACACAAGAGTACAAAACTTGCCACGAATTCTTGAGACTTCCACCAACTATTCAGAATAGGAAGTATCTATACATATATTTACATATTAGGTACAACTGAGTTCAAAAGCGTTGCTCGTATAATAATTCACTTTCAAAAGTATAAAATTTCACCTATGTGTTCTGGGAGTATGCAAGCTGTGCTCGACAGTACTTTTATTACTCTTTTGAAGTAGATTTTGAATATGGAACGTTTATACCGTGCATCATTCAGGGTTTCATTTACTCTGTCTACAAATGCTCATGGTCTTTTTTGACATTTTATTTCTCATTTAAAGCCTTTGAAAAGTTTGTAGTTGCCTTTTTTTAATGTGATGTAATATCGCCATTACGTCATAGTAAACTATTAACATATTTTTTTAAAACTGCTGATTTTTTTCCTTTTTAGCATTCTGTTTCTTGACTTTTTTCAGGCGTGCTCCACCGTCGACCACATCATCACTTACCAATAGGTGAGATTGTGGTCAAACGCGAGCCTGTTATCAATAAAAAAAGGTAGCAACACATGGTCTTGGATGTTACAAATATTACCAGATTATTATATTGCTGTCAATACATAAGTAATTAGAATGAATTGGTGACTGAATATAATATTATAGAAATTAATGTTACACCTTTGTACCACCACAAAAAAAAAAAACACTTAGCTATTCATAAATATACACTAAGTATATAGAAACTAAAATATCCCTATGTATAAGGATAATAACAAAATCCAAAGTCTCAAAATAAATCTTTATCAACGCCCCCTCAATCTTACCTCCGTCAAAAATATCGACAAAATCAGCGACCATCACCATTCCATTTTCCCCCAAGGCGTCTTTAAATGCCTTACGTAACTTATTTGTCATGCCTCGCTGCCTGAAGCACTTACTTAACCCGGTGATGGTTTTAATATAAAATCCCCTGGCAGATCTCGGCAGTGAAATATATTAGCAGACAACATTTTCCATCAAAAAAAAATTTCTTTTACGAAAGAAAGAACTGCATTACATAACATAACATAAACTCACGCCTATATCCCCGAAGGGGTAGGCAGAGGTGCTAGCACCCACATTTCGCCAGTTTATGTTTAGGTCCCAATGTAGGTGGCGAGCCTATTGCCATTAACCGAGCACTATATAAACCTGCGATAAATACACACATAACTTCGAAAAGCATCTAAAAGTCATAGGTGTGTGCCATGGTAATCTGGGATCGAACCCGAGACCTCGTTTCAGCAGTCCATTACCCAGACCACTAGGTTACCGCGGTTCTTTGTGCCTACTAGAACTGCACAGAACTGATTAAACTTAATGAACTATGTTTATTATGGATTTAGTTAGAAAAAGTGAACAGAACATCCAGTTTATCGACTTGAATCCACGATCAGTCCTTTACAGAGAAATACTTTTGACTACCTGAGCAGCAGCTACCTAGATAATAGCCTAGATATTGAAAATTCGCCGATTTGAAATAAATCTTCAAGAGAAGATTTATTTCAAGACCAATTGTTTCAAAATTTCATGGAACTTTTGTACTTTTCTCTATATTCAAAGACTTAAACAGAATCATGAGCCAATAGTCTCTAATATAGACAGGTGTCAAAACTAAAAAGATGTAACTAAATTTTATATTCTACATCAATATCAGATCTGAAGAAATGATCAAAACTCTTCCGCTTTCAGCACAAACTGCTTATAAAGGGATCTCCTGGCCCTTGTTGGTTAAGTTGCTATGACTTTCAAATAAATGTTTTTGCCGACAAGAATCAGCAAACGATAAAAAGTGAGGTGGGTCGAGAGGTCGTTATCCCTGACAATGACATAATAGCCACCTTTGTTTACTGTGTTTTCTCCAAAGAGCGGATCTTTAACATACGTTTGACTTCGTATGGATGTGCGGTTCTGTCTACCTTGCTCTGCGTACCTGGTTGAAATTTGATCTGTTTTAAGTATACACCTACCTACTGACGTACGATTGAGTAGCTATGCCTAGTGATAACTACAGTGTTATCTTGAAACAAATTTAATGAATCCTAGAGTGGAGACCGTAAGTAAGCAAATTGAAGTTGACTTGAGCCCAGAAGACCTTAGGGGCCCCATGCACTCTTTAAGATATTATAATTTGATTATATGCCCGAATAAACTCACTTATATTAAGAACTAGCGACCCGGGACCCGACTTCGCCCGGGTATAAATTTCAGTTTTCTAATAAAATATATAGCCTATGACACTCACAAATACCTTGGATTTCTATTGGTTAAAAAAAAATTAAAATCGGTTCAGTAGATCCAGAGATTACCCCTACAACGTCACAAATTCACAAACTGACAAACTCACAAACTCACAAACTCACAAACTTTACCTTTTTATAATATTAGTATAGATAACAATTTAGAAAAGCTCAGCCTTTTGAAACTAATGGAATAATTTAATTACATAAAGGTCTTTTTAAACTTATATCACAGAGAAATTGAAGCTGTCACGCATGCTCCCACATAATTGTACGGTGATTATGTTCTCCAACCGCTTCGTATCTGAAATGCAATTTAATTACACTCGAGAGCAATGAATCCGGGTCACTTAAAGAATGTTAAAAATCTCGGAAACTAAAAATGATAGGTTAATGCAATAAATTGTATTTAATAGACAATGTAATACTCCTTAAATGAAAGTAAAAAAAATATGAGTCACCATACATTTTATTAACACAAAATTACATAAAGAAAAAAACTGCTGATCTCTCCTTAAAACAAAAATAGGAAACATGAAATTTTTGAACTTTATTACGATTTTCTTGAATTTTAATACTTCGTATTGCCTCCTCGTGCTTCCATTACTGCGTTTACGCGGTTTGGCATGCTGTACACCAAGTTCCTTATACGATTTTGGGGAATATTCTCCCATTCCTCTGTGAGAGCAATTTTGAGCTCACGAAGCGTGATTGGGGGAGGGTTTCGTTGTTTTACGCATCTGCCTAGCTCGTCCCAAGCATGCTCGATCGGGTTGATATCCGGGCTGCGCGCTGGCCACTCCATACGAGTAATGTTCATCTCTTGAAGGTAGTCATTCACAATCCTACCTGTATGAGGTCGGGCATTGTCATGCATAAATATAGCATCCTCACCTAAATTGACCATAAATGGACCAACGTGATCATTGAGGATTTCTTCCACATATCTTACGCTAGTTAAAGAGCCGTTTTCTATGATCACCAGCTCTGTGCGACTTTCAGAAGAAATTCCGGCCCACACAAGTACAGACCCACCACCGTAGGCTACTTTTTCTTCGATGCATGCTTGCTTGAATCTTTCCCCTGGTCTTCGATACACTCTGTGTCTTCCATCGTGCTTGTAGAGCATAAATTTTGATTCGTCGGAGAACATAACTTTTGACCAATCTTCAATACTCCAATTTACGTGGCTCTGGGCATATCTTAGTCTCGAAATACGATGCCCACGCTCCAGTTTAGGGCCGTTTGCAGGTCTAAGGGGTTTTAAGTTAGATTCAGCAAGCCGACGTCTTACTGTCCATGCACTTGGGTTACTTCCTCCGAGGCGTCAAAACTGATTGGTGAGTTCAGTTCCTGTGAGAAAGCGATTTCGAAGCATGGTGTTCACCAAGTATCGGTCTTCTCGTGCTGTGGTACACCTGGTTCTGCCCGTTCCTGGTCTGCGTAGGTTAGAACCAGTTTCTTCGTAACGTCGGAGAACTCTTTGTACTGTTGACAGCGACACACCGACAGTCCTGGCTGTATCGCGCTGACTCCGGCCGGTTTCCAGCATTGTAAGTATTCTGGTGCATTCTTCAGGCGTAAGCGACATAATTTCAGCTTGAATAATGAATATAGAGCACTATCAACATGGTTTATGTACCCACATAAATGACAGATTACAAACAAAAGCAAAACCAAATGCTGTAATTTCGTAGTTCCATCTTCGAAAGTGGCCCTTTTTCAAATTTGATTTTTTTATGATATAACTTTACAATAACTAAGAAGTTTTAATACCTTCATTTAAGGAGTATTACATTGTCTATTAAATACAATTTATTGCATTAACCTAGCATTTTTAGTTTCCGAGATTTTTAGGATTCTTTAAGTGACCCGGATTCATTGCTCTCGAGTGTACTTAGCGAGGGATGAATGTGTGGTCTATCAGTGTGATTCGTATATATAATTTGGAAGGCAGTGCAGGGATTTCGGCATATGTATTCAAAAGCAATTAATGATGTATTTCGCTATTCATACAACTACAGAACTCGGTTCGCCGTATTTTATTGAACTTGCTCTGTCGTTTGCGAGTTTGTATGGAGTTTGAATTTGATTTGAAGATTTGATCTTGGAAGTCCATTTAAAACAATTTCTTGATGTTAGATTAGAATCAAATTTGATATGCTGGCCTATCTTCGGTGAGCATGGTCACCATAATAGATAGGCAAGTACCAGGAAGGTGATAATTTGAACCTGGTCAGATGAAGAAGTCGGAAGATGTCCATAGGAACTCCTGAACCAAACAAGATAAACTAATCGAGTTTGGACTCATTTGTTTTGTCTTGGCAAATACTTTAATGCTACGTGATATCCAGGGTCTGAAGATAAACCTGTCTTTTTTGCTCCCTGATCTTTTTGTATCTAGCTATCCGAATTCTAAATTGATCAATTCTAAATAAATACCAAATATTTTGCTTATTGTGAACCCGTTGTTTATTTTTTGCGAATGATTCCTTACTTTTAAAAGTTTTCATTAAAGCCTCCTAACTGGATGGGATGGGGTCACCTTCTAAATCAGCAAACGATAAAAGGTGCTACGGGTCGAGAGATCGTTATCCTTGGCAGTGACGTAACAACTTCCTCGGGGAATTGTTGGCAATAAAACTAATGAACTTCGTAATACGTAATGGAAATACGTGGGCGTTTAGTGTCCCTTTACATGCGCGGAACAACCTTGGTTAATTGTACCTTAGATGTACCTTAGATCCTTGATGATGTATTGTTCTAGATGAAGTATTATATTTTTCTTTTATACTACGTAGGTGGCAGACAAGCACATGGTTCACCTGATGAGAATGGCCTATGTACGTAAGCAACACTAAGGGTGTCACATACGCGCTGCCTACCCTGAAGGGAAGAGGGGAGGGCTAGGAAGGTGTAGGGAGGCTAGAAAGGGGACGAGGGGTACAGTGAGCTCTGGCTACCCTACTTACCGGCGGGAACACAACACGATGGTTATTGTGGCCGCGGTCTTCAGGTACTCCAGTCGAACAGCTCATTTCGGACGGGATGCCTAATATTTTTCGCGTGATAAAGTTCTTATTACGAAAACCCAATTTGATGAATTTGGTAGGGGAATGAGAGTAGGTCCTAATTTATTCATAAGTAGCTGTTGTTCGCAATTTCACCGCATTACACGATCGAGGGCGATTATATTTCGAAATGGTGAGTTATATTTTATTTATGTGTATGGCCACTGTTTTTTATTAAGTGCCATATACCAGATAGGTTGAACTTCATAGAATATACTGAATAAATTACGTGATTTCTTAAGAGTTAATGTTATACTTATAACAAAGCACTTAACAAATTACCATGATGTGTTTACAGGACCCATGTTTTGGAGGAGAAAAAAGCAATGCCGTAAGTACCACCACCACCGCGCCGATTCGAAACGCGGCCCAGACCTGAGAAGACTCCGACAAGAAACTCAGCGCGCTGTTTTTTTGGCCTATTTACAATCGTTTCCTATCTAGATACTGTCATTGACTTGAGTAATATAGTTGAGGTGAACAGCCCATTTTCAAGCTTGTTTATATTTTTAAATTTACTTACATGTAAATCTCTAAATTTCACTGGGGAGTTTGGTAAAAAAGCGTATACAGTTACATTAACATACTTAATATGACTATGTGTGTCTAATTATAGTAATCATAGTAACAAATAGCTCGTATTGAAACCTATGTAATTCAGTTGGTTAGATTAACTTATATAGGCAGTATGTCAGGTTACAGTAATGACACACGAACATACCTACAGAGTGACATCGGTAACACACTCGGAAAGTTCCAGGAAAAGTTAAATTGTCTTGGAACACGTATCAAAATTAATCAGAAGTAAAATGGAGGCGTTACAAATATAATAAATCCACTTCCATACATAAACATAAACTCACGCCTATATCCCCGAAGGGGTAGGCAGAGGTGCTAGCATCCGCATTTCGCCAGTTTATGTTTAGGTCCCAATGTAATAGGTGGCGAGCTGATTGCCGGTACTTATAAACCCGCGATAAATACACACATAACTTCGAAAAGCATCGAAAAGTCATTGGTGTGTGCCATGGCGAACCTGGAATCGAACCCGAGACCTCGTCTCAGCAGTCCATTACCCAAACCACTAGACAACCGCGGTTTTTTTATTTTTTTTTGGCTGAATGCTAAGCAAGTCTATTATATTTCATCTAATCCAAAAACGTTGTTACCTTATGGTTCATTTAAACTTGGTCATTTGGCGGGTTCGAAAGGCCAAATTCTACTTGCCAAAAGCGCTTAATAGTAGCATTGCTTACGACTGACACCATTTAATTCCACAACAATGATCTAATTAACCGGCTTTGTAGGTAGGTAGATAATACTGCTATTAGAAGAAGCTAATAACTAAATTTCCGTATAGAATTTTGTGAATCCCACTTCCTTATGCTAGCTTAGTTGTTTATGAACATTTATAGTGTTTAATGCATCAAATAAACGTTTCTTTCTTTCTTTCTTTCTTCTTTCTTTCTTTCTTTCTTTCCTATATTCTATCTTACCAATCTACGAATATTAGAAATTGTGAAAGTTTGTGAATTTTTCTAGATCTTTGTAACATATTTGGCTAAAATTTGTTACAGGGGGAGATTATAGCCTGAAATAACATGATAACTTATATTTCTGAAATAGACTCCCTCCAGAAATAGGCGAAGTCACGGGGCAACAGCAGGTTAGTTGTTAATTTTTTTTTATACCACTTAGGTAGCAGAAAAGTAAACGGCCCACCTGATGGAGATCGGTTACAAATATTCGTTGCTACCAATTTTATTGCAAACTAGCGGACCCGACAGATGTTGTTTTGGATAGCGACTGCAGCGCCATCTGCCGGACTGATTTTGCTAGATAAAGTAGGTACTTTTGACTGGTTAAGAGTTTTGACTGCAACATAATATATAATTAGATAGGATCGAAGGCAAAGTCAACGCAAAGTTAAAGTCTCCTCAACAATGATCTAACTAAACGGTTTTTCAAGGACATTACGATCTTGGAAAACTGTGCTAAAACATTCATTTTATTATTTGTTTAAGGCTCGGCAGTAAACTCTTTGAGTGAAACCGAAATTCCAAAAGAGAATCAACCATTACTCTTTCGTTGAACAATTAATTGTCATGAAATGAAATTTATAGCTTTAATAAACCGACTCAATGAAACTTATTTAGATTAAAATGAGTATTTTAATACCTGTTAACAATTTTATGTTGCTGTTTATTTATCTACGGCTTACCATCAGGCGAGGTGAAGTCATTTTGATGTGTCCTATGTAAAAAAACCTCCATTTCTGAGACTTTACTTTTAACTTACCATCAAGCGAGGTGAAGTCATATTGATGTGACCGTTAAATTATCTTAAATCTTCCTTTCTCTTCAACCAAAGAAATCGCAGAAAAAAGTAGAGAAGTGAAGTTTAGGTGACATTTTGGTCACATGACAACGTTTTTTTGCAATCTCATTGGTCAAGAGAAAAGAAGATGATGTGTCTACGAACACCATGCTGAGACTGCTGATATTAATGTTTTCTTACTTCCCTAATTCACTCTTACTCATTCCAATATGTTTGTGTTCAGAATCTAACACAAATATAATATATTTTTTAAGTATCTCTATAATACAACAAATTTACAATTTTTGTAATAGTATTGATATCATAAGAGAAGCCCAATTTATAGACAACAATAATAAGTCCATTAAAATGTTTGTTTATCACTTCAAACAAAATCGAAAGCACTTTATCCAATATTACCTAGACTCGCTATAGTCATACATTATTCAATATGATCTCAAGAGAATATGCTTGTCTTATAAACAAAATTATTATACAGAAGTTTCTAGATCACCTCGTACGCATATCATACATCAATAAACAAATGCTGCAAACCAACCATATCCATTCAATCCATAATATAAATTACTTTGAATAATATTGGTAAGTTTCGCAACTATACGAGTAGATTTCCCTGGAGACTCCGATGTATGGTCACAGCTGTAAACTAGTTTGGTACCTATTGAATATGTTTTTTTAGGCAAAACCTTTAGTTTGCCGGAAAAGAAATGTCGGTATTTCGTGAGTTTTATTGTTCCATTGATACTACTGAGTAGTATTAGAAAGTTTTTGTCCTTGAAGAGATGTAAGTTTTTTCAAGTTATTTGTTCTAAGTTTTTCGCATTGTTCAGAACAAGTTTGACCACGAAAACTTGTCACTTTGTGTAATTTCTTTTTGATGATACAACAATATTGGGAATGTTGTGAAATGTAAGTAATGATTAGAAACATTTTAGAATATTGATGAGTTTTAAGAAAACTTTTAACTGATCTTCTTCTAAGGGTATTCTAAAGCCCATTGTCACTCTCTTATGATAAACATATATAGCCCATCTGATGGAAAGCGATCACTGCGGCCTGTATATATTGATCATAGTATAAAAAAATCTCCATCCTCTAATAGCACAGGTTTGAGGGTGAAAGGATGGGCTTCCCTTCACCCTGACAGAAGCTGGCCCGAGATGGTGGTTCCACGTGCACCTTTCTCAACGGAGGCAAGGCCCCCTGCATTCCACAGTTCATGATGGCAGCCAATACCTGGCCAGGATCCTGAGAAATTCCTTTCTTAGAGTGTACCCGAGGTCGCTTAGAATCTACTAGAGGTATCGAGGCGGAACACCATGTGGTTTAAGTCGGTTTGCTAGGGGTTTCTGAACGCAAAAAGAGGTTTCTAAAATTCTATTTTTTGGATTATTGTGACTTTCATGGGAGCGCCTGCCGTTTAACCCTCCAATCCCAAATGGAATACCTACGCCAGACCTTCGTCCGTCTATCAGCAAGTTAGTATACCGGCTTGCAGGTGAAGTTGGTTGGGGCTTCAAAAGTGGCTTACACAGGCTGGCCCGCCGCATCAGATTTTAAGCGAACAAACAAAATATTCTCTTATACACTCGAGAGCAATGAATCCGGGTCACTTAAACGAAGAAACTGGTTCTAACCTACGCAGACCAGGAACGGGCAGAACCAGGTGTACCACAGCACGAGAAGACCGATACTTGGTGAACACCATGCTTCGAAATCGCTTTCTCATAGGAACTGAACTCACCAATCAGTTTCGACGCCTCGGAGGAAGTAACCCAAGTGCATGGACAGTAAGACGTCGGCTTGCTGAATCTAACTTAAAACCCCTTAGACCTGCAAACGGCCCTAAACTGGAGCGTGGGCATCGTATTTCGAGACTAAGATATGCCCTGTTTCCTATTTTTGTTTTAAGGAGAGATCAGCAGTTTTTTTCTTTATGTAATTTTGTGTTAATAAAATGTATGGTGACTCATATTTTTTTTACTTTCATTTAAGGAGTATTACATTGTCTATTAAATACAATTTATTGCATTAACCTATCATTTTTAGTTTCCGAGATTTTTAACATTCTTTAAGTGACCCGGATTCATTGCTCTCGAGTGTATTTCTTGTAACTGTTTTACATTTCGATGGCGGGAAATATAAAGTCATGTCACGACGCAAAGGCAAGCATACCATGAATAATAAGAAGAGTATATTTTTATAACAAAATATTAGGACAAAATATTCCCGCGCGAAATTTGAAATCGCCTGGGGTACTGTGGAGAAGGAGTTTTCTAGTTATAGCTGATGTCCGTGACTCGCGGGTATTTGCACTGAGCGGGAATCGAAGCTGCGATATCTGACTCAATAGTCGATCGCTCTACCGCTACGCTTACAGTGATCGTCGAAATTTTGAAAAAAAAACTAGCGGAACTTACCTAATAATTGTGAGTTTTTTAATGTCGGTCACGTCAATATAACTTCACCCCACCTGATCATAAGCTAAAGGTAAAGTCTCTGGGATGGGAGTCACTATTTAATTACAGACACCGATAGTGCTATAATGGTGGCCCTCAGCTTAACGGCCTCATCAATTGCGTTTTCACGCCCCGCTTGAAGGACCCGGGACTGTAGGAGGAAGGAAACACGTGAGCTGGCATAGAATTCCAGGTTTTGATGGTGTGGCAAATAAAAGGGGCACCGAAATGCTTAGTTCTTGATGGAATTGTTTGCGTATGAGAGTGATATCTCAGCCTTGCACGTGTTGTTCTGTATAAAAACGGATAGGGTTCTCTCATAAATGACACGAAATGCAGCATTCTACTACATTAACTTTTCAATTTTTGTGACGGTACATGGAGAAACAAAAATATTAGAAATGTCGAAAATGTGCGAGTGGATGACGAATTTGCAACCTCACGGACTCGACGACGGAGGGCGTGCGCAGTTGAACCAGTCAACTTGTGACCACGGGCGGTGTAACCATGGTAATGTATGTATATACCTACCTATACCATGAATTAACGAGTTATTCCCGTTAAAATTTTAGTATAATATTAAGTTCATCTACCTTTTCAGTTTAATTTTATTTGTTGATCAAGATAATAATAAAACCTCTAATTTTCAATCAGGGATTTCGAAATAACAAAATTTATGGTCAGATGGTATAATTAATTATCTATTTTTTATTACTAATCTTTATTTCTCAAAATTATAGTTTTTACAGTCCAAAAAAAAAAAAAAAGTCTAATCTATTAACCCGCCCCTCATCGTACCTGGTGCAAAGGTGCCCATAACGCTGGCGGCATTGCCCCGTTGAATTGCTATGGCCAACCGTTGCCCCAGGTACGAGCCGGAGCGGGAGTCACCCGTTTTTTCCCTCAACTTGCGCCCCAATTCGCCAACTAGTTTTTTAGCATCGGTGCCCCAACTACCCATTGTCTCGACCGCAAAGGGAGCGAACATATATTGCCCTGTCAATGCAGCGTATTTCTCCCGTTTTTTATTCGCTGCGTCCTCGGCAGCAGCTGCCGGAGACCGGGCAGTACGGCTCAGGTGACTGGGTGCGACCGTGCTGACACACGTGGCATCCCACAGGAGGCACCTACCATTTTTCCATGGCACCAGAGTCATACCGTCCGGCCTTTTGCCGTCGGATCTGCTGAGGCCAGGTGGTTCTAATAGGCATGGGATATCCGCCGACACAAAGGCTCTCCGAAGTATATCGTTGAGAGCATGGTGGCGCGGAAACCTACCCGCACTTCTACAACAACTCAGTGCGTGATGGCCGTCGTCCGCCACCATGGAACCGCAGGTGCATCTATGGGGTTCACACAACCCGCAGCCCAGGCGGAGGGCCACCGCCACCCGCAACGAATTGTCATCCAACAAAGTGCCCAGGTGAGGTGAAGGCAGCGCGTGCAACCATGCTCCCGATTCCGGCTGTGACACTGCACGGAGCCTGGCCAGATCGGCTCCCGATGCACCCCCTAACAACTGCTCCCTAAGCCCTCTAGCAATGGACTCGTCCCAAGCGCGCTGGACATGGGGCACCACTGGACTTGACGCCGCTGAACTGCGGGCGAACCACACTGTCTCGGCCTCGGGCGCAAAGGGCACGGTCACTCTGCCACCATTATTATGGAGGATTACAGTGACGAGATCCGCTACCCCATGCGCCGACGCCAGGAAAGCCGGCACACCCACATCCCGCGCGCGTCGCACTCCGATACCTCCGTGACGAATGGGAAGAGTCGCCTGTGTCCACTGAGACTCGTTGAGAGATACATTTAGGATCGACTCAACAGTGGATCTGAGGCTATCGTCGAATGCTGCGACTTCCACTGGACATACCCAGGTAGGTGTAGTCCGCATGAGATACGTTAGCTTAGGGAGGGTAAAGCACATGCGCAATAAGGCCATCGCCACATGCGCAGAAAGGTCTTTGAGACGTTCTCGAGCGGTCAGGAGAAGCTTAGTGCGGGAAGAAATTGCTTCTGGCACTCCATCAGGGAAGATAGGAGACCCTAAGAGGGTGAAAGAGTATGGAGAAAGTTCTTTGAGGCCAGGCAAAAGGGAATTGAAGCGAGAAAAACAAGAACGAGCTTCAGTACTGCAAGGGAACAATTCGCATTTAGAAGGATTCACCTCCAGACCCAATTTCTTGAGACGAGGAATCAAAGCGTTCAGATCCTGGTAGACGTCTTCCGGTGAACCCCCGAGGGTCCCATCGTCTAGATACCATAAGTTCAGGTTGGATTTAAGCTCCGTAATGACTTTATGGATCGCCAGGCTGAAAACAAGGGGCCCCAGCGGATCTCCTTGCTGAGCACCCACTTGCGAAGAGACTAAGTTGTTATTGAAGAAGAGATTAGAGGGATGATGGTACACTTGAAACAGAAAAGGGTAGAGAGAGGGAACCTGATCCTTGACCTCACTCAAAAGAACGTCTCTCTCCAATGTGTTAAAAGCATTTCGTATATCGAGCTTCAGCACCACGCAGTCCAAACGGTTAGGGTCCATGACAAATGCGCGCGTTGCATGGATAGCCGCCTCGCATCCCCGACGCGCCCCAAAACCAAGCTGGTGCGGCAGCAAATACTCCGTCATCGCTTCCCTCACAGATCGGCATGCTAGCTTGGCCGTCAGTCTACGGAGTACGCTCCCGATCGCTATTGGTCTAAGCCCGCCATCCTTCTTCGCGAGCGCACACAGAGATGCCCCATAGAGATAGGGACATACTGCAGGATTTAGCCGTCCACTCAGCAAAAGATTTGCCAGCCCCGCCAAGCACCCCAACAACCGCTGCCCATTCTCCCCCGCCGAACCCGACGTGAGCTCTTTTAAGTGCCCAGGACGTATACCGTCCAAGCCCGCCGCGGAGCCGCTATAGAAAGTACTCAGTGCCAGCGCCACGTCCTCCGCGGAAACCGTCACCACCGAAAATGACGCGTCCGGCACCGGCGGAAAGCTGAGTGGACGCGATGGGCTCGGATGCTTCGCACGAAGCGCGTCAAGCGTATCCGTGTCGTGCCGTGCAAACGAGTCATCAGAGACCAAGATCCGGACAGCCCCACGTAGGTCACCCTCATATACCCTAGTCTCGATGGCTCTACGATTGTCCCGGGACCCAGATAAGCGCGTCCCCCCCGGCTCCTCTGGGAACAGGCCCGAGCCGAATGACTGTATGTTTGCTTTCACCTTGGTTGTCATGTTGCCCGGCGCGTCCTTCGAAGGGACTCGCAGGGCACCATAGGCAAAAGTAAGGAGTGCCCCCCAGTCATCAACACCGTTGCTGTCGACACACCTGTCGATGACCTCGCACAATCGACTCGCCGCCTGGTTCCGAGCGCCCTTGGGAATATGCTTCACCACAGCCGTACAAGCCCTCAAAGCGGCAACCCTCTCCAGTGGACAAGGGCCAGGCCCCTGGAGCACCTGACTTTGCTGACTGGACGGTCGAGAATCAGCGCCAGTCCAAGCGGGCGTTGTTTGCTGCAGGTTTTTATGTTTGCGGCCGATGTGGACCTTGAGTCCATGCACACTAAAAGTGCGTGAAGATCCTGGGCAGTGGGGGCAACACACTGGGACAGTTGAGGAACTCATTTTAAGTAGGTATTACAGTACCTATGGTTATACGCTATAGTTAATATTGTAAAAATAAATTATACATTAATAATTGATCATTGCAATAATTTTTTTTTTTTTTTTTTTTATGATTTGATATAATAAAAAAAAAAATTTGTGTTTGACAAAGATGTCAAATGAAATTATAATACATTTATAATAATGAAAGGCAATTTCAAAATAAAATATTACTAAAAATGGATAATTGCAATTAAATTAATTACAACTTGACTTATATGTATAGAAATAATACATTCGAAATAATTAAAAGATGTCAAATAAATTTATAGTTAGTTCATCTTAAGTGGAAGGTTTAAACTTCTCTAATCAAGCCGACCCAGTTATACTAGGAATAGCAATTCCATACCATCATAAGCAGAGCTCTACCGTTATAATATGTAAAATACGAACTCTCAACGTAGAGTGCTGAATTTCGTGGAAACTGTTCGAAGGAAATTTACGATTCTGAATATTACTGAATTATAAATTGCATATGAGGATGAATCTATGTATATTATGATTAATGTTCATAGCAAAGACGGTAGAAATTTGTTATTATGTTTTTAAATAAGATATGGATTAAGCTGTTAATGGATACTCAATTAAAGACGAAAAATATTTTTTGTTATGAGTTCAATGGTTCTTTAGCTATAGGGGAGAAACTATTTTTTTTTAGTAACACAGTTCATAGTATATAATCTTTTATATATACTAATCTATACTAATATTCATAAAATTTGATATGTTTGTTTGGTAGAACGCGTTAATCTCAGAAACTACTGGTTCTGGTTGTTTGAATGCGTTTATCACAGTAACTAATTTTTTGAATTAAATTAAAAAAATATATATATTTTTGTATTAGATAGCCTGTTTATCGTGGCAGGTTACTATATTTTCGCGCTAATACCTAGAAGAGCGAAGCGGTAATCGTATGTGTTAACAAATTTGGGAAATTTCCAAAAATTATTGCAAAAGTAATAAATCCACGCATGTATGTGTAGGTGCTACCGTGACAATATTATTTATTCAAAAGTGAGTGCTCCTGTAAAATGAGTTCTTAGACAATAACTAATATTTCTGTGTAAGTATATGGGATAGGTACTTATAGCACTTGTACACTGTATACACAAAAATCGAACAAATTTCCTAACATAACAAACTGTACACATAAATCTGTAAAAAGGAACGTAATTTGTGGCACGTGCCTGTGAGAGGTTGGGCGTAAGCAAGTGGCCTGTCTGTATTGGGATGACACTTGAATATACACGAACATCGTATTTCTTTACACGGTTCATCGGATATTAAGCATTTACCGGTACACGTAAACATTCACAAGTCAAGAATTTGACTTTGAACAATTTTTTTTTTGGTAGTCAGACTTCTATATCGTATCAGGTCTATAAACTATAAACAAGTCTAAATTAGTTGTGTCTGTACATTGGGAATATCTGGTCACCGTTTTCTCTTTCTAAAATTGTTAATTTGCCTACCCATAAAATAATTATTTGTGTTCTACAGGTTCCATTCTTCTGATATTATCATCTATACTTCTATACAAATATAATGAAGCTGTGTTTGTTTGAACGTGCTATTCTCACGAATTACTTGTTCGATTTCAAAAAATGTTTTAGTATTCAATAACCCATTTTTTGAAAAATGTTATTGGCTATATATTATATATTATCATGCTGCTACCCAGGCGAAGGGAGCAATAATCATATTATTATATATCAAGAAATCGGGCAAATTGCCATGCACTTATTGTAGAAAAAAGAAGTTAAAAACGTGTATGCTATACATAGATGCCACGTGAGCGAAATATACCACGAACGAAGCCGCAAGTCACAGTTTATGTATATTTACAGCTAACCCAGCTGTTTCAATTTCGGTTGAGGTACAAAACCAATTTCCGTTTCTAAGTCAGATATCAAGGTTACAAGGTGATTTCATATTAGGTAACCTAGATAAATCCAATATTCTATTAATATTATAAATCTGAAACTCTTTGGAGTAATAGGGGCATGACGGGGACACCGTGGGTCTAAAACCCAAGGGGGCCATCTCGAAACCGGAGATGGCCGATGGTCAGCCGAGGTGTGATGAAAATGCCTTTTGGACCACATTAATGATCTTTCTGCAGCGTGAGTGTGAGGCCCCTGGTGTTGCACACGTCCATAGACCACGGTGACCGCTTCCCATCAGGTGGGCCATGTGCTTGTCTGCCACCTAAGTGGTATAAAAAAATTACACCCTGGGGCTAGAAGATTCGAAATGGCGGGCGGTTTTAATCGGCTTAATTCCAACATAATTGCCGCTACTGGCCGCGGGGTTGTATCCGTGGGGTTTACTGCACGAAAAAAAAATCAATATGAACTTTTAAGTTTAAGCGGGAAAAGTCAAGCAACCTGAAACAAACGAATTCTAAATGAAACCATTCCGTTCTTTATTTAAAACACATTTTTGTTACGTTATCTACATAAGAGTTCCAGTAAATGTAGCGCTGCAAATTGCATTCGGTGCGCCAAATCGCTACTTTAAACGTGTATCTAGGTACTGTGTAAGTAACTAAAGTTAGTTCTAGTCAATAAAAGCGACATTACCGCTGAGGATTACGAACCATATTACAGAGCCTTTGATTCTTGAAGCATAATTTTTGGAGTAGTTAGGTAGAGGCTACGGGTAAGTGCTACGATATGCTACGATATAGTTGGGTCTACATGGTGCTGTTATAAGGTCTACGAAGCGCTACGGAAAGGAGTCATCACAATATCTAAAGGTCTATCTAAAGGTATCTTAGGAATAAGAGGCATCATTGCACTCATCAAATAAGGTTGACTTTTAGGTAGGCCGTTTATTACTGTTTTGACCAAGGCCAGAGCTAGTCATCTAGTAGCTACTGACGAACTTTAGTGTCATCAATAAAATCTTTGGATATCGCTTTTTGCCCTTTTTAATATGATAGTCAAATTTCAACCTAATGCTATTGATAATCAGGTCTCAAATCCTTTAGTTCAATACTTGAAAATTCTCATACTGGTAATAGGTAGAAATTTATACCTATGTCTCGCCAACGTAGCAATGCAGTAAAATAGTTTTAGCCAAGAGTTAGCCGACACAGAAAGTTGACTAGTGTTATGTGTCCTGGTCAAGACTATCTCCAAAATCTACGACATACTTAAATCGATAGAAACAGTGTTAGAGATAAAATAGAAGTGGAGTATTCTATCAAGTCAATTTAAATTCTGTTACCGTTATTTCGCATGAGAACATTATTCCAGGGATGAAAGTACTCTAAGTGTTATTTTAAATTATAATACCTGTACCCAATCAGATCCGTTCTACCGATTTCGCATGAAAAAGTAACGAATATCCATATACCTGTACAAACTTTCGAATTTATAATATTAATAGGATTAACTGTTACTCGTAGCTTTATCCGCGTGAAATAGTGTTGTAGACTCATAGGAAACTAGTATTTATAGTGAGTATCGTCGAGATGTGAGTGAATCTCGTCGTGTTTGTTGGTAACTTGCTGATTGATGGATAAAGTTCTGCCGCAATTGGTGGTCAAAGTGCAGTTACTCTCGTAAAATATTAAAAACTAATCAGTGCGAGCTAATAATGCTCATATAGCTAATTATTATGTATTAAAGTAATGTGTAATAATTTTATAGAGAGTCGTGACAAAACTGCCGTGACGTAGGTAACGTCTGTCTAGTAACACACCCCGCCATTTTTTTTTTAATATTTCCAATGTACCTATAGAAATTTCACTTCTACAGATTTATTATAAGTGATAGATTCTCTACGCGACAGTACCCAAGACGTACAAATATTTTTATAGGAGCTACTTGTTACATAGTGTGTTGTGTGAATCGCGGACGTCTCTTTTTGAAGGACCTGATCTTGATGTCAAACAGCCAATTCAAAAGAGGCCATTCCGCGATTCACACCATGTTCCGAATATTTCTTGGTGTGAAAGAGGAACGACCCCGCTAGTTTTATAACAGAACTGTAACAACCCAAACGTATATAGTAACAAAGTGTATACAATATAAACCAATACTTAAACTCAACAGTGGTCTGATGTTCTATCTACTAAATACCTCATCATAATCCACTATGGATCACCGCGGTAGCCTAGTGGTCTGGGTAATGGACTGCTGAGACGAGGTCTCGGGTTCGATCCCATGTTCACCATGGCACACACCAATGACTTTTCGATGCTTTTCGAAGTTATGTGTGTATTTATCGCAGGTTTATAAGTGCCCGGTTAATGGCAATAGGCTCGCCACCTATTACATTGGGACCTAAACATAAACTGGCGAAATGTGGGTGCTAGCATAGCACCTCTGCCTACCCCTTCGGGGATATAGGCGTGAGTTTATGTTATGTTATGTAATCCATTATAGAACGGGAAGTAAAAGAGTGGACTCCTGGCTTTAGGTTGATAACCGAAGTTAAACTTAGATGAAGAGAAGAAAGAAAAACAAATTATCGTAATTTTTTATTGAAACACTGAATTAAGGAAATCGTTGATCGAGATAGTTACTCTAAACTAGGTCACTGGCTGCTAGATTATATGGAAGGTTACCGGGATAAATCTATGTCACTGTTGATTGTTTAGGCGCGCAGATTGATAGGACGATCGGGCATGAATTGCTTTGCATAATAAATTTGTTCGTAATGCTTTCAGGAGCATTAATCATGGTTTGTGTTCAAATGAATTATTCGATATGATGCCTACAGCCACTTTCTATCATCGCACCGCTCGCCACAGGCAGGGAATTCATCCCCACACGTTGCATCCGCCTGCAGTGCGTACTGTAAGGTATGAAAGAAATTTCATTCCGCGCACGCTTAGGCTGTGGAACGATCTCCCTGCAGTGGTTTTCCCTGGCGGCTACAATATGGGGTTCTTCAAGAAGGGCATTAGAAGGTTTTTACAGGGTCGGCAGCGCGAGTGTGACGCCCCTGGTGTTGCACGCGTCCATAGGCCACGGTAACCGCTTTCCATCAGTGTGGGCCGTGTGCTTGTCTGCCACCTAAGTGGTATAAAAAAAATAAATAATAATCTGCTTGAATATGTTTAATCATACTCGAAAATAAAATATCACGAAATTCGATGCTATCTTAGGCTGAATGCTTATTATAGAACGAATAGTCTTAAAATAGACTCCGTGGTGTGGTAGCACAGCATTCGAGTGCTACTTTTTTATATACCACGTAGGTGGCAGACAAGCACACGGCCCACCTGATGGGAAGCGGTCACCATAGCCTATGGACGTGTGCAACACTAAAAGTGTCACACACGCACTGCCTACCCTGAAGGGGGGGGGGGGGTTAGGAAGGAGTGGGGAGGCTAGGAAGCTGAGGGGGGAGAAGGGGTACAGTGAGCTCTGGCTAACCTACTTACGTCGGAATATTTCCGTGAAAACGTTAAAATTGAGGTCATGATTGACCGGGGCTGGAGATGATGATTATCGCAGCACTTGTGGGACCAGTGGGTATTGGCGTAGTCTAAACCAATATTTACGCTTCTAGGAGGCCATTAATTTGGAGGCCACCATTATGTTACTGTCGGCGTATGTAATACGGACTCTCTTCCTGAGACTTTACCTTTAGCTTACCATCAGGCGAGGTGAAGTCATATTGACATGACCGAAATATAAAAAAAGATGTTCCGATTGCTATACGATCATCTATGGCCGTCGTTACGGATAGCTGGAGCACTAAAGAATCCCCACACGTTGCAGTATACTTGTATAAATCTAGACTTGCACAAGTGTACTGGAACGTGTGTGGTTACCACAAGGGTCCGTTCACACAGACCGACTCGGAGAGGAGAGCAGATTCTTATCACGTTGAAAACAAAGTTTTTAGTATTTGTAGTAAGGTTTATTTTTGCATCTGCACTGCTTTTGTCATTATAAAAATCATTTGTCAGTGTGAACCGGTATGATGTGTGAACGGACCCTAAGACTGTCTTGTCTCTAATCTGCGCTCACCCTTACACATAGTGCGATGTATTTCACTAATAAAAACCACAATATATTTTATGATTACACCTGTCGAGCCCACACGGTCTAGCGAGAGTTACTTCTTAACTTCAATCCGACACCTCTGACACTCGAAAATTATGTTCGTAGTAAAAAATATAAACCCGCAACTTTATTCCCCCGGACCTAATGTATTCTTTTCCCATAAGATCGTATGACCGGAATAAAAGTTTCCTTTGCTCGTAACCGGGTCATGGGGTGTAAGCCCATTTTCAGCAAAACGGGTTCGACTGAAGTGCGCTTGCAATTCCAAATGCGCATTTACGCATTAACTTGTATTTTAGGTCCTATAATGCGGATTAAATATAAATGAGGTTTAAATATTTTTTGTTTTGTAAACACATTTTTTATACCACTTAGATTAGACAAGCACACGGCCCACCCGATGGTAAGCGGTCACCATGGTGGCCTATAGACGTGTGCAACACCAGAGGCATCACAGTCGCATTGCCGACCCTGTAAAAACCTTCCTATGCTCTTTTTTGAAGAACTCCATAGTGTAACCGCCAGAGAAAACTATAGTAGGGAGATGTTTCCACAGTCTAAGCGTGCGCGGAATGAAATAATAGGTAAATCTAATATTCATAAAACGAAAATATTAATGCACATAAAATATTTGGCGACGTACCCGTAGGACCTCAAAGTTTGGACCCCATCTGAAAATAGTGCCCGTACGACCCTATTTCAAAAAATGTTGCTCGTACGACCTCATTTTATAAATCCTCTAAAATACAATCGTGCACAAAAGTGAAATATATTATTATTACAACAATGTAAATAGATATTTTTATAAACCGACTTCAAAAAGAGGTTCACTGTTTGAGCTGTGTGTTTGCATGTATGTTTGTACACTATTATCTCACGTTTAGTTGAACGGATTTTAATGCAGTATTTTACACTAAGCGGGAGTTGAATATCCATTGTGCATACTTGAAAAAGACAAGGCTGAATAGCTAACTAAGGTAATCAAGTTTATTTTGTCGTTGAATGTACAAATTACTATCTATTTTAATAATAATAAAGCAATTACAATCGCTTGCGAGCAATAAACACGACTAATATCGCCACATACCGCGACCACCAATATTGTAAGACAGTCGTTGCAATTAATTTTGTCGTAGTAATAACATCGTCTGTTTTGTACAACTTTGTACGGTAGTGTGGTCGACTATAATGACGTTACGTTCTATGTCACGGAATTGCTTGTTGGTTTTATGAAGTTTATTATTTTCTTTCGTTTTTGCAGACACATAATGGCCAGTAATTGTGTTTTATGTTAATCTATACAGTAATACGTAAATGTAATTTGTGATTTTTTCTTGTAATGTTCATTTACGGAAGTCTAATAGATGAAAAAAAAAATGTTTTTTTCTTTACGCACTGCGGTTTTACTCGTGTAAGTTCTGAGCACATTATGGTTGGTAATCAAAAGTGGTCTATATCACTTAGGGATGATATAACATTTCAATGGTAACTATAAAAATCGGTTCAGTAGTTTTGAGCTTATTTGTTTTAAACATACAAAAATAAAAATCTGTCAGGCCTTTTAATATTACTTATTAATTTATTTAATTTAACCCCTATTCACTAAATTTATCTATCTATAAATTATAAATTAGATACAAAAGTTTATAAAAATAGACACATAAAAAAATGAATGTAGCCGGCTTTACAACGGAGGCCCTTATACATACATCCATCAATGTCATGTAACCATAAAAACTGACCGTTAAAGATGGAAATCTATGTATTTTTTGTGCTTTTTCTTTCATATACTATATACATTATAGTATACCCTATAGTTATATTATTTGATCTATAGAACCAAATCACTATTTTAACTTCCTTAGAATTTTTTATTATTATTCCACTTCTTATTTATTCGTACCCTTTTAGTAAATGATAGTGAATAACTAAATATTTTGTGCAGAATACAGGGGTATCTAGACCCAAAGTAAGCGTAGTTTATCTAGCTTGTGCTATGGTTTCTATTAATACATAATAAAAGAACACTTTTTGTCACATATTATATATGTGACAAAAAGTGTTCTTTGATTTTTATTACTAAACGGTTTTATTTAACTTGACCTGTTTGTTTGGGTCAAATCTAGTAATTGAAATTTGACCACCTTCCAGTGTTATTTCATTCGTCTGATATTTAGCAGAAGTCTTTAGTTTTGATGACAATACAATTTAAAACCGTTTAACTTAGAAAAAAAATCACAATTTATCTTATTTTTCTAAGAATTTCTTAATACGGTAACCATTCCCTATCAGGTGGCTTAAAATCTCGTAATATACTAACAAAAAATAGCAACACAAAGTCTAAGTAGTAACTTCCATAAAATACCACAACATTTTAGCGCAACTGGCAAAATATCCAAAAAAATGTAACGTAGCAGACAGTAAAGATCTAAAAACACGTGAAAAATGTTTTCCACCAAGTAAATATATACGAAAAATGTACATCATACGGGCTCGGTTCGTACTATATCATCCATCACTTTCCGTCTCGTGTCGCATCGGAGAAGCCAATATCCTGCTGCGGCAGTCCCCAGGGTACAGTAAAATGTTAGAGAGATTAAACTAAGATGGCTACGGTGGATTCACCTGTCTATAATTCGTTTGATGCGACAGTTAGGTTTAGTAATCGGGATAATACGTTAATAATTCAAGTAAAGTTAGATTTTTTTTATGTGCATGACTTCACCTCGCCTGATGGTATTGACTGATGATGTTGACGTGTCCGACATAAAAAAAATACATATATCAGCTGAAAAATGTATTTAAATTATGTTGTTGTAATTATTGCGATTTTTAAATTGGTTGTGTTAGTTTTCCGAGTGAAATTTCTTTTTTTATCAACTAATATCTATAAGTACTTATTATGTAATTGTAAAGTAGCTATGTCTGTACATTGGAAATATTTATTTTGGAATAAATATTTAGAAAAGAAAAGAAAGAAAAGAAAGAAAACTAACTTTATTCATGAACACAAAGCGTACACAGATTAAAAAAAAAGCAATTCAAAAACAATATTATATGTCATCACCAACAGACGCAAAAGCCCACGATCCGCGACCCACCAACCAATAGACTAATCCGTCTTTTTATTTCCGTAATGTATGTTTGTTCGCGATGGACGCAAAAACTACGCAACGGATTTTCATACGTTTCTTCTGTTTGAAAGGTCTTAGTCAGGCTTAAAATCTTATACATGTTTTATCACAATCGATTGTATAGAACCGGAGATTCAGTCAAAGAACTATTTCTTTCTCTTGTCTATAACTATACTATACTTGACATAGCAATAGTTTGTAACCTGAAACCCATTATTCAACCAGATACCTTGTCGTCACATTATTATTATGCTGCAGATAACTATTCCATAGCTTAACAGATCTAATTGCAAATTGGAAGAGATTAAGGATGCTTAGAAACCATTGATAGAATAAAGCCAACATGATTATTAACTGGGTTAACTCATACTTGAAAGGCGAAACCCCCTTTATTAATCCTACTTCGAATCTCAAATTCGATTATTGTAAAACTATGTATTTGAATACTCAGCCTAGGAGTCGAAGCAGGAACCAATGGTTCTTAATATCTGTTGCCATAATCTTTAATTTTATCATAAGCTAAGTGAAATTCTAAAATCATAAAAAACGGTATTACCTTCCTAATTCTGTAGTTTAGTAAAATAACGGCTGTCTTCGAAGGAGTATAACTTCTCTACTTAGCACTATTATTTATTCTGTGCCACCATTTTGTCTCCTTAAGTTTGTGACCCAGTCCCATACTGGGCAAGATTATGATTATATCCTACTATCCCCTAAGACATCATATACTGATATTTTTATACGTCGGTCACGTCAACATGACATCACCTCACCTAATGGTAAGCTAAGGGCAAAGTCTCTGGAACGGGAGTCACCATTGAATTATCGATAGTGCCACAATGATGGCACTCAGCTTGACGGCCTCATCAAATGCTTTTTCGCGCCCCGCTTATAGGACCCGGGACTGTATGAGGAAGGAAACACGTGAGCTGGTAAAGAATTCCAGGTTTTGATGGTGCGGCAAAGAAAAGAGGCACCAAACCGCTTGGTTCTTGATGGAATTGTTTGCACTATATGAGGGTGATATCTCAGTCTAGCACGTTATGCAATGCCTTGCATAATATTATGATTTCAAATTAAAAATTGATACATGTTTTAAGCGCCTTTAAAAACATGGGATCATAGTATAAGATTACGTTTATAATTGCAGTTCATCGTGAAACCAATTTAAGTTCGATACCCAATTGGCTAGGGAAGGAGTTATTACGTTTTTTTTTTCTCAAGATACTTACAGTAGCTGCTTGAAATCTGGAAACCTGCCAGGTAGACTAGAATAGGCTCGCTCCCAATTACGTGGGACAAAAAGTTACAGTGAAATATGTACGTGAATCACCTTGATCTACTCCTAGTGTGATTTTTACAATCATAAGTTATATAGCTATATTATATCTAAGAGAACGACAATTCTCAATTCTAATGTATTATTTTATTAGCAGTTCATTTTATTTCTTCTCAATCTCTGCCGATTTGCATAATGACTTTCTTCTATCGATTTGCATAAGTTGTTTCTGTTGTCATTATTTTCATATTAGCAATGATTTCAGCTGCATCCTAGGCTTTCATCTCGCCGTACCTCACCTCTAGTTTTAATTTTCATTTCGTTCATTTTGGCTATTACGGGGGCAACTGCCATCTCACATAATTTATCAATCTCTATCTAGAGGAAAGTGTTCGCTAGAGCCTTGTTAGTTAGTTGGTCGGTGTACTCACAAAAGGTAGGTAAGACTGGCAACCAAAATATTTTACCGCATACTTACTGCTTATAATATGAAGCACACATTTGTGTTAAGAAAACATTAAATTCAACCTATTGTCAGTTACAATATCATGGACTGTAAGTTAAAAATATGCAAAAGCACCCATTTATATTGATAGCATTATTTTGGCATTTATATTCATGCATCAAGCGCATGCTATAATGCCTTCATATTTCGCTTTAATACATATTGCGTATGAAAAAATACATGTTATTTAAAAAACGAATCAAATAGAGCTCCACCCGAAGTCAGGGTAATTAAGGCCATTTTAACAACGGAGGGGATTTCAGACTGAGTGGTTCGTTTATTTCATTCCACGGGCGGTTAACACTACGGGATCAAAGCAAGCGGATGAATTTATTTGACATAAATCGACGAATATGTATGTTCACAAAGCTTTAAGGGTAGCACACACTACGCAGATATGATAGATATCTGCATAATATATCTTTCAATATCGCTCTCTATATAAATTATACGAACTACCACACACAGCGCAGATAATTAATATTTTATCGTAAAGTATCTGTGGGCACTGAAATTATATTGAAAGATGACGAGATTATTATCTGCATTTAAAAATATATTTGCAGATAACATCTGCCGATACAAATATGGATTCAAAATCAGAATTATCTTCTGACGAGCTGTCTAATAAATCCAGAACAATAAACGCGTTATTCCGTAAGACGCAAACTCATTGTAACACTGTATATCAACAAATTCTTCCCAAAAAACAAATCTACTCAGGATTCCGAGTGAATGTATCATCTCGTATAAGTATTATCGTATGTACAGATACCGGCACGAAAATTGGCCAGACGCGTCATATGCGCAAAGGTCGATTTTTAGGTCCCCTTTGAGGTATGAGCGGGTCGCGGGAGACGCGGTTGCGCCGTCGCGGACATTATGATTAGTCCGTCACTTGACGGACCAATCAGATGTCTCCGAGAGAAGTCTTGTAGCGAATCAACGTTCCGTTCGTTCGTACTTTGAATCATTTGATTGGCTCAAAGCACACGATGCGCGAACTTACCCCAACCCTGGCCAAGTTACGCGTCTGTGTCTGTAGTGTGTGATGCTTTCAGATAATTTAGGTTATTATATGCAGATAAAATCTTACCGTATCTGCATAGTGTGTGACACCCTTTACCCTCATGAAACGTGAACTGTATAGTTCCCAAATCAGGTTTATGTTCAAGTTATATAGAGAGAGATTACAGCAAACTAATCTTCATTATTGGATACAATGTGAATTGGAGGCTATATTCCACTTTCCGGCAAAATCCAATAATGTTTCGGGCAGTAAACTGAATGCTTCGGTTTTGGTTAATACGTCATGCTTTTGATCAGCAAACTAGCATATAATGGATTTGATCGGAAATGGTTGTCAGTAACCAATTATATTATGAGATATACATATAGATAATGGAGGTAGGACACGATGGTATCTCCCGTCCGAATTGAGCAGTCCGACTGGGTAATATGTACCTTCGCCCTATAGAACACCGCGGCCATAATAACCATCGTGCTGTGTTTCCGCCGGTAAGTAGGGTAGTCAGAGATCACTGTACCCCTCCTTCCCTCCTTCCCTTCAGGGTAGGCAGCGCGTGTGTGACATCCCTGGTGTTGCACACGTCCATAGGCCACGGTGACCACTTCCCATCAGGTGGGCCGTGTGCTTTTCTGCCACCTACGTAGTATGAAAAAAATCTTTCTAAAACATTAAACGATTTCTGTCTATTTACTTAAATCGTTTACATAAACATAACCAGCAATGTTATGAGTTACCAACAGAATTATTTTTAGGCCAATTCCACAAAATCCAGACGACGCTTTTTGCTTTTTGTTTGCAAACTCCGTCCTACGACCCTCAAAGCCGTACTTTAGAGAATTAAATTTACTCACATTAGGTTAATACTAAGAGGTCTTCGTATTATGAAGTAGCAGTGTATGTTAAAACATTTCTAATTCACATGACACACTCTAAATCTCAACCACATTCTAGTAATATTTGCTATCTCAAGAGACAATTAGACTTCTACTTTATTTAAGACTAGCTATGAACCCGAGTTCACCCGCTGTTTTAATTTTATTTAAATTTTTTTTTTTTTTGGAGTTTGTCACTCGATCACGCCCTAACGGCTGAACGAATCTGTCGCGTTAGTACAGATTTTTTATACCTGGAATAGGTTCCTATGGGAAGCAGGAAATGGAATTCTACGCGGGTAAAATGATTGACAACACACATAGTAGGTAGGCTGTGTATCAATACGCTACGTCCCAAAGGAGCGGAGAAGTAATCATAAAATGTCACCGTATCCGGCAGATTCCCATGCATTTTGATGATCCACATCAATGAATTACAGAGATATCTATATAGATTAAATGGGAATAGCGGGAATTTTATAATAAAGGCAAAGCCTAAAAAGGTTAACTAGTTAATTTTAAGTAAAGTACGAGTAATAAATTTATAAACAACTAGCGACCCGGGAAAATCTGGAATTTATACCCGGCTTCACCCGGGTGTAAATTCCAGTTTTCCAGTAAAATATAATAGCCTATGACACTTACAAATGACGTGGCTTTCTATTGGTAAAATATTTTTTAAAACCGGTTCAGTAGAGCCAGAGAACCCCCTACAACGTCACAAATTCACAAACTCACAAACTTTACCTCTTTATAATATTAGTATAGATATAAATAGAAAAGTTCCAAACTTACTATAATTAATGATAGTTATAAAAAGTCATTGCATACGCCACATGTGAATGACGCAGATTATTTTTAATCCGAATAAAATAAATTGTAAAACCTAAAATATTACGACCAGAGTTGTAAAATCTTACGACTCTGGAGCCAAAAACAACTAAAATATTACTTTGAAATTCAAAAAGCTTTTGTGGCATGGACATTTAATAAAAATAATTACTCGTAGCGGCCGTAGCTGGTATTTTCGTATAACTTTTATGAACAAAATACTTTTGATTGGTTATAACTGTAATATAAATTACTCACAGACGCTTTTTCTAAGCCGTTGTTATTTTTATTATTGATATAAACGTTTCATTCTAAAAAAAAACGCAAAACAAAATATTCACAAAAAAATATGACTACTTTAGGAAAAAATATTCCGACACATTTACAAAATTCAAAACCATATTGGCCTAATAAAACCACGAACTCAGTGTTGCGTAAAAAAGAAAAAAAAAGAAAATGCCGTCACGCGTCACGCACAGTTGAGTGTCACTCAGTGTAGACGCCTGATGCTCAGCGTTCATATATTACGTTGGTATACTGCCAACCAATTTTTTATAGCCATCAGTACAATATTAAATGTCCAAATGAAGGTTTTTATACCCGAAAATCATTCGAAAATAGGTTTGGAAAGAAATGCGTAAACGAAATATTGTATTATTGATAATAGTTTGATAAGCGATCTTTAACGTTAGTGTAACATTATTGGAATTAAATGACAACTAAAGTATGGAAATGAGGTGGGTGAAAATGGGTTGTTTATCGAGGTCAACATAATAAGAATATTATATCACTAGCCATCCCCTGCGGCTTCGCCCGTGACATACTTCTTCCCCATGGCACTTATTTAAATTACATTATGCCCGTAATTTTTAGTTTTGCAATAATATGTGGAATATCTGCCTACCCCAATGGGAAAATGGCGTGATTTATATATATAACATGTAAACTGACTGAATCGAATGACGTTTGCCACATAGTGGCTGAATAGTGTGTAAGTGTGTACGTGCCAACTCATAAGCATTAGCAAGTGGGCCGACTCTAGTATCTTTAACGTATTTCGTCCAAAGGTTTTATATGTACAGGATCACAGGTACCAAAATATTAAAGTAAGTCAGAGTTGAGAGATTTGTTGCACTCCTGGGAGATAAACTCGTTAGCTAGAAATGGCCTGCTGGTAAAAGAGCCACACAATCTCTCTGAGGAGTTAGGGTCGATGCGTCGCCACTCACACTCGCCCCTTGAAGGTGCTTTGTAGATTGTATGCTTTTCATTTACCTGGCAATTTTGAAATATGATTATGAAACAAGACAAAAGGAATCTTGGAATTTACCACCAGATTGAAATCCAGTCAGCTTAATTAAATCCATG
The DNA here is from genome assembly GCA_963576445.1 of Lithosia quadra. Classification (NCBI taxonomy): domain Eukaryota; kingdom Metazoa; phylum Arthropoda; class Insecta; order Lepidoptera; family Erebidae; genus Lithosia; species Lithosia quadra. The sequence continues at coordinate 13,339,429 of OY754886.1, forward strand.
CAACTATAAAACTCATGGATAAAACGCGTTGAAGAAAACAAAATAATACATAATGACGATGCTAAAATCAGCCCACTTGCTTATATGTACTATTCGACAAGCATACACTTACCCACTTGTCAGCTTATGGTCTGCTGTTGCCATTTTTGGGACATAAACTCATATCCAACGCGTAGGAAAAGCAAGATATTTCAAAAAATACGGAATCAGTATAAAAAAAACAAAAAACAAATAATGGATCGCGATATAATCCGATAAAAATAAATTTCTATATACTGACCCCGTACTAAAGAATTATCACTGCCATTTATTTTGGCAATGCTGCCAGTCTTCCGGGAATTTATGACGCGTCTATGGCAATAATTAAGGGAAATGAAACGGTCCACACACGAAGAGTATTTATACAATATCCACTTGTTTTTATTATAATAGTCACTTTGGCCACCACCTTACTTATAAATTTGAGTCATCTTAGTAAATATTTTGATATAAATGTATTCTATAATTTTATACAACTAAATTTGAGTTTTAATCAGTAAAAATAATTGCATTCAACTTCAACTAAGTTTGGTTCTCACTTCATCCAGTAAAATGTGATAACACATTGTGATTGGTGAAAATCGTTTAAAGGTAGCAAACAAATGAATTTGGTCCAATTATTGACAAATGATTAGTGGGAAGGAAAGAAAAATATTCTATTATTTTGGACACAAATGGAAAGGAAAGGAGTGACTGAGGAGATGAAATCGGACAGGAATGTATGGAGGAGAATGACATGTTGCGCCGACCCCAAGTAATTCAGACAAGGGCAGGAAGATGATGATGATATCGAATAATAATATTGATTATCTATAGCCCACCAAGGAGACAACACTATGCCTTATTAGGTACACTATTAATTACTTTGGCTTTTGAATGCTAGCGATACGAAAAGTATCATTCACATGTTAGAAATTTTATAGTAAGGAATGGAAGAGAGGTAATATCAAAACAAAGTTGATATTAAGTGAAAGGGTGGAAGTTGTCCGGTCGAATCAGCCTACCACATGGCACTACTGTTTACAAAATCTTTCATTATGCTGTTTATCCAACTCAATTCGAGATAGAAACGACAGTTTTGGAATATCTCTACGCAAAACAATATTATTGTTCCAAACTTTTGGGTTGGCAGTGTACTCACAATGCTAGTTTGAATATGACAAGAGGTGTGCGTCACGAAATAAAAAGGTGTGACGCTGTAGAGGTAATATTAAACAGGCTGCCACTCTGTCGGATTGTATCTTCAAACTGGGTTACAAGTCAAAATAAAAGCTGGATTTTTTTTGATAATTACTTGATTTCTCGCCGTTTTTAAGTTCTCGGAGTTCTGAACAAGTAAGTTTTTCACGCCGGAGCAACGGTGTCTTTTATAAATAAATTATGAAAAAATCTTTTTTAAGTTAAACAGTTTTAAATTTTATTGTATTGTCATCAGAACTAAATATTTCTGCGAAATATCAGACAAATCAGACAACTGGAAGGGGTTCAAATTTCAATTACTAGATTTGACCCAAACGAACAGGTCGAGTTAAATAAAACTGTTTAAAAAACACAGATAATATATGCCCCTGCGTGGAATACTGTTGTCATCACTCTGGGATGGCTCCACATAGTACTTGTTAGACACTCTCGACAGATAGCAGCGACCGCCTACAAAATCTTTCATTATGGTGTTTATCCAACTCAATTCGAGATAGAAACGACAGTTTTGGAATATCGTTAAACAAACTCTAAATATGATGTTGACGTGACAGTAGTATTCAATATTGTGTATTGGTTTAGTATAATATATCTCTTAAATTATGCAGAAGTCTATTAGGAGAAAACAAAAAATTTTGAAAGTATAGTACGACATAAAATTTAAAAGTAAAACTGTCTGAATTTAAGCAAACATTTGACTCCGGCTCTATTTACAAAAAGTTCTTGATTAACGCTATTAATTCCTTTAGTTATAACTAAAGCCATTTTAGTTATAACTTAGGCAATTTTAGTCATAACTAAAACAATTTTCAACTTCCAATGTTTATTTCAGAGTCCTTCTATGAAAGTCTAAGAATATCGTGGCAATACCGTCAGGAATTTACAGCTTTTACATTATAATAGGGTACCTAGGGCGACATTTCACTTTACAAGAGACAAAGATAGATGTTCAGCTGGCATTGTTATTTGACGGACAGACGGGTGATATTTTAGTTTAATTAAAAATAGTACAAAGAATAAGAAGTAAAGTATCCTTTTGTTTATTCACTTGCATTTAGGTATGTACTATTGCACCCACTGTTACCTATCGTACAATATTTAGATTAAGGAATAAATTTAACTGCAAGTTTTCTATAAAATTTTAGAGAATTCCCATAGTGAGAAAAGAATTGTACCTTTAACTTAAAATTATAAATTAATATGTTTCCGTAGGTATATTATTACTTCCCAGAATCTGTTCATTATTATTGCGTTTTTTTTTCAATGAATGGGTTCGATTGCTAGCTAGTATCGATATTTTAAAAATTCAGTGATGCAGATTTGGTTTTCATGAAAATTGAACCCGAGACTCCTTTGACCATTTTTCGCTTTTCCTTGTAGTTTCGAATGTGGCTATCCACGCCCTGTACAAAAATTCACTCTGTATAAACATTTTATGGTGGAACCACACTTTGCTATTCGCCTTTATTCATGTGTATAAATCGAAGTGGGGAGGGCTTATTCGTGCATGTTTGCTTTGTCACTCTTCTATGACGACTTGTAGAAAGTTTAGTAATCTATTAGAATTTCCTCGAATATAACTATAGGTAGGCGAATAGCGAAGTGTGATTCCACCGTTATATTATGAAATGTGAATATTTAAGCTCTATCATAATGATCAAATATTCACCCTAGGGATAGAGATTAATTGATAGTCCTATCAATTAGTTTATACTCAAATATCAGATTCTGGGATCGGATTAAGTTTGATGTAATTAGGAAAAGGCAGTTATATCGTAACATAATCCAGTTTAAATAAAGCCAACTCAATTATCTACACAGATAAATAAAATTGAATACTGAGGAACACGGAATGGATGAATGATGAAGGTAGGACACGACGGTATGTCCCGTCCGAAATGAGTAGTCCGACTGGGGAAGTACCTCCGCTCTACAGAAGACCGCGGCCATAATAACCATCGTGTTGTGTTCCCACCGGTAAGTAGGGTAGCCAGAGCTCACTGTACCCCCGTTCCCCCACCCCTTCCTAGCCTTCCCACCCCTTCCTAGCCCTCTCCCCTTCTCTTCAGGGTAGGCAGCGCGTGTGTGACACCCTTAGTGTTGCACACGTTCATACGCCACGGTGACCGCTTCCCATCAGGTGGGCCGTGTGCTTTCCTGCCACCTACGTACTATAAAAAATGAAAATTTTATTTTTTATACTACGCAATTATAAAATATTTGTCAGTCTGTCTGTTTTTCGGTCTGCTTGAAAGAGGCAAGGATGAGTAAAAGTGTGATGGTCCGATCGGGACCACAGTCCAAATAACTCGTAGTGTCAAACACCCTACAATCGAGGAGGGAACTATTTTTTTGTAAATATCTTTAGTAAATCAATCATTCCATTATAGAACCCATTAATATACCATAGTAGGCAGCTATCTTCTTCAAGTTTTTGTCAGCTCATCCAGTACTTAAATACACAAGCCGCATTTTATACGTTGTGTTTCGTAATTGCCCTTAGAAATTACTGCAAAAAGTTTCGGGTAAATATTTTGTCGTGTATTCGCAGCATGAGTAGACATAATAATAATTTATTTGCGCCATAAACATAAAAATACCGTGTACTTATAATAAAACGCCTTGTTTATATCATAATAAAAGTTATACTACACTCAAAATAACTATGTGTGTTCTTAAGCATTGAGGAGACGAAATGTTTCGTGATATTTGTCAGTTAAGATGAAATAGGACGCGAGCCTTACTAAACTTAGCTTCACTGAATTTCTAAATTATTTTACAAAGAATTTTATTGATTGAATGATTGAAGTTCTTTACATACAGTGGAAAGCATTTTGATAAGGCCGTCAAGCCGAGGGCCACCTCTATAGCACTATCGTTGCATGTAGTGGTGACCCCGGTTCTGAAACTTTACCTTTAGCTTACCATCAGGCGAGGTGAAGTCATTTTGATATGTCCTATCTAAAAATAATGAAAAATTGTGTGCAAATGACCACCACTGAGCGACAATTAGCGGTGGTTGTTAGGCATAAGCCGATATAGATACAATGTACTGTGAAAAAGAAATTGTAGATAATAGAACGAATAGATCATTCCTTTGTAAGCAGGCATCTTATTTCCGACTGCCTTCTCTATATTATTGAATACCTCTTACATGATCTACTAAGATGAATGAGACATAATAATGACGAATATTTAGGGCTGCTCGGAGCTATATTCAGAAGTAAGGAAAAATAAATGGCAAATCACCAAGAAGCTTATAAGTGGAATTTGTCTTGTTCCCGTAAACCTTTCACTCGGAGTGAACGAAGCCAGGAAAATGATGCATAATAATATAAGGTTTCACTGCTTTTATATTTATATTTCATTTTCAAAGGTCTCGTTACTTTGTATGACGCAGTTCAAGAAATTGTTTTGTATGAAATAACTTTATTCATGTAGGCGACAAAATAACATCATGAATTTCAATTATTACTTCTATTTTTAACCGACTTCAAAAGGAGATTCACTTTTGAACTGTATGTTTGTTTTTGATTATATAACGATGGTAACGATTTTTGATGTGGTTTTCAGAAAAGTATTTTTTTACATTTTCGAGAAGGATTTTGTACAACTTACTAACCGGCTGTTTATGCCCCTTAGGGGGCAGACAAGCACACAGCCCACCCGATGGGACGCGGTCACCATGGCGTATAACGTGTGCAACACTTGGGGCGTCACAGTCGCGCTGCCGACCCTGTAAAAACCTTCTAATGCCCTTCTTGAAAAACCTCATATTGTAGACGTTAAAAAGGAGGTAAAATTAGTCCTACTTTCTGAATATTTTTTACATCTCATGGCAATAGATAAAACTTGCTCGGAAAGAAATTGGCAAAAACCTCACTTATATAATCGACAGTAATTACAATATTTACTAACTGTATTACCAGATAAACTTCTCCGTGCCCCGGAAAATAGGTATATTAAGTCAGCAGTTACAGTTGCTATACGAACATCTGGCAGTCATTACGTGTAGTTACAGTCCTAAGAAGTCCGACAACTGGTCTAATTACAGAACTTCGATATTGCCAATCGATTGTTAAGATGGCAATCGCTTCATGGCAAATATTGAAGTTTGACCACTTCATAGTTAGACTGAAAAGCCGATCCCAAAACGGAAGTGTTCGAAGGAGGAATGGAACTCTTAAAACCTCTCCTTCTTCTTCAACCCAGCGGTAATCCTATTCGCATCGAAAGCTTTCACCTCGGAGTATGGGGTTCACTTCTTAACTTAACTGCGGATTTGGTTGGACCTAGATATTTACCGTGAAGCGACTGCCATCTGACCTTCACAACCCAATGGTGACATTAGGCGATATCGAAGCATTGCAGCTAGACCATTGTTGTTGGACATTTTAGGGCTCCAACTACCCGTAATGACTGCCATAGATGTTTGAATGGCACCCGGGACCCGACCGCTTAACGTGCTCTCGGAGGCACGAACAGACCAATGCAAATACCCATATTCATGCATACAAATATTTGCACTGAGCGGTAATTGAACCCGCGCCTTCTGCGCAGCGGCCGCGTTCACTATCGCTACGCCACAGAGGCTGTCATCCCAAAACGGAAGTGTTCGAAGGAGGAATGGAACTCGTAAAACTATCTTTACAAGAATATTTTTCTTTGAAAGGTACCTATAATAATAATAATAATAAATATAATAAATATTCTACGACATTCTACACAGCGCTCTCTAGACCCAAAGTAAGCATAGTTTAACTAGCTTGTGATATGAGTTCTAGAATGCTGATAAACATACTTATATACTTTTTTTTTTGTAAATACATACTTATTATACATAGAAACACCCAGACCAATGCAAATAGACATATTCATGCATACAAATATTTGCACTGAGCGGGAATCGAACCCGCGCCGCCTGCGTAGCAGTCGCATGCACTGCCGCTACGCCACAGAGGCCGTCAAACCTATAGTTCATTCGTTCGTTGTCTTGTATTGATAATGACGCTTGAATAATAGACGCTTATTTCAATAAGTATTGAATGTGATTCACAAATAATAAAAGGAGAACAATTCATTTACCCAATAGAAGAACAGCCAGAGGAGGGTTCTGTACGTGTTTTTCTGTACAGTACGTGACTTGTTTGTACTTAATTACTATAAGCTTGTCAAGGACAAAGAAAAATATTTCGACTTACGATTAATTTACTGCACGTCGTATATATTGAGAGTAATTCTGTGCCTCCTGTGAAAAGGGGTACAAGTCAACTTATATCGAATTTGATATTATTATAGCACCTCAATCAGAAAAAAATACTCTATTTTTCTATCTATTCACCATTTTGATACGTCTATTAGTTTCTGAGATAGTGTGGTACATCTAAGACGAAATGGCGTGATTTGATAAAATATGACTGTGTAAATAAATATATGTTGACATCTATCATTCATAATATTCAAATTATTTGTGTGTAAAAATGTATCTCAAGTCATATCATTAGTAACATTATATTTATTACCTTCTAATAAGGTGTCATATGGTACATGTTTAGTTATATCAATTGACACAAAGTAAATTCGTACACTGGATCGATACAACTAAAGTTGTATTATTGCTCACATACATAGGAAACTAATATTCTTGTGTAAACTAATTCAACTAAAATTATATCAATAATGACGAGAAGATTAAAACGGTTTTGATCCAAAATATTGTGCAAAGTAATACATGTTACGAACGCGAGCGGTGCGCGGGATGCAGGGGGCGCTACTGCGAGGGTACCACCGCCCGCGCGGGGTCAGCGCCGTAAAATACTACTGGACAAGGTGCTCGCGCGCGCTCTCTGAGCAATGCAACATGGCGCACAATGTACCTATTAGATGTATCATTTAACACACATTCTGTTTATTATTCGTATATTCATAATAACAAGAACTAATAACCATTTACACAAAATAATTACTCCACTTATATCAATATACAATAAATCTATTTATTAATGTGTAAAAGTGAAAAACATTGCAATTTAAGTAGATGCGCCCCAGTATTGCTCCTAAATACCTAATTATATAATAAGAATAATAATAAAACTCTTTATTTTACACCAAGGATATAAAAGTAGTAACAATAATACTTAAATTAAAGTATTAACAATTGGCGGCCTTATTGCTCCGTGGCAATCTCTACCAGGCAACCATATAATGTGCGTATACTTCCGCTAGTATTTAAGTGTTATCGGTATACCTACACTATTTATCTATAAGTGCACGCGCACACAAACCGCTGACAGTTGGCGGATGACGCTAGTGTCTATCGAACTGTACCCCGCGATCCCCCCAACCGAAAATAGATGGAGCAAAGCGTCTTCGTCGTTCAAAGCGTCGATTGCACTATTTGTAGGTAATGAATACCGTTATTATTTTACTTAGTTATTTATGTTCTATGATAGTCTATAATGTAAAATTTCATTGTTGCAGCATCGTTCTTGCCGTGCAAAACGCATGTTGACTATGATGCTCGTAGCTGCTCATGATCTGCCGAATATAATTTCCATATACCACAAGTTTGTAACCCCTGGTTATTTTTTTATATACTATGTAGGTAGCAGAACGGCGTAACTCTCACGTCCACGCTTAACTTCAGGTCATTGAAGCTAAAGCTTAGCTGGCGGCAAAAAAGCTGGGCATCCTATCTAAGGTGCGACAGTACTTCACACCGGAGCAATAAAATTGCTTAAGTTTTTGTACCAAGCGCAGGATCCATCCTGTCTGGAGTACACTACTCGTATCTGTGTGATGACTCAACTAAATACCACCTTGACGCGCTGGAGACGATCGAGAATCGAGAGACGAGCCAATAGGCTCATCAACGACGTTGCACTAGTCGAGAAAAGGCTTCAGAGCCTTGCCCATAGACGCAAAGTTGCAGGTCTATCGGTCTTCTATCGGATACATTTCGGAGAGTGCGCTCTGGAATTGCACAACCTGATACCCCCAAATCTTTCCATAAGCGTACGACCAGACGAACAGCGACGCAACACCGCTTTATGGTCGATATTCCACTCATACGCACAAAGCGCTTTGCCGACTCGTTCATCATGCGTACAGTTAAGGAGTGAAATTCCTTGCCCGAGTCTGTGTTTCCGGAAAGCTATAACCTGGAAATATTCAAGTCACGAGTGAAAAGATTCCTTCTAGGCAAGCGTGATTCATCGTAGACCACATCGTCACTTACAATCAGGTGTGATAGTAGTTAAACGTAAGCTTATCTTGAATAAAAATAAAAAAAAGGTAGCAGACAAGCACACGGCCCACCAGATGGGAAGCGGTCACCGTGACCCAAGGACGTGTGTCACACTACGGGCTTCACGCACGCGCTGAACCTACCCTGAAGGGAAGGGTAGCGGGCTAGGAAGGGGTGGGAAGGCTTGTATTCCAACCCTGTGGGGGGAAGGGGAAGAGGGGTACAGTGAGCTCTGGCTACGTACTTACCGGCGGGAACACAACACGATGGTTATTATAGCCGCGGTCTTCTGTAGGGCGGAGGTAGAAACTGTTTTTCGTTTATGTTGTATTGTTGACTTATGTCCTTGATGTTTATTTCCTTTTTAACTAAATTAAAATATTTCAACTTTCAAACCAAGTGACACTCAATAACACCTAAAATAAAAGTGATTATGTAGTTTTTTTTTCTTTTTTATTCCTCTATTTTTATACCTTTTTCTTTAGATTGTTTCTTGTATCATATTACACAAACTTGAGTTAAGATTTAAGTCTACTTATGTCAAAAAACACAAACTTTATTCACGAGTAAAATGATATAAATAATAAAAAATCTATTTTTACGAGTTTTGTGCCTACAGTGCTTTCGCCAATTGAAAAATATTACTTGTTTGTTAGACAGCTTTGAACAGGAGATGATTAGTTTCATATAAAACTACCTGATAATACAACAAATATCACCTTTCACCAAACCTTCACATAGCGTGTAAATCGATTTATCTCATTTAGAATCATTATACGCGAGCATCCATATGGTGTGTTTTGATACAACAAATAGTTTTTTTTAAATATCTCGTCCTATATTGAACACTCTTGAGCAGGAACCTAGTAGATTGTTAACAATACCACAATAAAATAAAATATGTCACTAGTTTTGAAAACAAATTATTCTAACAAATTTTATGAATTTTTAAATACAAAAACTAGTCTACTGTAAAGTTGACTTTTTCGACATGTACCGGTTTTCACAGGACACACAGAATTTTCACTAAAACAACTAAGTATAGGTATTGTTTATGGTGAAGAGTCATTACTTTTATTTATTATAGTTATTAAAGCCTTCACATTCATATTCGCACTCAACTATGTAACTCAAACTAATACTGTATCTAGACTAAGGCAATATTGTAAATAGACCAAAAAAAACAGCCCACTGAGTTTCTTGCCGGAGTCTTCTCAGGTCTGGGCCGCGTTTCGAACCGGGTGGTCAATTTGCTTCTAGTTTTAAATAATTTTCATTTTGACGTTTTGTAAGTGCCGCTTAAAATGGTCTATACAGAATAAATGATTTTTGACTTTGACTTTGACTTTGACTTTGACTTTGACTTTGACTTTGACTTTGACTTTGACTTTGACTTTGACTTTGACTTTGACTTTGACTTTGACTTTGATTATTCTATTTATTTATATTTGTATCTTGTATCTAACTATATATTATTGTACACTATGTAGTTATTATTCATGGGCTTATTCTATTTAATATTCATAAAATTACACCAACACTCACTTTAGTGACGAGGCCGCCCACATTGTGCGTTCTGTTTCATTAGTCGTATAGATAGATTGAAATATTTATATATTGTGTTACAAAATATCTATAGTGATCTCTCGTGAACTTTCAATAACATACTTTTCAATATTAATAAATCCCCTGCCTGAGTCTGTGTTTGAGGAAAGCTATAACTTTGGAATCTTAAAGTCTCGAGTGAATAGGTTCCTTCTAGGCAAGCATGATTTATCGCAGACCACATCGTCACTTATCACCAGGTGGGAAAGAGATCAAACGTAATTCACAAAAGAAAAATATGGTTAACATTTTTTTAGGCCGGATAAAAATTAATTAAATACTTAACCGACAAAGGTCTCCACAAATAAAATGTGTACAACATTTGTGTATCATTCACAACGGTTGAGCTGCTTATAGTCATCAAAAATTCGTGTTTAAAAGTTAAAACGGATTAAAAATAAAATCGCATATTTTTGAACTGCAGCTGCATGTTACAGAGTCCATTACAGAGTTTACTTTATCGAATTTAATCACTAGTATTTTGAAATTATTGTGAGGAAATGGAATGATGCAAAAATTACTGAATGGATTTTGATGTCGTTTTTTTTGTTTTATAGGTCTTGGCCAGGCTTAAAATCTTACGCATGTTTGATTACAATCAGATGTCCACGCAGGCGAAACCGTGGGCATAGATTAGTCATTACTTATAATACTAGGATAAGTATAATGCTTATTTTAAATCCTTTTTTACATAATTTTTACTCGTAACGCAATCTTTCTGGTGAATGATGCGTAAATGCAAATCAACACATTGTATAATTATCACTTCAGATGAACCTGTTGCCTTCCATCCTTTATAACTTTATTTCCGTTTTTATATCATTTAGGTGGCAGACAAGCACATGACCTACTCGAAGAGAAGCAGTCACTCGCGCTGCCGTAGGTACATGTAAAAACTTTCTAGTGCCCTTCTTGAAGCACTCGATATCCTATTATATACCTAACGAAATCTACGTTTTTTTATATAAGACACATCAAAATGACTTCACCTAGCCTGATGGTAAGCTAAATGTAAAGACCGGGGTCACCACTACACATACCGGTAGTGCTACTACAGTGGTGGCTTTCAGTTTGACGGCCTCATCGAATGCTTTTTCACTTTAAGAGCGGGTACACATTGGGCGCTCGGCGTTGCGTTCGGCGAGCGTTGCATGTGTACACATCAATTGAAACTCTTAGTTCTTAAAACGCTCGCCGAACGCAACGCCGAGCGCCCAATGTGTACACATCAATTGAAACTCTTAGTTCTTAAAACACGCGTTAGCAAAGCGCGCGTTTGCAAGCGCCTAATCTGTATCCGCTCTAAAGGCCGTCAAGCTGAGAGCCACCATTTTGGCACTATCGGTGTTTGCAATGGTGACTCCCATTCTAGAGACTTTGCCTCAGCTTACCATCAGGCGAGGTGAAGTCATGTTGACGTGACCGACATAAAAAAAAAAAAAAGGCCCCGGGATTATAGGTCGTGTTATTCAAGTGCTCAAAAATATAAAATATTCAAATACCGATACTCACCAGAGTATAGGTACCTGAATATGCACTCTTGTCCTGGACAGGAATATAAATTGCATCGAGTTGCATACTCCTGTGGTAAGTCTAAGGCCATTTATCAGTTTCAATTCAGATTGAAACTAGGAATTTTTGCCATAAAAATGTCGTCTAACCATTAGGGATTTGAACTCGTAACTTCAACATGGTTAGCATTTCAATACCGTTAAATAAAGGTTTTCGTTTTTTTAATGGAATAATATTTTATATAACAAACTTTTGTAAAATCAAGGAGGTATTCGTGAAAATGTGAAAGTTAGCAAAATTTTGTGCTAACGGAATTTTTTTTTTTATAATATAATAGATGGTAGTTGTTTAAATTAATAATAAACCGGTTTAAGAAAAACGTGTGTACCTACTTTATTATAGATTAGATTAGATAACTTTTCTTCGCCATAACTGACACACGCACACGAGTGTGACACCCCGGCCCCGTAGACAAGTGTCATAGCATAAATCGCTACGGAATAGAATAGATTAGGTCGACCAATCACATCCAAGCTTGTAGTCGGCGTACGATGCGCGCGCCGCGGCGTGGATCACGAGCTGGAGTATGATTGGTCGATCTAATCTATTCTACTCGATAGCGATTTAGACTTTTGTCACTTGGCTATGGGCTCTGATGTTACACACGTCCATAGGCCACGGTGGGCCATGTGCTTGTCTGCCACCTGAGTAGTATAAAAAAAACTATTCTATGAAATTCTAACAGTGCTGCTAGGTCCGAGGCTGCGGGTTCAATTCCCGCTCAGTGCAAATATTTGTGTGCATGAATATAAATATTTGCATTGGTCTGAGTGTTTCTATGTATAATACCTGTGTATGTATTTACAAAAAAAAACAAGTATTAAGTTTATCTGCATTCTAGAACCCATAACACAAGCTAGCTAAACTATGCTTACTTTGGGTCAAACATTAAATCCAAGATTATATATCATCGACGGCCTTTTCCTTTTACTCACTTTCACAAATTGATCAGTAGCAGTTGTGTAATGGATTGCGATCGTGAGGTTGCGGTTTCGAACCCTACCCATTGCTGATAATACTTTTTACTGATTTGTAATCGTCAGCTTATTCGTTTTATATCATACTTTTACTTTTTATGCCACGTAGGGTGCATACAAGTACACGGCCTACCTTGTAGGTTATGTCTCTTACCGACTAAAACCGCATGCCGTCTAGAGTCTTCTGATGCCAGGGTGTAAGGCGGCCCATAGAGCATTTCTCTCGCAGGTACACTGCGAGAGAAATGCTACCTGATGTGAAACAGTTACTGTGGTTTATGAACGTGTGCAACACCAAGGGCTTCTCATTCGCGCTGCCGACGAATTAAAAACCTTCTAATGCCCTTGTAGAAGAACTCTATGTTATAGATGCGAGGGAAAACCACAGCAGGGAGATCATTCCTAAGCGTGTACTGAATAAAATTCCTCTCGTAGCTTTTCTTACTTTCGAACACCGTCATTTGAAATGATTATTTCTGAGACTTTACCTTTAGCTTACCATCAGGCGAGGTGAAGTCATATTGACATGACTGATAAAAAAAAATCTACCAATAGAATGTTTCAAATTCAATCGTTTGTATCAGATTCAACTTTCGAACACCGTCATTTGAAATGATTATTTCTGAGACTTTACCTTTAGCTTACCATCAGGCAAGGTGAAGTCATATTGACATGACCGATACTAAAAAAATCTGCTAATAGAATGTTTAAAATCCAATGGTTTGTGTCAGATTCAGTTCCGAAATGTTTTCTCATCATTAGACCCTTAGACATAACAGCGGACTAGAAATAGTGGCTTAACGTGTAAGAAAAGGCATTAGACATTTTCTTTTATTTATTTTTTGAGGCTATTCTATCAAGATTGTTGCCATAAAACCCAGTAAAAGCTTTTCCGCGATAACTCTAAGGATAAAAGCTTATTGTTATTTTGGCTAAGACCGGCCAAGTGTTATAACGCCTTTTTAGAATCTGAGCGGAGCACTTAACAGTTAGATTGATTGATTCGCTTTATTATATCTACGAAATAGGTAAAACGGTTTTTTCTTGGTTCATTTTATTATGGGTGTGTTTACAAAATATACTAATATCATCAAATTTGGAATCGTCGTGATAATAAAACCAGAAAGCTAATTCTCATAAAAATAATCTTAAAATTTAGTCTCAGTTTAGTCTAGATCTCTCAAATGCAAAAAAGAAGTATTTTATTTAGGTTATGTTAAATTGGATGATTCTATAAGAAAAAACTACTGAACTTTTTTTTCTATTAAAAAGATCTTCATCAGATTTAAAAATTCCGTACGTTTAATTGAAATTGGTTAAATAGAATCAGAGATATTATGACCGAAAAACAATAACCGATCGCCATACGGGTGGAGCCACGGGCATGAGTACCTCATAATTTACAAAAAAAATTACCAAAAAAACAATAACCGACCTCCATGCAGGCGGAGCCGTGGGCATCAGTTAATTCCTCATGGGTTACAAAAAACGAACATTTAATACCCGGGCAAGATTGCTGAGCAAGATCTCGAGGAATGTAATGTGTGTAATATATGGTGTCCAGTCCATGTAATTTTCTTCGCACATTACAACACAAAAGAGACACTCTCTTTTATTATATCGTTCAAAGCCGTGATTCAATGATTTAATGGGAGAACCTAATCTTATACATGGAAAATAACCAATTGTATTGTAATTGTATTATAACTATAATACAATTTTAAAATCCTACCAATTTTATAAACTAACACTGTCGCTCATGGCTTCGCCCGCGTGGTATTCTTTCCCGTTCCCGTTACCCATGTGTAGGTTCCCATGTGTGACGGTAGCGGGAATTAAATTTGCATTCCAAGAATAAAAATGTAACTTTTGTTTTATTCCAGACTATGATCTATTCCTGTCCCTACCAAATTTAAACCAGATCTCTTTAGAAACATTAATTTAAACATCCAAACTCCAAACATTCACATTTATAATATTATACTAGGAGTAGGAAATTGTATTATGTATTATGTAAGTTTCATAAGTGAAGAATACTAGATCACATTATGATAAAATTGTAGATCCTATTAAACTATTTGTTAAAAAATTGTAAAACTTGTGATGAATTTAAAGAACAAATCTCCTCGAACAAACTATTACAACACAATCTCACTTAAAGCAAGCAACTAGTTCCATTTTTCTTTTTTACCCGACTGCCGAAGAAAGGAGGGTAATTTTTTAAGAAATCATTAAAATATATTAGCCATATATATATTTTACCGCGGTAGCCTAGTGGTTTGGGTAATGGACTGCTGAGACGAGGTCTCGGGTTCGATCCCAGGTTCACTATGGCACACACCAATGACTTTTCGATGCTTTTCGAAGTTATGTGTGTATTTATCGCAGGTTTATCAGTGCCTCGGAGAGCACGTTAAGCCGTCGGTCCCGGTTGCCATACAAACATCTATGGCAGTCGTTACGGGTAGTTGGAGCCCTCAAAAGTCCAACCAGTCTAACTTGGAACTTCGATATCGCCATTGGTCATAACGACCATTGGTTGTGGAGGTCAGATGGCAGTCGCTCCACGGAAAATATCGAAGTTCAGCCGCATCACAGTTAGACTGGAAAGCCGACCCCAACTGAGTTGGGAAAAAGGTTCAGAGAATGATGATGATTAAAATATATTAGCCACTTCGTGTAAGGTAGTAACTCAATGCTTGAAATTATGTGAAGGTAAATTTCACGACGTTAACAGAAATGTTATCGATTGCTCGAACTCCGAGCTTCACTAATGAGTTTTGTACTTTGTGTGAACGGTGCTAAGTACCTATTAATTTGTGTATATTTCTAGTTTTTATCAAATGCTCGTTGTGGTAGAAATGTATGTTGTTAATAACCCTGTGTTTTCGGAAGCTGTAACCTGGGAGTCTTCAAGTCTAGAGTGAAGGTTACTTCTAGGCAAGCGTACTCCACCGTCGACCACATCATCACTTAAAAACATTACCCTCCTTTCTTCGGCAGTCGGGTAAAAACAGGTAAGATAATGGTCAGACGCGAGCCTATTACCAATAAAAAAACTCAGGTGTAGTTCAGGCTGGGCAAAGTGACACGTTACGTGCCTACTTTGCCCCATTTGCGGGAATTAATCCCACAGTCGGGATATGTTTCATAGATTCCATGGAGTTTATTGCTCAAAACTTTGATGGATAACTGCGTGTTGTATTCCCGCCGGTAAGTAGGGTAGCCATAGCTCACTGTACCCCTCCTCCCCCTACCCCTTTCTAGCCTTCCCGCCCCTTCCCAGCCCTCCCCTCTTCTCTTCAAGGTAGACAGCGCGTGTGTGACACCCTTAGTGTTGCACACGTTCATAGGCCACGGTGACCGCTTCCCATGTGGTGGGCCGTGTGCTTGTCTGCCACCTACGTAGTATAAAAAAAGGGTATTTCACTGTAGGCTATTTTTTACGTGCGAAAATCCCTATGGCTTTGCGGGGGTGGTTATGTTAGAATCGAACTGACTTAAACCGCACAGTGTTTCGTCACATAGGCCAGCTGTAACAAGGAAATGGAGGACAGAGATCGTTCTATGATCTCTGTCACCTGGTGCGCCTAGCCCTCTTCCTTACCTATTCCACCATCTCTTCAGCATGCCTACAGATTTGAAAATAGAACTGTGGAATTATTCCAAATTTAAATAAAACGTCTTCATCGGTTGACTTTAACAAGCGACCGCCTCTGTAAAATCGAATGAATTCGACTACAAAGGATCCCTTAATCGATATTTCATTGTTCACTTATCGAATCTAAGTTGCCGCCCCTAATTTTTCAGTCCAGCTTACTGTCATTGATATCCGAAACGTCAGGCTTATAATGACCGATGGTTCCGTTCTTATCCTTGTAATTTATTTCGGCCAGTTTTATTGAAGACTAGCCCTGTGCTCGCGACTCCGTCTGCTTGGTTTTAGATTCATAAAGTTTTAATTGTTTCACGGTACCCTAATTTTTCTCCGATTTTACAGTACTTAACGTAAATTATATTTGTAGGAAGCAGAAGACCGTTGCCATAATAACCATCGTGTGTTCTCGCTGGTAAGTAAGGTAGCCAGAGCTCACATTCCTCCCCCTCCCCCAGATAAAAAAAAATGTTACATCAGCTATCTGCTTGTGAATGTCCTGTCAAAATTAGATCAGCTGTATTTTAGAGATTAGCGGGAACAAACAGACAGACAGATATAAAAAAATTGTCAAAAAAGTTGTTAGTAAAAAGCGGTTAGGTACTTTAATATTATTAACAGACATTCCAATTTCATTTATTTGTGTAGATATAAAACAATTCGCTATTCTGTTCGACGTACAGGTGGTATTAATAGATAATTACGGCTAAGACAGTTATCTTGATAAAGGATGTAGGGGTATAATGAAAGTATCAATGGTATGATACTTCTGATTGGTTGGGTATTAGATATTGCGATTGGATATAATAATATCCATTAGCTTTTGTAGCTGTGGAATGGCAACTATAATAGATGTAATTTATTAAAGTTAGTTATAATGTTTTGAGGAATAAATTTGCAGTAAGTAGTTCACGAATGGCGAGTGTTCCGATAAGCTTTTTCAATTAATCCCACCCTCTCCTTTTTTTTAAAGAGCTACACGTGCCAGGCTGAGATACCACCCTCACACGATGCAAACAATTCCATCAAGAACCAAGTGGTTTGGCGTCTCTTTTCTTTGCCGCACCCTAAAGTCTTGGAATTTCTTTACCAGCGCATATGTTTCCTTCCTCCTATAGTCCTGGGTCCTTTAAGCGGGGTGTGAAAAAAATTTGATGAGGCCATCAAGCTGAGAGCCACCACTGTAGCATTATCGGTGTGTAATAGTGACCCCGATCCTGAGACTTAGCCTTTAGCTTTCCATCAGGCGAGGTGAAGTCATATTGACGTGTCCAAAAAAAAAAAGCGCCTTGCCAAATAGTACCTCCGTGAATAGCACCTAGTCCACGAAGAACAACTGCCAAAAATTTTGATAGGTGTTCCTCGAGGACTAAGCTAGGTGCTATTCGTGAACTACTCCGACTGGGGTAGTACCTCCGCCCTACAGAAGACCGCGGCCGTAATAACCATCATATAGAGTTCCCGCTCGTAAGTAAGGTAGCCAGAGCCCACTGTACCCCTCCTCCCCCCACCTTTTCCTAACCTTCACACCCTTTCCAAGCCCTCCCCCTTCCCTTCAGGGTAGGCAGCGCGTGTGTGACACCCTTAGTGTTGCACAGGTCTATAGGCCACGGTGACCGCTTCCCATCAGGTGGACCCTTTGCTTGTCTGCCACCTACGTAGTATAGTAAAAAAACCTACGCCAAAAAAATTTCTAACATAAACATTTATGACATATTTCCGTTTATATTGTGGTTTGTGGGCTGCATTTAATATTGAAAGTTTAAGTGAAGTGCATTTTCAATTTAAGCGGATTTTACCGCCAACGCGCTCCATATATTATAGAGTTCACTCATATTTTGCTTATTAGGTATAGAATTAAATGCGAAGAAGTTTTGTAGATCTTCGGAATCAAACCACTAATATCTACTTTTGGTATTCCGTACGGATATCACCCAACTGGCCAAAGGGGGCGCTTATGGCAAACTTGAACCAACTAAAACCGCACACCTTCTTAGGTCTATAGATGCAAAGTTGTTAGGTAGCCCTATGGTATTTCCTCCGCACGCTGGGTCATCCAGGGTCATTTACAGCTTCTAGATGCCCTCCTGGATTGAAAGAACCACGGCGCCCCATCTAACTCCAGAAATCATCCCGGTCTGTTTATCGTAAAGGTATTATTTATATGTAACAGAAATAAACAATGTATTGTGTACTCCAAGACACATTAAAATCTAAAGAAATAAGGAATATTAAACACATTTTTTGAGCTCAAAATATACGAAAGATAATGCGAAACAGTGGTTTGAGAATTTGCTTTACCCTTAAGTAAAATGTAACGATAAACAAATTTCTATACAAAATGCCATTATTTATGTGTAACGCGATAACTACTGCCATTGTGCGGGATTGTTAGGAAATATTATTTATGACATCCTTTTTCGATATTAAAGAGGAAAATGTACATTTTGGAACATAATAAGCATATTATCAGTAGGTATCTACTTTAATTAGGACGAATGGAGCGAGTTGTAGAAGTTTCAGGTATGTTTTACAATGTTACCTAGTCTGAAGAGATAGCTCGGATCTCTTAATTAGATGTAGGTAATGTAGTAGTTAGGACAGAGCTGTTATTAATTTGTCTAGAAGAAGAAACTTATTTTAACACTTTCACAGCTAACCACGAGTGCCGCTCGGCATTCATACTTTTCTCCAACTTGCGAACCACGAGCAGCACACGTTACCGCCTTTCATACTGTTTATTAGAAAATCACGTCGCCTAATCGGGATTCGCTTAGTACGCGTTTGTAGCTGAGTTTATAAGCTATACACACATATGCAATACAAGTACGTAGCGGGAACAGGACAGCTACAATATGCAATCCCCCGCGCCGCCCGCTCAGTCTGCCGCCGGCGAGTAAACAGGGTGAATGGGGTTGCATTTTGGCGCGAAATGGCTTCATCGATACATCGCAGCATAATCGTTCGATGTCTGTGCGCAAGAATGCTGATTTTGACATTGTGCAATGACCCGTGTTTCAAAAAATATCACACGGTAAAGAATTACCATCTAAAAAAAGGCATTTGTTGCATGTAAGACTTTTTTTGTTGTTGAAAAAATGACTATTTTGGTTTTTTTTTTATAACTATAACATAAATAATATAATGTATTTTTATTCATTATTCATAAACTACAATAGCGTATCTTATATACACAAAAATAATTATCTGTGTACTCATTTTAGTTATGTTTCTATGACATTCACAAAATAGCAGAAAATCGCCCGCGTACCGTATCAAACGGCGCTTTAAATGCTCCGCTGTGAAAGTGTTAATTTAATGCACAATATTTTAAGTATGCAAATAAAAATTATATTCATACAAATAAATGTAATGCATTTGAATGTACCAATACACGGTACATTCACGCTTAGGCTGTGGAACGATCTCCCTGCAGTGGTTTTCCCTGGCGGCTACAATATGGGGTTCTTCAAGAAGGGCATTTGAAGGTTTTTGCAGGGTCGGCATCGCGAGTGTGACGCCCCTGGTGTTGCACGCGTCCATAGGCCACGGTAACCGCTTTCCATCAGTGTGGGCCGTGTGCTTGTCTGCCACCTAAGTGGTATAAAAAAAATACCAAAACAATATTTTTTTTAAATATTGTCTGTCTGTTTGTTTGTTTTGGCTAATCTCTGAAATGGTTGGATAAACGAACGAAACGGATAACAAGAAAAAAATTAGGGTAATTTAATTTCGCAAAAAGAATTAGGATGGTAACGTTACCAGTCGACATCGATGGGGAGAAAAATATTTTGACACCTAAACTTTTATTTGTACATACTACTTTAAAGGTCTAAATCACATCCAGTGTGAAAAAAAGTAACGAACTCTTCTAAAATCATAATGGAAGCTAAAGAAACAAGGCCAATTGTAATTTAAAAGGAACAACTTGCCCGTTTTCTTTAGAATCTTTCATTAAGAAAGGCATTTTCTTCTAATAAGCTGGATATTTACTTTGAGGCCCAACTAATTAATTTGGGCAAGTCAAAGTCCCTGAATGAATAAACGTTGTGTACGGATCTGATACACAAAGAGGCCACTAACTTTATTATCAAGTTCTTCGCTATTTGATTAAAATAGTAAATTGAGATGTGGCCAAGTCGAATCTGTAGTTCGCAATCTCATTTTCTTAAACTAATTTTAACTTTTAAGAATTACTGCAAAAAGGGCAGGTCAAAATGGTCAAAAGCACTCGAAACCGGCGGGCTTGCATGAAACGCTTAATGACAGTAGAGGAAGCGCGTGAAGTATGTCAGGACAGAGGCAGGTGGCGGTCTGTTGTCTCTACCTACCCCAGAGGGAAAAAGGCGTGAGCATATGTATGTATATAATGTAATTTCAACTTTTTTTATACTAATGAGGTGGCAGACAAGCACACGGCCCACCTGATGGCAAGCGGTTACCGTGGCCTATGGAAGTGTACAACACTAGGGGTGTAACACTCGCGCTGCTGACCCTGTAAGTAGATTAGGGAGATTAGGGAGTTAAGGGGCGTTGGAGGAGGGGATTAGACACTTCCCATCAGGTGGACCGTATGCTTGTCTGCCATCTAAGTGAGATAAAAATGAAAATTTTGAACACAATCGTATGATGAACCATTAACCTAAAAGTTTCTTTCCAAGAGGAATTTTCTGCTGACTGAGTTACCTGGAGCTGTGCCAGTTAGCTGAAATTCTTGCCTGCACACGTCTAACAGTGACATTCGAAAAATGAACTACTTTTACTAAGATTTTCTAGACAACCTACAAGTAAATTCATCTAAATTAAGACCACCGTGGCATAAAAAGTTAATATAAACTTTCATTTATGCAAATAATATGAGCTTTATTACAGTGAGATAAAACTTACTTAATATTCAATTCACAATTTTAGTTCGTTTTAATTTTAGTCGGAATTAATGGTTCTTTTATTAAAAGTGATTTAGTTTAATTAAATTATTTAATAAATTACAGCTACCTACGATTATAAAATGTAAATTAGTTTTTAATACCTTATCTCCAACGTACAGACATTGGAGACATTGGAGATATCAAAAAAAAAACTTTATTCGTACTTAGGTAACTTTTTTGGAATTCCTGTCTGTTTTCAAACAGACTTAAAATTTACCGTATATTTGATCGCAGTTGATTGAGTGAAACCGCAGATATGACCAAAAACGAAAATCGATAGCAAGCTAGCAATATTAATTAAAATTTTAGTCAACGAATTTAACTTAAACACAGATTTCAACAAAGCAAGATGGAACCTTATTTGACTGGGCAATATTTCAATATCAGAATTTGATCTTTGTCTAAGACTTTGATCAATTCAAATTAACAAACTAAAGTCATTCAAACAAAAGTTGTATATTGAACTAATTTAGTCAAAACTATATTAGTCTGTGACTTCTCATAGCGATTTTACGAATGGTCACAAAAATAATTTGGCAAATGGAGATAGATTTATCTAACATTTTTCAATTTGTATAAGTGCGGACATTGATTTGGTTCTAGTTTTATACGTTTTTCTATTCCGAACTCAGGACGGCTGAGACGGAAATTACTGGACGATATCAGAGAATGGACTAGACTCCGCTAATATACACAGCATGGGATTGGAGAACGTTTTGACTTGTGACCTCCAAAATTTCATTATGAAGATGGCTTGGACTGATGGTTGGACAGGCTGCATGTTTAATTTCAAAATCTTACTTCTTACGATATACTATAAATAAAGGGGAAGATTAGGGTTCAGAAATGCTTGTTATTCGATTATAGATTCGGATGAAATTAGGTACAGAGATTAGAGAAAAATTGGCTCCTGTAATCAAGGGTAACAAATAGTTTTATAACATTTTTAACAAATAGTAATTGCTCATCAAATACATACTTCAAGATGGTACCAGTTTTTTCGAATTATACACAAGTACATTACTAGTTTGTGCCCGCGGCTCCACCCGCGTGGACGTCAGTATTACAAAAATGTGATAAATGAAGAACCGCTCTACCGATTTGTGCAAACTTTACTTAAACTATCTACTAAGTAATCCGGACAAAGCCTAAACAATTGGTTTAGTTACATTGAGCCCGTTCTTGAGTTACGAAATTACAACGAAAAGTGGCATTGATTATTATAATATTATATTGATAATTATAATACGTAATTCTTTGACGTGGCAATTATGTTAATACTTTCTTCAGATAACCTTTCCCAATTATGTGATAACTACGTAGGGTACCGACACTAGTAGTCAGCCCCGCACCAGTACTCAGCCTTTTTTGGTTCAAAACCAATAGAAATAGCATTCTAATAGAAACTAACCTATAGAATTACTTTAAATTGGTTCTGTGACTCTTCATAGTCGATTCAATTCCAAAATTATTAGCTAAGTGGCTGCGAAGTATTTTAAATATTAGTCTATTTCGACGTCGTCTGCTGACGAGGCGATACGCGGCGCGCGCGCCATTTTTTTGTTAGTGGAAGCGTTCACAAAGAAGTTATTATTTCTCATTTTTTTGTCAGTTTTAAGTCACTTTGTATTAACATTCCCATTAATTAAAAGTTTTGGCATCATAATCAATGAAAAAGTATCGTGTTCTTCTTAAGAATTAGTAATAATGAGGCGGCCGAATACTGGGTACCATTTGTATATGCATTATCTAGTACCCAGCCACCCCTGGCTGAGTACTGGTTTTAACGCTGTTTTTTTATTTACAGTTATATTAGTATCATTTTAAAGTTCAGAGTCCATCCTTTAATCTGGTATACCCATACCATATACGGTTTTGTCAAAAACCCAATAGTCGGCCACTTAAACAGTTGAAGTTGGTTGCATGGCTGAGTACTGGAGAAAGTATACCCAGTGCTCAGTCGTCTATATTTAAATTGTTTCTTTATACAGTTTCTTTCTTTTAGGCTATTTTAAACATACATACATACATACATACAAATCACGCCTTTTTCCCAGTGGATAATCTGGTCTGGGAAACCATTGGACCAGACAAAATCTGTCCACTTGCTACGATCTTGGCATACTCCTTTCGTTTCTTCAACTTTCATAATTGTTTTCATACACGCACGCCGGTTGCTGGTACTCTTGACCTGATCTTTTTCCAAAACGTCCTAGATCTGATTAGAATATGTACGCCTAGGTCGGCCTTTACCTGGTTGCCCATTCACCCTCGCCTCATATATCTGTATCGTCAATCTTCTTTCAATCCTTCCTTTCTCTATCTAGGGAACGCTGCGATGTGGTTCATGGGAACTCAAAGCATGGGATGTAGTGACATCTCGAACCACATCGCAGCGTTCCCTTATCACACTGTTACACATTCGGTCCATCAACTTTACTCCAACTATGCTTCTTAGACTTCTTATTTCCACAGCATTTAATCTACTTTCATGCTTCTTCTGCCACACCAAACATTCACTACCTACCTTATATACCTAAGTGTGGGAACGAGAACTCTTGTACAGTGAGACGTGCCTTTTTAGACACGATCTGACTGCTCATAAATTTATGCAGCGCCCCATTCACTTGATTAACTGCTATTCAGGAAAGAAAGTTACAGAGGCAAAAATTAAAGAAGATAAATAAAAAAAGTCGGTATACGGGCGAAAGTTATACGTGACAACGACTTTGAGTGGTAAAATAATTTTTATGTCTGTCTCTCTCGCTCTTAGGCGGGCTAACCATGCCCGAGTGGAAGGGACGCGTGCCTCTCACTCGCTCTCATTGTGAGCGCATAACGTGAGCGGAGCGTAACGCAGTTTCTTGAAGTGTCACCCGGCAAACCAATTTATAAGACGTTGTCACGTCAAAAGAAAATAAAACAGCTCTAAATTCTAAACTAGTAAAGTGAAGGAGACTACACAGAAGGAAAATGATGATTCTAATCAGAAATTGAGAGTAAAATGTACAAGGAAAAGGAAATTGGAAGATTTAAATGACATAACTGAAGAAGCAGATAGAACTGGCCGTGATTTTGTGGAAATATAATAAAATAAAATTAAAATTCTCAGTAACATACTTAATCATCTGAATCTCCTGAAGCAGAAACCTGTAAGGAATTATTTTCCTTACGGGTGTCTGTTTCAGGAGCTCCTGCATACATACATACTCAAGCTTCTGCAAAAAATTGTTAATCGCCGAAAACTTTTAGAAGTGAAAAAAAAACTTGAAAACTATTTAAATACTGAAACTTTTTAATTACTGAAGAATTTTCAGATTGATTTAAGTAGGTATAAGTTATATATTTGATTGATTTCAAGAGAGGCTGACCACTGGTGGCAGTATGGCTGATTACTGGATTTTGGCGGCTGAGCACTGGTGAAAATTGCCTTATTTTGTTAAAACGTATTTTTCATATTATTAAAGGATAAATTTGTAATTTTTGTTAATTTTGTAACAAAGTTTAATAAATGTGTAACGCAATTTATATAAAAGATTTTCAATTTAATCTTTCTAATATTTTTTATACGAGTTTGAAGTCAGACTTTCCACTAAAAGGCTGACTACTGGTGCCAGTACCCTATATTTACACCCTACTTCTTAGACATCATAAATTCCAATATAACGGCAAATGAGCATACTAAAATATATTCAGGAACCTCACTCAGACTAACTTGAAGCACTTTCGTTTAATCGAATTACTAAAGGTGGTTTTGTTCACACTAGTTCGAGTTAGTCACCACCAGTCCTTCTTAAGGTTAATCTACACACATCCGTGACCGTCACAGACCGTGCCTCATCAGGGGCTCAAAAAATATTGATGTTCTTTTTTATAGTCGATAGGCTCGCATTTGACCAATATCTCACCTGATGGTAAGTGACGATGTGGTTGACGATGGAGCACGCTTGCCTAGAAGGAGCCTGTTCACTCTAGACTTAAAGACTCCTTGGTTATAGCTTTCCGGAAACACAGACTCGGGCAGGGCATTCCACTCATTAGCTGTACGAATAATGAACGTATTGCTGAAGCGATTCGTGCGTATTAGCGGAATGTCCACCATATAACGATGGCACATCGCCGTACGTCTGGTCGTTCGGTGATGAAAAGGGCTTGGAGGAATCAGGTTATGCAACCCCAGAGCACATTCCCCGAAGTACATGTTGTGTTTTATATGAACCCGGTCACACACGTCCTTGCCCGGACCGGCGACGGAGCTTCCTTGCCTAAGCACGGCCACGGCCCGGTCAATCCCGGCCACGGTCCTGATGTGTGTGGATAGACCTTAATACGTTAACCAATTGAAATAATTAAATAAAACGAGGAACGTCATGACTGTAATTAAACATGTTTTTGAACAGGATAATGTCCTTAATGGTACGCGGTCGCGTTAGCACATGCGCTTTTATAATCCCGATATCATTTTATTACCTTTTTAAAGAGGTCGTTAGTTCCTTCCTAGCTGTGAGCGAACAGTGCGGTACTAGCTATAATTACAAGCTTTTAATTACCTTGTTCTGTTGTTTGTTTGTATATTAGTTTGTTAGTCTGGGTCAATAATGGTTAATATTTGTAAACAAATCGTAACATATAAACTGCGTGAGCTTTTAAAAACAAGCTTTTATTATTTATAGTATTGCATTGTCATGGGACTTACATAAGTATGCCAAATTTCGAAGAAGTGGTCGAAAAATGGCTTGCAAGATTTGATTACCGACAACGTTGATTACAGACAACGGGACAGGTGTAACCACAGATCATTAAAAAAGGATTTTTCTTGGTTCTGTGGGTGAAACTAAATAAAAGCTTGTAAGAAGCGAACTTCCAATTAAACTTGAGCATCAAAATGAATACATAATGGTAGTAATTCTATTGTCGGTTTTAATTCAAACCATTATTTGTGATTATCATAATCTCTGATAATTTGCTGAACCAAAGCTGCTTTATATTCAGAAGGATCGGTCGTGTCAAGCTGACTTCAAACGTTGGATATTAATAGAGAAAGCCACATAATAAATAATGTATAGTACTTGGGTATGACTTCAGACAAAAATCTTGATTAATGTCAAATACCGCTCACCATCATTCTCTGAACCTTTTTCCCAACTCAGTTGGGGTCGGCTTTCCAGTCTAACTGTGATGCGGCTGAACTTCGATATTTTCCGTGGAGCGACTGCCATCTGACCTCCACAACCAATGGTCATTATGACCAATGGCGATATCGAAGTTCCAAGTTAGACTGATTGGACTTTTGAGGGCTCCAACTACCCGTAACGACTGCCATAGATGTTTGTATGGCAACCGGGACCGACGGCTTAACGTGCTCTCCGAGGCACTAATGAACCTGCGATAAATACACACATAACTTCGAAAAGCATCGAAGTCATTGGTGTGTGCCATGATGAACCTGGGATCGAACCTGAGACCTCGTCTCAGCAGTCCATTACCCAAACCACTAGGCTACCGCGGTTATACCGCTCGCCACAGGCAGAGAATTCATCCTCACACGTTGCATCTGTCAACGTTGCGCACTGTGAGGTATAAAGGAATTTTATTCCGCGCACGCTTAGGTTATGGAATGATCTCGCTGCTGTGGATTTCTCCAGCGCTTATCTGCGCTTATATTATCGCACAATCATAAACTGTTTTTTTATACCACGTGGTAAAAAAATAGTTTGTGATTGTGCGCCAGTGGTCAGCTAGACTAAAACCCTAGGTACACACTTGGTGACAGGCGACAATTTCATAGCGCCACTAGACGCGACGACTCCCCTAGCTTGTCGTCGCGACTCCGCGTCTCTGACGCCAAGTGTACGCAGCTTAGAACACAATATTTGAAATTTCTCAGCCGCAGCTTGTCGTCGTGTCTAGTCGCCGAGCTATCGCGTGTCACCTAGTGTGCGCCTAGTGTAACCATAGAAGCTACTACCATGTGGGCTATCCAACAAAAAGAGATCAATTCAAACCAATACTGCCTGATATAATCGCGTTTAACCAAACAAGTGTGGCGATACCACATATACCCAGCGCCATCTAGTGACAGTACGATGAACTACTTGGATACTACAACTATGTCACTACGATCCTGAATCGCGAAAGTGAAGTTCGCGCGCTGGTATAACATATATATACAAGATCCCAACGATAACCATTGGGCCGCGGCCCGCCAGGCGTGATCACCTTGCCTGGTCGGAGGATCCTCCCTTTGTGTTGGAGGGACGTCACATCCCGTGCCTCCACACAAGCAAACAAATTCTTTAGTGTTTTATTATTCTGTATAATAAATGTAGGATTAAATTGAACCCTTATTTTTGTAGCTACTGTTATCACGTAGTCTCGGTGTGTACATTGTGTCCGTTGCTTGTATGTTTGCGGAGTCCCCGGGACATAGCGATAATTCCTTAGTGCGGGCGCTGCATAATGTTTTCATTTTACAGATTTTACCAAAGAGCCCTTGATGTTGAAATTCACCAAAGTGTCAAAGGAATTTCCCGTTAGTTGGCAGAGGTCGCAGTTTCGACGCCCGCTTAGTACCTACTAATATTTATATGTAAATTTATATGTGTCGGCCTCTGTGGCATTTTTTTTTATACCACGTAGGTGGCAGACAAGCACACGGCCTACCTGATGGGAAGCGGTCACCGTGGCCTATGGACGTGTGCAACACCAAAGGTGTCACACACGCGCTGCCTACCCTGAAGGGATGGGGGGAGGGCTAGAATGGGGTGGGGAGTCTAGGAAGGGGTGGGGGGAGCAGGAGTACAGTGAGCTCTGGCTACCCTACTTATCGGCGGGAACACAAAATGATGGTTATTATGGCCGCGGTCTTCTGTAGAGCAGAGGTACTTCCCCAGTCGGACAGCTCATTTCAGACAGGCATAGCGGTAGTGCATTCGACTGCTACGATAGGGGACGCAGGTTCGATTCCCGCTTAATGCAAATATTTGTAAGCATGAATATGTCTATTTGCATCGGTCTAAGTGGCATGTATGTATTTATAAAAAAAGTATATAAGCATGTTTATCCGCATTCTAGAACCCGTAACACAAGCTAGTTAAGCTATACCTACTTACTTTGGATCTAGAGAGCGATGTGTGGAATGTCGTAGAATATATATCTATTTATTTATACAGACTTAGTTTTTTATCGTTATTATTTATACAAATTAAAGGCAGGTCAAAAGCACTCGAAACCGGCGGGCTTGCATGAAAGGCTTAATGACAGTGTAGAGGAAGCGCGTGAAGTATGTCAGGATAGAGGCAGATGGCGGTCTTTTGTCTCTGCCTACCTCGGAGGAAAACAGGCATGATCATATTTATGTATGCATTACATATGATAATGATAATGTTTCTTAGTTTTCCAGAGCTAATAGTACAAGTTAATTTGGGCCTAGATAATAGCTCTGTGTATTTTCCTACGATATTTATTATTTAATAAAGACTGAACGTTAGAAGTTTGTATGTAATGATGAGAATATATTACTATAATTAGTATGTTTGGTACTCCAATTAGTGTTCCCAGCTCGACGTTATTAGAATCTTTATCTTTATTCGTATATACTATTACTGCTGCTGATTAAAGATAAAGATTTAGTTTTTATTATATGGTCAGAAACCACTGGATGGCGCCTTGAACTTGAACCCTCAAATTTTTAAGGTTCCTACTTGTCCCGTCAAAAAGGGGAGAAATATGTGATATTTTGCCTTTTTAACCCACGTAATAAGTGTCAAACTCTTTCAAATAAAACATAAATTCAAAATCCATTCAAAATTGGCGTCGCTATCGCGTAACATACATACAAAATAAATAGAGTACGAATCGAGAACCTCATCCTTTTTTTGAAGTCGGTTAAAAATCAATGAAATTCATAATAACCGTAATTAATGATTTCCAATAGAGCTTAGCTACCACCCACGTATTCAATAAAAATGGTACCTACCCAGTTGAACTTTGAACTTATAAATATTTTATAAGATGGATATCTAAAATGAATGAATGTTTGAGTTAGGAAAAGCTTACGCTCATAAAAATGTACGTCTCATATTTTATGAACGTCCATTTTCTTAAGTGACATTATAGTTATCCGATAACGGGTTTAGAACGTAAAGTTTGCTCTTTCAACAGATAAGTTCTCTTTTTTTAATTCCAGAAGAAAAGCTTTTTTTATAATAATACTTAGGTGGCAGACAAGCACACGGCCCACCTGATAGAAAGCGGACATCGTGGCCTATTGACTTGTACAATACCAGGGGCATCACACAAGCTTCCTGAAATTCCATCATTTTATGACACACAAGCTTTAATGGCTTTAGTGATACATGTAATCTAAATTTTATTAATTTGTATTTGTATTCGTAATAATACATTAAAAATAAAATTTCATAAGAAATTATAAAGTTTAAATTTCATAGTATATACCATTCCATCAATATGTATTTAGAATACCTATAGTCAGTGTTATAAACAAAAAAAAAATCCACATTTGACCAACCTCTGACCATCATCTGTAAGTATACAGGTGTAAATATAAATGAATAAAAAATACATAAAACTTTCGCTATCACGGTGTTACGTTAAATAAAGAGCTGTTATTTATAACCCGGGTTCAATAACTAATTTATCGATAGCCGGCTTTCATGGGTCACTGAAATTTTCAACACTTCATCGCCTCTAATCAGCCATTGGTTATTTTGTTCAATGCGTTAAAAACCTCAAATTAAATTCATAAATTATTTTTCATTCATTTCATTATTATAACTTTCATTTCCATAAATAACAAAAGCGAACAAAATTTCAAAGGTAAAATTCAAATTCTTACCAACCGTAACAGTACAAAACAAACCATTAAAACAGCACCAATAAAATAATCTCCTTTGAATACCGCTTAAGAAAAACAGGTAATACTTTATCGTATGAATACGTTACTGGCACTTCATACACAAAATATTAAGAAAAAAAATCACTTCACTCACCGTCAATTTATTTAATCACTTTTGCAGCACGTTGAACTAGGTTAACAATAACTGTTTAACTTTGAAGGTAACCGTCGTTTAGCCGCGGAGGGGTACACGTTACGCACTACGTACGTCTACACCGAATAGTGGTTCGCGTAGCACTGAGAGCCGCGCAGTCTCCGAATCATGACCGTAGCAGTTCCCAAATGACTCCCGTAGCTGATAGCGTTAGCGTCGACGCTACGAACGCGACGAACTCGTAAATTATGATAAACGCGTTTATTTAATTACACCACAGGATGATATTTTTTTTCTTTGATAAAAAATCTGATAAATTATTTCTATAAAAAATTCAATTCAATTTATTGTTTGAATTGGACAGGTTGCAAATTTAAATAAATATTTTACGAAATTCAAAGAGGTAGAACATTTATAAAACACGTTAGTTTGCCTATTTTGATGCTACTAGTATTTATGAACTATTTTAAGTAATCAATTAAGCCATCGCAGTCCATTGCAGCACCTAAGCCTCTCCCAACGTAAGCCTTAGGCTGTGGAATGATTTCTGGGGTTCTTCTTGAACAAGGGTATTAGAAGGTTTTAACAGGGTTGGCAGCGATGGAGTGACGCTCCTGGTGTTGCACACGTCAATAAGGGTCTATTGATTCAATGATTTACAGGTGACAATCACGTAATCCCTTTGGCATTTGGTTTTAAAAATGTCGAATCTTACACTAAAGGGTAGAAACATTCTGAAAAAGGGCTTTCAAGTTTGAAGGATAGTAAAAGAATAGTCTCTTGAGTTTACGTTGAGAGGATTTTATAATAATACAAAAACGGTTCATTCAAAAAATTCATAGGCCACGATGACCGGTTCCCATCAGTTGGGCCGTGTGCTTGTTACCTCAGAGGTATAAAAAGTTATAGTATCTGATCTTCCTCTTTTATATTTACTAAGCTAAATATAAAAATGTCTACGTAGTAGTTTCAAAAGTCATTTTTTTAGACCGCTGCGTGGGTGAGGTCTTGCGTTTGATTTGTGTATCGGACAAAGCGTTAATGAGTTTCGCCTTGGAGGTTAACTTTTTCTGAATTAAATTTATAGGGTTGAGTTTTGTTTGAAACTTTTGAGTAGCCATTTAAAATGTCCTTGGTAGATATTTTACCGAGAAAGATAGCTTGATAGGAAGATTAAAATGTAGATCTAAACACAATTTGCATTCACCCCTTTGAAATAGATAGGTGTGACTATATATCTTTATGTACTATCATAAAATTATAAAGTGCTGTACACAGGAGATATTTTACAAAAAAATTGTGAGCTCCAAGATATTTTTTTGGAATTCTTGTCCGTTTGTCTGTCCGCGACAGATGTAAAAACTACTAAACGGATTTTGATGCGAGTTTTTCTGTTTGAAAGGTCTTGATCAAACATGCGTAAGATTTCCATGTTTCATCCATCACAATCGGTTAAGTAGAATCGAAGATATAGTTAAAAATGAGAAACTGACCCTGACTTTACCTTAGCTTACTATCAGGCGAGGTGAAGTCAAATTGACGTGTCGTGTCCTATATAAAAAACTGACATTCAAGTGAGTGGAACCTCGAGTATATGGTAGTTAAAAAATATTGGTTCTCTTATTTAGTGTGTATAATTTTATGATCAGTTTGAGTCGCTGTAATAAAATATGAACTCAATAAAAGGTTTAGTAGCTATAAGCTTGTGAGGCATTAGGTACTTGAAGTTGAATTCGGTGATCTTGAGGAGGGCACTGTTGTCAATAAATATTTTATTCAGTGAAACTTCGAGAAATACGAATAAACTTCATTGAATGCCAATCCAAATAGTCTTACCTTGAATAATATAGTCTGAATGAAAGGAAACGGTGGCATTACCGCAATCTATTATGGCTTAAAATCGATAGTACTTATAATGATAAATGTAAAGAAAAAATGTTAAGAGTGGTGGTAGCCTACAGTCTAAATGATCTCAAAGTTACCATTTGACAGCTGTCATTTGGGGATAGGTGTCTACAAATCGGTAGTGAGATTTGTTATTCATCAATTTGGTTACTAGTATTACTTTAGTAAAATACTGGTGGCGAAGTCGAGTTCCAAGCTCTCAACTTCAGCTAGGGATAAATTCGTGAAAAAATCATATAACTCACTTTAATTGCCCTAGTAACCCCTAACAACAAGGGAAGTTGTTATTGAACCTAGATATAAAGTGCTTAAAAACGGTATCAATAATTAATCAAAAATCTGTAGTCTCATAAATGAACATCTACATTATCCTAAACCTAGCAACACTACGGAAATTGTAATATTCTTAGCAAGCACTTAAGTGTAAAGATACTTAATTGCCTTTCAAAAATGCTTACTCGTCTCTGACTTTGCTTTTAATTAGAAAGTATTTTTAAGAGCAAAAGTGTTCTTACGCGTTCCAATTATATAGAATTATAGGTCTAAGTGCCAAGCTTATAATACAAATACAGGTAAATAGGTAAGTTTATGTATAGTACCGTTTTACTGCCAGATTATGAAGGTACTAGCTATTGCCCGTGGTTTCACCTACCTGGAATTCTGTTCCCGTTCCCACAACCCATTCCCAGCCAGCCCATTATTCCAGGGATTAGAAGTAAAGTATTGAAAAAATATCATCCTGTATCAATTCCAAAAATCTATCAACATCAACACAGCGCAGCGTTGCTACAACTAGCGAGCCGTGCTACGCCAACATACGATATGCTACGACGTAGCATATCACGACTACATTGCTACGACGTAGCATGATGGTTGGGGTATTTGTATTATCTCAGACTGAAGAGACTCAAGAGACTTTTCTTTTAATTTCCTTCAAACTTGGAAGCCCTTTTTCAGAATGTTTTTCCCTTTTATGTAAGATACGACATTTTTAAAACCAAACGCCTAAGGGATTACGTGATTGTCATTGAAAGGGTCTGTGTGATCGCTTTCCTTTAAACTCACTGGTTTCTTATGTGTGAATCCGTTAATTTCGTACACAGAAAAAGTTAAATAGTGCAATGTTACATAGACACTTATCATCTCTAACGTTATCAAACCGACACTTCTCCTCCATAATCGCCAACTGAAAGTCTGCTACCTTTTTTTTGGTCATATATTTGTCTGCTATTTGCGTCCATTGCGTACAAGACAAACATACTGACAAACTGACAAATAGACACGAATTAAAAAAAAATGTTTTAGTGTTCAGTATCATTCATATAAGATACCACAAGTGTTTTAATGATCTGCATCTCTGCATATATATCTGCATATCTGAATGAGATACAGCTCATTCATAATGTCAGATACTAGGTTATTAAATTGGACAGCCCACCATACATATATCAGTGGCGGACACCCATTATTTTCTAATGTGGTAAACCGGAGATGCATTCGTAGGCATGTAGTGTTAAGTGCCATTAAGATAGTAAAATAGCCCATTGGTTGCGACAGAATTGGCAACCCGTCGTCTCCGCGGGGACTAGTCTACATAATAAAGCGTTAATCGTTGGTAAATATTCGCAGGGATATGTTCACGCATAGTCACCTCAAAAAAGATTGAAAAACAAATAAATTAGCAAACTATTTTGTATTTTTTCTTAGTGAATATATTGTTTACCTACTTACTCGCTCTGCTCATATGAAATCAGCTCAATCGAATCCAAAATAAAATAAGTGAAAAGTTTTTAAGTTAAACGGTTTTAGAATTGTATTGTCATCAAAACTATAGATTCCTGCCAAATATCAGACCAATGCAACAACACTGGAAGGGGGTCAACTTTTAATTACTAGATTTGATCCAAACAAACAGGTCAAGTTAAGTAAAACTTAAATAAATACTTTTTGAACGCGTGAACTCACTTGATATTATGAACGCGAAATTTTTTTATTATGGATGTATGATTGTTCCTGTTTTTCACAAAAACGTCTGAACAGATTTGGTTGTAATTTGGCACACAGATTAAATTATAGTTCGGAATAACACATAAGTTACTTTTCATCCAGGATCACGGAAACAGGATCAGAGTGGAGCCGCGGCCAACAGCCTAGTCTGTAATATTTTTACTACACTACACTAAAATTTCACAGGCAAAAGTTTTGACTCTATATCACATAAACGTATCCACACATGTCTTGAGATAGTTTCTTGATTAAAATACGACATAAGGTCTTAGTGAGGTGTGAGGATTCATTAGTACAACCCATGTCTTAGCTTCCACGGCAACGCAGTAATGAGATTGATTCATCACAACAGTCGTTTGTTACCTTGTTGATGACGTAACCATGTTGGATGAGATATTGAAGTAGAGGTTATTGACCAGTAAGTACTGTGATCATGTTGCCTGCCTGAATTTATAAAATGAGGTCGTACGGGCACCGTTTTTTGAAATAGGGTCGTACGGGCACAATTTTCAGATGGGGTCCAAACTTGGAGGTCCTACGGGTACGTCGCCAAATGAAGGCAATTGCTCATAATATATTATACTGTCAGCTTAAGTGTTTACAAGGCCAGCTGACAAACAATTATTGTAGGTACAAAATTTGATGACCTCTGTAGCGTAAAGCGATAACCAGACGGTGGGGCGGGCGGTCAAAATGACCGCGACGCACCCTTATTAGTACGATTATAAGGTTGCATTTGTTCGCACATTAGCTCATGTCGCTTGTCATAAATACGCGGGCTAAATGCGATCTAATGTTAGTAGTAATAAAAGTGCGTCGCGGACATTATGACCGCCCCGCACCTCCATCTGCTTATCGCCTAATGGTTGTGCGTTCGATTGCTATGTCAGAGGTCATAGGGTCGATTCCTACTCTGCTACTTTTTTTCATGCGGTGCAAATCCCCACGGATATCAATTTCAATCGCACCCAACTGGCCCAGTGCCATGTCTGGCTTCAAAATGGCTCCCTCGAATTCGGGAATCATGGTGAACCTGTTTTGCACCGGGCTGGCCGCTAGGGTGACAGGTGGTCATCCTGTCCCCTTTCCTGCGGTTGAAAAACCAACCCTTTCCTTACTTGCTTTCCACTGGGTAAAAAAGTAGCAAGTAAAAAAAACGCAAACCTAAGCAAAAAATTATATAATATTTTACTTATTTGCCTCTCAGAGCAAACGGAATTAATAAATCACCCTCGTTTGAAGCCTTCAGAATGAAAGTTGTAAGGAAAATGAGACAAAGGAGGCTATTTCCGATGATCTATCAAAACACTCAAGTATTGTACTATCGGCGACTAAAGTGCTAGAATATTATATTATCATAAAATATCTTGGAACATAATATTGTGTATTTCTTTTATTTGATTTTTAGAATTTCTTTGTGTTGAGATCTGACGATGAATACGTAATGTGTAAAGGAAAATATTGGTTGATATTGTTTGGTCTAGCAGTTATATTATTATTATTATATCTTTATTTATTTCTTCTCTCACATCGCAGATCACATACATCTCAGGTTTCTTTAGGAATTTCTAGGAAGGCTTTCAATTCATTTATAAATAGATATTATCCTTGTTTATGAATTGTTTTGTATATACTTTCATTGTATTTTGAAGGGGTGGAGCTGGCAGTTATAGGCAAGTTTTCAATATAAACAAAAAAATATAGTAACATTAACCTTTCGGCCACCTATGTAAATGTGTTTTGTAACCCGTTACAAAAGAAGAAAATGTTCTTTTTTTTACCAGAGTTTTTTTTTTATTCATGATAGGCTTACGTTTGACCTCAATCTCACCTGATGGTAAGTGACGATGTGGTCTACGATGAATCACGCTTGCCTAGAAGGAACCTATTCACTCGTGACTTGAAAACTTCCAGGTTATAGCTTTCCGGAAACACAGTCCACATCCAGATCTACTAAGTAGGCTTAAATATTTCTTGTGAAACTGGTATTACCTATATATTAGCTTGTTTAGCTATCACAAGCCTATATGGGCTCGTATATAGTTACTTCCTGCTACGGAACCCTTCATGGGCGAGTCCGACTCGCACTTGGCCGGTTTTTAATATCACGAACAGACACTTCAATTTTATTCATTTGTATAAAGTATAAAAGAACAAAGCAGAGGAATTCACCAAGGCTTAATGAAACATCTAACCAAAGAAATTTAATACCACATCACTAATATGTGACCCTCGCATTCATTTTTGGTTCGCATTAATACCCCTAGATGGCGGCAGTCGTTAGGCCGATAAGAATACTTAAGGCGTCCTGAAGCCGATATTGTGGATAAATGGAATTCGGGGACGAGGCACGATAGCTATCGACTTTCGTCAACGCTCGCCTACATTTTTATGTCGTATTAACTGGTGGGTAAAAATATTGAACCTATAAATCTGAGATGGAAGGTTGAGTAATGTCGTAATCAGCTTATAAATGTACCTGCTTAGTGGAAACCTTGATAGAATGTTGCAGCTATAAACGGGGAACGCCATAGAGTGAGGAAATTGCACGGTAAGGCGACAAATTCGAACGGGATTCCTTTGTATGTAATAATAATAATAATTTGTTCCATTGATTGATATTGATAGCAACCTATTTATGTCCCACTGCTGGGTCGGGTCTCCTCTCCTCTAACAGGAGAGCTGAGAGGGTTTAGACCTTAATCCACACACGCTGGCCCAATGTGGGTTGGTAGATCGAACATGTCCTTACGTATGTTTTATTGATTTTCTTTTGCGAAAGAGCCTACTGTAATATTAACTAAACATTGCGATTGTGAATAAAACATAGAAAAAATCGGTATTATAAAAATTCTCACACATTCGTCTTAGTTGTTATCGAATACAGGGACGTTATGCAGTAATACTGAAACCTTTGGTTAAATATATGTTAAAAATGAAGACTGACCTGGCTACAATTGTTTAACCCTGCAACGTACTAACCTACTCCTTTACTATATACAGGCACTCGCCTATACTATAGTAAGCGCATGTGTTTGCTTCCTCCTATAGTCCCGGGGCCTTCAGCGGGGCGTGAAAAAGCATTTGATGAGGCCGTCAAGCTGAGGGCCGCTACTGTAGCAGTACCGGTGTATGTAGTGGTGACCCCAGTCCTGAGACCTTACCTTTAGCCTACCATCAGGCGAGGTGAAGTCATTTTGATGTGTCCTATATAAAAAAATAACTACATTCGATTAGAAATTCTTCAAAGCTTCAAATAAATGGATACCTTTTATGTCAGAAATGCAATTATAAATATATTGTTTGAAAGAATTTTCTTTTATTATAATAAACTGTAATTGAATCGTAACGCTCTATAGGTTGTCAAGAGAAGATAATGAAATTAATAGAAATTGATAAAAGATTTTTGTTATTAGTATTGTAGTTATATCGGTACAATTTTATTAAATTAAGTCGGTGGTTTAGTGGTTAAGGAGCCAGTCTTACGATTGATAGGGTCTGGATTCAAACCTTGGCTATTGTAGTACACACGTGAACTCACTCCTAATACAAGCAATTTAGCTTAGTTGGGGGCTGAGGGGAATATAAGTAGTACCGATGACTAATATTCTTTAAAGTAATAAAGAATAGGTACTGTATATCTTGTAAAACTTGATCCTAGATTTAAAATACAATAATTGTAAAGAGACAGTTTTAAAGGACCGCGGTAGCCTAGTGGTCTGGGTAATGGACTGATGAGATGAGGTCTCGGGTTCGATCCCAGGTTCACCATGGCACACACCAATAACTTTTCGATGCTTTTCGAAGTTATGTGTGTATCTATCGCAGGTTTATAAGTACCCGGTTAGTGGCAAAAGGCTCGCCACCTATTACATTGGGACCTAAAAACATAAACTGGCGAAATGTGGGTGCTAGCACCTCTGCCTACCCCTTCGGGGATATAGGCGTGAGTTTATGTTTATGTTTACAGTTTTAAATCAGATGTTCTCAAGACTACTTACCGTCTCCATCTTGAAACCGTGTATCACATAACATTAGAGTTTAGAGTGTTTACCATGCAAAAAAAAGTGAACCTGAATAATTTTATCTTGTTTAGTTCAAGCGTTCACTTACTGAATCCATCATCAGACTAGTTTTATAGTACCATAATTATCACTTTTTTTTATTCATGATAAGCTTACGTTTGACCTCAATCCCACCTGATGGTAAGTGATGTGGTCTACGATGAATCATGCTTGCCTAGAAGGAACCTATTCACTCGTAACTTGAATACTCTCAGGTTATAGCTATATATAGTTATAGCTTCTGGAAACAGACTGGCAAGGAATTCCACTCCTTAGCTGTACGCACGATGAACGTGTCAGCAAAGTGCTTCGTGCGTATGAGTGGAATATCGACCGTATAGCGGTAACTGAGTATTATATCAAATTTGAGTTCATCTAACGTCAGGAAGTAGTTCTTATTGGGCTTCCAAGATTAGATCCATACCAACATACAAACTGAAAAACAACAGAGCAAGTTAAAGTACAATCTTATAATGATAGGTATACAGATTTTCATCGTAGTACCAATCTATTACGTCATGTTGTTGATATTGACTGTAATATGGGGTCTTTCATTTAATGTGCTAAAGGCTATTTATGGGGTTACCTATGTGGGCTCTGTTACATTTCACGTTTACGGGCCGATAAAGATTCTATCGGGGTTTTGCGGTGAAACCAAAGTCAGCGACTTACGTTGATATTTTTGTGCAGGCCAGGCAGATAATGATAAAATTTTACCTGTTTTAGCAAGTGGGCTTCCAATAGATTTCGAGGTTTAGAATCCACACATGGACATGTCAATATGACTTCACTTCGCTAGATGGTAAGCTAAAGGTAAAGTCTTTAAAATTAGGGTCACCATTTTAGACATCGATAATGCTACAATTGGTGGCCCTCAGCTTGAAGGGCTCATCAGATACTTTTTCATGTCCCGCTTAAAGGACCAAAAGACCTTTCAAAAGGGAAACACATGTCTTGAAATATAGTCTTGATTGTGCAGCCTAAAAAAGAGGCACTGCACCGCTTGGTTCTTGATGACTATGTTGAGAGGGAAAGAAATTAAAACCTGAAGAATCTAAATACCGGTGGTTAAGGGTACGAGCACAGCTATACTCAATTCGGTTAGGTACCTACTTAATTGAAAGTAAACAATCTTGATTATTTCCAATGATTTTCTGATCTGATCAATGATGAAATAGTTAGCATGCAATTGCTTAAAATTTCATTCAATCTTGATTATGTCTATTTAATCTGTTTTATTTAAAAACTTAGTATATTAATATTTTTGAGTTTAGAAACTCATTTTGAAGACAGTTATGCTAGTTTATTTGTCTAATATTTGTTCTTATAAAAAGTCGCTACAAGATTGTTAATCTTTAGTTAAGTACCTAACCAAATGGAGTATAGTATGGAATAAGTAGGTACTTATAAAAAAATAAGGATTCTCGGGTACCTAATAAAATCATACATAAAACAGTCTAATGTTTCCTGTTAACGAAAGTTTTTAGGTTAAGTCGTAAATTTTATAGACTATCAATAAGATTTGGCAGTCCAAACATCGTGTTTCTTGAAGGTATAGGAAGGTAACATGGTTTTTTAATTACACATAATTATTTGCTGGAGCGTAGTAAAATAAGTTAGTATTAAAAACTCATTTGAAAACAAGAAGTGTTAATATAAAAAAAATATTTCCAAATCAAGTTTTCATTATTAACTGCTAATTCAATTACTCGACTAGTTTTCTTTAGGAGGTTTTCATGTGGTATGGTAAATGATGACCAGCATTTGAAGCCACCCGAGGGGGCCATCTCGAATCCGGAGATGGCCCGGATCAAGCGAAGGAAATGCTCTTTGGGCCACCTTACATCCTGGTGTCAGAAGACCCTAAGACGGCTGCGGTTTAAGTCGGTAAGAGTCCGACATAACCTACCCCGCTGGCCACGGGGTGGATATCCATGAGGATTTCCGCCCGGAAAAAATAAGGTTTGAACCCATACACACATAGTCCGAAGTCCTAGCTACTAGACTGCTTCATACAGGTCAAAAATATAAATCAAATGATATTGACAAAATTTAAATTAAATAAGTTCTTATCAATTTAGGTTGATAAAATTATTTAAAACATTTTACAAAGTTACGATTTGCCAGATGAATTTCGTGTTTACTTTGAAAGTTATTTGTGATTTTTATATTATGTTGGTGACGTCAATAAGCTTACTTCGCCTGATGGTAAGCGCAAGAATGGGGTCACCATTACCGACAACGATAATGCTACGATGCTGGCACTCAGTTTTGACCTTGACGGCCTCATCAAACGTTTCTTCACGCCTTTTTTAAAGGACCTAGGGCAGTAGAAGAAAGGAAAAAAGTTCATGGTAAAGTCTACTAAGTTGTTATGGCTCGGTGTGGTACAAATAATAATATTTTTTGATAATTTTGACGAATCATTATTTCAGAAGCAATCTTAATATTTAATACACTTCGTTCGTTTCGCAGGTCTCTGACCAGATAAAGAAAAAACTCGAAATCCGGTATTTTTAATTCAACTAAGTGTAAAAAGAGGGCTTTCGTTCCAATAATTTTCCAGATCAGCGAATTGTTCTCGATTTCTAATATTAAATTTATTCGAAGCAAGAATCATTGGGCTTCCAGTGTCCAATTAGTGAGATAACCGGTAATAATATCTCAATTGTTAGAAAATTATTTGGACATTTTGAATTATCTGTTAAAGATTTAATTGACTTTTATGTGAAATGAAATGAATTTTTATTTCAGTTATTAACCCCTTATTACAATAAAATTAAAAAAAAAAAATCAACCGCTAAAATAAAAATTATACTTTATTTATTTTACATTACAATTTCGTCATATTGTCACAAATAAACAAACAATGAACCCGTCATGTGTTTAAGTCACGTTCCATCAAACAACCCACCCAAGTGTGACGCCCTTGGTGTTGCACACGTCTATAGGCTACGGTG
This sequence comes from Lithosia quadra, assembly GCA_963576445.1. Taxonomy (NCBI): domain Eukaryota; kingdom Metazoa; phylum Arthropoda; class Insecta; order Lepidoptera; family Erebidae; genus Lithosia; species Lithosia quadra. The sequence continues at coordinate 13,380,598 of OY754886.1, forward strand.
ACAGGTGGGCCGTGTGCTTGTCTGCCACCTAATTTGTATAAAAATAGGATAATAATTATAGGATTATAGAAGTATTTCCTCATTCAAGCTATACCAATTCGACTAGAAATTTGATGAATCCTACCTCTCTTGAGAGTTACTGACAAGTTCTCACTGTTAAGTAGGGTCGCAAGCGCGCCTTGCGGAATAGGATTGAATTATTACGCATGAGTAAAATTTCAGTGTTATGTAGCTAGGTAATAGGTTATTTCATCATGTGGGCCAAAAATTAAGTCTTTAATACCGTAATATTACGTTCAGTTATCGGTCTTAACCAGAGCAATGAACCGGTCCTGACAGGGAACCGGACTATCTCTTTGTCATCAGATAAATCATTTAATAGTAAAATTTTACCCTGTACGCGTATTCAAAGACACCTTTACGCGTATCCAACTACACCTGTACGCATAGCCAACAAACCTAGAATACGCGATCATGGGAACACTTAGTCCGTACAAGGCTTCAAGACTACTGCATTATCTTAGAATGTAAAGTTTGTATGAAAAATTAAATAAATAAATAAATAAATATTCTACGACATTCTACATATCGTACCCTAGACCCATAGTAAGCTTATTATAGAATCGCTGAAAGAATGCGTTCCTGACAGGTTGTGAGCGAACGGGCGATGTCACTTTGAACTGGTGTATAATTTACGGCACAATTTTAAATATCGTTTATTGACCTTATTAACGAGTGATAACATTAAAAATTGAATTACTGTGCCAATTTACAATACACAGATTAATTTTGGGCTAAAATGATTAACAATTAATTAATTAAAAATATAAAATCAATAGTTTTTAAAAGTCATACCACGTCAAACTGCGCTGTCTCAAGGTTATGTCAAATTTTCGTTTTCATAGTGATGAGACAAAATAACAAGGCAATTGTAACCGCATATTTTAGTAATCTTAATAATAATAATCTGTTGGTTGAAAAATATAAAATAGAACGTTATAATTTTATAATATATGTAATTTTGTAATAAGCCCCTACCCAAGCTAATAGAAAGAATGAATCATATTTTTATAATGAATGAAATGAATATGATTTTTTTTTTATTATTTCAGGTAATAACCCATCATTACAATTAATAATCACATAAAATTAAATAAGAATGAAACAAAATTAAAAATTAAAAATTGGAAAAACAAATAGGGCAGATAGATAGCCAAATTAGAATAAAATTAAAATTAAAATGAAATCACGTTGTCACAATTGCTGACTGTGATTATTATTATGTTATTGTAAGTTGGGAACAGGTTTAGAGAACGGTTCTAGGTACAAGTTATTTATTGTACATAACTAGTCATGACGAATTGACATGTGTCAGGAACGCATAGTCTCAGCGGCCAAACTATAGTTTAACTAGCTTGTGTTATGGGTTTAGGATTCTGATAAACATACTTATATATATACTTTTTTTGTAAATACATACCTATTATACATAGAAACACCCAGACCAATGCAAATAGACTATATTCATGGATACAAATATTTGCGTGGCAGTCGCGTAGCAGTCTCATGTACTACCACTACGCCACAGAGTCAATTACCTTTGACAATTCATAACGAAAATATATATTTCGGTATAAAACCAAAGACAGGCACCCGCATTTCAGCAGCGACCTTCAATTACCGATGTAGCCTTCAGTGCCTAATAAAGGCAAAACTCCACATCCACGTGTGAAGCTCAATACACGACATCTGTACTATTATAAAATTGTAAATTTGTGTCTGTACATTGAAGAAAAAAAAATACTTGAGAAAATAAATTAAAGATTCTGATCCCAAAATGTATTAAGTATAAGAAATTTCTTATTTATTTGTCTATTTATTCGCTATTTATTTGCAATTGTATGTATGGTATTTTCATCTATCAACTATTTTCTTCAATAAGTAAATAAATTAATCATCATTTATTTAAAATAACCTCCACATAAACAATAATGTATTTATGTGTGTGTGTGTGTATATGTGTGTGTGTGTGTGTGTGTGTGTGTGTGTGTGTGTGTGTGTGTATTTATTTTAGAAATTAATGTTAGCATTGTAGGTACTACACTTTCCTCCTTCTATTTATTCTGTAAATCTAACTGTGTGTGCATAATTTTATTCAAAAATCGATATCCGACATTCGCACGAGTAGAACCGCGGGCATTATTTAGTCGGCATATAAACCTAATACAGTTTCATGTTACGAAAACCGAGTTAAGTAATAACAAGTTCTAAAAGTTGTTCACACAATTTTCATTTAGTTACGCTGTTTATTTATACGATTATGAAGGGCCAAAGTTTTCTAATTAGTTTGATTTTTGTTGCTGCGTGTTCGTGTTTGGTTTCCGTCGAAAATTATTTTGATGAGTTTTCTTAATCAATTAATTTGAGGCAGTTTTGTGCATTTTTGACAGGAAAGAAATTGTGTGAGTCGTGCCTCGGAGAGCACGCTGAGCCGTCCGTCCCGGTTGCCATACACAAACATGTATGGCAGTCGTTACGGGTAGTTGGAGCCCTAAAAATTCCAACAACAACAGTCTAGCTGCAATACTTCGATATCGCCTAATGTCACCATTGGGTTGCGAAGGTCAGATGGCAGTCGCTTCACGGAAAATATCGAGGTCCAGCCAAATCCGTAGTTAAGACTGGTTAAGCGGACCCCAGACTCCGAGATGAAAGCTTTGGATACAACTGGAATTAACGCTAGGTTGAAGGAAGGAACGAAATTGTGTCAGACAGCTTATAATGTTGATGTGTGAGAGTATGTTAAACCGTCGGTTCTGATTGCCAAGCGAACATTTGCTAACAACAACTACAGCATTTTGACCAATCGCAAAAAAAATTGCCTCGTGACGATAGCATCACTTAAACAGTACCTCTCTACTTTTTACTGTAATTTTATTGGTTAAAGAGAAAGAAAGAGATAATTCTATGGACGCCAGTTAAGGCTGCAGAGATCTGTAGTTAGAATCTATAACGTGACTTAAAAAAAAAATTCTTTCGGTTGAAAATAAAAAAGAACAAAGGAAGAAAGAAAAACATTATATTTATCATGGACACAAATAAATGCAACAATAGTATCAAAACTAATATTGCTTATCAATTATCAATGTAAAATAAAAGAAGTCTTATTTAAATTATAAGTTATTTCCAAAGAAAAGTGTTAGGAGATCATTTGTAAACCTCTAGCGATTAGTCTCTTGTTTATGCCCTGTAATCTAGGTAACCGTCTTAAATTAAGTAGCATTTAGAAAGTTCTAAGTGTGTTAAATCAATAGTTTGATAATCCGTAGATAAATTATCTGATTTTGCCTCAAGAGGATTAAGATATAAAATTTTTGAAAGTTTGTTCGGTAAGAACCCATCTACGTGAAGATTTAATTATTATTTGCAGTCGCATTCTATCGGAAAAATAATTGGCTCCCTATTTCACTTGACTATCAGTATCGGTTTATTCCTACTAGTCCTACTAACAGTTCGATCATCGGACAGTTTGGACAAAAATATTCCAAGTAGTTAGATTGAGTTTGACAATCGAACTATTTGGACAAAAATGTTTCAACTAGTTAATCCAAATTGTATGAGAAAGATTTTATTTGTAACACGTGACACGTCGACAAAAATGTCACTTCCAAACATCCGGACTTTTGATATTTCACTTTGATGATTAGTTTGAAAATAAATAGCGAGAGATTCGATATCGATTCGCGATCGATCGATATCGCTCGAGATCGATATAAGTCTTTCTTTTGTTACTGATTAGATCACTTTTTTATATATAAGCCACTTCAATTTAACTTCACCTCGCCTGATGGTAAGCTGAAGGTAAAGTCTCAGGAAAGAGGGTCACTATTACATACACGTACCATGTTAACAATGGTGGTACTCAGCTTGACGGCCTCATCAAAAGAGGATGGTCGCAGCAACGCGTGATAGCCACCGGTCCCACTAGTGCTGCGACCACTAGCAAATTGTGACTTAGTCTTTTAGACCCAGGCATATTTTTTAAGAACATTAATTTTATTTTGTATTAGAGACTAGTCTGTAGTAAAGAATTATTGCTTTGAGTAAGGTACATATTTACTTGTAAAAAATGTACTCTGAGATTTGAAACTTTCAATAACAAAGAAAAGGTCAAAAATATTTATTCAAATTACGTTAGCTGAATGTAAAACGAAACACTTTACAAGACTAAAATACAAAATTCCTCCATCTACAAAGGGATCAACGTTAATGCATTTGCATAGCTCAAGTAACACGAGTTATTTAGCTCCTCCGGCGTGCTTAAGTGACATTATTTTAAAAACTAAAGTTTGTACACTCAGCTCGAAATTAGCAACTATTTTAAAGTTGCAATGCCTGGGCTTTTATTTGACTACATCGTAACAATGGGCTATGGATTGGTGTAAGGTATGAAAGAAGAGCGGTATTTTCAATTGTATATCTGTGCCCGTAGCCAAGTGGAAAAAGTCTAAATCGCTATCGAATCGTATCGAATAGAATAGATTAGGTCGACCAATCACACTCCAGCTCATGAAACCGCCGCGGCGCGCGCATCGTACGCCGGCGACGAGCTTGGATGTGATTGGTTGACCTAACCGTTTCTATTCGATAGCGATTTACGCTACGGAATACACTGACATTTGTCTACGGGCCCTGATTAGCATTCCGTCCTCAACTTTTGAGCTTTTAACTCAAGCCATCGTAAATTGCACATTATATAATGTATCCACCCATAGCTTATGTCCATCGGGGATAATGTACCTTATACTCATCTGAATCCCTCATGCCCACTACCGTAATTTCTGTACAACAGGATCAATATTAGTAACCCAGGCACAATTAATGACACAGGAAAGAAAAAGGACAGGAAAAGTTAAGCTTCACCTCTCTCTCCTTTCTTCTCTCTCTTTCGTTCTTTCTTCTCTCCTTTTGAGTCTTTTCCTAACTACATTGAGGTCGGTTTTTCAGTCTAAATACGAAGCGGCCGTACTGACCTCCACAGGCCATCATTGGTGATATCGGAATTATGCAGTTAGGTTTATTATACTTACTATTAAATTCCGTTTCCTCTATTTTTTTGGACTCTTGTATAGGTGCCTATGTATTGTTAAACCAAGTCCTCCAAGCTCGTTAGTAACGACCTTTCAGGTTACAAGTTGAAAGTTAGTACTTCTCTCTTTTGCGCATCTCTACTGTAACTTCAACAAATAAATTGAATTTTTGATTTTTTTTTATTTGATTTTTTTTTGATTGATGATGAAATTGATTGATTTGAATTGATGAATTGCTATCTGTCTTTTTCACATTTTGCTACTGTTTCCGCTGTCATCTTACACCGGACGTTTGTTTTTTGTTTTTATTTCCTTGCTGCAATATTGCCATGACATCCAGCGTAACTTAACCCCTCTGATTGCTGCTACACACCGCGAATATGAAGCAAAAGTTATTTATGTCTTCCTTTAATGAAGTGTCAGCATAAGCTGGTTGCGTTATTCAAATTGGTACATATCTCGATTGCGAATGTTTCACCATTCATATGATGCCAAGTTTTATTGTTTTCTGTCGTAAAAGATATTCTTGAGAGTCGTATTGTTGTTCGTTTTTGTGTAATTCGTTCTGATGGCCCATATTTTTATGTAAACAAAAGATATGTGAAATTTGGTGTGAGAAATTTATGGTGACGAAAATTTTATATTTGATGGAATACAAATGAAAAATGTTTCATTTGTGGAGTGACCAAGGAAAGTCTTTCAACCTAGCGTTAATCCCAATAGTATCCAAAGACCAAGAAAATATCACACTATAATTTAATATCAAATTTTAGTAATAGCATGCTACACATTTATAGTACTAGTGAGAATGCTGGAGGCCTTATTTCTTTATGCAGTTTTGTTAATATTAGAAGCCCATTTGGTTGAAACCGGGTTTGATTATTTACAATACTTGATTATAAGTTTTATAGATTTTTTTAACTTATACCGCATTCTTAAACATGAGTATAATGAGTAATCGATTAAGCTTAAAAAAAATCAGATAATAAATACGCTACGTTACCTAGGGCAACGAACGCATGATATGGTAATATTTTGGTTATAAAGCAGCCGTTTAGAAATACCAAGCACCTATAAACCTATATAAGCTGTTTCGTCGTATATGCATCGTAACTTTTAGTCGTCAGAATTTCACATACTTACCTCCATTTATTTCACCTACAAACGTGAAATCATATCATAAACTTAAAAGAGCCTAAAAATGGCTACATTTCGTTTTTTCTTTAGAAAATACGACGGAAATTTCGAATACGTCAAAATGACTTCACCACGCCTGATGTTAAGCTAAATGTAAAGTCTCAGAACCGGGGTTACCACTACATACACCGATAGTGCTACAGTGGCGGCCCTCAGCTTGATGGCCTCATCAAATATGCTTTTTCACGTCCCGCGTAAAGGCCCCGGGACTATATAGGAGGAAGGGAACACAGGCGCTGGTTATATTTGCCCGGGTCACAATTTTATTGAATTTTAATTATACCTAATAACCATCAATAGTATATACAACTATTTTCACGATGGAATAAAAATAAAAATTATAACCAACATTACATAATTCTCCCTAAAGTATTTAATTCCCAAAATTTGACATGAAAAAACTATTACATAATATTAATTACCAAAAGAAGCTCTTGAAAAACGCTCGACTATTATAAACCAATATTTATGAGGAGGATTTTTTTGACGCCATGCAAATATTTATTTTGTTTAGTTTTTAGTTTTTATTTTAATGTAAATATTATTTAATTTTCATTGTATTTTTGTCATACTTAATATTTATGATAAATAAATTATTAGTTGGTAGTGATCCACCAACCGCATTAGGCCAGCGTGTGTGGATTAAGGTCTAAACTATCTCAGCTCTCTCGTTAGAGAAGAGAAGACCCGTGCCCAGCAGTGGGACATAAATGGGTTGCTATTATTTATGATAAATAATGATTTCTAGTATTGATAAGTAGACTGATATATCAATTACATTTTATAGTTGATGTTTCAAAATGAAAATAAATAAATAAATAAATAAATAAATAAATATTCTACGACATTCTACACAGCGCCCTCTAGACCCAAAGTAAGCATAGTTTAACTAGCTTGTGTTATGGGTTCTAGAATGCTGATAAACATACTTATATACTTTTTTTTTTTTTAAATGTAATGTAGTTCTAGGTATATCGTAGGTATTCAACGTTAACTGGTGCATACGTACAAAAATACTTCAACAAAAACAGTATTTCACCGTAACACAAATATGATTCATGAGTTATTTTACCGGCGGTTTGTTTTTACGTGTTAAAAATCCATTCCAATTTTCACTCAGATTTATGGTGACGTCACAGTTTGAATTAACTTCTTCAATTGTGGAATTAGTCGGAATAAATATCGGATGTCGCGTCGTAAACACGTATAATGTTGGAAAGTATCGAATATTTAGGATGTATCCAGTTTGGTATTCGCTATCGAAGTATTCACTTTGTAATGGTTTGAGCCCAATCTGACGTCAAGAAGTTGTTCTATTTGGGTTTTCAAGATTTGACCCATACTAACAAACCAACAAACTATCATATTTACACACAAACAACAGAGCAAGTTAAAATAAAGTTTTTAAAATACGCATAGCCTTTAGTTACAATCGACGATACAAATATTATTTTCAGCAAAATATTCCTCCTTTTAGTGAACATTGAAATAGTTCTGAGTCGACGTATATAGGTATGTTCTACCTTTATTCGCATGCATTACTATTCAAACATCACCTCGTTCTCACATCACAAAACTCAAATACATTGAAGCTTTCCCAATTTTTCCAGCATTTTCCTTCATATTTTTCTCCAAATTTTTAGAACAAAATATATTTGCGACAGCGTTTTATATCAACACCTTGCATACGGAACTGTGTTGTTTTCTCTTAATAGTAACTTCGGGCGATACTCGAGGGAATCTTTGCCACCTCTAAGAGTAAAAAGACCCTAATCATTTGCTTTGGTCGCATATTGGGGTAAAGGTACGAAAATAGTATTAAATTGTGTTATTTTCAGTTGCGTCCAAAAATGAGCCGAGCTAAAGCTGAGGGCCGCAATTATTATATTATTGGTGTTTGTAATGGCGTATGGCGTGGTATATTGAGGCTTTACCTATAGCTTACCATCAGGCGAGGTGAAGTCATATTTACGTGACCGATATAGAAAATATGTATTTTGGAGCCTGAGAACTGCTTATTGTATTTGATTGGCAACGTGCGAAAATCTCTATAGATACCACCCCCATCGCCAGCGGAGGTGGTTATGTCGGAATCCAACCGACTAAAACCACACGCCGTCTCGTGTCTTGTAGCCCCGGGGCGTAAGGGGACCCAAATGGCATTTCCTTTGCAACCCTTTCGAGATGAATTCATTTCATAACTATGAAACTGATTTTTATAATCACCATCCTTCCATCTTGTTAAACCACTTCAAACAGATAGGTATAAAGAAAAGTGCTTTTTCTAAAGAATAAATTTGAACACTGCACGTAGAAAATACTTCAATATACAACTTTTATAAACTAAAGTTTAGTAATTCTGACCCAGGGAGCCTTTAAAAATGTCGTGAGGTGTAAGCCTAATTGAGATTTGTACTTAAAAGTTCTTTAACCAGGTGCTACTACTTGAAATTAATTAGGTTAGGGAGGATTATGCTGAGTGGCGTTCAGGAGCCTATCTTGCGCTTTTATAATTAAAGTGCTTAAAAAGTGAAAGTAAATATTTTTCGAGACAATTTTTATCTCAGCGTCACCCTAAGATTTACTAGTAAAAATGCCTTACGTATTAAGGTGAGGTTACACAATGCGAGATACTGACTTGACAGGGAACAGATACTGACCAACTCCTGTATCACATTTGAATAGCTATTAAAAACTCTCATGGTAACGCCCCTGTATATGAACTCAACTACATATGTTTTGAACTAGTTTGAACTATGGTACTAATTAGTTCTAGTGTCATCATAAATCACACTTGATTTATGGTGGTACTAACTCGTAACTCATTAATTCATAAGAATATTATAGGTTAAATTTTTGCATTTCTTACAGTAGGGCAGTTTTTAGTGTTAGCTTAGCTTCTCATAATTGACTTGCTGACATTAATTTGTAATAACACTAATTACTTACTACTTACTACGTTTAAAAAACCGACTTCACAAACTAATATTTTTACAGAAATAGAGAAGTACCTATTTATGAGGTTTATTATGTACAACGGCATCAAAAACAGAATTTTTGCCGTAAATTTGATGACTTCCCCTCGATTTTCCCAAGATCCCAGCATCAGATCTTGATACCCTGGATATGAGACCACCTCAGAAGTAGTCTCTTTCATACAAAAAGAAATTTTCAAAATCCATCCATAATTGGCATCACTATCGCGTAACATATACACAAATAAAAATAGCGTATGAATTGAGAACCTCCTTCTTTTTTGAAGTCGGTTAAAAAAAACAAGTTAATTGTTGTTGGTATTTAGAAAGTGTAGTAACTTTTAATACAGAGACATTTCGCCCACCACCTCAAAGAGTAGTTAGTGTATAAACAAGGATTATGTAAGTACCATTCTCAAAAGAAAAAACGCAATCCTATTCTCCCACAGTTTATTTTTAGCATGGGCTCCCGAAAACCAAATAACTAGTACTGATGTCACTGTATTGATAGTCCGGCTTGTAATAAAATACCAAGTGCCGTTACAGGCTGCTCCCCAGCAATATGAAAATTGCATACATTCTTTATTTCCCTCTTTATAAGTCTATACGATCCTCGCGTTTTATTTTTATGAACTTTTTTCTGAAAATTTCATGAGCATGCTTCAAGTAATTTGTGAGTGTTCTTAAATGGGATATTTTATTTTAAGTACTTCAAAGACTAAGGTGGTTTGGGCACTTAGAACGAATTGAGTACTGAGCAACTGACGCACTAAGTATGTAAGTAAGTGGACAGGTAAGCCTAAGTCGACCTCTCAGAAAATATACTGATCAAGTTTATGATTATATTAAAAAAAAAACCAGGTCAAAAGTACTTGAAACCGGCGGGCGTGCATGTAAGATTTAATGTTAAGTAGGTAACTGGAATAGCAGTTTTAAGGACAGATGCACATGGTAGGCTATAATTATGTTAATCTGCCTACCCCAAAGGGACAAAGACGTAAGTATGCTCGAAAGATTTGTACCCACCGTAATAGCAAAAGATTTGTACCTACCCTGCACCTAGCATTTCGTACGGTGCTCACGGCGATACATAATATTATAATGAAATAAATGAAAACTATTGTCACTCACACCCAAGATAAACCTATATAGGTTTTATGGGTGTACCATGATTAATGTATACTGTTTTATAAATAAGTAAATAAAAAAAATGTATATGTACTTCAAAGCCAAAATATATTTCTGCATCAAAATTCTTTCAATAATTTTTACCAACTATTTTTTAGAACACCAAGTATTTTTTTTAAATATTTCCAAAGTACACACACGACTGTGTATCTACAAAATTTTATAATAGTTTATATTCTGAATAAAGCATAGTACTAACATAGTTTGTGTTAAAGCAATAGATACTCCACAAACCAAGACGTATAATTAATCCTCTTTTATTTTTCCTACAGTCTTCGGAATGAATATAATTGGGTTGAGCAATACATTACTGTACCGCTATTGGAAACTGTTTCCCGCATATATATTTTGCAACAGGAATGTGGTATTACCCCTCTGTTGCAGCTACCCACTAGGTCCTTCAGGGAGCTTGCTAAGATATATATCGGAGTATATATTTTTAGACTTACAGTAGTAAGTGGGGCTTTATTGTACTTGGGAAAGTATTGTCCTTTAGGGATGCTACTTGATTTATTATTGTGTTCTTTTTTTGTAAGTGTTAGTTTGGTTTAATGCGTAGTTTAGATAGAAAAGAATCAGCTTAGTGTTTTGTTTTGTCAGTTAGGCAATTCTATAAGTTTTGATGTCTATTCAAAGAAGTGATTAAAGACGTATTGTGTCAGCCGTTAACGAAGTTTTGTATCAACAAAATGTAATGAGTTTTTGTTTCACAATAAACTTGTAAACAGATTGAGTTTCTTCAAATTAAAAATGCAATACCTATTATCATATTGAAGTTTGGTATCATTTTCAACCGACTCCAAAAAGGAGGGGGTTATCAATTCGATTGTTTCTTTTATGTTTGTTACCACAGAACTTTTGACTGAGTGAACCGATTTTGATGATTCGTTTTTTTTTATACTACGTAGACAGACACGGCCCACCTGATGGGAAGCGGTCACCGTGGCCTATGAACGTGTGCAACAATAAGGGTGTCACACACGCGCTGCCTACCCTGAAGGGAAAGGGGGAGAGCTGGAAAGGGGTGGGGAGGCTAGGAAGGGGAGGGGGAGAAGGGGTACAGTGAGCTCTGGCTACCCTACTTACCGGCGGGAACACAACACGATGGTTATAATGGCCGCGGTCTTCTGTAGGGCTGAGGTACTACCCCAGTCGGACAGCTCATTTCGGACGGGACATACCGTCGTGTGCTACCTCCTTGACGTTACATACGTACATTTTTATTTGAAAGTTAGTTCATTAAACCAGTCACAGTGAAGCCTCACTGATAATTCTTACAAAAAACCGGTTTCAATGAGACCAAATTGAAATGGAACCACCCATTTCAATTTGGTCCCATTGAAACCGGTTTTTTGTAAGAATTATCAGTGAGGCTACACTGTGACTGGTTTTAGTTTTTAAAAAAGTTTTATTGACTGTACGATTTCTATCTTAACATGGTAAACATTAAGACTAGTTCTGTATAATTCATCCGTAGGTACTAATATTATAAATGCGAAAGTAACTCTGTCTGTCTGTTGACTTTCACGTCTAAACCACTGAACAGATTTTGATGTAGTTTAAAGATGAACATCACCAACCACCATAATCTGTTTTTTTTTTTATATTACAGACATTTCATTTTATTTATATAGATTTAATTTATACAGGGAACAATTAGCTTCACATAGTACTTCACAAAATAAGACTCAAAAACGCTTATATAGTCTTTATTTATTCCAAGTCATGGTATCACATGAAAGGCAGTTTTAACGTGAATTTTAATTATTCGTAGCTCGGCAATCTTTATTAATCGTTGGAAATACGAACGCAAGAATATAATATGTCATTATGTTGTAAAAATAGCTCAAGTTAAATTCTAAGAATTGTAACAATATTACGTGTTTATTGGAATAATAATAGCTTATCTGATTAACACAAAAACGACATTTTTGTGTAGAGTTTTTGAAATAATATAGATTATTGTTTATATTGTAGACCTTAATCTATAAATCTATATTTGTACATTTTTTATATTACTTAGGTGACAGACAAGCACACGACCCACCTGATGGGAAACGGTCTCCGTGGCCTATGGACTTGTGTAACATCTATACAAAATAAATGAAATGGAAGTATCTGTTTGTAATTTTAGAAAGAAAGATAAGTCTTTTGTGAATGAAGTTTGCTTAAATGGAATAAACTCTGGAGTGACTGGACCTATTTTGACGGGACTTCCGCTGGCAGATAGGTGATAGTACAAGACCTAACATGTGCTATTTTTATTTTTGAAAAATATTTAAGGTTTCTATTTTAAATCTTAATAATCTAAATCCACACAGACAAAGCTGCAGTGGAAACAATATAGTATGAATATGAAAACATTATAATCGTGTATGTGAGTCTAATCGATTTTATCTCGTACTGTAAAATTAGTGAAGAAGGGAACACAATTAAATGAAAGTAACGAAGACTTGAAAAATATACAAGGGATAATATTTCCGTTACCTCACGAAAATTCTCTGCATATTAAAGAGCCTGAAGTACTAAATCGTATTAAAATTTCCGCCTCGCAATCTTAATTCGGCCTCGGAACCATTTTGAACTATTTTAAGGAAGCTGAATTTCAAAAATTCCTTTCTTCCATCCACACTCTTCATGTAATGAGTGAAGTGTGCCTTAAATTTTCAGGAGTCAACGATTCAGAGGAAAACGTTGATTAATCGCAAAGGACCTTTTGTGAAACGCCCCAGTATTTGACTTTGCTTTAATGTGTAAAATATGTGTGACCTGATTTTGACGTCGTTGAGGAAAATATTTTTCGAGGAATTTTCTATATTCGAGCACTTTAACGTACGGAAGCTTGATTAAAAATATTTTGTACTCAGTTTAGAACATACTTCTCGTTGTTTATTGTAAGAGTCTTTATTTATTTTACACTAAGGTGGTAAATGATCTACCCGATCTGACGATTAGAAGTTGATGATGTTATGAATGCAAGCTAGTTAACAAATTCAAAGAAATCAAATCGCTAACAGTAATTTTTTTCTTTACGGTGAGAATAAAATGGTATGAAAAAGATGAGATGACATTTCTAGAAGTGTATAGTTATCTCAAAAAATGATTTTTATATACTTTGAAGTACTTACCTAAAGCCTGTAGACAATAATTTTATGACCATGTTTTAAGGGCTTTTGCACATTAGAGATAAGACAGTCTACCGACCGAGTTATGTTTCGACGTGACGATTCTACCGAAACATGTGAAAATGCGCACATAACATTTAAAACAAAACAAAGCTGTCGTATTGTGACAAATGTGTCTCGACGTGACTTGTATGTAATTAACCTGTAAGTCAAAACACAACTGTGTGTGGAAAATAAATCGCAATTATCAACTTATTTAGGTAATTTTGACAGTAAATACATTGATTTCATTAACAATGAAATTTTCCATTTTGATGAAACCAAAACAAACTTTATACTTAATCAAATTGATGTAAAATTTCATTTTCAGGTGCCGAGTACATCTTATCCCACTTTTCACGGGCATCGAGTTTCTATAATAATATGAAGGAGTAAGTTGATGGGATTACTGTCATTTATTTTATTATAAAGTTAATTTTGACGGTCGTTCTGAGAGTGGGAAACATAAGTCGTAAAATTATTCATAATTATATTATAATTGGTACGGATAAAACATCGTTTTATATTCGCCTAAATTAGAACACTTTCTGTAATAAACATTTCGATTTTTTCATAAATCGTTGGTAAACTGAATATATACTAATTAATGAAAAGTGTAAAATTAGGATAGTGAAAACAAAAGAACAGCAGGATCGGTAGCTTAGCGGTACTGACGTCAATTTAATCACCAGGTTCTAATTATTTGAGCGTGGCATAAAGTATTCTTTTTGTTACAAGAACAACCTTTTTTGACATTTGAGAGGTCAACAGGAGATCGAGACTAGACTGATACTGAATTTCGAACATATTTTTCTAACGAGAATTTACCATCAGGTGTTCATGAAAATAATACAAAATTATGTCAACATGGATACTTAATTTCATTACAGACCCACTCAAACTTCAATCAAATATCAACATATTTTTCTTCTTACAAATTGCTCTTCACACAGTCCCACATAATCTAATTAATTAACTTTCTTGCACTCTGTTTGTACTACTCATTCCTTTTTAATTAAAAGCTTTTTATTGTCAGCGTGAGGGCAATAAATTCAATTATTCTACTTCAAGTGTTCGTCTACATTTTCTATTTTTTTTTGCTTCGGTACGATTTCTTTCATTCGTTTAAATTAGATTTCAGCTCAATGGGTTTCTATGAATAATTGCAAAGTTATGTTAGTATAATAATAGGGCTATTATTGTTTCTTACTTCTGAATTTTGATATTAGGTAAATGGCCTAAATTGGAATAACTTTACGAGCAAATAATGAGAAACTTTCTATTCGTGAGTACAGTTTCAAATCATTTATATATTGTTTTATCGAGATATTAGCGACTGCAGGGAAAGTGATATAATTTCAGTTAATTATTTGTGTACTTGTGGATGTATGTTAATCTTTTACACAAAAACGGCTGAACAAATCTGGCTGAAATTTGGTAAGTACTTAGTTTGGATTACTTCTTTTTATCTCTGAAATAAGTTCCCGTGGGAAGCAAGCACGGAAACAGAATTACATGGAGGAAAAACCGACAGTAAAAGCTAGCTATTGTTATAAAATTCTCTAGAAGATTAAAAATACCCACATTGTCGTATAAAAGCCACATCTTTCAAGCTTAGGTCGAGTAAAAGTGTGGAAATATGTTACTATAGTGCTCCAAGTCAGGGTTGTCACTATTCTTAAATTAAATGCGGCAAACATGGCACTGCTTACATCAAAAGGCGCTTCTGTTACTTCTTAGAAATTCTTACATTGTAGATACCATTTTAAATGAACTTTATATTTGTATGTAGTTCGTACTATTATGGCGGAACCACACTTCGTTATTCGCTATTCGTCTATAAGTATTAGACCAAATTCTTAAGACGAGTAAACCCTTTACAATTCATCATATAAGAGCGACTAAGGCGAATATTCGTGCGAATAAAGCAAATATTTATCGCAGGTTTATAAGTGCCCGGTTAATGGCAATAGGCTCGCCACCTATTACATTGGGACCTAAACATAAACTGGCGAAATGTGGGTGCTAGCACCTCTGCCTACCCTTTCGGGGATATAGGCGTGAGTTTATGTTATGTTAAAGCAAATAAACATGAATAGGCCTTCCCTATTTCGTTGTGTACACGCGAATATAGGCGAATAGCGAAGTGTGGTTCCACCATAAATGTTTTAGTAAGTAGATGGTTATGAAGTTTAGGTATATAAGAAACTTATTATAAAGATATGAACTGATGGTTGCCACATCACGGTAGGCATAATACTAGTTTTTTTTAAATAAATATTCTATGACATTCTACACAGCGCTCTCTAGACCCAAAGTAAGCATAGTTTAACTAGCTTGTGTTATGGGTTCTAAACTGCGGATAAACAACATATTTATATGAATGAATGGATGAATGAATAATCGTTTTCGCAAAATTTAAATACGAGGCTCCAGATTCATGCTTGTGCTAACTTCACATATAAGTTTATCCAAGAATAAGCAAAGCAAAATATTAGGTACGTATAGTTAATCCCAGGCATGTTTCAATGGCACTTAGCCTTGTATTGTGGTCAGGACCTTGCCAGGTATACTCGATAGTGGACCAAAGATTGATCGCAATCGAATGAATAGCATATAATAATACACAAGCTGTACTCCTCGGTTTTACCCGCGGAATATCCCCGTGTGGCACCACATAATTATGCCCGGCATTTATAAGTTCTACAATTAATTATGCCCGTCATTTATAAGTTCTACAATAATGTATTTGTTGACATTTATGATTACTGCTCTATTCTCCTGTGTAGTAGCGTGATGATATATAGCTAGCCTATAACCTTCCTCGATAAATTGGCTATCCAACACAAAAATATTTTTTCAAGTCCAACTAGTAGTTTCTGAGATAAGCGCGTTCAACCAAACAAACTCTTGTGTGATTTATAATATTAGTATGGATAACTTCCAGTACGCATAGTAGAGAAATAAATAAAGCCTTTTTTATTTATAAACATAATATGATTTATAGTGAACCAATATATTAAATTTTATTGCTTTGTAACTGCGGCGTTGTTTCGAGAGTTTTTTTTTTCACTTTATACAAAAAGCATTTATGGACCAATATATACAGGGAAATAAAAGACAATTATCGTAAACAGATAATAGTATATTATAGATGTAACGATAAGTAGTTATACTACGTTTTCAATCTTCTTCATATGCAGAAATATACAGAGTAAAAAGAAAATAAATTACGTATTATTACTGAAGAGGATAATATCTTTCAATTGTTAATTTGTAATATTAATACCATCGTATATCTATGCTAGACATTTTAGATGTTCTGAATCAAACTTTGGTACTTGAAACGCTGTTTTTATATTTTTGTAAAAAGTTTTAGTCGTTCTAGGCACGTAGCATAAACCATTATGTATGAACAAATCACATGTTAGACGTTTGATAAAAAAGGTCTTATACTTTGATATTTTGGAAATAGATATTTCTTATTCTAAATCCTATAACCTAAATTCGTGTTGTATCGTAAATGTTGTATGTAAATGTATCGGTTACTATATTTAGTCCTAAATATAGTAACCGATACATCTATGTTATATAAAAGAAAATTGTGTTATTATATAAAAGGAAGAACGGCTGAACTGATTTGGCTGAAAATTGGTATTAGAACCAGAAGACGGACATAGGATACTTTTTATCCTTTTTAATGGAGAGTGGAGTAGAGAGTCGAGTGAAGAGTCGTTTTATTGGTGGCGATACCGACTAAGGCTAGTTATTTATAACTGTTATAAATTCAGAAATTCACAATCCATGTAAAGTTAACGTACGTGCTCAAGCCGCACTCTACGCACCGAGCCTCTCCAATGTAAGCCCTCTGGCAGTATTTTGCGGCTTTATTTATTGAAAATTTTATTCGCTTTTTTATTAGACTTAACCTGCGTAAGTCCAAACAAGTGGCATATTATAATCTCTTATATAAATATTATTTTAAAATTACTTAAAGTAGTATCCGTCGACGCTGATGGTCCGATTCACACTATGAAAGTCACAAAGTAAGATTAAAAAAATATTGCTAGAGATTATGGCGACCCCCCGATCTCATTACAATAATTACAATAATCTCGATAGCATAGCATTTATCATTTACCAAGAGTGGCCTATGGTTACTATTTTAATATCGTTCCCTTCTAATTATAAGACTCTTTACGTCGCCAAAATATCAGATATTCGCCTTCGTTACACTTGATTCGTTTACGAAATGAAAGTGAACATAACAACTTAAGCAGAAAGTTTTAACAATTTCAAAGTTATTTAGAAAATAAATTGTGTTTCATTGTTGACACAAGTAAATTTTTCGATGCTTCCAATTTGAAAGTTGTTCGAGAGTTAAATGAGCATATTTCTGAAGAGACACAGTAGATTAAAAGGAACTTAACTCATTATAAATTTTAGATAAGCTATTATTACCTAATGAACATTTATCGATGCGATGGTAGCTGAATGGATAAGGACGCGGCCTCTACTTAGAGGTATCGAATTCGAATCCGACTAGACAGTACCAAGATGAATTTCACTTTGTGGAATTTATATGTGCTAATCACTTGACTTACCATCTGCTGCCGGTGAAGGAAAAACATCGTGTGATCGAAACCGACATGTTCTAGAAGAATTTCTAAGGACATGTCCGATCCATTCTGGGGATTCCGGGCGCGACACATACTTTCGTCACTACCCAATTGCCACTTTTTGCAACAAAACACTAATCTGGGAACATTTTTAGCCACCAGTCTGTTCGAAAATATTTTAGTGTTTAAATTTTTCGTTTTGTTTGTGTAATCACACGAGAAAAATATAAGTTTATGACGTAGGTGAACGTGATTGCTACAAGGAAGTAAATACACATGAAATCACGTTCTCCGTCATAGCAACAATTGAGTGTATCAGCAGATAATGCTTACACGCGTATCCCTCCTCTAACTAAGAGTAGAATAATCTAGTATATAAGATCTTGTAAATAATATTAAATCAATCAGTCATAACAGTAAACATCTTTTACTACTCCGCAATATTGGAGGCCCCGACGTGATCGGGCGCCGCCCGCCGACGTTCCCTAGTGCTGATATAATTGCAGGTCGACTGCAGCCCTGAAAAGGTTTTCAGCAGCAAATCTAGGGAACAATCGAGGCAGCCGACGGACCCCAAGAGCGAAGGATCTAGTATTTTGCCTGCCGGTCTCAACTGATCACCGTGGAGCTATATTTGGGAAAATGCACCCAACAGCCCACCGACCTACCGACCACCACCACCAGCGAACAAGCACATTTCAGTTGGCTTCCCACAAGCGGGTCTAACCAGCTGAAATTTCAAAAGGCTAGACAGGAATAAATAGACGTCAGCATGACGCACCACATTCCCACTGGGCACCCAAGAAACCCAGCACGTCGCCAGAAACACAACTACAGCCAGGTGGTAGCAGAATTATACATTGCGGAACACATACCACAACACAAGACCGATTCGCCACATCTCTATTCGAGAAAAGAAAACCCTCAGAAACAGGGAGACGACCGCCAAAAATTCGAATTATTATACCAATATAAAATATAAACACTCGTCAACGAACGTAAGCATTAGAAAACGCTGCACATTCCAAACAAGGTCGCATTATAAAGACGCTGACATCGCAAATTGAATCGAGGCGCATATAAACACTGACACATTGAAATTGCCGACGCAGTATAATCCGAGCAATGTCGCACACTCACGCTCATGGTCATGAACGCGATAATGAAATGACGCAACGACCATTGTTTTTACCAAAGAAAAGGTAAACAAAGCGTGCCTTAAACTTAAACCCTTCAAATGGTCTTACTATAACTGACTCAAACAGTGGTTATAGATATTTTATAGACAACAAGGGAACATGTCAGTTTTACAAAACACACAGCGGTACGAAAACGCTAGAAAGTTATATTATATGCCGCAAATGGGTAAATAAGCAAAATGTACGAAAAGCGCACTGTAACTTGGACGTTCATAATCGCAGATGCCAAAACGCCCAAAATTCTGGAGCTGATTTCCCAGAGCTCCACAACTAGTGGATTGCACGGAAACATGATCGACGAAGAAACAAAGTAAAAATGCCTGCAGGAGCTAAACTTACCTTCAACGAGATCGATCAGCGCATCATTGCCAAACGTACCAGCGCGTACAAATCAAGCTACAAATGAATACCCTCAACTAAATGTCACGGATCATAAGCAATGGATGAATTCGACAAGAAGCCATAAATGGATGATTTCCGACAAGGATCAAAATATCCGGAAACGGATTAGATACCTGGAAAGCATGTATAAGGACTCAAAATTCTACATAGTTGCCGTCGCACTATCAAGAATCGCAGAAACTATAGCCTTACCCCAATCATAGATTGTCAGGCAGTAAGGAAAATCAAGAAAGTGATACGAAATTGCTGAGAATAAAGCAGAATAAGTCACTATAAACCGCTTCGCACTAAAAATGACAAGATAGACTTCTTAAGGTATCATACAACGAGCCAAGAATGTCCAACGTCAGAAAAAAAGCAAGCATAAAATAAAGGTTACATAATATATAACCGTATATGGCAAGAGAAAAAACGGTATAACGGACACAGGAATAAGCATCTGTACCAGTTATCGACAAGACCCTGGATACACAGCAGCCTAATTAGTCCGCAGTACCTACCAGAAATCACCTCAACACAGCACATAGAAATTTTTATAAAGGGGGGAGTACTATGACGTAGGTGAACGTGATTGCTACAAGGAAGTAAATACACATGAAATCACGTTCTCCGTCATAGCAACAATTGAGTGTATCAGCAGATAATGCTTACACGCGTATCCCTCCTCTAACTAAGAGTAGAATAATCTAGTATATAAGATCTTGTAAATAATATTAAATCAATCAGTCATAACAGTAAACATCTTTTACTACTCCGCAATAAGTTTCAACTTATATTAGTCTTATTTTACACTACTGGTAACAATATTGGTCATGACTGATGACGTAAGCTTGTGTCGCTCACACTTTATGCACGTCGCGTCGTGCGTTTATAAAATCACCACTCTAATTTAGCTCTAGAATACAATTTTTGTGTACAAAAAAATTGTTACAATTTTTGAACTGAGTACCTATTGAACCGAGTTATGGGACTATAAAATACAAGTACTTAGTTTAACTGTATTAATTGCTGACAAATTTATTAGGTACCTCTAATCGCTTATATTAAATGGGATGGAAGAATAACCACGATCATATTTAAACCCAGCTTTCGTTCATTCAGTAGAAAAACATCTGTTTAATTATTTTAGTGACTGGACCGGGGCGGATCCCGCTCCGTCACGAACACGCGAATAATGAATGAGACGTAATATATTTTCGTTGATGGATCTGCTTAAATTCTTGCCGTGAGAAAAATTATGAATTTTTTATTTCATGTTATATTATATAAGGCACCT
Organism: Lithosia quadra; assembly: GCA_963576445.1. Taxonomy (NCBI): domain Eukaryota; kingdom Metazoa; phylum Arthropoda; class Insecta; order Lepidoptera; family Erebidae; genus Lithosia; species Lithosia quadra. The sequence goes on from OY754886.1 coordinate 13,401,708, forward strand.
AAAGAAATGATTGATGATTACTCATTACCAACGTAATTCAAGTATAATAATCTTTTACAGGTAAGAGGCTTAGCGATGTTTATGTACAGTTTAGTTAGCACAGCGGTAGCGAGAGCATTTATTTTGATTTTATATTCTGATAGCGTAAAAATCTGATAGTGTTGGCTGGTTAAGGAGTAAATACGTCGAGATATAGCTTCTTTACTTCTTAACGCCTTTAACATGGCGAGTGTTCCGATGAGCTTTTCCAATGAATCCCACCCTCTCGTTTCCTATACAGAACTACACGTGCCAGGCTGAAGTATCACCCTCACACAGTGCAAACAATTCCATCAAGAACCAATCGGTTCGGTGCCTCTATTCTCTGCCGCATCACAAAGACTTGGGAATCTTTACCAGCGCATGTGTTCCTTTCCTCCTACAGTCCCGGGCCTACGCCACTACCGTCTTAGCGGCATCATCTATTTAATTATCAAAAGTATAAATTACAATAGGAAGTGAAAGGAATAACTATGTACAAATAAAAGTTTAGGTGTCGAAAAATTCCTCCCCGTCGATGTTGACTGGTTACGTACCCAAAAGGCTGGCGGCAGTACCACGTTGAATGGCAATGCCGATTTTTTGTGCCACGCTACTACCTATATCACTAGCCCCGCGGTTAAATAGAAACGTATTACATAAAAAATAAAGTATACGTTGTAAATAATACAACTATAAATAAATAAAAATTCTATAAAATAAAAAACTTGAATGTCCTTTGAAGGTTCTAAAACTTTGACCATAAAACCAGTGTACTTGGAACTGAACCTAATTATGTAATGTAATAACGGAGTACTTGGAGACTAATAGGCTACTTTTCAGTAGTCTCGATTTGAACCCTTTTAGACTTAGATAAATTGTTGTCCTTAAGTGGTTTTGGTGTAAAAAGATTTCAACTCCAATTTTTTTTAAACTAATTTAGTTTGTAGAATTATAGAAAAAGAAACGAATCAAGCAAATCAAATTTAAATGAAATGAATCGTAGCAGATGCCCGTGGCTCCGCCCACGTGAATATCAGCTCTTGTAACTTTTGGCCACATCTCAAGTTTAATTAATTGCAATCAAACATACGGCAGATGCTACCATCGGCCATATGTTTGATTTTACGTCTGACCAAGATATTTCTGATGAAAAACCACATCAAAATCCGTTTAGTAGTTTTTGCGTCCATCGCGAACAAACATAGATACATACCTAACAGATAGAAATTCATTCAATTCAATTCATACTTTTGTATTCAGAATCGTTCATACCGCGGTAGCCTAGTGGTCTGGGTAATGGACTGCTGAGACGAGGTCTCGGGTTCGATCCCAGGTGCACTATGGCACACACCAAAGACTTTTCGATGCTTTTCGAAGTTATGTGTGTATTTATCGCGGGTTTATAAGTGCCCGGTTAATGGCAATAGGCTCACCACCTATTACATTGGGACCTAAACATAAACTGGCGAAATGTGGGTGCTAGCACCTCTGCCTACCCCTTCAGGGACATAGGCGTGAGTTTATGTTATGTTATCGTCTTATATTACCTAAGAATTTTCTTAAGTGCCTCCAATGCACAGACACATCTCATTTATAATTTAATTATAATATAAATGTTACACGTATTTATTGTTCACTACTTAGATTAAGTTCATCATTCACAATGCAACAAGTGGATTTGTGAGACTGCCAAACAATAAAAACTCAAGCCACTAGGTACTTACTGAATAATAATGTTAATTATTATCCTCTCACTAAATATACCTAGTCAATATTTAGTAAGTAGCGTAGAATGAGTTAAGGAGGTTTTACAAGTGGTTTTACAAACGCGCCACACCGGTGCCGTTAAGAACGCCACAATAGGTGAAGATTGAAAGCGAGTTTTCAATTTTCCCATAAGTCTGATGTTACTGGCGTAAATTTTTCCATCCATTTTATATTATTGGAATCAAATATCCCTTAAGACCCATAATATTTGTGTCCGTTGTTTTTATTTATCACTTTTGTAAGTAGTTAGCCTATTTATGTGTATTATCTAACGCTAAGGAGGGATTTATTATATTTATAACTCCTTCAATTTAGTACTTCTGTTTAATTTCGATGCGGGTTCCAAGACAGCTAAACTTTCCCAGGAAATTTCCAAGTATCATTACTCGGTGTTCCTTGGTCACTACTGTTGATCCTGGTTTTTTTTATACCACTTAGGTGGCAGACAAGCACACGGCCCACCTGATGGGAAGTGGTCACCGTGGCCTATGGACGTTCCTGGTATACCGGAGTTACAGTAGTGAGAATGTGGGTGGGATTAGTATCGTTAAAAGTTGGGATTTTTAACGGGACTAATCCCACCCTATTTCCCACTGTTGTGTCCGATGTTATGTCGTTTATGCAAAATACGGTTAAATACGCCATACTTGTTACAATTTAATCTGTTTTTTTTTAATTATTGGGGTGTAAACTCTTATAGGAAAATGTTATTATAAAATCACTCCTCTAATAATAGAATGCGGTACCTACTTATTAAGCTATTTCTGTAAAATAAATATACCTACTAACTTAAAGCGGCTTCGTCCCAAAACGTGAAACTTTGATTTCAGCTCAAACCTCTTCGTGAAGTGAAAGAGTGAAAATTAATTGTAAATAAAGAAAGTTTTGATCCAAGCGCTCTGAAGTTGTTTCTGTTTACAGAAGTGAAAACAATCAGACGCCAAAATGTGAAAACTTACGGTTTTAAACAATGTGCGGGAATGCTACTGCGTTTATTCTTACCTATCTATCGTTCTTGTCTCTTATTTTTCAAAGTGTTGATCAATCAATCAATCAATCAATCAATCATTTATTTTGCTAAACATGGGTACAATCAAATATAAATCAAGTATCAATTAAATAAAAATAAATTATAGGAGTTTAGTGTGTTTATTTTCAAGCACAAAAGTAACAGAATTGAATCCAATAATGAGTTGTAATCAAAATTTAATTTTATGAAAAATAGGGCATTCTCAAATTTAAAATTAAGCTTGAATAATGAATGGCCAGTAGAGATAAACAACTTTATTCATATTAATCCTCAGACTTTATAACTGACTTCAAAAGGATGTACACTTTTAAGTTTAGTTGAATAGATTTCTTAATAAAGAGGTAAGTTGATTATACCTATGACAACTTTTTTTAACTAGTATTAAGTATCTACATCCTATTTCTTTTGATTAAAAAATCAAGACTGATAATGTGGTCACCTTGTAATATTGTACCTACAGTAGCGCTAGCCAAATATTTATTTCTATACTTATACCAAGAAGACAAAGGCAATAATGTCCTTTGAAAAGTACCTATCAAACTCTTCTTTTACACCGACAGCTCAATAGAAAAAAAAAAATATTTTCCACCGACTTTAGGCTACATCTCGCACTTGCCCAATTTTTCAACTTTACGGCTTCTTGCAGGGTGCGCTGTAAAACGTAATGAGCTGTTTTCGCTTGACATCGCCTTGAATACATTGTGCCTCAAGTTTATGTTTCTTGTATAACAGTGCCATCTAGCGAAAGTAACAGGGACCTGTTCCGATGAGATATGTTCACTTAGAAAACTGGTGGGTTTTATTGTTTTAGAAGTGTTTTTTTATAATACTTGAGTTTTAGGAACGTGTCTGCAAAGCAGATTAGGAAGTGTTTACACAACGATAAATACAAATGGAGTTTGTTTGAACGTTCGTTGGGCCTACATTGTTGGATAATCGAAGTCAACATTAGAGTTCTTTTAATTTAGATGCACGTTAACTGTTATTCCGCCTTGATTCAAATTGGATCTGCCAATGAACCTAGATACCACACCACAAACAACCACACTTCAGAGAGTGTTTGAGTGAATGAAAGTGAATATTGAATTTGGTTTTTGAACAGAATATCAAAGATAATAATTGTTTCTCAATGTTCACAATCGAAGTAACTTGAATAGCCGGAACGTTAGTTCTTGACATTAACCCGTTCAATCAAACAAACAAAATAAACTCTTCAGCTTTATAATATTAGAATTAAGAAAGAAAGAACGAAAGAAGAAAGATATATTATTAGTATTGATTCTGTTCACAATGCGAAGTATTGGCAAAGTACTGGCGTCAAAACGTTTATACCAGCAGCGTGCACGCTCCTTTCCATTACCGATGCCAACAGGTTGATGAATATAAATAACCTCTACATAAAGTCAATATTGGCGACTCAAAATTCTGCGTTTGTTGTTAACTTTCAAATCAAAACCTTTTCGTGGACAGTTTTATTGTTCTGCAAAAACCTACCTAATTTTAAATATCTTTGTCACACAAAATGTTGATTGAGTAAGAAAATTTATAAAAGAAAAGAGAATGTTTTTGAATTGCTTAAAAATTAAGTATTTATCTAATAATCATATGAAATGTTAAAGCTACCTATCCATTATAATAATGTTAACGTTTCCTAGAGATTGTTTATAAAATTCGAATATCTAGGATGTATCCTCGTAGCTCAGCTGTTCAAAGTATTCTACCTGTAAGGGACTGGTCGCGAGTTCAAGTCCCGTCCTGGGTATTTACTTTTTCCTATATAAATCCTGAATAGTATTCTTACCTTTTCTTAAATTCTTAAGAAGTATACGTTCCGTATACTCGTATTCACATTTCAGACACGCCTTTGTCAACGCTACAAGAGGCATTCTGATAAAATCTTATGACAACAACCAGTGAGAGTTGCCAACATGAGTGTTATCTGTCAGTTGCTTCAAATATTATACATTTTATTTTAAAGGAATAAAAGCTCTTATATAATTTAATTTCTGTATTGTAAAAGGTTTAGATGCTACTGCTTGTAAATAGACGCTTCAAATAAATGATTGACGATTAGTTTTCTGTATTGTAATTGTCTAAAATTGTCCACTGTTTGATTTATGAGAAGAAGTGGATTGTTCTCCACTAAATTGATGTTGCAAGCATTAATGTTAGTAGATTAGTGGGCATTTCTCTCCATAGGTAAACTACAAGAAATGCTAAAACTATGAGCACATGAAAGTAATCATACAACCTGCTGTCAAAATTTGGTCACTTTATTTCTTTAATAAGTTTCTTAATGCAGAAATTGTTTGTGAATTGCAAGTGTTCAGCCATTTCTGAAAGCGACCACTAAGAGTTTATTGACATTATGTATTGATCGATGAATATAGTATTCATTGCATTTTGTTTTTGTGTTAAAAACCTTCGACACTAATAATAAACATGTGTGATATGAATAGTTAAAGTGAAAAGAATCGAAATACATAAACCATTATCATAGATAACTGTTAAGGGGGTTTATATGGATTGATTTATTAATATTGTTTTAGCAAGATCTGTTGAATCCTTACCAATCGTATCCAATAATATCATTATCTGGCGTAAAGTGGCAAATAAATTACTAGTAACTGACGTAAGGGTTTGTAGTACTTAAGCGAAAGCAGCACAAATAAAAAGTAAAGTCCATTATCATAAATATTTTATTAAATGGCCGTATCCTATGACAATCTATTTAGAAGAAACTCGGTATGAATCACACTGATTCTTATTTTCGAATGCTTTTAACAATTTTTCATCTAGTTTTTTGTTGACTATGTTTGAAACACGACAATCGTAGGGGACTGATGGATGATCAGATCCAATATGGAATATTTTGACTGGTTGTTTAGTGTATTTCGATAAGTTGTAATCTTTAGGTAGATCATCTGCTTTTTGATGAGGGTTCCCTCTTATAAGAACTAACTCTGATTCTAATATGAAACTAGGCTTATATTCTTTTGCTAATAAAATTCTATTATAAGCTGACTCTATTATAGATCTCTTATACTGGTTCGAGAAACTTGCTGTTCCAATCATTTTTGTCATACAAATTTCAACTTTATCTGACCACGATGTACTTTCTTCTAATTCTTTACTTAATACATCAGTTTTATCTTCAGTTATAAGCCCATATACATGTTCCAAAATAGCATTTTGTAATTCCGTATCACTTAAGTTGCCAAGGTAGGCATTTATTTGCGATCTTAATGCATCTGGACTGCTGTCCAAACAAAATACCACTCCAGTGTGTCCTGTAATTCGAAAATTTAGTATAAATATCATTGAGATATCGCTAAAAATGTACATATTGAAATTATTTACTAATTTATAATGTAATCTATCGAATAAAAAATTGCTGTTGCTTTTGGGATCATTTGTTAAATGGTTACAAATTTTAATTTCGAATTAATTGTCCGTATGTAAGCTCAATCTTTAAGGGATGTTTATTCAATTCCTTGACTACAAAATAATAATTATTTTCTACTGATCAAAGGTCTTATAAAAACACATAATTTTTTTTCAAAACAGTATAGTTTTAGGTCAGTTAAAATACTTAGAATTTGGCTATTAAAATATATTTGAATACTACAAAACCTGAAATTGTTTCCACAAAATTTTAAATGTACCTACTAATAAATAAATTTATTAATCCCTTTTTCCAATTCAAACGCACATCACTTAAAACGTTTATTTTTATTCCTAATTTAACAAAATTGAAAAAAAAAGTTTTAATAACTTTCCGAATTCGTTTTTAACTTTTAGACTTAAGGATATCAAAAGTGACTTTGTGAGATGATCCCTTTTTACTTTTCCGACATCTAATTAATTGATGTTATCTTGCTCACAAATAATCCAATTTTAAATTAAAATATTAAAACGTCTTCAAACAAGAAGTCCTAGAATGAAATAAATGATGATTACAATTTATTACTATTTTTATCAACAATAATATTATCCATCTTTAACGACGTTAACATGCTGTAGTATCTAAACAGTTTTCGATTTTGAATAATAAATACACAACATTAGTTTAAAACATATTTACAGATCGTTATCTTTACTTAGTTTTTCTATCCGTTCTAGCTTAATGATAACATTTTTTACCATCGTAATGATTCATTAAACCACAAACCGACCTATGAAGCGAAATAAAATAAACTGACTTATGAAATGTTATAGTTAAAGTCTATATTTACAGTTGGTTACTTATTTCTATTTTTTTAATATTTATAACACTAAATAAATATTCTAGTTTTGTACACTTTCCAACTGTAGGCTCTTTGGTAACTAACTCTGAGACCTAGGCAATATTTACTTACCCTCTTTTTCCAACAAGGCTGCCAGTTCTAACGCAATATTGACACCGAACGAATACCCAAGGAGGTAAAACTTTGATTTAGTCTCGAACTTCGTCTTCATAAACTGAAAATCAAGGTTTTTGAGTGAAATGTTTTAATAGGGACATATAATTACTTCTAGACATATTTTTAATCAACCAAAATGCCTTATATGATATTGGCTGGCAATGGATGAACATTGAAGTATAAATATAGAAAAATGAGCCTAGCAGAAGTAGAAGATAGTGTAAAGCTATTTGTTTGTTGTAGGTATTGTATTTTTAATAATCTGTAATAAATACATGTAATAAATAATAATATAAAATAAAATAATAATATGAAGTAAAAAAATAAAAAAAAAGTAAAAAAAATAAAAAAAAATGTCTAGAACGCGCAACCTTATAGACCGGAAGATGATAACAAAAATTGCCAGATCTTGAGGCATTTTGTTGATTATCTTCAGGTTTATGATGTGATACTATGAGACAAAGCCGTGTGGGCAGTGGTAGCGCAGTGACGAAAGTCGTTGCTACTATGTTGTACTGTTAGATGATTTAGTAAAAAAAAGATAAAATAATAATATTTTCTGTAATTACCTTACGAACAGTTGCAGCAATTTCTGGAATGTTACTTCCTTCGATGTCACAAGCAAGTTGAACAGCTACTGCTTGCACTTTTAGTCTTTCAGCTGCTATATCGAATATCTGGTGGCGGCCTTCGAAGCCCGGTATTAAAACTAAGTATGTTTCAGTAGGATCTAGGTCATTCTGTGGCAAAAAAATATTTACAGTTAATAGCATATTATTATTTTGAACTTATATTATAAATAGTACTTAGATCAGTAGTCACAATGCTCCCGATGAAATTTATTATAAATGCAGGTATGATTTATACAGGAATGATAACATAATTATTATTACTATATAAACTGGCAACTTCTCCAGTCTTTTTACGATGTTCAGACTGAAAAGGACTAACCCGCTTAAGTTAGTTTAATAAAGCTAATGTTACAGGGTGCAATGAATGCTACCCTTGAAGCACACAAAAACTAGAAAGATAGTAAGCAAAATGCAAATGGACACATTCTTTACGCTTGAAATAAAAAAACTAAAAAAAAGGAAATAACAAACTTTAAAAACTAAATTTAAATTTCTCATATCGCACGCCTAGATCAAGACTAACACAACTCGAAATATCACTTTTTTCAGGAAACGAAAAAAACGTTTAATTCTGTTTGTAGTTATTTTTTTAGAAAACTTTAAAATGTATAATGTATACAATTAATTGAATAATATGAATGGTTACCTCATTACGATTACAGTTAAAAATAAAAAAACAAAAATATAAATTTGAAGAATAATAATATACCTCTATTCCATTGTTGAGCAACGTTATCATGGGAACAATTGGATGTGAAGTCGCCAAATGTTCTTCATCGTTATCAATATTGGCATAGAAAGCGTGCAAGCCTTCTCGAGGTGCTGTTTCAGCTGTACGGTTTCCAATCGTTTTGAGACTAGAAAAATGTTTATAGGTATAAACTCAACTGCGGTAGCCTAGTGGTTTGGGTAATGGACTGCTGAGACGAGGTCTCGGGTTCGATCCCAGTTTCACCATGGCACACACCAATGAATTTTCGATGCTTTTTGAAGTTATGTGTGTATTTACCGCAGGTTTATTAGTGCCTCGGAGAGCACGTTGAGCCGTCGGTCCCGGTTGCCATACAAACATCTATGGTAGTCGTTACAGGTAGTTGGAGCCCACAAAAGTCCAACCAGTCTACCTTGGAACTTCGATATCGCCATTGGTCATAATGACCATTGGTTGTGGAGGTCAGATGGCAGTCGCTCCACGGAAAATATCGAAGTTCAACCGCATCACAGTTAGACTGGAAAGCCGACCCCAACTGAGTTGGGAAAAAGGTTCAGAGGATGATTATAAGGTATAAACTCAAGTTCATGGTTAGACATTATCTTAGACAAATTGTGTGATTGTATCAAATTGTATATCACTGACAAAGAGTTTTTTTTATACTACTTTGGTAGCAAAAAAAGCCCACGGCCCACCTGATGGGAAGCGGTTACCATGGCCTATGGATGTGTGCAATACTAGGGGCATCACACTTGCGCTGCCAACCCTGTAAGAACTTTCTAATGGTTTTCTTGATGAATCCCATTATTGCAGTCCTTGGGAAAACCACAGTAGTAAGCTTATTCCACAGTTCGAATTGGAAATGAAATGAAATGGAATGAATGAAAACTGAAGTGGAAGTTACTTGCTCTTTGCAGGAGTTCTTAACAAGTTTACGTCACTATACTTGATTCAATGGTTTGTGAAAAGTGGTCAACCTTAAATCATATTCTCATATCGAGTATTCATCGTTTGTACAAGTATTACCTACTGGTATAAAGTCAGCTAAGCCATATGGTGTAACATAGTGGACAGATACATTACAATTTATTACGCAAAATATTACTTTGTATTTCAGGGATAATGGAATACAAATTTAATTTAAGGTAAAATTGTGATATTTATGACAATAGTGAAAACCGAGGGCAGTTGGTTATTCAAATTCCACGAAGTTTAGAATGGAGTTGAACGCGATGTTAGCACAAGCAAAATTAAGTTATGTTTAGTTGAAGGGGTCAACAAGAGTACCATTGTGCTTACAAAGCGAGGGAGCGAATCATTTATTCAGACGTTTCGTTAATCTTTAGCTGAGGCCGCAGTCTCGACATTTATCGCTACGACTTTGTTACCGAAATCGCAAGGTAAGATAGTGACAAACTTCGGTTGCAGTAATGATTCTTGTGTCAAACGGTAGTCTGTACATTGGGGATAGTCAGCAATATGGAGATACCGATAAATCGTTAAGTTTGCGATGCTATTCGTTAAGATACGTCGAAAATTGTTAGTTTGGAAAGTAAAGACTACCAAATATCGTTATGTTTGCATCGCTACGAGTTAGCGACCAAATTCGGTATCTAATTCGTTGCAATAAATGTCGAGATTGCCGCCCCTGAGCGTGCTAGAACTCGCATTTCAGACGCGAGAGTGAGTAATACGTATTCAACTATTCGAATCACGCATCATAATAGACTTTTTCAGTGGTGAAATTGAAGCTTGATTTACTCGATTATCGTATATTTTTCCGTATACTCATTGACTATTTATCATTCCCGTATATTTTTTTAAAAATGAATCACATTTTTCTATTATTTCCTCGTTCTGGTGGTATATATTATGACTAGCAGTAACTTTAGTATGAGTGCTTTACGTGCTCGAAACTTCACTTTGAAAATTCAACTTTATGCTATTTACATCAATGAACAAGGCATGTAGATTTATTCAGTGATGAGTTTAGTTGCTGCAAACGTAATTGTTGAACTCAGTTCAAAGAACAGCAATCATAGTTATCTAATATTCCTTCGACTACAACTATTCTAGACCCAGTTAAAATTTCAAATAAATGTTACTTCAGATAGGTAAACTAAATAATTAAATTTTTATGTGAAGTTACTAGCCAAAGAAAATGTAACTTTCGCTATCCAATCCTACTAATTATGTTTAGGTCCTTGTTACTTAACCACGTTCTAACCACTTATCAGATCTGACTGAAAATTTAGTAAAGGGCTTACATAGGCTATAGGTTTCCATGGGAAGTGGAAACGGGAACCAAAATTCACGCCGCGCGGACAACATCTACTTTTAAATAACATTAAGATAAAAGTTTAAAAGTTTAAATATTAAAAGTTTTCATTGCACTTCACTATGTGACAAAAAGTCACATCGACAAAAAGTAACAATCACCGCCGGGCCTTAATCTTGACTGTGCGTTTAGATAACCATTTATTTATCTATACTAATATTATAAAGAGGTAAGATTTGTTTTTTTGTTTGTTTGTTTGTAACGAATAGGCTCCGAAAGTACTGGACCGATTTCAATAATTCTTTCACCAATAGAAAGCCACATTATCTGTGAGTAACATAGGCTATAATTTATCTCCAAAAAATTTAGGGATCCTTACTAAAACTTCAATAATGTAACCCAAGGTGTAAAAAAATGACCTAAACAAATTACTTACATCGCGTGCGCTGCGAAAACTATTGAAGATAGAACAAAATAATGTACTGTGGAAATGTACAACTTAAAAAGGTCTACATAAAAGTCCGCGATAGCATATGTCTACCTAATAAGGGAAGCCCACAGTAGCCCATTTTTATCGTTACAAATTACAAAAAATTCATGTGTCATTTTCGAAGCTAATTTTGACAATACAGTATTATTTCTTATCCAATTAAATACGTTAGATACGTTGTACGTTTAATGCAGATCAAAATTGTCATTCACACTATATAATTACCATAAATAGTTTAAGAGCTATCGCAATATGAAAAATAATGCGCGGCGATTATTTCGCCGCGCATTATTCCAAGTTGAAATGCGGACGTAAATCAAACCAATATACTTCGGGACATTATAGGTACCAAAGACGATCTATCGTCTTTGTAGGTACGTAGGTAGGTATCTAAACTGTGCTCAAAATATTATGCTCTATACACGCAGTACAGTTTTCTTGGGTGCCTTTGAGGATAGCACGGGTGCTATAGCACTGGACGAGCTCAAATTCACCATTCATGGATTATTGAAAAACAATCCGCTCGCGCCAAGACGTCGTTTGTCTCGCGAATTATACCTATCTAAGATTATGTTTCCTTATGTATATCATTGTATTATCACTGCGATGCGGGCGAGGACTCAGGGCTGCACACGCTGGCAGAGTGTCCGGCGTGGGAGGTGCCGAGACAGGCCCTCCTGGCAGCCCTCGGGGTGTGAGTCCTCACACTGCCGGTGCTGATCGCGGCGATGGTGCAGAGTGCGGACGCGTGGTCGGCCGCCACCTCCTTCTGCGGGCGCGGACGCCTATCGCGTCGGAGGTCCGACGACCTCCGTCCTCCATGAGCGCTGGCCTGGGGGTGACGGGTGGAGCCGCCCGTCACCCTAGCAGAAGCAGGCCGAGGCGGCGGCGCGCAAAAGCGCGCCCCCCCCCCCCCTCCTATTCCGGGGGCATGACGGGAACCACGTGGTTCTCAAACCCGAGGGGGCCGTCTCGAATCCGGAGATGGCCCGGGTCAAGCCGGGTTGCGAGGGAAATGCTCTTTGGGCCACCTTACACCCTGGCGTCTGAAGACCCTAGACGGCGTGCGGTTTTGGCCGGTAAGAGTCCGACATAGCCTGCCCCGCTGACCGCGGGGTGGGTATCCATGAGGATTTCCGCACGGAAAAAAAAGGTATATCTTTGTATTCCCATCCAAATAAATTATATCTTAATCAAGACTTTCAATAAAATTGTGTAAAAATTATTTAAAGACTGTTTGAGTTATTGAAATCGGACGTCAGAGGAGGGGATTTGGGAGATAGGGAGGGGGTTGTGAGCTCTGGCTGCGGTCTTCTGTACCCCCTGTCACCCCATCTCCTCTTTTCCGGGGTTCGGTAAGGACATCATGCTTTTTTTTATACCATTTAAGTGGCAGACGAGCACACGGCCCACCTATGTGACCTATGCACCTATGGACGTGCACAACATCAGGGGCGTCACACTCGCGCTGCCGACCCTGCAAAATCCTTCTAATGCCCTTCTTGAAGAACCCCATATTATAGCCGCCAGGGAAAACCACTGCAGGGAGATCGTTCCACAGCCTAAGCGTGCGCGAAATGAATTTTTTTTCAAACCTTACAGTACGCACTGCAGACGGATGCAACGTGTGGGGATGAATTCCCTGCCTGTGGCGAGTGGTGCGATGATAGAAAGTGGCTGTAGGCATCATAAATCAAACAATTCCCATCCCAGGGTCAACTGGGTAGCGCGGGATATGCTCTAAGTAATCTTACATCCCGGCAACTGAAGACTTGAGACGGCGGCGTGCGGTTTTTATCAGGTCTGAGTGAGACTTAACCACTCCTGCTGGTTGACAGGGATGATAGGTATATGAAGGAACTTCCGCACGAAAAAAGGCATTTGAAACAGAATTCGCAATCCACGCGGGCGGAGCCGCGGGCAACAGCTAGTTGTATTAATAAATTGTATCGATTTTTTAGAGTTGCCCCGTTAAACGATAACTTAGATAATTTCTAACATGCTCTTTCTTTTAAGGAAAGTCTAACTGATCATCGATAAACGAACAAAAGCTACTATGGTAGTGATTATGGAGGCCACTACAAAGTACCATACTCATCACTACTCGATACACGATGTGTAAGATCATAAAATGTTTATTCTCTCAACCAATTTTCTCTGAAATTTTATGACTTGGGTATCGAAGTAGCTGATCCGTTATTTTCGGATCGCTAGTCAGTGAGCAAATAATGGTTGTTATTCTGCTGTGTAATGTTAGTATTATTATAATAGTTTGTTACATCGAATGTGTGTTTGAAAGTAACCGCGGTAGCCTAGTGGTCTGGGTAATGGACTGCTGAGACGAGGTCTCGGGTTCGATCCCAGGTTCACCATGGCACACACCAATGATTTTTCGATGCTTTTCGAAGTTATGTGTGTATTTCTGTGTGTCCTGTGAAAACCGGTACATGTCGAAAAAGTCAACTTTACAGTAGACTAGTTTTTGTGTTTAAAAATTCATAAAATTTGTTAGAATAATTTGTTTTCAAAACTAGTGACATATTTTATTTTGTTGTGGTATTGTTAACAATCTACTTGGTTCCTGCTCAAGAGTGTTCAATATAGGACGAGATATTTCAAAAAAACTGTTTGTTGTATCAAAACACACCATATGGATGCTCGCGTATAATGATTCTAAATGAGATAAATCGATTTACACGCTATGTGCAGGTTTGGTGAAAGGTGATATTTGTTGTATTATCAGGTAGTTTTATATGAAACTAATCATCTCCTGTTCAAAGCTGTCTAACAAACAAGTAATATTTTTCAATTGGCGAAAGCACTGTAGGCACAAAACTCGTAAAAATAGATTTTTTATTATTTATATCATTTTACTCGTGAATAAAGTTCGTGTTTTTTGATATAAGTAGACTTAAATCGTAACTCAATTTTGTGTAATATGATACAAGAAACAATCTAAAGAAAAAGGTATAAAAATAGAGGAATAAAAAAGAAAAAAAAATACATAATCACTTTTATTTTAGGTGTTATTGAGTGTCACTTGGTTTGAAAGTTGGAATATTTTAATTTAGTTAAAAAGGAAATAAACATCAAGGACATAAGTCAACAATACAACATAAACGAAAAACAGTTTCTACCTCCGCCCTACAGAAGACCGCGGCTATAATAACCATCGTGTTGTGTTCCCGCCGGTAAGTACGGTAGCCAGAGCTCACTGTACCCCTCTTCCCCTTCCCCCCACAGGGTTGGAAGACAAGCCTTCCCACCCCTTCCTAGCCCGCTACCCTTCCCTTTAGGGTAGGTTCAGCGCGTGCGTGAAGCCCGTAGTGTGACACACGTCCTTGGGCCACGGTGAACGCTGGTGGGCCGTGTGCTTGTCTGCTACTTTTTTTTTTTTTATTCAAGATAAGCTTACGTTTGACTACTATCTCACTTGATTGTAAGTGACGATGTGGTCTACGATGAATCACGCTTGCCTAGAAGGAATCTTTTCACTCGTGACTTGAATATTTCCAGGTTATAGCTTTCCGGAAACACAGACTCGGGCAAGGAATTCCACTCCTTAACTGTACGCATGATGAACGAGTCGGCAAAGCGCTTTGTGCGTATGAGTGGAATATCGACCATAAAGCGGTGTTGCGTCGCTGTTCGTCTGGTCGTTCGCTGATGGAAAGATTTGGGGGTATCAATTCCAGAGCGCACTCTCCGAAATGTATCCGATAGAAAACCGATAGACCTGCAACTTTGCGTCTATGGGCAAGGCTCTGAAGCCTTTTCTCGACTAGTGCAACGTCGTTGATGAGCCTCTTGGCTCGTCTCTCGATTCTCGATCGTCTCCAGCGCGTCAAGGTGGTATTTAGTTGAGACATCACACAGATACGAGTAGTGTACTCCAGACAGGATCGAACCTGCGCTTGGTACAAAAACTTAAGCAATTTTATTGCTCCGGTGTGAAGTACTGTCGCACCTTAGATAGGATGCCCAGCTTTTTTGCAGCCAGCTAAGCTTTAGCTTCAATGTATGACCCGAAGTTAAGCGTGGACGTATGAGTTACGCCGTTCTGCTACCTACATAGTATATAAAAAAATAACCAGGGGTTAAAAACTTGTGGTATATGGAAATTATATTCGGCAGATCATGAGCAGCTACGAGCATCATAGTCAACATGCGTTTTGCACGGCAAGAACGATGCTGCAACAATGAAATTTTACATTATAGACTATCATAGAACATAAATAACTAAGTAAAATAATAACGGTATTCATTACCTACAGATAGTGCAATCCACGAAGACGCTTTGCTCCATCTATTTTCGGTTGGGGGGATCGCGGGGTACAGTTCGATAGACACTAGCGTCATCCGCCAACTGTCAGTGGTTTGTGTGCGCGTGTACTTATAGATAAATAGTGTAGGTATACCGATAACACTCAAATACTAGCGGCAGTATACGCACATTATATGGTTGCCTGGTAGAGATTGCCACGGAGCAATAAGGCCGCCAATTGTTAATACTCTAATTTAAGTATTATTGTTACTACTTTTATATCCTTGGTGTACAATACAGAGTTTTATTATTATTCTTATTATATAATTAAGTGTTTAGGAGCAATACTGGGGCATATCTACGTAAATTGCAATGTTTTTCACTTTTACACATTAATAAATAGATTTATTGTATATTGATATAAGTGGAGTAATTATTTTGTGTAAATGGTTATTAGTTCTTGTTATTATGAATATACGAATAATAAAACAGAATTTGTGTAAAATGATACATCTAATAGGTACATTGTGCGCCATGTTGGATTGCTCAGAGAGCGCGCGCGAGCACCTTGTCCAGTAGTATTTTACGGCGCTGACCCCGCGCGGGCGGCGGTACCCTCGCAGTAGCGCCCCCTGCATCCCGCGCACAGCTCGCGTTCGTAACATGTATTACTTTGCACAATATTTTGGATCAAAACCGTTTTAATCTTCTCGTCATTATTGATATAATTTTAGTTGAATTAGTTTACACAAAAATATTAGTTTACTATGTATGTGAGCAATAATACAACTTTAGTTGTATCGATGCAGTGTACGAATTTACTTTGTGTCAATTGATATAACTAAACATGTACCAGATGACACCTTATTAGAAGGTAATAAATATAATGTTAATAATGATATGACTTGAGATACATTTTTACACACAAATAACTTGAATATTATGAATGATAGATGTCAACATATATTTATTTACACAGTCATATTTTATCAAATCACGCCATTTCGTCTTAGATGTACCACACTATCTCAGAAACTGATAGACGTATCAAAATGGTGAATAGATAGAAAAATAGAGTATTTTTTTCTGATTGAGGTGCTATAATAATATCAAATTCGATATAAGTTGACTTGTACCCCTTTTCACAGGACGCACAGATTTATCGCAGGTTTATAAGTGCCCGGTTAATGGCAATAGGCTCGCCACCTATTACATTGGGACCTAAACCATAAACTGGCGAAATGTGGGTGCTAGCACCTCTGCCTACCCCTTCGGGGATATAGGCGTGAGTTTATGTTATATGTTATGTTATGTTTGAAAATGAATGAAATATACAGAATGAATTTAGGATTAGAATATTATAGGTATGTGAAACTTTTGATCATTTTCTTTATATATCTGTCACGTATTTACGTATTTACTACATATTTACTATGATCGTAAAGTGGTAAGCGGTTACATAACCAATTAACGCTTGCAACTTCAAACTTCAATGCCGATCTCATCTCGATTTCACAAATGTCAAAAATGTATTCTTGTATTCAATATCCAATATTATAACGTGATTGTGATTGGATTGTCACCGAAAATTGAAAAAGGCAAGTAAGGTTGCAAGATTTACACTTAATTCGGTTTTAATTTGTAAATAGGCTTGAATTTTATCAAGAAAAAAATATTATGGATGTGGTACATGTATGAACAGCACATTGAGACGAAAATCCTTATGGGAATCTTAATTTAATAAAATACCACTACATTATAACGCGTGCTATAAGTTGAGACCTGGGCTCTCCGCCTACTTCCTCCTGCACTGCCCCTCAGTCGCCCGTGATGTACCGTCTAGCGCTCAGGTCTCAACTTATAGCGCACGTGTAGTACTTACCTTTCAACAGTCAAACACTGAAGTTTCCTAATGTGATAACTAATTTGATATGTATTTCTGATAAGCATTTTGAGCTCTTCTAAGTTATTTTCATTGAGATTCAAACTAGCAACAAGTGTATCTCTCTTAATGTTTTCCAGTTTTGGCACTCCTAAAAGAAGATAATAAATAATTTGTATGTTGTTTTCAGATATCATAAAAACTAAAGTGTTTCGATTTTTCTGATGAGAAGTATATTACTAAATATCGTATACAAAGTTAAAAAAAAAATGCTAAATCCAGCTCGAAGGACCAGACATAAAAATTCCCAAAAAGGGTGAATGGAGCCCTCTAAGACCTTTAAACTGTTATATTATATTAATGAATGAGACTCAGGTCTTTCCTCTCGGAATTAGGAGGTCAGGGGCCTTACTCCGAAAAACGAAAATATTCGTATCCGTTGACGTTTTTACCATTAGTTACACCAAAAGTGTTTCGTTTTGGATTTCGGATCCGTCTTCGATCGTTTGAGATTGAGGTTGTCGATCGTTATCAGTACACCTCCTACTCCCAAAATACATTTGACGTTTTCGCTGTCGTTGTTTGACAAATGGTCCGTTTTCGTTCGATCCGAAACGTTCATGTTCGATTTTCAGAGTAAGGCCCCAGACTGGAATAGCTCTCATAAAAGTCTAGCAAGACAAGGGATAAGAAGCAGACTCGGGGTTCTGAGATCTAAACCTCGAAATAAATTGGGAACAATGCTAAGATGATGATGAGTGTTTGCAATCTGCATCATCAATACACGTGACACATAAATACAAAAATCTTTAAAGAAATTAATTTCAAATTGTATAATTCTACTCGAAAACTAATCAATGTTATTAATTCGCTGATAGATGGCTAGAGGTTAATTTATTGAATTTGAACTTTATAAAATTAAACCGCAATCAAAAGTGCTTTTATAGCAAGATCATGTTTATAATATTAAAGTTTTTTAATATCTTTTTTTTAATAAAGTGAGATTTATTTTTTCGTTAGTTTTTGAGTTTGAGTTTTTTTACTTTTGAGTTAGTTTAGAGTGAAATTAGTGTTACGGAGTGCAGTGAGTGCTACCTTTTAAGAACACATGAACTAAGTGTCTTCCCATCATAATAGAGACAATAAGAAAAGTGCCAATGGACACATTCTTTACCGTATAAATTATTAGCAAATTAGGTTAAATTTAAGTTACTTATTAGCCTCAAGGCTAGATTGTGACTGTTATGAAGTAACTATTCAGTTACATCGTAATAAAAAAAAAATATCTTTTTTTTAATAAAGTGAGATTTATTTTTTCACTCGTGAATGAAAAATATTAAACTTGTGATTAAGCCACATTAAATATTTATAACACCCACCCCGTATCGTACTCGGCGCAAAAGTGCCCATAGTGCTAGCGGCGTGGCTTCACTGAATAGTGATGGCTAGCGTGAGTTTATTTTTAATTAAAATATTAAAATACATGCATTTTATATAAATTTAACTAGCCTATGCCCGTGGCTTCGCCCATACGGACATTGGTTTTCACGTTTTTCAACTCTATCTCTATTCCGACTTAACCGATTGCGATTGGCGAAAGCCTATCATGAATAAAAAAAAAAAAAAAAAACAAACATGCGTAAGATTTTAGGTCTGACTATGCGCAATGGACGTGAAAACTACTGAACGGATTTTGATACGGTCCTTTTTTTGATAGGTCATGGTCAGGTCCGCTTAAAATTTTACGTATGTTTGATCACAATCGGTTGAATGAAACTAGATATATCGCTGTCCCCGGCGAATAATATGGTAATCGCAAATTCTAAATTTTACAGGAGAAGCAAATAACTGTTTTATGCTTATATCTCAGTGCAGGTAGATTGCATGGCAATAATTTATGTGTCAAAAGAAAGCTAATTTTTGTACCGACTAGTTCCTATGTTAATTTTATTTTAATAGGTTATTGGAATAAAGTTATTTAAGAAAAACATTTTACTGAAATTGTAGATAAAAAGTATAGTACGCAATGTATCATTACCATTTTATTCGCGTTATTCCCATTGCTGTCGTGGTCGGTAATAATGCATTACAGTATTGTTCAGGTAAATATGGAGCTAAAAATGTTTACGGCAAATGAACATTACCATATTATTCGGGGAAATTCATATGGTAGTATCTACGGTAATATAACTTTGCAATACTATTCATCAATATATAGTGTCAACTGATTATTAGTAATATTATATTGCAAATACAATATTTCATCAAATAATACAGTACTAATTAATTAAATTACATATAATGTACAATATTACAGCCAGTTGATGGTTTTTTTATTAAAATCTGTAATTTATTGTAAAAAGGCATTACCGATACTAATGGAAAAAAATAACTTTGCATTATCGTTTACGGTATTATTCGTGTAAAAATTGTATTTCTAATTTAACTGAATAAAATTGTAATATTCATTATGGACCTATGGGAAATATTGTATTTTCATAAATATCCACTCAAAAATTACAAAAAAAAATTACAATGTGTATTCGATGCTCTAATAACCGAAAATGCAATAAAACCTAAACTGTTGTTATAGCACATTACCATTATTATTCGCCGGGGAGGGCGATATATTCAAATAACGTAAAAACACATCCACTCGGGTGGAGCCTTATTAGATGTTTGCTTTTTGCTCATGGATATTTATTCAGCAACGTTGACAGAAAAAAATCTTATCTTATTAATCAATATATAAAAATGCACTTACCCAATATATTCGCAAGTTTACCCAAATATTCAGAATTGTGAGTTCTGTTCACATTATATGACAAAATACTGTTGTATTTCAGTTTTAAACCAGTTTCCATTGCGTTGAAAAACTCTGGTAACGATTGTGTTGAGTAAATGTTGCTTTTCTGGCACTGTAATATAATTATTTAAATTTCAGAATACGTACTTTTATAGGAATATAAAATAGTATAAGTTTCTTAAATATCATACACAAGCAATCGATAAAACACGTTTAACCTAACAAACAGAGAAAGAGAATATTAAATTGAAGCTAAAAGACTTTCTTTTTAAAAATAAATGCAAGTTGGAGTAGGACTAGGTAGGTTTTACTCTTAAGTTTGTATGCATGCAATTGCAAGAATTGTTTAAGTCCTACCCACTTTTACTTTACTATTTTATTATGTACTGCCGAATTATGTAGCACAATGCAAACCTTATTGGTTTTTTATGTGTTATATTTAAGGTAAACCATATACTGATTGTAAATTCTTTAAATAAATTAAAAAAAAAAAACAATGTTTTCAACTTCATGATATATAATATTAGTATAGATGTTTAATGACTCATAAGAATATGCTGCGCAATCAAGATGGCAGAATTTTATGCCAGAATAATTTAGCACGATGAATTGTTGACACAAAAAAGAAGAAGCTTTATACGAACCCCAACTAATCCTTCTGCTCTTACAACCAAAGCTGGCACACCTAACTCACATCTAGCCTGGCAAACATTTTCTGATACTGATATCGCAAACTCTTCACTGGCATGCGGCAATGAAGTAGTTAGTAGAACAAAATTACTGTAACAAGAGTTGTAATTAAAAAGTATATCAGCGATTGCAATCTAGAAAAATAATCTTTAAAATAACTATTCAACCAAAATGATGTTCAGTGTTTCGTCGTTTGATATGACGAGTTATTCAAATCGGCCCTGAACCTTTTTTGCCGTTGACGTTTCATAACCATGGTGTGAATCGCAAAATAATATTTTTGAACTGGGACGATTCATACCATGTATGAAACGGCGAAAAACAGTTTGACGTAGTTAATTCTCCACTTTATAATATTTGAATTCAGAACTTTAACATTAGAATTTGAAAACCTCATATTTACTACAACGACACTTGATATGATATATTTCTAAATATAATCTAGACATTTTTCTGATAATCTTTTTTTTTTATTCATGATAGCTTACGTTTGACCTCAATCTCCGTATCAATCAATCAAAAATCCGTAGAAAACATAAACTTGTAAGGGGTTTTGATTTTTCTGATGAGAAGTTTAGCTTCTATCTACTTGGTTGTAAAATCATCATGCACTTCAGAGTCCATGGTCCGCTTATTGTTTGATTGATATTTCGACTTTTACAGAAGTGGCTATCGTATGACCTTCCTTGGAGAGGAGATCCCCTACCGGAGAAGTCTCGTCTATTGTTTAAATGTAGGTGCACTGACTAATAAGTAACGGGATTCCACAGAAGTAAAGAAAATTATAACTAAAATATTTGAATAATTAATAATATGCATTTCATTAAGTTTACCTCAACTCGTTACAGTACTTTCTCGAAGTCAGATCCAAATTCGTAACAACGGCCGCTTTATTGAGTTTCAGAACGAAGTCTTGTGCATTCTTATCGTTATCTGAAAGCTGAACTATGAATATTCCTTTAACGGAACCAATTCTTGCGGCTTCCTTCAAAAGTTTGGTGCATCCATCTTGAGTTTGGATTTTATCCGATGATATTTTTATTGACACATTGTGTTTTTGCCACGATCTATAAAACATAAATTTAATTAAAAACATGTTTTGATTTATTTTTAGTTGGACAATGCTTGATAAGTCCATGCCTCAGAGAGCACTTAAGACATCGATTCCAATTGCCATACGGAATTCTATGAGAGTCGTTACGGATAATTGGAGTCCTAAAAGTCCGACAAGACTTCGATGTTGTCAGGCCAGTTGTCGGACTTGAAGGATCCTGGATGGAGGACTCAGTGGATTGTGAAGGTCCATCTGCTTCTTAGACTGAGCCGACTCCGACTTAGGCTCGAAAGATGACAATAATTGATAAGTTATAATAAATTGGATATTAAGACATGAGAGAACTAAAAAATATTAGTCTTTTTTTAAATAATTTGTAACCGAAATTACTAGTATTTCTGTTAACTCGTCCTTACGTCAGGATTTGAACCCAAGACTACTCAATCGTAAGTCCAACATCTTAACCATCAAGCAACTTCATTTACTTATATTTAGAGTTTTTAGATTTTGTTACTTACACAAATTTTGTATGTAGATATCCACTGACTTTAGACCGTAAATGTAGGATGATTTTCCGGACACCTCTTTTGATTAACCTGTCTGCTAATTCTATTCCCAATCCAGTTTCATCACATATAACTATGTAAACACCGTTTGAACAGTAATTCATCCTTAAATAAAAATGATTTAGTTTAGGGTTATGAAAATGACGGTAAAAATAAAATCTATAAAACAATACCCTCCTTTTTTCGGCAATCGGGTAATAAGCAACGCCCATTAATGATTTTTGATCGGAAAAAGTGAACATCGGGATGTAGAAAATATCTGAAAAATTCGAACATCTATGACGGGTCCAGGTAGCTCAGTTGGTCAGAGCATTTTCCCTGTAAGGGCCTGGGTCGCGGGTTTAAGGCCCGTCTTAGGTGATCACTTTTTCCGATCAAATAATGTAAAAAATTACAAACGACATTTTCCAAATGACTAATAAAATTACTTATTACTTTTTTCAGCGCTAGAGAATAAGTCATAAAAACATTATTAATATTGAAACATAACATCAGAATGATGTACTACTATTGAATTGAATACTTTTCTGCAAACTGCATTAAAATTGGTTCCACCAAACGTGGGCTTATCGCGGACATACACACAAACATTTTATAGGTCAAACAGTGAATCTCATTTTAAAATCGGTTATTGAGTGCTATGAAGAATGTCCGTATGTCTCTATATTATATTATACTCTATATTACAATAAAAGAAATTGTTCAGTGGAGTGCACTGTCCTATAAATATACCACAGTAAAAGACAATGCAGCTAGCCTAAAATGTGCAGCGAAAATGTACAATTTGGCTTATCTTTGTTCTAGATTCAGCCAACCTAAGACTTGTAAGACCATGATTTAGCAATTATCTTTATCAAATATATTCTTATACAGGATGTTTTTTTAAGACAGTGTGGAGAGATCCGATACCATAGTAGGTACAAAAAAACTATCTGAAGAACAATTATATAGCTTTTTTTGTAAAAATATTTTTTTTTGTATCTCCCATGGTTTCGAATTTTCACCGGCCAGTTGTATGAAAAAACAGTTAATTGAATATAACTAACTTTACTGCTACGGCTGATCTTATAGTTTCTTTCGATGCAATCAAATGATCCTATAGATTCAAGCATTTTTTAGCTTATGCTTGATGAAAACAATGTTAAGTGTTTAACTTAACATTGTTTTTACAAAAAAAGGGCTAAAGGTTTTTCAGACAGTATCCTTGAATCCCCATTCTTGTCTCAATTAAAAAAGACACCCTGTTAACTCTATTTAAGATCAAATATATGCATTTAATTTGACTAGCAATTTGTTATTATTGAGATAAATAAGGCTTACCTTGGCATAACCTCAAATCCTTGACTCATAATATCGGGACTCCTCATCTTTATCAGAACCTTGCCCACATGTTTGCTGGAAGACAGGAGTCTGAAAGCTCTCGATACTTCAGTAGGTAAATATTCAATACGACTTATTGGTTTCACAATACCTTTGGCTATTCCTTCGCTTATCCTGCATTGAAGGACCTAAAATTAAATCAAATACAGCTCAAAAGTTAGCATAGTAAGAATTAGCATATATATACTAACTGATACCCGCGGCTTCACCCGCGTGGATGTCGGTCATCACTTTAAAGTATTAATACGGGTATAGTATGTTATCATTGAGAAATAGAGATAATGGCTTCGCAAACTTGCCACCATTTTGTTATAGGTACCTCAAAAAGTTTAAGCAGCGTTTTCGTTGAAATCCCCCAGATAGCTTTTTTCCGATAAATGCAATTATATTTTAATCAATGTATACAAAAACATGATAAATTATATTAAAAACTTTCCTCAAGAACTACTTTATCCATAATTAGTGAAAACAGCATGAAAACATTTTTAGTAGTTTTTGGGTGTATCGCGATCAACGAAACAGAAGCGGCGAAGGACATTGTTTTGTAATGCTACAAAAAATTATTGATAAAATAATGTGGCCGTATTTTATATTTTAATGTTTTAGTTTACCTTTTTGTCATTTCGATTTTCACGCTTGAATATGCTAGAGAAATCCACAGCTTTGTAAGACTTATCACAATTTAAGAAGGCCATGCCGATACTTTGGTTCTCATTCATATCATAAGAACTCAAGTCCAGGAAAAATCCTAAAAATCCCACACATTTCATGGCAGTCTGAAAACGAAAAATTTATGAATATGTATTAAGAATACATTGTTGTTTATATTGTTTGTATCCTTGGTTTCCTACACCTAAACTTTAATACTGACAGACACAACAACTTCTATATACTTTTGCTTATCCTGCGGGAATAGATTATAGGCACAAAAATATTTTTTTGATATAGGTAGTCAACATTTTTTAATCCAATGGATTTCGTGAAATTTAGTTACAGTAATATTGATTGAGTCTAACAAAATTCTGTTTACATTGGAAACTACAAATTGCATGATATCGATTATGTTTCCTTAGATTCCAGCGAGGTAGTTCTACCTTATTTCGAGTATTTCTACGTAAATAGTTCTATACAAAGAACTTTTGCGACTTTAGCTTCTACAAACCTTCAACACGATACTACAAGTTTAGAACACGGTTTTAGATAGTTAGTACTTTATGATCTTTGAACATATTAAAATGTTTTTTTTTTGATAATTAAATAATTTTAAATCTTTATTGTTGGCGCAACATAATTAAAAAAATGTTTATGGAAAAAAATGAGAATGATCTCATGTTAAAGAAGCCCTTACAATTAGTAGAACGTATACATTAAAACATGAGTAATAATTACATCAAAAAAAATCTGTAACTACTTAACAATACTTTTAGTATTATTTGAAAAATAATGTATTCGTACCTCTCGAGAAGACCCACTTGCGCAGTTTACAACAAAATCGCAGCCTTTGGTTTCAGTCAAAATTATATTTAAATATGAGTCGTTATGAGAGTATCCGATTTTGTTTTCTGAAATAAAGTTCAAAAGGTTTTTACTAAAAACATTGGAGAGCTTCAAGGGTAAACTAAAAAATGGTGAAATACATTTAAAGAAAATTGTACAACTGTCTTTTTTGTTATCAAGATAGGCGTTGTACAGATGATCGATGAGTGGATACGCAACGTAGACATTATAAGAATACACGTTGCAAAATATATCTTAGTTGGCATTATTCTATATAAGTCAATCAATCATTTTTTTAAAAGTAATGCAGTTGTATGATGGTTGAATACATTTACTTAAATTCCACCACACTTTAGAAAGTAAAATAAAATTAAGAAAGTTCTATTGAAAATTGTTTACCATAATTATGATTGTATTTTGACCAATTAACGACCAATAGTGACAATTATTTCTTACCGTCAAGTTGAGGATACAATTTGAGGAGCATTTTTTTCTTATATTCATTACTCACAGTAATATAAATAGTACACTCCATTGAAATACATAACGCTATAATAGCTTGACCAAGAGCTCCTGCTCCTCCAGTTACCAGAACACGTTGTCCTTTAGACAATCTACCTCTTATTGACTGTAAAGAAGTAAAATGTTTCAAAATTAGAAATATTATCATGGTGGAAATGGTGGTTCTGGGTGATTATAATCTTATTCTTATACTTCAGACAAGGATGTTAAGATAAGAAGTACGTACATAATGACAAACTTTAAAGTCCGGTACTAAAGAAGTTATTGATAGCAAAGCGATTGTATTGATCACATTTTCAATAAATAAATGGTATTCAGAGAAGCAGTCGGCACCTGAGTATAGTATATTCGAGATAAAACAAGGACGTTTGAGTAGTATGCACTAAAAGTACATTATTTAACATTTTGTTATTTCATATTTATAAAATTAAATAAGTATAAGCAATGATAAATTTAGGTTAAAACACAGTTGCATTAATAGCATTAATAGTACACCTATTCTGTGTACAGTATTACGCATTCAGTTACACCCTACACTTATGTATAGCCTATACGCCCGTAGACATGATATTTCGAGAGCGAAATGAACCTATTTAAGTGAATATTTCATCAAACAGAATATGTACACTATATTACGAGTTGCTGGCTCAATTTCTCCAATAGGAAGATATTTCTTAAGAGTGAGTAATTTTTAGGGTTAGATTTTGCGTAATTTATTTTTGTGACCGTGCAAAATGGAGGAGTAAACACCGAAAGGCGGATGCGGGATTCCAAGCTGAGAGTTTCGGATGCCCTCGGGACTAACGCGAAGAGACGATAATAAACCAATAATGATATCATTATACTGCATACACTAGTGTATATATATATTACATTTTATTCACACATTATAAAACTCATTTTAGAATGTAAAATTCCACGAATCTGCATGCAAGTAGTTTCAGTTATTTAGTTAAACTCACCGTGCAATAATACGCCATGGCATAGGGAAGAGGCACTGTAGCAGCATCTTGCAGTGTCCAATGTTCTGGAACTGGCCATTTTAAATCTGGGTCAGCTTCAATTGTGCTACTAAGAGCGCCGCCAGGAATTATCCCCATAACTCTTTCACCGCTGAGAAGAAAAAACACGAAACAAAAACGTTTACAAAGAATATAATTTAATGTTTCCGTCTTTAAAGAAAGTTGTAACTGTATATTTGAAACTAGCCGTTGGGTAAGTCAAAACGTGTGAAGATTTTTAATTTCAGTATTTAAAGCTTACAAGAGAAGCCTAACGAAGTGGAAATTAAAATGAATAAAAATACCGGAAAAAAACAAAAGATAACGAACAAAATCTCGAGTTAGTTCGTCAATTTCTCTCATTTTAAAAGTTGCTTTTGTCAAAAGTTCTTTTCATTGGCCGTTATATAGATCCAATATTGCGAGCCAAGTATTTCCTAATAAGTCTTAAAAGTTTATCTATTGGGCTTTTTCAACACAGATTATAAGCGTTTAGTATGGATATGGACTAACATTTAGATAATGTACTTTTGATGCACAGTAGTGAGTTTGGTGGCCACGGTGGAGGCGCGTCCATCAACGGATCATAGAAAAATAAAACTAATCACGGACTCAAAGGGTCATTAGTTGATCAATCCTTTTATTAGTTTTTGTGTTTACAAAATCTACCACTTCAATAAAACATAATGAATAAGCGCAGAAAAATAGTGAATTAATAAAAAAATACGCCAGTATTTTGTTCACTATCTTTACTGTTATCCTTTCTGTAAATACCTAAGTGAGTTTGAATTATCTACATGTCATATCATTCTATAACTTACTCTCTGTCAATGCCACTGTAATCCATTCCAAAAGAGTCTTTTTCTTCACCATGACTACGTACAGCATTTTCTACGTCCTTCAATGATATGCCAGCATATGAAACCTAGGAAACGTAAAATAAGACTATTTTAAGTGTGTATCTGAAGTTGGTCTTCTTTATCTCTCCTCTTTCACAGCCCTACCCCTCAGCATACCTACCATCCGTGAACATCATTGTGTTCTATTCTCTAGTGAAATCGTAAAAAGTTTTCACGTGACCAAAATATTCCCTAAATCTCACTACTCTACTTTTTTTGCAATTTAATTTATCGAAAAAAAAAGACGTTATATCCACGAATGCCATGCTGGGTTCATCGATAGTTAGTTACCCAACTAACTTTCGATGAACCTAGCATGGCATTCGTAGATATAACGTCTAAGTTAATTTGAAAAATAATATTAAATGCAAATTAAAACCTCATTTTCTAAACAATAGTCTCATGAACCAATTTCATTAGGAACGCTCACAGACGCAGTCGCCCGACGCAATATTATGATTGTGAACATGATGGACTAAGAGCCCGTGAACCCCAGACTTTCGTTATTTTATAAAAGCTGAAAGTTTGTCAGCGCATGATCCCAATACAGGTAAGAACGATGGCCCATTATGAAGTTCGGGTCATAGTGGCTTTGGCAGATAAACGGTACTAAAGTGTAGCAAGCGCAAGGCAGTGGGTGCGAGTGAGACGGCAAGTCAGGTCTATTGAGACCCCTCACTGCGCATATTATGGAATTATAAAGTTGGAATTCTAATTCCAATTTTAGGTTTATTGCGATCCTTCACTGCGCATGTATTGGCATTATATAAATGGAATTATAACTCCAATTGTGTAATTCCAATACATGGGCTGTGAAGGATTGCAATAGACCTGACTCGCCATGTCACTCACACCCACTGCCCTGCGCTCGCTCCTTCAGTTACCCTTTAGTACCGTGTATCTGCCAAAGCCACTATGACCCGAACTTCATAATGGGCCATCCTTCTTATCTGTATTGGGAGCATGCGCTGACAAACTTTCAGCTTTTATAAAATAACGAAGATCTGGGGTTCATGGGCTCTTGCTCTATAATTTGTATTCTTCGTTATTTTCATAATTTAGATCATTATTGGCTATGTGATAATGATGTTTAAATGAGACGGGTTAAGTTTGCGGTAGAATAAAATTTGAAATAAGCACGTTTCTACTTCTAGTTTAAATTTTGCCGAGCGCCTTATTTAGTTTATACAATAATACTGTTTTGTATTGGTAGAATGCATTCCGTGCAAACCCGGTGTGCTAATTTATATTTCACTCCAATAAGGATTTGTGAAAGAATCATTTCTTAAAATATCAACCATAATTATGTACCTGGACTAAGTTCCTGCTTGCAGGAATGGCAGGGGCTTCAGTCCAAGTTAGGCTATTTAAATCACCTATTACAGGAACTGTTAGAGTGGCGTTTCGAATCTTTATCCTCGTTGTTGCTGGCATGTAGTAAAAGCCTCCCCATTCCCCCTATAAAACAGAAGATTACGAAGATAAGAACTATATTTATATTTAATTCTTTGGTGTTTATTTGCAGGAATTCATGTGATTTTCAAAGAAAGTAATGAGTGACCTAGTAAGTTATGGCTGCCTCGATCAGTGAAGTACTAAGTCTCAATAATAAAGATTAGTAGCAAAATTAACTTTGTTATGCCTTGTCTTTGTTTCTTACAGATCAGAAGGTTATTAATAAAAATAATTATCAAGCTCAGATTGTAGACAATTTTTTCATGGCTACAACCAAATTGTACTATGCAAACGCTTAGAGCATCTTCTGATGCCCTAATTTCTGTCAGACTTTATGTTTGGTTACGTTAAGTGAAGACGTAAGTGAATTTAGTCTAACTGTAACTATAATTATTTCTACTAATTGACCTTTGCTTAATTTCTCATCTATATTAAAAATTTACCTTTTTCAAAACATTTACGACGAGATTCTTTTCAACCTGTTCCTTGTATACAGTATGATCAGGATGGAAAGCAGGCGCGCTAAAATCAACAGTTGTCATTAGAGCTATTTTAGCTTCACCGTCTCTTCTTAATTTATTAACAAATCCTGTAAAATTTACATTCATCATAAATTATATGATTATTTCAAATGATGTAAATTTCAAATGTATTTCTACAATAAATAACAAAATATGGACAAAATCTTAAATACCTAAAGCACCACAATACGGCTGCTTCTCAGAGAGTAGCACAACACGTTTTGTTTTATGAAGCATATCATATACGTGCGAAACCCAATCCAATTTATTATCGCAATTGACACGAACGTACGTAACATCCTTCAAATTCTGTCTTCTCAATAACATTAATATTTGTTTCCCATCTGACATAGCACTCACAACACTAAAATGATATTTTGTAAGTCCTTGAAGTTTAGGAACTCCGGTTTCTAATGCTAAAACAAAAGTGTCATTTGAGATGTTTCGCAGGTTCTTCAATTTCTGCAAAAGGGAAAGTTTCCAATTTAAATATTTAAAATTTTAATTTAACTGGTTGTCGAGAATTTTGTAAGGAATTGTGCTATAAATATTGTAACAATATAGATACACTGTATCATGCTACAAAATTACTAACATCACGTTGGCTTTGTGTGGCCCTGTTTGATAAGATCGAACCCATTGCCACCAATTGGCACTTTTCCTTTTATTGGAGTGTTATTATTGAATTCACTTAGGAGAAAAAAAAACAGTAACATTTTGAGTGAACTGAGAGTTGAACCCGGGTCCTAATGCGCAGCAGTCAATCCACTACGAGCAGTAAGCCTCTAAGAAAGTACTAATACATGAATCAGTAGGCCGATCGTGTTGGATTGATGAAAGTAAAAAGTAATATGACTAGTGTTTTAGCGTATAGAATAATTAAAATTAATGTTACTGATAAAAATATTGAATATGTACTTACTTTTTCATCATCCAACAAATTTTCAATAATAAACACGTTAGCTTTCTGTATATCGGTGTTTGTTGCTAACAAAGCTTCGTAATCATCATG
Organism: Lithosia quadra; assembly: GCA_963576445.1. Taxonomy (NCBI): domain Eukaryota; kingdom Metazoa; phylum Arthropoda; class Insecta; order Lepidoptera; family Erebidae; genus Lithosia; species Lithosia quadra. The sequence continues at coordinate 13,432,590 of OY754886.1, forward strand.
ATCATTAAGTACAGAAGCAACTTCAACGTTAACGTTTGGAATATTGTCTGATATTTCTTTGATAATACAGTTGATATTTGTATTAGAAGTAACTATTTGTGTTACTTTAATTTCATTCATTGTGGTATTTTCGGCCACTATTTGGAGGTTTAAGTGTAAAGCCGTTTTTAGCTGAAATAAAATAATCTAATTAGTGTACAAATAACAGAAAATGTTTATAGATAATTTATCACAACAAAATATGATAAATTTATCGTTGTTTTTCGAAAAATTTCAAATAATAAATAAGATATCTATTGAAAAGTGGACATGACGTGTTCTTAGTCAAGTGCCCTGAAATTTAATGTTTTCGTTTTGTCTATTTATTCACTGCATTCAAATAAAACTAAATATTAACAAATTTAATGATGTCGTGATTTATTTTTTGTATATTAAACAGAATATTTCCACAGTTTTGGAATTAAATAAAGTTGATTACAGAGTGTTATTTTTTAATGGTGATAATCTTAATAAGGTAATAATATATCACTAAGGTAATAATATAATCACTTACGTCAATTTTATCCATAGAGTAATGTGGGTAAAATGATTTGGACAATAATACGTCTGGCTGTCTTTGTATGACTGGTTTATCTGTGAAAGTTAAATTATCAAGTTCCACGCCAGCACATCTGAAATAAAGTTGAAATTGGTTAGGTACATACATTAGAACCAGATAAAGCTTTGAACAATTCACTGCTCTTCTAAAAAAGTACCATTACTCAACGTCTACACATTACTTACTTTTTAGTTAATTACTTATACACAAAATTATTTATAATACTATAGCAAAATTATAAATGAGCTGTCTGTAATTTTTTTTGGAATTTGAATAAAATTTGGATATTAATGTGGGTATGATCCTCCTGGACTAAGAGCCCGTGATGCCCAGACTTTCGTTATTTTATAAAAGCTGAAAGTTTGTCAGTGCATGCTCCCAATACGGGTAAGAACGATGGCCCATTATGAAGTTCGGGTCATAGTGGCTTTGGCAGTTAAACGGTACTAAAGTGTAGCAAGCGCAAGGCAGTGGGTGCGAGTGAGACGGCAAGTCAGTCTATTGCGACCCCTCACGCGCATATTATGGAATTATAAAATTGGAATTCTAATTCCAATTTTAGGTTTATTACGATCCCTCATTGCGCATGTATTGGCATTATATAAATGGAATTATAATTCCAATTGTGTAATTCCAATACATGGACTGTGAAGAATCGCAATAGACCTGATTCGCCATGTCACTCACACCCACTGCCCTGCGCTCGCTCCTACAGCTACCCTTTAATACCGTGTATCTGCCAAAGCCACCATGACCCGAACTTCATAATGGGCCATCGTTCTTATCTGTATTGGGAGCATGCGCTGACAAACTTTCAGCTTTTATAAAATAACGAAGGTCTGGCGTTCATGGGCTCTTGCTCTATCCAAAACACAAACACAAAAATATAATTATTTTTCAAATTCTTATCATGATGTGGTCAGACTTAAAATCTGCTGTAAATTGTCAGTTCGCGATTCTCTTTTACAACTCATGCTCACAATTATTCCCTTTTACATAGTAGGTATCATTTGAAAAATTCATGGTATGTATTAAGAAAATACACATGTTATGTTTTCTGGAACTAATTTTTTTCACGATTCAAGTAATTTAAATTGAACGTCTTGGTCTCCACTGGCTATTTAAAGACGGTGTCATTTTGTTTTTAAAGTTATTTTCCAGTAATACAAAATATTTATTAATAAATAGTAAAGAATATTATGAAATATCAAAAAAGTAATAAAACTAATTTTATTTATTTTTGTACGTACGTTTTAGACGATATTGAGCTATAAAATTTTGCATTTAAAGAATATTGTTTTTTTTTATTTTTCTGTGAAATTGTGAAAATCTCTATCTTATTATGTGAATATCAAAATCAAATAAAAATCAGTTTTGGATATGGCATACTCAAAATTGACAAAATCATTATCTCATTGATCAATACGATGTACTTTTTTATACATGCAAGATACGTTTATTAAATTTATAAATTAATGATTAAGTAATAAAATAAACTATATCGGAATCTTACCTTATAACTCCAGCAGTTTTATTATATTTTGCCCGAGCACACCTTACTCCATTCACTGTCTCTAGTTTAGATGTCTCTTGATCTGCTACGCTTATCCTAAGTTTTCTTATGAATTTTGGAACAGATATTCCACCATAATCGTGTACAATAGTATTAAATTGAATCAAAGAATCTAGGAAAGTGACCCAATTTGTATTCCATTCAATAAAGGCTTCTTCACGATCTAGATTTGATTCTTGGATGCTTTTGAACTGACCCCTGTAGTACAAAATATTTCAACATAATGCTGGGAATATTTTATTCACAGGTGTTACTAAAGGTAATATTAATTAATCTAGGTTAACAAAAGTAATAATATGAAGACCATTGTATTTACTGATGGTCGTAAAAATATAAGCTAATAATAACATTACCAAAGTTAAGGTAAAGGGAATAAAATATTTTTGTAAGTCTTCCAATCTATTTGATGTGTTTTTAGGCAGTTTTCACTATCACTTAGGCAATTCGATGGGCAAAGTTAGATCACATTTCATCGGAAAAATAGTCGATAAATATCGCCTTAGTCTTGATTTATCTAAATAATAATATTATTTCATATCAACTTTAGATCAATCATCTTCTTTGTTTTATTTCATCAATGCAATAATTTATTGCAATTCGGCAATCAAGTTTTTTTTCATTATATTATTCAAGTCAAGACATGATTTTTTAATCTTTGAACTTTAATCCTAAGCCTTTTTAAATTTAAACTTTTAAATTATATTTCTCTACTCTTCTTATAATATACTTATATCTAATAATTTGTGAAAACTTACGTCAGCTGACATGAATTTTCAAATGTTTAATTATTTAGCAAAAAAAAGTTTGGATAAGAATCACTATATTGGTTATTCAAAACTATTTTAATTGGATAGTGAAAAAAAAAAATAGATTATAATAATATAGAAAACAGAAGGAAATAAATCGGGAAGAAAAATTACTTACTTATAAGAAAATCCTCTTGATTCCAAAATTTTGTATATATCCTCATATTCTAATGTAATAATCTCATCGTCAAAACTCACATCATTATTTTTATTTACCTCCGAGTAAAACTTTAATACTTTTACATCATTTATAATACCACTAGTAACACAGGTATCATTTTGACTGACCTAAATTGACAAAAATCGTACATCAGAGAAAATCTTGTTGAAGGTTGAACAAAGTAACGTAACTTTAATGTTAATCTGTTTTGTTGTCTTCTTTTTTTGAACTTGCAAGTGGTCGCATTGAAGACATCGCGCTTATATTTTATAGATTTTAAGATCATAATAGACGCCTAATTTAGTCGTCGTACTAATACAAATGACCGGGAAATTTGTACCATCATGTTCCGAATTATTATACATTAAGTTCACCTCTGTAAAAATTGTTTATACAAAGTTGAGAACATATAATGCCTAAAATGAAAGACTTGTGTGGCAGTAACATAGGGATTGTGGTAATAATAAATCTTCCTAAAAATGGCTCGTTTTACAGTTTTCGATAGAACAGGCATAAGGAAAATAGCACGCACCTCAAATTTATTGCTCGCTGTACTGATGGCAATGGACAACCTAAGCGGAGTGTCTCGATTGATTACCACTTCGCTATGAAACTGGATATCGCTGAAGATCACTGACTGGTCCTGATAATTTACCCCAGTATGCATAGAGAGGGTCTCCCAAACAAGCACCAGTATAGCTGACTCAGGAAGCACATTGATACCTAAAGCCGAAAATAACTACAGCTACATAAAAAATGTTTAATTATTAAACAAAAAAGCTTACTTCCAATTCAATAAAATACCAGGTTAAAGACATTACAGCTGATTCGATTTATGTTGACAACTCAGATTATAATTATATGATCAAAATCCAACTATTAATGTGTAGTAGTCAAAAACTAACATTTATACCTAAAATGTAAACCTTTACAAAAATGTTAGAGCAATGAATGGAAAAGAAGATAATATATATAATTTTAGTTTGTGATATCCAAACCTCAAATACAAGTGTGAACTTATTGATTTCGTACCATCTCTGACATGTCCTTCTAAAAATTTATAATCATCGTCATAAATGGACATCACAAAATTGCGAGCCGAAGCTGTTTTTATTTCATCCTTTTCTAAGAACGAGTGCTCTGGCCTGAAATAAAATGGATATTTTTACAAGTTTTATTTTATTTCCTCTGTTACGAGTATTTATAGGTTTGTTTGTATGTGAGTTTATTAGCATGTGTCACATCTTGGAAGCTCAATTACAACCAATTTCTGACATCAGCTCGGCTCAAATTTGGTTTACTTGCATATTTTCGGTGACAATACGATACTATGAAGCTGGTCTGATGATGGAGTCGGAAGGTGTCCATAGGACTACTGAACTAAAAAAGATAAGCCAATTGAGTTTTAAAATTACTCACCAATCTTCACTGTGCTCCCAATCAACATAATGAGACAAAAGAGATGTTTCGGTTGAAACAGGGAATTCTATTTTTGGATACAAAACATCTATTTTAGGATTCACTCCAGCTTTATACAGTCTGTAAAATATTCAAAAATGTTATTATATTTCTTAAGTATAGTAAATAATCGCTTGAAGTTAAAAAAGCAAGGAAGGACACAAGAGAAAAATTTTAAGCTGAGTGTTTAAACATGCTAAAGAAGTTGAGATTACTCAGCACAAAACAAAACAAATGGCAATGTGAGGTTGTTTTGCTGCAGAAGTCTTTATTTTAAAAATTAAAGTGAAATAAGAACCCAAAATATTGAAATACATTTATTTTTAATGGATTATATCGCTATTGAATTAAATACTTAACAATAAATCGCAACAGAATCCGATGAATATCGTTTTATTTCGATGTGCAATATTTGCGCAAACTTTCGACAATATTTAAGCTTATGAAAATTTCATAGATCTGAAGGTAGGAAGGAAGATTCAATTTGATGATGACTGGTGTTAAATGGAAGAATATAATTATATAGATATTTCTTTGCTTACTTGCCAATAGCCTGTAGGAAGAATTGCACTCCATTTGGATTCCCACGGCTTGCAAGAGGTATATGTGTACAATCTTTGTGTGATCTCTTCAGAATTGCTTGGAGTAATCCATGAGGCGCAATTTCTACAACTATAGCATTATCTGGGATATACTTTGACATTTCCTCGAACAATACTGGTCTCTGTGAATTGTGAGTGAGAAAATGAGTTTTTGTTAAGATAATTTTATTGATGTAATTACACTTTGTTTTAACTATATTTAATAAAACTTAACAATTTGTTCTAAAAAATCCAAGATTTTGATTGTTTCATGGGTTTTATTAAAAGTTTCCTATTTACATTAAACTATCTACAGAACTGAAGCATTTATTTATATAGAATTATTATTAAACTATCTTAGAAAATATTAAGTATGTACAAATTAAAAAAAAAAAGTTTAGGTGTCGAAGAATTATTCCTCCCCATCGATGTCGACTGGTAACGTACCCAAAAGGCTGGCGGCATTGCCACGTTGGATGGCAATGCCAATTCTCTGAGCAAGAAAGAAGCCAGCCCTTTGATCACGTGAAACGTCAACCAGACCAAAATCCAAGATGACAAAAATTCTATATGCTAGATGACAAATTTATAATATTAATACTCTACGAGTATATTTTAGCTTCAAGTCTATAGGTGCATACAGACAGTCAATATACTCGTATATTGCGATTAAACTTCATGATTCATTGTAAGGACTCTAATCACGTTTGTTTCCATAATCAAGACAAGATCGGGATCTAATATTGACTGTTTACTTGAACCTCGATCACGACAACAAAAAGGTTTCATGTAAATTCTTAAAGAAACACGTAAGGATTTAAACTATTAAGGTACTCACAATGCATTTTTTACAAATTTTAAAGGCAGACTAATTAAACGTGTCTTACCATCATGTTATTCACAAGGTATTCAGCTGACATATACATCGCTTCGTCCTCGTCCCATCGATCTTGAGGCACTGACGTTGATAACCATTTACTGCTGCGTTTCCTTGGGTTTCTGATGACATCGCCTAGTGTCTTTAACAATTCAGGACCTAAAAAAAATCATGTCAGCAGGATATTTAATACCAATAATAGTAAGATAAAAGGTTTATGTGTTTGAAAACGCTAACCTATGAAACCAGTTAAATTTGAAGAAACATTTTTGCGTTCCTTAACTCAGAATGATATTAGGCAAGGCTATTTATTTTCACGCTATTCGAAAATTTTATTAGTGCCTGATATTTTAAGTAGCGGGCTGCAAACTCCAAAATGGGAACTTTAGATACAAGCGAGACTAATGATAGAATGATGATGACTGATTAAAATTTATTTCTTACCACAGTGAGCAATGTACCGAGAATGATATGCAGTACCACCACATTGAACCTCTCTAGCAAATATTCCACGTTTGGTCAGCTCTGCCACAAACTCTTTCACTTTATTAACTGGCCCTGATATCGTTGAAGACTCTGAGCTGTTATGACAGGCTATATCAATTTCTGGGGGACATTGATTTACAATCTGCAACAGAGCAAAAGATAATATAATCGTATAGAAAGCATTTACACTGTACTTATCAAAAAACAGTAGTTGAAGAGGAACAAATTTAGATCGATCAAATCGTAGAAAGGAGGCAGCGAACCAGCAAACGAAAGATGGGAGGCTGTCTAGCCAAATAGAGGGACATGAAAAGGTAGCTCGAATAGGTTGGATGTACAAGACTAAGGACTGAGTAGTATGGTGCACTTTCGGATAGTCCTATACTCGTAGTCTAGTAGCGAATTACATTAAATTGATACATAAATTTATATTTTGACCAAAAATCCAAGCTAAGTAAATGTTTTATTTCTGCATTTCTCACCGCTTGATATCCAAGACCAACTGCAGCCATCAATCCTTCTTCTTTTGGGCTGTCAAAGACTGTTTTTGCACGGTAGTAATTACACAAAATCATCTGTTCTGCTGTATACGTATTATCGTGATATCCACATGCTAGCTCCCCTAAGCTGTGACCTAAAATAAATTTTAGAGTCAGAGATGTTTAACATTATCATTTTTGTTATATTTTAGTCCGTTAATTGACTTTACCCCCTAATATAATAGAAACCTGTGCCTAAGATTCGTCTGTTTTCTAGTAGACCTACAATCATTATAGTTATTAAACGCATTTTGGATTTACTGGGTTAGTGGTATTATTCCCCAATTTTGCTGGAAAAATTAAGTATTACCTAAATCTAATTGCGTTTTCCCCGTTTTGTTGCCAGGCAAAGTTCAATCAATAATTTTCTTCACAACTCAAAGAAATTTAAATACCCAATGAAACCAATAAAGGTAGGACAGTGTCAACGTGTCAAATGTTTGTGAAGTCCTCCTTTATCCTTTCTTTTATCGTCAATTAAACCCTTTTTCCTTAAAATTATTGATTTCTTTATTTTCAGATGTCCCTTACCTATAATACCATCGGGAACAATACCCAGTTCTTTAATCACATCAGTTAGTCCAAGTTGCACAGCACCGATGCCAACGAAAGCGTAGATAGAATTATCACGTATGGTACTATCTGGGTCTGATATAATTTTTATGAGATCAAGGCCCATCGGCTCCAAGACTTTATGACATCTGTAAAAAATTACTTCTATTATAAAAGTGAAAGTTTTGATGGATGGATCGATATTCGTTACTCAATTATGCCAGAATAGTTAAACGGATTTGAATGAAAAGGGCACACAGATTTTATCCCAGAAATAGGTTTTATTTCTTTAGTTTCAATCGAGTAGGTATAAGATCAGTAATTCACGTCGACGGATTTGTGAGCCTCATGTACAAAAATGTTCCAATTGCTGAAGAAGTTCCATGTACTATATCTACCGAAGATATTATGCTAGCTTAACATGACCACGATAAAGACATGGTTCTAAGTTTCGTACAGAGAACGTCACGTAGAGGCGCTAAAGTAAATACCAGTTAACCGCACTGAGCTAGTGAACGTGGCACTATTACTGTATAAGAACCTTACTACAAGCACAAAAGTACCTACCTAGTATCTGTATCACGCAGCAGACATATTCGTTTACTGTCTTTTTACTCTATGATATAATAGGCATTGAACGTGATATAAGTGGCTCAGCCCGTAGTGAAATTAAAACAGTGATACTGTTATGTACAAATACTCATAGCAAATATAATAAAAATCCCAGCGCAGTTTAAATAAAAAGATATAGTGGTATATAGCGTTCTATATAGGTAGGTAATAACATTTGTGAACATAATATACGCATTGAGAATTTAAGTGATTAGATGTAAACACTTTTTGCTACTAACGACCTTGGCTTTCGTAAAAGTAATTAAAATTATCTTTTGAAATCTTTTGGCGGAACATTCAAGTATTTGACCCTAATCGCTTCTTCAAGGTTACAAACTATTAACAAAGGCAATCTATCATAATAACTTGAAGGCTTCGGCTTTTAACTCCTGAAAATATATTTGAAATTTAAGATTAAAGTATTTGTATCGTTCATCTTTTCGTCCTTAATGAGGCATCTAGCAAATCAAGGGTTGAATTTGAAGCACACTATTTACAGCTGAACGTCTGTCTAATTAATACTTATTTGAACTTTAAAATTAATAAATATCTTGACTTTTAAGCTATTATGTCTCAAATTTCAAAAGTTCTATATTGTAAAAATACTAAGCAATGTTTCTACATCAACAGAACTCAGACAAGAACTATATTATTTCAATATATTTATCAAAATAATTAATTTCATAGAGTTGCTTATACAAAAATGTTGTAATACAGGGTGCTTCAAAAAAATGTATACACACTTTGAACTTCCATAGAAAATTTATTTACCGTTCTACAAAGTTAAATTTCAGGAAAATAGAAAGCTGAAAGTCCAATGTAAATGAAACATAAATAACAAATGTTAATACTGTTCAAATTGGTGACCTGCAGCATCAATACAATTCTGAGTACGAGTCACCACAGATTCTGTACATCGTATCAAAACGTCCAATGAGATTTCTCTACACACTGCTTGAATCTCATTCCAAAGAATGTCTAGGTTACGTGGTTTACGTTTGTACACCTCATCTTTTACTGTGCCCCTCAAGAAGAAATCCAGTGGTGTAAGGTCTGGAGAGCGTACTGGAAACTCGATTGGCCCCCTGCGTCCTATCCACTGGCCCGAAAAATTTTGATCCAGGTAAGCTCGTACTTTCAGCTTTCTATTTTCATGAAATTTAACTTTGTAGAACGGTAAATAAATTTTCTATGGAAGTTCAAAGTGTGTATACATTTTTTTGAAGCACCCGGTATTTAAAAATGCACAACTTTTACACGCGATGTAACAAAATAATACAATTTAATGAAATGAAAATGAAAAGTATCTAGTGTTGCAAAATACAAATTTTAAAAGACAATAAAAACTTTGGTGATAAAAGTGGATCCATCAAATTATTTTTCGTTTGAATATTTAGACTAGTAGATTTTATATATTAAAATAAAGTGCCATAAAATTCAATTTAGTTTATTACTTAAATTAAAATAAATAACGTCTGATATAAATGAATAAAGCTGATTATACCTATGCAAACCAAAAACCCGACTGCCTAAAAACTGAAAAGAAAAAAAACAAGCACTTAGATTGAATGTCCGGTGGTCTAGAAACATAACAACCGAACAGTCGGGATCCATATTTATTCGACAGCCAATCTAATTTTTCCATGGATCCCGACTGTTCAGTTGTTATGTTTCTAGACCACCGGGCATTCAATCTAAGTGCTTGTTTTTTTTCTTTTCAGTTTTTAGGCAGTCGGGTTTTTGAATTTTTAAATTTATTTTTTTTATTTTATACTTTTTAGTTATTTACATAGCTGCCCGGATAATAATGAAGTAAAAAATCTATCTTTTATGGAGTTAATAATTTTCGTGTAGTGAAGGGACATCACCGAAATTCAACCTTAATTATTATATTTTTGCTCATATCTCCGGTTCTACAGAACCGATTGTAATCAAACAAACGTAAGATTTTAAGTCTGACCAAGACCTTTTTAACGAATAAAACCGCATCGAAATTCGTTCAGTAGTTTTTGCGTCCATCGCAGTCAAATGTTTGTGGCGCCAAAAATCCGCCATTTTGATTGTCTAGAAATTTTAATATACCTGGTGTCACTCACACAATCATGACGAATCAAACAACACCTTGTTTGTCAAAATCCGTCAAGCCGTTTAGGCTGTAGGCCGTGACAAAGAAATGGACATACATACATACATACATACATACATACATACATACATACATACATACATACATACATACATAGATACATACATACATACATACATAGTCTCGAAAAACATTACCCTCCTTTCTTCGGCAGTCGGGTATAAACAGTAAAAGCGTGGTACAAACATTTACCTAACCCTTAAAAGCTTAAAAGATTATAATTTATCTACTTCCTGATCGCAAGATGCAAACATGTAAAATAATCATCTATGACCAATTGTGACGTCTTAAAAATATTGTTTACCTTTTGAAATAAATTCAAATCAAAATTTTAAAACATTAAAATTCAATTAAGTTTATATTTCAAAAATGGAATCTTGACAGCTTTTTATATTCGTTCGGTAGATATAAAAAGGTAAATAAGCAAGTAAAATAAACGTACTTGTGGATAGCAGCAGCAAATGTTGGGATCCTCATTAGATCGGCTCCCATTGTTGCCCATTGGGATCCCATACCACTGTATACGAACCACAATGGTTTCTTTCCTCCAGGGTAGTGTTCTGAACTTTCAGATAGACTTACTGTTTCTTTGTTTTCATTTGTATCTAGGACAAGATTTTTATTTAATTATCTGATTTGAGTAGAAAATAATTTTAATTGCACTAAACAGAATAATAAAAACCAAAAAAACCGTTGCTCAAATTGGTTTATAATAAATGATTGCTTAATAATACTGTTAATGCAATGAATATACTTGTTCGGCGTTATTATGTTCTCAGTCTACTTATAGACCAAGAAATAAAGTAAAATGATTGGTAAGTAACTTGTTGAATTGAACACTAATAAATCTTTCTATATTTCACAAGTAAATCATTGTTGAAACAGAACGAGAATATTAAACAATAAAACATAATTAATGGAGGTACTTTATTTCCAAGCCGACTGTTAAAAACTAATGGACGCAATTTGTACTCATTAAGATCCATTAAATTTCTGCCATCCTTCAAAATCATCATTAAAATTAATCATAGGATCATGGCCTGATGTATTAAATATATATATTAAATTAATCAATGTATTAAACATAAGCATTTGAAAATTGAATCTGAAAAGCTATAACGATAAAACTTTCTTCACGGTTCCTTGCAACAAGCTATTCAATTTATTCTATAGTAGCAAATAATTATGTAAATGATTTTCTAGCCATTGCTTTTTAATCTTTCAATCCCGTCTCTTTCAATATAGTCCCAAATTTAACCTCTTTTAATATCAAAGTACTCAGTTGACTGGGCTTACCCGTAATTGTTTAAAATTATACCTGATAAAATATGTATCTACGCAATATATGCTTTAACCATCAACCATTGCGTCAATCTTTATATACCTCACCAGTTTCATCCAGTGTCATAAAACACTTCATACAAACCCAGTGAATTTGATAGCTTTTTTGACCTGTTTTTTAAACCTTTTCTTTTCCTTTTATGATGGTATTTAAGTGTCAAATCATCTACCTTGAATTCTACAGATAAAAATAATGGTATTAACTTACCCACTAACAAATAACCTCGTCCAGTGTGAGCAGGAATATCGTGTTCATACACCTTATGCAGTAGCCCAATTTCTTCAGGATCTATTGGATGACTCTTCACGATATTTATTATTTTATCTACACCAGATTCTTGCCTTCCAGAAACAAGGATGAGATAAGGTATGTGACTTTTATATTTCTCGATATTCTGTCACAGAAAAGGTAAAAATATTATTATCTTGTAAGAACTTTTTTCCATTTCCTTTTTTTAGAATTTTAATAAAATTAATTTTTTTTCTAAACCATTTTAAAAGCAAATTCGATTATAAATCATCGAGTTATTCGATAAGGAGTTTTAAATATACAAGTTGGTGAGACTATCAAAGTATGGCTACCTTATGGTTATTGCAATTACCATACTATTCACTGCTATGGCTACAGGATTCTTACTAGTACGTTGATATCCTTAAAACTAAGTTCAATGAAAACTTGTCTCTTAGTAAAATTACCTTTTGTTTATAATGTCCTTTTAAGACAACGTGAAAATTGGCACCAGTGCTAGAGAAATTATTTAGTGCGGTGAATCCTCTGTTAAAATCACTTTGTTCTGACAACACCTGAATTCTTCTATCACGTATTGCAGGAATATGATCTTGAGGCTCATTGTAGTGTAAATTTGCAGGTAGTTTGCCTTTATGGTACGCTAGACACAGCTGGGACAAATTTTGTACAAAGATTAAATTTCAATACATTTATGGAATGGATGAAATATTATCAATTGAGATAGGTAGCGTCTTTCCAAACTTATGACTACAAAATTCATCAAGGACTTCATAGAGAAAGTAAGTGTTTAGTCAGAATAAAAACCTTTTATTTAATGAAATAATTCGAAAACGTGTTTCTATGGATGTTATTCCGTTTATTAAATTAGATTATGTCACTGCAACCAAGTTCAATGAAATGCAAACTAAATAAACGGTTTATTTATCGAAAAATACATGTATTATTTCATGCAATAGCCATTAAAATACGTGGATACCAATTTGACCTACTTCGTAAAACCTAAATAAACCTAGTCGAACGGTTTGGAAGATTTTTCCCAAATTGTTGTGTAGACTGTCGAATCGAACATTTTTTAAATGCGTAATTCATTCCAAACTAATCGACACAAATACAATGGTGAATATTTTATCTACTCATAATGAATATTTTTTTTCAAAACTTATTTAATAAATGTACTAATCAAAATATAAACTATTCTTGAGCTTGTTTATTAATGTGCTTGACATTGACAGTTCCAACACTGAATGAACATTGAGCGTGAACAATGAATATTTTATTAAATTAAATTGAATGTGTTTAGTGTAACGCTTATTATCATAGAAATCTTAGCCTCCATTACTTCCTTCTTAAATAAACACTTTAACTACCCACGCTAAATCTGCAAGTAGTACTCTGAAATCCCTTTCAATATTTAGATTGTAATAAAAGCCAAGTATTTCCAAACTCCAGACATTAGATAAGGGATGATTTTATATAATTTACCTTAGTAACTGCGCATATTCCAGATGCCGATTCACTATTGCCCATATTAGATTTAACACTCCCAACTTTTATGGATTTATCTTTAGCAAAGATATTAGATATTGCTTTAAGTTCATTTTCATCCGCTTTAGCTATTGCTGTAAATGAATAAAATTTTAACATTTTATTCTCATAATATACACCCGTAATATTGTTTACTCCAATCATTTTGATATACGAGTAATTACATTCTTAATTCATGGAAATCAATGGGTGAATAAATTAAAAAAAGAATAGTAATTATTCGTACTGATCTCGATCACATTTCAATTGTTTTTCAGCAAGCATAGTCACACGGCAAAGGGAAACTCTATTATTATACCAACACTAAATTGAATATTACTAGAATTTGCTATAGATAGTTTTATTTTAATTATTTACATAAACATCTGACAATATTGTAATTTCGGTGTTTCATTATCCATCGGTTTATCAGCCACAATTATTTTCTTAGAAATTCTTGGGATTATACTCAAGAACGTACACGTATCAGGAGTATTTTCTCTTGCTTTCCACTAAAATATTTTTTTTTTAATTTAGATTGGAAAAATTCTGATCTGATTTGAGCAATACAGGATAACTCTGGCAAATAGGTAGGTAATCTAAAAGCTAAGTAATCTCGTATGTTTCTATTCAAGAAAGTACCTATATTTACAGATAAAAATGATTTTCATATTTAGTTTATCTCAATATTTACCTGCTCCTTGAGCTTCGACATATTCAACTTTGTTTGGATCTAAGTCAATTTTTGAATAAACGTTGCTTAAAAAGTCTTCAATATCTTCAGATTCCCGCAACGGTAGGAACTGCGCGTCTGGCCTCATTTTGTAGTTACCTTCAGCGTAATATATTTCAGCATATACTCTGAATAAGAAAACAAAAGGATTACACAATGTTTTAAGTTAAAATTTCAGTGATCAGTGCAAAAAGCTAATGAATATTCGACGGTTGAATGGCGAAATAGTTCAAGCGACATAAAATGTTCAAAGGAAACACATCCCAAATGACTTTATAAACACTTTACTGAAATGTGATTTTCTTGTCAATTACCGTTATTGCCTTGTATACCCTATTTAGCCTCTCAATCGTCCAATTATAATTATTGATTTATAAAAATTATCAATTTTACTATTAAGGAGGTACACCATGTTCATTAAAACACATTCCCTCGGTGTACTAATGGGATTGTTTTTTTTGTCTATATTTTATTATAAAAATCAGCTCAAAAATATCCTCTCTAGCTCAAAAGTCTACATTTTTGGAATTTAGTCGAACAGAAACTTGGTTTGGACTACCTCAATTCATGCATTAAAGGATTTAATTATTTCATTCTCTGAACCTTTTCCCAACTCGGTTGGGGTCGGCTTTCCAGTCTAACTGTGATGCGGCTGAACTTCGATATTTTACGTGGAGCGACTGCCATCTGACCTCCACAACCAATGGCGAATCGAAGTTCCAAGTTAGACTGGTTGGACTTTTGAGGGCTCCAACTACCCGTAACGACTACCATAGATGTTTGTATGGCAACCGGGACCGACGGCTTAACGTGCTCTCCGAGGCACTAATAAACCTGCGATAAATACACACATAACTTCGAAAAGCATCGAAAAGTCATTGGTGTGTGCCATAGTGAACCTGGGATCGAACCCGAGACCTCGTCTCAACAGTCCATTACCCAAACCACTAGGCTACCGCGGTTATTAAGGATTTAATTATTTGAAGTTAAACAATAATAAGGCTCACAAATCCACCTACTAATTAGGAGGGATCGAATACAGATATTGGTGAAATCTGATTCATCTTTGTGGAAAGTGAGATTAAATTATTATGTATGTATGCAAGTCAACGGTACTTACCTATGTGCATCTTTGGCTTTTTGTAAAAATATTACGTTAACAGCATCAGCCCTTGCATATCCATCTCCATTTTTATCAAAACATTTTGTCTTTCCATCCAAACACAGTAGGCCAGCCCTAGAAAAAATAAAGGCATGCAATTCGAATCTTTTTCATTAATAAATATTAGGTCACATTTGCACAACGAGCGGAGAGGGCCGCTCCATACGGACTTAGTTTATACGCCATTGCACTTTTATATTTTAACTAAGCTATCATTATTGTTCTAAGCGATTAATAATATTATGTAAACGGAGACAGATTGAAGCCCTCTCCACTCGCAGTGGAAATTAAACTTCACGTTGATTTACTTTACATACATTTTATTTTTACATTTAATATCGAGTGTTCTATTCGATTAATTTACGCTGGGATAGTTTTAGTTAACTACTACAATATCCTTAATACTAGGATCACCCGGTGGCTGAAATTGGATTACGATATTTACACACCCGTACATTTTCACCTTTCCACTCTAACGACTATCACCTGCGTTTCGATGCACGTATAACGTCGAAATATTCACTCGACAAATCTGCATTGCAATAGGGAAACAATATTATGTGTCACCGTGGTAAATGGAGTATGTATATATGCGAGCTAACGACCCAAATATTTGGAGTACAGTAAGTAAAGAATTATGTATTGTTTACAAAATAACACCTGCATAAAAGAAATCATTGCAAATACCTTTTTAAATTCAAGGACAAATTTGGGTGTATTCCATAATTGCATCCGCCAACTATAGCTGCATCACACAGTCCCGACTTGATACTGTTATAAGCTACTTCTAAGCAGGCTGTTGAACTAGCATCAGAGTAATCCAATGCGTATGAAGGACCTTTTCCGTCGATCCAGTATGAAATGCGGTTAGCATACATGGCTTTGCTGCTCCTGTAAATTCGAGTTTTCGAAAATGTCTAAAACTGTGAAGTATTTCCTTATTCCATGTATGTTAATAATTGTTTTGTTAAACCCAATTGGACCCGGTAGGTGGCGTTGCTTTCGATACGTTGACAAATTTGAATTTGTGATGCTGATTTACCAGCCAAGATGATGTCTGCCAGATCCCTTGGTATATTTTAAATTTCAATTTATTGTTGATGTTTTCTTTATAACTTACCCATTAATGACAAAATCGCTCCGCTTACCGAGGTCAAAAGTCACTAGTGAACTATTGTCAGCAAAAGCCGATCCGACGAAAACACCGATATGTTTGCCTTTAAGTGATTGGAGACTTGTACCTAGAAGTAGAACGTTTTAACATTTTTCATGAAAAGAAATGATGCAAAAATAATTCATCGTACATAACGTCATATTTCAGATATAATTATATCTAACTAGATATTAAAAGTAACAGTTAAGCAAAATTCAAGTTGGAAATTGAAACGGAATCGAATTCGTAAAACATACATTGATCAAAAATGTTTAATATTTAAAAAAAAGCAGGTCTAAGGTTCCTGAAAAAGACGGACTTGCAAGAAAAACTTAGTAGATAACAGTAGAAAAACTTTTCAATCACCTTCTGTGAAGAAAACCTACATTTTATACTTTTAGAAACAGTATGCAATTCTTTAACATATTTAAACTTTGCCAAATCATATTTAAAAATCAAAAAACTTCAAAAATGAATTGAAAACAAAACGAGAATTAAAATAGTCTACTCCAGTCAGGTTAATGAAAGGAACTTTCATTCAATTACAATAATTGTACCATAATGTACTACTTTCATAATGCAACATGCGAATAATGCAAACGTAAATGATGCGTGAAGTAAATTGTTAATTGTAACAATATTATGTATTTAATGAGTTTCAAGTGAACGCTCGACGTGGTTGTAGAACAATGTGTTTTTTCATGAATTGCAAATTCTATTTGTCACTGAAATATTTTACCTTTGTAGTTGAATAAAAATTAATTTATATTCACTTGAACTTATTTTGTATTGTATGTAACAAAAGAAATAACTGTGGTCAGTAACCAATATTGGACCGTCACCGTGGTTAAATTGGATCGTAAATTATTTTAGATTGACTTAGTTATTTACATTACTATTATTAAAACATTATAGAATCCAGGTGTATATAAAGTTATAGGCCGGAGCAAACGTACTGTCTCTAGCCGAATCAAAGAGCGCGTCCAAGGTGGTAAAAATTTTTTGGGTGTCAAATTACTGGATTATGTTCAACCCTCAGATTTTTTGGATAGAGCGCTACTATATAATATTATTATCTACAATGGTGAAAGAAGCGATGATTAAAATGTACGAGAATTTAATCAAAGAGAACGAGTTTCAGAATGTCTGTCATTCGGATGTTCACAAGACCCAAACAAACTGCATCTCGAATAACCGTGCGGGTCGATGCTGTGAGTGTTATCTGTCGTGAGCGTGATCGAGTGTGAAGTGAGAACGCGGACAGTGCTAATAGTGATGTACCTACGTCAGAAACGCGTGAGGAAGAGAATACGATCGATACGTTTTGCCTAGTAACTAACAAACTGCTCGCCAATTTCCAGTAAGTCCGTGATAATGACACTTGCAACAGTGTCGAAATATTGGATACTTAAACAAACGAATGAAAATAGTTAAGTATGCCATTGATGATTATAAAAATAATATAAATTAGACCACTTTTGCGTTTCTCAGGAGTGATCCAATTTAAGCGGAGGTATGATGTTAGTTACTCGCCCGTAATATTTTTCTTTTCATCATCATTCATCATCATTCTCTAAACCTTTTTCCCAACTCAGTTGGGGTCGGCTTTCCAGTCTAACTGTGATGCGGCTGAACTTCGATATTTTCCGTGGAGCGACTGCCATCTGACCTCCACAACCAATGGTCATTATGACCAGTGGCAATATCAAAGAATATTTTCTTTCTTTTATATTTAGTTAATATCAAATAAAGTACCCGAATCAAAAATAGCTCCATATGTGTGTTCCATTAGCTTCCTTCCCATTGGTTCCAAAACGCATGCTAGATGGAACGTTACTCCAAAGAACTGTGCATCAAACTTTTCAGTTCCTTTAATTTTGCCCATGTATTTGGGTACATCTGGGTCGTTGAGTTTCCATTTAAAATCTTCAGTTGTTACCATGTCAATCTGTATCACAATTAAAATATTAACTGTTAAAGTGTTTCATCTACGGATAGATTTCGTATTGCACGGGTTGTGGTAACCAATCATATTACTGTTTAACGTGCCGTGTATAATTTTTTCAACAACCCCATAATGTATATCTGTACCACAAATCAAGAAAAAATCAGACAAAGTAACAAAATTTACTTCTTTATTTCTACAGTGAAAATGTGTTTCTCGAATTAGGTATATTATCTATCGGTAACTTACGTCAGCACAAATTCAAACCACAAACAAAGTCACTACGCTCTAATGTCTTAGAAACTTCTAGAACATTCTTGTATAATATTTGCATAAAAACTCATAGTTTCGGGTTCAAACTTCATCCTGTATACCACCAATATGAACCTATTACTAATACAAGCAAATTAAATGCTAATCCAGATCTGGATCGTTTTATATCACCATAGAGTATAGTAATATATGGCCACGTCACTAGTTGAATTAAATTAAAAAAAAAAGTTGTTAACCTTATTATACAGATTGTCCATGAACTCTACAACACTCTCAGAATTTGGGAAAATCCCGGAAATTCCACTGACAACCACTTCATCTCCATTTAGAGAATTTGAAACACATTTTAAGTTTGGGCCCTTTGTCGTAGATGAATCCATTTTCCAATAAATATGTGTGACACTCCTACGTACTCGGCAAAATGATTAGTATAATTCTACGAAAATACTATTTATACCAAGGCCTTCTTTTGTTCAACTTATTTAGAGATCCCTGTGATATTGATAAATTAAACTTTGTGTATCTTATGGCAAAAGTTGATATACTTTTAACCAGTTTTACTGTGTAAAATACACGATGTCAACTCAATTTCATGTTTTGTGGTAGTTTTAATGAGTTTCAAGTTTCAGCTGAAACATATAATAAATGAAAAATACATACATTACGAATCACGCCTTTTTCCCATTGGGGTAGGCAGTAACAACATCTTTTTACTTGCTACGATCTTGGGATACTCGTTTCGCTTCTTTAACTTTCATAATTGTTTTCATACACACATGACCTGGCCTGGTCTGGCCTTTCTCCGAAACATCCTGGATCTGATTAAAATATGTACGCTTAGGTCGACCTTTACTGGGTTACCCATTCACCTGAAAGAAAAATGCTTCAACCTAATGAAAGATCTACTATAAGTTTTGTGTTTTATTTTTGCTAGAGGAAATAAATTGCACGAGTTTCATAGGAAGGAATACTCTGGTTAGTGTGAGGGCAAGTTATTTAAAAAATGCGCGTATACAAAAGACCGGGTCAAACTCAATTTTGTTCTTGAAAGCTCTTGAGCTGATTAAGTTTCCTTTCTTAGATTTAATTAGCTTCAAGAAAACCAATTTCATAGCTTCCAAAATTAAAAGAATATTGTATTTAGTGACTTCCTTTATAGACACAATAAACAATTGGTTGATATTAGTAAAAAATTATACGTATAAATCGTTATGTTTTTGGTAATAGATTAAATAGATTGTGGCATTTTTCATAAAATTGAATGGTTTGTTGTAGGGTCATCATTTTTAAATGAGTTTAAAAGTTGGAGGTGTATGACCTCCAAGTTTCGACCAGGTCAACTGGGTATATCGCCGATATATCTGTCTGTAAAAAATGCCTGTAACAACGCAATTTCATACCACACAGTCCTACCTACGTCACTGAATCAATTAATAAACTATGTATTTCAACGCATTAATTATTGTATATACTAGCTGTTACTCACGACTTCGTGTGCGTGAAATGTTAACAGAAAATGTAAGCAGAATTAATATCAAATTTAAATACTTAATATACATACATAACATAAAAATGATATATATATAACTACGAATTTTATTTTACTAGGGATTATCAGTAGGTAATTCGTTTGTTTGAAAATTTTAATATTATCTTGTACTTTTCTTGTTCTTTTAGCTTTTTTATTCAATCAATCAATCAATTAGCCTATAGCAGTCCACTGCTGGACATAGGCCTCTCCCAATGTACGCCATAGCACCCGATCCTCTGCCTTGCGCATCTAGTCTATCCCAGCTACCCTTTTCAGGTCGTCCGTCCATCGTGCTGGGGGGTGTCCGTCCTACTTTACGTTTGCCGGTTCGCAGTCTCCACTCTAGGACTCGT
Organism: Lithosia quadra; assembly: GCA_963576445.1. Taxonomy (NCBI): domain Eukaryota; kingdom Metazoa; phylum Arthropoda; class Insecta; order Lepidoptera; family Erebidae; genus Lithosia; species Lithosia quadra. The sequence continues at coordinate 13,453,243 of OY754886.1, forward strand.
TTACTCCACCGGCCATCGGTCCTTCTGCAGATGTGACCAGCCCATTACCACTATTTATTATTTATACCTATTCCAACTCAAATCAATGTAACACCGATGTAACTAGTTGGAATCACAAACAGACAATTTAATTTTATTTATTTGTATGTATATTACGCATTACAGGTATTACAAGCAGATTATTTATGTATGTTTGTATAGATATATACGAATAACTTGGTAAAAATTACTGATAAGTGTTTTATTTCCTTGTACCGAGTACTTTATTTTGGATATGTACTGACTTATATTTGTTGAAAACAATGTCAACTACGTTGTAAACTGTTTACGACTAAAATGTAAAAAAGTAGGTATTTTATTATTCAATTCACTTTCATACCAAACTTCATCTGCTAAAACCAGAATTCACTACCATAGTTGCTAATTATAAGATGTGAATTTAACATAAATACTTTTAGCTCACCTTTTCTGTTATCCTGCCTAAGAACAAAATATTTAATCAATTTTAATTCATATAGAAACACTTTTGTGCATGACTGCTTTTTAATAAAATATCCCTAGTGCCCATCAACTATTACATCGTATTTTCAGCATGATGATGTGTGTGTGTTGGTGTCAATCTTGCCATCCAAAAAGTATTATAGGCGATTGACATCATTGGTGTCAATCGCCTAATATACATTTTCGATGAAGCGATTGACACCATGTTTCCTAAATTCCCCTAATATGCATGTAGATTATTTTTTTGACCCATAATTTGACATAAATTTTGAACACAACATAACTTTTCTAAAGCGTCAATGACATCGACACTCAGCGGTCTATGTCAATGACCTTAAAAGAATATCTTATTTTCGACTTTACTAATGCGGATGACGCAGCAAAATGTTGGCGACTTGCGCGATTGATGATAGCATAATATACGTATAATAGTGACGTGCTAGTGTCTGTTTTAATATACGGAGTGGAATGAGCAACCTATATACATACATAACCTCACGCCTATATCCCCGAAGGGGTAGGCAGAGGTGCTAGCACCCACATTTCGCCAGTTTATGTTTAGGTCCCAATATAACGGTGTAATGTAAAGGTGGCGAGCCTATTGCCATTAACCGGGCACTTATAAACCTGCGATAAATACGCACATAACTTCGAAAAGCATCGAAAAGCATTGGTGTGTGCCATGGTAAACCTATATTCCCACTAATATTATAACGATAAAGAGTTTGTTTGCTTGGTTGAAAGCAAATCAATAATATCGCGTTTGCACATAAAATATCATCAATTTTATTGAGCAGATCGTGAAACATATTGACTGTCTCCTTTCAGTCTCTCGTTACGATTATTAAACGCTAAATACGAATACTATTTATTTATTTGAAAGCTAATGCTTCCCCTGTAGTCCCAATTCAATTTAGTCCAGTTGAATTTTTTTTTTAAGAATTATTAAACTGTCAGTGACTTTAGTGGTATTTGGAAACTATATCATTATTTATTCATCACGTCTGGTAACTCGTGACTATGCTATGTAAGGTTAACGGCCAATGCTAATGTCATTACATTGTCATTCGTCAGAACAATAGAAGCAATAGCCATTCTAATAAGTATTCAGAGTGCGAAATAAAGTATTCAAACATTTACTGAAAAAAAAAAACTTGCCGGCACACCTTTTTTTATATTATACTAGCTGACCCGACGGACGTTGCCCTGCCTTAATGTGCTAACAACGAATAGCGAGTTCAAATTGGTTTATTGAAACTCCTATTGACTACCAACAACCTAAACTACCGGAACTCAATATTAAACTGAACTTTTGACAGCTAATTATTGAAACAACTGATATGACAGTTAAGTACGCCATGAGGTTAAGGTTACATTATAAAAGTGTTAGGGCTCCCGCACACGGGCCACCGGCCACAACCACAAAACGCCGCCACTGGCATATTTCCTGTAATTTTCATACATTTTATATGGACTCGCCGCACACGGTTGTCGCCGGTGGCGGCCACACGCTACAAATCGTCGCAGCTAGCTTCTTGTGGCTCTCACCGGCCACTAAACGCCGCCACACGCCACACGCGCGTAGCAACAAGCAAAAAGTAGCAACCACCGACCGCAAGTTAGTGTCGACCATCGGCCACAAGTGGCTGTCGCGCGCTTCAGCTTCTTTTGTGGCCGCTTCTTGCCACTTGTGGCGGCGTTTGTGGCTGTGGCGTGTGGCTCGTGTGCGGCGACACTTATTGTCAAACGCACTAAGAAGGTTGAATATGAAAAGTTAATATTATGGTCGTTAAGTTTTCTTCAATTTTCTAATGTCCTGCGCAACTTTCTTAACTTTTTCTTTCATAAGAACCTTCTCCTGACAATAACAAACACAATAAAAAAAGAATTAGTGAAATTGGTCCAGCCGTTCACGCGTGATGCCGTGACCAAGGGAAATAGGGATTCATTTTTATATATTATAGATATATATAGGACACGTCAATTTGATTTAATCTCTCTTGATAGTAAGCTGAAGGTAGTCTGAGGAAAGAGGGTCACCATTACATACACGTCCCATGTTAACAATGGTGGCACTCAGCTTGACGGTCTCATCAAAAGAGGATTCGGAGGAGAGGTCGTCGCAGCACTGCGTGACACCCACCGGTCCCACTAGTGCTGCGACCACAATCCCCCCTGCCCGGCTATGCACTTGATGACCCCTGAACGGTATCCAACCTAGATTGGATTCATTGTGTTTCCGGTTATTTAGCCAGAATGGAAGGACATTCTTGATATGAAACATTACATCACATCACTATTTTGACGGACTTAACCTATTACACAATAGTGTGGTTCTTATATTATGATACATGGTATCATAGTACGCATACGTCACAAGTCACGTAGGTTCCGAATTCGCGAACAACAACTGGTAAAAATTGAATTTTCAAAAGTAACGCAAACAAAAAACCGTGTGACTATAATTTAAAAAAAAATCTAACCTGAAAATAACGTTAATCATAATTAACCCGAGAGAACCCGAGGTGGCTAAATAATGCGTAAAATTAACGTTGGCTAATTACCTGGCGTCAGACGGTTTTACATAGAAGTAAAATATTTCAGGAACCGTTCCAAGAATAATAATATCATAATTGAAAGGAAAATGTAAGTAACTTGAATATTAATTTAAAAAACTTGTATTTTGTTGTAAAAACCATGTATACCTACGAGGCAGTCCACTTAGAGCACTCGTTCGAATAGCACCCAGGTTAGTCCACGAAGGGCATCTATCAAGATACATATAAATTCATTGAAATAGTGTTTTCCCAATTTAATTTATTTGTATTTTTTATACCATACTGAACCGCGGTAGCCTAGTGGTTTGGGTAATGGACTGCTGAGACGAGGTCTCGGGTTCGATCCCAGGTTCACCATGGCACACACCAATGACTTTTCGATGCTTTTCGAAGTTATGTGTGTATTTATCGCAGGTTTATCAGTGCCTCGGAGAGCACGTTAAGCCGTCGGTCCCGGTTGCCATACAAACATCTATGGCAGTCGTTACGGGTAGTTGGAGCCCTCAAAAGTCCAACCAGTCTAACTTGGAACTTCGATATCGCCATTGGTCATAACGACCATTGGTTGTGGAGGTCAGATGGCAGTCGCTCCACGGAAAATATCGAAGTTCAGCCGCATCACAGTTAGACTGGAAAGCCGACCCCAACTGAGTTGGGAAAAAAAAAAAGGTTCAGAGAATGATGATGTATTTTTTATACCACTTAGGTGGCAGACAAGTGCACGGCCGGCCTAATGGGAAGCGGTCACCCACCAGGGGCATTACACTCGCGCTGCCGACCCTGCAAAAGCTTTCTAATGCCCTTCTTGAAGAACCCCATATTGTAATCGCTAGGGAAAACTACAGCAGTGAGGTTATTCCACAGTCTAAGCGTACGCGGAATAAAATTCCTCTCATACATCACAGTGCGCAACGATGACGGACAACGATGCAACGTGTAAGGATGGATTCTCTGCCTGTGGCGAGCGGCGCGATGGTAAAATTAACATAACATAAACTCACGCCTATATCCCCGAAGGCGTAGGCAGAGGTGCTAGCACCCACATTTCGCCAGTAAAATGGTTAAATTAGGATTATAACTAGATAATATAAATATACTTAGAATTAATTAGTACTAAGAATTCAGAAGCTCTGATACGTAAAGAGACTGGAGACAGTCAATATAATATCGCATTACAGTCAATAAATTGATAATATTGATGTGCAAAAAAACGCTATTGGTCAACCCCCAAATCCCGATATAGGATTGTAATATATTTTGACTGTATCCAGTCGTTTAGTCGCAGAATGTCAAGTGGTAGCAAAATGTCCAAGTCGCAAAAGGTCCAAGTCGCAAAATGTCCAAGTCGCAAAATGTCCAAGTCTCAAAATGTCCAAGTCTCAAAATGTCCGAGTCTCAAAATATCAAAAGCATTTAAATGAAAACTAAAATAGGATCATGATTGAAAGAATGCGATCCTGACAGGTTGTTGTAAGTTTCCTATTCGAATGTAATTTCGTGCTGGCTCTACTGTTATCGAACCTCGACTGCATTACTGAAACACTATGACGCATCCACAGGGTTGGTAGAGTGGTGAACTATCTAACCTATGGAAATTATGTTGACGTTTTTCAGATTAATTTGACTAAATAGTCAAAATAAAGTTAAAAATAGTCTAATCATTAATGACGATCGTCCATCAACTTGCGGTTTCACCTGCATAGTCATGATAATCATGATTCCGTAGGAATATTGAGACGAAAATGTTGCTACTTATAATATTATAGTGGCGTAGCGGTAGAGCGTTCGATTGCTTTTTCAGAGGTCACAAATTCTGATCCCGCTATTGCTTTGCAATGGCAAATATTTGTATGAATGAATACGTCTATTTGCTTATGTTTCTAAGTAATTATAATATTATGTTTCCCATGTATTTACAAAGAAAATATGTTTACTTTTGGTCTAGGCTAATGCTGTATATACCTACAAGTCCTACAATATTAATTTATTATCAGAGAAAGAAATCTTTAAAATCGATACAGTTATTTGTGATTATTGGTTACAAAAGAACATGGCCTGTGGCTTCACTTGCATGGAGGTCGGTCTTTGAGCGTATCTCCGGTCTACTTAACTAATTGCAATCAAATATACGCCAGTTTTAAAGTTAAGGTTTAGTGTCGTTAAATTATTCCCCATCGATGTCGACTGCTGGCTGGAGATGGCTGGCGGCATTTTAATTTTATAAGATATTAATTACTGCTTTATCAATGATTTATTCAACATGCTAATTTGGTGATCTCCATAGGTCAAATGACAGGGCTGGAATAAAACAACAATGTTGGTTCGCTAATTAGTTTAAAATAAGTAACGTTGAGTTAGTTTAAAAACAAAATCGTATTATAAGTGACTAAAATTCATAGGGTTTTTAATTTTAAAAGCTGTTATTCACTACGATTTGTGCGTTATCTGTAATCAAATCTTGCAAGCTTGACACAATTTCCGATTACAGATTGAGATGAAATTCTGCACGCATATGTACCTATATTGCGTGGCAATGCAAATACAAAAAATGTTAAGGCAAGTTTTATTACGTTATATTGTAAAATGTGAAATGACTGAAAACAGCGATGTTTATGCTATTTAAATTTTGTTGATATATTTTAAACAGTATTAATAATATTCCACTAGCCGATACTCGGGGCTTCGTTTGTGTGAATATCAGCTATCGCAACTTTGATCATATCTCTAGTTTTACTCATTCAATTACAATTCAACATACGGCCAATTTTATGTCTAATTAAGACCTTTTAAACATAAAAACTGGCAGCCGGATGATCCTCCTTGCCCCCCCCCCCCCCCCCACGGGCCTTCTTGTATTGTGTTGTACTGTGTTCCATACATACTCGTAAATACATACTAATCACGCCTTTTTCCCATTGGGGTCGGCAGAGACAACATCTTTCCACTTGCTACGATCTTGACATACGCCTTCATGTGTTCCACCTTCAGATCAATTAGGTCTTTTTCGTCCAATCTGTCCGACTACAGGAGCTTCCATCTGACCAGTAAGTACATGGTTTGCGGAAACGAAACCAAATGCCAAATGCAAAGACGCAGGCAACAACTAGTATTCAATATTATTTTGGTGCTTATAATTAACTTAGCCAGACTAAAAAAAAATAGACAATTGAACTTAATTGAACTGAAATTTATTAATTGGCAAGTCAAATGTCAGTCGTTACACTTACGGTGTAATTGTTAAGCAGAAGTCCCAATTATTTTCTCAATGAAACTGTTAGTTAAAATAATATAATAGGTTATACTATTTTTATCCGACTGTGCCAGCGAGAGTAATGATTTTCGCATTTATTTACGAGTATGTGGTTAATTGTACTACCTATATCATATTCATAATTATTATAATATCACGGTCGGAGTAGAATGCTGGGGTGCTAAAATGTTGACGCTGGAACTACTACAAAGGGTCAAGTCTTTTTATAAAATATATATTCAAAATTCAATTTGGGTTTCATTTCGATATCACAAGTGTCAAACTCGATGCACACCTAAACAGAGTACCTACTAATTATCACGTTTTATTGTCATTACAAGAACTATCAATTTTATTACAAAATCTAAGTCTAGCAGAATTCTTTGCTTGGCTTTTTTTTCAACTTTCAGTCACGATTTGCTCACGGTAAAAATTTGCTACACGAATACTTTTTTGTGTGATCGAGGAGAAATCGAAACTGAATTTTGAATATATTTGAATACGAGAATTGACCCTCTAGACAACCGACACGCGTGACTTGGCTAAAACTTTTTCAGAAAAGTATACCTAATTAATTAAGTAGACTGAATTTTTAAACATAAAGCATGCATGTCATTGTGAGTGTCTAGATTTATTTATCAGCTGACTTAGACTTAGACTTAGTAGTTAAGTCTGGCTGTGCCCGATAGAATACCTTGTAGGTACCATAACAATGTATCTTGTACTCTATAATAAGTTTACTGTGTAGAATTTTATTTTTATCTACTGACCTCTATCTATTTGACCTCTATCTCACTTGATGGTAAGTAACGATTTGGTCTACGACGAATAATGTTTGCCTAGAAAGAACCTATTCACTCGTGACTTGAATATACCCAGGTTATAGCTTTCCGGAAACACAGACTCGGCAGGGAATACCACTCATTACACTTCGCTTACCTATTATGTTTGATTTTTTTCAAACCTCAACCTTGATTTTCAAATGCATCAAGTATTAAACAATTTATTTTAAGTGCTTAGTAACTGAAATACTAGTATTTCCGTTAACCCCTTTAGCTAAGGTTGTGCTAGGAGAAGGTTCACGTCGTAATTCGAACCCAGTAACTCTCGATTGTAAGGCCAACTCCTTAACCATTAAGCTACCGACACGACAGTTGTTATTTTATAAAATAGTAAATAGTTACAAAAAAAGAAAATTACAGGCAATTATAATAATATAATATAATCAGTTAATCTAGATTCTATTCATTAGTTGTACCGTTACTCCGGATCTAAATAATATTCTAGCTATAATACGAGGGTTACCTAATTTATTAGTGAATAATATACTCGTAGGTTCTCCGTTACGTGAGACGTAGAATCTGTTCGTAACGTAGGTAATAATATAATTATTGTTATTATAGAGCCTCATCGTCACTTATACCGGAGAGTAGTCGGTACGGTAACTACATTAGTTCATGTCTAATTTCATAGATGGCGTTACTTGTCGTAGAATTTATTATAAGATAAATATTATTATACTGATTTGAATTTTATTATTGTTTAGGTATAATTAGACTCGATTTAGTTGCACTCCATAACATTTTTAGATAGGTCAATTTAATAAAAAAATACCCTTCACCATCAATTTAATCAATTTACCTATAGGTAAAAGTTTTATGTATGGAATGGACAAAATATATCCTTAGCGATCCGGATTTAACCACACATTTAGGTCAAATATATTGCAAAACTTGGTGTGAACCTTTACGGACACAACAATAGGAGTACAATAGATTTTTTCCGCTGTTTTCTCGAATAAGAATTTATAACGGAGTATGTATTAAGGCATTATTTGAATTCTTTGGTGTTCTGAATAAAGGATAGGAGCGTTTTGGTTCAGTACACCCATAATACGTAACTCGCAGAGTGTAATACAATATTTTGGTGGTCTTTAAAATAGTCTCGAGAAGTTATAGTTCTATTTTTTGTTTCATTAAGACAAATGAACTATTTATGGTTAAAAAAAATACTTGTTTTTTTTATACAACTTAGGTGGCAGACAAGGTGACTTCTTAGGAAGGGGGTCCCCATTACATACACCGCCCGACAGTGTCATAATGGTGGCCCTCAACTTGACGGCCTCATCAAATACTTTTTCACGCCCCGCTTAAAGGACCCGGGACTGTAGGATGAAGGAAACACGTGAGCAGGTAAATGTCTTGAAAAAGGAACAGAGGCATTGGCTAGTTGTAATTATAATACAGGTTTACATATAGAAGAAAATTTGTTATATCGTTTGCTTCGTAATTATAACTCGTAGTTGATATAATACTACTGTTGATAACTATAAATTTTGTGAATTCCACACAAATGGAGTTTGTTATGGATACACATGTGCAGTCATGAGTGTGAAGCGAGGGGGAGTAGTCAAGTGGAATCGGTGCGTATACTATTCTCTGATTCCATTTGCCTGATAACACTTCATGTAATTCCATCAATGAAATTGATGTGAAGGATTTTTTTCAATCGTTTGTTTTTTTTTATAGCACTTAGGTGGCAGACAAGCACATGGCCCACCTGATGGGAAGCGATCACCGTGGGCTATGGACGTGTGCAACATCAGGGATATCACACTCACGCTGCCGACCCTAGGGAGGGAGGTTCGAGGGGGGGAATTGTGTGCAAAAATCTGAAATAATTAAAAAATGAAGTCGAGATAACTGACATTCACTCAGGCGGAGTCGCGTGTATCAGCTAGTAATAATACTATAAACAGTGGAATATTTAAACTTATGTATATTATATGCTAGTTTTGCACTCACACAATTTACATTTACGTAATAAACATTGTTTTCATAAGTACTGAAATTGAATCTGGTATAGCTGATGTTGTATTTCACAAAGGCGGTTTAGCTGTCATTGTAGTATATTTAATTATTATACACATTGGTTTAAAAAAAAACTTGTAATGTAATTATTGTTGTACTAACTGCTACATTAATTTCTTTTGACGGGAAATGAACTTTCGCACACACTCATGTACCTACGCGTATTTAAACCATAGCAGTCCTAATAACTAAATAAGTAAATAAATATGAGTATAGGTTCAAGATACACACAGCACAACATTGTTTAGCATTATAATTTATTTAACATTGTTATCATCATTAGGTAAACAATTAGGTACATTATGTCATGTCATAAATGACATGACAAAATTTCTAAATCTAAATACCTACTATTATAAAATTGTAAAGTAGATGTGTCTGTACGTGTGAGACATTTAAACAAAAAACAAAATACGATACTGAACATTTTTTTTAATTCTTGTCTGTTTGTCTGTTTATCTGTTTGTGCGCGATGGATGCAAAAACTACTGAACGAATTTTAATGCGGTATTTTATTTGACAGGTCTTGGTCAGACTTTACACATTAACGGGAAACCGACGTCCGCGCGGGCGGAGCCGCGGGTATTTAAAAAAAAATTATGTTTTCACTTCAGCGCCTTCAGCGTTTATATTTCAAGATTTTAGCGTTTTTGGGGCAAAGACCAGTCGGGGTCTCTAGGATATCTTATCCATCTGGAAACACCGTCTGGTTTTAGTCAGTTTGAGTCTGACATACCTGCCTCATTATTGGCTCCAGTGAGGTGAAGCTAGACGTAAATTCAATACCTAACAAAAAAAAAAGGAAAAAAATTGTTTTCTTTAGCTTTTTTTAGTTTTATTTCGTGTTCGCTCTATTACACATTGCTACCCCACGTCACTATTGAAGTAAGAAGATTTAGTACAAATCAAGCCAGACTATCGTTCACCTGCTAGGAAAACACAACTTTACCACCCACATAAATGTAGTGTGTGTTTTCCCAATGTTGACACAGAATCCTAAAGCGATGCATGACCCGCTCAGTCACAAACACATTAAAGGTTAACCCTACACTGTGTCACACAGTGGAGTAGAATGCTTTTAACAAAACGTATAATATTTTTCTTTACAGTGGTTTAGTGAGAGTGCTTGTTTTCCTTGCGGTACTAAGTGCATGTGCATTGCAGAAGTACAGTTGATTGTTAGTGCTTAGCTATTTTTCTCAGCTTTTTTATACAACTTAGGTGGTAGGCAAGCATACGGCCCACCTGATGGGAAGCGGTCACCGTGGCCTATTGACGTGTGCAACATCAGGGGTGTCACACTCGCGCTCCCGACCATAGGGGGAGGGGTTTGAGGATTTTGGAGAGGGTTGGAGGTGGGATTAAGGAGAAAGGGGTTTGGGGTGGAAGTTGAGCTCTAGCTACCCTATTTACCGCTGGGAACACAACATGATGGTTATTATGGCCGCGGTCTTCTGTAGGTACTACCCCAATCGACTAACCAAAAAAAATCAGCAAAAAATCATCCACATAAAAATTTATAACATGGCTGAAACTACTAGGAGCACATGCGTTAAACAAAGTTGTGCTGTGTAGAACGAAATTCACGAATACATTATGAGCATACAACTTGTGCAAAAGTACTACAAACTTGCAACATGTGGCTCATCAGTTCGCACGTCTTAGAACAACCGCTGACAGAAAATATTATGATAATATTATGTAGCTAGTTGATTTTGCTCAGTGTGTACGAGTATTATGATACATAAAAAAGCAATTTCAAAATTTTTTTTATCTGTGAGAAATATAGTGGATAATCTCCGTCCACCGTTCCACAGATTACATATATGTATATGTAATCTGGGGAACGGTGAGCCGATTTGGATGTGACTTTCACTTTGGTGAATAGGTAATATTACAAGGCGTAACATAGTATTTTGGGCATTGGCATAAGAATTGGGGTCTCCCGTCCAAATTGAGCAATCCGACTAGGGTAGTACAAAAGACCACGGTCATAATAACCATCGTGTTGTTTTTTCGTCGGTAAGTAGGGTAGCCAGAGCTCACTGGACACCTCACCCCATCCCTTTCTAACCTCTCCACCCTATCCCTTCATAGCCCTTCAAACGGCAGCGCGAGTGTAACGACCTTGGTGTTGCACACCTACATAGGCCATGGTGACCGCTTCCTATCTGGTGGGCGGTGTGCTTGTCTGCCACCTAAAAATACATTAAAAACGTTAACATCTAAGCCCACGCAGGTTAGGTATCTATAAACATTAAATCATACTTTAAACTCTGAAAGCATCTTTCGCCAAGTATTTTTAGTCACAATAAAACAAAAGGAAACCAACAACATTTCTAGCACATTTCTAAACCGCTTGAATCTAGCTTCCCAGTAAACCAATGCAATAACTCATAAGCGAGGTTCAGAACAGATTACTTGTATCCGGTAAAATCCAGTCGTATTGCAATGTACGATACTGCGAATTGCAGTTTAATAACCCGGCTATATTTGAACTTGTCGGCTAACCCCGGTTTAGGGTTAAATCAGTGTTATAAAATATTTCTCTTAATAGAACACAGCACCATTGAGATCCACGCTACAGAATATAACTCGTCATAATGGGTTAAATGTAGGAAGGGAAATTGAGAGGTTCTGGGGGAGGCTTTTGCCCAGCAGTGGAACAAGATTGGGTAAATAAGAAAGTGCATTTTGGAATACGGATTTAATAAATAAAATGTAAAGATACATTTTTTTTGTGAAACATACATAATTATGTGAAAAGAATGAAAGAATGATTTTAGTTGTTTACTTTGAATAGGTAAGTACAATGTTTATCACAAACATTTTAAATGTAATTTTTTTTTTTCATCTTTTTGCGACAAGGCCACCCATTGTACATTCTACTGTTACGTACTCGTATTATAACCTATTTGTTTTTCCTGTAAACTTTTGGTGTACAATAAAGAGTTCGCTATCTATCTATCTATAAATACATATTTACTAATAATATATATAATTCTAATTATTTAAAATTTCAATGAATATATTATAAGCTAATGATTATTTATTAAGTAATTGTTATGTAGCCTATAACAATTCTCGATAAACAGGCTATCCAACACAAAAAAAAATTCAATTTGAACTAATAGTTCCTGAGATTAGTGCTTTAATAAAACAAACAAACTCTTATGCATTATAATATATTAGTTTAGATTATTGGCGTCATCTGCATTCAAATGTTTATTTATGCATAAATTTATATACCTACTCTCGTTTCGCATAAAAATTGACAGAGGGGAAAAGAAAATTGTTATGTTAGTCATATATTTCACTGGATAAACATGCATTAAGATATAAGGTTTTGCACTCACCGAGCCTTTATTATTCATGGATTTTCACATTTTCTGATCTCTTAGTAAAGAAAATAAATTATTATTATAGACGTGCTTACGAATAGTTTATGTTTAGCACAAAAAATACGATCTCGTTTAAAACTTTTGGCCTTGGTTGTACGAATTTCTAAAAATGTAGGGTAAGTACTTATTAAATCTATTTCAAAGATTTCTTGCCATCACAAGATTATAAATTATAGGTTTTATAAACAAAGTTTTATAATTATGCATATATTTTATAGGAACATAATATAATTAGGTTTTATAAGTAAAACGTATTTTTGTATACCTATCAATAATAATAATAAAATAAAAATAAATAAATATTATTGGGCTTGACGAATTGGGCATACGTAGGGGAAAGGTGTACAAAACGATCCCTTGAGGTCAAATGATTCCCAACTGTTTAAAACAAATCACTAGTGCCATCTGTTTAAAATCGCCACAAACGTATCCCCCGCATCCCGCTCAGTTGTTCGGCGAAGTTTCATGGCGGTGTGATCACTATTGGTAAGTAAATTGATAAAAAAAAGAAAATCAGTGTGCTCGATCTAAGTTAAGCTGAATATTAATATTAAATTGCTGTTAATTTATTGTGATTTGGAAAATAGCTGTTTTATTAACGGTTTCTATAGCATTTCAATAACATTTTGAACAGGTGTTGGTTCTCAATATGATAGCTATTTCAGGTTATTTTTACGAAGTTTTCGAAATAATACGATTGGGGTCAAATGATTACTCATTGCGGGTATAAAATGATCCCAGGGATCATTTTACCTACAACATTTTGTCAGTTTACAAAAATAGAAGGATACAATATATGATTTAATATATTGGGATACCTACCTACTATAATTTATACTTAGTACCTAGTATAAGTATAATATTATCTATAATGCCACATTCAGCTATAAATTTCATAATGTTGCCAGTACAGTTAAATCCACTGCATTGTATTATGGTATTTTTTTGGTATTAGTTACCCTGTTGGTTCTATATCTTCTTTTATATACTTATAATAAAACTGTAGAGAGGTCAGTTCTATTGGGGGATAATTGGTGATCCATAAAAATGCATTTTTTTTGTCTTTCTGTCTGTCTGTCTGTATACGCACGCATGATCAAAAACTACTGGAGGGATTTTAATCAAGCTTGGTAGATACGATTATAGTTCATAGTTCTGGGCAACATATAGGTTACTTTTTATACCATCTGATACCCGTGGCTTCGCCCACGCTTCGTTTTTGGTCATATCTCCGGTTCTACTTAACCAGATACAACCAAATACGGTAAATTATGAGTCTAAGCAAGACGTCCATCGCTGATCTCGATGGACGTAAAAACTACTGAACGGATTTTGATGCGGTTTTTTTATTAGATAGGTCTTGGTTAGACGAGTGGTGACCAGTAGAGTAAATACTGCAGTGGAGAGTGGACTCAAGAGTGGAGTAGAGAGTAGAGTGGAGAGCGAAGTGGAGAGTGGAGTGTGAAGTGTGCAGTAGTGAATGGATACTTAATTCTTGTGTTGTGTATTCTCAATCAATAAATCTTTATTTCTTTCTTCTACGAGTATATGTCTTTATTCTTTTACAGATCATGCCACGTAATTAGGTACTGTAGAAAGAATACTCGACAAAACTGGAGTGAGGGAGACTTTTTTTCTTAGTTATATTAGAATATAATTAGAAGAAGATTACTAGAAGATTACAAAGGCTTTTAGTTAAACTATATAATTCATATATTGTTATAGAGAATGTCGATCTCAGACTGTGATGATTGTGATTATAGAATAATAACTTCATAAGAGGCTGTAATAAATAATTATTGTTAAAAATAATAATATTTTTGTTCCTATTAACGCTACTTTTGGTAATAGATATGATTATAATACACAAATATTTTATTAAAACTGGGAGGGTAAAATGATCCCCGGGATCATTTAACCCCTACCCTCATTAACTAAAGGATCATTTTGTACACCCAGGTGTACAAAATGATCCTTTAGTAAACTTCTGAAAAATGTCTAATAAATTGGAAAACGCAAATATATTACAAAATTGTGGTTTGCTAGTATATGTATAACTAAATGGTTTAACTAAAATTTCTTAAATGGTTACTATAGGTTTAATATTTTTGACACAGCAGGCATTTTCCCTTAGGGGGATCATTTTGTACACCTTTCCCCTAGTTTGTTTTCGTCCTAAATATTTTCGCTTCTTATTGTAAGTTACAATATACTTATGTCCCAATAAAAAAAATAAAAATAAATAAATAATTATTTTATGAAATCGTAAAAAAGTTTCACGTTTACAATCGTTTGATTTTACAAGAGTTTTATTTATACTGTGTAATACTTCAGTAAAATATTTTATTACAGGAAGCCATGAGTTTTTACAGACTGTCACCATTTATTTTTCACACCCTGTAATAACACTGTTTCATGTGAAAATAACAGTAATATTATTATATTTCATCAATATATTTTGATATTTATATGCCAGTAAAAAAAGATGTCATAAATTTGTAAGCGGTAAGTTTAAAAAAAAAACAAAACACAAAATTTTATTTTCTGCAATAATTAAATGGTCTGATGCCTTTTCCGCTAAAGTGCATAGTTACTGAGATTTGGGCAAAAACTTTCATCCAAAATGGCGCCTGAACGTCCACCGGAATCTGTCAGCATTTTGTGTTTCTAACCTCAGTAAGTGATCCTAAACCTTATATGAAAAAATGGATCGGTAAGTAAAAAAGTAAGTAAATACAGAGCTGATCAAAAAAAGTCCATATAATTGCTCTATTATTATAATTGACTTCATACAAATAATTGATACAGATCCATCAATTGTAGCGTAGGTCTGGAGGTGGGTGTCTCTTTTCCGGGGTAAGATGGGGACACCGTAGTTCCCACATCCGAAATGGTCATCTGGAAACCGTAGATGGTCTAGGGTTAGACGGAAAGGAAATGCCTTATGGACCATCTTATAACCGTAACTCTATAGTTACGGGTTACGGCCAGTAGGGACAATTTTGTTGGATATAGACTTAGGTCTACACCCAAGTCTATGTCTGACACAACTGTCCCTACTGTCCAGTGGAGGAGGGGATAGGGTTATCCGTGGGGAATTCCACATGAAAAAAAGGGTTAAGATGATCCATGAACTGGAATATGTAAAGTTCGTTCTAACGCTGAATGAAAATTCGAAACCAACCATCTTATTTTACTACCTACTTTTAATCTCAGTTACTAGAAAGGAGCGGTGTTGTATTTTATCCCGATGTTTTGGTATCGAGAAAAATAACTATTTTATATCAGATTCCAACTGTAAATTAACTCGCTTTACTATTTCTACTATTGTATTTCTATTTTAACTTAAATAAAAGAATATGAAATTGCTACTGTAAAAATCCACAACGCATTGTGCTCTGAATGTGTTGGAATACAAAGAGTGTGTCGACAATTATCTACGTGACGCTCTAACGCTTTCGACTTGCGATGCTGACGTGACCTGCATGCTGTGTCCTACTTCACAAATTGTGGTGTGATTTGTTTGTTTTATCATTAACACGCTATTTTTTAACACATTTTCATTAACACGCTATTTTTTAACACATTAACATGCTATTTTTTAACACATTTTCATTTCATTTTCTTTATTTTTCAAAATAGTGCAACGTAATTACATCTTTTTAACGTCAAACAAAAACAAAACACAAATTGTTATTTATTGATACGATTAGTTTATGCTATATATTATCGTACTGCCTACTAATATTTCGAAAGTTTGTTTAGCTGTTTGGATGTTTGTTACTCAATCACGCTCTAACGGGTGAACGGATCTAGTGTCCCATTTAACCCAGTTTGCCCTACAGCAGTGGACCTAAGACCGTTTAGTCAGTTTAAGTTGCGAAAATAATAAGAAAGCATTATTTAGGTATCCTGTACGCAGAGCGGTAAGACTCAGCGGCAAACTTGATCCTACATTGTGAGCCATTGATGCATCGCGCCGTTGTAAATTCACCAACCTACCCGCACATTGTTGATTTATTGTGAATTTGTTATTGTTCTGCAAATTGAAATCTAATATTGTAATGTATAGTATTAAGTTATCCAGTTCGAGTACAACGACTCGACGGCGACCGTAGTGTACGGATAAACCTTTCTGGTTTTTGATACACTACCAAGGAACTGTAATCCTATGTATATTTTTCAGTTTAATAAAAAAAAAAAAATAGGTGACACAACCCAAAATTTATACACACATTTCAGCCGTGATTTCTGCGATACAGCCTCGTGTTCAACGCATTCTATCCATAGGTTTTTAGGTTCATTATTGAGATCCGTTTTTTATATATCGGACGTTCAACCTTTGGTAAGTTTTATATCACGTCACGCAAGGATTGCACGTCAACAATTACTACGTGACGGTGGTAGCGCTTTCAACTTCGCACTACACGCTGTACGTGATCCGCATTGTACACTCCAGTATTCACATTTCTACAAAATTTGTAAAATATTAATGAATAACTTTCTGAAGTATTTTAACTGGAAAGGAGGTAGGACGCGACGGTATCTCTCATCCCAAATGAGCTGTCCGACTGGGGTAGTACCTCCACCCCTTTTTTTATCGTGCAGAAATCCCCATGGATACCACCCCCGTCGGCCATCGGGGGTGGTTATATCGGGATCGAACCGACTAAAACCGCACGCCGTCTCGGGCCTTAGTTACCGGGGTGTAAGGTTACCCAATGGGCATATCCCTCGCACCCCAGCTGACCCCGGGCCATCTACGGTTTCAGCAGCGTCTCCCGTGGCGAGTGGGAGGCGCTGCTCGCCTCCGTTGCCCAGGTGCACCACGTGGAAGTTCCAGCCCGCACCCTGGAGGTTCCGGCCCGCACCCGGTTCCGGCCCGCACCCAATACCTCCACCCTACAGAAGACCGCGGCCATAATAACCATCGTGTTTTGTTCCCGCCGGTAAGTAGGGTAGCCAGAGCTCACTGTACCCCTCCTTCCTCCAGATTTTAATGCGGTTTTTTTGGTTTGAAAGTTTTGGGTCAGACTTCAAATCTTACGTATATTTGATCACAATCAATTTTGTAGGACCTCTACTTACTACCTCCACGCGGGTGGAGCCGCAGGCAAAGGATAGTTAATTTAATAAAAATGGCTTATTCCATAATTTGTTCACGTGGAATTCTCTCATTCGAGTGGAATGGCGCCTTTTATGAAGAGGGACAGCAAGATGGCATCTGATGCTATTACCAATCTCGACGGAATAGTTCGAATGTCGCCTATTGCCGTTGCTGAACTGACAGTTGTAGATTTCAGTGACAAATGGAGCACAGAGTTACGAAAATTTCATTTAATAAATGAATAATAAATAAAAAGTAAAATATTCTACACCATTCTACACAGCGCCCTCTAGATCCAAAGTAAGTATAGTTTAACTAGCTTGTAATATGGGTTCAAGAATGTGTATACACTTAGGTACTTAATTTTTTTTGTCTCTTTTTTTTATCTACATCTACACCGGAATCCGAGTTGAAAGCTTCGGATGTGACTGAGACTAACGCTAAGATGATGATAAATGATCCAGGCTAATGTAAATATACATATTCATGTACCTATATATAAATATTTGCACAGAGCAGGATTCGAACCCTCGTCCTTCGCCCTAATTTTGATATTTTTAACTAAATATAATTGTTCTCTTCTCTAAAAGATCTAAATAAAATAAAAGAAAGCCGAGAAAAGTTGTTTAGTTTTTGACCTATTCACAATTGAATATCATTCAAAATTTTATTTATATCATACATTTCTAAGAAACTAGCTGTTAGACTAGGCTTTCAACCAATCCTTTCCTAGACTATAGTCTATTATCTCAATATCATGGAAATCAATTGAGTGGTCCTAACAGTATAACAAACAGACAAAGTTACTTTCACACATAATATAAGTAAGATGGCATTCAAATATCTATTTTATATCCATTTTCATAGCTCCATGTACAGTGAAGCTACCAACAAAATATACCATTCCCAGGACAAATTGTCAGTGGGAATCTGCAGTCCGGACAGCCTTCCTCGGCGACTGATTATTGCATTTCAATATTCAATATTGTAGATGGACTTACAAGTTTCCAATCAGAATTAGTTTCCAATTGCACTTCAGTCAGTTTGAACAATGAGATAGGAAGTCGATTTTCATGGAATAGGTACTAACTAACTATTGATTTATTAGGAACTATCCTATGACCGCGGCTCCGCCCGCGTGGATGTTTGTTTTCAAGTGTTTTTTTTTTTTTTTTTACGTTACGTTAAGTACGGCTTACGTTTGACCTCAATCTCACCTGATGGTAAGTGACGATGTTTTTTTTTTGACAGTGTTTTTGACAGTGTATTTGATCATTAGATCAGAAACGATGATTGACGTCCTCGCAGGTGGAGCTGCGGGCCTCGGCTAGACTAAAATTTATCCTATAAGTTACCCAGAACTAAGAGCTATTAATCGTACCTACCAAGTTTTATCAAAATCCCTTTTGTAGTTTTTGATCCATGCGTGATTCCATCCATAAAGACGGACAGACAGACAGAAAGAAACAAAAATACTAATTGCATTTTTTGTACTATTATCTATCACCAATCATTCCCCAATAGTTGTTTTATAAATATCTTGAATGTACGGAATTTTAAAAATTAAGATAATTTGATAAAAGTGATAAATTTTTGCAAAACGAATTATTATATATATATATATTCTCTGAACCTTTTCACAACTCAGTTGGGGTCGGCTTTCCAGTCTAACTGTGATGCGGCTGAACTTTGATATTTTCCGTGGAGCGACTGCCATCTGACCTCCACAACCAATGATCATTATGACCAATGGCGATATCGAAGTTCCAAGTTAGACTGGTTGGACTTTTGTGGGCTCCAACTACCCGTAACGACTGCCATAGATGTTTGTATGGCAACCGGGACCGACGGCTTAACGTGCTCTCCGAGGCACTAATAAACCTGCGATAAATACACACATAACTTCGAAAAGCATCGAAAAGTCATTGGTGTGTGCCATGGTGAACCTGGGATCGAACCCGAGACCTCGTCTCAGCAGTCCATTACCCAAACCACTAGACTACCGCGGTTATTATTGGGAACGAATTATTATAGATAAAAATTCCACTAACAAAAGTACTCGTAACCTGACATCTGATAACGTTTTCCATGGTTTGATTTCTAACGTTTTCTGTGTTACCAATCTAAAGTCAACCTCAAAATCAAAGCTGTAAAAACCGATCTCATCAACGAGAATTCCAAAACAAACTCAGGTGTTATTCAGTAGGAAAACCTTTTGGTTCGTTTCATCACACACACATTGAACCTTTCAGTGGTCCGAACCCACAATCAAAGGAATCGGAAACATCACGATTATTCAACTGAATAAATATACCGCAGACAAAGTGGTGAAGCTTAAAATTTCAACAGGAACGCTGCGTCAGCCCGTAAAAGGTTCCCGGCTGTAGTCCCGATCTAGATTTAAAGAGCTGACCGGTTGGGGGCTGCAAGCAAATGTTTATAAGACCGCATGTAAGAAGTTATAGATGCGGTAGTTTAATTAAACTTTTAAAATATTTTTACACACATCTGATTTTTATATACATCTGCTTTCTATACACATCTTATATTTATGCACATCTGATTTTTATATAAATCTGATTTTTATACACATCTGATCTTTATACACATCTGATTTTTATACCTATAGATTTGATTTCTATACACATCTGATTTTTGATTCAATTATTAGGTACCTTAGTATTAATTATTAATTACGGCAGATTTTACGTCTGACCAAGGTATTTTTAATAAAAACTTTTGAAAGATTAGTTTTTGCTTCTTGCAACTTCACGGCGCGGTTTTTCGTGTTTACAAGATTAAAAAAAATACTTGGAATAAGTTATATAAACTTTTCTTAGGTTACATCAGCTTATTTACAATTTTATCATAGTAATAGTAATAAGAATTCACAACGAAAGCTCTCTAAGACACATTGCCACATCCAAAACTCTGTGTTCCTTTATTCCTGGCTTTTGTGGATAACAGTTTCAGCCTCTACATGCTCCTGTATCGAGGATCGATGTCGTGCTCACATACGACCTATTTACAGAGTTACGACTATGTAACTTACTCTCAACTATGTGTATGTAAATTTAGTGGTAGGCACTTGGTTTGTATTTTAGATAACGGAGTAACAGGTATGATGAACTGCCATCCAATGTTGATGACGTAAGCATTCTCATATTAGACACTATTGTTTAATTCAATTATTTTTTTTATACTACGTAGGTAGGCAGACAAGCACACGGCCCACCTAATGGGAAGCGGTCACCGTGGCCTATGGACATGTGCAACACTAAGGGTGACACACACGCACTGCCTACCTTGAAGGGAAGGGGGAGGGCGAGGAAGAGGTGGGGAGGCTAGGAAGAGGTGGGGAGAGGAGGGATATAGTGAGCTATGGCTACCCTACTTACCGGCGGGAACACAACACGATGGTTATTATGGCCGCGGTCTTCTGTAGGGAGGATTTTGAAGCAACTAGTATGCGTAGTAAGAAATCGATTGGATGATGGATTGGCAAATGGAAGGTGTCCATAAAAACTCCTGAATTAAATAAGATAAAGCGAAAGAGTGTGGACTCATTTGTCATGGCAAATACTCTGATGCTACATGATATCTAGGGTTTGAAAAGAGAAATGATCATAGGATCTTCTGAACTAAACAAGATAAACCCGTCATGTTTGGGCTTATATGATTTATCTAGTTATGCACTTACTAGAAAGCTTGTTTTTTAAAAAGTGTTTTTAAAATTAATAACTTTTTATAGTTAGTTTCGCTAGAAAGTTCAACAACAACGGTCTAGCTGCAATGCTTCGATATCGCCTAATGTCACCATTGAGTTGTGAAGGTCAGATGGCAGTCGCTTCACGACAAATATCGAGGTCCAGCCAAATCCACAGTTAAGACTGGTAAAGCGGACCCCAGACTCCGAGGTGAAAGCTTTTGATATGACTGGGCTTAGCGTTAGGTTGAAAGAAAGGAAAGAAAGTTCGAGATCGAAAAGTGTTCGTTGTATTTTTTTTTAATTTACAAAATAGGGTCGCATCTACAATATGGGGTTCTTCAAGAGAGGCATTAGAAAGTTTATAAGGTCAGCAGATCAGTTTCTATCAGGTGATACGTGTGCTTGTCTGTCATTAAAATGGTATAAAATATCTCGATCCATAAATTCAGTTTAAAGACAATACAGTTCGTAGAATTTATAAAAGCAACGCTGTTTTCTCTACGACTCGCAACAAAAATTTCTCGTTTTATCAAAGTTGTTGCAAACATAGCCCCTGACTGTCAGACACTGTGCACCTGCAATTTCAAGCTTTTAGTCTTTAGATCAGATGTTCTAGAAAAGACGCCTCTTATTTTTACTGTACTATTTCGCTTCATTTGTACCTGGATTTATACTTTATGTTTACGATATGAGAGTTACGTTTTCAATATCTTTTATCTAACGGGTATTGCTCCACTGTACCCCTGGTTTATACCCCCGGTGGTAGAACGGGTAAAATTGGTATAACTATGTATATTGTTATTAAATTAAATGAGCTGCGTATGTACGTGCTGATATAACATAAATATAATAATGAACGATTTTGAGCACAAAAATATCATGAACATCTACTTTTAATTAACAGCTAAGTAGGTAGGTAAAACTCAAAATAAAACGAAGATTTTTGTGGTATAGAGGTAGAGCGTTCGATTCCTAAGTCAGAGGTCTCGGGTTCGATGTCCGCTTAGTGTATTTGTTTATTATTTGTATGTACCTATACATGAATATGTATAGTATATTTGCATTGATTTGGTTGTTTCTATGCTAAGAATGTACCTATGTAAATATATAAGTTACGTAAAAAATGTTTTTAAGTTAAACGCTTTTATGCACTAAAAGCTACAAAATAATTTGGTAGGTCCTGGGTACCAGACATCCCACCACTCTATTCAACAATCTAGAGCATTAATCAGACAAAAAATAAAAACGTTGGGCGTAGCGTAACTTGGGTAGAATATGCAAAACGCCCAACGTTTTTATTTTTTGTCTGATTAATGCCCTAGATTGATGAATAGAGTGGTGGGATGTCTGGTACCCAGGACCTACCAAATTATTTTGTAGCTTTTAGTGCATAAAAACGTTTAACTTAAAAACTTTTTTTACGTAACTTATTTTCAAGTTTTTAGTTTTTATTCGTGTTAATCTTTTCAGTTGTCATTGCGTAAAATAGGTATTCTATTATATTACCATCATCGGTATCTCAGCGTTGCGTTCCAATTGCAGCTGAGGTCTACACCTTGGAGCCCGAGGTCCACTTTTCTGTTTTCCGGACGGACTCATGGACATAGAGACTACCGTAGATACAGGCGTTCCTCATGCGAACTTTACGTGAGACTCCACACATCCTCCACAGCATATTCATCTGCGTGACACACGGCTCATGCATATATCGCTCTAGCAAAGCCTACGCTTCACAGCCGCCACAGGCCTAATGATTATTTTATAAACCTGCCTCTTCAACATACCCGCAGTTTTGAGGTTGCAGATAACAACACTCATCTCACGTCACTTAGCCTTTACATCTTAATGTTGCAATCAATCCGCAGTCGCTTAACATACAGACCCCAAATACTTAACTTGGTCTTCACACTCGCCACTCGCTGTTAAGTTCATCACCGAATAGGTACTCAGCCTTCGTCAAATTTAGCTTGAGCCCACCGTTCAAGCGCCTTAGTTCACACGTTGCACACATCTGGCCCTGTCCGTGTATGCCAGCGCGTGCTTTGCGCCGCGGTAGTTGGTTGCCCTGACCTCTTTATCTTTGAAGACTGGAGTAAGGATATTTAGCCTCCATTTTCTTAGGACCTTCCTAGTAAGAAGTAAGCGGTTGAAGAGGTAAGGATGCCCACGTCACGGTTTCCAGGCCTCGATGAGAACTTCATCGGCTCCGCCAGCTTTCCAACTCTTTTTTTATACCACTTAGGTGACAGACAAGCACGTGGTTCACTTGATGGGAAGCGGTCACTTTCATGCGGCAAAGAGCATTCTGCATTTTACCTGGTGTTACCAGTGGCATAATACCTTGATGAGAAAGGAGATGCGTAGTTTCATTTTATGCTACTTCGCTGTCCCCGGCGAATAATATGGTAATCGCAAATTCTAAATTTTACAGGAGAAGCAAATAACTGTTTTATGCTTATATCTCAGTGCAGGTAGATTGCATGGCAATAATTTATATGTCAAAAGAAAGCTAATTTTTGTACCGACTAGTTCCTATGTTAATTTTATTTTAATAGGTTATTGGAATAAAGTTATTTAAGAAAAACATTTTACTGAAATTGTAGATAAAAAGTATAGTACGCAATGTATCATTACCATTTTATTCGCGTTATTCCCATTGCTGTCGTGGTCGGTAATAATGCATTACAGTATTGTTCAGGTAAATATGGAGCTAAAAATGTTTACGGCAAATGAACATTACCATATTATTCGGGGAAATTCATATGGTAGTATCTACGGTAATATAACTTTGCAATACTATTCATCAATATATAGTGTCAACTGATTACTAGTAATATTATATTGCAAATACAATATTTCATCAAATAATACAGTACTAATTAATTAAAATTACATATAATGTACAATATTACAGCCAGTTGATGATTTTTTATTAAAATCTGTAATTTATTGTAAAAAGGCATTACCGATACTAACGGAAAAAAATAACTTTGCATTATCGTTTACGGTATTATTCGTGTAAAATTGTATTTCTAATTTAACTGAATAAAATTGTAATATTCATTATGGACCTATGGGAAATATTGTATTTTCATAAATATCCACTCAAAAATTACAAAAAAAAATTACAATGTGTATTCGATGCTCTAATAACCGAAAATGCAATAAAACCTAAACTGTTGTTATAGCACATTACCATATTATTCGCCGGGGAGGGCGACTTGTGCAACAGCTCGTGGTAATAAGAGCGCCACTAGCCTCACCGCACTTGTGTCCATCATTAGAGACGCCGAGAATTGGTTTTGTCGAGCCTAGAATAGTTACCTGAATCTATCCCATCCAATAAGCATCGCACGACCATATGATAATCCTTTCGCTATAGCGTGTCACCCTCAAAATGTCGGACATCTGGACACAGTTACTCCATTCTCCCCACTAGATGCAACTGTGTGGATCAAGTGATAGCCGTCCCCAATGAACCGGTGTTTAATTTTCCTTTCACCAAGAATCCTGCTGGAACGCCACGGCAACCCTCTACCTGAAAAGTACTTCGGTTAACTCCCGCACACGCCGATCGTGACAATGTTCCATGTTGCGAAATGGAGATTATTTTCGTGTAGGGTATTGTGTTTTAGCTATAGGTATCCGCTCTAGGTACGGGAGCCCTAACTCACTTATCACAGAAGTCGGGTGAAGCTTCTACGCGCCGTTATGCGGCGGTGCCCTCTCCGTGACAATATTTATAATTTTATGTGTCGTTAAAAGATTGGCTATTATTATATTGGATGGCGTTAGTGGGTACAACTATCGTCAGATTACGCAACCCAGAGAGGAAAACCTACGCTAGAGCCTCGTCCATCAATCAGCATGTGAGGTTGGCTCGGGCTCCGAGGATCTTGTTGGGGCCCTCATTAATATATTGCCTTCTTAAAGTATTCCACTAGTCAAGCCCTTTCATTTGATACCCATGTTGAAGGGGGTGTGAAGAAATATATACTTAATTCGTAATTGTTAGCGGCCATATTAGATAAACATTTTTGCATACTGTAGGTACTACTATGATATTGTCCTTGTCAAGATTTTCTATTTGATGCCCATATCGAAAGGTTGCGAAAAATTATGTAAGTAACTTGAACTTTTGTTGGCGGCCATATTGGATTTTCTTTTTTTCACAGAGAACTATATTCTATTAGTCAAGCCCTTTCATTTGATATCCATAATGCGGTAGTTGTGGAAATATACGTAAGCCGCCATTTTGTAGCGGCGACCATCTTGGATTTTTTTCACAGTGAACTATGTTCTGCTAGTCAAGTCCTTTCATTTGATATCCATAATGCGGTAGTTGTGGAAATATACGTAAGCCGCCATTTTGTAGCGGCGGCCATCTTGGATTTCATAAAACTACAGTTCTACCAGACCAGATCTTTTATTGGATACCCATATCGACAAGGTTGTGAAAAAAATATGTACCTAGATAACTTGCCCCTTTGCTGGCGGCCATATTGGATTTTCTTTTTTTTTCACAGTGAATTATATTCTACAAGTCAAGCCCTTTCATTTGATATCCATATTGCGGTAGTAGTGGAAAAATACGTAAGCCGCCATTTTGTAGTGGCGGCCATCTTGGATTTCATGAAACTAAAGTTCTATCAGACCAGATCTTTTATTTGGTACCCATATTGGAAGGCTTGTGAAAAATATGTAACTTGCCTTTTTGCTGGCGGCCATATTGGATTTTCTTTTTTTTTCACAATGAATTATATTCTACTAGTCAAGCCCTTTCATTTGATATCCATATTGAGGTGGTAGTGGAAAAATACATAAGCCGCCATTTTGTAGCGGCGGCCATCTTGGATTTACAATAATACTATACCCCGATTTTTAATTCTAGGCAAGAAAATGACATTTCCAGTGTTGCAGGTTTTTTGTATCAAAAAAATAGTGATGTGGTTGAATCGAGTTTTACAATTATTAGTTAGTCGTGAGTCGAGATTATAATTCTTTTATTAAATATATAAATAAAATTTTTCGCGCGTTTATATAAATAAAAACATTTACAGACAAGATACGCGCGAAAAACATAACCCTTCTTGGCAGTCGGGTAAATAATGAATCCCTATTCACCTTGGTCACGGCATCACGCGTGAACGGCTGGACCGATTTGGCTGAAAATTAATGAGGAGGTAGCTTAGAACTAAGAGAAGGACATAGGATACTTTTTATCCTGCCACGGGGACAAAGTATGCCACGGGCGAAGCCGCGGGACACAGTTAGTATTCTATAAAAAATATTTCCGTCGTGTAATGTACTAGGCGAGCATAAACTGCAAAGAGGTTCATTCACTGATAAAAATAAAGAATGACTAAAGTATCTAGTCTACTGATTGCCGAACATCACTATTGTAGCGGGTCACCCTTTTTTGTATCGGTGACAGTTGCACTTGTCATTTTCTTGCCTAGAATTAAAAATCGGAGTATAAATACAATATCATGTATTGACACCTAACCCAAACATATGTGCCAAATTTCAGAACAATCCGTCCGCAGGAAGGGGGTGTATTTTCAATTACTAGATTTGACCCAAACAAACACCCTGAGTTAAATAAAAGCGTTTAAAATTACTAGATTTGACCCAAACAAACACCCTGAGTTAAATAAAAGCGTTTAAAAAGATAGTATTTATGTATGTGTATCCGTATACTAGAGCCCACAACACAAGTTGATTAGTTAAGCTATGTTTAATTTTAGTCTAGGTGAATAGCGTTGTGGAAAGAAGAAATATTTTACGATATTCTACACGTCGCTCTCTTAACCCGAAGTAAGCAGAGTAGCTTGTGTTATGGGTTTTAGAATGCAGATACTTTATACTTTTTTTGGTAAATACATACATATTATATTATAGAAACGCCCAGATCAATGCAAATATACATATTCATGCATACAAATATTTGCACTGGGCTGGCATCAAACCCGCCCTGTCGTATGCTACACCACAGAGGCCGCCATATTATATTTATTTTGGGTCTATATAGCGCTGTATAAAAAATGTTCTAGAATTTTCTGGGTCAGTAATAGTATTAACACTGAGTATTAGGAACGGTACTCGCACTCTGAAAGGTGTTACCTATCCTGTCTGTAGCTTCGATTTTCAAAGCTATTTTTCAGAGTTCGTCTGTCCGTCCCATTTTCTCATTTATCTGCGTCGGTAGTCCGGTGACGAACAACTCGATTGACAGATGGATCTACCAGTACATAAACTCACTAGCAAGTACGGAGTAAAACATTTCTAGACAATTTTTTGTTTACCTAAAGTTTACTTAAAATTCGATCTAGCATTTATGCGGAAATGCGAACCTAAATTGGGGTTCTTCAAGAAGAGCATTGAAAGGTTTTTAAAGAGTAGACAGCGCAGATGTGACGCGCACGTCCAAAGGCCACGGTGACCACTTTCCACCAGGTGGGTGGAGTGCTTATCTGCCTCCTAAATGGCATAAAAAGGAAGCAAATCAAGACAGTTTTCTTATGCGATCTTGACGTAGCTTCACCTCACCTCATTATTGAGGTCAGCACGGTATGCACAAAGTATAACAAAATGCTTTTATGAATGATTTCTAAAAAAATTATGACCTATTATGACCATATCTAGGAATAAAAACCGACTTCAACCGACCAAATTGAAAGAACACGGAAAGCGCCAGCTATCAAATAAGTAAGGAATCACCAAATTAGGTTCACACTGTCAAAAAGTTCTGAGGTAACAAATAAAAAGATACAGTCAAATTGAGAACCTCCTTTTTTAAAGTTGCCTGAAAATTACAAGACCAAACAAAAAATCTAATATTAAAATAGTACCTACCTACAAACTAAGCATATTATAAACGAGAATCTTATTTTATAAATATCAATTACGTGTAAAGGTATGGTCTCAGTGATAAAAACCCATGACAAATTGACTATGTTTACACTAAATACGCCCAAATAGGAAACAGTACTAAGGATTTTTCCGTGAAAAATTCCGGCCCTTGACAACATCCCCCTGACACAAGTAAGCACTTAAGGCCATGATGCAGTTGTAGGGTTGTGTATTCTCCTACCCTTTGTTAGAAGCCATTTATTTTACTGTCTCATTCGTTTTAAAAGTATTTTCTTTACACGAGGAAAGAGTGTTAGAGCTGTTTGTTTAGATGTGAAATTTCTATTATATACTGGGTGATATTGAAGTTTACTTATAGACCAGCTGTTGCCGTCGGTTATATCCGTGTTAGTTCTAAAATCCTGTGAGAATATCGGGATAAAATGTAGCATAGGTAGCCTATGTTACTGAAGGTTAATGTAGCATTTTAACGGAGAAACAATTTTCAAAATTAGTTCAGTAGATGGATAGATAGATTTTTTTTAAGTTAGGCACGTCAACATAACTTTACCTCGCCTGATGGTAAGCTAAAGGTAAATACATACACCGATAGTGCTACAGTGGTGGCCCTCAGCTTGACGACCTTATCAAATGCTTTTTCACGCCCTGTTTAAAGGACTCGGGACTATAGAAGGAAGGAAACACATGCGCTGGTAAAGAATTCCAAGTCTTTATGGTGCGGCAAAGAAAAGAGGCACCGGACCGCTTGGTTCTTGATGGAATTATTGACACCGTGTGAGGGTGATAATCTCAACCCGGCACGTGTAGTTCTATGTAGTTCTATAGAGCGTTGTACAGTGTGTGGTAAAATATTTATTTATGTGAAGAAAAAAAGACATACACGAAAAATCTGTGCTGTTTAGAATAAAAATGTATATACTCCTAGGAACAGTGCAAGATTGGCACAAAGCATGGTTATATTTGCATGGCAACGAACCAACAAACTATCAGGGTCAGTTATACCTTATGTTTTCATACATTAAATATTACCCGTTATATTTGAATTATAGCACCATTATTGTGCAAAACGTGTAAATTTTCTACATTATATGTGGTTATCGTGTTGAAAACAGGGTTGAACTCGGCGTAATTTACAAGCCCTTTTTATGTTCGCGTGAAAATTTCTTGTAGATTCAAATATTTTGTTATTAAACAAAATGAGTTATAAATTGGACAATTGGTATCATTGATCATAAATTGTACCTGGGTCCTCTTAAGTCCCAATTGCCACCTTGAATATCAATGTTGTAGTAACTTCTAATATCTTAGACATACTCTACACGTAATAACTCAAATAAATAATATAATATCAGGTAAATAAAAAAACTGCAATGTTTTATTATTTATTTATTTATTTATTTATTTATTTATTTGGACAACCAGTAGTTGTTACATTAACACTTACATCTAAATCATGCACTTAAATATCTAGTTTAATGCACAACATTTTAAGGTGTCACACAATTATATTTATTCTGTCAAATTGACTGCACCCCACCTGTTCTTTCCAGTCCAGTTTCATATTATGTGCATCTTTACTTAATGTACTATCATTCAAACCAAAATTGAGAAGAATTATTTTATTAGAATTTCATAGTTCCTTACTTTCTTCAAAAGAATTAATATTAGGTACATCTACAATCCATCCCTGTACAGTACGTGCTACCAGTCGAAAATATGCTCTGTGACACAGAAAATATTTTATTTTAACCGCTTAATCGCGTCTCATGTGAATTTTAAATGTACCGAGCAAAAAGCATGTTCTTTGTGGTGTCTCGAATATGATGTAAATTTAACGTTTCGAGGCGTCCATCACACCGTCATGTCATATTTCATGAGTTTTTGTTAGGAAAAGTAGCGTGTTAGGTTAGAATGTAAGGAAAGATAACATTTTCAGGATGTTTTTACTCTGACATCACATTCTGAAAAGCCTGAACATCCTGAAAAAGTTATCTTTCCTTACATTCTAACCTAACACGCTAGTTTTCCTACTACTCTTAGCAGGATAAGGTATCAATACAAAACTTGCTTTGTAATTCGTTAATTTACGAAAACAAGCTACAAAATTTTTCGCAACATGCATTTGTTTCCATTCCCGCTGCCTATGGGAACTTATTCCAGGGATAAAATTGAAGTCAAATCAGTTCAGCCGTTAGAGCGTGATTAAGTAACAAACATCCAAACTTTTCAACTTCCACATTTAAAATATTAGTAGCATTGTACGATAGGATTAATACCGGCTGTATGGATTTGAACATCCTCTCCAGCCTCTGTGGCGTAGCGGTAGTGAACGCGGTCGCTGCCGGCCGCTGCGCAGGAGGTGCGGGTTCGATCCCCGCTCAGTGCAAATATTTATATGCATGAATATGGATATTTGCATTGGTCTGGACGTGCCTCGGAGAGCACGCTAAGCCGTCGGTCCCGCTTGCCATACAATTATCTATGGCAGTCGTTATGGGTAACAACGTACCTAACAACAACGGTCTAGCTGCAATGTTTCGATATCGCCTAATGTCACTATTGGGTCGTGAAGGTCAGATGGTAGTCGCTTCACGGAAAATATCGAGGTTCAGCCAAATCCGCAGTTAAGACTGGTAAAGCGGACCCCAGACTCCGAGATGAAAGC
This sequence comes from Lithosia quadra, assembly GCA_963576445.1. NCBI lineage: Eukaryota > Metazoa > Arthropoda > Insecta > Lepidoptera > Erebidae > Lithosia > Lithosia quadra. Next base: position 13,484,177 of record OY754886.1, read on the forward strand.
TTTGGATACGACTGGGTTTAACGCTAGGTTGAAGAAGTATGGATTTGAATAAAATTCACATATCCAAAGATACTTACATGGATTATTAAAATATATGTCATGCACCAATGTATTGAACATGACATACCTATATATTTGAGTTTATTTAAGTCTGATGTGAGCTCTCCACTTCGAATACAGTATAGGCGAATAGGGAATACCAAAATGGGCGCCTTCATTACATATTGCAAAATATATTAGGTCTAGCAAAACATGTTTCAATATTAACAGTTTTATTTGACAAGTTACAATATATGTAATTCATGATGTGCCCTCACTAAAATAATAAAACAACTTGTGGCTTGACTGACATTGTGTCAGTCAAACAAATTACTGTTACAGAGGCAATAAATAACTTTTAAGGTTAGTAATACTTTAAGAACCTTGTCTATACTAATATTATAAAGAAGTAAAGTTTGTGTGTTTGTATATTTGTTAAATTTTAAGGGGTAATCTTGGGATCTACTGAACATAACATAACATAAACTCACGCCTATATCCCCGAAGGGGTAGGCAGAGGTGCTAGCACCCACATTTCGCAAGTTTATGTATGTGTGGTGGCGAGCCTATTGCTATTAACTTTTTCAGTTATCTTAAAGTAGTTCAAGAGATTAGCACATTTAAACAAATGTTTCGGTTTTATTGTTAGTATTCGTAGATGTCATAGTAACTTGTCCATGCTATTTTTACTCAGATACTGCATCACAAACTATCTTTTGAAAATAAATGTTTAAAGAAAACTAAGTTCCGGATCCAGCAAACGTTTGATACAAAATTCATTAATAACATTTCAAAACGTAATTTTCTCATTCCAAGCTCCACTGATGAATAAAACTTTTATCTGAGTATGAACGGTGTGATACACAATCTACTCTCGGCACTCGAACGCTATCTCATCAAAGAAAACTTTCATATTATGCCATTCCCGGGAACGTGTTTTACCTAATGCTTTACTGAAATTGTTAATGTTAAACGATCTTACTTCCGACATTATCATCGAACATTGTGTATTAACTCAAGGGATAGAAGTCGAAATGTGATTTGGAGTAAGCTAGAATATTATACAAATTTGTCTATTTAATATATGTTACGGCTAATATCCGAAGAGTGCGGCTGCATCTAGTTTTAGCCGGTTAGAACTAGGTGTAGCCACTTACTCTTGGTTAAACCTAGTATACCCGAAGTGCGGATGCACCTAGTTTTAGCCGGTTAGAACTAGGTGTAGCCACTTACCCTAACCTAACCTAACCTAACCGGCTAATACTAGGTGCAGCCGCACTTCGGGTATTGGCCGTAACATAATTATATACAGAGAACATAACCTTGAAAACACTTTCATGTATATAATGAGCCGAAATATTACCGATAGGGTTTACCTTGCTTGGTTCAGAAGTTCCTATGGGCCTCCGTCTCCATCTTTATACCCTGGATGTCATATAGACTCACAGTATTTTACAAGATAAAAAAAATGAATCCAAATTCGATTGGTTTATCTTGGAGTTTTTATTCCCTTCTATTATATTACCTTCCGACTTCATTATCTATATGGAGGTAGGTACACGACGGTATCTCCCGTCCAAAATGAGCTGTCCGACTGGGGAAGTACCTCCGCCCTACAGAAGACCGCGGACATAATAACCATCATGTTGTGTTCCCGCCGGTAAGTAGGGCAGCCAGAGCTCACTGTACCACTCCTGTCCCACTCCTTCCTAGCCTCTCCATCCCTTCCTAGCCCTCCCTTCTTCTCTTCAGGGTAGGCAGTGCGTATGTGACACCCTTAATGTCGCACATGTCCATAGTCAACGGTGACCGCTTCCCATCAGGTGGGCCGTGTACTTGTCTACCACCTATGTGGTATAAAAAAAAGTTCAGGAGTTTTTATTCCCTTCCGACTTCATCATCAAATTAACTTCATACAACTATTTAAATATCGCATAAATACTTTTGACTTTGACTTTTCTTAAAATTTTTGACTCAAACTAACTATAAGAAACTCACAAGCAAGTAAAAAAACATGTAGGTATGTATTAACTGAAGCACAATTTTTTTTGTTTTTTTTTTATTATTTTATTTGTTTATAAAACCTTTTTTTTGTTATTTATAAAAACCTAATGTGCGTGGTGTTCATAAATAAAGACGGTTTTCTTTCTTTGTTCTTTCTTTCTTTTTTTATATTATATAGGACACGTTAAAATGACTTTACCTCGCCTGTTGGTAAGCTAAAGGTAAAGTCTTTGTAGTTGTTGTAAGTAGGTATCTATAATTTACAAGCACATATCATAATAATTATGGCAAGTATACATTCTACCATGGGCAAGTGCTCTTAAACCTCGTTAGTACAGCAAATAATGTTGCCAAACTATCACATTTTATGACCAATCCACGTCTCATGACACAGTAATAACGAGCAAGATTGCTCTGCATGAGGCTTTGTATTCAATTTCTAGGTAGTTTTTGTGCTGTAGCTACATATTTGACGTCTGTGGCGAAGCGGTAGAGCTTTCAACTGCTAAGTCAAAAGTCATGGGTTTGAATTCCGCTCAGTGAAAATTATTGAATTTTGAATATGAAAAACAATTGATGAGGCCGTTAAGCTGAGGGCCACCACTGTAGTAGCACTATCGGTGTATATAGTGGTGACCGCTGATTATGAGACTTTGCCTTTAGCTTTCCATCAAGCGAGGTGAAGTCATGTTGACGTGTCAAACATAAAAAAATTGCCTTACTGGCAAGTAAGTAATCTACTTTTTCTTCGTATCGATGGCAATAGATTACAAATTAAATATTTCTGGTCCAAAACTCGGTGACATTGACAATCTTCAGCTGTATAGGTCTTAGGCTATATTATTATAGTGGGCACGACAAATAGGTGGTCCATTTTTTACAGAGGTGTACCCCAACCACAGCCTGCGTTATTCAGGTAGTCCCAATTTACCCGGCTAACCCTGCAGCCAGCCGACCTTTTTTATACTACTGAGGTGGCAGACAAGCACACGACCCGCCTGATGGTAAGTAGTCACCGTGTCCAATGGCCTGGGACCTCAACTTTAAATACATAATAAAAAACAGTGAAATTAGCCAAATAACATCATAAATATGTTAGCGTAGGTTATTTTTCTATCCTCGACGATGGATTTAATAAAACCAGCATCAGATATTCCGACAATATGCATAATGTCCCGCGCACATTGCGCTCACGTTTTGAGTTATTGCTCTATTACGCTCACCTAGTTGCCGTGTCTAGCCATGTTCACTGTCGCCTAAATCATGTTGCATTTAACGAGAATTCCCTTTTATACTACGTAATATAATGCGTGTTCTTGATAAATATGACCGGCTATGAATTGTGTAACAAGCTTTGTATGTACCTCTAGATGCATTTAACGGAAAAATATTGCAAATTTTTTTAAACTACTTAGGTGGCAGACAAGATCACCTTTTTTCCGTGCGGAAATCCTCATGGATACCCATTCCGCGGCGAGCGGGTTAAGTTATATCGGACTCTTACGGACTAAAACTGCACGCCGCTTCTGACGCCAAGGTGTAAGGTGGCCCGTGATAGAGCATTTCCCTCGCACCCCGGGCTGACCCGGGCCATCTCCGGATTCAAGATGGTACCCTAGACTAGCTCACCTGATGGGGAGCAGTCACCGTGGCCTATGGACATGTGAAAGACCAGGGTCGTTACACTCGCGCTGCCGACCCTGTAAAAACCTTCTAACGCCCTTCTTGAATTATCTATGATGTTGTATCCAATGAAGCAATGCAATGGTGTACCGCGTGGAGGGTTCTGGTCCGTATCCTGAATGAAATGGCCTTGAACCATTTAATTTTATTTTATTTGAAAAAGAAACAAACATAATTGAGTCTATGTAACATTACCTACTACTTGCTACTTAGAATGCTAGAAACTAGTTATAAAACTTTTTTTTTTATAGGACACGTCAAAATGACTTCACTTCGCCTGATGGTAAGCTAAAGTCTTTGTACCGGTAAGTAAAGTAAAGTAAAGTAAAAAAAAAGTAAAGTAAAAAACAGTAAAGGTAAAGTCTCTGGACCGGGGTCACCACTACATACACCGGTAGAGCTACAGTGGTGACCCTCAGCTTGACGGCCAAAAATAAAATGTGTAGCAATTAAAATCGCTGAAAAATGTCAAACAGAAATAGGTACCTACTCATAATAAGGTTAGGTTTATTTTCGTATTGCCTATAGAAACTTAATTGGAAACTTTTCTAATATTACTTTACTAATTACAAAGTTGCTTGAGAAAGGTGTAACTTTTCGCTAGGCGAAGGAACATCAAAATGCTTTTAATTGTGTGCCTAATTCGATATTCAATTAATCCCCCAATCTTAATTTCTTAGCTCAACTTGATGGGACATCACCACACGGATCATATCTAAAATTCGATCATGTTAGTGACAATACTAATGTTGTTCATTTAGTCGCAAGAGGTCCAATTTGCAAAATGTCAAGGTCGCTAAATGTCCAAGTCGCAAAATGTCCAAGTCGCAAAATGTCCAAGTTGCAAAATGTCCAAGTCGCAAAATGTCCAAGTCGCAAAATGTCAAAGTCGCAAAATGTCCAAGTCGCAAAATGTCGAAATCGCAAAATGTCCGAGTCTCGTTTTTTTTATTTATGCTTCACCTCTATCTTACCTGGGTGGTATCTAAGTAACGATGTAGTCTACGATTAATCACATTTTGTTTAGAAGGAACCTTTGCACTTGTGACTTGAAAATTCCCTGTTTTCGGAAATTTGGACTCAGGCAGGGAATTGTGTTATTCTAATAGGTATAACATTAAGTATACGTAACGTCTTTTAATATTCCTGTACTGGAATATTTGTTTATCTTAGATTGGATATCTAGGTTTTTTGTCATCAAAACAAACCATTAAAAATATTTAAACTGAATCACAATGAAAAGAATTAAACTTTATGAGCCCATTTTGAGCTGCAATACTCAGAACAAACACATGCTATTTGTGTGAGATAAAGTCCGCTTCGCTTGCAATTTACTTTAATAGCAATTACAATGTCGATGTTATAATATAAATCACTGAAATGGCCAAATAACGCACAGTGACCAAAAAGGAAAAATATGTTTACCCGCAACATTTAAAACATAGTTTACTTTAATACCGGTAATAGCTTCTTTTTATATAGCTAGCCCGTCGATATATTTCACCCTACTGAGTGATAAGAAGCTAGGTAGAAGTCCAGGAGTCACTATTCCAGATATTATTATCCCTCAAAATGATGGTCCCTACCTTGATGGCCAAGACAGATGTTTTTGGTACATACCCCGCTTAAACAACTATAAGAAGGAAACACATCAATTCTATCACAATTCGATCACAACTTCTGTCCATGAAATGATCTAAAGACCATGATGTCAAATCATCAAGAGTAGCACCCGTCCATGAACAGATACAGGGATCAGCAGCTATTGATTTACGCTATTTCAAAGAAAAGGGCGTGATCTGAAACCGATGGTGGATACCACGTAATCAATTAATTAGGTAGGACACGACGGTATCTCCCGTCTGAAATAAGCTGTCCAACTGGGGTAGTACCTCCGCCCTACAGAAAACCGCGGCCATAATAACCATTGTGTTGTGTTCCCGCCGCCGGTAAGTAGGGTAGCCAGAGCTTACTGTACCCCTCCCCCCACCCTTTCCTAGCCTCCCCACCTCTTCCTAGCCCTCCCCCTTCCCTTCAGGGTAGACAGCGCATGTGTGACACCCTTAGTGTTGCACACGTCCATAGGCCACGGTGACCGCTTCCCATCAGGTGGGCCGTGTGCTTGTCAGCCACCTACGTAGTATAAAAAAAACATAACGTAAAACCTCATAAAAATACGTTAAGTATCTTACAGAACACCAAAATAAAAAATGTTTTCAGGGGGCTGTTACTTTTCAAAAGAAAAAATCAAACAGAGTTAGTGCCCGTTCCAAATTCGTTGTTTTTCACACCTCGCTTGAATTAGATTGTATAGGTACTCTGTACAACCACAGAGTGCTCAGTGCTCATGCATCTCTCGAACCATTTACCTAATCTCGTGAAGAACGACTGCACTTTTCATTTTATTTGCTGAACGCTGGGCAAAAGTTTCGTATTTCGGAGTATTTTACAATGTTTTAGAATGAAATTATTGATTTCTATTCAAATTATTAATATGTCTGTCTATACTATTATAAGATTTTAAAGTAGCTGTGTCGGTACATTTGAGATATTAAAAAAAAATTGGTTGTCTTAATTTAGGTATATGAACGACGCAACACAAAAATATTTTTTGGAATTCTTGTGAATTGTTGTGGTTCCTTCTAGGCAAGCGTGATTCATCGTAGACCACATCGTCACTTACCATCAGGTGAGATTGAGGTCAAACGTAAGCCTATCATGAATAAAAAAAAAAAAAAAAGTGTACGCGATGGACGCAAAAACTACTGAACGGATTTTGATGCAGTTTTTTTTGTTTGAAATGTCTTGGTCAGACTCAAAATCTTTGATGAAAACATGTTTGATGACAATATATAAGTCAGGTTAAAATAAAGACAATTATAGTTTCATAACATTTTATAAGTAATCAATTATTGAAAATAATACGTTATAGTGAGAAATGGGGAAAAAAACACATAACAATTCGAACACGTGGCATTGCCTTGTTCAATTTTATTTACATTCAACCATTAATACTGTTTCGGTCGTTATTTACGTCCTCGCGCAGTAATTATTAGCTGATAAATGTTTCAATAATGATAATTTATATTTTCACAGTTTTTACTACTTTACAATTGTTGATGTAAATTTACTTACCATTCTTTTATAATTTATCTTTAAGCTAAACTGTCGAAAAAAAAAAAGAAAAATTTATCTTTGAAGCAGAAAATAATTAGTCACAACTTGTCAGTTGGGTGGCGAGGCAAATGCTTTATGGGTCACCTTACACCCCAGCGTCTATAGACCAACGATGACGTGCGTTTTAGTCGATTCATGTCCGACTTATGAGGAGGGGGGTCCGAGGGTCCGTGGTCTCGAAAAAACATGTATAACTCGCCAAAATTCCTCATTAAAATCAACAGTGCGACATTTTTAAACACTAAAGTGGTCGGAAATGAATCGAAGGTACAACTAGTTGTGCAGTTTTGTGTAAAAAAAAAAACAGAAAAAAGTACTTAATCAAAACAATTGGGCATCGGTAAATTTCAAAAAATATCTAGGTAGGTACTCTAAACATTTTTAGTGATTTTTATTTGTTTTTAGCATTGCTCCTTAATCAATTAACCTATTGACGTCTACTGTTGGACATAGGCCTCTCCCAATGTGCGCCATTTCTCCCAATTACTCCTTCATACTAATTGAAAATTATGAAGAACATATACGTAGTGATTTCGTCTATATATTTTTGCCAGGAGTTCAAAACATTTTTGCCGTACTTTAGATCATCTTGTAGAAAGTTCATAAACACATCTTGCACCACCTGTAAACATAACATTGATGCTTAGAATGGACTTTATTTCGTTAACTTTTGAACTTAATTTTAAAAAATGCACTACAGGATATTTTTTGGGATTAATAATACAAAGTTTCAAGAAAGTAAAAATTAATAAACGATCAAACTTTAAATTGAAAAAAAAGTATGTGTCTTAGATTGCATAATGAAAACGATAATGTCAAGGTAAGCTAACACAAGAGAGTACTATTTTGACTTCCCTAAGTCAAAAAAGTTAAACTGTCTTGGAACTGGCATTTAAATTGATCAGAAGTAAATTGGAGGAGTAAGAAATATTATTAATCCTCTTGCCTCCTTAGCAAAATGGGAGATAATAGACTAAAATAGGCAAACTACTTATGAAAGAGATAATCAATACGGAACCAAATATAGGGGTTGGCAGACTGCAGCCCGCGCGATTTTCTTCTTCTATTAATGTATTTTGGAGTAAACATGTTTCAGACAAGTATGAAAGATAGTAGAAATTAGCTATGTGAATCCGACCACAATTTTGTGAATCATCTTTCTCAAAAATTTACACTACATAATTTATTATAGTCCAAGATTTAGGCAGAGACGCCGACCTCTGCTGTAGTGTACACTTATAGTGTATCTAGTGAGATATCAGCTTACCAATAAATGTTTCCGTTGAACTCCTATACTATTGTAATATTCACCAGTATTTATAATCAATGGCATAAGAATATCTGGGTTTCTTATATTTTGTACAGCGTCATGAGCCACATGCATTAATTCGATTATGTGACATTTGAATTCTGAACTGTTCGCCATTTCATTTTCAGTAGCGTCAAAGGTTATGTATTCTTCGAAAAATGATTTTATATACGGCTCTTTCCTAAATATTCTGTGGAATTAAAATATTTTTTTAGAGTAAGTACCCGTAGTAGAGTAGAGTAGGTAGTGAAGCCCGAGAGGGTCAACTCGAAGCCAGAGAAGGCTTGGGTCAGCCGGGGTGCGAGAGAAATACCTTTTGGGCCATTTTTAACGCCGATGCTAGAAGACCCAAGATGACGTGCGGTTCAATTCGGACTTCACTAGTTAGGTATTTTCTTTTTCGTGCGGAAATCCCCACGGATACCATCCCTATCTGCCATCGGGGGTAGTTATAGCGGAATTGAACCGGTTAAAAACGCACAACATGTCGGGTCTCAATAACCCGGGTGTAAGGTTTCTCAATAGGCATATCCCTCGCACTCTAGCCAACCCCAGGCCGAATACGATTTTATAAAGGACCGGGGATCAGCTGGTTTTAGTGGAAGGCGCTGCCCCTACACCCTAGGCAGTACTAATGCATCCACTAATACTAGATGTGTCATCTTAAATCCATAAAAGTAGTAACAAAAACATTTTGTAGCCCATGAATATATATGAATTATCTACAATATGGGGTTCTTCAAGACGGGCATTAGAGGGTTCTTACAGGGTCGGCAGCGCGAGTGTGACGCCCCTGTTATTGCACACGTCCATAGGCTACGTTGACCGCTTCCCATCAGGTGCTTGTCTGCCACCTAAGTAGTATAAAAAAAAAACCTCTTGATTATCAGGAATCCATTTTCAGGAGCTTTCTTGTATATATCGGTCCAAGTGCTGTTAACGTTAGCAATATCAACTTCAAACAATTCTTGATCTCTTGGTCTTGGTGCTGTGATATCGTGAATTTTGGACACTAGTATTATTACGATTATGAGGGTTAACTTTATCATTTTCACAGTTAAAAAATAATTATTAATAATAGTACTATTCGTTCCTATTTATGAAATTATCAAACGCAAACCACGCGCGAACGTGCAAAGAGCATTTAGTGTTAACTAATCAGGATTCTTATTATTGCATAAAAACCATTTAATAGTATATTTTTACGATCTCGATTAAAACTATGTATATACTTTCAAGGCATTATAGGGTTACTAGCTATTGCCTGCGGCTTCACACGTATCGAATTCTGTTCTTGTTTCTATGGGATCATATTTTCAGAGATGAAAAGTACCCTATATTATGTTATTCCGAATATTAATCTGTCCCTGTACCAGGTTTCAGTCAAAAATAAGTCTTACTACCTCTAAATTTTGACCCCTTTACAAAAATAACCTCAAAATAACCTTATTCCTTCCATAATTCCAAAATTTATTTTAAAAAATAAGGAAGGAAGGAGGAATGAAGGTACCTACGTTGTGTTTGAATTTCTATTATTATTAGGTGCACAATAAAGAGTTCTTTTGATTAAGAAGCCCAGTTAACATAACTCTTAACCTAATTCGTAACTACGGTCATCGCAAAACAAACCAAGAAATTTCACCACAAATGTTTACTTTATTGTTTTCATTTTTCTGTAAGAAAAACTTACACATAAAATAAACAAATAAAAAAGTAAATAAAAGAAAATACGATCAAAGTTTCCACACCAAAGCTTTTCAGTATAAATCTGCTGGGTGCCCTTAAATCGTACAGATAAGTCCGCAAAGTTACTCAAGTTCTCCGGTTTTATGATATTATATCTACGCCGTGATCGGAGCTCACAAATTTCAGAACTGACAACTTTTGTAAAATATTAATTTTCTTCACCATCGTTCGTCCTAGTTTAATTTAAGAATCAGGCGTGTGGTAATCGTTAAATAAATAGATTGAAAGACTGTTCCATAATAGGTATTTATTTTTACGTTACACCAACGCCATTTTCCTGACTATAACTTAGTTTCTTACAATACTAGAACACAAAAAAAGAGGTGGCAGTCTAATTCTTGCTCACAAAAGTGCGAAATGTGAAAATATTGATTCAATTGCAAAATTATATACAGCAGATAATATTTTTGAGATTTGTGGTAGGTATTTAGGATCTTGAAACGACTTAAACATAATATTATATTGTTGTTGTAGAACTTCATACGATAACAATTTTGATAGCTTTGTTGTGCATTTGAAGAAGCTGTTAAAACGTTTTATCTATAAAAAGTGCCTGATTTGCGGTGATTTTAATGTAGACCTACTAACCGTTACTGACAAAAAAAAGAAGAATCAAAGAATCAATCAAAGAATCAATTTCATTTATTCAATTTAGGCACACAAGGAGCACATATGAACGTCAAAAATTTACAGTAAGAAAAAATATGTCAAGAAATATAAATACAATAAATAATAATCATTAGAAAATGATTCTTTCGCTGGTTCAGTATGTTGGTTCTACTGAGAAGATACCAGCAAGAAACTCAGTGAACACGATTATCCATTATTTATTTTTATATTTTTTTTATGTTTTTATTTAATACAATTTTTAAAGTGCGAGCGAGCAAGAGATTAGGATGACCATGCATTTTTATCATCAAAATATTCATTTAATTTATAATAACCTTTTTTCATTAAACAATTTTTTACTTCAATTTTAAACTTATTAAGTGGCATGTCAACCAGATCCTGAGGAATTTTATTGAACATTTTTATCCAGTTACCTACAAACGAATTACCAACCTTATGAAGCCTTAGCATTGGCACTACAAGTTTATTCTTATTTCTCGTATTATAATTGTGAACGTCCGATTTTTTTTGGAAGAGATCTAGATTTTTGCGTACATATAAGATATTATCGTAAATGTATTGAGAAGCAACTGTTAAAATATTAATTTCTTTAAATAGTTCTCTCAGCGAGTCAAGGGGTCTGAGGCCATAGATAGCTCGTATCGCTCGTTTTTGTAATATGAAAATGGTCTCAATATCTGCAGCTGAGCCCCACAGCATCAGACCATACGACATTACGCTATGAAAGTAGCTAAAATAAACTAATCGTGCCGTTTTCTCATCAGTTAGTGATCTTATTTTTCTAACCGCATAGGCTGCTGAGCTGAGTCTTCCTGCTAAGGCTGTGATATGAGAACCCCATTGCAGTTTACTATCTAGAGTGATTCCAAGAAAAACTGTGGTATCGACTATTTGAACAGTTTCATCGTTCATTACAATATGAGTATCTACCTGTTTTACATTAGGCATCGTAAACTTTACACATTTTGTTTTCTTAGCATTGAGTAGCAGGTTATTACTTGTGAACCAATACAATATTTCAGAGAGAATATTATTTACATCGTCAAATACTAGCTTTTGCCTGTTAGTTTTAAAAATTAATGATGTGTCATCAGCAAATAATACTATTTCACAAAGATTTTCAGTGAAGTAAGGAAGATCATTTACATATATCAAGAATAAAAGGGGTCCTAGTATCGAGCCCTGGGGTACTCCCATGACTAATGGGGCACCAGATGAATTGGTGCCATTAATGTTGACTTTTTGTACTCTGCCAGTGAGGTAAGACTCAAGCAAGCTAAGTGAACCGTTCGAAACACCATAGTGACCTAATTTTAATAACAAAGTCTCGTGATCAACACAATCAAAAGCTTTCGAAAGATCACAGAAGATACCGATGGCATCCTGCTTCTCCTCCCAAGCATCAAATATATGTTTAATGAGTGCAACGCCTGCATCCGTTGTGTTTCTACCTTTAGTGAAACCAAATTGTTTATCATGAAGTAACTTATTGCACGTAAAATGTGAAAGCAGTTGGTTAAATATTATTTTTTCAAAAATTTTACTGAGGACTGGGAGTATGGAGATAGGCCGAAAATTTGATGGATCACTTTTTTCCCCTGCTTTGAATAACGGAATGATTTTACTGTACTTCATGAGAGTAGGAAACTGTTTATCATCTATACATTGATTAAATATAAATGCAAGATAAGGCGCAATAGTGGGCATTACTGGTTTTATTATATTGGTTGAAATGCCCCAAAGATCTTCAGTTTTTTTAATATTTAGTTCTTTAAAAGTTTTAAGAATGGTTACAGGGTCAATGTACTGAAAATCAAAATTAACATTACATTTTTCAACACTAGTTTCAAGAAGAGACGCGGCTACATTTTTTGAAGAATTCAATTTACTTGTAGTGGTAATAGGAATATTTGTGAAAAAGGATTCAAAGGCATTGGCCACTGCGGCATCAGTATTAATGTGTTTATCATCTATTTTTAATTCGAAGGATCGATCACGTGACCTTGCTTTACAGGTTTCTTTGTTAATAACATTCCAGGTTGCCTTAATTTTATTATCAGATTTTTGTATTTTGGCTCGAATATAGTTAGATTTGGCTATTGAACAGACTTTTTTGAACATTTTTGAGTACTTTTTAGTATGTTCAATAACTTGTGGATTGCTTGTACATGCCTTTGTTTCGTATAACTCATACAATTTCTTTCTACTTTTATGGATTCCAGGCGTAGCCCAATCACTAAATTTAATTTTGAATGGGTTAATATTTATTGTTTTTTTAGTGAAAATATTATCAAATTCGTATTGGATCACTCCGAACAGATCTTTGTAAAGATCATTCGGGTTCACATCATTACGCGGCTCCAAAAGAGGCACTTTATTGTCAATATTTTCTTTAAATTTTTCTAATCGATAATTTGTGATTGGTCTACATACAATATTTTTGGATAATGGAGCATGTTGGTGCTCAAATCTAGCTAACTGACCTTCATGATCTGATTTTATGAAGTTTATTTTAGACTTCTCACTTACATGGCCGTCAGTAAAAATATTGTCCAAGCAGGTAGCTGTTGTGGATGTAGTGCGAGTTGGTTCACAAAAGAGATTTTGTAAGTTAAAGGATTTAAAAAGATTGAGGAACCTTACCGCGTTCTGAGTGTTTTCTAAAATATCAATATTAAAATCGCCACATACAACTACCGACTTCCTACATTTACATATTTTTTTTAAGATATCTTCCATAATAGATAAGAACAGGTGGCAATCTCCAGAGGGAGGTCTATAGACGCTAACAATAATGAATTGCTCGAGCTCTGCACATGATATTTCAATATTACGCTCACTTGAGAGTGCTACTATATCTTTTCTTTCTTTAGATTTTAAATTGTCATTAATCAAAATTAATGATCCACCTCTTATAGCGGAATCTCTAGTAAACGAACTGATGATTTTAAAATTATCAATATTAACTAACAGTTCATGTTCTTCTAACCAGTGTTCAGTTAAGCAAAGTACATGAATATGCATGCATGAATTTATAAGCTTATTGACATGTTACAATTTGAGATACCTAATAAATAGTAAATTCATCTGTTCATCTACATTCTAGAACCCATTACACAATCTAGTAAATAACGCATACTTTGAGAAGTGCTGTGTAGAATGCCAAAAAAAACAAAAAGAAAAAAAAAAACAATTATTAAAATTGGAAACAACGCTAAGATGATGACATAATAATATAATTACATGAATTAACTAATGGAAATAAAACAAAATTGTTACCAAATTCTATTCTATCTCGATTTATTTGGTGTTATCGTTACTTACATTAAACCCGATGTTTCGTATGCTTTTCATTCGCTGCAGCAGAATAAGTTAAAAATAGTTTCATTCCAATGTGTTATTCGCGTAAACTTCCGACAATATCTTGGTCATAAAGTTTTATTTCCATCACAACTAGTTTAAAAGTATTAAACGCAACGCTAATTGGTGCTTAGTTCTACATTATTTTCAACTTTATCCACCCTGGATATTAAAAATGGAGTTCTTAAAGAAAACTTAATGCAAAACGAAGACCTTGGGATAAAAAACTTCAATTGAAGCTCAAACCTTACAAAGTGGAAAAGTTAAAATATTAATTTACTCGTTAAAGTATAAAATGGTTATTAGTTAGTTGTAGTGTTTTAGATACCAAGTTGTTATTCTGAGTGAATTACGAACTGAGATGATGTGAGTGCCCTCTAGAGGCCTCTAGAGGAATCCATGTGTCTCTCTGACTAGCAGAAGACACAGTGACGAGCAGGCAGGGTCGGGCTTATTCTCCGCGCGAGAATCGTTGGGTGACAGAACGGTCGCCTGTCACCATCAGTGAAGTGGAGTGATGCTCTTCCCCCCCTCCCCGTCTGGGGGTGGAGAGCATCGCTCGGTGAAGAGGTATTGAAGATCCGAGACGGCGTGCGGTTTTAGTAGGTTAGATCCCGACATAACTACCCCCGATGGTCGACGGGGGTGGTATCCATGGGAATTCCGGCACGATAAAAAAGAAAGGCACAGCTAGTACAAAGATATTTCGAACTGTATTATATTCTGTAACGTATATTTTAATAAAATTTTAATAATATTATATACTTATAATATAAAATTATCTTAAACAAATACTCACTTTAATAATCCCAAAAGATACAAAGTGGAATATAGCTCATCACTCTGTGAGCTATTTTCCATGCGATAGTAAACATACAACCCATTAAAAAGTGTCTGGTTGACAGTGACAGATTCGATCCTCTGGAGACAAACATGAATCCGGAAAGCATGATTGGGGAAATACTCGTATATTGGTATATAATACTCGTACGTAACCTAGATTTTAATAGGTTATGGGCCCTCTATACTGAAATCTACAGAGAGAAATTCATCCTCACACATTGCATTTGACAATAGTGCATACTGCGAGGTATGAGAGGAACTTCATTTCTTAGGCTGTGAAATAATCTTCCTGATATGGTTTAATTTTTTTATTTTATTTTTAGGCTCGCCACCTATTACATTGGGACCTAAAACATAAACTGGCGAAATGTGGGTGCTAGCACCTCTGCCTACCCCATCGGGGATATAGGCGTGAGTTTATGTTATGTTATGTTATGTCTATGGTTGGCAGCGCCAGTGTAATGCCCCTGGAATTGTACACGTTTATAGGGTGACCGCCTCCCACCAGGTAAACTTGGACCTTGTGCTTCAAGCATTAGAAAGTTTTTACAGCTCGAGTGTGATGGCCCTAGAATCGTATATAGGCCACCGCTGTGACCACCTCACACTAGGTAGGCTGTGTGCTTGTCTGCCATCTAAAGTGATATAAAACAATCAAACTCAACTTCATACATAACTGATATTGCTGCACCGCAAAAGCGGTAACTTAGTACTGTGGATAGTATTAAACTGAAATTTGGAAAGTTCCTAGCGAACCAAAGTTTCTTTGTGTTTATTGTGTATCAGTTCAACAGTACAGCTATTTATTTTTCCTAAATGAGAAACGAATCGTTTTCCTTTTGTGAACGAAAGAACAAACCGGTAAACTTTGAGTATTTTGCTGTTAATTTAAGTAGAACTATTTAAGGCTTCAATATTTACGGTGTAGCAATTTAATTCTTGGTTTGTTATTTCATTAAATTTTCTATTTATTTTAACATAACATAACATAACTTCAACTCACGCCTATATCCCTAAAGAGGTAGGCAGAGGTGCTAGCACCCACATTTCGCCAGTTTATGTTTAAGTCCCAATGTAATAGGTGGCGAGCCTATTGCCATTTACCGGGCACTTATAAACCTGCGATACATACACACATAACTTCGAAAAGCATCGAAAAGTCATTGGTGTGTGCCATGGTAACCTGGGATCGAACCCGAAATCTCGTCTTAGCAGTCCATTACCCATACTACTAGGCTACCGCGGTCATCCATTTCTCTATTTCTCTATTTCGTCTATTTATTTTATGAGTCAATATTGATGGTGATGGTGGCATTTATCATCTAGTAGTTCTTTAAATTTATTTTGAAAAGAAAACTGTGCTGAAACTCGTGTGTCAAGTAAAGTCGCCCCCGGTATTAGCTTACTGCATTTCAAGTTACCCACCCTCTTAACTCTAAAACTTCATGATAAAATATAATTACAATAAAAAAAAATGTAAAATGTATTCTTTGAAGATTAAATAAATTAAATAAAAAAAGTTGATTTATTTTCAAATACGGATCTTTTTTTGTTAGTTAGCTATTTGTTAATTCTAGGGAGTAGGGAACTCACAAGTGAGTTGACACTTTTTAATTTTGCCTTTTTATATCGTCAACATGTAAACACTTTAAAGTACCTATAAGTAGTGCATTAAGTTTATGATCGACCAATAAATTTGATTTTATAAGACGATAGTTTATTGCTAAATAAGATCACATTACGACCGATAAAAGTAGAACCAAACTTTAACGTAGATTTAGGAAACAAAAATACAACTATAAGATCACAATGTTCAATGTTTGCCACTTTGGTCTTATAAAACCAAAGTTTTCGAACTGTTTCCGATAAAACTTTTAAACATCATGAATATACCGAAAAAAAGGCCTGTTCTATAATCTTTTCTTCTAGAAAATTCTTCTCACTTCTCTAAATCAGAAGAATTTTCTAGAAAAAATAAGTATAAAGAAAACTTCCTTGAATGGTGACGTAAGTTATATAGAAACAGGCTTTTAGTGATCATCAAAAATTCATTCGAAATTTGTGAAGTATAAAAGGTTAGAGGGAAGTTTGTTGGAATGGAAAGAAAATTTGTGACATCAAATCAATCAATGACAAGCTTGATTGAGTATTTACGTTGAATAAAGGCTAAGTGTTGGCCAGTACTACGCTAAGGGCTACCGCGCATTAGAGACAAGACAGTCTTAAGACGGTTGTATCTTGACGTGACTTGTTTGTAATTGGATGATTTTTTTTTTATTCTAAGTGTGTACTCTAATAATTATGCTTCTGTAAGGTGACATTATAATAAATATCAAGCAATAATTTTATTATGGTGATAGAATCCATAAAAAAAAAATTGGTAATATTTTTATTAAACGCTTTTATTTAACTCAGGGTGTTTGTTTGGGTCAAATCTAGTAATTGAAAATACACCCCCTTCCTGCGGACGGATTGTTCTGGAATTTGGCACATATGTTTGGGTTAGGTGACAATACATGATATTGTATTTTGTATTATTGTAAATCCAAGATGGCCGCCGCTACAAAATGGCGGCTTATGTATTTTTCCACTACCACCTCAATATGGATATCAAATGAAAGGGCTTGACTAGTAAAATATAATTCATTGTGAAAAAAAAAAGAAAATTCAATATGGCCGCCAGTACAAAGGCAAGTTATATATTTTTCACAAGCCTTCCAATATGGGTACCAAATAAAAGATCTGGTCTGGTGGAACTGTAGTTTTATGAAATCCAAGATGGCCGCCGCTACAAAATGGCGGCTTACGTATATTTCCACAACTACCGCATTATGGATATCAAATGAAAGGGCTTGACTAATAGAATATAGTTATCTGTGAAAAAAAATCCAATATGGCCGCCAACAAAAAGGCAGGTTACATTTTTCGCAACCTTTCGATATGGGCATCAAATAGAAAATCTTGACAAGGACAATATTATAGTAGTACCTACACTATGCAAAAATGTTTATCTAATATGGCCGCTAATAATTACGAATTAAGTATATATTTCTTCACACCCCCTTCAAAATGGGTATCAAATGAAAGGGCTTGACTAGTGGAATACTTTAAGAAGGCAATATATTAATGGGGGCCCCAACAAGACCCTCGGACCCCGAGCCAACCTCACATGCTGATTGATGGACAAGGCTCTAGGTTAGGAGGCGTAAGTTTTCCTCTCTGGGTTGGGTAATTTGACGATAGTCGTCCCCAATAACGCCATCCAATATAATAATAGCCAATCTTTTAACGACACATAAAATTATAAATATTGTCACGGAGAGGACATCTCCGCATAACGGCGCGTAGAAGCTTCACCCGACTTCTGTGATAAGTGAGTTAGGGCTCCCTACCATACCTACCCACTCTCTTTATAAATATAGGGCATTAATCAGACAAAAAAATAAAAACGTTGGGCGTTTTGCATATTCTACCCAAGTTACACTACGCCCAACGTTTTTATTTTTTTGTCTGATTAATGCCCTATATTTATGAAGAGAGTGGTGGGATTACTGATATCTACGACCAACCAAATTATTTTGTAGCTTTTAGTGCATAAAAGCGTTTAACTTAAAAACTTTTTTTACTTAACTTATTTAATCTTTCGACAGTCAGCATCTACATACATACAAACAATATGCTAACGCCTTTTTCCCTCTGGGGTGGGCATAGACAACAGCCTGCAGCTATCTGCTTCTGTCCTTACAAACTTCCCGCGCTTCCTCTACAGTCATTAAACTTTTCATGCAAGTCCGCTGGTTCTGTTTTACTAAATTCAATATTCTATTTAATTTTTAAATATATTATATTCACCGAGACTAGAATTAATTTCCTCCAACCCCTCATCGTTTATGATGAAATGGGTATATAATAAACACCCTAATATTTTTTAGCATGTTAAGGAAGCATGTTTGGGCCAGCGATGGATTAATTGTAATTTATCAGCACGCGCCTTATTTGCAGCTTCTGAGCGGAAATCCGGACCCGGGCATGGTTTAATGCTGTAATATTATGAAAATCTTTTAAAAAGTAAGCAATAGTATAGTACTAAACCGTAAAGGATTAGTGGGCAGATGTTGTGCGACTCGCGCGCCTACCTTCCAAGACAAGATGGAGACACTGTGATAATGAATTTCAATTTTATTTAAATAAATAGTTTTACATGGCATATACCTACCGGCTCCGAGCGCATCCAACCGGCTCCAAGCGCATCCGCTTTCAAATCGCTTCCAACCGGTCTATGTGAAATAGTTGGCGGTCCGACTAACTCCAAGCGTATACGATCCGGTCAGTGTGAAAAGAAAAATGCGCGCCGATGCTCTCCGAGCCGGTCTGTGTGAACGGACCCTTATAGTTTGAAGAATAAATTCCAATGTGTTACATTCGCGTGAACTTTCAAGAATATCACAAAAAGCAAACTCAATGCAGCTCACTTTCAGCTCACTTTCAGCTCACTTCTTTTGACTTTCAACTCGCTCCTCTGAACATTCATCTTTATAAGTTTCCTGTACTGTTATGTACTTTCAAATTAGATTTTCAAAACCAAGCGTTAGATTTGCACCAGCAAGATCAGCTACGAGAACTCAACCGATAAGAAAAGAAAAGAAAAAATCCAGTTAGACACCTATAACATTGGAAATAAAATTTACTTCAGAAAATAACGAACGACACTGAAAAGTACTTGAGTCTGTTTCAAAGTAGGAAATGGTGTATATTGTCATTCCATTATCTAGTTAGAAGAAAGAGTTTCACAATGCGGTAAGAATTTTTTATTAGTCCTGAATAAAATGCTTCGTAACATTGAGTAGGTCTTTTGTGACTGCTGACCTAAATGTTGATAACTCTACCATCTTACAAATATTCATAGCTACTATTTTATTGCATTTGCGATTCCGCCTAAGCGGATGTTAGTTATCGTTTTATGATCATACGGCAGATATTGAGACTAACCAAAACCTGTCTAATAGAAAAAAAAGTATCGAAATTCGTGAAGTATTTTTTCCATCCATCGGAAACAAACAGACTAGAATTCCATAAAATATATTTTTGTGTCCAGGTCCGTCCATTTGACACAAATCAAGTATGTTTTTTTTTCAATACCTCCAACAGACTAGGTACTATTTTACAAATTTTGCTAAATTTTTTATTAAAATGCTTTTTGATTATTCTTTTTTAAATCTTGGTGTCTTATCTCAGAATAAAAATTTAATTTAATGTGTTGCTATATTACGTAGTGTATTACGGCACGGCAATAAAATGATACTACAGGTGATGATACGACTGGAAAATGTTTATAAGAGTGCTGAGTTACGAAAGATCCTTGAGAAAGTCCCAGGGCACCTATTTCTTTAGAAGTTGTTGACGTGATGTAGTGTCTTCTACGGATAGCTATAAAACAAGTGCTTAGGAAATCTTTTTTACTACTCTTATTATTACTATTATACTTTTTTCATGCTGGCATCATGATGAACTTGCCATGTTGGTATGGAAATTGGGGCTTTTTTCCTCAACCTGCAACTATCAAAGACTTTTGTGAAGCAACGGACAAGTATGTATGAGTCTGACGAAAACCTGCAAACAAACTCTGCAAATACTTTTGTAGGACCAATACTTACATATTATAATGCATATCATTGTTAGAATAATAAAGAAATAAAATGTCTTGTACAGTAACTATCACGTACCTACCTAAACTTACTTTTCACAAAAACATAGCTAAAATGTTTCATCATTCTCTCGCTTCACATACCTATGTCAAATAAGACAAACGGGGACTGACAATACTTGAACTAAAGTGCACTTTGCAATATTTATCATTAAGGGAGCAAGATTTTTCTGGGTGAAATTGCAGTTGCTCCGTAAAGTACCCACTACTTGTGTGACTGAGGCCTTGATAAAATATTTTCTGATATAAGTTCGGCGCTGAGTGTGATGGAGTTTAGCTAGAAATATCCTTGTGAGTTATTAAACTTACTATTTAATTATCTTTATACCAATTCGTTCTTTTCTGAGGTTTCTCAACGTGATCTAAACTTCACTTGAATTTTACCACTGTGCTTTTTCTGCAATTTCAATAAAGAAGAAAGGAAGAGAATATCTACGGATGACATGCTAAGGCTGCTATTTTTTTTATCGTACTTCGTGCACTACTACAGGCACAGGCATTCTCTACCAATCAACCAACGGTGATGCAGAGGGAATATGTGTATCATGCTGTCCAGTGTAGTTAAAGAATAAAAAATTAATACGGCAATCTGTCGAATAAATCAAGCGTACTATTATTTAAAACAGAACTATTTCAGTATTCAACCTAAACTTAATTGAAACAAATAAATTGAAATCATGTCTGTCTACGAAAATACAAAAAGTGAAACGAAACGGAAAACCGAATTCAACATTTGAAATAACATTTCAATGAAGCGAATAAAATGTGACGCGTATTTACTAAACGCCATTGCGATATAGGTTTTAAATTTAACGCTACCTTGCATGAAAAAAAAAGTAATGGGCGGTAAATTATTACAAATCACAGGTTGAATCCTAAAAAAACACTGTTATATTTGTTACATTTTATGCAAATAAATTTGTCTTTCATTCATTCATGCATAATACCAGGTTCAAACAAGATAGGTCAAGTGCGGTCGGTAACTTAATTTTTAGCACTTCTTTTTGTATTATGAGCACTGATTTGAGCAAACTTTGAAAGTTTGCACGTAGAACCACCTTTGCCCAGCAGTGGGACAAGATTGGCTAAATAACAAAAAAGGATTACAATTAACTACAAATTACAAATAATTATAATTAAATACTACAATATCTTCTGCTTCTTCATAATAGGTAAAGGTAAAGTTTGTGTGTTTGTATATTTGTTAAATTGTAAGGGGGAATCTCGGGATCTACTGAACCGATCTTAAAAATTCTTTCACCAATAGAAAGCCACGTCATTCGTGAGTGTCATAGGCTATATATTTTAATGGAAAACTGGAATTTACACCCGGGCGAAGCAGGGTCCCGGGTCGCTAGTCTTCTATAAAGTCTCAAAGTGGAAATTTAAACTATGAATAAAAAATCAGTGCCTTGTCTTGTTCGAGCACTTATTCACTAACCTATGTATCAAGTACCTGTCCTCTCTTTTACAATAAAACAATGTAATTCATTACCAGATTTAGTAAATAAGCGGCTTCGACGTTTATAAATATTCACCAGTGCATTGGGAAGTTCCGTTAATGCATGTGTACGTAAATATTTCATTTCGTTTTGTTCAGCTGTGAGTCAATCACGTTCATCATGAATATAAAATTTATTTTAAACAACCATGTGGTATCGTATTTTCATTTGTTTTTCGCAAATTTGTTATTTTGCGAAAATGCATTTTGTCAGATATATTGTAACTTTTTTTATACTACTTCAGTGGCAGACAAGTAGCAGACACCCCACTAGATGGGAAGCGGTCACCATGGCCTATAGATGTGGGCTTCACCCTCGTGCTACCGTCCCTGAAGAAGGGGGCTATAGGAAGGAGGGTATTTATGGCCTACTAAGTTCATTGAAGAAGCAATTTTATAGTTTTAGGGTGGGTGACCCTGACCATTCTTCCTACACATTTGAGACCCCTCGGTGCCTCGAAGAGCACGTTGAGTCATCACGTATGATACCGGTTCCCATAAGAAAAATTCGAAAATGGTAATAGGTTGTGGAGACCAGGTGACAGTCGCTTCACAGAAAATATATTATCGAAATTCAGCAGCTTCGTAATTAAGCTGAAGAGCCAACCTCAACTGAGTTGGGCAAAGATTAGGAAGATAAAAGAAGCACATTTTTCAAGGAGGTAGGACACGACGATATCTCCCGTCCGAAATGAGCTGTCCGACTGGGGTAGTACCTCAGCCCTACAGAAGACCGCGGTCATAATAACCATCGTGTTGTGTTCCCGCCGGTAAGTAGGGTAGCCAGAGCTCACTGTACCCCTCCTCCCTCTCCCCTTCCGAGCCTCCCCACCCATTCCCAGCCCTCCTCCTTTCGCTTCAGGGTAGGCAGCGCGTGTGTGACACCTTAGTGTTGCACACGTTCATAGGCCACGGTGACCGCTTCCCATCAGGTGGGCCGTGTGCTTGTCTGCCACCTACGTAGTACAAAAAAAAATATAATAGACAACAATCAAACTGGATAACATAGCAATATTAAAAGAAAATCCACAAACTAAACTAAGAAAATAAAAATGGATCACTTCACGTCTCACAAGAGTGATTGAGTCGTTCAACTGATTCTAACGCACGTCCATCCCTTCATTAAACTTAGTACAGTATCCTTAACCTCTGGAGTGGTCGTAACTTTGACGTATACCATCATTTGTCCGAACTGCGTCCCGGAGGCGACTTAGCGTGGTAACTTTTTATTTTTGATGTTGTACAATAAATCTCTGATATGATCCGCCTTCGAGATATTTTCGCTTTACGATACTTTCTCTGTCTTTTTTTCCTTTATTTTATACAGTTTTTTTTATATTCTGATATTTTACTAGGAAAAAGTATATTAGAGAAAGTTTGAAAGTTGCACTGGAAAATGAAAAATTGAGAAATGAACTGTCGTGGTAGGTATGAAAAAGTTATGAGAAGAGATGAAAGTAATGTTATTAAAAAGGTTCAAAGTATGAAAGTAGAGGGCTTTAGGTGCAGAGGCTAAGAAAAGAAATATGAATTGCGTGAAAGAGGATATAGCAAGGAAGTGAGTAACTTAGGAAATGACATCTGGCAGGAATATGGAGGAGAATTCATATTACGACTCCAAATAATTGGGACAAGGGCAGATAGATGATTGTAGGTCTCGAGAAATTTAATAACAATGGCAACAAACAAACAAACAACAAGAGCAAACAATGAGAAATAACAACAAAGTATCGAAATTAAGTTAATTGTGATGGATTGTATGCCATTATTTTCCTTCTACCTGACATTTATGTTGCTTGTCATGGTCACAGGAAGACTGTTATTATAATTCGTTAAAATTAGTATATTCGTGTGCTAATTATAAGAATAAAGAATAAGAATAAATATTCTATAACATTCTACACATCGCTCCCTAGACCCAAACCAAGCTTAGTTTAACTAGCTTGTGTAATGGGTTCTAGAATGCTGATAAACATACTTATATTTTTTTTTTGTAAATACATACTTATTATACATAGAAACACCCAGACCAATGCAAATAGATATATTCATGCATACAAATATTTGCACTGAGCGGGAATCGAACCCGCGCCCCCTGCGTGGCAATTAAACGTTTTTATTTAAGTTGACCTGTTTGTTTGGGTCAAATCTGATAATGAAAACATATTTTTTTTTACTCAATTTATTTTTAGAAATCGTCTTAAGTTTTACTTTATTTAAATTTAAACGTAACTAAACATTCGAAAATACTTTATAATGTTCAGTTACGTTAGAAGCTAGATTATAAACTGATTGAAATGTTAAAGCAAACATTAATCTTTAAAAACCATCAGGTAAATATACAGCATAAACTATGCTTAAATGAAAGCCAGATTAATTCTGAAAATGCAGGATTAAGGATAAAATTTCTAGTAGTATCAGATTTAAATCTCAAAATTGTTTCATCGCATGTTTAAATTATCCTTTTAGGAGATTGAAGTTAGAGTAATAGTAATGTTACATTATAATATAGGGCTAGTTTTCTGCCCGCCATAATCCCTATTATAAAAGTACTATTATAAAATTGTATGTTAGCAGCGGTGATATTTAAAAAAAATACTATTGTGTTATGTTATACAATGAACGATTCTGAACATAAAAAAATATTTGTTTTGGAATTTGATATATTATGTTTATTTGAATGGATACAAAAACTACTGTACGGATTTATTTATTGGAGAGGTCTTAGTCAGAATTAAAATCTGCCGTATGTTTGGTTGCAATTGGTTAAGTAGAACCGGAGACTATGACCAAAAAATTATAATTGAGCTCCATGCGGGTGAAGCCGTGAGTATTACCTAGTATAACTTAGTTTCATTATCATCATTTCTAGTTGTGTTTCTAAAGAAAATTTATTACAGATGTTACTTCCACTTTTTTTAGAAACATGTCGCCATTTTTATCATTCATACCATCGTATTATAAACTTAACAATCTTAACTTAACCTTCAAACTTAAACACCTATATTCAAACTTACATTATAAACCTGAAGTCAGCTCATTACCATTTTAATAAACGACCAAAATTGCGAAGTGGTCCGACCTTTATTCATAATTATTTTCTTATTAGTCGACTCGAAAACGCCACCTGCGCCCGACGGTTAGGTTGAGATCAGTATTAGGGTTCTGTAGACAAAAATGATAGCTATTTGCAACTTAGAATTTAACTTAGCCTATAAAAAGGTCATAAAAAACCCTTCTGAGGTATCACTGGCCTATTACAAGCCGACTCTGTAATCAGTTTTTCTAAAGATCAAATCAGTATAGCCTTATTTAAGTAGGTTACAAGGTATCACTTTTGAACGTCATATTTATTTATATTTTATGTATTATGTAGTATAATTATACTGTAATCCAGATAAAATACATTACATACCTTCCTCATACAGTCCCGGGTCCTTTAAGCGGGGCGTGAAAAAGCATTTGATGAGGCCGTCAAGCTGAGAGCCACCAATGTGGCACTATCGGTGTTTGCAATGGTGACTCCCATTTCAGAGACTTTGCCTTTAGCTTACCATCAGGCGTGTTGAAGTGTTAAAAAAAAACATGTCACACACTGACTGGGAATCGAATCTGCAACTTCTGAAAAAGCAGTCGAACGCTATGTCACTTCATTTTTTGTACCTATGTAGGATGGTTAAAAATAAATTCTAGAGAGAACCCGATATTTTTACACTCCGAATCTTTTCTAACTTTCCATTTTTTAAACAGGAACGCAGAAATACACAATTTAAAAGGTGGTGTAATGCATAACCTAATAAAGAAATTCTGGAAGAACAAAATTGCTAAGTGAAATTTTTTTTTTGCTGTTTTAGAAATGAGTCTAGACCACGAATATAAAGTCAAACGGAAATGACCCTTAAATTTAGTTACTATAGAAACTAGTGTCGTCAAATTCTGACAAAACAAAAAATAACTAACATTCATGATAACTTTTCTAGCTAAGTTAAATTGCTTATGTTAGAAGCGGGTTTAATGGCTAGGATTCGAACCCGTGACCAGCAACCATGGCCAACGAGGGTAGTATCCGTGTGGATTTCTGCACGAAAAAAAAAATGTTTATTATGCTTAGGTGCGCACATTGAGCCATCGTCGTACGACCATCTACGGCGGTTGTTACGGGTATTTGGAGCCCCAAATATCCCGATAGCTAGTCTAACCACAGAACTTCGAAATCGCCAATGGCTTCACAGGGACGGGAGTGTTCCTAGCCACTTACATACTGATTCACCTACAAAAGAAAATCAAAATTAAAATCAGTTCATCCGTTTGGGAGCTATGATGCCGTAGACAGACACACGCGTCAAACTTATAAAGCAAAAAAAAATATCTGCATGAAAGTACTGACGAAGTGAACTGACGTAGCATCAAATTCTTCACTCATGCATTTCCAATCCACTAAAAGCTTGGAAAGACGTATAACAAATTACTACCCTTTTCTATATCGGTTAATGAGTATCCCTTCTCACCACAGAAATGCAGCAATACCGACAAGGGATTCGTCCTGTCACTTTAAAACCAGAACGGTCGCATACTATGCAGTTTGGAAGAAATTTCTTATCGAAGATATTGAAGTTATGCAATAATCAAGGAAAAGATCATGTTTCTTGTAATATTCGTATTACTCGATAGCGACTGATGACGGCTGCGGTGATGGCGTATCGGTAGCGACTGCTAAGTTAGAGGTCGCAGGTTCGATTCCCACTCAAGGCAAATATTTGTGTGCATGAATATTAATATTTTTATTTCTATGTACCTATATTATTTACAAAAAAAAATGGATCAAATTATGTTTATCTGTATTCTAGAATCCATTACTCAAGCCAGTTTAGCTGAGCTTACTTTAAATGTAGATAACCCTTTGTGAACTGTCTTGAACTGATTGTGATATGGTTTTCAGAAAAGTATTTTTTCATTCTGGTTAAGATTTTAGTTTACTTAACCGACTTAAAAAAGATTTTATTACTCTTTATTTACTCTTTTAAATATTTTTTGAACGGGCTGTTCTATGATTTATAAATATTCAAAATTTGACCCAGTAAGCGAAGCTGCAGTCGATCGATTAGTTTTTTTATCAAACTCATCTATAGAGAATATTTCGCGTTCTACCTATATTTTTTTTTAAGTAATTTTGGAGGGTGAAGTTACCCTTCTATGAAAGCAACGTAATGTACAAAATCTAGTCAGAAATGAATTTAGTTCTAAAATTAATTTAGCCATAGCAAACAAGATTTAGAGTTCATCAAAATACGCTCGAGGCACCCACTGGTTTATCAAGGGCTCAAAATATTAGTTAAAATTTAAAGGATTTGCTATATTTAATATTCGATACTCAATTTTTTATACGCCTTGGTATTTGAGTTTTCGAATCTTATACTTTTAAAGATCAATGATATGTACCTAATTATTGGTTTAATATGCCGTGAGGCTATAAAGCCTCTCTTTATTTAATTTTCAGGCTCCAAATGGAAGTGTAATATGGAGACCGATATAAAAAACTGAATTATATTAAACATAAAAGGAGTGACGAAATTATGTAAGTTTGCTTAAATGATTGGGGTAATCTACGCAATCAATACACTTTTTGGAAAAATTCTATCACCGTTTGAAAGGTATCCCGATGGACATAAGCTATCCATGTTATGTTAAAATGATTTGAGTTAAAAAAGTCATTTATAAACAAACTTGCAAGCAACAGATACCTAAAGGTATTTATGCATTACTATTTTAGTCAAACTCACTATCAAGGATATTATAGGATTGGCAAAGGCGTTTAATTATATTAAAGAATCACTACACACACGATTGTACTCCATTTTACTCCGCACTCATTTCAAGAGTTCAATTTTACTATTCAACCAAAAAAAACCAGAATATCTCTATTCCACTATTGATTTTGCTCCAACGAACTTGCATCGTTACGTGCGCTGAGAGTAGTTAAAATGATAAACATCGATATAAAGTGGGCTCACGGCCATTTATATTGGCAAAAGTAAGGACCTGCTACAAGTGTGTGGATAAATTAAAATATTACTTGGTAGCAATCAAATGACGGGCAATAATACCTATCCGAAAGGTATAGGTTATGTGTCAACCTTATACGATACATACAATTCTGAGGCACAATGCGGCTACTTATTTCACATTTAATCATCATTCTCTGAACCTTTTTCTCAACTCAGTTGGGGTCGGCTTTCCAGTCTAACTGTGATGCGGTTGAACTTCGATATTTTCCGTGGAGCGACTGCTACCTGACCTCCACAACCAATGGTCATTATGACCAATGGCGATATCGAAGTTCCAAGTTAGACTGGTTGGACTTTAGTGGGCTCCAACTAGCCGTAACGACTGCCATAGATGTTTGTATAGCAACCGGGACCGACGGCTTAACGTGCTCTCCGAGGCACTAATAAACCTGTGATAACATTATATTAAAATAATTGAATTGAATTTGATAATGAGTAAAATATTTGCAAACGAATTAGGTTATGAGTGATTCTGAAGGGTTAATAAACTCACAAAAATGTAACTGTACATGGTGTATAGTTCCATCTTTCTCTCAACTGAACTATATTGCTTTTGAATTGTTATAAGAGCATCGTGGACCCGGTACTCCTTATTTTGTTGCACGATAAAATCCTGGCATTTTTACCCAAACACTTATTTCGTCATCCTATAAATCAATTCACTAAAATTGTCCAACCAACTTTTATTCTCCACTCGATATTTATCATTACATTTGATGCAAATTCATACCAGCCAGCACGTATTGGGTAAAATATCATTATTGCTGGCAATACAGAAGGTACTGATAAAGAATGTACGCAGGTGAACCCGTAAATCTTTCCACCCACAGCTACGGATAAATCGTGGGTCCCTGTGACCTCTGACTTTAGCATATCGGACACAATTGAGGCCTTAATTAAGAAATATGCAGCACTTTTATTAAGTCTTGGTAAATATTGGAGAAACGGTTTCTGTTGATGGCAAGAAGGCGTGTTTCTAAAGCCTTATTTACGCTGTCGTTGGTGGTGTAATGAAACAATATAATGTTGAAAAATATGAATTGCCGAAGTTCGAGAAGTATATAAAGACAGAAGTAGATGTTAAACTGTTGTCTCTGCTTACTCTAAAAAGAAAAAAGCGTGAGCATAGTATGTATGTATGAAATGTGAATATGATCGATATAAATTTTATTTTTAACAATATTATGAGTGAAATATTATGTACAGTGATGCAATAAACTACAAAATTACGTGTTTTATATAATAAAATGAACTTCCAATAAATGCAATAAGACCAGACTTTATCATAAAATTTTCATAAAATCATCATCATCTACCGAGCCATTTCCCAACTCAGTTGAGATCTTCTTTTCAGTCCAAATAAGAAGTGATCAAACTTTAATATTTTCCGTGCAGCGACTACCATCTGCCTTCCACAATCAATTGACTACATCGATTTTGTATTAGTTAGACCAGTTTTCAGACTTCTTAATTTTATAATAATAGACAAAGTTCCCAAAATACGTGGATAATTTCCTTCCTCCTTTAGTCCTGAGTCCTATAAGCAGGGTGTGAAAAAGCATTTGATGAGGCCGTCAAAATTGAGGGTCACCACTGTAGCACTATCGGTGTATGTTGTGATGACCGGTCCTGAAACTTTACCTTTAGCTTACCAACAGGCGAGATCAAGTCTATATAAAGAAAAAAATGTTCAATAGAAAATTAAAGAGACTCAATTATAACTAAGTGAACAAAATAATTGTTCTGTATAGATTTTGATACAATACAAAACAAGGTTTTAATAAATTTAAAGCCATCGTTTAATATATAAATCCATATCGTGTATAGAAAACTTTTCCTTACCCGTTCTAACACAGTTAGCGACTGGTAAATGAGTTCAAAATTCGTTTGCGAAATAATTTACTAGATTCAATTTAACTTGTAATATAATTATAGCGTATAACCTCGACCATGGTACATTTAGTTTAATTTACGGCTATCAAAAATTAAAATAAACTGGTAGACACTAAATCAAAATGATAGGTCAGTTTTGAAATTTTCAAACTTCACTTAAAGAAGTAGATGAATAATTTTAAATCTAATTAAAATTGATGAAAGTATTATTATTTAAAAGGTAAAAAGTAATTGGAACAAGGGCAGGTAAATAGTGAAGAAATTAGTTAGACAATTTATCCAAAATGATGGGTTAAGCTCAACGACAATTGCTGTATGATAAAAAATACCAAATTTTAATAAATACAAATCGTAACTGTTTGTAATACCGAAATTATAAAGTCTAAATTGCAGTGTACAATTTTGTAGAATACTTAAGAAACTGTTTCTCTCCTTGCTACTAGTAGCGTCCCACCTAGTATCTCTATAATAACCATGTTTTCTTCAGTAGGTGTTAGTGGTTCATTCAAATTTAGATAGATGTCGCTGTCCTCAATTCTTTAATATTTCAGTGCTTTGGAGTCTTAACTTGTAAGGGTTATTTTTTTGTGTTTACCTACACTTAATTTAACGTAAAAAAGAAATAATACGTATTATTATTACTATGTAATGTCAGGAAACAGTTATAGTTGCCTATTGATAACTTTTAAATAAACGAATAATTCTAGGCAAGCATGCTTCACAGGTGAGATTGTGGTCAAATGCGATTGCCTATTACCAATAAAAAATATATTCCTAGAAACAAAAAAAACGCAAAAAAAAACTTTTTGATGAAAAAATATTTTTACAAATTTTAATTTGAAACGTTGATATTGTAAATAGATAGGTACCTATTTCATAGAAATAGTAAACAACTTTTATTTTATTTCAGTACACATTTTACGACAGGTAATTTTCTGCATTGAAGATCAATGTTTTTCAGGGTAAACCAATGTAAGCACTGCTTTTGTAGATTTCACGGAAAACGTTACCTACTGATATTTTCACATATCCGTTACTTTTTCCGAGAAATCTATTTAGCGGTTTATTCCAACTAGTCCTACAACAGTTCGATCATCGGACAGTTTGGACAAAAATTTGCCGGGGTTCCAATGCTTAAAACTAGGTATTGGTTTACTCGAAAAATGTTAAGTGTACACGTTGCACATGTAGAGATTCTAAATAACAAGCATTTAAATATTTCACAAACTTATAATACCTACCTATATTAAAATAAATAATTATATTAAAAATAAATATTGAAAAATCTTTTTCAAGTTAAACGATTTTAACTTATATTGTCATCAGAACTAAAGACTTCTGCCAAATATCAGACCAATCCAACAACTGAAAGAGGGTAAATTTTCAATTACTAGACCCAAACAAACAGGTCAAGTTAAATAAAATGGTTTAAAAACATTTATTTTATGTTTATTGACGACAAACGACTGCTAAAGTTTTAGTTTTAATAATTTCGAACATAATGTGGGGCTCATTTACTAAATATGTACTTTAGATATATAAATGAAGGCATTAGAATAACAACTTTCGGAAGTAATAATCATAACTGCGAAAATTATGCGAGCACCTGCATCCAGCATTTCGGGGAATTCGACGGTGCATATCAAGGCGTATCATACTATCATCATTATGAAAATCCTTCAAATTCAAAACTTACGCCTTTTCCTCCGGGGCTGGCAGTGGCATCACCCCTCCATCTGTTTCTGTCCTTACTTTCACAAGCTTCCTCTACTGTCATTAAACCTTTCATACAACCTCGCCGGATTTTGAGTGATTTTGTCCTGGACGATTTTCAATACCCCATTAATTTAATCGGTAGTGTATGTTCTGCCAGGTAAACTCCAGTCTTTATTCACCGAAATGCAGTACCTTGCAAAAAAGACGGATCAATATTATCTAACCTTTATAGACACCGGTAAGCTTATTATTATTATTATTTTTGATCAAAATTTCAACCAGATCTGTTCAGGCATTTAAACGTACCAAATATCTTAAACTTAAACTTTTATATTTGGAATATTAGTAGGATAGAAGGATAAGAAGTAAATGCAAAATTGTTTTCTCTAGGGAAGTGGCACAAATACAAATAGCTGTATATTGCATTAGGAAGAGTTCACTTCTCTACCATAGAGAATCGTATCCAATGCTCTTTTAGTGTCGTTTTATAGCCGGCGCTACACGTGACTCCAAGATACGTTATTAAATGCAGCTCTATTTATTCAGATGAGTATTGCATCTCAAAGAGGCTTTTCATTTAAAATTAATAGGTTTTTAATGTCGTACTTTTAGATCTTGCTTTACTATGCAATAAAATTCTTTATATTTTGAATTAAGAATGATAATTAATGCTAAACCAAACGGTAATATATATTGAATGTTTTATGATAAACATACTTATCTCATACCTACGTTTGTCAAATTGTATTAAGTTAATACAATCGAAAAAAAATAGTTGATCATTCAAAATAAATGAACAGACTCTGAGTGTGACTGAATGAAGAGAGAGAAAAAATGAAATTAGTGAGAGATGAAGAGAAGAGAAACTTAGAGAGTAAGTTAAGACATAATAAACTTACACTAGATGCTACAGCTCCTCATTAGAGACAAATCCAAACATCTGTTGACAAATTTGTTACTGAAGACCTAGTGGTACTATAAATCTAAGGGACATTAACTGCAGGCGCTTAATTAGGTAGATCCGGACGCTGCAAGTGGTCACATAATATTATCAAAGACTAAATAGTTTGGGCAGATGTGACAATGTATGCATCATGATTAGACTGTGTAACTTAACCGTAAGACATTTGATCAAATGTAGCAGACACATTTAACAGTAACTTTGTGTGGTTAATCTTCTGTTAAATGAAGGACAGGATAATAATATGATAAAACATAATATTTTTTGCGTTGGAACAGACCATAACGTTAATAGTTTTTTTGGGTAATTATTAAAATACGAATGTTCTCATGCTATACTTGAGGGGTCTTTATTCAAAGTGTATAGGGCAGCTTTATACATGAGGGGTCTTTATTCAAAGTGTATAGGGCAGCTTTATACTTTGAATAGGTATGTTATATAATATTCAAATATGATAGTACACATTATATTCGTAATTACTTGTACATTATATTTTTAATGTGTAGTGATTATAAAGACCTATAACAATTTTTACGTTTCGCCAAATTCGTTTTAGTGAATTAAAACGAACTTTTATTTACTATTTTAGTCGCAGGCAACCTAATTTTTAAATTTCATTAATGATGTATATAGTTCAGAATTTATGTTTGTAGACTTTAAGTATGTAGACTTTAATTTTATTTAACTTCAATAATGTTATCTGTCTTAATAAATAAAAATCAACATGCATTAACGTTGTGAAAAATTTATTGAAAAACAAAATATTCGTACTTTTTGTTTGAAAAAAAATTGAGATAAATCTATTAAGATTTATCTCAATTAATTTTGTGTTATTTTACTATTTACGCTGTTCACGAACTGTAAATTTATTTGTATTCCCACAAATATTGTCCGCGTAAACATTCAAGAACATCAAATAAAATATTGTATGTTGTTAATAAAGTGTGATCCATAAATTGATGTTTCCTATTGTGTGCTTTTGGATTGATGTCAATGATATCGAATTCTGAATTTATATTCTCATGCACGACTTAAAATATTTGCTTTCAAATTTATAACAATAAAATTCATCGCTGAATATTACGGCTTGAAGGTAGAGAACGCGTTACCAAAATTATTATTTCCATCTTTGAACGTGTTTGAAATCCCTAGGGGCTAGCTGCTGTGAGCAGTAATTTTGCTCTAAGTAGGTGTCTACAGCCCGAGATTATTCAACGTTATTGTTATGTTAATATATTATTTATTGCTATACGAACAAAGGATGTGGTGTAATTGAGAGTATTTACCTGGTATTTACATGTTAATGAAATTTACAGTTTACAGTAATAGTGGTTAAATACATGCATAATTCGTAGATTTGTCTCCCCTCAACGAGTGATGCTTTTCTACTATTGAACCTTGTTGTCTTTCACAATGATAAATTAATAATGTTTATTTACTACAGCTCGCAGAGTAAGCAAGCTGAAGTGGCAATGGGCTGGTCACATCTGCCGAAGGACCGATGGCCGGTGGAGCAAACGAGTCCTACAGTGGAGACCGCGAACCGACAAACGTAAAGTAGGACGCCCCCCAGCGCGATGGAGGGACGACCTGAAAAGGGTAGCTGGGATAGACTGGATGCGCAAGGCGGAGGATCGGGTGCTATAGTGTACATTGCAAGAGGCCTATGTCCAGAAGTGGACTGCAATAGGCTAATTGATTGATTGATTGATTTACTACATTATTATACATACGGCTTCCCTTCTATATTTTATCGTCACGCGGATATCCCTACGAATACCACCTCTTTTGGCTAACGCGAGCAGTTATATCGTAATTACACTCGAGAGCAATGAATCCGGGTCACTTAAAGAATGTTAAAAATCTCGGAAACTAAAAATGATAGGTTAATGCAATAAATTGTATTTAATAGACAATGTAATACTCCTTAAATGAAAGTAAAAAAAATATGAGTCACCATACATTTTATTAACACAAAATTACATAAAGAAAAAAACTGCTGATCTCTCCTTAAAACAAAAATAGGAAACAGGGCATATCTTAGTCTCGAAATACGATGCCCACGCTCCAGTTTAGGGCCGTTTGCAGGTCTAAGGGGTTTTAAGTTAGATTCAGCAAGCCGACGTCTTACTGTCCATGCACTTGGGTTACTTCCTCCGAGGCGTCGAAACTGATTGGTGAGTTCAGTTCCTGTGAGAAAGCGATTTCGAAGCATGGTGTTCACCAAGTATCGGTCTTCTCGTGCTGTGGTACACCTGGTTCTGCCCGTTCCTGGTCTGCGTAGGTTAGAACCAGTTTCTTCGTTTAAGTGACCCGGATTCATTGCTCTCGAGTGTATTTGTGGACTTCACAAAATTCAGTTCTATATTTAAAAACAGTTCTATATTTGCATTACATCATAACAGACGTCTTTTAATATACTGAGTAAAACCAAACATTGTCAAAATATAACTGCAACCTACAAGTACGCAAATTTGTATTTGAGTTGAACTCTAGTTAGGGTTAGTAAATTAATTAATACTTGAATACTCAGGTTCCTAGATTTCAAACCATCGTCGGAGTGTGCTACTATTTGTTCAAGGCACACTTAGTTTTGATGCTGTTAATTGCTCTCCTATTGTGCTAGATAGAGATCTAAATGCAAACATCTTAAATGTAATACCTACGCTGAGGTGTTGCATGTGTTTTGACTAAGAAAGCGTACACAGTTTCACAAATATCTATACAAGTTATATAGCTGAGGAGTTAGTTTGGTTAAAAGCGCCAATCTCAGATACCTACAGACTACTGGATCGAATTGTTTTTTTTTGCATAGTCCATTTATAAAGGAAGGTTACAGGTATATCATCATCACGCTACTAGTCAGGAGAGCGGAGCAGTTATCATATAATATCAATAAATCGAGAAAATTTAGATACAGCATTCTTATAAGAAACTATATAATATTGGCTTCGCTCGCTCTGAAAACTGGTGCACTTAACTTATAAGTTCCACGTACAGCGCGCTTATGAACTTCAAAAATAGTTTGCAAGTCAGCAGCTGTGTCCAACAGTAGTAAGTTGTTTGAATAAAAATGTTTCGAATGAAGTGAAATTATTTTTATTGCCAGGGACGCTGGGTGTGCCCGGGCCGGAACCTCCACGTGGAGCACCTGGGCAACGGAGGCGAGCAGCGCCTCTCACTCGCCACGGAAGACGCTGCTGCCTGCGGCCAATCCGGCCGGGGTGGGAGTGGCCCTATAGAGGGCTGCTCCGAGGCTCTCCACGTGTCCCTCTGACTAGCAGATGGCACAGTGGGGAGCGAGCGGGGGGCGAGCTGATTGTCTGCGCGCCGACGGTTGGGTGACAGGACGGCCTCCTGTCACCCTACACCCCACCGTCAGTGACTCGCCCCACCCCCCCTTTCGGGGGGTCGAGGGGGCCATCTTAAAACCGTAGATAGCCCGGGGTCAGCTGGGGTGCGAGGGATATGCCCATTGGGTAACCTTACACCCCGGTTACTAAGGCCCGAGACGGCGTGCGGTTTTAGTTGGTTCGATCCCGACATAACCACCCCCGATGGCCAACGGGGGTGGTATCCATGGGGATTTCCGCACGATAAAAAAAAAAGGGACGCTGGGTGTGCCTAGAAGATTCTTACAGGGTTGCTTATTCGACTTTGATGTTGCACACGTTCACAGGTCACGCTCGAACTACCAGTAATGACCACCACAGATGTTCGTATGGCAACTGAGACCGATGGCTTTAAACCTTCGCGTTTCACGATATACTAAAATGTTAGCGGGAATTAACACGATCATGGCATAGGTATATACCCTTTGGAATGCCTGACGTTCCGACCAGGTTACACCGGCCGTGGTCTCAGGCTGACTGGCTCTGCGATCTCCGAGGACTTGGAAAGGATTGCTTACCTTTGCAATATAACGTACCTACACAAAATAAATTGTACATTGTCCATGTAAAAAAAAAAACATTGTTCCAATCAATACATTTTATATTTCCCTTTCAATATTCAATTAACAAATTCACATAGCGATAAATCAAAATAGCTACAATACTTTTGATGTATACTGCCACGCAAATTAAAATCATACACTCATATGAGCACGCCATTGAATTTTGCATAATGGGTGAACAGGCAGCAATAATTGCAGTCGTCATTATCTCGAAACCCTATACTCGTATAATATAATCGTATGCAGATAAATGAATGACAGAGACATCTATTATTTCTTCATTGTTCGCGTATAATGAGCTGCTGATTCCTTAACGATAGAGTACTATACTGAATTGACTTAATTGCGCATTGATGAGATTCATTTCATTTTATAATATTAGTAATTAGTCGTTTCGCGGTTTTTGAATATATCTCTGGTTCTTCTTAACCAATTGTGATCAAACATGCATAAAATTTTAAGTCTGACCAAGAACTTTCAAACAACCGCATCAAAATCCGTTCAATGGTTTTTGCGTTGCTAGCTAGCAAACAAAAATAAATGTTTGTGTTCATAGTCTTTTATTTTTTTATTAAGTATATTGTTTTAAATATTTATCTCGCGTCATTGGCTGGTCAGTCTTTTTATTGAGTTTTTATTGCCCAGATTCTTTACATGTACGAACTATTTTCAAGTCAATATTTTTGCCCCTCACTCAACAAACAAAGATCAATTCTGGATTAGTTGATAACATTCCGGTCAATTTTCCTTTTAGGCACCTAATTAACCATATACTATTATTTTTACGTTATCAATTATTAAAGTGTTTAAAACTATAGACACTCAACATAGAACATATTATATTATGTCATGCCATAATAAACAGTAGGATTCAAATCCTGATCGATTGATTCTAACCCAAAACATCGTTTAGATAACATACCAATATGTAACACGACTCGAAATATCCTTCATATGTTACACATACTAGTACCCAAAATTTAGGAGACTGGAAAGATAAGCAAGCATAGAACGTGATCAATTAATATGTACAAATCATGAAGCAACTGTACTGGAAACTGGGATAGGGAAATTCTATACAAGTGAATTATTTGACACAACAATATAGTCAGATTATTGTTACATCCAGATAGTGTGTGCTATTTCAATACGATCTTGATTTCAATCGCCATGCTTTGGTAGAATGAGTAGTGTTTTTTTGTGCTTGCGATCTAAACAATTTATGGTATGACCAAATTACGAGACATACTTTAATTTTATTATCTGTGTATCTAAATTTTATTTTAATTAATGTATTTTAACATAAAGATCTTGAACAGAATGAAACAGTTTTTGAATAATATTTATATTTTTATACAACAATAATTGCTTTATTTATTGTGTATTTAGAGATTACTCTGTAAAAACAATCTAATCTGTATTTGTAATGATCTAGTGTTTTTATAATTAATTGCACTGGCAATGTTGACAATTTTATACCTACCACTCTAGAGGTTATATATGCTAGGTCTAAAAGGTTACGGGTTGATGTTTAAGGTATGCAAAACGATTGTAGGCCTCCAAGAGCATTGCTCTGAAAAGGTCAATCTTATGTCACTAATAAAAGCAGACACATAATGTTAGTATGATTTTGGTCTCTATCTACAACATAAGATTATCGTTTAGGTTGGTTATATTAAGGCGACACTAAACTTAAAAACATTAACAAGAATGTTTAAAAAGAGTAATAAAGAAAACAAAAAGTAATAATCATTACTATACTTGTACAATATTTCGTACCAGACGTTCCGGACAATGAAAACACAGTAGGAAGTCCAGTTAGCAAGAAAGAAATCACTGTATCGTTAAAGAAAACTGTCCAACGACAACTACATAACGTGTAGGTAGGAACTTGTTTGTTTATTAAAAATAATAGGTATTGTGAAATTATATCAATTGGTTTGTAATAAACATAGTACTGCATTTTAGAGACCTTTAACGCAACTCCGAACATCAATACTATGGATAATGTATTACAGTGAATAAACCTATACTGTATTCACTGTAATTAATGCAGTGATGCAGACTAAAAGTCCTTTCATCATATTAATAGTTCGGGACTTTTTAAAATTTTAAATCTGTGAAAGCAGACCATGCAGAATAATTTAATTTTAAAAACCTAAAAAGGTTACCAGAAATGGAAATTTTAGATAACGCTTTATTTCAACTTGTCAAGTAACCTCAAAAAAGAGAAGCAGATAAAAGCTTTGAAACATTCCGCTTATGGTCGCAACGAAATTAATATACGTCAATCAAAAATAACCTTCATAATAGTTTTAGAGTTAGATAACTGAAAGCGCTAAATGAATTAAACACTGAACAGGGTTTTGGTATAGTGCTATAAAAAGTTAAGGTTTGTTGTAATACCAAGTTTACTTTGTTTACTTTGTTTAACGTCTGTTATACCAAAGAAAGAATAAATTATGAGAAAATCTTTTTTAAGTTAAACAGTTTTAAATTGTATTGTCATCAGAACTAAATCTGCCAAATACTAGACAAATCCGACAACTGAAAGGGGTTCAAATTTCAATTACTAGATTTGACCTAAACAAACAAGTCGAGTTATATAAAACTGTTTAAAAATTCCTAATAAAAATTGGAACAATACAAAATTTGACAATTTCATACAAACTTATACAGCTACAATAATAATAGACACAATTTTCCTTTAATACGACCCTGGTGTTCAAATAGTAAGTAATTAACATTGTTAGAGAGAGCCCGTAGAAGTTTTCTCACTTATTTGTTAGATTAATGCGCCAACTTCTGTTAGTAATTCGGTTGCGCTCCCGCAAAGTCACGTATTGATTGAAGATTATGTGATTTTAGGGATTTTATAGGTTCCAGTAATGGTTGTCGAGTTTCTGTTGGGTCTGCAAATTCGGTAAGCTTATGTATCATTTTGTATTATACAGGTATACAAGAGATTACTTCTATTTCAGTTCTAGAATGGAATTTGGTAACTAATTTTATTTTTGGTCGTCACGTAAAGATTCAAATGAAATTTCAATGTTTATACAATGTCCCACAAAAGGTCTCTAATAAAACTGCTTTTAAAAATCACACAACTTCATCAGCCTACAACCCGCACTACCTATAAAAAAATATTGCTTTCTCTGGCAAATCTGACGTGAAGCTGAGGTAGGTACACAAAATAACAAAAGTTTACTTCTATCGTATCCCAGCATTATCATCTCAGTACTGATCCTTAGTTGCATCCAAGGTTTTCATCTCGAAATCTACATTTCTAGTCTGCTACATAAACCTGAGGCCTTTAAAGAGAATATGGGAACAGAATTCCATGCGAGCGAAGCAACCGCTATAATTTATAGTTTTATTTCATTCCAAAACTCTATTAGCACATTTGAACTGAAATGTCTCTCTCATTTATCGCGACTTTAACTTTAACTGTACTCCTTCTATTTTTTTCCTTCACTTTTTCTTTTGCAGGTATAAACTACTAGATAATTTGAGGTGCTCGAGTACTTTTAGGAGTAGTTTTACTCCCATTG
This sequence comes from Lithosia quadra, assembly GCA_963576445.1. NCBI lineage: Eukaryota > Metazoa > Arthropoda > Insecta > Lepidoptera > Erebidae > Lithosia > Lithosia quadra. The sequence goes on from OY754886.1 coordinate 13,524,314, forward strand.
TCAAAATATAAAAATTCATGAAGTGATGACTGCAGCCGGTTTAATAATGCATTGAGTATTGTCGCTCACCGGATTGAACATTTCAAAAGCGCTTCAATAATGCACACTCGAATCAGTTTTACCTCGAAAGCTTGTTCATTTATTAACGGAGAATCATTTTTGGGTATAAAAGGGTAGAATAGTCCTAGTAAAGATTTCATTAGGGCAAAATATATGCAAAATATATAAATACTGGAGCTGTTTTTCTTCTTTTTATTTATTTGATCTTATTTTCTTATGGTTTTATTAACTTTCTTTCATAAACACGCCCTCATTCAGTAGTTAGATATTATTTTATGTGGTGGAAATGATTTTAGAGATAGAGAGATCAAGAATTGATGACAATTTGACAATACACTCCTAAAAAAATTTTTTTTAGATTATACTATGTCAAGGAGTCAATCATATTTTATTTACCCTTTATTTTCTTTGTTACATTATTCTCCCGAATCACAACCTTAGAATTTATATCCAACAACACCTAGGTACCTGGTTTTTATATCAGTGTTCTTTTATCTAAATATAGAAAATAGTTTAAATTGTGTCAGAGACCACGTAACAAATAAAAGACTAGCGAAAAACGAGATAGTGTAGTTGTCGCAAAAATTGAATTGTACAAACACAGATAGTACAGTCGCAAGAATAAATCCCGGTTCACCCTTGTCAGCCAAGATAAGTGACCGAACTTCTTTGGCCACTTCCAAACAGTTATCACAGCAGCGATCACGTAAATTTTTCTAATCTCCCAACGATACTTCTTTTCTTTTGTCTTCTATCTGACTGTACGTTGCTTTCTTAGTCAAATGTAAATTGAAAACTGTTAAAGATTTCGTTGTGGTACATTTATTATGGAAGAGTTTTATTTATGTGGAGAAGATATATTATTATAATCTTATCTTCCAGTTTAATAGGTACCTACTAAATGTGTATTCTGTGACGATTAGGATTGATTAATATTTTAGTTACTTACCAAAATTTAACTTCTTCAATTGAATCAGTTTCTTACTTAATATAGACTCCAAGTTATAGCAGTATACCGTTTACATAATTATAGTCCATTTAAATGCTGTAGGCATTATCTTTCGTTTATGTTTTTCGGACAGTGGTGGTTGATTTACCACGTTTGCAAGACTTTAAATAGATAAAGATCTTTCCCTATTCAGAAATATACTATTGAGCTAAATAGAGCTAGCCATGTGAAAAGCAACTGACAGAAAGTCAGTCAGTCTACGCCTACATTAGGCTGTGCCTCGCTTTATGCTGCATCAAGTCATGCACTTAAAATGTGTAGTGTAGCATAATAAAATTTACAATAATTATTTCTTATTACCGAGAATTGTACACTTGAAAACGGAGTTAGCACAACACGATTCCATGTTTTAAACTCCACTCGTCCAACATGGAATGTGATAACCCCGTCAGATTTTGCGCGTCTACAATATTACGTCGCAGAAATTTTAATCTTGTACTACATAATGTTGCTGGATTTAATTTTGTAGGAGAATAATGGGATCGCCTGTTTTTAAAATAATTTTGTATGATAGAAGGCTAGGTGCGGTAAGTTAATTAAAAATGTGATGTTGTTGGTAGTGTCTAGCTTCATAATTCTGTTAGTAAAGGTGATATCCAACATTTTATATATAAACATTGAGATTTTGTACTTGATTTTATATTTTTTCATCATCATCATCATCTTGGCGTTATATCTGGGATTTCATCTAGCTCCTTTTACTCCTTTTGGTAGGCTTAATGCATCTCATTCTAAATTCACGTTAAATCTAGGATGGCAACTTATTCTTTGTCTTCTTTTGGTTTGGCTTAATTAATCCCATTCCAAGTTGATTTCAAATTAAAGATGCTCATAAATCGCTGCAGTGAGTTTGTATTTCAAATCTCAGTAGATCCTATATGAGAAATAATGGAAATACCAACAAATAACTGTAATTTGTTGGACATTTTGTGAATAAGTTTCATGATATAGACTCCCTCAATTAAATATTAGCAACACATTCCAAACTACCAAAATCTAAGCTTAAAAACTTTACATAAAATGAAAAATAAAAAATTAAATTAATTGTACGTAAACTTATTTATATCTCTAGATTTATTTTAATGATGTAATGTTCGTTTTTAAATTTGTTAGTAGTCAGCTACTTCTGAGGCCAACACTGTACACTGGATCTCAGCTTAATCACTTTCGGTTCTAGTATATTCAAGGGTGTCATATACTTTAAAAACCGTTGTAACACTGGGTATCTTAATGGCTTTCATTCCTGCCGAAGCCACAGCAATAGCTATTTCTCCTTAGGCTCGTATTTGTGTCAACACGATTTTAGTGAGGAATGTTTTCTCTGTCCTACCATTACTGGCGACACTCTGACAAACGCGTTTAAATACTGTGTGTTGTTCTTTCTCTAATTTTTGAACACCTTTTGCAAGGCTTTCGTATGTTAATTTTATTTCGTCTGTATACTTTTCGTTTATGTGTTCACTATGACAAACTGTACAAAAAGAAAATAATTTCTTCTTTATAACCCAATTTTTTATATTTATATTTTTCAATTAAGTGTAATGCACTTACAGTGAAAAAAAAACGGTGTAACTAATTAATTCTGTTTTCCCCGTACTTGGTGTAAAGGTATCTAATTTTAATAGATAGTATTAATATAGCAGTATAATACTGATTTATAATGCTAACATAATAATTGTGCAGAGTATGATGTAAACTGATGAAATGTAAAATCACAAAATTTAAATAGACTTGAGTGAACGTTACTGAAAATCCAATCTTTTCTTAATAACACATCTAAGAAGAAGATCACATTATATTTTCCTAACTCATTTTCTTTAGAAGCACTTTCTTTATAAAACTGCCAACTTTTTACTGGAGTATAAAGTTAAGTGTACTTACGTCAAGAAAAAACTATGTCAGGTTTCAGAGCTAGATTATAGCTTAGTCTGCAAGTTCACGAGATATGTTCTTGCTTAAAAAATTGTTAAGCTTTATGGCATACTTTCAGATACTATTTTTTGAGTGATTGCAATAAAATTATCAATATAAATAATAGTAAGTATACAAAAATAATAATGTAAAGAATTAGAACGAAATTTTGAAACAATTTCAATAGTATCAATATGAATGTATATATAATAATAATAACTATTATTATAGCAAAAATTACACATTATTTGCATTAAGTTTTTTTTTCACAATTTTTAGTTTCATATTTTATAATTTTTACAAACTACCTAAAAGGGATTTAGTACTCAATTTCATCGCCACCGTTGGCATTTTTGTAAATCAGGGGTAATAATTGTTCAAAAAAATATTATTTCACAATGTCTTCTTTCATAAAGAATTATCACTCTTTTGAACAGATCTTAAATTATAAAACCAATGTACAATATTATGTACATTCGCGTACACTTCGAAATAGATTAAAAAGTCGAGATATGAGTCTGAAGTCGCAAAGCTTTGCCTGGCTAAGTTCGCCGTGCAACCTGATTCAATTTCCATGTTAATCCGTAACACGACACAGAGTCTCCTTTGTGTTGCAAGTTTTATTGTGCAACTAGTTTTTTTGGTGACTGTATTCTTTTGTGATGTTTTAGTGTTGTAGGTAATATTTGTATACCAGTGAAACAGTGAAGGAACCCTGTATTCCATTTTCATTATTACGAGCACGTTGATTAGTTTATTAGATACACAGTGTTGCAATGCCTTTTTTGAAAAAATAAATGGTTAAGCACGTATCTAACACTGTACAGTGGATTCCGTAGGATTTTTTTAAATAATATTTTTTCTTATTTTCTACTATTCTGAATAATGAGAAGTGACTACATTGTGAATAAAGTTTTGAATTTTGAGTGAGATAAGAAAAAGTCAGTTTTGTTTATTATTATTGTGATAACAATAATTAAGTAGTACTAATAAATTATAAGGTAAGTTTAATGATTCGATGAAAATATTACGTAATAATAACAATCACTTATTATAAAGTTAGTCGGAATAATATATAATCAATCTATCGTATTATGGTGCACACTGTGTACTGCACACTGCACAGGCAGTATGGGTATGTGAATTATTAGTTATAAACAAAGTGATCTAATACTTCATGTATACTGAATAAATTTATTTGCATGAAAAACGGTACAATTTAAATGAGATATTTAAAGGTACACAATAAGCAGCATAGCGTATGCCCAAATTAGACATATTGATAATTACAAAAAAAATAATGACATTACATTCAATTCACTATGTGATATTCAAATATCCGCAACTAATAATGTTACAACCATAAATCGTTATCACTTACCCATCCCTATGACTCGATTAACGTCAAGTGAAGTAACAAATTCAATAAGCATGTCTACTTTTATTTTTGGTGGTAATTTTTGTGCGGGAATTTGTGGATTGCATGCCGAAAAAAATACTGTTCCGCCCCATTAAACTGAGTAAGTGAAAACAACGGAAAAATATTGCTGTTTTATGAATTTATGGCAGTTTTATGAATGAACTATCAATTCTGGGTCGTTCAATGGAACTATGTGTGTGAAATTCAATTAATTCGGATATCTGGGCAGAGTGGTTTCAATAAAAATTACTCGATATTTTTTTTACTTCTTACAACATTTGAGTTAAAATGTACCTACTAATCTAAGAAAGATAATAAATATTAGCTGACATGTCCCGACTTCACACGAAAAATGAAGTATATTTTTAACAACCTGCCTGAGCTATAAACTGGGAGTCCTTTAGTCTAGAGTAAACAGGTTGCTTCTAGGCAAGCGTGCTCCATCGTCACTTACCATCGGGTGAGATAGTGGTCAAACGCGGGCTTTACGACTATAAAAAAAGTATACGAACTTCTACTACAAAATATTATACAAGGCTGCACTAACTCGATGGAGAGTGAAAATGCTATTAAAGTTTAAAAAAAAATGTTTTATCTTCAGTACTTACCTTGTCTTATTACACAGGTGGGTTGTGTGCTTGTCTGCCACCTACGTAGTATAAAAAAAATTGCGTATCTGCCTTTTCGTTAGCATTTCAATAACACCCGGTTTAATTTAACGATTATTTCAGTTCTCTGAGTAATTTAAAATTTTATTTTTTTCTTCTAGTTAATAAAATAGTAAAATTCAAATTAATTTTACAACTTAAATCACCAACTAAAACCTGAAACTAACTACTATCGGTGCTCAGAGGATCTCGATTCAAAAGTACTTAAGGCCTTCGGGGAAATTTATTTTGCCCCCAGTACGGAACAGCGAACTAAGTCTTATCATCCACCTAATAGGTTTCCACAAAGACGCCGCTGGAGCCAATACGGGCACGTTAAATTTATTGTTTAGATAGGAAACTCTCAGTGCTTTTGGTTGTCTTATAAAGTGATGGTAATCGGAGGTTGACCAGTTTGGATTCGTAGGTCATGACCATGTGTTTATTATTTTTAACCCCCGACGGAAACCCGAACGGGGTGTTATAAGTTTGATGTGTGTGTGGCTGTGTGTGTGTGTGTGTGTGTGTGTTTGTAAATCTGTCTGTGGTATCGTAGCTCTCAAACGGATGAACCGATTTTCAATCTGTTTCTTTTGTTTGAAAGATGGGTTGTTGTAATAATATAGAACATTTTAAATGTTTTCGTTAGGAATCCAATTTTTTGTATATTTATACACTCACAATAAATTCAAAAGCAGAACGTGGAAGGTGGAAAAATATAATACAATGGTACTGCTCATTTCTACTAGAAATTTCTTCCAGCAGATCGGCAAGAGGAGATAGTGAAGAAGAAGAAAAATTTTCAATTATTAGATTTGACCCAAATAAATAGGTCGAGTTACATAAAAGCGTTTGAAAAGGTGTATAGACGTGTGAATGAACAAGAAAAGATAGCGTTAACACATACAAACATACATAGAATTACAAAATATACAATCCTACTATTATTATAAACGCGAAAGTTTGTAAGAATGTAGTAATTGTTATTGTAAGAGTGTAGTAAATGGTAGTTCACAATTTTATTTTTTCGATTGTGGCGTTGAAAATTTTTTCTCCATGATTTTTTCTCTTGCGATGCTATGGTGGGCACAAAAATAAAAAAAAAATCAAACCTAACTGACATAAACGTCGAACACGATACCATCTTCAAATAGCTAGAAATATCCGCTCATAGGATATCTTTCATCTCTGCTGTTATATCGTACACGTACAGTCGTACACCCTTCTGCTAAAGTCCTATCTCCTATGAAAAGGGTTGCAGATTTATTACCATTTGTAACTTGGCAGCTATACATTCCATTATATCAGGTGACACGTGCTATTATATGTTCAATTGCGTGACATTTTTATCATTTGCCCCTGATATGTAAATTTATGGCAATTGGCTTTTACAATAGATTATACAGGATTGTTGTTGAATTTTAATGTATTTATAGGGCCATTTATATGCAGAAATGTTTCAAATTTCATTCTCATTTGTCTTATTAAAAATATCTGAATTAGAACATTATAAAATGTACTGTACAAAAACAAATAATAATACAAAAGATAAAGTGCTGTAACAAAAAACGGGACACAGTAACTAGTGTACAAGATTACACAATCTTGGACATTGCTTTGCCGTTTCTCGTACACGTTTCTTTGATTCAAACACACGTTCGGATCAGATCGGAAAAGTTTTGATTCGAAAGAAACATTGTAGACTTTGTATGAATGTTTTTAACAGACTTCAAAAAAGGAGGAGGTCTTTTTTATTTTTGTTACCTCAGAACTTTTGACTGGGTGAACCGATTTATGAATGGGATTGGGGAATGATTATTTTTATTTGATAACTAGCTGTTGCACGCGGCTCCGCCCACGTGGATTTCGAATTCCTTAATTTTTTGAAAACAAATTATAGCCTATGAAAACAAATTATAGCCTATGTTACTCCCAGATATTGTAGCTTTCTATAGGTTAAAGAATTATTGAAATCGGTCCAGTAGTTTTGGAGCCTATTCGTTACAAACAAACAAACAAAAAAACAAATCTTTCCTCTTTATAATATTAGTGTAGATAACAATTATTATCTATTTTTATATATAAGTACCTACTTTCAGACATCCAATGGAGAAAACTATTGAGTGTCATGTCTCTCTATTTTATGTGAGAATACCAACATGCCAGTATTAATAAAGCGATACACTTATGCTAAGATTCAGTAGATATAATATATATCACAGAAAGAAAGAGATTGTCATTCTTTACATTGTAAAATGAGAGGCATTGAAGATGAAATTTTCTCTACAAAAACTTGCATTAACATTGTGAATTAGTATCAACTACTGATAGGATAGGTACTTGAAGGTGCTACAAAATAGCTCCCATCCACACCAATCAATGTCATTTACAGTATCGTAACAGGCGCTAACTAGCACGAGAGTGTTAATCGCACAAAGCGCTCGTTAGGTGCGGTCGCGTTCAGCGTAATGAAACTTCAACTCTTGATTACTGGCGCATCAACGATCCAGATTTTGGAATCGGTTATTTTAATTTGAACGATTTCAGTTTTATTTTACATTTACCTTTAAGCGTGCAGCTTAGATGATCGTGAATGAAGTTTTATATTGCATTGTGCCGAGGTCGTATTTTTTTGACAGCTCCATAATAACCATTGTGTTGTGTTCCTGCCGGGGCAGCGCGTGTGTGATGCCCTTAGTGTTGCACACGTCCATAGGCCACGGTGACCGCTTCCCATCAGGTGGGCCGTGTGCTTGTCTGCCATTTAAAAAAAAGCTCCGAATGCAGAAAGTCTTCTAAAATTAAAATATGTCCAGTCCAAAATTCGCTGATACGGTAGCTCCCTCATTTGCTTCGTTTACGTCTCCAGCTGTGCAGGTGTTAGGGCACGATAGGTGGTCCATGGTTTGCAGAGGTGCAGCACTACATTATCTAAAATAAGCGTTTCTATATATATAAATGCACTATATTTACAGGTTTATCTGATGCTGACTAAAACATTTTTATTGTTTGTGAGAGATCATTATGTTCCAAAATAACTTTTTCTTGTACTTAATAAATATTTAAAATCATAGGTACAATATTTTCAAATTTTAAATACTGAACTAGAAATGAATATGGTGGATGTTAAACAATTTATGCTTAAGAGTAACAAAATGGTTTCAGTGGATATATTACGCTCCCTGCTTAGTGGAAAACAAAAAGTTTTAGTTAGTTCCCAAATTAAAACAATTAGTGTTTGCAGCGGCTGCTGTGAATTGTTGCTATTTAAGTTTAGCGCACTAATTATAACTATGCAAATATATCTGACTCCTGTGTGCATTTTTAACTAAAGATAGGTATGTAAATATTTATAATGAACATTATGTGATGAATAGCTGTTGTGAACACCCAGGACAGAACTTGACCCCACAACCAGGCGTCCCAAAACGTATGATACATCAGGGCCCGTAGACAAGTGTAAAAAGTCTAAATTGCTAAGGAATAGAATACATTAGGTTGACCAATAACACTCCAGCGCGTGATTCCGCTGCGGCGCGCGCACCCTAAGCCGGCGATGAGCTTGGATGTGATTGGTCGACCTAATCTATTCGTTTCCTTAACGATTTACGCTGTGACACTTGTCTACGGGGGCAGAAAATTTTGAATATCTAGGACGTGCCAAGGTAACTAAGTTGGACACAGTATTTCCTCAGTAAAGGTCGTGAGTTCTAGCCCCTTCCTGGATATTCATTTTTGACTAGCTCGTCAATCGGCAGGAAAATTTCAATATTACACAAACATCTATTAATACTTCTAACTAACTAACATCTAATTAAGTATTATATCTATTAAAATAATGTAACATAATAAAATAGTTTTACAGTCATAAATCTAGTTCATTAAACGAGGCAGTGCAGCTGTCCAACAGTGTAAGTTATCAAAAGTATCCAAACCACCAATTTGCTGAAAGCAAAAATTCGTTGTTAGTTGAAAACAATTAGGCGGTCTAACTACCGCTGGATAGTGGCCTAGCCGGGAACTTTGTTGAAACTCATTGTAGGTAACTGTGATGTCTGTATCATTTGGATATGGCAGTATTTAACTATTTATACGCACGAAACGTTTTGGCAGTACGTTCATCGTGCGTACTGCTAAAGAGTGGAATGCCCTGCCTGAGTCTGTATTTCCGGAAAGCTACAACCTGGGTGTCTTCAAGTCTAGAGTGAATAGGTTTCTTCTAGGCAAGCGTGCTCCACCGTCGACCACATCATCATTTGCCAACAGGTGTGATCGTGGTCAAACGCGTGCCTATTACCAATAAAAAAAAAAAAAAAAAAAAAAAAAAAATTGCGTGAAAAAGCATTTGATGAGGCCGTCAAGCTGAGAGCCACCATTATGGCACTATCGGTGTTTGCAGTGGTGACTCCCATTCCAGAGACTTTGCCTTCAGCTTACCATCAGGCGAGGTGAAGTCATGTTAACGTGACCTAAATAAAAAAAATTGCACTATCATCTAGAAAACATCATTATTTATTGCGTTAGACCCGGTCGCGAGATTCTTACCTTAAAGTCTGGGATCCGCTTTCCGACTTTTATTTTTCCACTTCGCATGGTCTTGGGTATCCCTAGTAGTGAGACCATTGGCAAGTATGTTATCTTCTACGATGTGAAGTCAGTACTTCTAGAGTTTACAGCTCCTACTGCAGAGGCCTGGTGGAGGAGGCATGGCCAGGGATGTTTTTTTCCCATATAGCCTGGTGGTCATCGCAGAATGGGCGCACCGGCACAGCTAGGCAACTCTCCTGCATTTTGTCCACGATTTCATGGACATGAAATTGTTAATACGAATGCTGAGCTCTTACAACATAATGTGAACTGCAGTGTTGGAACACATACATAAACTGATTTATTTTCTTCGGAATTGTATCACCTTTTATTACTCCCCAACATTGAAATGAATTTTTGAAGAAATGTCAAAGAAATACATATTCAGAAACAATTTCTCTACTACCCCTTTTTATGTCTGAGCCTTCAAAAGTCTAGACAGGTTTTAATATTTAAAATGCATTCGTGAAATACCTAACTGCCATCCTTTTCATCCCTCCGTTCCACTAAAGCATCATAATATGATGGTATTAAAGTAAGCCTTCACTCGTTGTTATCAAGATTGATACAGGGGGTTTTTTTACGTTAGATTTTTTATAGGTAGGTACCCTCTTTTGACCAGTTGAATAATATGGAAAGAAAATATAATATGAAACTATTTTTTTGCATACAAATCACGCCTTTTTCCCATTGGGGTAGGCAGAGACAACATCTTTCCACTTGCTTTGATTTTATGATAAAATAAATGCTCACGCTTTTTCCATCCGAGGTAGGCAGCGACAACAGCCCATGCACTGTCTACTTCTGTCTTACGCACTTCACGAGTTTTCTCTACACTGTCAACTAAATAGGTAATAAATAAATTATGACATTCTCAAAATTCAGAAGAAATAGTTTATTGTAAATAGTATAAACACTGAATAAATCGCTAAAGACTCCGTTCGAAATAACTTCAATTCAATAAATTAACATTTTTCTTGTATGTAAGGAAACATTATCAAACAATGATATTATATGTATATAAAATCATTGTTATCAAAACAATTATTTTAGAAGTTTCCTAGTAGTATTTTTTATACAAAAAAGAAGCCTTTCACATTTTCCAACAGAACAAAAATATATCACAACATTTTGTCGAGTGAGCGGTATATAATAACATAATACCTACAATGTTTGTAAACTTTACACAGTGAACATTTTGTTGATGTGATTTTAGAGCAACACGTCCTTTACAAACAAGGTGGGTTCGAAGCGTGAGAACAGGGATCCGATGACGTCACGTCAACAGACTTTGACGGAAACAACATCACGTGGTTCTTACGAATGTTAAAATAATAATATGGTTTTTTTGATTAAGTATAAATATTTTCATGGATTGGTTTAAATAACTCAAAATTCACCCTCCTATTGATAAATTTGAATTTTTGAACAGGATGGGGATGGCTCTCTAAAAATTTTCAAAGGAGTCCCAGACCCAATTTTGAAAAAAAAAAACTACTAAAAAAATCATAATATATTCTGTAATTATTAAGAGTAAACTCAGGTTATAAATGCAGAAAAATAGTTTAAAGGACATAATTTTTATTCATTTTTATCGTAACAGAACGTGTTTGCAAACAGTTTAAATCAAATAGTCAAAAAATAGTTTGAAAATTTTGACAGACATCAATATAAACGCTGCAAGTTAAATAAAAAATTGTAATAATGATAAAAAGAAAATAAAATTAGTAGACACAATACAAAATAAATTACTAACTTAATTTGTACACGCCGTAAATTAATTAGATATAATTAAGTTATCCTCATTTACATCAGAATATCATATCAAATAATCTCAGTTAACTTCCAACATGAAAGTAAACAGAAACCACTGGAGTGCAGACTCCTGGTACAGTGAAGAGCAATTTATTACTTTTAAGTTGTTCCTGCACTATGGAATTAGATGAAATGCTTGTTGCAAACTGTGCCTTAATAACAACTGTTAAAATTTCACTATTGACTACTAAATAATCATGAACTGAGGTTCCATTTTCAATTATTGCACATTAACATAGTGGTGTACAGGGCCCGAATATCTTCGAGGCCCAAGCCACCCTCACCTGCAAATTGGACTGTTGCGAACAACAGACGAAGCTCTTCTCACAGGACGCAGGCTTTTCTTTCAGGTTTGAATGGTTAAATAACTGTCGCTATTACCAACACCGCGCCCAAAGAAGGTGGTTATGTGGGACTCGAACCATTAGGACACGTAACTGGGCAATCGCTATAAATGTTTTGTTTGTTTATTTTTCATTAACAATTTACATTGTGTCTGAATATCATGCATGGAAATTGTCATACTTAACAAAAATAAAAATCAAAACAAAAATTAAAAAAAGAAAAAGAAATTAATGATAGTCACAAAATTGAAATGTTAAATTAAAATTAAAATTAAAAATTACAAAAAAAGAAATTACAAAAAAAGAAATAAAGATGAATTGGGATGGTAATGACAGTATAGGAGATTGGAGTATCTGAACTATTTGTTGCCGACATATCCATGCATAGTACTAAGTTACTATTGATAATTTTCATCTAAAAAAGCTGAACTATCGATATGTCTATCGATAGATTCGATACTATCGATAGCTCAGATTGATTGCAATACTCTCGATAGTATTGTTGCTCACGAAGAATAAACTATATCGATAGCATAATACTAAAATAAACAATAATTGTTACTCGTAAATTAAAAAATAACGATACTATCGATAGTTCTAGATTATCAATACCATCGATAGTTCTAGACTATCGATAATATCGAGCAAAAATATTATCGATAGTTGAGTGATTTCTTGGCTATCGATAGACTATCGATTAACTATCGATAGACTATCGATTAACTATCAATAGACTATCGATTAACTATCAATAGACTATCGATTAACTATCGATGGTTGACACTAATCTGAACCGCGCAAGGATTGGAGGATGAGATACAAGCTATCTTTTCAGAGTTGCGCGAACCAAAACCAAAGGAGGAAAAAATACTGAACCTAGACTTCAATGTATATGTTGCTTCTATAACAACAGTCCTATAGCCCCGGACAGTATGTTTCGATGCCGATAGTCGCACAATTAGTTACAATTGCAACGAATACTGCTAACCGGTATTTACTGCCGTACATACGATTAATACCAAGCTGCGTAGATATAAGAGCAGGTGTAGACGGTTCAAGCAATAATTTATTTATCGTTCATACAATAAAATGAATCTTATACAATATTATAATATCAGTTACTAGCGACTTGGGACCCGGCTTCGCCCGCGTGTAAATTCCAGTTTTCCAATAAAATATAAATATAGCCTATGACACTCACGAATGACGTGGCTTTCTATTGGTGAAAGAATTTTTTAAATCGGTTCAGTAGATCCCGAACACACGAACTTTACCTCTTTATAATATTAGTATAGATATAGAAGTATAGATTAGCTGACAATTTTATAAATATTCCGTTAGATTATAAATATAATATAGCAAGAATCATAATATGATTAGATAACTGTCTTCTAACCTAGTCCGAAACTTGTTTCTTGGGAGGTAGGATATAGGTACCAAATAATTTAGTTAATTATTTTAGTAATTTGTTTTATATTTTCTTGAGATATTCAAATTGAATCTTGTTAAATTTTTTATCATTGCGAGTTCTTTTAACTTTTGTCTATACATTATTTTTGCTTGTAGATCTAAACTTTCTTTGAAAAATGCACCAGTATATTATCATCATTATCTAAGTATTGTTTTCAGTTGCATCTGGAGGGTGTACCGGCCTGTTGGCCCGAAAATCTTGGTGGGGTACTACACTACTTTACTTACTGCGAAGTAAATAAGTAAAGTGTATTATTCATACTGTAATAACAGCTTTCAATCCATTTCTACACCGTGTACCCAGCACTAACAATTAGTTTGCTAGCAAAATTGGAAGTTATAGAGCAACCGGCTACGGCTTAACAAGAGTTAAACTAACGTATCGTAATGCTCAACTTTACAGTGTAGTGTTCGTAACTTTTAACGTGGTGGTAGAGTATTCGACTACTACCGACGTTGGAAGTCGTTGGTTGGATTCCCGCTCAGTGCAGATATTTGCATTGGTTAAATTAAATACAAATTATGGTACCTACCATGTTTCACAGATAAATTTATTCTCTGCATGTATTCAATAATATATATAATAGGCTAGCTATTGCCCGCGGCTTCGCCCGTGTGGAGTTCTGTTCCCATTCCTACTAAATGAAGAACCGCTCGATCGATTTTGTACCTTACCTTAGAGAGACGAACTTCTTAGCATTCCATGGATTCACCGTGCGGGTGCCGGGTCCATCGTGTGACAGAGGGAGAAACTCCGAGCAGTTCCCAGGACTTGCGACCTAGGTGTAGGTTTAAGGAGGCCCCCTTTGAAATAAACCAACTAAATAGTCCGAACAAAGCCTAAACATTTGGTTTGGATAGGTGAGCCCCTTCTTGAGTTATAAAATTACAACGTAAAGTGGCATTTATTTTTATATACCTAATTATATTATAGATATTGATTTTGTTTTTTTTTATAGATCAACTATTAAAAAATAAAACCTATATACCTACGATTTCGTGAGCTCATCAAACTTTTAAAATCATTGACAGTTTCATTCACCAAATTATATGTAGGTATAAGTTCTCGCATTCAGGCCCCAGACTGGCTATATAATTTGTAAGTCACGACTAACATAAAGATTTATTTTTTCACTCCAATACACAAATGACACTGTTCCTCAGTAGATTTGTTTCCAAATTGTTGTGTACGCCTTTCTTTCTAAATATGTAAATGCAAAGTACGCAACGTCTCGTATATATCACGTTAAACACACATTGTCTTGAATAAAATATCAGTTACGTGTAAGATTTGGGGATTGGCAGAAATGTATACGCTGATGGAATACGTATGATTGCTTCGACTAACAATATAACATAATCGTGATGTCATTGTTTTTTTTTTCATACCACCCACCTGATGGGAAGGGGCTACTGTGGCCTATGGACGTGTGCAACACTAAGGGTGTCACACGCGCGCTGCCTACCCTGAAGGGAAGGAGAGAGGTCTAGGAAGGGGTGGGAGGAGGAAGGATACAGTGAGCTCTGGCTACCGTACTTACCAGTGGGAACACAACACGATGGTGTTCTGTAGGGTGGAGGTACTACCCCAGTCAGAGAGCTCATTTCGGACGGGAGATAGCGTCGTGACCTACCTCCTTTAATTTATTTATCATTGTACTGATAGCGTAAGTATTTATTAGTTTTGGTATATTATATTATTACTGGATATTATCATAGTAGTCGCTTATGCTGGCGTGGCCACATTCTGCGGTGACTAGACCTCCAGGCTTCGTATGTAACAAGTGTCTGGATTAACCGCCTCCGCCATACCCCTGTATGAGGGGGTTGATGAACCTATGAAGTTTTTTTTCCAACTTAGTTTGGGACTTTGGAGTCTAATTATGATGCAGCGTAAGTACTTTTAATATTTAATTTAGTACACAACTCACTAGCACGATATTTGTAGGTCACAACTACTCATAACGACTACCATCCCGCTCGTATGGCAACCGAGACCGACGGCTTAAGGTGCTTTCTAAAACATAGAAATACCCAAACCAATGCAAATTATTCAAATTCACGCATTAAAATTGCATTGAGTGAGAATCGAATCCACGACCTCCGAAGTAGCAGTCGAATGCTCAACCACCACACCACGAGGGTCGTCTTGTATTATTTTTTGTACTACTGTAGCGATAAACATAAACATAATTCATTCAAAGATAAGTGATTACTAAAATCTATGAACGCTGCAACAAATCACTGGCAACCCTAACCAGAAATGTCATTACTTATCCATGATTTCCCGGGTTTCCTCAGTCAGACGGTTCAAAATTCGAACGAGGAAATTCGTTATGCCCTCTCATTTTTTACTTCGTCTGTACATCACTTCTCATTCAAATTGGGGAAGTTAGAAGATACGACTATAATAAAGTCACTTTCCTCCTAACAGTGCTGAAGATTAAATAGCATAAAACAGGCATACGATACGACCTATAAAAAAGAATGACTCAATTCGCAGGACGTTTTCGTTTTTATATCTAAAGTAAATAAGCAAAGAGAATATTATTATAAGCGATTACCGAATAAGAGGCTGGAACATAAACTCAATGCGGTCTGTGATGGCATTTGTGACGATAAACCAACATAACTACATATCAATCAACCTGTGTAGCAGAGGGGTTATGAGATAAGAATGAATTTATGGTATCTTGTGGATTGAGGTAGGAGGGATGTATGTTTTACGAGTATATAGGATAAAAAAAAATAAGGGCTGCCTCCTGCTTGTCTCTTTACAGGTTTATTTATTTATAATATATATATACCATCATACCTACATCGACGAAGACCGGTTTCATTTAGCTGTAGTAACATAATGGAGCGTGAGTAGAGTAATGCTATTTTAATTTTTTTAAGGATTCCTCAAAATTGGCCTCATTTTTGGCATCTTTAGTACTATCAACTGCCTTCGTTATCGGGAGTATTTCCCTAACACCTGATATAATGCCGATTACCGAACCGATTTCTAACAAATTCAGCCACGAACCTATACTTTGTCTACTAAACCTGGCCTTGAATAAAGCGTAGAACTATTTATTACAACAACAAAAATAAAATTGCGCAATTAATCGAAAATCCCAAACAATGCAAGTGTCACACCCCAATTTCCGATGCATTCACTGAACTATAATAGAATAGAAAAATAAATCGAGGAACAAAGGTGGTCGTGTGTAGTCGCATTATATCATACCACTGCAGACTTCACAAAAGACCGTATTAATATACGGTCTTACGGAACGCTGGACGATACCATTCATTGTTTAGTCTTCGTTAATTAATTCACCTACAGACTAATCCACGCTATTCTTTCCGCTATACAATAATGGGATTTTGGTTTTGCGAAAATTTTGCGGATTGTGGTAAATTGTCTTTCGGTAAAAAATATTTTCGGTAATTTTTCTGAAAATTATTAAGGTAGGTATTCAATTTCAATCCCAATTCCTCTTATAGTCCCGTGTTCTTTATGCCGTCTTTGGCAAAGCGTCTGATTGACACTACACGTGGCTGGACTCTATCTTGCAAAAAGAAATAACATTACCATTTTATGTTGCAATACTACCAGCTTTCTGGGAACATTCCCAGTTGGTGATGAAACAAAGGAATTCTTGAAAACGTTAATTAGTGCTAATTTCAATTTTTTTTCATCTTAACATTCGACTTTGACAGGTGTGTTTTTATAAAATTCTCATTTTAATTATAGACTTAGAAAAGTACATTTTCAACATTAAATTTCTTTTCCTGTCCGGAAAAACAGTGAAACTCCAAAATCATTTAGAAGTTTGAAAGGTTTCTCAACTAATTTATCTTTCCTGCTGAAATGTACTTTCTGAAGTATATAAAACATTTCCACTACTCAAAAATAGGTAGTCAGTAGGTACTGACCGCGCTTCCGGTCGCTTTTAACCTGAGTTTCCACTACTAGCGTTGCTATTATAATAATTTTTATTATAATAATTATAAGGTCCCGGTTGCCATACAAACATCTATGGCAGTCGTTACGGGTAGTTGGAGCCCACAAAAGTCCAACCAGTCTAACTTGGAACTTCGATATCGCCATTGGTTGTGGAGGTCAGATGGCAGTCGCTCCACGTAAAATATCGAAGTTCAGCCGCATCACAGTTAGACTGGAAAGCCGACCCCAACTAAGTTGGAAAAAGGTTCAGACAATGATGATGATGAATTATAAAAGACTACTACACTACTTATTAAAATTAAAATCTAAGCGCCTTATATCAATCAATCAATTAGCTTGTCGACGTCCACGGCTGGACATAGGTCTCTCCCAATGTGCGCCATACCACCCCACTCTCTGCCTTCCGCATCCAGTTCACCCCAGCCACCTTTTTCAGGTCGTCGCATCGGTCCATCTGGCTGGGGGGCGTCCTACCCTCCGTTTGCCGACTCGCGGTCCTTCGACAGTTCCTTATAATGATTTATAATTTTATCAGTTGATATTTATTTCATAGCAGTAATCATGAATGTCAACAAATCGAGAAATTTTACATACATCGCCATAGATTTTACATACATATTTCGGGTATGTACGGGATTATATCCCGTTGGAGTCACGTGAACAATGTATGCCGGACCCAAGCGACGAGGTATTGTTAGTCATGAATAAAATAATTTCATTTGTTTTACTACCTTCGTTTGTTAGTCAAGATTTTACAATATTATTTTTTTATTTCTTGATTTTTCCTTATTGCGTCTAATACTATTACGTAAAGTAGCTGTATTGTATATTGGAGATTTTAAAACATTAACATCAACATCACGATCATTCAAACTACGCAGGTAGCTTTGTTTTATGAACGATTTTTTTGGAATCATTGTCTATACAGTAGTCAGTCTGTTTGCTCGCGATGGACACAAAAAACGTATTTTGATTCGGTTTTTATTACATAGGTCTTGATCAGTCGTATGTCTGATTACGATTGGTTTAGGAGAACCAGAGATATACCCAACAGTTCCGATATACATTTAGACGGGCAGAGCCGCGTTCATCAGCTATTATTATTATATTAATATCTTTCACTGGTCTCTCGCCTTTAACTTACGCCGGTGCAAAAGTTTTTTCATTTATTTTCTCATCGCCGGTGACATTTTCCTAATGATCGGAAAATGTGAGGATCGTTGGTAAAGACCTCCTATGTCACGTCCACGCCGTTTAATAACTACTGTGTTGCAATTACTTGGAGGTCGTTGGGGTCATTAAAGACTTTTGGTGTGTTTAGTACCGACTTACTACAAAAAGTGATGATCAGTGACAAATTATATTGTGCTGTTTATCCTATTCTGCAAAAATTTTGCGAGTATGTTTAAAATAGCAACCCATTTATGTCCCACTGCTGGGCACGGGTCTCCTCTCCTCTAACGAGAGAGCTGAGAGGGCTTAGGCCTTAATCCACACACGCTGGCCTAATGCGGGTTGGTGGATCGGACATGACCTTAGAATTTCTTCTAGGACATGTGGGTTTCCTCACGATGTTTTCCTTCATCGTCAGCAGATGGTAAATCATGTGATTAGCACATATAAATTCCACAAAGTGAAATTCACATTGGTACTGTCCGACCGGATTCGAACTCGGTACCTCTGAGGCCGCGTCCTTATCCATTCAGTTACCATCCCTGAGTATCTTTATATTTGTGTAATGTTACTCTTTAACGCAACAACGGATCTGGCTGAATTTTGGTACTGAAATATACCTATTATGCACTGGAATAATACATATTAAGCTACTTTTCAACCCGACACGACAGTAGGTTCCATTAGATCATGGAAATGGGATAAGATATCATAATCAGAGTTTGATTACGATAAAACCCGTTATGATAACAAGGGTTAGTAGCCTGCCCATTTATAATCACTTTAGACCACATTATTTTTATTCACGCTCAAAGTTTATGCTTGAACTAATTATTATTACCTGACCTTATAGAGAAAGTGTAACAAGTCTTACAGCATGTGAATTGGCCAGACGCGTCATATGCGCAAAGGTCGATTTTTAGGTCCCCTTTGAGGTATGAGCGGGTGGCGGGATACGCGGTTGCGCCGTCGCGGACATATGATTGGTCTGTCACTTGACGGACCAATCAGATGTCTCCGAGAGACGTCTTGTAGCGAATCAACGTTCCGTTCGTTCGTACTTTGAATCATTTGATTGGCTCAAAATGCACGATGCGTGAACCACCCCAAACCTGGCCATGTTACGTGCCGGTATCTGTACAAGTGTAACACAAACATTACAGTAGGTACCAAATAATATATAAATATTCTTAATAAGGTTTCGAGTTAAACTTGATACAATGTAAATACAGCTGTTCGGGACACAGGTGCGTGTTTATGAATGAATGCTTCAACAAGTTTATCAAAATAATCTAAGCTAAGTGTTTAACAAATTAAATTTGAATGTTGATACAATATTTATGGAGAGTGAATAGGTTGCTCGGTGGCAAGCATGATTCATCGTCAACCACATCATCACTTACCAACAAGTGGGAAAGAATTCAAACGCGAGCCGCCCGACAAAAAAAAACCCTTTTTGCCCGTGCGGAAATCCTCATGGATACCCACCCCGCGGCCTGCGGGGGCAGGCAGGCGGGGAGGGGCATCGGCTGAGTCTATGTTTCCAAAAAAGTTTTTGCCTGTGAATCTTCAAATCTCGACTGAATTGTATGGCAATCCCTTCGGAAATCCCTCCCCCCGACTGACTAGCGGGGGCGATACGTCAGACTCGAACCTACTAAAATCACGCGCCGTCTCGGGTCTTCAGAACATAAGGTGGGCCCCATATGGTATTTCTCTAGCTCCCCCGCTGTCCCAGGGTCATCTCCAGTTTTGAGACAGCCCCTCGAGCTTAGTAACCATGACTGTGCCATCTTCATACCTACTAAACCGGGGCTATCATTATAAATCTTACCATCAGTAAGGAGCCATTAAGCTCATATTTCACAAAGGTCCTTGTTTACTTCACAATGTACGTCAACAGAAAGTTAAATGGATTTCGTTGTGAATCAAACGCAACATTCATTTATTAGCAGA
The DNA here is from genome assembly GCA_963576445.1 of Lithosia quadra. Classification (NCBI taxonomy): domain Eukaryota; kingdom Metazoa; phylum Arthropoda; class Insecta; order Lepidoptera; family Erebidae; genus Lithosia; species Lithosia quadra. The sequence goes on from OY754886.1 coordinate 13,544,661, forward strand.
AGTGAAACTTGTGACCACGTTTCGAAATACGAATATTTACATTGGACGACAATTTATACTGTCTGAAAATCTGTAATCGTTTTGCACATAAATAAATTTTATTTGCGTATTTGGACACCAATTTTTGTTCTTGCAACTACGGAAATTACTGAAATATCTAGGACAACAAAAGAGCTAAATGATTTTAGATTGAAGGAAATTAGTAAGTACAGTAAAAGTTACAAGAATGTTCTGCAACAAAATAAGAAAAGTGTTAAAATTTTCTGCACGGAATAAAAAACGAATACAATTCTCTAGATCGCAATGGTGCCAAAATGTTTTAACTTTAGTTCGAATCTATAGCAAAATTACAATAAAACCATCTGCACCTTGATGTATGGATACCCACAAACATAAATCATTGAAGTCGTACCCATATCGTACCCTCTAAAAGCCTCGTACAGTGAAGCCAAAAGTGCGGGAAATGGAAAGAGCGTCGATAAATAAAACTACTACCACAAGCTAATTGGAAAGCCAACATATAAATCAGAGGCAACTCCAAGTCTTGGTGCCAAAGAACAAAAACAAATGAGAGTCGACGCGCCTGTCAGTTGGCAACGTTCGGTTTTTAAATTCGTAGATTTGAATTTAGAGTCATGTTTTTGTAAGTGAAACTTGATGCATGTGATGTGTAATTAGTAATTAGTATACTAAATAGTTCGGTTGATTTTTGCTCAGCTGGTAAAAATCGACCTTCACACACCTGGTAACCAGATGCAATATATTTTTTAATCAAAATACTATTTAGGTACCCATAACTTTTTATTGATTAACCTATCAAAAAGTGTTCACGGTTATTCTTAACTTAAAATGTTTTGATAATTTTTTATCACGTATTTAACTATAATTAATAACCAGTTTTTTTTTTATTTATAGTTTTTAACTCGCCTTCGTAGGCTTACCTGCTTATTACCTGAAAATCAATGGTTGATTTGCCTGCAAAAAACCGCTCATGAAATAGCCATGAAAAAATATAATAAAATAATGGAAATGTTGGGATCAGTATAAATAATAACACTGAATAAACCGGAATCCGGTAATTTTTTTTTTCACTACCTATATCGTAATATTCGCGTGTTTCCGATAATATCATGTTATTGCAGAAATAAAGGTAAACAAAATTGATTGAAAGGTAGAAATATAATTATATGCTGATTGAAATTATTACAGGAATTTTAATCAATCAGAGTGAAGATTCTCAGAATACGATCAATTTGTTTTGCTCATGATTTTCTGACTGCTGTGTAGCTTGACTAATATCAAACGGGAACAGAGATATTGTAGTTTGTGATTGTGACTCAGCTGCACAAATCTGCATCATCAGCCACAGTATGGAGTCCGTAGATATAATATCTCTACTTTTCTCTTGACCAATGAAATCGTAGATAAAAGTAAAGAGGTGAGATTTAGGTAACGTTTTGGTCACGTGTCAACTTTTTTCCACTATTTAAGCAGGTTTTTGACTTTGGGGTATTATATTAATATTTTATTGCTATTCATACATTTGGTGTAATAAATAATGTAATGTAATATATATTATAATATAATGTAGTGTGTAGTCGGACTATAAATAAATAAATTGGCCGGGCAATTTGCGGCAAATGGTCTCGTACAAATTGTATGACGAGCGATAAAATATTATATCCTAAGTTATATATTACATAGTCAAAAGCTAGCTTTAGACGAGGCTACTGTGGGATTCGTAAGGGCAAAATAAAAAGTTTTCAATTCGGATGATATTACCAGATAATTATCGCCAATGAACACCACATACAATTTCAAGAAATTGCACGCATTAGCACTATAATTAAACCGAACATAATCTTCCTTGAATAAAGGCTGGCTATCGGACTATAAATAAATAAATTAACCGGGCCATTTGCGGACCGCGCTTGGTTGACCACAAAGTTACACTTAGAGCACGCTCGGGGTGAATATACGAAAGTTAAGGGACGCAATGTTATATAATAACAAATGTACATAGTACCAGGAGTTAAGAAGCAGAAGGATATCCTAAGAATGCTTGCTTGAATTAGATCTTTTTATACTACTTAGGTGGCAGAGAAGCACACGGCACATCTGATGGGAAGCTGTTACCTTGGCTTATGGATGTGTGCAATATCAGGGGCGTTACACTCGCAGAAATAAATTACAGTACGCAATGATGGTTTCGTTCTTGATTATATCTATATTAAAATAAACATCTTACTTTCTGATTTTTCTTTAGTAGGTAGATTTGTTTATCTATAAAACTGTGCTTAATAGTAACAGTACATACCTACTTGAACTACATAAAATTTTAACATTGATAACACCATCATTTCATCCCTAAACTAATATTTTTCCCGATTTATTATGTTCAATTATACCTAAATACTTTCCAATTTCGAGATTCATAAAACACATGTTTTATGAATTTCGAAAAAAAAACAATGGTTTAGTCATACAATGTTCACATTTTTCAGGTGAATCGAACATTAAATTTTTAAAATATTGATTGATAGCCGTTCTTTGACGATTGATAGCTGTTCTATTCAATTACAATAAACAGACAACCACAACAAATATTTCGTACAAAGAAATTCTAAATATCAACAAAAATAGTTACATTTAAAGTTTCACGATATAATTAAAGTTTTATAAATGAAAAGCAACCTCATTATTACGAGTAGTGTCGCCAGACAAAGTTCTCCTGCTTTGAGATTGAAAACTGTATCCTGATGAATTGCCTCCCGAAGTTGCACGTTAAAGTTATCCTTTATCTTCTTGTTTTTCTTCAGCTGATTGATGCATTTACTATAGACAACGTTTTAAAGAATATTTTAATTATACAAGTAAGTATAGTTAATTAAATTTGACGGTACATTCTCCTTGCCAGATCACATTATGTTAAATGAATGATTATTTTTTTGGAATCCTTCTGTTGGTTTGGCATGAACTCAAAAACTAGGTACTTAACGGCTTATGATGCAGTTTTTTCTATTAGTATTGGTTTATTCAGATTTAGAATCTGCCGTATGTTTTATTGCTTCTATATTATGTTCGGTAGCAGTCCTTCAAGAGCAAGGAAAGACACTGGACAACCGAATAGCCAAGAAACACATTCAGTCAAGGAACGAATGTACTTCGGCTTGTGAGTATTATTATTAAATAATTTTCAGCTAGTATAACTACATAAGTATATTAAAGCAGCATTAAAAAAAAGTATTTTCAGCTGGCTAATTTAAAAAATTACACCTTATTTTGTCCTGGAAAAGCATTCATAAACCATATTTCACAAAATTTCAGGCTTCTGTGTCCTACAATAAAACGCTGTAGGAGTCATTAGCTAAGATAGAAGTTAGTAGTCCTTTTCTTAGACATAATCACTTTTTAATAATTCTTACATCTTTCGCCCAATTTGTTTTAGGGAGTGAGTAGAGTTATGTTATCTTATCTATATTAATATTATAAGGCTAAAGAGTTAGTTTGTTGATTATTTGAACGCGCTAATCTCAACAACTACTATTTCGAATTAAACAATATAATATTTGTGTGTAAGATACCTCATTATTGAGATTGTTTAGATCATCACGTTACTTCCAGGAGAGCGGAGCAGTAATAAAAATAATATGTTTTTGCGTGACAACAACCACACATACAAAAACTTTAGCTTTTATAATATAGAAGACTAACTAAACACACTGAATAGGTAACTGAACATAATAATAACGGCATCTGTTTTAATCATTTTGTATTAATTACAAATAAAAGGGTTAGTCACTAGTTATTTTATGATCGTTTTACTCCTCACTACTTCAAAGACTTTATTAACTTATAGTCAACTCCTGTCCCCAAATCCCTCGGTCTACCAACAGTCATAAGAACCAACTATCATCAGTTTTACGGCTCAAAGTTTTATACTTTATTATACCTTGGTGTAAAATGTTCTAGCCTCATAATGGTAGCTGCCATAAGGCGCAGGTTATTGTACATAATAATTGTGATAATAAACTCATTTTACAGTTTAAGTTTGCATACTATTTCAAATGAGAAAGGAAATTATTTTATTTCAATCCCCGTTGTATTGTTGCTCGTTATAATAAAGTTTGTTCTGTAATAGTCGTAACTTACTATAGTTAAAGTTAAAAGTAAACACCTTCGATGATAGCTGCTAATTTTTTACACAGTTTTATTTTAATTTGCAATGTATAGCGATGGTAGCTAAATGGATAAGAACGCGGCCTCTACTCAGAGGTATCGAATTCGAATCCAGCCAGACAGTACCAATGTGAATTTCACTTTGTGGAATTTATATGTGCTAATCACATGATTTACCATCTGCTGACGGTGAAGAAAAAAACATCGTAAGGAAACCCACATGTCCTAGAAGAAATTCTGAGTACATGTCCGATCCACTAACCCGCATTAGGCCTGCGTATGTGGATTAAGGCCTAAACCCTCTCAACTCTAGGAGAGAGGAGACCCGTGCCCAGCAGTGGGACATTAATGGGTTGCTATTATTGCAATGTATAAGTGCTAGGGTGGTCGAATCTTGCAACAAAATTTTGTAGCATTTCAAACATTTCAGCTCTAAATGATTTAAGGATTCCTGAAATGATTCAGAGCGTCACACTTCCGCGTCCTATCATGTAATAATATCGAAGGACCCCATATTGTAGACGCTAGGGAAATCCACAGCAGGGAGATCAAGGTTAGTCTAGTTTTTTATGTTATGTAAATATTTCATGGGATTTCATTCCATTAATTCAAGAGGTTCAAAACAGGTGGTATTATTAATTCAATGGTGAAATCTGTCAAGAAGGAATTAAACGTCATTAGCCGGTAGCAGGAGACAGTTTGAAATCCGTTCCGCTTAAGTAAAAGAACAGTGGCTGGGTTTAAGTATTTCCGGTTGGCCGTCCTTGCAAGGTCTTATCTCGATCCTTTCAAAGTGTGACATACGAGTCACCCGCTTGAAGAGCTCGTAGTTCAAAAAATTTTTTTTTTTGTGACCAAAAGTTTAGTGATGGTTGAATTTTTGTCAGCTTCTATTTTTCTCAAATAATTTTAGTCGTTCTGAGTCCGACATTACCATCTCCGATGACCAATTGGGGATGGCTTTTCCCTCGTACTCTGGCTGACACAAAGCCATATCCGCTTTTGAGATGGCCCCCTCGACTACCCAAGTACCTAAGCCTGAAGGTTTTATTTATAAGTAGGTACAAAAATAAATCAAATACTTGATATTATTATAGTGTTAGCGCTACACTGTGCATTTTGTGTACTAAAAGTTTTCCAGTTGTTAAATTCAAAGCATTAGGTTGCAAAAGAACACATTCAACAAGCGTTCGTATACGATTACATATTTTTATTTTTATTGAATCATTAATAATATTTTGTGTTTGATTTCCAATGTATAATATTTTAAATTTAACATAAAAAATGTGATTTTACGTAAAAATTGTTGGATACATTCTACGACTGTATTTCAGAAATCTTAAAGGTATTTTTTTTGTATTTCCACCGCTTTGCGCACATCCGGGTTTGTGAAATCCTCCTAACTTGTGTACCCAGGTCTGCGTTGTAAAGTCCTGTTTTAATCACTTGCATTATGATTAAAATGTACATTCAGTTTCAGTATTAAAAAGGCTTTTTAAGAGGTTGTGAATATTTAATGAAAATTCTTGGAAGAAAATTTAAAAGAAGTATTATATGAATGTTTCGTTCTGAAATCGCTGTAATATAAAAGCAAAGGAACAAACAGAGGTCTAGGTGAAGTACCTAGTAATAATAATTTACACTCTCGATTTTGGATCGCAATATACAGTGGCAATACAATACACTCCTGGATATGATCATCAAATTTTGACGTTGATTGTATGTAATTTAATTACATACGTACATTTTATTATACTTACTACTCATATTAGTAATTACTTAATAATAGTATTAAATTCCAAGAGATATTTTTTTTTGTTTTTATATTTATGTCGGTCACGACAATATAAAGTTATATTGACCTCGGCCTGATGGTAAGCTTCAGGTGAAGAAAGTCTCAGGAATCTCCACATGAGGTACATAGGTACAACGACAGTGCCATAATAGTGACGCTCAACTTGCAACAACAACGGCCTCATACTCGTACTAACACAGTTGAAAAATTTCCACAGCATACAGGTAACGTATTATTATAGAAAATGCCCGCACTCCACGTGAACTGTTGAACAAAACACTCGTAGATAATCTCGCGTGGTAAGGCTTCATCATGGATGCTTAGGTGCAGTGATAAGTTGCCGCAACAAAAAATAACGGCATTGAAACATACAACGTTATTTGTTAAAATTTGTTTGTTTTGTTCAAATGAAAATGAATACTTTGCATAGGATGTGTACACATCATCATCATCATCATCTCAGCCGAAAGACGTCCACTGCTGGACAAAGGCCTCCCCCAATGATCTCCACGACGACCGGTTCTGCGCTTTTCGCATCCAGCGGTTTCCCGCGACCTTTACCAGGTCGTCGGTCCACCTTGTCGGAGGCCTGCCCACACCACGTCTTCCGGTTCGTGGTCACCACTTGAGAAACTTTTTGCCCCATCGCCGTCGGCTCTACGAGCGATGTGCCCCGCCCACTGCCACTTGAGTTTTGCAATTCGGAGAGCTATGTCGGTGACCCTGGTTCTCCTGCGGATCTCATCATTGTGTACACAATGTGTGTCAACTTCTAACCCTAATCATCTTACCATCAAAATTGTAAACTTCTTGAAACTTTGTTTAAACCGTCATTGAAATAAACTATTTGCATTAGTTTTATGATTTTAAAAATATAACTCCAGATGTACAACTCGCCAACGATCGTCGTACTTCACGAAGCCCGCGCTCACATTGTATTGGACTAGAACTTTTAACAACCTCGGAATAACATACATCATTATGCTTCCGAAACATATAATATGACTTTGTAGTTCGTATACATGGACATATAAAATCTATGAACGAAACGCGTTGAAGAATTAAACTGACGATATTTGAGCCGGCCTACGTGCCTATAGGTACAAACTATTACGCACACACTCACACACTAGTCAGCCACTTTTTTGTACTACTTAGGTGGTAGACAAGCACTCGGCCCATCTGATGGGAAGTGGTCACCGTGGCTTATGGACGTGTACAACATTATGGGCGTCACACGCGCGCTACTGATCCTGGAGGGGGGAGGGTTGGGAGGGTTGGGGGGAGGGTTGGTGGTGGGGATTGGGGGATGAGGGGGGATTGTAAGCTCTGGCTACTCTACCTAAAAAGGTTCTCGAGTGGCGACCACGAACCGGAAGACTTGGTGTGGGCAGGCTTCCGACCTGGTAAAGGTCGCGGGAAACCGCTGGATGCGAAAAGCGCAGAACCGGTTGTCGTGGAGGTCATTGGGGGAGGCCTTTGTCCAGCAGTGGACGTCTTCCGGCTGAAATGATGATGATGATGATATTTCAATTCAATTTGGATAACACGTTGCAACCCAAAATTCACTGAGAATGTTGTCGTGGTTAGCGACTGCCAGTTTTTTACATAGGATTATACGTTCATGATTGTACACTTATAACATTGTTAACATTATATGTTGCCTATTTAGTTGTGCATATGAAACTTTTAAAAAGAAAATAATGAATAACAAAATACCATACATTTGTGGCTGAATACTTTCCTCGGCATACGTGTACTTCAGGTAAATACTTAACTTTGTGAATTTTTATGCGAGTTCTGTTGGTTTTTGAAGTAATTAATCCCCGATAGTACTCTCGAGGTTAAATCAACAGTTTTTTGAATTACGTTCTTATTAATTTCTATTTCTTCGGTAGCTTAGTTAAGGAGTTGACCTTATGATCGACTTGTTTCGAGTTTGATTCCTGGCTATTACACTATCGATGTGAACCCATTCTTAATCATAGCAATTACTTCGCTTACCTAGAACGATTACTGCTACGCTTACATAGCTAACTTACTTGCGAAAAAAAAAAGCAATATTAACGGTTCGTTTAGCCTAAATCACTTTATTTCCGTTTATATGGTAAGCGTTTCGAAAAAGCTATTACCAAGTCACTATAGTATAAACACTTACCTTTTGAGAAATCTCTGGTTAAATAATGTACGGCTAAAAAAGAATACAGGAATTTTTCCCAGTAAAATCCACATCTAAAATAGAGTAAAAACTAGGGTTTACTGGGCTATTAACAGTTTTGAAAAAACAACCGATACCTACACCCGCTTAGTGGCGAGTGAAGAAAAAAACCGTTTACCCATCCTATAACAGAGTTAATGGCCGTTCTCACCCACCGGTGCGCTGTATGGTACAAGTTATAAGAAATTAAAACAAAAGTGCTCACTGCACTGTTTAAAAATATTTTTCGTAGTAGAAGTGTTGGATTTTCCAGGTGAATAGTTTATTATATTATTAAAAGTACAGTAAATTAAATAATAGTCCTGTATAATTTCTACCGCAATTAATCAAATTTAAGTTACCGGTTTGAATCCTTTTCTTTCCTTTTCTCATCTGCAGCAGCCTCAACATGGCGGATAGAGCGTTTAACAAGTGATTTTTTAATGAATAATATTAGGCACGTGACAGATTTTTCTAAGATTTAGTTAGTTGAAGAGTTTCATAAGTTATACCCAGTGTGTAGGTAAATGATAGAATATCCCAGACCAACCGTAAACAGACCTTATTCATGGAGTAGTCTACTACGAGCACCTGCCCGAATAGCATCTAGCCTAGTTGACAAAGAACACCTATCTAAATGGTAGGTGCTCTTCGTGGACTACTTCGTATTTCATGCATACAAATATTTGCACTGAGCGGGCATAGAACCCGCGCCTTCTTATGTAACAGTTAAACGCACTACCGCCAAGCCATAAAATCGTCGTTTATTTATGGTTGAGATATTTAGATTAGGTAGTCAATACTCTATCGCTTAAAACTTGTACCACAGTTTAAAAATAACTTCGAGTTAACTCGGCTATACAGTTTAACTACTAACATCCGTGCCCTTTGGATTTCCAATTAACACGAGGAAACTTAATAAAATGCTGATTAAATCTACTAGGTGTGTGTCTTAGGACTTAATAATAACTATTTAATATAGTTAGTTAGCCTGTTTTGTTTATTAAATCTTTAAAACTTATTTGAGAATAGCACATACCAACACAAAGCAAGCGTGTTATTAGTTGTAGCTATTAAGAAGTGCAGTAACATAGCTATTTTATGCGCAAAAGCATTCGCATTTTTAAATGTTACGGATCATTTTGACCCAACACTACTGACTCAATTTATGGTCATCCACCTTATTTTTGTACGGAAATCCCTCCTCGAAGCCTCTGAGCAGGGCCACACCTGCCTCAGCCAGAAGGTCGGAAAGGTCGTCTGTTCGGTTCCGGACCACGCATCCCCACTTACAAGTGCCTTGGCCTTATATACTTGGCATATCATTTGCTCAGGTTTTTTTTTTTTTCACATTTTTATAACTATTTTTCACTGTTAAAACTAAGAAAAAGTTTTTACTGTGATACACTTAGTTATTGATTTAATGCGTTCATCATCTGTCCTAGTTAGTACTTTTGTGGTTCAATAAGTTATAATGCACTTTTCCCACAAATTAATTGGATCGCCTCCAAATATATTGCAAAAGTTGTTTATAATACGAATGTCTCTTAAAATAATGAACTTACAAGTTACTTAAGAAACTGTTTCCATCTAAACTGTAGTAGAACTAATGTATTCCAAAATGCTCACGTTTTCCATTTATTTCCTAATTAACTCTGTATCCGTACGATGTGAAGCTGCTTTCGTAAAACTTGTTTGATTTGATAACTGTGTGGTAAGAAATATTGGATGTGGTATTTTGTGTACGTATAACGGGGTGAATGGGGATTTAGGGGTGAATAGGAACAAAATGGACAAATAAATTTTGCAGTTTTCTTTACGCGAAGCTATAACTAAACCATTTTCACGTCACAGTGAAAAGAAACATCAAATATGTGGTTAAATACTTGAAAATTTCTAAAAGAAATTATTAAATAAATTCTAATAACAATTTTATCCCTATTCACCCTTTGATCCCTATTCACCCCGTTTTACCCGATACCTTATAAAATGGTTATTATTAACAGTAGTAGGTACTGTAAGAAATTAAATAACCATTTTATAAGGTACAGTCAGTGTCAAAGTTGATAATCAAATCTGGGTGTCAAAAGTGTTATTTTGTCCTGGACCCTGTTCTTTTCAAGTCATTATGCAGGTCACTTTGTTTTATTTGACGTATTTCCGTTTCCAAGGCCGTTTTTATTTTTTTATTTCACATTTATATCACAAAGACATTGTGGTGAACATGCCTAAAATGTACGCAAAATGAATATTGCGTAACGATCATTAGACTAAATATATCACTATAAATTAATGACATAAAATTTCATGTGAACAGATAATTATGATATGATCCACTAATGGAGTGTGCGATATTAAATTTCAAACTTGGTCTTTCCATGAATATAAAATTATGTTCACGGTAATTAACGCGATTACGGTGTAGATTATTAACCTTACCATAATTTATAGCAACGCATATCACATCCATACAATTATATTATGCTGCACACATGCAAACGCACACACACACACACACACACACACACACACACACACACACACACACACACACACACACACACAGTAATAAGTTAGATAACGTAATACTATATTAAAACATTCGAAGTTATGTGTGTATTTGTCGCAGGTTTATAAGTGTCCGGTTAATGGCAATAGGCTCGCCACCTATTACATTGGGACCTAAACATAAACTGGCGAAATGTGGGTGCTAGCACCTCTGCCTACCCCTTCGGGGATATAGGCGTGAGTTTATATTATATATGTTATGTATACGAAACGATAAAATACGAACTGACCGGACTATAAACGAAGAGATTGCTTTCCTTAGTGCAAGCACTTTCCAATCCATAGTCAGTGCTACAACAACACATTATATATTTTATTATCTAGAAAATACTGTAGAGTTGATAGTGATTGTAGCTATAGAGATCGGGTTCTGCACTTTAAAAACAAAATCGATAGTAATGTTTAGGTACTTAAATAAATTAAAACTATCACGATATTATCATAAGTTGCTCGAATTTAGGTACTCAAATAAATTTAAAGTACTCCTTGCGCCACAATATTAGTAGTTGTTTCAATTCTGATATGCTTATTTGATCGTTTTATAATGTAAAGTTTCCGCAGTGTGCCTGCGAGAACTTCGTGTGCTAAAGCGATGCATGTTGCTTCATTATGCAACTTTGAAAAATGTTTTAGATGGGGACGCCAGACTCCACTAATATCTTTGGGGCATATACCAACTTTACTTTACTTGCAAGCTCATAAAGCCAGAGAAGCATCGGTAGTTTAGTGCTTAGGAAGTCCTAGGTTCGAATTCCGGTCATTATACTACCATCGTGAATCCATTTCGAACTACTTTCAGATTAACTGAAAGAGTCCTGGTACCGTGTGTGTGTATGTGTGTGTGTGTGTGTGTGTGTGTGTGTGTGTGTGTGTGTGTGTGTGTGGGGGGGTGTGTGTGTGTGTGTGTTTGTGCGTTTGTGAGTGCGTGTCCAATATAAAAAGTTAAGATATTAGTATCTCCTCCAGTCTTATTACATCTTTATCAAACGGCAAAGATTAGTGTTATATCAAACATCGCATCGTAAGAAAGTTATCTCGTTAGTCAGTAATCTACAAACTTATGGTCAACTGTACTCCCGAAGGATGTTTTAATAAATAGAGATTATTGGCCTCTTCTATTTTATGAGGGTAACACCGAAGTTTTTCGCTTACGCTATATTCGTAATATGTTTTATGGTGAACCGATATTAATATAAGTAATGCTCGGGTTTGTTGCTTCCAACGTTATTTTGCTTCTTGAGTTTATTGACTGTTCTAGATAGTTTTCCTTTTAAGTATTATAGTTATTGGTGAATTTATAATATATAGAGTAAATAGATATTTTTTTATTTTTATTTTTATTTTATGTTGAATAATTAGTAATTTGCAAATGGCTATTATTTATAAATTAAATTAGTAGATTTTTTTTTAAGTTAAACGCTTTTAGACACTAAAAGCGGCCATATTGGAATTTCATTTGATATCCATCATATAGCAGTACCTACTGTAGTTGAGACAAGTGTGTAGCTGCGGCCATCTTGGATTTACAATGAATAGATTAAAATTGTTTCATGTTCTAAATATCAGAACTATCCGTCCACAGCAATGGGGTCAATTTTTCATTACTAGATTTGACCCAAACCAACAGGTTAAATAAAAGCGTTTAAAAATCATCATCGTCATAATAAATTCCCTGTAGCGTTCAAAGTTTTCACTTCAGAGCCCAAGATCCGCCTATGATTTTGAATGTTATATTGACTTTACTAGGAGCAACTACTGTCTCTGCCCTCAACCTTGAAAAGAAAGCTCGCGCCATAGGTTCATCCATTGTTTAGGAGGTAGACCAACTGACAGGTAAGTTTAGCTTGGGCGTCAAAGATGTTAGTAATGCCCTATGCTTAGGGCATTACTAACATCTTATAGCAGTCGCTTCGATAATAAATTATGAAAAAATATTTTTTAACTTAAACATTTTTAAATTGTTTTGTTTTCAGAACTAAAGATTTCTGCCAAATATCAGACCAATCAGACAACTGGAAGGAGGTCAAATTCCATTGACTAGATTTGACCCAAACAAACAGGTCAAATTAAATAAAACCGTTTAAAAACCGTATAATTCAAACCAAAAGAAGGAGGAGTAATCGGACTCCAGACATCAAGGTGAAACCCTTGGTTATAACCGGGCATAAAATAAAAATAATGACTTTGCTCAATCCAGATATCGAAACCATTACATAACACTAACATTCTGCAAAGATTGTTACTATAAAACTATTATTACAGTAAGAACAAATAGAAAATGTTGTAATAATAATGAACTCACGATTCCAACATAAAAGTAAACAAGCGAATTGTGTAAACATTCAAGTATTTTGTGGGATATAATAGAGTCCTTTGTATTCAATAGCATTATATCGATAGCGGCTGAACGACTGCGCTGTGAAGCGTCTACTTTTTCTATCCATTCTTTGTTGAACTTCTGAATACAGTTAAGGCTGAGTGCTCATTAGAGACTGTAATGTAAGTAAATGCATAGGTATTGATAGGTAGGTGTGCGGGCTGTATCCTACCTGTCCGCCGTTTTACGAGAGTAGCTTCCAACCGGCTTCAACTGCACATGCCACATTCCGTTCAGTACTTACAATTTCCGGTGACAGAGTTGCGGACATAACTGTTGATGTCGATTTGTACAACACTAACTACATCTCATTCCGTAAGAATATCGTAATAGGTATTATGCATATGGATTCTAATTGAAGGGTACAGATGCCTTTCAATCTACACTCGAGAGCAATGAATCCGGGTCACTTAAAGAATGTTAAAAATCTCGGAAACTAAAAATGATAGGTTAATGCAATAAATTGTATTTAATAGACAATGTAATACTCCTTAAATGAAAGTAAAAAAAATATGAGTCACCATACATTTTATTAACACAAAATTACATAAAGAAAAAAACTGCTGATCTCTCCTTAAAACAAAAATAGGAAACAGGGCATATCTTAGTCTCGAAATACGATGCCCACGCTCCAGTTTAGGGCCGTTTGCAGGTCTAAGGGTTTTAAGTTAGATTCAGCAAGCCGACGTCTTACTGTCCATGCACTTGGGTTACTTCCTCCGAGGCGTCGAAACTGATTGGTGAGTTCAGTTCCTGTGAGAAAGCGATTTCGAAGCATGGTGTTCACCAAGTATCGGTCTTCTCGTGCTGTGGTACACCTGGTTCTGCCCGTTCCTGGTCTGCGTAGGTTAGAACCAGTTTCTTCGTTTAAGTGACCCGGATTCATTGCTCTCGAGTGTATATAATCTACATTCCTAATGTAGTGTTGTTTCTGCTTCAAAATGTGTTGCATGCTGTGTGTACCTACTGTTTAGGTTCGCATTCTAGGTCAAAAACATTATTATAGATCTAAGTTGCTGTACTATGATTGTGAACTGTTTGTACACCTAATAAAATAAATAAATAAATAAATAAATAAAAATCATTCAAAAAGCCACTTAATTAACTTGTGGGCACAATGGGGGGTGTTAGGTTTTATTTTCGTTACGGAATTTCTTAATTCGGTCGCCGCGCTCAAAAGCCCGTGATAAAAGCTATGCAATAGCTTAAAAAACCGCAAAATCCATCGCGATGAAACACTTTATGAAAAGGATTTTTAAATTCATGATTTATTTTTTCTTTTATGAAAAAAAAAATGCTTTCAGCATTCAGTTCATGTTCCTACAACTTGTCAGATCTTAGCAATATGTACTTGTAAAGCCTATCCATCATTCGCTAACAGCTGAGACAAATAGAAGTGAGTACATTACGGCTAGAGTATTCCCAACATATGTTACAAATATTGACTATTCGGTAGCATTTGATTGATTGCCGACCTATCGGCAAACTATTATAAACCCTCGATATAGTTATTTAACCCTATGGGTGCTTTTCCACCAGAGATGTGCTATGTTAAGATACTATGGATGCGTTTGATATCCACCAATCATATTCATTGGTGCACATAGCTTAGTACTGGGGGAAACAGATTCAGCTAAGATTTATGTTTTTATATGGAAGGATGCGTGCTATGGATGTGTGCTATAGATGTGTATTATGGATGTGTGCTATAGATGCGTTCTATGGATGCGTGCATGGATGCGAGTTTCCCTACTATCGATACATAGCATAGCTTGAGATGCACATCTTTCTCGCACAGCTGGTTTGTGGCGGCGCATCTTCGTAGCGCATCTTCATCGCACAGCTACCTAGCGTAGCGTTGGTGGAAACGGTCACATAATATATTTTCGTAGCGCAGATTTCACATCTTCGCAGCATAGCTGCAAAAAACATCTCTGGAGGAAGGCACCCTAATCCTTCTCATTTCACTTCATTGAATCTCACTAAAACTGTCAACAATCTTCACCAGTAGTTTCTTGATTTTACTCCCTAATGCTTTCATGGTATTCAGTTTGATTAACACATTAATGCGTGTAAATGACGTGCAAAAACCCAGAATTGTACTTAACATTATTTCCATAGACAACTAAAAATATGTGAGCACTAAACGAAGCTGAACACATACGCGAGTATACAGAGCAATAAGTATCAATTCCCTTTGGAACCTTGGAGGCTTATCAAAATAAAGGCAAGCAATAAAAGGGCAAGGAAGGGCATCTTACACAAATTGATGCCATTACCAAAATTCACTGGATGTTATATTTTTTTGGCAGTGAATTAGTGTCTTTTGGACTCTTTTTATTTTTATGTTATATTTTACTAGCTGATATCCGCGACTTCGCCTGCGTGATTTTTTTATTCCATTCTCGTAACCCATAGTAACTTATTCCACGGATAAAGAGTAGTCCATGTAAAAAGGTACCGCCGGTAAGTAGGGTAGCCAGAGCTCACTGTACCCTTCCTCCTCTCCGCCCCTTCCTAGCCTCCCCACGCTTTCCTACCCCCGCCCTTTGCCTTCAGAGTCGGCAGCGCGTTGGTAACGCCCTTTTTGTTGCACGCGTCCATAAGCCACGGTAGCCGCTTCCCATCAGGTGGGCCGTGTGCTTGTCTGCCACCTAAGTGGTATAAAAAAGATACAGAGGAAACATTCAATCTTACACGTGGATCCAATATTGAATTCGGTGCAAAAGTACCAGGATCGCATAACCCATAAGTAGAGGAGCAGAAACAAGATCTAGAAAAATGTCCAGATTATATTTATGCCTGTACAAAATTATATCCAGATCCTTTTAGCCATATTAGTGTCATTAAATGACAAACATCCAAATATACAAAACGCTACATCTGTTTAGCCGTTTGAGTATTAATAAGTAACAAACATTCAATTCTGAATCGGTGTCAGAACCTGTGATCTCTTGATGTTTAGTTCTTATCCTCAACCTCTGTGCTACTGGCGTTTATTCAGTAACAAATTCATAACTATAATAAATAACAATTATTATTATCTACGTCTTTTATCAGAAAGTTAAGGTGTTGTTAGGAATCACTGTAGGTTAACGTAGAAAATATAAATACGTAGATATATTGTGTAGCTATAGATTAGAAGTCACCTACGTTTGCCAACCCAAATCTACTTCACTTGTCTCCCGTACGACTAGTTTTCCAATGTTAATAAATATTTGATTCATTCAAAAATCACACCTATTACTTGCCAGTAGAGTCTACGTGGAATGTAGAAATAAATTTGTAGCATCACACCGAGGCGTTTAGGATAGACGCTCTGATTAGTGTTGCACCAGTCAATTGTCGATTATCACATTAAACACATGGTCGATTTCTTACGCTGTATGCACTGAAGCGATATTCGAGATATAGGTGACGTAAACCCAGTCAGTTGAGGGATTTGATCTCTCGGGTTGTGGTTTGGTGATATAATTACGGTCGTACCCCGTTAAATATTTGATTCGTATTATTATTATAAACTAAAACACACTTCATGTTTAAATCATTTTAATTCTTTATTTATTGGAACAGACAAAATTGAAAAGAAAACATTGCAGTATTAATGTATATAACAATTAATTGTTATTTTAATTAAGTGGATGAAAGCATTATTATTAGTTGTGGATGCTAGTATTACTATTCTTCTCTGTGTCGATATGTCTATTATGGTATGGTAATTGTTTTCACGGCAATGCAGCTACTTACGGAGAAGGCTTACTATCTACTAACTATCCACTTCATTTATATACAAAGCATCAGTATAGCATATAGTTAAACTTGCTTTCTCTCAAGATAATTTTGAATTTAATAAACTTGATTTTCATAAAATTAACTCCATAAGTCGAAAATATCGATAGTGATTTCCTATCGATGCTGAGTTATTGTTATGTGTAACAACACTAAAGTTCAACTGTGTTCGCATCCAGTTTCCCGCATATCTTGATTGTGAGCTCAAACACTTCGCTTTAGATTTGTGTTCTGTTTAATTTTGATTCAATCCAAACTGTATTATTTTTGTCAAAAAAATTCGAGTGCAGTACTTTGAAAGAGAAGTTTATTTACTTAAATTTGGCTTACTTTTATCTTTGATGTAAGCTGGCAGACGTACGTACCTACCTTTCATTTATCTATTTATTTAGAAAACTACACTAACGTATGTATTGGCAATTTAATAATAGTAACACACGATACGAATATAAACAAAAATGCACTTTACTGATGGTTTGATATCATTTTTGTTTTGTAAATAATATTATTTGAATTATTATTTGTAAATCAAAATATTACATCACAAGTCTATAAAAAATGAAAATACATAAAACCAACAATATGAAAGACCGTTAGTCTATTAAATATAAACATTTTTATCCATCACAGCTTATCAAAATTTTCAAATTCTGATACGACAACTAACGCCATCTATTCAAAATACATAGAACTAGCTACAAAGAGAGTTTGTGAATTGTTCTGAAATCGGAGAAATTTGTGTTCAGCCGTCGCGCTAGTATACAATAACACGGCAATATCTTTTTAAGATCTGTGGGGTAGGCAGAATTCCATATACATTTCAAAGATATAAGGGGTGAAAGTGGTGATGATAAATTGAGTTAGTATATCTTAAAAATCTATATCATGACGAATTTTAGGCTCTTAGCTACTGATCAACTTACTATTACAATGTAGCTAGGTGGTACAGTCAGTGGCAAAAATTTGTACTTACTGAAAACATGACGATACCGAATATAGCGCCTGAGAAGACTGGCTAGACGCTCAACAGACTGTTTTTTATCTATTTACAAACCCAGGCCAAAATTCGGTGACATGGACATGGACACCTCCCTCTACCTGTCTTAGCCAATCCTGAAATGTGCACGTATTTTTTATGTCGGTCGCATCAATATTATTATGACTTCACCTCGCCTGATGGTACACTAAAGGTAAAGTCTCATGGGTCCCCATTTCATACACCGACAGTGCCATAATGGTAGCCCTCAACTTTACGGCCTCATCAAATGCTTTTTCACGCCCCGCTTAAAAGGACCCGACAAGCTAAATCATTCGTTTTAGGTGAAATTGGGTCTTTACATAAAGATATTATCTTCTTCAACCTAGCGTTAATCCCAGTCATATCCAAAGCTTTCACCTCGGAGTCTGGAGTCCGCTTTACCAGTCTTAACTGCGGATTTGGCTGGACCTCGATATTTTCCGTAAAGCGATTACCATCTGACCTTCACAACCCAATGGTGACATTAGGCGATATCGAAGCATTGCAGCTAGACCGTTGTTGTTGGACTAATTGTTATCATTGATATTTTAGTGTCATAATATTTTCATCATATTTTATTTTAATATTTGCCCCAAATATTGAGGCCTGACTCCATTTGACATTAAATTCTCCGGGGTATAGCTCCGAGCTTTTGTATCAAGGTGGGTATTGCGATATCGTCACATTTCACGCAGTCCAACCTTTGTAGTAATTTTATTATCTAAAGTATCCGGGTATTCGGTGTTTTGTGGGTCACTGTTGTTGATCTTAGCGTACAAGTCACAGTAGTGTGTGTGGGTAGGATTAATCCTATTATCCGAAGTATTATTACACTGGCACTACTTGATAGTGTCAATAATTTATGTATATTCAACGACACTCTACACAACGCTCTCGCTCTACACAACGCTCAAAGTAAGCATAGTTTAACCAGCTTGTGTTATGGGTTCTAGAATGCGAATAAACATAATTATATACCAGAGCAATGCAATTAGACATATTCATGTATAGAAATATTTGCACTGAGCGGGAATCAAATCCGGGCCCCGGACAGCAATTAAAAAAAATGTGTTCAGAAATTAATGCAAGTAGTCGGTTCGCTTGTTTGTATGTTTTGTTCGCAGTGGACGCATAAACGGATTTTGATGCGATTTTCTTATTAGAAAATCTACCATAATGTTATTGCCGATTGCATTTAGTTAAGTAGAAAGGGATATATACAATTACCTACTGTACTCCGCGCGGGCGAAACCGCAGGCATTACCTTGTCAGAAATAAAATAATTCAACACCCTCGATTTCCTTTTTCACATCACAGATCCAACGGATATTAAAATTGCTAAGTAACTAAAAAGACTTATAACATTTGGGTCCCTACACCCTAAATCTCATTAGAGCAGTCTCATAAATTTTATTTTAGGGTACGCAGTGGATTACAAATAAGCTCATTACACTGTTTAGACAAAACTGATAGTGTTTAAATTAAGCAAGGGTCGATATCGACTCTTTCACCCTCTCGTTGAAAACTGGCAGGGGCTGAGATTCTATTAGGCGATATTATTAATTGTTACACTAGCTCTTACAGACAGCCTCTGTGGCGTAGCGGTAGTGAACGCGGCCGCTGCGCAGGAAGCGCGGGTTTGATTCCTGCTCAGTGCAAATATTTGTATGCATGAATATGGCTATTTGCATTGGTCTGGTCGTGCCTCGGAGAGCACGTTAAGCCGTCGGTCCCGGTTGCCATACAGACATCTATGGCAGTTGTTACGGTAGTAGGTGTACGGTAGTAGTAGGGTAGTTGGAGCCCTAAAAAGTCCAACAACAACGGTCTAACTTTAATGCTCCAATATCAGCTAATGTCACCATTTGGTTTTGAAGGTCAGATGGCAGTCGCTTCACGGAAAATATCGAGGTCCAGCCAAATCCTGGTAACTGGACTGGTAAAGCGGACTCCAGACTCCGAGGTGAAAGTTCCGGATGCGACTGGGAATTAACGCTAGATTGAAGAAAGACACTTTATTTATGTCGGAATCGAACCGACTAAAACCACACATCGTCTCGGGTCTTCAGCGTCGGGATGTAAGGTGGCCCAATAGGCATTTCCCTAGCACCCCGGTTAACCCTGGCCATATCCGGTTTTGAGATTCTCTGCCTATGGTGTCTTTTAAGGTTATTCGTAAACGTTCATCATTATAAATCACGCCATTTACTTCTGAGTTCAAATATTCCACAAACATCTGTTGCCACAGCTCAACCACAAATATAGGAATTACGTTAGCAAAGTCTAAGGTAGGTACACCAAATTTGCGGTCCCATAAACACGTCTCCTTGACGCTGCGGTGTTGAGCGCAGTTCACAACTTTGCTAGTTGGTGTGCGGTCAGTGACCGGGTGGAGGTACAGTTAGCGGCAAAAGTATATTATCACTTTATATTTTAGAGATTTTCACTCCAAAACGTTGCCCGAAATTATTGCTAACATGAAAAATATTAGCTCAAATACTTTGTACACTCGGAGAGCACGTTAAGCCGTCGGTCCGGTTGCCATACAAACATCTATGGCTGTCGTTACGGGTAGTTGGAGCCCACAAAAGTCCAACTAGTCTAACTTGGAACTTCGATATCGCCATTGGTCATAATGACCATTGGTTGTGGAGGTCAGATGGCAGTCGCTCCACGGAAAATATCGAAGTTCAGCCGCATCACAGTTAGACTGGAAAGCCGACCCCAACTGAGTTGGGAAAAAGGTTCAGAGAATGATGACTTTGTCCACTGAGAATTATTTTGAATTTACTGGAATGGCCGATAAAATATCTCCAGTTAAACTAAATTGGTTGTGTTTGGAGTGTTTATGGGATATGTTTTCTAAGTGTCTGTGAAAGAGTGATATCCACTAAATTCAGCTAAACTCCTAGCTCCGAATATCAAGATTTCGGTTTCGTCTTAGGCCATTGTAGGCAATTTTATAAGTATTTTTCTTAGTGACTATTGTTAACTTTATTGTATAGAAGCAACTCAATAAAAATAAAAATTGACGTAGATATTAATGTTTTTTTTATACTTTTTGTAGCCTGGATTTAAAGAGCATCTTATACGCTTGCAAATAATCATAATATAAATTCTTATAAAATAATTTTGCCTACCACTGTACCTGTCACGAGACTTAACGGCATTCAAATTTAATATGTTTATATATTCTAAATGTAAAGTATAGGTATCTTTCAGTCTACATAGCTAAAGCCTGTTAGTACTTTTATATATTCTGTGGTTATAGAGTATATCCACAGAATATAATTATAATAATAGTCGCATCAATCTTTTTTTTTATTCTTTAGACTATAATTTATTCATAGTCTTTTCTTTTATAAGGAACCTAGTATTTACTTACTCATAATACTCGTAATTATCGATATTTGTAGGACATCTGCAACTTATGCTGTTCCATTCAAAGGTGGTCTAGAGGAAATTACTCATCATTTGTTTCTCAAATTTATTAAATTTAATTAAAATAATAAAAATTACGCTAAATATTAGGTACGTTGTGGTGACACCACATATACCTAGCGCCATCTAGCGACAGCAAGTTAAACTACCAACGAAGTTTTTGAATCACGTGTGATAACCGACATCCAAGCGGGCGGAGCCACGACAACTCAGCACTAGTGACATACATTTACATAATGCTCAACGATCCGAACAACTTGCTTGCCATTAAAATTCATCGCCCAATTATGAACTGTCATGAATCGAACGCCATTATTTGTCAGTTGTGATTGTAATGTGCGTTAGAGCAAGAGAAAACGATTGTTCAAAGGAAACTTCATGAATTATTCTGTGAAAATTTAATACCCCATCTACATAGCTTAGTCAGGACTGAGTCAATACCAGCCCACGCAGATTAGTAATTAATCTCGAGATCGGACAGAAGGTTTTGTTATCTATACAAATAAATAAAATTGGAGTGTCTTTCTGTAGCATTGAAATAACCAAACATATTTCAGTATGACATTATTTTTTCTAAAAAAAAATTCTGTTTGTGCCGGCTAATCTTTGAAATGGTTTGAACGAATTTGACGGGTCTTTCACTGGCAGATAGCTGGTGTAATCAAATATAAAAAGAATCATCAAAATTGGTTCACCCAGACGAAAGATCTGAGGTAACAAACATAAGAAGTACAGTCAAATTGAGAACCTCCTCCTTTTTGAAGTCCTTTTCTTTTTTGAATAAATTAATCTTGTTACAACATCATTCCGCAGGAAATTTTATTTACCTACAATTTCAGAAGAGCGAATGGAAATCAGCCCACGCTATATATGCAAGTAATAAACCACGACTTCTGACAACATTGCAACATGTTGCAACAGATTTATGTTGCGGAAAATTCGATTGTCGCACTCGCGTCAACTGTATATCGAATATAACAAAAGGCATCATTCAACTTTCACTTATGTTCGAGAGTATTTTCATTGAAACTTTATTACAGTAGCGGCACGATATAATGGCCGGTTTGACACATTACAATAGTGATGTGAAATGACAATTTACTCTCGATAAAAATATAATCAAATCTATAAGTTCTTATTACAAGCAGTACAATACCTGATTCAAAAACTTTAGTAAAAAATATAAATTTTTACCTATTAAATACATTTGAACGAACTGAATATTGGATTTAGGAATGAAAATGAGTACTATATATTAATCCAGCTTCCTTCAGTGATTGCACCAACTTTTTTCTCGTTGGATACTCCTTCCGTAAATAGTTGCTACACACATGGTCTTCGACTGGTTTTGCTCGTTTTTTTCTGTTTTAATGTGTGAAGTTTATTTTCTTCTGTGCCAGTCTCGCCAAATTTTTCTTTAGTTATCTATTCGTCTAACAGTTATAGGTAAAATTGACCTTCCATTTTGAGATTCACGATCGAAATGTTACGAAGGCGTACCTATAACGAACACACATGCCTGACTGTTTAGAACAGCTCTGCGTACGTTCGGCCATATCGACGAATTCCACAACAAAGGGCGTAAAAAGAGTGAGTTGAGGGCCACCATTATAATTATCACTGTTAGTGTATGTAATGGGGATCCCTTCCTGAGACTTTACCATCAGGCGAGATTTACCATTTAGCTTACCATCAGGCGAGGAGGTCTAAACTATATCGCAATCGCAGTGCACTCCTAGTTTGTACTTTTCGAAGCAACGTCAAGTCGAAACTGCTTTGTTTTGACGCAAGTTTGCCGGAGGTATTATTGGGCTTGCCAGTGGTCCTAGTGTCGATTATATAGATTTTATTTAAAAAAAATTGAATTTCGAAAAACAAATACCGAGTTGTGTGAAATAAGTACACCAATAGGTAATTATAATCTTATAAAAATAAAAAATAAATGATCGTGGGACACTAATATACATTATATAATTCAGAAATCAATGTAATAAATAAATATTGTGTCCTAAAATTATACCTACATTCGATAAAATTTTATGACTTACTGTACGTCACTATTGACAATAAAGAACAGCAATTTGCTCTTTCAAAATGTCACAATAATTACTACGAAACTTCATGAGCGGACAAACGTCAAACCGGCCATTATATCGTGCCGTAGGTATAGTTGCGGATTACGGATTGCGGATATGACATCAAAGTCTGACAGATAACCTAAAATTGTGCTTGTCATGTAAAGACTATAAAGTTATAATAATAAAAATTCTACAAAATAGAAATAAAAAATTAAATAACAAAAATCAAATTATCAACCCCCTCTCACCGTATCCGGCGCAAAAATGGCCATTACGCTTGCCGCATTGCCCCGTTGAATGGCGATAGCTAGCCTTTGCAACAGATACGATCCAGAGCGGGAACTAGCTATACCTGCAAATTAATTTTATAAAGTTTTGTTTCCCGTTCGCGCTTCCCATGGGAATCTATTCCAGGAATAAAAGTCTGTTTTATTCCAGACTATAATCTATCTCTGTATCAAATTTCAGCCAGATCTGTCATCTGTTGAGCATGATTGAGTAACAAAACATCCGAACATCGTCACAAACTTTCCCATAATTACATCTATATATTAGTAGGAAGTAGGATAGTAGAAAGTAGAATTATTTTTAACAGACTCTCCTCGCTGATGCAATCTTTGAACTTGTATGCTAATTCATTTTATTCAATTGTTCCGATCTAACTAATTAATATTGGCGGAGAAGGGTTGCAGGGTTAGCGCTGCGTAAGTGACATCCCTACCGCCCTTGCATTGTAACTAATTAACAGCTTACGGTGATCCCTATCCAACATGCCGGTTTGATTTGTCAAGAGTGTAATAGGGGTGGCACAAGTAACAATAAAAAATTTAAGAATAAAATAAACTTTTATTATCCTTATAATTACCTACGTAGTTTTACTTTTAATAGTCATCTTACGAACATAAAAACATAACCATATAAAGTGGGTCACCAAAACTCTCAAGTTTAGGTGAACTTGGTGTTTCAGTACTTGGCCAAATATTTTGCTGAGAACTGACTATTTAAAATCATCAATATTCATGCAAACCTGCACGCCTTTTGTAAGAAATTAAGAAGTACTTAACAGATTTTCAAATTTAGTAGTTATTTTTTTTATTCAAGATAGGCTTACTTTGAACATTATCTCACCTGATAGTAACTGACAATGTGGTCTACGATGAATCACGCTTGCCTAGAAGGAACCTATTCACTCGTGACTTGAATATTCATAGGTTTTAGCTTTCTGGAAACATATACTTAGGCAGGGAATCCCACTCCTTAGCTGTACGCATGACGAAATCGCCTATCGACTAATTATTTTTGAATCAAATCTGTGGTTATCTAAGATTTCATAACTATCCTACAGTTTTAAAAATCTTAATCCTTTAAGCATTAACTTTTAGTATTACTAACCACCTGTTTTACGTACTTACTTTAGTAATATCGATGAAGACCGGTGCTCGAACAATCCACATACTTATTGCTGCCCACTGATCTAGCTAAGCGAAGTTGCATACTTCACAGAGCATCACCGACAAGCATAACAGTTCACCACACACCAATTTCAAAACTATAGATCACAAAGAACATAATCCTGTTCAAACCTTCTCTATATCAAGTGCACTTACTGACGCGTACATTTACAGCTCATTTATTCGAAATAATACTACTATCTAGTCCCTTATACAGAGTTAATTCACAAATCCCTGGAAATCTTCTCGGGTCTCGAATGAAATTTATAGGCTTGGCTTAATTTTCTGCCTTTAAAACGTGATTTGGTGCGACAGGGGTTGTGTCATGGTTGCTTTGTAGAAATTGTATGGGAAATAGTATTTCAGCCCCTTATAAATGTGATTTGGGTAGTTTCGTGGCCTAAATTTTATTAATATGAACTGAAAATGTATTGTATATTTAACACATGTATTTAGTGAACTTTAAGGAAAGTGTAGTGATTATATATTTATGATTTTATCAAGTTATTTTTGTGTAAGGAAATTCTCAGTAGCAATATAATATTCTAATTCTACGACATTCTACACAGGGCACCCTAGACTCAAAGTAAGCTTAGTTTAACTAGCTCGTGTTATGGGTTCTAGAATGCTAATAAACATACTTATATACTTTTTTTGTAAATACATACTTATTATACATAGAAACACCCAGACCAATGCAAATAAACATATTGATGCATACAAATATTTGCACTGAACGGGAATCGAACCCGCGCTCACTGCGTAGCAGTCGCATGCACTACCGCCACGCCACAGAGGTCGTCAATATGGAATCCGAAAACGTGTTATTATGTTTTTTCGTACGAAAAACTTCCGGGTAGCAAGACGGTAGCGTCTGAAAATGAATGATAGACTTTTTTGTGTTAGAAATTTTGCAGTAGCAACACGGAGTCTAAAAAAATTATATTGAGGTAGTTTATAAGGAGATGATTCTCAGTAACAACACGAAATCCGAAAATGTATTTCTGCTCAATACAACACGTAGCTTAATAGCGTGTTTTGTGGTTTTCAGTTAGGCGTGTTATTGTGATTTTGTGGTAGAAAAGTTTCAGTAGCAGCACGAAGTTTGAAAACGAGTTATTGGTTTTTTTGTGTAAGGAAATTCTCAGTGGCAACATGGAATCTGAAAAGTATCCATTCCATTTTTAGATTCCATGTTACCATTGAGAATTTCCTTACACTAAGACTATTAAGTATTGTTAGGTATTATTAGGTATTGTTAAGAATTTCTCATTAGCATAACAAAACGAACAATTTTATTGATGTTTTTTGTTAGGCAATACTCAGTAACAACACTGAATCTTAAAATCTTTAAATACAATTTTTGTTTTAAGAACTTCAAAGTACAACACGTAAGTACATATAAACTTGCTAATATAGTTTTAAGGTAGTTGTGTTTCCTATCCATTTTTATTAAAAATTCTCAATCTCAAACGCAGCGTCTGAAAGTATATTATCGGCATTTATATGTTACAGTGTGTATGGAGTCTAATAACGTATTATTGAGGTTTTCTTAGAGAAATTGAGAAAATATTATCGCAAACTTACGTCAGGAGACAAACGCCACAAGCCAATTGAATATTTCTACAATCTACTCTAGAACAATATACTATCAAGTTTGAAAACTGAATTATATTTAGTTCGAGAGTTCATGTATACTCAAGTCAGAGTCAACCGATAAACTATCCCGGCTAACCTCCTTACACAGGCCCTTCTGTTCTATTCAAGTACGCCACAAGTTATTATCAAAGATCTTTGACTTTGAAAGTTTGGTACTATTTGGATGATATTCTATTCTTAAGTACTTTTTGATGTGTTTTAGCCATTTAATCAACGTGCAGTGGTGTTTAATTATAAGTTAATGAACTATCTGTGATAAGAAAGGGTTCGGTAGGTTGAGACACGACGGTATCTCCCGTCCGAAATGAGCTGTCCGACTGGGGTAGTACCTCCACCCTACAGAACACCGCGGCCATAATAACCATCGTGTTGTGTTCCCGCCAGTTATAAGTATGGTAGCCAGAGTTCACTGTATCCCGCCTCCCCTCACCCTTACCTAGCCTCCCCACCATTTCCTAGCCCTCCCCCTTTCCCTAGGGTAGGCAGCGCGTGTATGACAAGCTTAGTGTTGCTCACGTCCATAGGTCACGGTGACCGCTTCCTATCAGGTGGGCCGTGTGCGAAAACCAGACTTCAAGGGCCTTGCCATGACGTGCAAAAAATCGTTCAGGTTCGGTGCTCAGCTGAGAGAGAGAGATGAAGCACCGTGTATTCTCTCTCTCAGCACCCTCATAATAATAAATTAGGATAAAATCTCAGGATCTCAATATTTGATATTCTTTTCTATACCACGTAGGTGGCAGGCAAGCACACGGCCCACCTGATGGGAAGCGGTCACCATGGCCTATGTACGTGTGCAACACTAAGGATGTCACACACGCGCTCCCTACCCTGAAGGGAAGAGGGGAGGGCTAGGAAAGGTTGGGGGAGGAGGGATATAGTGAGCTCTGGCTTTAAAATATAATAATATATATCATATTTGCATATTATGTTACATATCAGTCAATCTATGACCGTCCATTGACAATTATACCCTTTTGTCCTCTCTAAAATTAAAAGTAGAAATAAAACAAGATTGGATTAAAAAAAAATTACACCATTATTTTTTATTCATACAAAAAATGCCTTGTCAAAATACTTTATACAACGTTATACACAATAGATGAACATACATGATACATGAAAAGAAGAGGTGTGAGCATACCTTTACAATAATTTTATACAATGCAATAAAAATTCTTGGAGTAATTCTCGGCGATATACGAGTATCACTGGACATGATAATTGATTCACATTGCATAGATATGAAATAACTATAGTGGAACTGGATTGATGAAAAAATATATTTAAGTAATCCATTCAAGCACACCCCCCCCAACCCTCTCCACACACACACGAAATTTCAATATACACGGATTAATCATACTTTTCATGGTTGGAAGTAAAAGTGATGTTTATACCATGACAGTAAACATCCAAAATGGCCGATCGATCCTTATTGATCTGAGACGTCACCGTGACGTCAGTTGTCATAACAAGAGATAAAATTTCAAATCAATAAAGGTCTATTCTCACCAAAGCGGCATTCGCTACCAGCTGCGATAGAGAAAATCGAGTAGGCAGTAGGCATGTGGTAATACTTCTTTTTACTCATAATGTACTAAATTTCGCGTTCTAGCCATGGATATCTTGAGCGAAACCCGCGCGGTAAATACCCACAGCTACGGCGAATACCACTCAGTGCCCGTAGACAAGTGTCACAAGTTTAAATCACTAAGGAACAGAATATATTAAGTCGACCAATCACATCCAAGCTCGTCGCCGGCGTACGATGCACGCGCCGTGGCGGAATCACGAGCTGGAATGTGATTGATCGACCTAATCGTTTCTATTCCTTAGCGATTTAGACTTTTGACACTTGTCTACGGGCCCTGGTTTGAATAATGCCTTATGTTTATTAACCGACTGTAAAATATGTCATTTTTGTATTATAATGTCACCCAAAATTTACATAGTTCGTGAATATTAATGTTCTTTTTTTAAAATGATTGAAGTTTCGAACAATAAAATTATAAATATTTAATAATTGAATCAGAAACTTATGCTAATACACCACTTAAAATTTCAAATAGCGTTGATTTCATAAATGTAATTATTATTAAAATTATTCATTATTCAATGTATTTCAATAGCGTTAATTGAATAAATAAACATTAATCATTATTTAACTGAAATATGTCAACCGTTAGTTTTTAACAATGGACATCATTTTACGTTCTGAGGCCTCATCATGATACGCTAAAACAATTCAGTTTTATGAAATGCGTACATTTGGAACATTTTTTTAAAACTGTTCCAAATGTACGCATTTCATAAAACTGAAACCACCCGTAACGACTGCTACTGCTACCGACGATTTAACGTGACCTTCGAGGCACAAGAATACCCAGACATGTGCTTGCTGCACTGTTTGCATGTTGCACTGAGCGGAAATCGAACCTGGGACTTCCGACGTAGCAGTCAATTACTCAAACACCACACCACAGAGGTCGTCTGTCTCATGACTGTCTTGTTTCTAATGTGCGCTCAGCCTTAGTCCGGTAGCAATTTTAGATTTCCCGTACTCAACAATTCCTTAATTATCATTTTCCTTTTTCTCTACACTAATCCAATATAAAGAAACCTAAAGCCTGCAGTAAAATTTAATCACTAGTAAGAGGTCTTTGTTTTATTTGGGACATAAAAACCAATTTGCCTCTTGCACTCGCTGTATCCATCTCTCTTTGTTTACTCAATGTTTGTATTATGTGATCTCTTTCACTCACCCTTATATCTTGCACTAAGATATTCAGTAATAGTCCATGATAGTAAAATAAACGTAAATTGAAAACATAATTTAGATATGGGATTATAAAGCCATCATGTTTTGCCTCATAATCACATCTAGATATTATTTTGTTTGACATTATTTCTTTCTCTCATTTTCTTTACGGTTCTCAGAATACTGTGATTAACATAACTTAGAATATAAAGAGATTCGCCTGAATGGAATTTTGATACAATTCCCGCTACCCATAGAAACCTATTCCAAGGATAAAAGTAGTCTATTAGTTATTATAGACTATAATCTATTCCGGTACCAAATTGCAGTCAGATATTTAGCGTTCTTAAACGCTTTTATTTTTATAGGTAATACCTAGGCTCGCTTTAGACCTCATATCTCACCCGTTGGTAAGTGATGATGCGGTCAACGGTGGAGCACGCTTGCCTAAAAGTGATCTGTTCACACGTTCATACATGATTGAGTAACAAACATTCAAACATCTTTATGAATTTTTAAATTAGGTACTGATATTATTCAAGTGGGAAGGATAGCATTAGATAAAGTTATTTGTTATGGTAGATCTTTACTTGTTAAAAGACACCTGCAATGAGGAATAACATCCCCAGGGAGTACACAAAACACAAATATAAAATTCACGAACACAAAGCACACCCCAGACTCCGAACAACCTTTTATGGGTCACACAAATATTTATTCCCTACGGAAATCGAAACCGCCTCACTTGCCAACCAATGGTGAGGTGATCAGATTATTTTTCCTTTTTTTTACGATAAAGGAGCCGTAGTATTCGTGTAATGTTTCACGTTGTGTTTTTTACTTTTTTATTGTATTCTTTAAAACACCAAATTATAGTGACCACTGTTGGCATCTAATATAATAATAATAGCAACCGATTTATGTCCCACTGCTGGGCACAGGCCTCGTCTCCTCTACCGAGAAAGCTGAGAGGGTTTAGACCTTAATCCACACACGCTGGCCTAATGCGGGTTGGTAGGTCGGACATGTCCTTAGAATTTTTTCTAGGACATGTGGGTTTCCTCACGATGTTTTTCCTTCACCGTCAGCAGGTGGTAATTTATATGATTATCACATATAAATTCCACAAAGTGAAATCCACATTGGTACTGTCCATTCGGATTCCAACTTGATACCTCTGAGTAAAGGCCGCGTCCTTATCCATTCAGCTACCATCACAGTTGAGGTGTAAGTTGGCATCTATAATGGTTTGTATTATATGCCAATATAGGTCAATGTTATAATGGTATTTCTCCTCGTGATCCAAGGCT
Organism: Lithosia quadra; assembly: GCA_963576445.1. Classification (NCBI taxonomy): domain Eukaryota; kingdom Metazoa; phylum Arthropoda; class Insecta; order Lepidoptera; family Erebidae; genus Lithosia; species Lithosia quadra. The sequence goes on from OY754886.1 coordinate 13,575,284, forward strand.
GTAGAAAGACGGAAACAGGTATGTTGGTGAAGAATTCCAAGTCCTACCTTATGTAAATTAGGTATAACCAATTACGTGTATTGTTAAGTAACTAATTAAACTATACAACCTTAGTAAGACCACATAGTGAAAAACAGAAATTTAATTACGTAAATATCAAAACAAACATTGAGATTAACGATCTCAAGATTATTGGATATATTTAAGCCAAGTACTCCTTATAACCAATTCACCCCGTGGTTCAAATTTTAATAGTCTTAAGAAGTTATTGGGGTGTTATTCCCCAAGCTCCCCTAACAATTTCTTAATCATGGCTAACAGCACTCATGGGATGTGACCCTACCTTTATTTGTGTAGGGGTGGTTTGATTTGTATCTTATGTCGACGATTTTACTCATTAAAGTGACACGTGTCTTCTTCAAAAATGAATATCATTATTAAAACCAACAAAACATGCTTCCAATTTTGTATTGCTTTAAATTATAATCTGAGTTTCTCCATTTTGAACAGAAGGGATTTCTTAGCCAAGATTGGTTTTTACAAACTTTATTTTACCTTGCTCTGTTATTTATTAGTTTGTTTATTTATTAGTGTGGGTTGAATCTTGATTAAAAGATTCGCTTCCAGACGTCAGATTGGCCTCCAATTTGATTTAGGTACTTGCGTATCTTCGGTGAAAATACGAAACATATGGTACTATGAAGCAGGCAGCTGGTCTGATGATGAAATCGGAAGGTGTTCATAGAAACTTCTGAACGAAGAGATAAGTCAATCGAGTTTAGGCTCATTTGTATTATCTTGATAAATTCTCTAAACTACCTGAGTTTCGGGTTCCGTAGATGGCGACGGTAAGTGGTCATAGGAAGTTCTGAACTGTAATTTATATGAATGTATTTTTAGATGTCTGGATGTATGTTTGTTACTCTTTCACGTAAAAATGGCTAAATGGATCTGGCTGAAATTTGGTACAAAGATAGATTATAGTCTGGAATAATATAAAGGCTACTTTTTATCCCGGAAACAGTATCCCGTGGGTCACGGTAGTGGGAACAGAATTTCACGCGAGCGGAGCCGCGGGCAGCAGCTAGTGACATTTATATCGTTCTAAAATGGTATTCATACACAAGACTTATTTTAACGAAAATTTCTATGAATGAAATTTTGAAATAATTAGTATACAAGTTGATTCAAATTTGGTATTTTCTGTGTGTATTTTCATATTAAGATGAAGCAATATACATTCCTTGAATACTAAAGACTGCTATAGGTTTGTTACTTGCTTGTAAATATATTATATTACATTAGTATATTAGTAAAACAAACTGGTCGTAGTACAAGTTTTAGCTATGTTAATTAGTAAGTTGTACTTCGCAACGAGATAACTCGCTTTCGTAAACTGTTACTTCACTTAGGACTGGAAGTTTGCGAATGTAATTTATTTGTACCGTGTAGGGATGAGCAAATAGAATTGACAGTGGAATTTCGTTTAACGAAGATGTGAAGCTAGAAGTATTTTGTTAAAAATTAGATCTTTCCTTAGGTTTACCGTATGTTATTACTTTCCAGAATTCGTTCCATATTAGCGGCACTATCAATAATGGTGTAATAATACAGGTGTGTTTTTTTAATCAGAATCGATGGGTTAAAATACCTTCCCGGGAATATTTTTGAATTGTGGGGCATGGTTGAGTGTTGCCTTTAATTTCATCTTTACCTTTATCTTTTCCTCCTTTATTTCTATTCCAACCCTGGAACATCAAACTATAGGGTTTAGTCCCTTCTTTTCCTTACATTATCTTTAATTCCAAGCTCCTGGTACACTAGTTAGTAGTGCTGTCAGTTTTAACAAGACATGGATAGCATTGACCATTTAGTAGGACGTGTGCTTGCTTGCTGCTTTGATGATATATAAGTACTTATACAATATTTTTTACAAACATTATATATTATACATAGAAATACTCAAAATTAATATGAATAGATATAGGAATACTATCAATTATTTAAACAATATTAAGTTTCATTATTAAAAATACAAAATAACGTAAATAGGTCATTTTAAATTATAGGTTTTCACTTTGAAAGATGCTCACACCTCCATATTTGACTACGTTATGTCGTATGAGTGAAATTCGAGTGCGTCAAACAGAGCTTTATACATTAATTCTACTTATAGCTATAATTATTTTACAACATTCATGCTGTGGATAACTTATTTATTTGCATAATACTGTGTGCTCATGGAAATTAAATACCCGTAATGAAAACGTGGCCTATTTAAAAAGTGTAGATTAACGGCTTTCGATGGCTGCTAACGGAAAACTATCGAAGCCATTCTTGTACACTTTGAACTATTTAATTACTGTTTCAGCTTTGCGAAAATGTTTCTTGTTGCATCCTATGTTAAGATTGCGTTAGTAATTAAATTTGTTTTCCTTTAAAGGTCTAATATAAAGACGTAAATAATCTACATAATTCGGAGTAAAACAGATACCCTGTTTTTCGAAAGTCCCCAATTTTTTGGGTAAGATTCTTACTTCAATGTATCATGATCGTATTCCATACAGTCATAAATCTCCCATGTTTATCTCCGACAGGACTTAGCAAAGTGTTAGTCATTATACCCGCGCGCAGCCATCAATCGCCGGCTTAATAGTCTGTATCTCACTTAGTTTAACGACTAGATACGTTACATATCTAAGTAAAGAAAAATCTAAAACAAACACTCCATAATACTAAGAAACTAGACCTTAATTGTATATTACCAGAATTCATTTCGTGGAATCTATATGTTTTCATCTCATTCTGTATTGGTATCACGGGATCAACTATATATGATGGCATCTCTGTCGTTTTTATAGCCTCTCTCGGGCAAGGAAGTGTATCAGGCGGGATTTGCAGAACAGTCCTCTTAACACCCTTTTTGTTTATTTCATTACCATCGTCTTTAGCTAGATCCCCGGGCAAAGTTTTCTTTTCTGTAATATTCATTTTGTCGTTCAAGGTTTCAATGGTAAGACCGGCATGAAGAATGTCTTTGTTGTAATCGAGTTTGCCGTCGTCAAGTGCGTCTGGCATTTTGTTGTATGCAGAACTCACGATTGGAGGATCCATTTTGCAAGTTACTCCATCTAGGGAATCCTTTGTGTTCTGACTGCTTGTCTCGTTACGCAGTAAATGCATCCATTTTAATCTACAGTCACACACAAAGTTATTTTCTGTAACAAAAATGTAAAATTTATATTAGTCAACTTTTAAACTCAATAACATCTTAAACCCTGCGATTAAACTTTGCAATATCAAAAACGTTAACGTCTTGTCTTCTGAAAGTCTCTAAACTAATTTACAATTAATTTTGAAATAAAAGGGACTATACAACATTTTCCACTTCTATCTACCCTCGTTCTATTCCAACTAAGAACACCCTTAGGTATCATAAAAGAAGCAACTTTCCAAGTGTGTTAAAGTTATTAATAACATCTGAGTTTCTACACGTTTAATATTCATCGAGTGTTTTAAGTTCATGAAACTTGACATGGGGAAATATTATAAATTTATTATTACCTTCAAGTAGCAGATTACTATTCTGCGGTTTCAAGTTGTCCAATATAGGCTTGATGTTGTCAAAAGTTAATACGTGTAGCTCATTGGAGCGTAAATCTACAGAATTCAGCCCCCTTACACCTTCAAAAAGCCCAGATGGGAGTGATGCTAGCTTGTTTTCATCAAGTGACAACTTTCTTAGCTGTGAAAGCCCATCAAACGCTCTCTCGGATATGTACCTGAGATCATTCTTGCCTAACTGTAACTCCTGTAGGTTCCATAACTCAGCAAAGGTAAATTCCGTTAAGTTTTGAATGTGATTTTTCCTTAAGTCTAACTTCTTTAGGTTAGCCAATCCATCAAATGTTCTTCTATTCAAATAGTAGATATTATTTTTATTCAAATCTAATTCTAACAGATTGAAAGTGTGTTGAAAAGTCCCATTTCTAATCATTGAAATATTGTTTTTCGTAAATATTAATTTTTGAAGCTTTGGTAGATCAATAAATGCTTCTGCATCAATATCTATAATCATATTATCTTCTAGGTTTATCGTTGTCATGTTTGGTAAATGGGCAAACGCATACTGCTGTAAGTTTTCAATCTGATTCTGAGACAGACCTGCCTCTTTTAGATTGGTTAGATTAGCAAATGCAAATGGTGTTATATCCACTATATTTGCGTACTTTATATTGATAGATTTTAAGCGTTGCAGATAGAATAATGCTTTCGTAGGTATGTAGCCTAAAGCGCCATCGACTCGAATATTAAAAGACAAAGTTTGTAAAGCTGGTTGGGAAGCAAAACTCTGCCAGATGAGGTCATCTCCTGGTATTCCTCCGTTAAACACCCAACATTCCGCTTTGGTCGCATTTCTAGGTTCCCTAGTATTTTCGCAGTAGCAGTGAACTTTGGAGTCTCTGTCTGTGATATCGCAAATATTTTTCTGGAATCCTCCACTTTTCTCTTTTGTTCGCCTCTTGTTGTTGTCCCTTGCGTACACGTTTATTGACATTTCATTAACTAGGGCGAAAGTGATCAATATGTAGATTACGCCGGCGATTCGTCTCTCCATTGTTATCTGTAACAAGCCAAAGTGATTATGTTAGAACAACGTGTTTGTTGAGATTAGGTTTAATTTGTATTTTGTTTATATTAAGTGGACCTGTTTTATATTTGTGTTCCATTAAGTTAATTATTCCTTTGTTTTATGGGGTATTTTTGGTTGGATAAAACTGTTTAAAATTATTTACGAAACACTCAAGAAAGTCAAAAGAAACGTACGTTATGTTATATACCATCTAATTGTATTCAAGTCACACAAACAGGTATTTAAAGAATAAGGTGTGAAGTAAAATACTGTGCTGATGAAAAAAGTAGTAGATATTATAAATAAAATTATATTTACTACTAGGTTTATAAAAAATATAAAGGAGTATTGAATATTCACTGAGATATTAAGTGTAGTGAAGTAATAACCACACCTTAACACTAATGCACGTTCAGAAAATATCTCATAGGACTGGGTTATAATGTAGCAAACCACGATAACCCTTAACCGCTATAACCGCTTCAATTAATTACACATGCCGTTAACCACATCCGTGAATAGACTCTTCTCTATAATCTAATTATAGCTTCTATGTTTATGAATATGTGTATACTAGCTGTAGCCCTCGGCTTCACCTGCGTGGATATCGGTTATCACGCGTGAACGTCCATACAAACTATTGTCCCTTAATGTCATAAAAAATATCATAAACACTGTATAGCATATTTATTTATTGTCAAATGCCTTTTTACATCGGAGCTAGCGATGACATACACATCGGAATACATCGGAATCAAATTGAGTAAAATCACACGGTGTTCCGTCACGGTACACGTAGGGGACCCTGGCTATACCCTAAGAAAGGGATTTTTGTCAAGTGACTATAATACTCGTAGTACAAAGTTTCATGGTGATTTCTTCGAAAATGACACAGTTTCACACAAACTTCTATTCCCTATCCATCCAAGTCTTTTTCGTTACAAAAGGCAGTCTATGTCTTTGTTAAGCTCTGTACCAAATTTCATCAAAATCAGTTCAGTGGTTTAGGTGTGAAACCGTAACAGACAGAGTTACTCTCGCACTTAAATATTATATTATTGAGGGCATACGTGAAAAATACGAATATAAAAAGTCTCTTGTGACCTTATTTTGCAAACCACAGTGTTTTATAGCGCTATAAAAAGGGTCATTCTAACATAGGCATATAACTAAGGGGTTATTATAATTTGAAATTACATACTAAAACCGCCATCTTACATTTTTTATTTAAAAATAAATGGAGACTGAGGTATCTTTATTTTACATATACTGTCGACCTCTGCAGTGTTATAGTAGAGTACTTGACTGTGATGCTGGAAGATGCGGGTTCTATTCCTGAATTTTTGATCCTTGAATAATGTCTATTTGACTTAGAAGGCCCCCTGCCCGCTCCCCACTGTGTCCTCTGCTAGTCAGAGGGAGACGTGGCGAGTCTCAGAGCAGCCCTCATGGGTGTTTTATATGTATTTTACAAGCTGTTGCCCGCGATTCCGCTTGCATAAAATTCTGATCCCATTTACCTTGGGGGTATGAAAAATAGTTTACCTCATATTTTCAGGCTTAAGACTACCGTGTCTGTAATGAGCGCTCAGCTTTGTTTGAAAAACGGAAATGATATCCTGCGCCAGCGGGGGAGGTTATGTCGGAGTTGGGCTGACTAAAACCATACGATATTATATCGGGTCTTCAAGCACTGGCACCAGGGTGTAAGGTGACCTTGACGGTGACCCCTTCGCACTCCAGCTGATCCGGGCCATCTCTACTTTCAAGATGGCCTTAATGTCTATTAAAATCTTCTGCACTCTTTTCTCCACTTTTTTTATTATGACATGGCGCGCTGATTTGATTCCCGCTCAGTGCAAATATTTGACTAAATGAATATAATTTTATTATTTATTTGCATTGGTCTGGGTGTATGTATAATATGTGTGTATTTACGAAAACTATGTAAGTATGTTTATCTACTTCTAGAACCCTTAACATAAGCTAGTTAAACTAAGCTTACTTTGGGTCTAGAGAGCGCTGTGTAGAATGCCGTAGAATATTTATTTATTTATTTACCTATTACTGCTGGGCATAAAACCCTGGTAAATCACGGAATCTATCTTAGTGTACCAACCCTAACTTACATCCAGAAAAGTGAAAAAGAATTCTCAATTCCTCTCTCCAAATCGTAAATTCAAAGCCAAGTTTAATCAACCCTCCTGCTTAGTCCAAAATGAACGGTGTGAAGATATTTAGATACAAGTGCGCTTAAATCCCACTGAGGCTTACAGCGCTTTCAAAATGTAATTTAATTCAGCAACGTATAATCCAAATGAGTTCCAAATTATTAATTCGCGATACTGAGGGAATTCGGTTCGAGTTGGTTAAATGGTTGAATGTGATTTGGTTGATTTAGTTCGTGTTTTATTTCGGTTAGGACCATAAAATATACAAATGATCGGACTAACCCCATCCGTAGATGACACGAATAGAACTGTGTTGCAAGCGTCCATAGGCTACAGCCTCTATTAACAATTATGTAACGCCGTGTGCGCCGTTGCCATTTTAGTACAGATACCGGCACGTAAATTGGCCCGACGCGTCATATGCGCAAAGGTCGATTTTTAGGTCGCGGGAGACGCGGTTGCGCCGTCGCGGACATATATTATGATTGGTCCGTCACTTGACGTCACTTGACGGACCAATCAAATGTCTCCGAGAGTCGTCTTGTAGCGAATCAACGTTCCGTTCGTTCGTACTTTGAATCATTTGATTGGCTCAAAGTGCTCGATGCGCGAACTTACCCCAAACCTGGCCAAGTAACGTGCCTGTATCTGTAGCCTACACTAACGTTGTCTTCTTTAAACTGTCTAAGTTTGCGTAAGTAACTGACGGCGACTACCCACCGCTTATCAAAATGCAAATAGACATTATTATTCATACATACAAATATTTGGGCTGAGAAGGATTCGAATCCGCACCTCCTGTCGTAGCAGTCGAATGCACTGCCGCTACGCCACAGAGACAATCGATGGGTGAAAATCGATCTTCACCATCTCTTAGATCAATAGTAAATCATGTGACTTAATACCTCACGTTACAACCTATAACCATATTTTCTAAACGGCTCGTTTAACAAAAAAACCGTAACAGTCTCCCATATGTATTTAATCAGTACATCGTTTTCCTATTACTCGAACGCCCCGAAGACATTTAATAATCCCGTTATAGGGTAACTGATATAATTCTCATAACCATGAAATTTATTATATTGAATCCGTTCATTGAATTCAAATGAAGGGAAAGAATACCACTGTCTGAGTATGGAACGGTTTTTGTAAGCAGATAAATGTTCTGAATACACTTCTTATCGGTATAATTCTGCTGGTACCACAGGTATAATAATAGGTATAGAATTGCAAGACCTACTTGCTAAAAGTGAGGAAGGGGGGAGAGCATCCTTACGTCTAAACCGACATTAAGTTAATTTTAAGTATCCATTAACGGGTAGTACTAGATTCCATACAGGTTAAATCCAAGATTCGCGTCCGTGAGTCATGTCTATGTGTGCGTCGCTCAAACAGACATTGTACGGAGTTTCAGCTCTGTATCAATTTTTATTGCAACTATAAGAACGTGGCAATATTTTAACTTGAAGAAAAAGCTAGCGAACACTTCTATTCTCTTATTAGTTCTGTGACGAATACGTCCTAATTTATGATTATTATTTTTAAGTGTATTTGTTAATTTATCTTCCCCAACCCGATTTAGCCTTGAGGATCTTCGTGGAACCCTATAAACTTCTAATGCATAATTCTTTGAGATACACATACAGAGCATGTTTACAACTACACACGAGGCTAAGATATCACCTTCACAAGGTGCAAACAATTCCATCAAGAACCAAGCGGTTCAGTGCCTCTTTTCTTTGCCGTACAATAAAGACTTGGAATTATTTACCAGCACATGTGCTTCCTTCCCCCTATTATAGTCTCGGTTCTTTTAAGCGGGGCGTGAAAAGCATTTGATGAGGCCGTCAAGCTGAGGGCCACCACTGTAGCACTATCGGTGTACGTGGTGACCCCTGATCCGAAGACTTTGGCTTTAGATTTCCATCAGGCAAGGTGAATGCATGTTGACGTGTCCAATATATTTTTTTTAATTTACATCAATTAGATATCTCATTCTCATTTCTGTAAGAAGATTCGGCTCGTGTAATTTGAACCCTCACTGGAGGTTTCAGATATCTTTCAGTATATACGCTTGTTTTGTGTCACGTAGTAAGGCGATACATCACGTTTTCAGTAATAAGGTTGTAGTGTAACTTTTTCTTTGAGCTAGTTTTCGAGGCCAGTTGTACTGTGTCGGTAAAGTACTACTATTCCCTTGAAGATATTTTTATATACAAATAGAGTTTATATATCGCTTTACTTTATTTTCGTCTCATCTCATAATGTCCTTTTCTCGAAATGTCATTTCTCACAATGGCATTTTCTCGAAATGTCCTTACTCCCCGCAAAAACCTTCTAATGCCCTTCTTGAAAAACCCCATATTGTAGCCGCCTGGGAAAACCACTGCAGGGAGAACGTTCCACAGCCTAAGCTAGTAGAATAGTGGTAAAAATATATACCCAATTTCTTTAACATATCACTTTATAACCACTTTACAGCCTGCTGATCATAGTACACGCTAAAAAATACACTAAGCTTAAAGGATTTTATGTTCGCATGATAAATCACAACCATAGTCGCAGTGTTTATACCCCGGTTAATCCTTTGGATGCCTTACAACCACAAGCCGGCTCACACAATGTACGAGGCCGTTCGTTCCACAACCAGTTACTAGCCAAACCACACACCGGATTAAGTACTGCAATAATAAAGTTAAAAGCTTTGAGTCTATTCGGACACCGAAGAGTTATGCAAAGAGAATATAGATAAGTACGCTTTATGAAACATGCGTTCTAAATTTGAATTTCAAAGTGAACGACAACGTTCGTTGTACAAACGGAAGATCGAGCCAACTCTTTATTTTATATTTTGGATGTCTCTCACACTGTTGTGTAATCAATCGGCAGGTCATGTTTATCGAACTTACTTTGATACGCAATCGCGTATTCAGACATTAGCGAGTGGTTTTAGAATAAAATAATGTTAATCTATTTTCTTTATGAGTATGAAGTAAGTTGACACTCCCTCTCTAGTAGGTAGTACTATTTATTTAAACTTACATCCATTATCTTGAAAGTATAAATAAATAGAAACTAAAGTAGGTTAAAAAAAGATTGATATTATGGTAAAATTTAGTTTGAATTTACCGATGTCATTTTAAAACACGGCCCACGATGGACAGCGGTTAACGTAGCCTATGGACGTGTGCAACATCAGGGTGACATACTCGCGCTGTGAAACCTATTGCCGTATTTGTACTAGACACTTTTTGTAACTTCACACTACTGCTGCTGAGAATTCGTTGATCAAATTTGAGATCTGGCAATCACTCCAATAAGACGAAGCCAGACTATTATAAAAACTAAAACTGCATGAATTTTTCAAATTCTTGATTTAAAATACAATGAAAAAATAACAACCCTGGTAACCTTAGCTATAATCACGTACATTTTTCGCACGTTTGGCAATAACTACAGTCAGATGCCATTGAACTGTTTGCCAGGTAAAATAAAAAGTTATTTTTTCGGTGAACTTGCCAACTAATACACATTTGGCAACAATTTGATTATCATGCATACATTCTATTTATTTTATATTTTGTTACTCAATATTATACTCTGATTTTATTTTAGAGGGAAAATGTAAATTATTGTTATACATTATACTTAATATATATACTTATATATTATAAAATTCCCGCCTCTTTGCCTAATGGGTAGCTCCGCCTCAGTCTGTGTCCATTGGCCTGGTATACTTTAAATTCCATTACTTCAAAATATACATATTTTTAGTAAGAATTTGATTATATTTAAATGAAATGCCAGATTTTAATACGCTTCTTAGAGCACATCTAAAATTTTAAACACAAATCGCACGTTAGATACAATTTATTGCGCTACGGTGTAAATGTAGAGGTTAAATTTGTATGTTCAAAAGAATATATCTATTCGTCTCTAGAGATTTTCAGTAGGTAATAAATCTCTTCTATCAAGTAGGACCTTGGCGTTTGTTTTTTATCAAGTTTCTTCAGTGGGGAAAAGAGGATACAAGGCTTTTGTTTAACTCATCGCCTTGGGTGCATTTAGGGTAAACGATTATTCGTTAATCCTCCAACGCTTATGGGGTAAAATGGAACACTTTTCGCACGGATACCGAAATCTCCTTTCTTTTAAGTTTTCGCTAGGAGTTTTTAACTTTTATTTTAAGATTAATATTACGAATACGACCACCTGGTTAAGCTATGCATACCTTGAGTCTAGAGAGCGCTGTGTAGAATGTCGTAAAATATTTATTACGGCATGGAACCAAAAATATTAAGAAATGTGTACCTAGGGCACCTCTTTCATCTTTTTGGAAATGTACTGCACATAGTTATAAATAAATAACGACGAGTTTAAAGAGAAATTTCAAGAAATTGCAAACTTGTACTTGTACTTACTTCAATGTTAAATAATTTTCAAGGAGGTAGGACACGACGGTATCTCCCGTCCGAAATGAGCTGTCCGACTGGGGAAGTACCTCCGCCCTACAGAAGACCGCGGCCATAATAACCATCGTGTTGTGTTCCCGCCGGTAAGTTGGGTAGCCAGAGCTCACTGTACCCCTCCTTCCCCTCCCCTTCCTAGCCTCCCCACCCCTTTCCAGCTCTCCTCCTTTCCCTTCAGGGTAGGCAGCGGGTGTGTGACACTTTAGTGTTACACACGTTCATAGGCCACGGTGACCGCTTTCCATCAGGTGGGCCGTGTGCTTGTCTGCCACCTACGTAGTATAAAAAAAAAAAAATCCCCGAATAACAAAATTGGGGTCGCCAATTTTTTTGTGTTAGCTAGCCCATTTATCTATGAGAGTTCTATAACCCTCCCAGATAATGATTACTGTTCCGCTCCTCTGAGTAGGAGCGTTTGATATAGAGCCTATGATTTTTGGGAGGTTGAGAGAGTTTCTGTGCTGACAATGCAGGGAGACGGTCTCCCGCTGACAGAACAGAATCCATCCAGTAAGCTCTGTTATGAAAACAGCGGAGAAAACCCTGGAAACTGCAACTACGAGTTTCCGACGTTGTTTGTCAACGCTAGGGATAGCAATCCAGCAAAGTGGCACCCAGCAATCCAGCGGAGCCAGCATGATTCTAGGCCCTGCGGGATCCAAAAATTTATTCAAATTGTTCCCCTTATTCTGAGAAGTGACTGATTATTTTATTATTTTATTATACAGCGGGATCGCGCGTGATCCCCCTGCAACAGATTCAATCCAGCAAAATTCCCGCGGGATTGGAAACAGTGCGGGATTGCAATCCCTAGTCAACGCGCTAGTTCGTACAACAGTTTGTCTTTTTTATCGCTACGGTATGCAACCCGTGAAACAAATCTTGGCAACAAAAACTCACCCGAAATTGCTTCTAATTAAAATATAGCCGTAATTACGACGCAGTCTCTTTTATTTAGAAAATTAAATAAATGTTTAAAGCCTTTTTCAGCAATGTGGCTTAATTGTTTATACGAGGATTACGCGGAATGTTTCAGATTTCTAAGCACTTTGGGCCAATGTTTCAAGTGCTTTCAATATCATGTTACAGGAGTTTGTCGGCCATACCAACCTGAAAACTCTGCGGGTATTTTTTAATTAAGTTTCTGGGGTTCGAGCCAAAATTGGAATTACCTGGATTCGCTGTTTCGGTATTTGCGGTGGGTTTGTTTAACTATTTCGTAATAAAAGTACAACTAAATGTGAATAGTTTTTGGATGAAACTCTGCGTTTTAGTAGTATTTGATGATGTATAATATTATTTTCGGTTCCTTTCCGGGTTCGATCCGCACCAAGCGTTATTTAATTTTTTCACTAAGAAATTGTCACCAGCAGCATAGAATCTTGAACATTTTATAGTTTTGTAGGGGCCTAAACATAACGCGCTTAAAACAATTCAGTTTAGATTAGCGAGAGACAGAGCTATAGACGTGAATAGTACCCTCTCTCTTCCTTAGCTGCACTTTACAAAACTGAATTGCTTTAAGCGCATCATGGTTAGCACGCAGATGGCAATCTTGCAAGTTTGCTACCTTTCTTTCTCTTTCCTACGATGGACGGAGGCGTCCACTCATTTGCTCATAGCTTATCGATTTTGCACTATATTATAGCCTCATGCGTTCACAGCAGTGTGGACTCTGCGACATGGAGAGCTATCCACTGTTTATTTCATTAAATTTTGTCGCTTAAATATTTGCTACTAACTTCAGATAAATAGAACAAGGCATTTTAATCGTTTTGAATTTAGAAGCTTAAAACAATTTTGAACATAGGAGTGAAATTATTTAGTCATTGCGTCATTTTAAAGTTGCGTACGAAAATTAATTTCTCTAAGGAAAATGTTCGGATAATAATTTTATACAACTTTTGAAGTGGATTAAAGCGACTTCAATGTTTCAAGGATATGATTTGAGTCGAGCACTCGTATTTAGAATTTCAACTTAGTCATATCAGTCTTAGTGATCAATCTCATGAAGAATGTTCAAAACTCAACTATTGTGAATAAATCCTCCTTCCTTCATCCTACAGTCCCTGCTTAAAGGACCCGTCCTTTAAGCAGGGCGTGAAAAAGTATTCAATTTGCTGAAGTCGTCACTGTCGGTGTATGAAATGGGGACCCCTTTCTGAGACTTTACCTTTGGCTTACCATCAGGCGAGGTGAAGTCATATTGACGTGACCCACATAAAAAAATATCTATGCCGTGAGACAGCAAATCATCGCAGACCGTGCCGACTGCCACGTAAGTAGCATAAAAGAAAAAGATTGGAAAGAGTATAGTGAATATTATTATCTTTATAGTTTCAATCAGAAATAATCTTATCTCAAGAGTCGAGTTTGCTTAATCATTTGTGATGATAAATGTATTTATACCTACCAATTTGAAACAGAAATCGACAGTCCCAGTATTGTAAAATAAGTCAAAACCAACGACAGTTGTTTACTGGCAACATTTTCCCAGAGCACTTCAAACAAAATGGCAGCCACGTTCGTCGTGTGAAAACATGTCACGTTGCCGCGATTGAACTGGAGGATCGTAGAACGGATAATGGAAAGTGATTTTCTAAACAGTAATAAACTAAGGCAGTGAAATAAGTGTAACTTAAAGGAGGTAGGACATGACGGTATCTTCCGTCCGAAATGAGTAGTCCGACTGGGGTAGTACCTCCGCCCTATAGGAGACTGTGGCCATAATAACCATCACGTTCTGTTCCCGCCCGTAAGTAGGGTAGCTAGAGCTCCCGAGGCCCCCCTCCCCTTCTCTTCAGGGTAGGCAGTGCGTGTGTGATACCCTTAGTGTTGCACATGTCCATAGGCCACGGTGACCGCTTCCCATCAGGTGGGCCATGTGCTTATCTGCCACCTACGTTGTTAAAACTTATTTCACACGATGGCATACAAGGTGACTCGATGTTCGCCTCTAGAATGAGAAGCGACCGTCCGGTCACCTCCCTTTCTACGGACCGCTCTCCACTATGCCCTCTGCTAGTCAGAGAGACACGCAGAAAATCTCCGAATATCCCTAAACAGGACCACTCTTGCCTCAGCCCTAATCTAATTAACTACAGACTGCAGCTTCTCCACAGCCAGTGGAAAGCGCTGCCGTAAATTATATTGATACCTTAAAACAATAAAATTGTATTTAATTACTATTCTGTACTTTGGATACCTTTATTATTGTTACCTACTCATCAATTGACTGTCTTTGAAGATCGTCCTCAAGACAAGAATACCCTGATTTCTTAATTGCAGGTTTACATCACAAAGGTCTCGTGTATCAGATCAGGTAGCCCAAGATAACAGGCTGCTGTCAAAAGTAAGCTCCTTCAAATGTACCGTAATTACTTTCAGAGATATTGCTAAGTAAGACATAAGCCAAATTTTGGTACAATTTTCCTTATACGGGGCAAATAAATATATATATATAATACTAGCGACCCGGGACCCGGCTTCGCCCAGTGTATATTCCAGTTTTCCAATAAAATATATAGCCTATGACACTCACGAATGACGTAGCTTCTACTGGTGAAAGAATTTTTTTAAATCGATTCAGTAGATCCCGAGATTACCCCATACAATTTAACAAACACACAAACTTTAACTCTTTATAATATTAGTATTGATAAAATATAGTCGTGTTAGTTACTACACTATATTTTATAACTCAAGAACAACTGAACCGGTTTACCTGAAAATTGGTTGTAGTGGAGAGGAGTGGAGTGGAGTGGAAAGGAGTTGAAAGGAGTGGAGAGGAGTGAAGAGTGGAGTGGAGAGTGGAGTGAAGTGGATAGTGAAGTAGAGAGTCGATTGGCTGTATTTTATTGGTAGCGATACCGACTTCCATGCAGGCGAAGCCGTGGAAAAAAGCTAGTGTTTCATGCTTGGTTTTAAGATGTAAAAAGAAAAGATACATTTTATTCAAAATAGAAGTCTTTGACAACAGTTTTCAAAAGCAATGAGAGCTGTTTCAGCTTTTAACGTTACAGAACCAATTTTATATGTACAGGATACGCCATTAGAATACTGTATCCAATTAGGATTCCTTTCCCTTGATATTTTCGTTCTTAACAAGCTTTAAAATTCAAAATACATTGCTGCTACAAAAAGTTTTTTCTTTGCTTTAGATTTGCATAAAATATTTACTGAGCTACGATGTGAAGCGGTATACATTGATCGTGTTCAAGGATGTACTAAGATCAGTTAAGTATTGGCCATGGTTTTGAGATGGTAGAAGAACTGTAGTAGACCAAAATATGG
Organism: Lithosia quadra; assembly: GCA_963576445.1. Taxonomy (NCBI): domain Eukaryota; kingdom Metazoa; phylum Arthropoda; class Insecta; order Lepidoptera; family Erebidae; genus Lithosia; species Lithosia quadra. The sequence goes on from OY754886.1 coordinate 13,590,853, forward strand.
ATTTTTTTCTTTCTGAAGCTGAGGGCCGCCACTGTAGCACTACCGGTGTATGTAGTGGTGACCCCGGTCCTGAGACTTTACTTTTAGCTTACCATCAGGCGAAGTGAAGTCCTTTTGACGTGTTCTATATAAAAAAAATGGTAATCGACTGCTAAGCTGGAGGTCGCAGGTTCGATTCCCGCTCAGTGTAAATATTTGGGTACATGAATGTGAATATTGGCATTGGTCTGGTTGTTTATTTGTATAATATGTAGGTATGCATTTACAAAAAAAAAAACAAATTAAATAATGTACCTATATCCGCATTCTAGAACCCATAACACAAGCTAGTGAAGTTATGCTTGCTTTGGGTCTAAATAAGGTTGTGTAGAATGTCGTAGACTATTTTTTTTATTACTTAACCTGTTCTAGTAAAAAAATGTTAATGATATTTTGAGGCTTCTTCGAATAAAATATTGTATCTCTTAATCTGAAAAGGAAAATAATCACATTTCCAATAAAAGCTTACACCTGCAATGTCACAATGTCGAATTTCTGACATCCCAATATCGTTACGCCTATTGTGTCGTTGTATTAATCCATTATCTTTTCTTAGATTGTCTTTAGGGATTATGGCCTACTTACCGATATGACATTGATGGCCAAAATAATGGTAACCACACACTGTTCCAGTATACTTACGTAATTCTAGACTTGTACAATAATTGTAGGTACTGGAACATGGTATTGGAAAATACTTGTGCAAAATGGTAGCCACAGTCACACAGTACACGTTCAAGTACTTGCGCAAGTCTAAACGGGTGTGTGTGTGTGTGTGTGTGTGTGTGTGTGTGTGTGTGTGTGTGTGTGTGTGTGTGTGTGTGTGTGTGTGTGTGTAGATAAGCTAGCCATAAAAATTGAGTGACTGTACCAGAGGAATTGGAGCATGTTATGCAAAAATGAGCCAAACCACCAACTGGCAAGAATTAAAATATTGAAGCCAAACCATTTAAAATAGCTGTTTCAAAATCTGGTACGTAGTTTTGTTCACATGGAGGTGTGGGGATACAGCTTTATGTGCGGTGAAGACACAGTTCTACACTAGAGTAAGCAAGAATTGTATTTCATACGAGAACACCAGTCACGGATTTTTCGGGCTGTATCTCGGTCATAATACACTAGTTTTAATTCCTTTGGTTCACAACATATTCCTTCTTTTTCTTCCAAAACGTAAGAACTCAACCAAGTGCCTCCACAAAGGTATAAAATCTATGGATGGAACGCGTTGGTCCACTTACTTATACGTACAAATCGATACACAAACTCATACGCTAGTCAGCCACCACGCGGTAAGTCATTCAATTCATTCAGTTTAAATAACGAAAAAAATATAGGGTGTCTTGAAATGGTGTAACAATTGTCGATATAAATAATATTGCTTTTTTTATATAGACAGAACACGTCAACATGAATGTCTCAATATTGGGGTCACCAATACATCGATAGTGCTACAGTAGTGGCGCTCAGCTTGACGGCCTCATCAAATGCTTGATGACACCCCGCTTAAAGGACGCTGTAAGGACTGCAGGAGGAAGGAAACACATGCGCCGCTAAAGTGTTCCAAGTCTTTATGGTGAGGCAAAGAAAAGAGGCACCGAACCGCTTTTTATTAGGCACTCATTATCTATCTATATCTATACTAATGTTATAAAGAGGTAAAGTTTGTGTTTGTACATTTGTAAAATTGTAAGGGGTAATCTCGGGATCTACTGAACCGATTTTAATAATTCTTTCACCAATAGAAAGCCACGTCATTTGTGAGTGTCATAGGCGATATATTTTATTGGAAAACTGGAATTTACACCCGGGTGAAGCCGGGTCCCGGGTCGCTAGTATATAATATATTGACTAGACAAGACGAGAAGAGGAACTACTTAATTACAAATTAAAGGTATAAAGACATAACGAGGTGGTTGCTATCGGCACCCATTTGGTACAGAGCCAAATAAGTTTTTGGAACGAAACCTATTATGTAATCACGCTTCCATGTAATTACTCATTCTAGTTGAACGGGTGGAATTATTCCACTCCGGTATCTGGGTCAATTTTGTTATGTCTCTTAGAGTTTGTAGGGATAAAAAGATTTTTACCAGGAATACTGTGTATGGGATTGTTTTTTTCTTTCTTCTTGTGAAGCAAAATTTATTTGTTTACAGATAGTTTTAGATGTATAGGTGTAGTTGTATAGCGATGAGTTATTTACTAGATGTATTCTTGTTGTCAATATTGTTTAAATTCTATTCTTTTTCTACGACATATTATCCTCATATAGTCCCGGGTTCTTTAAGCGGGACGTGAAAAAGTATCTGTCAAAGCCGTCTGGATAGAGGTCACCATTCTAGGGGCATCACTTGGGAATGGTGAGCACTACTTTTAGGACTGCACCTTAGCTTACCATCAGGTGGGGTGCATTCAATCCGGCGGACTAAATATAGAAAAGACATTCTATACAGCGCTCTACACATAATTATACATAGAAACACCTAAACTAATTCAAATAGGCATATTTTTGCATACAAATATTTGCACTGAGCTAGAATCAAACTCGTGCTCCCTATCGTAGTAGTCGATTGCAATAGCATTAGACCGCAGAGGCCGTCAAAATCTATCGATTATATTGTGGAAATGATACAGATTACTAAACTTATAATAATAATAACAGGCATATTAGGGCGAGTATTAGCTTATAGACAAAACAGTCTTAAGACACAATTAGGTATTTGACAGCTTTGTTTATGAAGCAATTTTATTTTGTTGGGTTTGTAGGATGCGTTCTTTCATTTGTTTCTAATGAACGCTCAGCCTCAACTTTTAATTAGCCAGTTTGTCAGTTAGCTACATTGTCAGATTCACACCCCGTACCCACTTGTCGTGTGTCGTGTCCGTTTTTTTATCGGGTGGTGCAAATTATGTGTGGCGATACCACAAATATGATACCACAAATATCCAGCGCCAACCAGCGCCATCTAGTCACAGCACGACAACTACTTCGATACTACAACTACGTCACAACTACGTCAACGATCCTGAATCGCGAAAGTGCAGACCACACACTGGTGTAGCATATATACAAGATCCCAACGATAAACCATAGGGCCGCGGCCCGCCAGGCGTGATCACCTTGCCTGGTCGGAGGATCCTCCCTTTGTGTTGGAGGGACGTCACATCCCGTTCCTCCACATTGGTGACCCCGACGTGATCTGAACACGTAACATTCGCTGCGCTTGTCAGCAGCATTCCTATCGCCACCATACCTTTCACTCCCGCATGAGCGGTAATCAAATCTTCGCCATCCAGCACTTTCGGTCTCAACAGGGATACCACCTCCTGGAGCGATCGCTCCAGACTGGTTACCCTACGGCCACACGCACTGCCTTGTAATAAAGGGCACAGTACACTGCACCTACGGTCCACGTAAGAAGAGCGCATCTCTCCCGTCTACGCAGTATTCGCCCCGCTTCATTGAGGACTAACCGAGGGCCGAGACAACTAACTCGACGCTTCGAGCCCGCTCACTTACCGCAGCACCGCAGCACCGCTTCACCGTCCCGACTCACTGGGACTAGCGAGGAAGACAGCGGCATCCAGTTCCGACGCAATGGAACACAGGACTGGCATTGGCACGCACCGCAAGAGAGCATCGCAATCAACCTCCGGTCTTGGAGGGGAGTGATGTGGCGATACCACAAATATGATACCACAAATATTCAGCGCCAACCAGCGCCATCTAGTCACAGCACGACAACTACTTCGATACTACAACTACGTCACAACTACGTCAACGATCCTGAATCGCGAAAGTGCAGACCACACACTGGTGTAGCATATATACAAGATCCCAACGATAAACCATAGGGCCGCGGCCCGCCAGGCGTGATCACCTTGCCTGGTCGGAGGATCCTCCCTTTGTGTTGGAGGGACGTCACATCCCGTATGAAGCTGTTCACATTTGACGGAACACGATTTTGTGTCGTGTCCGACAAGAAATCATAAAAAATGTTCTGCCAATACAACATCCGATTAAAAAACTGACACGACACACAACAAATGGGAACGAGGTGTCACGGATATCTATGTAACTGTGACTCATACACGATAATCTGATAAGTCATCAGACGACTCGTAAACACTTTCACACGTTTACACACGTTTTGCCGTTGTTTAATCATCGAGCTACGGACAGATTCAAACCAGTTTCTCACGGGGAAATGGAACGGGAATGAAGCCACGGCCAACGGCTAAAAAATTGTTGACTTTTCCAACTATTTTTAATTATTGTCCCTTTAATGTATATTCCACAACACATAACTGCTAAAATTCAACATCAGAATGTACCTAACTAAATAATTCAAATTCATGGTATGGAAATTAATGAACTGAACGTAAATTCTATTCGATGCATAACTGAGGGCGATGTATTGTTAAATGACTATCAGCACGAGTTGTGGTTGCACGTGTACATTATGAATGTTTAGTCCTATACGAATTATGGTGAGTCTAAACAAAAAATTATGGAAGTAGGATACGACGGTATTATAATGACCATTGGTTGTGGAAGTCAGATGGCAGTCGCTCCACGGAAAATATCGAAGTTCAGCCGCATCACAGTTAGACTGGAAAGCCGACCCCAACTGAGTTGGGAAAAAGGTTCAGAGAATGATGATGATGAGGATACGACGGTATCTCACGTCCGAATTGAGCAGTCCGTCTGGAGTAGTATCTCCGCCCTACAGAAGACCGCGGCCATAATAACCATCGTGTTGTGTTCCTGCCGGTAATTAGGGTAGCCAGAGCTCACTGTACTCCTCCTCCTCCCCGGCCCTTCTTAGCATCCCCACCCTTTCCTACCCCCGCCCTTTCCCTTTAGCGTCGGCAGCGCGTGGGTAACGCCCTTGGTGTTGCACACGTCCATAGGCCACGGTGACCGCTTCCGTAAATAAATATTGGACTGTTTTGAAGCCTTCATAATTTTAACTTTTAATATCTAAGTTGAACTTCTGTTCTAGTTCTGTTTAGTGTACCAACATGTCGGCCATATAACAGTATTATGATGTACTTAACTACAAAGTAAACAATCAGCTCCCTATTAACAAATTAACATCAGTATTACAGCTAATTCTACTCAATGAATCGAATTGACAGTTGCCACTTCTTTCCCGATGTTACCATTACCTACTTGTTTCAAAATAACTTCAATAGATTGCATCGTCTCATCGCATAATGTCCTTTTCTCGAAATGTCCTTTCTCACAATGTCCCTCTCTCGAAATGTCCTTTTTCATAATGTCCTTTCTCAAAATGTCCGTTTCCCAAAATGTCCTTTTCTCGAAATGTCCTTTTCTCAAAATCCCATGAAACCGATTAAGTGCTTGAATAATTATTTTAGTAGATCATCGACCATTATAATTTTTGTATTTGTGTTATATTAAATACTTAATAATACCAGACCTAACCTAACGATAATAATACCAGAATACAACTTGTCACACCTACTAAATTCCCAGTTTAGAATGTGTATTCTCTTAGCGAGATATAAAAGCTACATGCGTGTTTGTATTTGTATTCTATATTATTGCCTGTATGCAGTGTGTAGTTTATGTTGTAATCGTGTGTGGAGTTAGTTTTGTTGTGTTAAATAAGATATGTATTATTTAATACATACGTTTCAGTTTCACCGAATAATATGACGCTAATAAGTAATTTAGTGTCATAGTACTCGTATATTCTTTTATTTCGCAATAGGTATATGAATATACTATAGTGTATTCTTGTATTATATTATAATATTATAAGTTAGTGATGTATAAATGTATCTACATTAGAAACATTTAAAATAATGGTCTCTGTTAAGTGAACTATTTTCTGTTTAATCGCGATGAACGCAAAAACGTCTGAACGGATTTTGATGGATTTTTTTTCTGTTAGAAAGTAATTGGTCAGACTAAAAATCTTCTGTAGTGTTTAATATTGCAACTAGTTAAGTAGAATGGCCAAAAACAACATATATTGTTTTTTTTTGGCCATGTCTACACTATGACCTGCACGCGGGCAGATATTTTCGCTCCAGACATCCGTTGCTGTTATGTCAAGTGTATCGTTTTCTCTCTGATTATTGCTACCTCGTCAGTATTACTGGTACTGGTACTGGTTGGTACTGATACCATTTAAATATTATTTATTCTAATAGTTAACGATTTAGAAATATCACTTTCGTGTTCTCTTGTCTATAACCGTATTTTGAAATAGCGAAATCGAATCAAATAAACGTTTGTCAGGCAATTGATTCAGTAACGTCATCGCAGTATCTGACTAGTGTTTGGCAAGCGACGTGAGACGCGTTGCCAATAACGTGTTACTGCAGCCACTGGTTGTCACGTGTGCGAAATATACCGATATGATCGCTAGTGATATAAATTTATTACAGCACTATTAACTGTATCTATACGATACTATTTATTAGAGATGTAAATAAAGGGTTTGTAACGATATCAACTGGTTTGATAACTGTTATTTTATTAGAAAACCGATTGCTTATGTGAAAATCATGGGTTGACAATTTATAAATATTCCAAATAAATATTTGTAATAAATATTGATAATAATGTATTTATTTATATGTGTACCTAAGTATAACTTATTATACATAACCTATATGGGTCAACTATGTATTTATTAGTTTACAAAATTATTGTTGTTACTGGGTTCGTTCCTTCTATAAATATTGCTCTCAATCATCTACTAAGTCTTTTTCTGCACCACTTTTGGTTGACTGGTACAGAAAGCCTATAGTATTAAGGCTGCTACCTACTTATGCTAATAAATATTTTTTTAGCTAAAATCATTAGTATTCCCTCTTACCCCCCAGCTAAGCTCAATTGCTTGTTTAGTAGTATGGTCAGTGAAATGTCCTGGACTTGAACCCGGGAACTCTCGATCGTAATTATGATCTCCTTAACCATTAAGTTATTAACGCTCCTAGCTCATCCTTTCTCAACGATTATTTTTTCAATTTGGCCACACTGAGTTAAAAAATCGTCGCAGAAAAACGTTTTCTAAAAAAAACTTTTTAAATAAATGCAGCTATTTATACGTTTTTGCATATAAATCATTAAGACATTATCCACTAAAACCAGTTTTGGCGTAGCTTGTGCTGCTTGCTGCCAAAGGGGACAGCTTGGCCGTATAGTTACACTTGAATGTCCATCAAAAAGTTATTACCGAGTGTGGAGCTTGGATAGTTGAGCAGTTTTAATCATTGTGACAAAATTAGCGACTGGAAACCAGATTTATTAACCTCTGTGATGTCAGTTTTCAGGATTTTAAGATTGAACGATTTTATTATATCGGACACCTCAATATGACTTCACCTCGCCTGATGGTAAGCTAAAGGTAAAGTCTCAGGAATGGGGGTCACCATTACAAACACCAATAATACTAATAGTGGTGGCCCTCAGCTTGACGACCTCATGAAATGCTTTGTCACGCCCAGTTTATAGGACCCGGGACTTTAGGAGGACCTTTGCGATCTATACCTATAAATTGAATTATAATTCAAATTTTAAGAAAAAATATAATATAAATAAAAACCTTAAACCTACTATGTTTATCTTTACCATATTGCAAGCTAGTTAAGCTATACGTATTTTGGATCTAGATAGAATATTATCATTACCTAAACAATTAAAAACAACAAAAATTAAACCGGCGAAAACGGTTCAACCATTCTCAACAAATCTATTCAATTGTTTTTACATCGATCCATCATATCACTCATACACACTCATACCCAATTTTCTAAGCCAAAACTTATTTCGTTTTCCATTACCATAAACTAAATGGGCACCTTAATATTTTCAGGAATTCAATAAACAAAAAACGTGCTCACGAAACCACATGATCAGGCACACGAAGCACCGCCAGAATCCCCTATTTATGTCCGATAAATCATTCGGAACCGAAATTCAATCAGGCACCCGTGGATCGTAGTCGGTTATTTAATATCCCCTATATTATGGTTTTACCAGCACTTTCAATTTCGTTCTCATCATGTACTTCTTATACTAGCTCTAGAGGCAGTCCTGGGTCCCAGTAGATTGTATATTACACTGATTACGAGTACTATATAATAACAGCACGTGTTATTGAAGTACTTGTATAGCTTTTAGCAACATAAATCGGCTGGTTCATTGGGGAAGAAATAGAAGATGGTATATTAAATTTATTTATTAACCATTTTTATTTATTTAATTGTATAAAAAGAGAAAATGCCAAAAAGGCCAAAAGCCTTATAAGGGCGATTGGGCAAGGGCTCATAGAGGCCACGGGTAACTTTCGCTCCGGGTCGTTCCTGGTGCAGAGGATGGCCGTCGCAATCCAACATGGAAATGCGGCAAGTGTGATGGGCACCTTTGCACCGGGCGCGATCAGAGGCGGGTTATTTGATTGACATAATATTTTGTTTATTATTAAGTTGACATATTTATTTATTTTGTTTATTATTATGATTTAATAAAGTACCTATGTGTAATTAAATTAACCATTTTCATTTGTTTTTCATTTTTATTTATTTAGGATACTTTAATTGTAAAATTAAATTAACCATTTTTATTTATTTTTCATTTTTATTTAGGATTTACCTTTAGCTAACCATCAGGCGAGGTGAAGTCATTTTGAAGTGTCCTATAACTTAAAAGTGAAAAAAAAACTGACATTATGATCGATGTTTTGTATGACGAAGGTCCAAGCATTTACCCTACTTGCTAGTGAATGAAATGCAATAAGCCCTTTCGGAGATGATTATTTTCAGATAAACGAAGAAATTTTTCAGCAAAGTAAATCATATTTCTCTTTGAAAATGCAGTTGAACAATTTAGTGAGTAGAAATGGAATTTTTCACATTGTGAATATAATATAAGTGACAGATTTGAATTGTTATAATATGTTATGCAATCAACATCAACTTTTGATCTTGCTTTTGAAAACCGGAGAATTTTGAAGAAAAGATGTAGTTTTTTTTTCAAAACGACTGTGTTTTTGTATCTCATAATTGTTAGGAAATTAAATCAAATAAAAAGAAAAGGAATGTTGTAGTGATGACCCATTTCGGAGACTATACTTTTAGCTTACCATCAGGTAAAGTTTATTGACGTGTCTAACATAAAAAATAAACACGGAAAGAATAAGAACATTAGCAGTTTACCTTAGCCACAGTGGTAAACGGGAGTATTATAATAATTTCGATTAATATTAGGTACTCTTTTGAAAATAAACTAAGATCTGAATAATATCACTTCTGAAATACGTATATCGTATGTACTAATATCTAATATGTTTCCTTACGTAATTGAATACGTGCCAATAATGTCAATGAAATTAGATAAAATCAATATATTGTATCGTTAAGCTTTCTGGATCATTTATTCAACGAGGAGCTTTGGCTCTTTAGTACAATCTTTCTTATTAAAGCTTTGAATAAATTTGTGCAGTTTTTAGATAGGTACGTTAGAAGTTACTAAGTACAAATAGGCCTCGAATTTTCCACGTTAGTTGGATTCCAAATTTGTTCTATGAAAACGATATCCCCTGCTTACCGCTTTTGTCAAATATACTCGAGGCTTCTCCCTGTTACGTTTCTACAACTAACTACAAAATGTGGTTGCTTTTTATTCTAACTGGCTGTTGCCCGTATAGTGCACGGCATCTAACTTGGCAAAATTTTGGAGTAGTGTGGGCCCCACTACTCCAAAACATTGCCAAGTTAGATGCCTTACACTATTATTAAAAAAAAATGTTAACTAACATAGGTTAAGTATTTTTATAACTAACAAAATGAGTCGTTGTTACTTAATTAAATAAATAAATTATTAAAACTATTATTATATTATTGTTTGTGGCAAAATGCGTCGCATATAAACAAGTATAGTGTACAGCATGTAACTTGGCAAGGTTTTGGAGTAGTGGGGCCAATACTACTCCAAAATTTTCCAAGTTAGATGCCATGCATTATAGCTCCACTCGCGTGACCCATAGGAACCTATTCCCAGGATGAAAAATAGTTTACGTCCTATTCTCAGACCTACAGAATATATACAAAATCCTCCAAAGAATATAGCTGAGAGCCATGTCGGGGATTCTTTACTCTATCGATTTATTTTACCTAACAAAAAAAACACATCAAATTAGGTTTTTCCGTTTGGGTGCTATTATGCCACAGGTAGACACATCAAGCTTTTGACAGACCATCATTTTGCTTCGGTATTTAAAAAAAATGTAAAATAAATCGCGTTAGATTATTTCTAAATACAAGTTAGAAGATTTAAAAACAGCTAGGTAAATTTTTTATTTACCCATTAGGCCAAATATCATAAAATATTTCCCGTATAAACAATATTAATATAATATTCTCTTTAATATTTTCCCGTCTCATAACTACATCTTGAACGAGGTTTATGTAGGTACACAAATCTAACTGAAATCTCATTTCAAATGCAAATACAATCCAGCCTTTTTCTTTTTGCACATTTATTTCAAAGATATTAGATTTTGATATAAAACTTACTTTAATGTTAAATTAAATTCTTGTGTTTTTCTATTTGATCGGCATTGAATATGGTTCGCCTCTGTGGCGTAGCCATAATGCATTACTAGGTACTACGCCAAAGGCTCGGGGTTCAATTCCCAGTTATTGTAAAATGATTTTCTGATCGGAAAAAATGATCATCAAGGACGGGACTTGAACCCGTGACCAGTCCCTTACAGGGGGAATGCTCTGACCAACTGAGCTACCTGGACCCATCCTAGATGCTCGAAATTTTCCGATACAGGTAGCTCAGTTGGTCAGAGCATTCCCCCTGTAAGGGACTGGTTACGGGTTCAAGTCCCGTCCTGGATGATCATTTTTTCCGATCAGAAAATCATTTGGAAATAGTTAGCATGCAATTGCTTAAAATTTCATTCAAATATTGTAAAATGTTTATGTATGAGAATGTTTGGTTATTTTCTTCATATCGAGTTATAGAGACCACGGTGTCAATCGCCTCGTTTTAAAAAGTTTATGAGGTAATTGACACCGTAGTTCCTATAACTCGTGGTGTCAAACGATTATAAGTATACCTAGATAATGTTCTATTCAAATGGTGAAAGAATTTTTCAAATAAATACAGGCAGTGGTTCTGAAAATTCCCTACAACTTATGTACTAATTATAATATTAGTATAGATCAGTATCAGTTTTATTAGTAATTTGAATATTGAATTTAAGACTGACATGGTCATTTAAATAAATAAAATTAAAAAAAAAAATATCCCGTCAACTGTTATAATATTCGAATTATTTTAACCTCAATCGCATTTTTTCACCCAATTTTAAAGACACATCTTTATTCTACACCTTATATTCACGCAAAAGGTGGTTCAAATTCAAGGGGACTCGTAGCCTGACCCTTGGGAACCATCTTGGGACTTTACGAGGGCCTTTAAGTAACGCGAGGAAATAGTTTCATTCACCCCGGTTACAGTTTACAAAGTTTCTTTGGGTCACATCACTATTCTTGGTGCTTTTATGTGATGTATTCTTGAAATACCATAAGCGAAATACTACTGTTTTAGGGTAAAACAGTACCTGGAAAATTTGGTAAAGGAATAGATTTATAGTCTGGAAAAACACACAAGTTATTTTTATTTAGATTCCACGTGGCCACAAACTAATAACCAGAGTTTGAAATTGTCAGTCCGATATATGATAGAGAGTGCACTAGACAAATACGCACACATAGGTGGTCTAGAAGACAAAAAAAAATCACATTCCATTATGAACTTTATATCGATGGAATAAAAGGCCGAAGTGCGATAAGCACTTTCATTTTATTCTAGACCATCAAGTCGATACTCATAATAAGAACATACGTACACATTATAACTTTATTGACATTAAATAACATAGAACATACATAAATATAACCTGGAAAGCTGAAAGCTATAACCTGGGAGTTTTCAAGTCACGAGTGAATAGGTTCCTTCTAGGCAAGCGTGATTCATCGTAGACCACATCGTCACTTACCATCAGGTGAGATTGAGGTCAAACGTAAGCCTATCATGAATAAAAAAAAATATTTTCATACATACCTACATTCATACAATATTTTAGTATGTATTCTCTTATCAGTATGAGATATAGGGTACGTCACCTATACCCACCCTATAAGTTTGTTAGATACTTTCGAATAAGTAAGTACCTACCTACCAATATTATTATACAAAACCATTCATTTTGTTAAGAAGGAGGATTGCTTATTCCATTATCTGTAATCCGGTTACCAAAAACAAAAGAAAACTTTTCTGTGTTGTATTGCCCGGGCAGTTGTTACTTTCGTATGGCCGGGGCAGTTGTTACCCCTTTTGTGTGGCCCCAGAAGTTGTTACTTTTGTGCTTATATTTGTATCGTAGGCTGCAGGTGCCTTCAGTCCCAATTACATTAAAACATAAGTGGCATGATTGACCAAAGTGACGTTTAGTTATGCAAAGTTTCCTTCCCTCCCTTAAATACCATTTCTGCATTGTATTGTATTAACTTAAAATTGTGCTTAGAACAACTCTAATTCATTTTCAAAATGTAACATAGTCCTATTTTATTTTTTCGTAAATATTTTATTTCAGTTTACATCTAGTAGATGCCGATGGCTACAAAACATAATTTGGTACCTACATTTATGAAATAATGAAGTAGTAGCAAATAGAGTTTAATGGATTTTTGCATTTGAGATGCTAGTCTTGTAACTTTATTGTCAGTGCGTTTATAAGAGCTATGCGTCAATCATGATTATATTCTTAGAATCAGTAGGTACTTGTCATTCAAGTCACGAGCTTGTAGAGTACACAACGTTATCTAGACCCAAAGTAAAGATAGCATAACTAGCTTGTGTTATGGATTCTAGAATATAGATGTACTTAGATTTTTTTACAACACATTATTATACATAAATCCAAGAACAATGCAAATAGACAATATTCATGCATACAGATGTTTGCTAGGTATTACCGGTATACGATTACATTCATAGCTTTCTTCTACGAAAAAGTAGATTATTACTATCCTTGTAAAGTTTCATTTTCAGAATATATATGTAGGTATAATAACACCATAAACATCGTAAAGACCGTGAGATTAAACTTTGAAGAGACGCTGCCACCTAGCGAAATTATTAATTAAGTTTTTAAAGTACTTAAGCTTTACATACTCTTATTATTTCTTGAAAGTGAGTATCACATTTAAAATAATTGCTAAGTAGATTAATTAACATTTGCCAAACTAATTTTAACTTTAACCTGTACCTTAAACTTTATATTAATAAATATTTTGTTGACAAAAATTACTACGTAACCTTGACTTAAGATATATGACTGCAACTGTACGTAAAACTTATCGTTTCTTAGGGTAGTCAAAAACAAAATAATGTTAAATCAGACTTGCTAGATGGTACACACGGTCAAATATTATAGTTATACACTTTTACAAGTGTATGTGTAAGAAAAGATGTATACTTATTTCCTTTCTCGATAACATAGGCAGAAATAAACAATAAAGTTGCAAACAGCTTTTTTATATCCGTCTCGTCAATGTGACTTCACCTCGCCTGATGGTAAGCTAAAAGTAAAGTCTCAGGAAGGTGGTCCCAATTACATATACCGAAAGTGCCTCAACTTGACGGCCTCATCAAATGCTTTTCACGCCCGCTTAAAGAACCCGTGAATGTAGGAGAAAGGAAACACGTGAGCTGGTAAAGTTACTAGTGTGATTTAAAAAAAGTATCAAATAAGTTGATGACATAAAAAAAGATTAAATGGGAAGGTACCAACTCACTCAAACGAGAGAGGTCCATGTGAGCCATGCAGTTGACGAATAAGACCATTCACGACTCATGTTGGAAAATAAAACTTTGTTAGTATTTTTAACTTGTCATTTTGTCTAGTACCTATGTTTTTATATAGTGATGAATGTCCAAAAGCTATTTCTGGCATTCGAGAAAAAGCCTAGTAAAGTGCTTCCAGGTAAAATTCTGACATTTCTTTTAGTCAAAAAATCTGCCAGTATTATAAGTAAAAACCGTTATATGAAATATCTGGGCATAACACGAACATTTTTGCTTTTATTCTCTGACCACTATTGAACCCAATTTTCTTAAACGCGCAACGTAAGCACCTTACAATTTTTAATATAAAAATAGCAATTTTCCTTCGAAACTCATTTTCTATTAAATGCTATTCACCTTGGCTGTTATACACTTTCTATTGTTCATAACATAACATAACATAACATAAACTCACGCCTATATCCCCGAAGGAGTAGGCAGAGGTGCTAGCATTCACATTTCGCCAGTTTATGTTAAGGTCCACGTGATAGGTGGCGAGCCTATTGCCATTAACCGGGTACTTATAAACCTGCGATAAATACACACATAACTTCGAAAAGCATCGAAAAGTCATTGGTGTGTGCCATAGTGAACCTAGAATCGAATCCGAGACCTCGCCTCAGTAGTCCATTACCCATACCACTAGGCTACCGCGGCATTGTTCAATCTAGATTATACAATATCCATTCATAAATTCTTGGACAGTTTCGTTAACAGAGCGCTAATAGAAACAAAGAAAGGTGTCCTGTAGTTTTCTAATAATATACAAAGTGTTGACTTGCATTTGAGTATCCTTCACAAAGGGGCTTGAGCTACTTATATTCTTCAAAATTTTAGGAAAAAAACAGTAGGTAATTTATTTTACAGCAAATAAACTGATTTAATTTTTTTTAATAAATACAACTTCCAAACGATATTTGCATCATCAGTTGACTTTACAGACTAGTGTCTACTTATCTACTAGTTATTATAGTATTCTGCCGGTCCTAAATCCATAAAAGTAGGTGGTGTATGCGTCAGCTGATCAATGTTATCGCCCGTGAATTATGTGCAATTACTCTAAATTTAATGTTAGTAGGCATGCTATCTCCAGTAGTAGAAATTCCTATGTTTCCTATATTCATATTTTTTTTTGACTTATTCCGAAATAAAATGTTTATTCAATTATAAATAATACATACCTACATAAAGTCCAAATGACAGTCCAAAAAAAAAAAAAAGTCTAATCTATTAACCCGCCCCTCATCGTACCCCCATATTCATATAAAAAACAACTATAAATATAAAACTAATAAATATTGTACAAGGCCGTTAAAAAGACAAGGGTTGGGAGATCAAATTTAATGGCAGTCGCTTCATGATAATTTCAAAACTTCTTTGTAATGGAAATAATATTCATTTTCAGTACTTTACCTACATCAGTATCAATATTCACAGCTAGCTTATATTGTTTATGTTAAACACATGCTTTATACTAGCTTATCAAAGGAAATTAAGTTTTAAAAGTGCAATTAGCTAAGGGAAATAATGTCAAATGCATAATAAGAGCACAAGTTAAAGGAATACTTAAAAGGCCTCGTTAAAAACACCATCCACATGCAAAAACCTTATTAAATTCTCCGGAACGTAATTTCTAAATGCATTTTATAAATTTTTATGCTGAAAAACTGGCAATTTTGTACTGGAAATCGCTAGTAAAGAGGTAATTGAGCAAAGCCTGCGGCAATAATTTTTGAATCAGAATAATGTGACGCTGTTTTATGCTTGAAAGCACTTTTATGGCTAGTTAGTGTAAACCTTTATGTTAATGGTTATGTAAACGCAATGAAAAATAATCATTAACTTTGCTTACATTTATTTTGTAATCAAATTAATGTTTCTCATGATTAGTCAAAGCAAAGTTCCGAAATACACTTTACAAAATTTTCTATCACAAATTCATTGTTTCACGTTTTCGACAATCACTTATACAACGCGAAAACTTCATAGTTTGTACAAATTGACTGGCCCGAGCCTGCAGTAAAATATTCTGAGTATCCATTTGTATTCATTGAGTATTGTTCCACTTTACACATGGAATACAATGAAAACTTTCATCCTATATTAGTTTTCAATTTTCCGAACCATCTCATTTGAGCCTGAATATGAAACATTGGATGCCAATCGACTTTGGAGTCCCACAGGGTAGCGTGCTTGGCCCAACGCTTTTTATAATGTATATAGATGATATTCACGAAGCAATCAATGTAAATATTATGATATGCTATGCCGATGACACTGTTGTTATATTAGATAGCGCAAGTTGAGATGAAGCGTTTTGGAAAGCCGAGTCGGGCCTGTAGCAAGTGTTAACATGGTTGCGTTATAATTTACTGACATTGAACGCCAATAAAACTAAATATGCATGCTTTCATAAAACAGCTGCATCGGCCTAATCAAAATCGAAAGCAATATTTCGGTGAACGAATCTTATAAAGTGAACCATGTGTGTACATTGATTTGCGATTCATTCTGAAATTCGAAAATAAAATTAAAAAATTAAAAATAGGCAGCTTTCAACATTTACTATCTCTCTTTCGAAGGGTGATATTGAACCCATCAGTGTGAGCTTCTGCAAGAACTCCTTTATGTTCCACTACCGAGCACGGGCCTCCTCTCCTCTAACGAGAGAGCTGAAAGGGTTTAGACCTTAATCCACACACGCTGGCCTAATGCGGGTTAGTGAATCGGACATGTTTTTAATTTTGATAAGTTTATTATTAGGATTTTACTACCTGATGACATAGGTTAATTTGTACACCACTTGTGATAGGACATAGCGCACTTAACATAATCTTAAGACCATTATTTATAACTAACCTATGATCCACGAAATAAATAATTATGAAATATGAATTATGTCCTTAGAATTTCTCCTAGGACTAGGAGTTTCCTCACTATGTTTTTCCTTCACTGTCAGCAGATGGTAAAATTATGTGATTAGCACAAATTTCACAAAGTGAAACTCACATTGGTAACTGTCGGGCTGGATTCGAACTTGATAGCTCTGAGAAGAGGCCGTGACCTTATCCATTCGGCTGCTATCGCCTACTTAAAATGGTTATACAATCAAAAGCAAAATGAAGGACCTTATGCGGATAATAAATCACTATATTCAGTGCATGTAGTTCAGATTCGTACAGTTTTTTGTCAGATGTGTAGTAAATTATGTTCATATGCCTATTCGATCAATGTGGTGAGAAATGTGTCTCTTTTCTGTGTGTTTAGTGCGTGTCTTGAATTAATGTTTTTTTTTCTTTCACACTCCGAAACGTTTTTGATCGAAGTAAATGTGCCAATAATAAATTCGTCTATTCAAAGCTAAGAATAACAATATTTGTGGGCGACACAAGTATTGCGAATATTTTTATAATATTAGTAGCATGGGAAACTTACTACACTACTATACGAAATGCTTTCTGAACCTCAATGAAAATTGAATATCTCTTGCTTAGAAAAATAAGCAACTAACGTATTTCATATTATTCTTTTTTTCTTTGCATTTTTGTTCCTTTTTTGTAGGTTGCTTAGAGGTTGAAAAATCGTTTACAAAATTTCTAGCAATGCATTATCGACGTAAGTTTACTCCTTACACAAATAATTTAATTTAACTGTAAGGGTTAGGTGGAATATTAGTAATTTAGGCTACTAATTCTATCATACTAATATCCTACTTCCTACTTATATTATAAATGTGAAAGTTTGTGAAGATATTTAGATTTCCAGCCATTGAAACATCTACATACGAATCTAGCCGGTCCCTATTACATACACCAACAGTGCCATGATGGTGGCCCTCAACTTGACGGCCTCATCAATTAATGCTTTTTCACAAGGAAAGGAAGGAAACATTTATGTACAGATAGTCGGTAACTACATAGTCTGCTTTTCATCCCTGGAATAGGTTTCCAGGGAAACGGAAAAGTTCACACAACGTATATACAAGTTTAATTATGTTAAAATTTTCGTTTGTAACAGGATTACCAGGAAAGAGCAAAATTTCTTCATAGGTAACTGATTACCAAACCTCGGTTACCATGGCGGCCGAAAGGCTAGCGTTCTACTTAAAAAAATCCTTTGAACGTTGAAGAATATTTTTATCTATTTTATCTTTCTTTTAGTTTGTATGAAAAATATTAAATGAAAGTAAATATAGCATTTCCCTTAGGGTCAATTCTCGTAGTAAAATATCTTCAAAATTCAGTTCCTATCTCATCTCGATCTGACACCACTCTAGCTATAGACCTTCTAATAAGTGAATCTGCTATCAAAAAGGCTGTAAAAGTCTCATACGCACAAAAGTGAAGGATACCAGTCATCCCCATTATGTAGTGTAAACATTTGTTAGTGTACGCCGCAAACATAATATTTTTGTTGCGTATACATTGAAGTAAATGACTTCCATTGGTTTCATCATAAAAGGAAAATGTCGTGAGAAAACAAACATGGGTTTCATCTGTATCATTGTTGCTGCGTAAAATAGACACCAGTGATAGTACGAGTATGAATACATTTTAGTAATTTTCTGGGCTAAATAAATTTCTGAAATTTAATAAAATCCCGATTCATATATTTTGTAAAAATAATAAAATTAAAATCAAAGCATATTGAACGTCGAGAGAATGAGAGAGATATCTGAATCATAGATTACAGAAACGTCTTATGTTGGTGGGCTTAAAAAAACGTAATGCTCAGTCTATCCTTTTTATTGGTCTGAGATTTGAATTGCCATAAGTGGTAAGAACATTAACTTTTCTGCATCCAAACTTGTTTACCATTTTCAAAATTAACCACTCAACTGGAACTCGTAAAAATGAAATTGGATTTCAATAACTGGCGACTGTAAAATATGATACCAAACAAACCATAAAGAAAATTTATGTCAGCGTATCAGGGTGAACTGTAGTAGTAGATAGTTGGGCCTAAACCCTAATAAATAAACATGAAGATTTGACCGTAATATTGCTACGTATTTCAGGACCTATAATGTAATATATGAAGAAGGAGATAGTTCGTGCTGTCCTCAATTTAAGTTTAATAATTTATGACTTACTTAGAAGCGCTAGTTACATAAATGCAGTAAATAATTTGAAATGTTACATTTTATATCACATTTGAATAAATTAGAAATAATATGTTAGGAGACTGCGAATATCAGCGGAGGTATGACACGACGGTATCTCCCATCCGAACTGAGCAGTCCGTCTGGGGTAGTACCTCCGCCCTACAGAAGACCACAGCCGTAATAATCATAGTGTTATTTTCCCGGCGGTAAGGAGGGTAGTCAGAGCTTGTGCCGTTGATTGCCACCTAAATAGTATGAAAAAAAAAACTTCTTTCCGAACTCAGTTAAGTTTGGTTTAATATGCTCTCCGGGTCTCGAAAACACCAAGACCAATACGAATAGACATAATTTAAGCATACAAATATTTGAACTGAGTGGAAATCAAACCTGCGACCTCCGACACAGAAGTCGAATGACCTACTGCCACGTCACAAAGGTCGTCGCGGTTACATACCCATAAGCAGTCCCTGAAATGTCTAACATGTTAAAATAACCAATGAATTCATCAATTAAGTAGCTTATCGACGTCCACTGCTGGACATAGGCCTCTCCCAATGTACGCCATACCACACTCCTGATTCTCCGCCTTCCACATCTAGTCTATCCCAGCCACCTTTTTCAGGTCGTAAAATAATACATACATAATTCTCCTCATAGTTCATCAAACTATGAAACGAAATTAGACAAAAATATTCTCTACGCTGCTCATCTCGAGCCTACAATAGAGCAAATTTATTCAATTTATTCTAGGAATACGTCCACTGTCAGAAATCGTCATAAAAATGTGTGTCACGAAGGAAAAAGTCAACGCCTGCAGTATTGAGGTTGGATGCTATCCAAATTCAATGGTATGCCCGTTCAGCCAAAATCAATTTTATATTAGAAACTGCTATTACTATTGCTGTGATAGATAATATAGCGTACGTGATGGTAATTTTAAGTCTGTAGTCCGTTTCTATGTCGCCGTAGAAGCCACGTAGGTATCTACGGTTGGTTGGACTTGTACTGGCGTTTAGTTTATTATAAGCTCCAACATTGTCATAGTTTTGTCGGTGATTTTCGTAGGTATTATGTTTTGATATTTCAGTTCATCTTTTATTTGCGGAAATCCCCACTACCAGCGGGGGTGATTATGTCGGAGTCGAACCGACTAAAACCACACGCCGTCTTGGGTTTTCTAGCGTCAGGCTTTACAGCCTGACGCTAGAAAACCAAACATTCTAATATCTTCACAAATTTTCACATTTATGATACTAGTTCGATAGGAAGTAGGATAGCATTAGTAGGAAGACGGATAGGATAGGAAGTAAAATAGGATAGTAAGAAATAGAATATAACAATATAAAAGAATTAACCTTTACCTGCTTATTCCTCGTGTGTCTCAGAAGATTCAACCTGGAAAGAAAAAAAAAACTTTAGTATGCGAGGAAAAATGAATAAACCATATTTATAGCTTCCATTTTAAAACAGAGTGTAGTATTATGTAAACAAATTTAATAAAGCTCGTTATATATTATGTAGGTTATAAAAGAAGTATATTTTTGAATACTTAAAGCTTTTTAGGGTAAAAATGCCATATTACTTCACGTAAGAGTAAGGAAGAAATTAAAACTGTGATACATTAATAAGGATTTTTTTTTACCAGACTATGAAGCACGGCCGAGGTGCGAGGTAAATGCCTATTGAGTTATTTTACATCTTGGTGTTCAAAGACGAGAGACATAACCATTCCCATCGGCCGTGGGGTTAGTATTCGTGCGGATATCCACACGGAAAAGAGGGTACTACGCATTTTAATATCTGTGACGTACAGAAACACCTAGTTTAAAATTTTATAATCATCACATTTCAGATTATAATAATTTAGAATCTAAACCATCATAAAATTATAAACTAGCTTTTGAGTATACGGTGACAAAATTGTTGTCGCGGTAGGTAACTCAAAAGTTTTGAAACTATTCTTTTGGTTAAGATGTCTAGTTATTATGAAAATTAATACTTGCAATTCTTGAATAAGAGTTTTTTAATTATCTGAGTGAAATTCATTGCTTTGTTAGTAAGTGTGCCTACTTCAAAGAATTCTTTTTCCATAATTTGTTGTATTGTCTTGGCACTCGTAGTAAGGTAAACTGGGTCAACGTAGCGTTTACAGGGTTAATATTTTCATTGTGAAAATAAGTTGGTATTTAAATAACTTTTATCTTTAAGTAGGTATACTAGCTAATGATCCCTGCGGCATCGCCCGCGCGGTAATTGGTTATAATTTATTTTGTCATAATTATCTCTGATTCTACTTAACCGATTGCAATCAATCATTATGGCAGATGAATTCTGATCCAGACTTTCTTAAATCCGTTCAGCAGTTTTTGCTTCCATCGCAAACAAACAGACCTTTCTGAGATTTCCTAATTTTACGTATGAATTTAAAATCAGTCCTGTCGGTTATAGTTTCTTACTCATAATCTCCAGTTTGTAATTAATTTGTAAAAAAGTAAAATTTGAGATTTGTATAATAATGTAGATAATGTGTTTACAAAAAAGAAAATCTAAGTATTTATGCTATGTATAATATTCGCATTCTGGAACCCATAACACAAGCTAGTTAAACTAAGCTAACTTTGGGTCTAGATAGCGCTGTGTAGAAAGTCGTAGAATATAAGAATATTTAAATCAGTAAAATTTTTTATTATAACCGTCATCAGTTCGGGCGGAACCGCGGGCGTACATTATTATATTCAAGAATATATTTTATCTTCTTAAAGCTGTTCTATTATAATGGTATGTTCAGAGTTGTTTGAGTAGATGCCTACGGCAATTTCCTATTATCACACCGATCGCCAACGGCAGAAGGCTCACCCCACACTTTAACAACAGAAATGGTCGCGTAATGCGCAGTTCAACAGAAGTTTTCTCCACGAGCGCACAATTTGTTGGGAAGACATTCTTGCTATTGTTTTCATTGATACAAGTCTTTAGATTTTTTGAAAGTAGGTAGGTACCTATATAATTTATGAAATTTTTTACGGGGATGAGTGCTACTGTAGTTTATTTTAGTGACATAAAAATACAAAATAATACTGGTAATAGAAAACTGTAATCGTTAAATAGTCTAAAAAACCTAATATTAACAATCTACAGTAAAAAAAAAACACATCAAAATTGGCTTAGCCATTTTGGCGATTACCCAGAAACCTATTATTTAGGGTAAGCTATAACCTAATAATAAAAAGTTACTCATAAAACATAACCATGCCGGCGCGGCGGCATCCTCCTAGGACAGGGTTGAGATTCGAACCGGTGGCTGTGATCCATTTGCCAAACATAGATTTAGTTTTTGAACGTTTTGCAATTGTCAATATAATGGCCTATACAAAATTGCGTGTGGATTAAGGGCTAATTTTTTTAAAGTGGTTATACCTACGAAATCAAAGAAAGATTAAGGAAAAAATTGTGAGAACATCATGGTGATTATTAAAAATTTGTGAAATGTATAAAATGAATTAAATAAAAAAATCAAATAAAATGTGCTGAGAAAACAACAAAATCCAACGCTGAACAAAAAAAAACATCGCAAAAACTGTATAATATTTTTTATTCTGCCACATAAGTCACCGTGACTAACAATAACCCGTAACCCCCATAACAAGTGGAACATCTAAAACATCACTAGGAAGTAAGGAACATAATATAATTATAGTCAAGATGAAATTTGTTCCGGGTTGTTCCGGATGCAAAACTTATATTGCTAGATGAGACAGCATTTTAATTTAAAAATAAAGTGTGAGTTAAGCTTCCTTTTGTTTCAATTATTATCGGCCAGCAGGGCCGGTGATGTCGAACTTGAACCAACTAAAACCGCACACCGTCTCGGGTCTTCAGATGCAGGGGTGTAATGTGGCCCATAAGGAATTTTCCTCGCAGTCAAATTTTTCCATGGAGTTAATCTGCCTCTTACCTACTTACAAGTGAATTTAAGACTGTTTGATTTTTGTTTATAGCTGTTATATTAGTTTCATAATGCTGCTGTAGATATAACTTAAGTTCTATGTTTTCTTATTTATTACAAACCTATTATTTTAATATTACATTTTAATTTTAATATGACATTATCTAGTTGACAATTATAACCACTTCAACCGCTTACATACTTACATCATCGATGCAGTAAACATTAATTCTTTTTTTCGCTGGCTAGTAGGGCTGTTATGTCGGACTTGAACCGACTAAAACCGCACATCGTTTTGGGTCTACAGACGCCGGGAGTTAAGGTGGCCCATAAGGCATTTCCCGCGTAGAAAATGTAGTAGGTACCTACACGAAAAATATTAATGATAGAAGATTTAGTTTTCTGTCTCTCAAGTCTTGCATTCGCGTATAGCCCTCTAGTCTCAGTACTTATGCCGATCTACAATTCACATCACAACTGACTTAAATACATTGTATTACAGTCTATTTTTGAACATGAGCTTGGCAAGCGGAATTGTTATCCTAGCAAGACGTCATGACGTCATTCCGCGAACATGCGAATTGCTGTTAGCTGTCCAACTGTATGTTACTAAATTGTAAATGGTAATGCCATACCCAATTCAGATTATTATGTGTTAGAAATAATAGGATGACGAGGTTGATATCTTGAAAATGTGTCTTGTTGAGTCCCTGGTAACATTTATGTACAATTTTTAGGTTCAACTAAGTGAAAACTATTAATAGATGTCGTCGTAAGTTAAGTTGAAAATTAAAATATAACAATCTAACTTGACGTTTACAATGTAAAAAAAATAAAATTTCAAATATTTTTGTTTATTTCAACATACGTCCACGCTACGGTTATTGGTATTGTGATTCGCCATTGTTACTAATGGTGCAGTGCAGTAAGTAGGTATACCTACTGATCTCATAACCCAATAGCACAGATACTTAGGTAAAGATCAAAACATTTAAAACGAGTCTGCGAAACGTTCGACCGCGTTACATTGTGCTCGTAGGCGCGCGGCAGCCCTGCCTGCCTAGACAACTTTGAGTTTTCGCGTACTGTAGGTATATTATACATTGCTGTAAGTTAGTATGGATGAGTGACGGACGACTGGTCCAAGTTAATCTCACGCCTGCTTGTATACTGAACAATGCACAAGGTTCTGGTGTTGAATTTGCACAAGTTTGATAGCATTTTCATACAGAAACAAAAATTACTTCACTCAAAAACTAATTCCCCAAATCTGAGAATAATCATTAACTTTGATGCTGACTGTACTACCGCTTCCATTATATCATATTCTTCGCCCCTCGGTTTACCTACAGACCAATATAAAGATTATGTTTTACACCCCTGTAAGATTTCGAACAAGGGATGATTGGGGTGCTGTCTGGATGCTGGCCTCGTAAATGTTTCGCCCCCATATTGAAAATGACAAGGGTTGCGAAAAAATTTAGTTGATTACTATTTGATGGGTTATTTTAGTAATTTTTGTTAGATTAAATGAACATGTAGGGCAGGCCGTATCAAAATTTTCAATCAGGAAATGTATGATAAATAAAAAAGGAATTTTGAGAGGGGGTTCTATGAACTTAAGTACTCGTATTTCAATTGTTTTCGTTAATTTTGTGTGGTAAAGAAAAATAAAAATAAAATCTCAATTCGCCGTCTGCTACGTGCTTTCTTTTACGTCACTACTTGTTGCCATAACTATAATAAATGATGATGATGTCATAAATATAGTCCTATTATCCTATATCTCTTTAATATTATAAAAATAAAAGTTTCTGAAGATGTAACTTACTCAATCATGCTCTAACGGCTTTTCGGATCTGGCTAAAATTAGGTAGAGTGATAGATTAAAGTCTGGAATAACACATAATATAATGTTACTTTTATCCCCGGTACAGGTTCCTATGGTAAGCGGGAACGGAATAGAATTCCATACAGGCAAGCCACGGGCAACAGCTAGTACAAGTATATTTTAATTTTGGGTTTCGAACTAAACTTTATGTGAACCCAAAGTAAGTACCTATCTCAAGTAAAGTTAGCTAAAATTACTAGCAAAAGCCATTTGATATAATATTTTGTTTGGCAATTCAGGTTTCCTCCTAAATAAACAGAGGTATAATACCAATCCTTCAAAATTTCCAACTCCACAAACTTCAGACTCAACTGAACGAATAAACTTAGTTCCATATCAACTCACACAAGCGTGAAATCTAATCTCAAGCTTACATAACTTAACCACCTAATTATAACTTCACACATTTACTCACTTTATTATACCCTAAAACTCACAATTTTAACGTAAATATGATTTATTAGTCACATAATTAAACTAAAACACGTTGGTCAGTCCAGAACCTTTTCACCTATTACAAATATTTAGTCAATTAACGACTCAATCAAAGAATCAAAGAATCAATTTCATTTATTCAATTTAGGCACACAAGGAGCACATATGAACGTCAAAAATTTACAGTAAGAAAAAAATATGTCAAGAAATATAAATACAATAAATAATAATCATTAGAAAATGATTCTTTCGCTGGTTCAGTATGTTGGTTCTACTGAGAAGATACCAGCAAGAAACTCAGTGAACACGATTATCCATTATTTATTTTTATATTTTTTTTATGTTTTTATTTAATACAATTTTTAAAGTGCGAGCGAGCAAGAGATTAGGATGACCATGCATTTTTATCATCAAAATATTCATTTAATTTATAATAACCTTTTTTCATTAAACAATTTTTTACTTCAATTTTAAACTTATTAAGTGGCATGTCAACCAGATCCTGAGGAATTTTATTGAACATTTTTATCCAGTTACCTACAAACGAATTACCAACCTTATGAAGCCTTAGCATTGGCACTACAAGTTTATTCTTATTTCTCGTATTATAATTGTGAACGTCCGATTTTTTTTGGAAGAGATCTAGATTTTTGCGTACATATAAGATATTATCGTAAATGTATTGAGAAGCAACTGTTAAAATATTAATTTCTTTAAATAGTTCTCTCAGCGAGTCAAGGGGTCTGAGGCCATAGATAGCTCGTATCGCTCGTTTTTGTAATATGAAAATGCAGCTGAGCCCCACAGCATCAGACCATACGACATTACGCTATGAAAGTAGCTAAAATAAACTAATCGTGCCGTTTCCTCATCAGTTAGTGATCTTATTTTTCTAACCGCATAGGCTGCTGAGCTGAGTCTTCCTGCTAAGGCTGTGATATGAGAACCCCATTGCAGTTTACTATCTAGAGTGATTCCAAGAAAAACTGTGGTATCGACTATTTGAACAGTTTCATCGTTCATTACAATATGAGTATCTACCTGTTTTACATTAGGCATCGTAAACTTTACACATTTTGTTTTCTTAGCATTGAGTAGCAGGTTATTACTTGTGAACCAGTACAATATTTCAGAGAGAATATTATTTACATCGTCAAATACTAGCTTTTGCCTGTTAGTTTTAAAAATTAATGATGTGTCATCAGCAAATAATACTATTTCACAAAGATTTTCAGTGAAGTAAGGAAGATCATTTACATATATCAAGAATAAAAGGGGTCCTAGTATCGAGCCCTGGGGTACTCCCATGACTAATGGGGCACCAGATGAATTGGTGCCATTAATGTTGACTTTTTGTACTCTGCCAGTGAGGTAAGACTCAAGCAAGCTAAGTGAACCGTTCGAAACACCATAGTGACCTAATTTTAATAACAAAGTCTCGTGATCAACACAATCAAAAGCTTTCGAAAGATCACAGAAGATACCGATGGCATCCTGCTTCTCCTCCCAAGCATCAAATATATGTTTAATGAGTGCAACGCCTGCATCCGTTGTGTTTCTACCTTTAGTGAAACCAAATTGTTTATCATGAAGTAACTTATTGCACGTAAAATGTGAAAGCAGTTGGTTAAATATTATTTTTTCAAAAATTTTACTGAGGACTGGGAGTATGGAGATAGGCCGAAAATTTGATGGATCACTTTTTTCCCCTGCTTTGAATAACGGAATGATTTTACTGTACTTCATGAGAGTAGGAAACTGTTTATCATCTATACATTGATTAAATATAAATGCAAGATAAGGCGCAATAGTGGGCATTACTGGTTTTATTATATTGGTTGAAATGCCCCAAAGATCTTCAGTTTTTTTAATATTTAGTTCTTTAAAAGTTTTAAGAATGGTTACAGGGTCAATGTACTGAAAATCAAAATTAACATTACATTTTTCAACACTAGTTTCAAGAAGAGACGCGGCTACATTTTTTGAAGAATTCAATTTACTTGTAGTGGTAATAGGAATATTTGTGAAAAAGGATTCAAAGGCATTGGCCACTGCGGCATCAGTATTAATGTGTTTATCATCTATTTTTAATTCGAAGGATCGATCACGCGACCTTGCTTTACAGGTTTCTTTGTTAATAACATTCCAGGTTGCCTTAATTTTATTATCAGATTTTTGTATTTTGGCTCGAATATAGTTAGATTTGGCTATTGAACAGACTTTTTTGAACATTTTTGAGTAATTTTTAGTATGTTCAATAACTTGTGGATTTCTTGTACATGCCTTTGTTTCGTATAACTCATACAATTTCTTTCTACTTTTATGGATTCCAGGCGTAGCCCAATCACTAAATTTAATTTTGAATGGGTTAATATTTATTGTTTTTTTAGTGAAAATATTATCAAATTCGTATTGGATCACTCCGAACAGATCTTTGTAAAGATCATTCGGGTTCACATCATTACGCGGCTCCAAAAGAGGCACTTTATTGTCAATATTTTCTTTAAATTTTTCTAATCGATAATTTGTGATTGGTCTACATACAATATTTTTGGATAATGGAGCATGTTGGTGCTCAAATCTAGCTAACTGACCTTCATGATCTGATTTTATGAAGTTTATTTTAGACTTCTCACTTACATTGCCGTCAGTAAAAATATTGTCCAAGCAGGTAGCTGTTGTGGATGTAGTGCGAGTTGGTTCACAAAAGAGATTTTGTAAGTTAAAGGATTTAAAAAGATTGAGGAACCTTACCGCGTTCTGAGTGTTTTCTAAAATATCAATATTAAAATCGCCACATACAACTACCGACTTCTTACATTTACATATTTTTTTTAAGATATCTTCCATAATAGATAAGAACAGGTGGCAATCTCCAGAGGGAGGTCTATAGACGCTAACAATAATGAATTGCTCGAGCTCTGCACATGATATTTCAATATTTCGCTCACTTGAGAGTGCTACTATATCTTTTCTTTCTTTAGATTTTAAATTGTCATTAATCAAAATTAATGATCCACCTCTTATAGCGGAATCTCTAGTAAACGAACTAATGATTTTAAAATTATCAATATTAACTAACAGTTCATGTTCTTCTAACCAGTGTTCAGTTAAGCAAAGTACATGAATATGCATTTCATTTAAAAATAATTCCAGTTCTAACTCTTTGCCAGAAAAGCCAGCAATATTTTGGTGAATAATATTCATGTACATAGATTTATTCTTTGGCGCTAAAATTAAATTGCTAGAGATTTCTTCTATTGTCCTAGAATTAAGTTTAAATGATTGTCATTGTCACTCTTATTTGGAACAGATTCCAAGGTCGCAAGACAAACATTGTCATTTTTATGCTCAATAAAAGCAGGTTGGTTAGCCAATTTCTTGGCTGAATATTTAATATAATATGATAGCGAAGATGCTATCTGTCTCTTAAAAGAACTATTCAAATAGAATTTATTTTTTGTCAATAATAATTTATTTTCTAAATATAAATTTATATCAATCAAGTGGAATTTATTTGGGTTATGATATGACAATGTATGCAGTGTTTGATTGAGCTTATATCTAATATTGTTTTCTACCTGTGACAAGCTACGGCTATATGGAAGCGTGAATAAAATTATATTTTTAACATTTAATAAGCTCAGTGATTCAAAACAATTAATAAGCTCATTTCTGTTTGCATTTCCCCTGTCTCCCACTAGAATTAAAAGTGTATTGTGGCTGTTTAAACGGTAATTCTTAATTTTTTCAATAATGGTACAATAAGTTAAACCCGGCATACAATGGTTAATTATCTTTTGTTCTAAATATGAACTTAGTACCTGACCCATTGATTTCCCCATTTCATCACAAAACATCACTATTTCAGATGGTACATTATTTAGTTCCGCATAGGAGCTACTGGGCTTTTTATTTGGCTCAAGTGAAGAGCTTTTGGGTGAAGTCAGAGAGGACATACAGGCTGGATGAGGACTGAGTAAATTATCTTTTGATGGTAATGTGGAATTAGGAGTCATCAGATCCTTCATGGCCAGAATGTATTCCTGATACTCACTTTTAACATTACAATACTTGACAGTCATTAGGTCTAGTGTTTTTTTTAAATTACTAATTTCTGTTTCTAACTTTAATATGTTATTATTATAATCTGAAATATTATTTTCTATTAATAAGGAATACATATCAAGCTCATCGCCGAGCTGCCTTCTTTCTTTAATATACTTGACTTTTTTGTACATACATTTTTGTCTTTTGATAAGTTTCTGTGTTTTTCTTATATATTTATTAATTTTCACATATTTCTTAAGTTTGTTCCTATTGCACTCAACTATGCCCATCTTGGGGTTAGAAGTATAATCTATTAAGGTATCATCCTTTGTTAAGTCAATAGTAATTGTGGGATCTAAGTTAGGTTCAGTTGAAACAAGGCTGGGCACACTACCGACTAACTCATGGAACAAATTGTGGGTATGGGATACGACGGTGTCACGTTTCTCAGCCTCAAGGTGGGTAATGTGGCCGTGGGCTTCTTGCAGTTCCTGCTCTAAGACCGACATGCGCTTGAGGCCGAGCTCGTACTCGTCGCTGCACTCCCTAAACCCATCCACAATATTGTGCAATCTGTCCCGCTCATCTAACACTAACCTATGCTCAGTGTGCAGCTCAGTCAACTGCTTTTTTACCAAGTCGTATTTATTTAAACTATCCAGTAGCTCCTTTTCATTGTCATCTCTTTCTTTGTACAACTGTTCAACCAGCGCTTTGGATACTTCTAATTCCTTCAAAGTGAGCTCAAGTTTTTTAAGAATATTATCTAGTTTAGCCTCATCACGGCGTGCAGAAGTCATGCTACGCGTGGCTGGCATTGTGATTTTATAAAATTAAAGCGTAATAAATACCAAAAGGCAGTTTGATCAGCAGGTACCCGACAAAATAAATATGTAACCTCAAAACGAAATTGATCGAGTACGCTGTAAATATAAACTAATATGATAATTTAGTAGTTATTGGTATATTACCTGTGTAAGAATCACTGAAAAACTGTAATAAAGAGATGACAAAGTTCACAAAATCAAAAACAAATAACTTCGAATATGCGGTGTCATTGACTTTAGCCGGTGAACAAAATCAGCTGAGCGCAATTTTCACTGATTTATATCACTTTTACACACACGTTTTAATCTAAATACACTTTTGTGATGGTATAATTGTGTTTTGTGATGAGTTTTAGCCTTAAATATAGAAATATTTAATTATAAATTAAAATAAATACGGGACGAAATGCAATCAGATGTTAGCCGTAGTGTTGCCACAAAAAAAAAAAAAAAAAAAACTAAAACTATTTTAGCCCCTAATCCAACAGTAATAAATCAGAATTTAGTTTGCTTAATGTTGATGCATAGAATTGAAGCTTAGTGAGCGCGACCACAATATTATGTAGCTGAAATTGGATAACCGATGTTATGTAGCGTCATAATGGTAAGGTTTACCTATAAATTTGAATAATATTTAGCGCTAATGACGCATAGTAATCACAAGGGTTTTGTAATTTAAATTTGTAATAAATAAAAGGACGTTCTAAGTGTTTCGTTAAACACCTAAACAAACTCTCAAAATTAAAAGAGCTCTTAATAATACCCGTAGAATTGGCAAAAATATGTGCTGCACTCTAAAAAAGTTTAGTGAATATTAGCCATAAAAGTTTATTTCTGTATATGATCAGTGAAAGAAAAGAAAGGAAGAAAGCATTTATTTAAGAACACACAATATACAGGTACAGAGGATCAAAGAATAATAAATAAATAAATATATATCATAAACCATATAGATCCATCCAATGCACATTGTGCGCACTCAAATGGGCCACCATCTCAGCATAAATGCTTGGCCAACCGGGGTATGCAAAGCGCTGGTTTTCAGATGATGCTCCTAGTATCTCCGCCGCCACGCAAACAAGTCAGTGATGTGACGCACTCAATACTTACTAAGCTTTATGAGAAAAAAGTGGCTAAATTAACTTAAAAATTGAGTAATACTATGTAATTGTGGGGCTTCCCAACAAGATGGACTGATTCCCTGAAAAAGGTAGTTGGGACAGAAGAAATGCCGAAGGTTTAGGATTTTTACGGAGGTAGGACACGACGGTATCTCCTGTCCGAACTGAGCAAGCGTGACACCCATTTTTTTTTCCGTGCGGAAATCCTCATGGGTACCCACCCCGCGGTCAGCGGGGCAGGTTACGTCGGACTCTTACCGACTAAAACCGCACGCCGTCTAGGGTCTTCTGACGCCAGGGTGTAAGGTGGCCCAAAGAGCATTTCCCTCGCACCCCGGCTTGACCCGGGCCATCTCCGAATTTGGATGTTGCACACGTCAATTGGCCACGATGACCACTTCCCATTAGGGGGGCCGTGTGCTTGTCTGCCACCTAAGTAGTATAAAAAAGTGGAGGAGCGCGAGCTATGGCGTACATTGGGAGAGGCATGAATATGTCCAGCAGTGGATTGAAATAGGTTAATTAATTGACTGATATTAATTATCAGAAAGCATGATAATAATATAATTTTTGTATAACTAAATTGCATGTACGCGTAAGGCATGATTTAAAACACTAAACTAAAATAGCTACGAAAAAGTAGTTACAAAAAGGTGAACATGAATTTACGAAGTTGATGATAAAAATCTTGGATTTTTTATAGCAGTTTTAATAGGGGCTTTACTTTATTAGTTATATCCCAAGAGTCTTAACCCTATAATAAACTTATGGTTTATTATAGGGTTACAAAATGGTTGAAAAAGCTTTATAACTTTAGTTTTTCGGTACACATGTCCATAGAACACAGTGACCGCTTTCCATCAGGTGAATCGTGTGCTTGTCTGTCACCTTTTTTTTTTTTTTTCCCGTGCGGAAATCCTCATGGATACCCACCCCGCGGCCAGCGGGGCAGGTTATGTCGGACTCTTACCGACTAAAACCGCACGCCGTCTAGGGTCTTCTGACGCCAGGGTGTAAGGTGGCCCAAAGAGCATTTCCCTCGCACCCGGCTTGACCCGGGCCATCTCCGGATTCGAGATGGCCCCCTCGGGTTTGGGAACCGCGTGGTTCCCGTCATGCCCCCGGAATAGGGGGGGGCGCGCTTACGCGCGTCGCCGCCTCGGCCTGCTTCTGCTAGGGTGACAGGCGGCTCCACCCGTCACCCCCAGGCCAGCGCTCATGGAGGACGGAGGTCGTTAGACCTCCGACGCCTTAGGCGTCCGCGCCCGCCGCCGTTCGGGAGAGCTCTGTGCAGCCTCTCCCGAACCCTTTCCGCCGCCTCCTTCTCGAGCATCACTTGCTCGCAGAAGGAGGCGGTGGCCGACCACGCGTCCGCACTCTGCACCATCGCTGCGATTAACACCGGCAGTGGGAGGACTCCCACCCTGAGGGCTGCCAGGAGGGCCTGTCGCGGCACCTCCCACGCCGGACACTCGGCCAGCGTGTGCAGCCCTGAGTCCTCGTCCGCATCGCAGTGATGGCACTCGGGCGTTGGCTCCTTCCGAATCAGACACAAGTGATCCCCGAAGCACCCCTTACCAGAGATCACCTGCGTCAGCCGGTACGAGAGGCCCCTGCTTGTCTGCCACCTAACACAGTAATCGTGAATCTTTGTTTTTAATTTACTTTTGTAGGTTTTACAAATATTTACAAAATTCTAACAGATTTGTAAAAAGTGCTATTTATAGCGAAATCAATTATTATTTCTTGTCAAATTCTTATTATTATGTTATTTATTTTGATCAATTTTAATTTACAATTATGAAACATAATAAGTTATAATAATAGTGTTTTAAAATTGTAAATTGCACATATTTGTAACATTTCAATATGAATAATTGAAAATAAGTTACGAATAATATTTCACTGTGGTTACGAATATAAAGAATCCCATATATCTAATGATGATATTGAAACACACACATTATATTGCGAACGATATTCAATCGATTAACTGCCTAGTTAGCAAATAACCTCGCACCCGAAGTAAGCTGATTATTATTTATTGAAAGGGAACACGATAAGTCGGTTCATGAAACAGAGTATCAGGCCTTTATCTATAATATACCGACACTACATATTATTGGATGTTATTAATAATAAAATATCGACAGTCTTACGATATTCAGCTTGTGTTGTTTTACGTAATTTCTTTATCCAAAGTCGCGTTGGGCTTTAGATGATTATTCCAGGGTACGAGAAAAATACTTTTTAGGCTACCTTACACCCCGGCCCTAGAAGACTCGTAACGGCGTGCGGTTTTAGACGCTTCAATTCCGATATAACTACCCCGCTGGCCGCGGGGGTAATATCCACACGCAAAAAGAGGCTTTAAGCTGACTATACACACACCTGTCTTAGGGGTCATCCACACATTTGCAATCAATCACTCTACTCACAGGACAATGGCAGGACGACTTAAAGCTGCTACTCACATACCCGACGCAGGGGTAATCTAGGATGTAAAAGCGGGGATGACCCTAATTGCCACCTATCTAGATTGTCCCTACTTGCCTACACACAGGTGGCAATTTTAAGGGCATCCCCACTTTT
Organism: Lithosia quadra; assembly: GCA_963576445.1. NCBI lineage: Eukaryota > Metazoa > Arthropoda > Insecta > Lepidoptera > Erebidae > Lithosia > Lithosia quadra. Next base: position 13,624,764 of record OY754886.1, read on the forward strand.
ACACCCTGGATTACCCCTGCGGCAGATGTGTGATTAGCCGCTTTTAGGGACCAAGGATTTTCTCGCGCTCCTACCGCCCTGCATCAGGGTCAATCTAGGCAATTGTCCCTGCTTGCCTGCACACATCACAATTAAGTGGCAATTAAGGATCATCCCCACTCTAATGCCCTAGATTGCCCCTGCGGTAGGTGCGTGAGAAGCAGGCTTTAATTCGCTTCGAAATTGTTCTACTAGTAGAATGTTACTTTGTCTAGAGGCCCTCGTTTGAAAAGGCCACGTTACGATGAAATACGATATTTTTATGCGCTGAAGCCAACAAACCAGGATACGGCTGTCTAATAGTAACAGTTTAGGGGTTATAAATGTTTGCAACAGCGCGTTACTGCCTTTATGTCCCTCTCTAAGGGGCTCCAGTGACCGTACTTATCAACAGAAAGATAAAACTAAGCAAGTAAGACTCACAATAACAAGTGTGAAGATACTTACATCTTTTAGGCTCGATATTTGAATGAGAAGTTTCGCTATATTAGCTCAGTTACTTCAAAATATTGCAAATAATGAAATATTCGGCAACATAAGGTTCGGTGCCTGTTTTATTTGCCGCATCATCAAAACCTGGAATTCTTTACCAGCTCACTTGTTTCCTTCCTTCTACAACCATGGCTCCTTTAAGCAGGGTGTGAAAAAGCATTTGATGAGACCGTCAAACTGAGGGCCACCATTATAGCACTATCGGTGTGTGTAATGGTGACTCCCTTTCCAGAGACTGTACCTTTGTCTTTTCATCAGGCGAGGTGAAGTCATTCTACGAGTATTATAATTTCCCGTGCTCATTATGTTTGCTAGAAAATACTACAATTCTTTCAGTAAGAAACTCGCGGGTTATTTATATAGTCTATTTACATCATTTTTATTGAATGTTTACTTAAATCTAATTACAGTGTGTCGTTTGTGTAGTGCTTGAGAATAGTAAGAGACGTCAAGTAATTACAAAGGTATGGTACCTATTAGGGGGCGTCCATAAATTACGTGAGGAGTTTTTTAATGTTCTGTCCCTCCCTTCCCCCCTGGTGAGATGTTATGAGATTTTATTTAACCCCCTCCCCCATCTTCCAATCTCACGTGAGATTTTTCTAAATGTTTGTTTCTTACGTAAACGCGTTGGATTGTTATTGTAAATAGAAAAAAATCTTAAGCATGTACTGTATAATCTGGATTAAATGGACCAAAATAGTATCTATTTTGTAGTTTCAATCAGAAAAAAAATTGCGTGATATTTGCCGAGACCCCCCCTTTCTAACGTAAGATTAGATGAGATTTGACTCGACCCCCTCCCCCCCTTAAACATCTCACGTAATTTATGGACGCCCCCTTACTTATACCTACCATGATCGTGTTAATTCCCGTTAACATTACAGCATAATATTAAGAGACTTAATAGTTAATAATTATTGCCTTACCCTGTCATTGTCTGTCGTCTAAATATCCCTAAAACTTTGGCTTTTTAGCAAAGTTTAACAATTTATAAGGGCGACTGTGTGTGTTTCCAGAAAGTTACAAGTGAATAATAGGTTCCTTCTAGGCAAGCGTGATTCATCGTAGACCACATCGTCACTTACGATTAGGTGGGATTGAGGTCAAACGTAAGCCTATCATGAATAAAAAAAAATTAAAAAAGTATAAAAATATTTTTCATCTGTAATTTAGAAAAGTTACGTAATAATCTCAACTAAAATTATGTTTGTCCCTAAACTAGGAAATGAGACTATCCTTATGGCTTATGCCTGCAACATAAATCTTATCTGAAATGAACAAGAAACTTATTGGGGCAGAATTCACTTAGATACCGTAAATACAAAGATAATATTTTTTTGTAATGACCTAAACTAGAATTTATTACTTTTTGGGATACTGGTTTTTGTAAGCCAAATTAGTTTCCATATTAATGAACCTAAATATATGTAGACGCTTGTTTAGATAAAAGGTAAGGGCTAAACCTGCTTGACTAGTTTTATTTACCAATTTGTAGTGTCTTGAGAATTCGTAATTTAGTCTAACATGTGGTCAAAATGTAACTAAAATGATAAACCCGTCAAATTTGGGCTCATTTAATACGAGTACCTATGTCTGGTTATCCACTTGCTAGAAAGTTTATTTTTGAATGTTTTTTTATTAATAACTTATTTCAGTTTCTGTACTTAAAAATATTTATTTACATTGTTGTGATAATATATTTCACTTTTGTGCACGATTGTATTTTAGAAGATTTATAAAATGAGGTCGTACGGGCCCCATTTTTTGAAATAGGGTCGTACGGGTACTATTTTCAATAGGGGTCGAAACTTGGAGGTCCTACGGGTACGTCGCCGAAACTTTGAACCCTATAAAGTGAAAACAATACACAACAAACAAGTTTTTGAAACTTATCCTTACGGTAATAAGCACTTAAAGGAATAATTGACAATATAAAGATACGCCCGTAGTCACAAGATATCCTCTTCATTCCAGGTTTTTTACAGTCTAACTTAAGTTTAGAAATCCCAAAAACAACAATTACCATCAAAAATATGTGGTTTGAAACGCTCAACTAACAAGAACCAGTATTATCTGACCTCCCTATCCTTTTATTGTAATACCGATCATTTCTTTTCTTCTGGTATCAACAGTTACTGGTCTCAATATATAGGTAAAACCGCCCTCGCTTGCTTTATGATAGCTGAATATCTTTTTTAGTATTATTCGCAGTTTTATTCATGTTTTATTATTGAGAAAAATATTTTTTCTTTGTGTATGAGAAAGAAAATGTTATGCGGTCAAAATGTAAGTAAGCAACGAAATCGTATTACAATATACTGTTTATATTACAAATGTATATAACATGCATTAATGGATGATTTATATGTTGCAGTCAAAACTCTTAACCAGTCAAAAGTACTTTTAAGCGTAAACTTTCGACAATACTCCGAGTCGGGGTGTTTTTAACACCCCGACTCGGAGTACCCCTACTCGGATAGATTAGGCTAGAAGTAGTATAGTAGGTAGTAATAGTGGTTATTTTTTTTCATTTCTTGGTGGTTTGAAAAAAAAATAACCATGAAGGCTAAGGCGGGAGCTCGGCTCCGCTTCGCTCCCGCCTTAGCCTTCTAACCTAATCTATCCGAGACGTGGTACTCTGAGTCGGGGTGTTAAAAACAATTTTTGACTGCAACATATTCAGTTAAAAGTACTTTTGACTGGTTAAGAGTTTTGACTGCAACATATACACGAATAGGGCTCATCATCTGAGTCTTTTCCCAACTCAGCTGGATCGGCTTTTTCAGTCGAATCACGAAGCGAGGTTCTTCGATATTTTCCGTGAAACGTCTACCATCTGACCTCCAAAACCCAGACCAATGCAAGTAGATAATATTCAAGCATGCAAATATTTACACTGATGTTGGTATGGTACGTTATTATGCACTTTCCTAATCCTCAGTGCCTTAGATCATGTTGTTAACTGCCTTGTACACGATAAGCAAGGCCATTAACAGTGAGATACAACTAATGAACGTTTAGTTACAAATGTGTTTCAAAAAGCAGTCGTGTTTGTATTTCGTCTTCTGTACTTACATACATACATATTATGTATACATACCTACAAATCACGCCTTTTTCCCATTGGGGTAGACAGAGACAAATCTTTACACTTGCTACGAAATTGGTCTACTCCTTTCGCTTCTTCAACTTTCATAATTGTTTTCATACACGCACGCCGGTTGCGGGTACTCTTGACCTGGCCTTTCTCCAAAACGTCCTGGATCTGATTAAAATATGTACATGTACGCCTAGGTCGGCGTTTACCGGGTTGCCCATTCACCCTCGCCTCATATATCTGTTTCATCAATTATCTTTCATCAATCCTCTCTACATGTCCGAACCTTCTTAGCATCCTTTTCTCTATCTTGGTCACTATCTTCAACCATTCCCCAACTTCTGTACCTACTTATGTTTAGTTTTATGTAGGTATTCGTATAAATGCGTATGCATTAAATTGCTTATCTATATATATATTATAAAATGGTAAATTAGTAGTCTGTACAGTGGCAATATTTAAAAAATCTTGGGTTTTTTTTATTTTTGTCTGTTTGCTTTCTTGTTAGTTATGCTCCACAAACTGTGGAGTGAATTCCGATGCGGTTTTTTTATTAGGAACCTTTAGTTAGACTTAAAATCTGTCAGATAAATATGTTTGATCATAATAGGTTTAGTAGAACCGGAGATATGACCAAACGACCCACCTCCACGTGCTCGGGTCTGGGGCCATCAGCTTGGAGTAAATAATAAGAAATGCACAAGTTTCACTGCACCTAGTCGTAAAATTTTGCAAGTTTAAATAAGTAAACCTCAATCTAGTCTATAAATCGTCAACCAATGATCTGCACTTCTACTTTTCAAAAATTGCATCTGAAATATACCTACCCCACAATTTTCAATTAATCTCTGGCATATTCTCACTAATGTAACTCTAGTACTTGCGAAAATAAATCAATCTGCTGTCTTGGAAACCGCTGCGAACATATTTATTAGTAAACTAGCTTTTCCATTCAGGCATGTAGTACAGGGATAAAGTATGAATTATTCCGGACTATAATCTATACCTGTATTGAATAGTCAGAATGATGTGTTAAGCCGTTTGAGTGTGATTAATTAACAAACAATCAAATATGCACACAACATTTTCTGCCTTATAAGTAGTAAAGGAAAAGTAAGCTAAGATTATTAGGATGTATTTCCCTTAAATTTAAGATAACTTTTTTCGGGTTCTACTAAGTATAACCACCAGAAAGTACAAGGCTATATTAAACATTAAAATTGTGTTTAAGTTTGCAGCTTCAAGGAAATATAATAAACTACCAGTACTCCTGTGATGTGATGTCTTTTTAACTTGGTTTAGAATGCTAAATGAGGGTAAAAAGTTATATCATCAAATATAACGTTTTTATACCCTCAGGGCGCACATTGTATTAGCCTACGTAATTTTTTGTAATTTTTAAATTGACTTTTTGAAAGTTTTTACTTTGGCAGGCAAATATTAAACCTCTCGCACCTGCATAATTGGTAGAGCTGGACCGATTTTGCTGATTCTATTTTCGTAGTATTTGTTATTGACATTCATACATAGTATGTGCATTTTATTATAATTTTATATCGATGTTGCAATGACATAGCTTGTTACATGGCGATAGGGACTTGTTACCTCTCTCTGGATTATAGTTTGGTTTGTAACAAGCTATGGTTGGAAATAGACCAACTATGTTACGATAGATAGATATAGGTAAGAAATAAAAAAAGGATTCAAGAGATGAATGAATATAAAATGGTCATGAGAATTAGGCTTTTAGATTTTATTTAAACCGTTTTGAGAATTCGTTCTTTCGCGTACTGTTTTCATTAGATTTTATTTAAACCGTTTTGAGAATTCGTTCTTTCGCGTACTGTTTTCATTTTGAGAACTAGGTTTTCTGTGCTTTTTTTTTCGTACGGATATCCCCACAGACATACCATTTTATTCCTGTTCACCCTGTTTTACGGTAGATATGCTAAGTGACGTTCCTTAATTTTTGGTGTCTAATTTTTAATAATTGAGAATTGTATCGTAAAAATTCTAATTAAAGGATCAAAGAAGGACTAGTATAAGCCAAGCCGCCCTTTGTCTTCTTAACAATTCCTTTGTTAAATAGAAGTTAGTATATCTTCCTTTATCTAAATTCTTAGAAATTAATTCGGAACCAATTTACTAGCTATTAGCATGACTGTAAAAAGTCTAACCGTATTTTATAAACTGGTGTTTATTGAATTGAATAAACTGTTGTTCATAGCAATTTAAAACATCTAAAGATCAATTTACTATCATGATTTTATACCAATACTAAGTCGTTTTGTTTTACAAAATAGACACTCTTGCAATTGCAACCTAATGTAATTCCCTAAGGCGATAACCAGACGGCGAGGTGGGACGGTCAAAATGTCCGCGACGCGCTCTTATTTGTACGATTATAAGGTTGTAATTGTTCACGGAATAGCTCATGTCACTTGTCAGATGTACGCGGGCTAAATGCGATCCAATGACAGTAATAATAAGAGTACGTCGCGGACATTTTTACTGCCCCGGGCCTCCGTTTGGTTATCGCCTAAATGTGATTTGGGGATACAATCACCACTAAATATTGTCCTCGACATTAGACATACGAGACGGCGGCGTGCGGTATCCGATGCGATATCCGAGGGGATCTTTGCATGAAACAAAAAAAACTTTTTCGTTTTTTTTTTATACTACTTAGGTGGCAGGCAAGCACACGGCCCACCTGGTGGGAAGCGGTCACCGTGGCCTATGAACGTGTGCAACACTAAGGGTGTCACACACGCTTGAACGTTTGAAGTAATTAAGGCTAAGTGTGAAGTACCAACTTCAAATGTTTACGATGTCACTAATACTATGAACATATCACAGGGTAGAGTACCTAATTTAGTCAGCGCTATAAGTGCGCCCACAAGTATACTGAGGTACCTACCATCCCATTTCCCCACCGGTGCAGAATGTTAAAAGGCTTTTTGTTAAGAAAATTTCAGTGTAACTCCTGACCTAGAAGTGTGCCCCGGGGTGCTAGCGTAGCCAGCAAGCAATTTACAAATTGCTTGTAAGGCCACACAAGTTGCCTTTAAACAAAACATATCACCTGTCTCATATTGAGTGGGTACCGTAGCCGGTCCACATTTTGTGAAACAATGTATATCATAATACTGTTATAATGTAAAATTGAGAAAAATATAAAAAAATATGAATAATCATTTTAAATACCTAATCTTAGTATATTGAAAAAAATTTGAAAAAGTTTTTTACGTTATAATAATTATGAGACTAGTATTATTTTAGTCTTCCTTCGACAAAGATCAATTTTATTTCGACACAATGTAATATTGTGTAATAATAAAAACAAATATGACGGGAACTGTTACAGTTGCTTTTAATAGTCGTTTTTTTTTCGATTAAAAATATCATTGTAAATAATATTTTATGACAAATAAAAAGTCCACATCACGATTAGGTTTTATTTTGTGTCTTGAAAACGAATGCATGTGTGAACTCATTCATTGAAATACTGTTGCCACTAAACCAAATCCTGCAAGAAACCGATCCGATGAAAATAAGATCCGGCAAAACGCGGCTCCGTGCGAACGTAGGTATAAGTATAAGTATCATCTTTATTTTCAAAATAGTGCAACGTAATTACATCTCAAAAACTACTTAATACTAAGTTTACCACCGCTTCCGAGGCTACTGGTAGGGTTACGGTTAGCGGTGATATTCTATAATATACTTTAACTAAGATTTTTTATATTCCTTTTTCTCTTAACCTCGAGATAGTCCACCAATTTTAACTCGCACTACACGTACCAATTCACACAGTAGTCAGAATTTACATTTCAAATGTATTTTATCTGGAAACAGGTTTCACCATATTTTCAGTGAAAATATCCTGAAAGAAAATTAGCATATATTTTTCACGTGTTTCAACTGTTATAGAAAGTGCTTTGCGATAACAAAGAGAGATATGTACTACCTACTTTTGTAACTTCAAATATAAAGTAAACCTTTAGGTGTAAAATTTGAATGTAGCGTCATAAATATATACCACATACGGTACACGTCATTTATTTTCTAACTCTTTTCTCTCTATTTTCAATTCCCACTTAGTCCCTTCAGAGAATCACTTATAACACTTTTTGTTAATAACTTGTTTAACGTTTAAAGTAAATGTACCATCATGAGGAATATCTGTTTTGTGAAAAAAGGTTTTTTTTTAATTCTTGTCTGTTTGTTTGTGTTCAGATGATAAAGAAGTTTGGAAATGAACTGTTCACTCAACTATGTTACTCAAACTAATAACTGCATCTAGACTAAGAAAATAATTGTAAATAGACCCAAAAAAAAACAGCCCGCTGAGTTTCTTGTCGGAGTCTTCTTTGGTCTGCGCTACATTTCGAACCGGCGGCGGCGCGGTGGTCCATCTGCTTCTAGTTTTAAATATTTTTATTTTTGACGTTTTGTAAGTGCCGCAAATGATGACTTTGTGCTTTGGACGCAAAAACCGAATTTCGATGGGTTTTTTTTATTAGAAAGGTCTGGGACAAACGTAAATCTACCATTATTATGTTTGATTTCAATTGGTTTAGTATGACCAGAGATATAATGTCCAAAAGTTACTTTAACTGACATTCATCAATTAGTCTTATTACATCAATATTTTAATTGCCTTGGAATAATAACCTTACGAATACATTAATGTGAGCGAAACTAACTTTACTATCCTTAGGTACTATCCTTGTTATTCTGTCTACGAAATATTCTCCCTTAGAGGGAATAACAAGTATAGTATGGATAGTAACGTACAATCAACCCTATTACGTGGGGACGGAAAACGAAAATGGTAAAATATGGATGTATAGTACACCAACTATTATTTCCTACAATGTATCTCCTTATAGACTGGAACGTGATGACACAAATTTCCAGATATATTATGAAGCCTAAGTAACTAACGACGAAAAGGATAAATATGGTCATAATGTGGACCAATCAATTAAGCTGGCGACCCTATCACAAAGAAAACTTCATTTCGGCGTTTTGAATGGCAGTTTAATTTTCGTGAACACTACACTCAACTAGGTTAATATTTAATAGAATAGCTTGAATCATCGTTGAGTGAATTCATTCCTTAAAAAACATCACCATACTTCTTCGATGGCTCATACCATCGTAGAAGCATTTTCGTCATTAAGTAATTAGATTCCCTACGAATCACCATACTACTGATGCAAATGAACTGAATAATTGCATCATTCTGTATATTATTATTAATTTTTTATAGAGGACACGTCAAATAAGTTCACTGAGGTGAAGTTATGTTGACGTGTCCTATACAAAAAGCAGGTATATTCAGGTGAGCCTGATGGTAAGCTAAAGGTAAAGTCTCAGCACTGGACTTACCATTACATACACTGATAGTGCTACAATGGTGGCCCTCAGCTTGACGGACTCATCAAATGCTTTTTTACACCTCGCTTAAAGGACCCGGGACTATAGGTGAAAGGAAACACATACGATGGTATAAAATTCCAAATCTTTATAATGCGGCAAAGAAAAAAATTGGGCTAGGCTCTCCAAAGAGGTACAAAAATATACGAAAAATTTCAGTTACCATTAGTGCATGGCACGTAGCAACAATGTATATTGTTTTTGTGAGGAGGGTTATATGCATTCTAAGACAAGGAACGTTTGGGCAATAACTCACGGGGTCTAAATCACCCAACCTCATCTCTATCGTACGAGTTATGGATATTTTTGTAGTCTTATGTTATTTCATGTTGATGTCACATGTTGTTGTATTACTACATAGGGTGTATTTTTCAACTGAGCGTGGATGACCAAATCTGAAACTATGAAGAATAACAATAAATGCTCAAAGTAGTCTCGGAGCCAATTTCGATTAAAATTTAAACTGCATCATTAGATTAAAAAAAGCACATTTTCAAGGGTTTTTCTTAAATAAATGTGAACCAATATAATTTAACTATACAACAACACAAGTTAACCTTTTTCGCGTTAATTTAAATTTATTTTGGGCTTATATCAACATTATTCATAGTAACAGCTGCACACCACGGACGGGCGGACAATGGCCTATTACGCTCACATTTCAACAGCTTGTCTTTCGTCATATAAATACCTAGCTATATCTACCAGTCACTTCTCCAGACTTTAATACTGAGCAGTTTCTAACAAAATACCTAGAACAGAATCTATGACCTTATAATCACAGACAAGTGTGAGCGCAGAATTACATACATACATACAAATCACGCCACCTTTTTTCCATTGAGGCAGGCAGAGACAACATCTTTCCAGTAGCTACGATCTTGGCATACTCCTTTCGCTTCTTCAACTTTCATAATTGTTTTCATACACGCACGCCGGTTGCACAGATTTTGAATTATACAACAAAATGTGATAATGTTCTTGTACTTGGTCTTTATAAGTTGAAAACTCTACTTTACCGCCTTAGTGCTGACATAAAATTAATATTTCCAAGCAAAAAGTAGTACTACTCCAGCTGAACGCTTAGAGAAGCCTAGTAAAAACACAATATATGTTCGCCAGCATCTGGTCCGAGCCCAAACTATCTCGTATCTTGCTAGCGATATTTTTTGTTGAAGGAACGGGCTTACGAGAAAAATTGTGCGATTCAGATAGTTAAAGATACTTTATATAGAAGGAGTGTGATGCAGATCTTGTTTTACGACATTGATTAAAATGTTATAATTTCCTGTGCGATTTAGTTTTCCTTGTCATTTTTATTTAGTGCCTAGAGTGTATTCAAAAATGTAAAACCTTATCGAGTATTTTTTTTAAATATCGGTCACGTCAACATGACTTCACCTCGCCTGATGGCAAGCTAAAGGCGAAGTCTCTGGAATGGGAGCCACTATTGCAAACACCTATGGTGCCACAATGGTGGCACTCAGCTTGACAGCCTCATCAAATGCTTTTTCACGCCCCGCTTAAAGGACCCGGGACTGTAGGAAAAAGGAAACATTTGCGTTGTTAAAGAATTTCAAGTAATTATCATAAGCCATTCGTGCTTTTTAAACGAGAGTAAAAATTACTAGCCATCGCAATCAATAAACTTTATTAGGAACCTCTCGAAGTACATAAATTCAAATAACAACCAATCATTACATATACGAACAAAATAAATCTCCAAAAGTATCAATATATTAAAAAACGATTCTAAAGAGACATCGAATTTTCTATTCAAAAGCTTTGCGTCACGTTCTTTTAACGCCATGACAGCGGCTCATATGCGGGTTTATACAGAAATCATCGGTGCGAGAATGATACAAGGCAGTTTATCATCCCCTCGTGTCATATTTACCCGTGTTTTTTTGGGTTAGCTAAACGAAATGCGTGTTGAATACAATGTAGTCTAGTACAACCCAGTGCCTCGCAATCAAAAGGGAATTGTGTGGTTAAGTAAACACAGATATCTCAGCGTGGGAAGCTAGTTAATTAGGCACTAAGTTCGGTCTGAGTGTTAAGGTATATTACATTTATGTTTGGTTACGTATATTAGCACGAATTTGTACGTAGAACTTATGTATTTGGAGGATAATGAAGGGCAAAGATTATGGAGCTGGATGTTTTTGTATACGGTACGGTATGTACTCGTAGGTATGTTATTTTAAAAACAAACCTAGTGATATAATGATTAAAGAATACGTTGAAAGTAACATCTCAAACACATGCACACTTACTTACACACACACACACACACACACATACACACACACAAACACACACACAAACATGCACACACATACAAACACACACACACACACATTCGCACACACACACACACACACACACACACACACACACACACACACACACACACACACACACACAGTTATACAACTTTTTTATTTTAATAAAAACCTCTGCTGAAATAACTACCTTATTACTAAACACGAGCCTCCACTAAGAGGATAAAATAGCGGTTAAAGCCGTAGTTCACCTCATCGGTCTAATGCGGTTTTGCATGCTTCATGAAGCTTCGGTAATATTATGTAAATTTTCGTGCAATAGTTTTCATCGCCGTTAAAGCATGCTAATTAATCATGCGCCTATTAATTTTGTATGTTTTACAAAGATAAATGTAAAAATATATAGCATAAAGCACTCGAAACCGGCGGGCTTGCATTAAAGGCTTAATGACAGTAGAAGAAGCGCGTGAAGTATGTCAGGACAGAGAGGCAGATGGCGGTCTGTTGTCTCTGCCTACCCCGGAGGGAAAAAGCCATGAGCATATATGTATATTATGTATATTATGTATATAAACATAAAAATGGAGAAACGTCACAAGAAAACAAAGTATGACCGAGAATTGAACTTGAAGCTATATACCAATTTTGTACCATGACAAAAGTCCGAACTTGATAGGTTTATCTTATTCAGTGTTATGGGATTCCTATAGCCTTATTTTTTATCGTGCGGAAACGGATACCACCACCATCGGCCATCGGGGGTGGCTATGTCGGAATTGAAGGTTCTCCACATATCCCTCTGACTAGCAGAGGGGCATATTGGGGAATAGGCAGGGAGCAGGGTAGGCTGGTTCTCCAAGGGCAACCGGGTAGGTGACAGGACGGCTGCCTATTACATTGTATTCCTATAGCCACCTTCCTATAACTTAATTATCAGGTACCATTTTAATACATTGTAATAAAATTCGAACTAAACTTTTAAAATTCAGTTGCAAAAGTTTACCCGGACATACGTACATACATTTCTAGTTGCACAAAAGCTTATAACAATAATAAAAAGAACATTTAACAAGATAGAAATTCTACCACATGTTTAGGAAGAAAATCAGTAAAAGAAACTTACAATAATGCTATTGTAAGGAAAAAGGGAGGATGTTTGCCAGCAGTAAAAGTTATGCACATAAAATGTATGAGTTTATTGATATATTAGCTTTGTGTTGTAAACAGTTCTCTAGAATAGGTAATATATAAGATTCCGATAATATTTGTGACGTCATACTTGGCAATATTCATAAAACCTATTAACTGTCCATAAATGTTATTAGTATCTCTTAGCGATGGAACTTTAATCATTATTTTTCTTTTTGATTGCTTTTGATGTTTTGATGTGATAGTTCTGTATACATATTACGAAGCATAAATATGATTTCTAATGATATTATAATCTCTTTGTGAATTTCAGTCATACGTGTAGTAGAATGAGATGACTGAAATTGTGAATTTCAGTCATCTTGTCAACTTCATCGTCGTCAAACGTCAAATTCACAAATTCACAGAGCCCGAAATTCCCCTCCCCCCCATCTTTTACTAGTATTTCTACTCACCCCTCCAGTTAAGCTTAGTAGCCTAGCTTCTAAATACAATCTGCTTTTACAAAATAATAAACACAGAATTTGTTGGTAGCAAGTACACAGATAATTGTACACAGATACATTATCAAGGAACAAAATGAAAAAGAAATATGAAGCTTTACCCAACCCTTATTACGCCAATCTTTTAATCTTCTACCCAAAATCTTTGACATATTATCTGGCCAACGCTAATGTAAACACAATGTACTTTGCCCAAGAGAGGAATACACGGCGCCTAATTCTACACAGTACATCAGGTAAAACAAGTCGGTACTAAGCAAATATTTGAAGTAAAGGCTTGATGTAGGTACAGTAAACAGATGGAGGCCAGTAAATAACATAGGATCGGAGTCCAGAATATGTAGCCGGCAGTCTTTGATAATTTTATAAAGTAGCTCATAATGTATATTGAGTTTACTCCTTAGTTTCAGGTAAAGCTATGGAAATGAAAATTATATGACAACAAATTGTTAAGGGTCTTATTATTATTATAAAAGTAAGTTATGTAATTTTATACGATGTGAAAAGTAAATAAATATTGGTCCAATCAAAATAATTACCTAAAGAAAATAGTGGCGGTAAACTTGAGTTATGTGGCTGCGGATTCAAACAATATTCAGTGTACTAAAGACTATGTAAGGCTGAGCGCTCATTATAGACATGCTAGACTATTAGGTACTGTACAGAAACAAAATAATGAAAGTTTGCAAGTAAAAATAAAGTTACCTAACAACCTACAAGTCATATGTCATTTCAAGTCTGTCTTAAGATTATTTTCTCTCTAATGGGAGTTCAGCCTAAGAGAGGATAATGAGATTACTAATTGGCAAAGATTACCTATTTTAAAAGAAGAATACCCTTTCTTCCACTTGGCCAAACTTTATTCATCGAGGACAGCAACGCCCTGTAATATAATAATATTTTGGTAGTCAATCTTCATAATCTGAAATCTATTTGAAAGTTGAATTCAGATTAATAAATACTGCTACTACCTACACACTGCAAAAGAGAAACTAACAATGCGAAAATTTGTGATTATGGATGTATGGATATTTTTTACTCTAACGCAAAAACGGCTCAACGAATCTGTCTGAAATTTGGTACATGGATACATTATAGATAATCCGGAACAACATAATATAATATTGTCTACAGTGTATCTTTAAAATAACCTACTATGGGAAGAAGATACGGTAACAGAACGCAGCCAAAGTAACGGACAAAAGTTAGTACTGCATGAATAAACAAGTTATTACTTTTATTTAAAAAAGTAACAAGATTGTATAAGAGAAGTGAGACAAGTTGGTCTAGCTAAGTTACCCTTTGTGAGGCTCAGCCTGACAGTGACATCTCGAGTTGATGTACAGCGTGTGTCATGTAGCCTCCTTATGAAACGACTTTAGGTACAGTTTCGTGAGATTACTCGGAGGACTGTTAATTACTTTTGAAATACAGATGAAATTTAATATTTGTAACGAATTAAGTACAGGCTTATGGAAGTTATGGATGGTAAGTTGTTTTCGTAGCCCATAATTCTTGCTGCAGCAGATAGATCCTTTATTACTGCCTGCAGAGGAAGATCATCATCATCCACCTGCCCTTGTCCCAATTATTTGAGGTCAGCGCAACATGTCATTCTCCTCCATACATTCCTGTCAGATGTCATTTCCTCAGCCACTCCCTTCCTTTCCATATCATCTTTCACGCATTCCATCCATCTTTTCTTAGGCCTACTTCTGGCCCTGAAGCCATCTACATTCATACTTTGAACCTATTTCACAACATTACTTTCATCTCTTCTCATAACATGTCCATACCAAGACAGTCACTCGCTTTTCAATTTCTCATTTACTGGTGCAAATTTCAAACTGCCTCTAATATACTCATTCCTTATTCTGTCCATTCTTGTCATACCACATATCCATCATAATGGAGGATAAGAAGTAAAAAAGGGGAAAAAGTGACGAAAGAAGTCCGGTTTCTAACGTTGTGAAACTCAGCTGATCATCAGTTAGTCTTCAACAATTATTTCTGATAATACTGTTTGCAATAAAATTAAATCTAAACTGGTTATTAATCAAGTGGACATACATTAACTGGGACATCGATTAACCTCTCTAAATGAACTAAATTCCCAACGTGGCAACGTTATAAGTAACTAAGTTAACGATAGTAATAAACTGAGTGAAAGTACACGCATAAAAGATGTAAATATTGAAGTCGAATTGAGAAAATCAGGCTGTGTGCACCTAACCTAATCTGGATGCAAGTTGACCAAACAACCCCTTATTTGTATGTCCAACGCCTTAGCCATTACACCAACCGTCAATTAACTGTTCATGAACCGTTACTACTCTGTTGATATTAGCTTTATTAAGTGAATAGCAGTAATTACCTTCCAGCTTTGATTTCCTTTTAACAGTACACACTTCAGTATTGTTAAGTCAATACTGTTACATGTTTAATTAAAGAACAATACTGGTCAAACAATCGGTCCGTGGAAACGGATTACTTGAGTCTGTGTCGTTAAAATTGAATATTGTAGAATGTATAGTCGTTCCGAAAATTACTTTAAATGAACTGAGTTTTAAAATAATGGTCTTGCAGAAATATTTATAGGCTATATTAAGGATAAGCAAAAAACTTGACAAACGCTGTAATAACTATCGTTATTATTTTGTTTGATTTAAGCATATCGAACCTACGAATCGGCAGGATCTCTTTTATGTATGATTGCCGACTACAAAATAGATTCATGGTTACATTTTTCCACGTGGGCGGAACCTTAGACAACAACTAGTCAATAATAAGGAAAGATGAAACAAAATATTTCTTGAAACAACACGAGTAGTTTTCTTTGAAATTCCGACTTCTTGTCGTTAGCGTGCACGTGGGAACATCGTCATATCATACTTACTTTAAAAGCGTTCCCTCCAAAGCCTCTTATCTACATCAATACTAAGCCCTTACTATCCTTACATATACAACTAAAAGAATAAATTAAGCCTTACGAAAATCACACATTGAAGATTCTATAATACGCTTAGCTTCCCCGCACTGACTTTTAGAGCATGAAATCGTCTTACAGCCCTACTCTTAAAATGCGAAGGATTTTGAGATTTAAATCTTTTTGCAACTAATGCTTTTGGATGATTAAAGGCTGGCAAGGGATGTAGATTGACAATTTTACTTAGGCTTTATTCACAGAATGTAAAAGCTGAAATGTATCTGAGTACGCAATCTTGGGTTAATGAGTGGCCACAGTTGATATACAGAATATTTTAAATCAGAAATAATTTTGGCTTCGTGTAATTTCTCTGAGAAATAAAATCCTATTTTGCTGCTTGATGGATCTAACGTGACGTGTCACAAATGGTTATGACACATTTCATAACTATACATGCCGTTATGAGTACCCGACATACCTACTGATAATTTAGGTTAATATGTGCTACTTTTTTCTTTGTTCGCAACGAAGTTATAAACCTAAAAGTATATTTTATATTGGACAAGTCAACATGACTTCACCGCGCCTGATAGTAAGCTTACGGTAAAGTCTCAGGACCGAGGGTCACCACTACATACACACTTTTTAATGTACCCATTAATTACTTCACCTTTATTCCAGTTTCAGCTCTCCATCAGACAAGCTGAATCAGACGTAATGTAAATTTAAAAATATAGCGGTGGTTAGTGTAAGACAGCCGGCGGCCCTACTTTCATTTATACTTTCTTATTCTCCTTTTCTTCCCCTTTTTTCGTCTTTCCCCTCAAAGGGTGCACAAGTAACACCTCCAGCGTTGAAATTTTTCTTAGGGCGTATCAATCACATCATTAGATGAGCCATGAGTTTGTATGCTATCCTAGTAGTCTATACTCTATACTAATATTATAAAGAGGTAAAGTTTGTGTGTTTGTTAAATTGTAAGGGGTAATCTCGGGATCTACTGAACCAATTTTTAAAATTCTTTCACCAATATAAAGCCACATTATCCGTGAATGTCATAGGCTGAATATCATTACGCTATTGCCCAAGGGAGCGGTGCAATAATCATAAATGTGAACAGTTCCGGTAGATTCCCATACATTTTAGGGAAACTGATAAATTATGAGCATTATTATGTTAGTTAAAAAGGGTGCATCGGGGTTCGAAATACGCCACGGGCGAAGCCGGGGTGGGTCAGTTAGTATAAAATACACAGGTACAACTTCAAGCCTAAAAAGACGTCAAAATCTTAAAAAATCTTCACCGTCTGCTTATCTTGCAAAGGTCCGGTATTACCACAATTATTACGCATTTAATAGTCATCGGTTACTGCAGTATGTATGTGGCAACACACAAATTACTCTTGTCAGTCAACAAATTGCAATTAAATGAAGCGCTTGGGATATAGTGGTTAAAGGCATTAATAATATTGATCACCGATTTTGTTTTACGATTGTTGAATTTTACAACCTTTTTTTTTTAACTTGCTCTGTTGTTAGAATGGGACAAAAATTGGAAGCTTAATTAGAACCACTTTCTGACATAAGTTTGATCTCAAATTCGGCTTGCATATTATCTTCTGTGACAATGCGATGATTTGGTGCTATGAAGCTCCAAAGATGGAGTCTCAAGGTGGCCATAGGAACTTCTGAACTAAACAAGATAATTCAAACTACTTTGAGGTCATTTGTTTTGTCGTGAATAATACTCTGATGCTACACTGCACTGCACTATCTAGGGTCTGAAGATAAGACAGTACATAGGAACGTCTAAAGAAAACAAAATAATTCTGTCATATTTGGAACCTTTTGATTTCTTTTGGTTTTGCACTTACTCGAAAGTTTGTTTTTACAAAGCCTTTTTAAAATTAATAACGTTATGTAGAAATTTGACCAATTAACAGATTTATCATGATTTATCAATAACCTAGAAATGTTTATACGTCTCTAGAGTAGCCATTGCTCAACCAGTGACAAATTGTATATTTTATTTCGTCCTATTCTGTCGAGAGAGCCAAAAAAACCAAGACATATTTGACACGATTCATAATGGTGACACAGAAATCCTGCCGCCACGTTTTTCCGAGTGTTGCGTAATGTAAATCTCGGCTATAATACTTGTTGTATTTTTTATTGTTAAGATTCCTTATTTTGGATCGTTATCTACTTTAAATATCGGTATAAAAAAAATTCTCCTTCAGGCTGCTTTAATTTAGATTCTTATAAAGATTCACGTCACACAATATTTTATACCTAACATAAGATTTAATGTCGTTGTGATATGTTTTTCTTTCTTTATAGAAATTATTTTGCTTTTAACTTCAACAAGTAACTTCTGCTTCTGATCACTATTAAGTATTAGTATGAAAGAAGCAATACATTTTAACGACTGAAAAAATGTGACCATTATCATTACTGTCTGTGACTACAAGTCACATATATTATTATAGCAAATCCATAGATAGATCCATGAATCCCCTAATTGATTCTTGTTCATAAAACCTGAAGTTCTTAATAATAAACAAAACTCCTCAGAACATCAAAAGGGAACATGGTAGATAAAAGTAACAAAAATAAAGAAGCCACTGCAAACAATCAGGTTCAAATATAAAACCATACCACCAGAGCATAAACTTCAATATATCTTCAGGCGACAAATATTAAAGTTTGTGGCACTAACTTAAACGTAGGTATACCGCTTGGAAAGCCGCCAACTGTAGGAATTAGAACTGCTATATATCAGATGGGAGTTCTAAAGGCATGAAAGTGGAAGAATGATTGTAAAGAACTTGTAACGAAGAGGTTTTTTATTGTTGTTTATGACAATAGATGTGTAGCTATTTATTGTTATATTGAGACCAATGAAAATCAAATATTATATGTTTACCATAACATGTATGAAAGAGCCTATAGTAATACATACAAAATTAATGGCTACAATATCAATACAACAGAAAGAGAGTCTGCATTTAATGAATGACTTGATAAATAACCAGATGATCTGAAGAAGAAAGAAGCTATAATTCTAAACTCACACAGAAGAGAATAAATGAATAAAGTATATGAAAAAATGAAAGTGACTACTCCAATGCAACATTGAAATATATCTGATACAAAGTAAGACTTCTTTGTTGCTTCATCGTGATCATACTGCTTGTGTAGACTCAAATAATTACGTTCTAAAAGTTTATGCTTGGCAAAAAGTTTAATAGTTCAGATGAGTCCGGAATAGTGAACTAACTGGAATGTAATGAAAAGTAACTTCGGTAGTATAGCGTCTGTTGCGAATGATGAAGAGTAATAGATATAGAACAACAAAAATAATGTGAAAGTAGGTAGACACTGAAAGAAAAGCAAAAGATATGATTTAAAATGAATCAATAAATCTGAGCAAAAATCAGAAAGAAAACTTAAATTTTAACTTATTTCAACTAAGAACGCAGCAAAACCGTGGTTGAACGAATTTATGAAATGTCATCAATAATTTGATATACCAGCTTTTTAGTAACCAAAACTATCTTTTCTTGAGATTGAACTCAAAATCATATCAAATTGATAATAATACGGAAGTTTACATTAGACATTACATTATTTTCACAAGCCAATCATTGATGCAAAGGACAGAGGAAACATCTTATAATAACACAAAGTCAGTCAGTTGAATACTCTTGTCCCAATTGAACAGATCAAGTTGATAAATTCTGTTACGATTTATGTTACTAAGCTGTTTTGTTCATGTTGACTAAGCTTGACTAATAAAATTCTGCCCTCTCTTGAAGATTTCACGAACGAATGATCAGAAACTTTTTCAATATTTTACTACACCAAACTTTAAGATGGCTCATAACGTACTTTGGAGTAGTCCATTTATGATTCGCATACTTATGATGTTTATGAGTGTTTGTTTATTCAAATAGGGCGGCAGAAGGACTTTCATTGTGATTTTTTAAACGTCTGTGAGATAATATGACTACTTTATATCATGAGTATTTTGACTTCATTGTTTTACAGAAAAATTAGGATCTGATAGGAAGTGAAGAGATAGCCCGAATCAAATGATTGGTGTAGTAAAAATAAAATGACAATCTGGGTCAAGTGGAGTAACAATTTTGAGATTACAAAATACACTATTCTGCTCTGTATTCTGTTCTGTTCAATATCACGAATTGATGACCTAGATGACCTAGCTGATGACCTGACATTACAGACTCAAGTGAATCTAAAAGAAACTATTCAGAACTTACTGGTAAGTTGTAATGAAATTACTAAACATTAACAAGATTTTCCATTACAGAAGTAAGCAAATATTCTTCTAAGAAATGTGACAAGACTCCTCGGAGAACTTACATAACGTTTCTCAATCTAGAAACTTGCTGTATTACTGAAATACTTCGTTACGTAGAAAAATGTTTGTCAGAAAAGGACAGATACATTCCTGGAGAATATGAGATATTAGAAAGTTGGAAACTTATTAAATAACATTGAATAAATATATGAGTCATACGTTTCGGTCCCTTAATAAGGTACGGAAAAGTTCTCACAACTTTGGTAACTTAATTCCAACCAAAATAGGGTTTTTTCTCAACTTTCCGTGGTCATCTTCAGGTGGGGGGATGATAAAACTGACATATATCTCTCGTGCTTCGGTGCTCTCTACAAAAACATAGGCAAAAAGTTTTGGCATAACGCGATATAAGGAAAATGGTGTTGTGTGTAGTTTATGACTTGTTTTCGACTATGAAAACCAGTATTCTCGTAAACATGAAACAAAAACGAACCGACAGAAAAAAAAAAACGTTTTTCTGTAGACAGAGAGTCATCTTACATCCATATGACACAAAAACGACAGATCCTATGTTCAATATAGCAACGTAAATAATTTGATTCCATTTTCGTCTTTGGCTTTTTACCTAGCTAATTCCTAAATTCACTAGCTACTACCTAGAATAAGCCCGTATACCTACTGGTATAGACTTTCTTCAAATAGGATGGCTTGACCTACACATTCATTTATTTGTGAACGAATAATTGCATTTCGAATAGTTTGTGCGCAAGTAGTCTTCCTTCTTTCTTCTAACCATTCTGCTCCTATTTCTCTAGTCGCAATACTCGCCTGACACTTGTACGGTTACAGGCATTCATAAGCCCTATAGAAAATACAACAACATAAAATTCAAAGTCAGTCATGTGTAGCTGTAAGCAAGCACCCATAAAATGCCATTTGTATATGACAAGTACTACACAAATATATTGCCGTTCCCGCTAAGAAAAATAAAAAGCTACTGAAGTGCTACTAAAACGCATTCAACAGTCATACACAATGGAAGTGGCTAAGAAAAATAGAATAGCTAGCTGCGAAGCAATAACCACCTGGAACCCTGTTCAGCCCTGAAACGATTCGTCGTAAATATAGGTAAGTGTTCGGAGCAGGAAAAGAGTTCCTCAAAAATTTCGTTCGCTTACTGCGAACGTGAATTGGGTTGAATATATATATTTTATTACATACTTAGCAAAGATATACGTGTTACTTATGTTTTTTCCTAAGTGATCTGCAGTTGTTTATTGTATTAATATTCGTTTTTGAGTTATCAAAAATTAGAATTATACTGATTTGATTATTATTCTTACATAAGTGGTGCCTTTACTTCTCTTTGAATGAATATCACTTACTCATATTTGTTTAATTTATATTATACTTATAGCAGCCTGCAGCTTTCTTTTTGTATTCATTGCTGCTAATTCTGTTGTTACATCCCTAAACTTAAAATTCTCAAAAAATTTCTAATTGCATCTGTTTCTTTCATTTTCATATAGAAAAGGACAGATTATTTATTTTAGTGAACACCTGTCAAAATAAGTCGGCGCCTTGACGGTACCCTTCAACTTTAGTCGACATCTACAAACATGTGACTTAACTTACTACCAAGAATATTAGAACCAATGGATACTGCAAGGACATACATTGCAGTGTCTCCATCTAGTTGGTTGGGTTGCGTACCTTTCTTTGCGGTGACCATGTTTAATTGCAAGGTTGGGATATATGATGTAGTTTACGTCTATGCTCATGAAAATAAATGGTATAGTCTACGTTTCCATATTTACTAATACTATAAAGAGAGGCCAAATTCATTGAAAAGGTTATTTTACTATAATATATATAAAAGCTATTAAAGATGAAAACAGTAATTTTGTAACTTATTTATTTATTAATTGAGACTTACTTATGTAAGCATGTAATAACAAAATAAATTATTTACATTAAATGAAGGATTATGTATTTATTTATTTTATACATACGGTGTCATTACAGGCAAACCCAATGCGATAGAGTAGCAACAAAAGGGTGTTTCCTATAGTAGTGTCACATTAATAGGTAACATTTGACGTTTGTCAGTTTTATATTCATAATGAGGTGACCTGTTAAAAAGGTCGATTAAAACGAATGAATCGATACGGACTTGAAAGATAATGTGAATTTTAAAAATCGTCAGGTGAATCCCTGTCCCATTATTATACTTTCTTTCGTAAATTTAAGGAACAAAATAAGACAAATACATGATCTATACTTATAATAAAACTGTAGAGAGGTCAATTCTGTTCATTGCATATATATTTACAAAATAACTATTGGGGGATGATTGGTGATCGATACTAATGCAAAAAATGCAAACAGTAAATTTTTTGTCTTTCTATCTGTCTGTATGTGAAGAATAATAAATATATAATAATATTTTGAGTCAACCTGTATACAGTAAGTTTATACTACCGTGGTCTAAGTATGTACAGTCGTGAACAAATAAAAAAGTGTAGTGGTTTTTAGAAACGATAACTTAATACCTACTTGACTAGGTATAGGTTATGTCTAGAAAGCAATAAATAATAAGCGTCAAAGTTGAAATTATATACTTATTATGACCAGCTTCCTAGCAATGGACGTAAAAAGTACTGAACGAATTTTGATGCGGCTTTTTTATTAGAAAGGTCTTACTTAGACTCAAAATTTATCGTATGTTTGCTTGCAATTGGTTAAGTACAATCGGAGATATGACCAAAAGCGACCTAAAAACGAAGCGCGGGTGAAGCCATGGGTATATCAGCTTGTATAAAAAGTAGCCTATATGTTGCCCAAAAGTATGAACTATAATCGTATCAAGTTTGATCAAAATCCCTCCAGTAGTTTTGATCCATGCGTGCACATACAGATAGACAGACAGAAAGACAAAAAAAATACTGATTGCATTTTTTGCATTAGTATCGATCACTAATTATTTCCCAATATGTAGTTATTTTTTAAATATATTCAACTAGCTGTTGCCCGCGGCTCCACCCACGTGGATGTCGGTTATCGCAACCAAACATAGCCTATGTTCATTATCTAGCTCTAATCTACTCCTATACCAAGTTTCATCAAAATCAGTTTAGCGGTTCAGGCGTGAAAGCGTAACAGACAGACAGACCGAGTTACTTTCGCATTTATAATAATTTAGTATGGATGTATAGAATTGACCTCTCTACAGTTAATATTGTAATATATTATGATGGATATTGTAAACGTGCAGAAAGCATTTGAGGTTTTGTGGGACTATGCTATGTATTTATTGCAATGCAGGAGCTTCTAGTAGGAGACTATCCCGCAAAATACGGATGGTTGGTCACCTTACGAATTTTTGGTAAACAGTGTTGCTTCTTTATTAAAATGGCTGTCACCCACAATCTAAGAAGCGAATATGTGTCAATTTTTTTATTAATTTCTATAAATATTACTCAATTAATAATAATTGATATGTACGGTGTTCTGTGAATTTTCATAAAGCTCAACTAGAATCAAAATGAAGCTCCGAAGAACTTAGCCTTTGCGTAAATTTGACTTTGACAGGTTTGGATTGGGAAATTTTAACGTATCATGGCAATTTTAGGCAGTGTGCGAGAGAGATGACCTCCGGCCGAGATTCAAAAATCCTGGAGACAACCGCTCGTTCGAAATGAATCGTCCAGCTAAGTACAAGGAAATTTCTAATGTTCTTGCTTACTACGCACCAACAAGGCGCTGTCTTAATTTGACAGGTCTTAACTTAAATAAAATCATCTGTCCTTTTCTATCTGAAAATGAAAAACAGATGTAATTAGAAAATTTTAGAGAATTTTAAGTTTAGAGAACAACAGAATTAGCAGCATAAGATGACAGTGGATTCTACTGAATTGGAATTTATGCTGAACATAAATTACTGCACAATTTTGTCTTTCACATAGAAATCTAAAATATTATCATCAGATATAGAAAGCACTGTAGAGAATTAGTTGATTCAAAATAATTGAACTTAACTACAGTAAAAGATACTTTTTTCCTAATTTCAAAGACATGTAAATATTTATGACTTCCTACTTATCATTTTATGTGTGAGAGATGGTACGTAGATGCGAGAAAACTTGTCGATTAGTGCTATTCATTCGTTAATAGGCAGCGCGTCAAAAAGGAGAAAATGTAGTAAATTCCGACGACCGTAACGACTTATTCCCGCAGTCTTTTGAAAAGAATTTCAGTAACTAGTCTGACGACTGTATGTAGGGTAATGTTTGTTGGGAAAGTTTTTACTACCAATTTGTCTATTTAGAGACGAAATAGCTTCATAAATGGACCCAATATTTGAAAATATTCCGTTACATGAAATTGGATTTAGCAAAGTTTTTCGTTGTAATCTATTTGTTGATCTTGATCTTATACACGAAATCACAGAAGTTATATTTATTAAAAAAAATGTTATTCTAGTGGAATAAATTTAAACTATACCATTCAATTCAATATCATCGAAATTAATTAATTCCTAAAATTGAAAGGAATAAAACGTTATTGAATAAGATCAAAGTTATAAAGTTTGATAAGATAGTGTTCGTTTTAAAAAAGGCCTTCACGTGATGGCTGGACCCAATGCTGCTAAGGCTATGAGAAGGCCAACGAAGCTATCATCATCATCCTTCGAACCTTTTTCTCAACTCAGTATGGTTCAGCTTTTCAGTCTACGCTACGTTTTTTGTCGTCTATATCGTCGGTAGATTTTGTTACCTATACTGACTATACTACTGAAATGACGAAAAAGGTTGAAATGCCAATCTCGTGTTATCGACCTGCTACATCAAAGAGCTCCAGCAACCCTACTCATTAGCAGAGGCTTTTCTGTAAATAGTCGTAAAATAAAAACAGTAAAAATATGTTAGATTTTTTATAGATTCACATGTAATTTGCCAACCATTTTTGAATAACTTGGTATGATTTAATTTGAATCCATATCATCTTCTATCTAAGTCCAATTCATTGTCCAATACTTCAATTGAATTAAAGTCTCCTCGTAAGTATTTTTCACTAGGTAAATCAAAGTCAAAGTCAAAGTCAAAGTCAAAAATCATTTATTCTGTATAGACCATTTTAAGCGGCACTTACAAAACGTCAAAATTATAAATATTTAAAACTAGAAGCAAATGGACCACCGGTTCGAAACGCGGCCCAGACCTGAGAAGACTCCGGCAAGAAACTCAGCGGAAATGATGTATAATACTGTGTGTTAAATAGTTTTATCAATATTATTTTATTTTATTCCCACGCATCCATATTCAGTTTTCGTATTGATTACTGTGTCGTTTGCCCGACATCTATTAAAACATGTTTACTCGTACTCCTACTGCCGTAATTAAATTGCGTTGGGCCTACGTCATTTCATATTGTTAATAATATATCTTTTGGTATTAAGCAATATGACGACGAAATTCCCCTGAATCCATTTCCACTTAGGAACGTAATTTATTAAAATATACGCGATATGGACCACACAAAACACGGGTTGAAATTTCATATATTCGGCGAGATGTTAGTGATGTGATTTAGATTTAATACCGGTAGTAATCCATCATGCATAAAAGGGCAAGACTGGTTATTGTAAGGTCAGCGATGAATGTCCAATAGCTGATATAATGAGTTCAGAATAGATTATTTTGTTTACAAATTCAATTTGCACACGATTCAAATTGTAATCAAAATGGTGATGTGTATTTAAAGAATCTCGATGTCTGTTCCGTATTTTAAAACTTTATTACAGTAAATAATGATAATAACACAAAAAAAATCTCATTGTTTTGTAAATAGTGTTGCAAATTCCGTAAAAAAATAAAGAAATGACAGTGCGTGTCATACTGTCATCGGGTCTTGTTTATGACGTCATAACGTTTTAATATCTTCGTGATCGCAATAAAATTCTCAGTCTACGTTTTCTATAGTCAACGAACTCAAAGGCTTCGCTTCACACCATGGAGGAGACAGTAATTACTTTGGTACTTCACACACTGTATTGAATGTGTGTTATTATGAATAATGAACAGTGTGACGTCAACCGAATTTGAATTTTCGCTCGGAAACAGTCGCGTATCTTCGGCACTAATATTTTGATTTTTAATACATACATACATACATACAAATCAAGCCTTTTACCATTGGTGTAGGCAGAGACAATATCTTTCCACTTGAACGTATTTATTGGCCGTAGTAGCCAGTTAGGTAATGATTGCTGTTTTCTGTATTAGTTTGAAACAAAAAATACTATCAATATTTTACTATAAATGTGTTAATCACATGATTTTCCATCTGCTGACGGTGAAGGAAAAACATCGTGAGGAAACCCACAATGTCCTAGAAGAAATTCTAAGGACATGTCCGATCCACCAACCCGCATTAGGCCAGCGTGTGTGAATTAAGGTCTAAACCCTCTCAGCTCTCTCTTTAGAGGAGAAGAGACCCGTGACCACCAGATGCTATCAATATTACAAACAATTTCAATATTACTATTCTATATCTATCTTGAAAACTAAATTTAAAACAGCTATCTGCAGTTCCATAGTGTAACGAGATAATTGCAGATAATTAACTTCTCATTTACAAAGTTACAGATAGTCATAATAACAGTAGTCAACCAGTTAAATGAGTTCTTCGATATGAGATAGTATAATTACCTCAGAATACCACGTCAGTCTTTCGATTTGAGACTGCCGCACATTAGAGACAAGATAGTCTTAAGACCGTTGGGTATTGATGTGGCTTGTAGCCTGTAGGTAATTAGACAGCTTTATTGTAGTAAAGGCTGGATCGTACTGAGCGACGCTTCACGCTAGCGGAGCGACGCGACACGTAGCGACATTATGTATACCGCACTTAAACTGCAATGCCGCGACAGCTTGCGGCAAATTTTGCCCGTCAGTCGTTTGACAATTTCTGAAGAAGATGGATGAAACTGTACCGCACTACCGGCAGCGGAACTACGCGACGCGACACGGTGCGACAGATTTGATGAGTTGGTCAACTTAGAAGTGCAGTGTCGCGTCACGGAGTTATGCTGCCGCATAGTTAGTGCGTTATGCCTCGAACAATTTCTACCAAAGAACATTTTTTGTCGTTACATGTCGCGTCGCTCCGCTGCCGTGAAGCGTCGCCCAGTGTGGTCCAACCTTAAATGTGCGCGCTTTCATTTGTTTCTGTAGAGCGTGTATTAGCATGTTTGTGATATTTCGTCCCGTTTAAGGATAAAATATTCATTTACATATCCACGCGATAACCGACATCCACGCGGACAAAACCGCGGGCAAAACCTAGTACCAGATATGATAATTTTGTTTCAATATCGTCACTTTTGATCCTGTCAAATCCGAAGTAAGAAAAAGGTCGCATATATAACACAGACTCTTCAACACAGCCCCTAATAAACCTTGCGGTGCGAAATTCACTTTTTCTTTTTTATTATTATGTCATTATAGTCTGGGAGAAAGATGCGATTAGAAGTTAAGAAAAATAACTTTAGGCTTCATGATTTGAATTCGTTATCTCCAGCGCCATTTCTCAAGAAAAAAAGTAGAAATACTGAGATGCAAAACTTGCTTCGTACTCATTAAAAGATCGCAGTTAGTTCGATTGAAACCACAAACCGTCAAATCCAGCACTGTCCGGAAGCTCAATGGCTTCTATCGTATAAAACGCAACAAGCTAAATATATCTATCCCCCTTACGCGTTAGGAATTGTTAATAAAGCTGTATCCTTCACATCCAATCCGTTCGCTAGGGTAGACTGGTATACGTTTGGACCTAGATTTTGTCACATGGAACTGACGGCGCGGAAATTACGGCACTTTGAATTATTGTGGCCATATTCATTGTTGTATGGACGACGTTGAATCGTGATTTTTCTGGTATTGTATCAGTTGTTTTGTTATGCAGATAACAGTGGATATTGTGACGTGAATGGATAGAATAAGGAATGACTGTATGAAATGAAGTTTGAAAGTAGCATCAGTGAATGCAAAATTGAGCGAGTGACAGTCGACAGACTGTATGGATAGTGTCATGGTGCAGATCTAAGGAAATATGAATGGAATGCGTGAAAGAGGATAATATATGAGGAGATGGCAATGAGAATAAGATAATAATAAAATTTTGGAGGTTTTATTGTAAACCTTCATTAATCCTGGCTGGTTCACAAAAAAACTATTCTTTGTATTTTAAAGATTGACGGTGTTTTTCCTCTTGTCTCAAGAAGTAATACATTACTGTGTCCACAAATATGATCTTTGATTTGCATTTATAGGTTATGGGCCCAGTACGCTTCCACAGAACATTTAACAGAATTGTGGCACATCATCATTCATCAGTGAAATAAAGCTGCTTTTAATGGATACCATCGCGATTTGTTTAGTATACTTAGTATTTGTAAAAACACATAATATATCTCCTTCTTCATCCAATTTGCAATTTTCATTCATGAAGACTGTCTAATCTAGTAGCTAAAATAATCTGCAAATACGATTCTTACCTTCTAAAATACAAAAATCAATTTTATACTCAAGTGTACAGATCGTATTGAAATTTGTTAGTAGTCTGTAACTCTATGTTACTGTCGCTGCAACAATATCCAGCATTAAGGTAGTTTCGCCAAGATTACATACTTTAGAGTTTCCTTCCCCCATCGCATCAAACTAAATGGCGTTATAACTAAAATTTACAATATCGCTTGAGTTGACCTCACCCAATATTGGACTCAGTGGCCGCATTATACGCGGCAACAAAGAGCGTAATATCGACGCTGTTATTAACATGGCTTTGCAGCATTGAATGGACTGCAAGTACATTTTCATGTAGGTACATAATCCCGTATGTGCATGCATTGTTATTACCCGACAGTAAAATTGCTGTTCGATTTTTGTTATCATCCTTCCTACTTCCTACCACCTATTTCTCCGCCTCCAAGCCTTTTCCCAACTCAGTTCGGGTTGGATTTTCAGTCTTTTTTCTTTATTCAGTCCTTCAAATTGACTTTACCCCACTGAATGGTAAGAAGCTAGGGTAAAGTCCAGAGGGTACGGGCCGCCATTTTATATACCATTCGTCCTAAGACGGCGATCCCTACCTTGACGGCCTAGATAGGTACCTTTTCACGCCCCGCTTAAAGAACCCGGGATTGTAGGCAGAAGAAAAAACAAAGTCTCAAGATCGGGGGTCACCACTACATACACTGATAGTCCTGAGACATTGGTAGTCCTCGGCTTGACGGCCTCATCAAATACATTTTCCCGCCCCGCTTAACCAACTTGCACAAACTCAACGCAACTTTGTTGGACCATAATTATAATAAAACCAACATAACTGATATAACTATTTTCACATGGCACGAGATTTCGACCATTCTAACCACAAAAACTGCACCCAGATTTGGACATGTGGCTTAAAACTTCTTGTTGCTATGTTAGGGGATTGAGTCCAAGGGTATTTAAACTAATACCACTCACACGTTTTATCAATCCTGTTGGTAGTACTTTACCACTTTTTTTGTTAGTAAATTGAAAAGTGAGTTATGAGTTTGCTTCTTTGATAGTTATAGTTAGTGATCATGACTGCTGAGAAGCAACCAAACATCAGTGGTCAGACAGAACACCAAATAAGTCGCGATAAAATTCGTTAAAAATAGTGTTAATTCAATCCTATTTTTTAACAATTAATATTATAAACCTTTGTGAGTACCTGCCGATTTATGAATGTATGGATGTTTGTTTCTCGTTCACACAAAGACGGCTGAATGAATTAGAATGAATTTTGATACAGAATATATTTATGGTCTACAATAACACATCAGCAACTTTAACAAACATCGTAACATCTAAACATCACTCATAAACTTTTATATTAAATTTTATAATGTTAGTAGGAATTATGATTCTTTAAAATTTCACTCCGGCTACTTACCCGTATTATTATTATAGGTATGTGGTCCACTGGGTATTAATTTATCAAGGAAGAGCGATAACCCAGTGAACTGTTGGTCAATGCACGATAAAGAACTGGCATGTTCTACCTACACACGTGTTTCCTTCTTACAATCCCGGGTTCTTTATACGGCGCGGGTGTGAAAAGGCGTCCACGCCGTCAAGGTAGGGACCGAAATTTTAGGACGGATGGTGGCTGGAATGATGGTACATATCCTCTAGCCTTTACCCTAACTCCTTACCATTCAAAGGGGTAAAGTCAATGGAATAAAACCCACCCCCCTCCCCTCCTCTTCACCCAATCCCCAACCTCCAGGGTCGCCAGCACGAATATAACGCTTCTGGTGTTGCACACGTCCGTAGGCACCACCAGACCACTTCTCATCAGGTGGGTCGTGTACTTGCCTGCCACCTAAGTGGTATATAAACACATACAATTTATAAGCGAACCAGCCCAATATCCATTACCTACATTTCTGACAGTGGGAAGAATATTTCAATTTCAATTCTACAGTACACTAATCTCATTATTTGATCTTCAAGTGATATTCAATTGATATTCAAGTGATATTCGAGTGATATTTGAGTTATATTCGAGTGATATTCGAGTGATATTCGAGTGATATTCCAGTGATATTCGAGTGACATTGAGTGATATTCGAGTTAACGAGTAATATCTAGAAATGATCAAGCTAAGCTTGTATGACGTATTAGCTAGCTGACAACAAAGCGAGTAATATCGGCCGAGCGCTCTCTGCAGACATTTTCATCGCACAAGGTCCAAGTCTATAGAATAACATGAAGGTTTAGTGGCAAAATCGGGCTATTTCACAGATTTTCTATTCATGAAGTAAATTTTAGGATGCTGCTGATTGGTGATTTCCCTGTAACGGTGGACATAATTGGATCATCGTTATATTTGAAGATCATAGGTGTATATGTTGCAGTCAAAACTCTTAACCGATAAAAGTACTTTTGACTGACGCTCTTCGTCAAAAGTAGTTTTAACTGCTGCAACATAAATTCCAACTTTTGTAGGTTAGGTTAGGTTAAAACTGTGATGACAACAACGCACGAGCCGCGGCAGCGGCCAACGAAGTGCCACTTTTGACGAAGAGCGTCAGTCAAAAGTACTTTTAACTGATTTTGCTAGTCAAAAGTACTTTTGACTGGTTAAGAGTTTTGACTGCAACATATACATGAAATTTGGTTCGAATGGCAAAGCACTCGAAACTAGTAGGGAGTTTGCATGAAACGTTTAATTAAATAAGCTTGGGATATAGCCGGCTGTTGTCTCTGCCAACCCTGTCAAAAAGACGTGAGTATAAAGTATGTATGTAGGTATATGAAATTCAGTAATTTGTTTGTTACCATGAAGTAACAAAATCGTTTTATAGGTATATTAATATAAGTCCCGCACGTTGTATCAAAAAACCAATTAACAGATCCCAACAAATTAACTTTTATAATATTGATCGTATGTTTGACCAATACTCGTTTGACCGTTTCGTTTGATCGTTCAATTTGCCTACAGTTGCCAAAACAAATTAATTGAACCGTAGTATCATTCAAATTCGTCGAAACTTACAAATATATCAGTGGAGTTTTACAACATATTCCAATATACAAACCATTATAATATCATTTTTATTAGCCTCGTAACTTTACAATCTATGAGGAATGGCGTTTAAAACACTTTAAAAACCAGGAAAGGAATTAAAAGTGAAAAAAGATAAAACTAAATAAATAAAACCTACTTAACTTTTTTTAATTCGGTTAAGCATACAAAAAACCTTCTCCAGAATTAAAAATATGTTGTTCTGAAAATCGCATTAAAATTGTTTCAACCAAACGCGAGATAATCACGGATAAACATGTATACAAAAATACAGGTCAAACCATTGAAATATTATATACCATGTAATATAGACATTAGACATCATAGGTCAACTAGTTATTATTTTTATACTACCTACAAGGTTTATAATATAATATTTCAATATAGTATTTGGAACAAACCTTCATAACATAATTTTATACTATTTAAAATTCGAATGTTTTTAAATTTAACCCTTCTCTTTGTTCAAACTATTATGCTCTATGCTTAAATATCTTAATATTTTGAATGGAACAAATATACACCATATACCTAAATATTGCCTGGAATTATTTTGTAACAATATGGCAAACACTCCCGCCTCTAGCATTTTAGTCCCTACAACGTCTTTGAATTTCCTACGAATCTATATATCTTTTTTAAGATGCAGTAACAAAATTGTCTGCAAGCATAAAATTAAGTATCTACCTATGTTACTCATGTGATGTTTTGTAGATTGTTTTACGATTCTCATCTATTTTGAAATAACACTTAATTTTTTCGAGTTAGCTAATTTAATGATTCCATCCTATTTTTCTAAATGTTTAGGTATGTATATTGGGCCCAACCCAAGTCTACCCTACCTGCATGTCGTCGCTATCTTTAGACCCTTTGCTTTGGATATCACGTGGCATTAGAGTATTTGCCAAGAAAAAAACAAATGAGCCTAAATTCGATTGGCTTGTCTTGGTGCGTTCAGAAGTTCCTACGATCACCTTGTGATTCCATCGTCAGATCAGCTTTATAATAGGTACTATATTATCGTAATGTCATTGTTCAAGATTTGACCCATACTAATAAACTAACAGACAACAGAGTAAGTTATAATAAAGCTTTTAAAAATCACGTACCTACCTAAGTTTGTATTGTTCAAAAGCGTTGTTTAAATTTTTACTCGATATAATAACTAGTAATATTATGTCGGTCTAGCTGCAATATTAGATGGCAGACACTTCACGGAATATATCGAGGTCCAGCCAAATCCGCAGTTAAGACTGGTAAAGCGGACCCCAGACTCCGAGGTGAAAGCTTTGGATGCGACTGGGATTAACGCTAGGACGAAGAAGAAAATTATGTCGGTATGATTATACGATACGAACTATTTCCAATATAGTATTTATGACTTACACAGAACAATTACTATGATAAGCACATTCGTAATGTTAATTTCATTGCGCTTGTCCACCGAACTCAATCCAATTCAAATCCAATAATGCATTAGCTGTGTGTGTACAACGAAAGTCCAACAATTAGAAGCCAATACGCACTAACATCCATTTCAACCAATAACACGGCTACATACCTGATATTCGAAAATCGAACGAGGGATTAACACGTTGGGGTCCATTCAGAACATCACAGGGATGTAGTTTATTGACCACGTTATTGCTATGACAAACCGTGTTCCAGTCTTGCGGACTTTCTCTTAAATATTGCATTGGGGTATTAGACAATCGTAGTTTGGAAATGATAGTTTGTAATTCGAATCGGAATTGTATTCATTTTGAAATATATGTTGATATACGTGTGTATACTTTATTTCTAACCATTATTAAATGAGGAGTTGGCGAACAAAATTTTATTGTATAATGATGTGTCCAATATAAAAGAAAAAACCTTTTTTTAATTCGGTGGTTTCAAGCGCGCTGAACACAAATCTCGTTTTCACATAAAACAGCCTAAAACTGTGTTTTAATTGTAACTAGTTTGATGTTTCAATCATAACGCAATAATAAGTGATTCAGTTTTTTACTGTTCCTGTAAAATTGGATTTCATGTAATTTATGTTATTTTGTTTGCCAGCTCCTTAAATTTCGTGCTTCTCAATTTGAAAATGATGGATGCCCATTGCCCATACTATTTAGGTCCGATTTTTGAAGCCTAGAAAGGCTGGATATTTTGACAATATGAACGATACTTTATGGTATAAATTTCAAGCTATAATACCGTATGATTTAACGATCAAACTTTTTCTTTACTATCTGTTTGCCGTTGAAAAATGTAACCGCGCATTAAATCTTGTACGCTGGCTAAGATTGCAGTACTTTATAGCCCATATTATTATAGTTGGTAAGTTAAAGTTTTGTTATAAGGTAGACTTAATTTTCCCTAAATAACTGCTGGGAACGTGACCGTAATCGCTAAAATAAAAAAAAGCTTGAAGTTTGAAAACAACGATAACTATTTTTAACTGAATGAATATTGTACCTTTTTATTGCTCTTGTTTTGAATAAATATAGCAGTGTTTTCATGTTTATTAAATTGACTTTGAACAATGCCCAATACTATTCTTTCCTACTTCCTACTGATATTATAAAATTGAAAGTTTGTGAAGATATTATTAATGCGAAAGTTTTTGAAGATGTTTGTGTGTTTATTACGCAATCACGCCCTAACGGCTGAACGAATCTGACTGAATTTAGGTGCATACACAGGCATGAAAAATTGAGAAGCGAGCGACTGTCGTGGTATGGACATGTTATGAGAAGAGATGAAAGTAATGTTGTTAAAAAGGTTCAAAGTATGAATGTGGAGGGCTTCAGGGGCAGAGGTAGGCCTAAGAAAAGATGGATGGAATGCGTGAAAGACGATATGGAAAGGAAGGGAGTGACTGAGGAGATGACATCGGACAGGAATGTATGGCGGAGAAAGACATGTTGCGCCGACCCCAAATAATTGGGACAAGGGCAGGAAGATGATGACACAGGCTTTTTATCTTTGGAATAAGGAATAAAATTTATTTGTTTGTGTTGCGTTTATAATTTCATATTTCAAGTTTGTCAAGCAATAGGCTACTTTAATCAAAACACGTTTTGGGGTAGGTATTACAGCTTACCTACTAGGAATAAACCATGCGTATTTTAACGATGAAAAAAATTGTGATCGGCGCGCCCGGTGGCGGCCTATTGTACCGGTGCAACATGTAATCCTTTGTGCGGGAAAGCTTTAAAAACAATATATACCTCTAAAAGGGATAGGATATGTGCAATTGAAAACATGTCAGTGTTCGCTGCGAGTTTTGCAATAAATGCTACGTGGCATGAATAGGATGGCTTTTAGTGGTGAAAAGTAAACGTTTTGAGAAGCGAAGCCGGGATGGTTCAGGTACAGCTTGCAATAGTCTTGAATACTGAATAGTTAGATGAGCAATTAAACATTTTTTTTATTACGGGAGAAAAAGAGAAACAAAATTCATCACTTCTATGTAAGTCATCATGATCTCTGTGTTTTTCCAACTTGTTTACATTTTTATGGAGATAGGACAGGACGGTATCTCCCTTCCGAAATGAGTTGTTCGACTGGGGTACCTCTGTAGTACCTCCACCCTACAGAAGACCGCGGCCATAATAACCTTGAGTTGTGTTCCCGCCGGTAACTAGGCGGAACTAGCCAGAGCTCACTGTACAGGGGTACAGTGAGCCTCCCTCCACCTCTTCCTAGCCTCCCCACCCATTTCTAGCCCTCCTCCCTTCCCTTCAGGGTAGGTAGCGCGTGTGTGACATCTTAGTGTTGCACTGTCCATAGGCCACGGTGACTGATTCCCATCAGGTGGGCCGTGTGCTTGTCTGCCACCTACGTACTGTAAAAAAATATCCGATTTTTTTTAGGGTCGACAGGCCCGCGTTCGGCCACTATTTCACCTGTTGGTAGTTGCTAATATGGTCAACAATGAAGCAAGCTTGCTTATAAGCAATCTATTTACTTTAGACTTGTAGACTTGAACCTAGTAATCTAGAAACACAGACTGAGGCTGAGTATTCCACTGCATAGCAAAGTGTGACGAACGTATGCCAAAGCGATTCGTGCGTATGAGGGGAATGACCGCATTTGCTATCTAGATTCAAAATTTAATAAACTTATGAGTTCTAGAATGCGGATAAACATAGTTAGATTTTTTTTTCATACATATTGTATACATTACATCCAGCTCAATACAAAAAAAATATTTATGCCAAAAAATATTTGCAATAAGCGGTAATCAACCCAGCGACCTCTGAGTTAATAATATTTTCACTCTATCTCTAAACCAATGTGTTATACAACACAAGCCAGTGCTTTGTTTGAGGCATATCGGCAATTCAACTATCACCAAAATTTTGCTTAGTATTTGGTCCCGAAATAGTGTCAGGAAATCAAATTCTACTCACGAAGTTCTGAGAACCGCTATCATCGTTACTCGACACAAAGGCAGGCAATAGACCTGATTGGAGAGCCAAGTAACTATCACCTAATTTTGTCTCTAGTGACGCTCAGTTGGATCAGTCTGGTTTCCGACTATGTCACCTTTGACTAGAAGCTATTACAACGAAATTAGGCGTTAGTAGATACACAAATTTGTGTCGAAATTGTGTGATTATTAACACAATAAATGAAGTAGGTTTCATATATTGTGATACAGTTCATACAGTAGGTGAGATTAAATACTTGAAATACGTAATTTTAAGATTATTTTGTAAAAATTTTAAGGTTAGTAGTCTATATTACATAATAAAATATATCATTCAATTAAAAGAGTATTCTTCTAATTATTACTTGTCAATATTCATAATAAATAATAATATTCATGTCTTCCAACAATCACGCTCCTGGTTGAACGGTTCTGGCTAAAATTTAGTACAGGATTGTAATCTGGAATAATATCTGTGCCTCCTGTGAAAAGGGGTACAAGTCAACTTATATCGAATTTGATATTATTATAGCACCTCAATCAGAAAAA
This sequence comes from Lithosia quadra, assembly GCA_963576445.1. Classification (NCBI taxonomy): domain Eukaryota; kingdom Metazoa; phylum Arthropoda; class Insecta; order Lepidoptera; family Erebidae; genus Lithosia; species Lithosia quadra. The sequence continues at coordinate 13,661,623 of OY754886.1, forward strand.
AATATTCTATTTTTCTATCTATTCACCATTTTGATACGTCTATTAGTTTCTGAGATAGTGTGGTACATCTAAGACGAAATGGCGTGATTTGATAAAATATGACTGCGTAAATAAATATATGTTGACATCTATCATTCATAATATTCAAATTATTTGTGTGTAAGAATGTATCTCAAGTCATATCATTATTAACATTATATTTATTACCTTCTAATAAGGTGTCATATGGTACATGTTTAGTTATATCAATTGACACAAAGTAAATTCGTACACTGCATCGATACAACTAAAGTTGTATTATTGCTCACATACATAGGAAACTAATATTTTTGTGTAAACTGATTCAACTAAAATTATATCAATAATGACGAGAAGATTAAAACGGTTTTGATCCAAAATATTGTGCAAAGTAATACATGTTACGAACGCGAGCGGTGCGCGGGATGCAGGGGGCGCTACTGCGAGGGTACCGCCGCCCGCGCGGGGTCAGCGCCGTAAAATACTACTGGACAAGGTGATCGCGCGCGCTCTCTAAGCAATCCAACATGGCGCACAATGTACCTATTAGATGTATCATTTTACACACATTCTGTTTATTATTCGTATATTCATAATAACAAGAACTAATAACCATTTACACAAAATAATTACTCCACTTATATCAATATACAATAAATCTATTTATTAATGTGTAAAAGTGAAAAACATTGCAATTTACGTAGATGCGCCCCAGTATTGCTCCTAAACACCTAATTATATAATAAGAATAATAATAAAACTCTTTATTTTACACCAAGGATATAAAAGTAGTAACAATAATACTTAAATTAAAGTATTAACAATTGGTGGCCTTATTACTCCGTGGCAATCTCTACCAGGCAACCATATAATGTGCGTATACTTCCGCTAGTATTTAAGTGTTATCGGTATACCTACACTATTTATCTATAAGTGCACGCGCACACAAACCGCTGACAGTTGGCGGATGACGCTAGTGTCTATCGAACTGTACCCCGCGATCCCCCCAACCGAAAATAGATGGAGCAAAGCGTCTTCGTCGTTCAAAGCGTCGATTGCACTATCTGTAGGTAATGAATACCGTTATTATTTTACTTAGTTATTTATGTTCTATGATAGTCTATAATGTAAAATTTCATTGTTGCAGCATCGTTCTTGCCGTGCAAAACGCATGTTGACTATGATGCTCGTAGCTGCTCATGATCTGCCGAATATAATTTCCATATACCACAAGTTTTTAACCCCTGGTTATTTTTTTATATAATATGTAGGTAGCAGACCGGCGTAACTCTCACGTCCACGCTTAACTTCAGGTCATACATTGAAGCTAAAGCTTAGCTGGCGGCAAAAAAGCTGGGCATCCTATCTAAGGTGCGACAGTACTTCACACCGGAGCAATAAAATTGCTTAAGTTTTTGTACCAAGCACAGGTTCCATCCTGTCTGGAGTACACTACTCGTATCTGTGTGATGACTCAACTAAATACCACCTTGACGCGCTGGAGACGATCGAGAATCGAGAGACGAGCCAAGAGGCTCATCAACGACGTTGTACTAGTCGAGAAAAGGCTTCAGAGCCTTGCCCATAGATGCAAAGTTGCAGGTCTATCAGTCTTCTATCGGATACATTTCGGAGAGTGCGCTCTGGAATTGCACAACCTGATACCCCCAAATCTTTCCATCAGCGAATGACCAGACGAACAGCGACGCAACACCGCTTTATGGTCGATATTCCACTCATACGCACAAAGCGCTTTGCCGACTCGTTCATCATGCGTACAGTTAAGGAGTGGAATTCCTTGCCCGAGTCTGTGTTTCCGGAAAGCTATAACCTGGAAATATTCAAGTCACGAGTGAAAAGATTCCTTCTAGGCAAGCGTGATTCATCGTAGACCACATCGTCACTTACAATCAGGTGTGATAGTAGTTAAACGTAAGCTTATCTTGAATAAAAATTAAAAAAAGGTAGCGGACAAGCACACGGCCCACCTGATGGGAAGCGGTCACTGTGACCCAAGGACGTGTGTCACACTGAGGGCTTCACGCACGCGCTGAACCTACCCTGAAGGGAAGGGTAGCGGGCTAGGAAGGGGTGGGAAGGCTTGTATTCCAATCCTGTGGGGGGAAGGGGAAGAGGGGTACAGTGAGCTCTGGCTACCGTACTTACCGGCGGGAACACAACACGATGGTTATTATAGCCGCGGTCTTCTGTAGGGCGGAGGTAGAAACTGTTTTTCGTTTATGTTGTATTGTTGACTTATGTCCTTGATGTTTATTTCCTTTTTAACTAAATTAAAATATTCCAACTTTCCAAACAAGTGACACTCAATAACACCTAAAATAAAAGTGATTATGTAGTTTTTTTTCTTTTTTATTCCTCTATTTTTATACCTTTTTCTTTAGATTGTTTCTTGTATCATATTACACAAACTTGAGTTAGGATTTAAGTCTACTTATATCAAAAAACACGAACTTTATTCACGAGTAAAATGATATAAATAATAAAAAAACTATTTTTACGAGTTTTGTGCCTACAGTGCTTTCGCCAATTGAAAAATATTACTTGTTTGTTAGACAGCTTTGAACAGGAGATGATTAGTTTCATATAAAACTACCTGATAATACAACAAATATCACCTTTCACCAAACCTTCACATAGCGTGTAAATCGATTTATCTCATTTAGAATCATTATACGCGAGCATCCATATGGTGTGTTTTGATACAACAAATAGTTTTTTTTTAAATATCTCGTCCTATATTGAACACTCTTGAGCAGGAACCTAGTAGATTGTTAACAATACCACAATAAAATAAAATATGTCACTAGTTTTGAAAACAAATTATTCTAACAAATTTTATGAATTTTTAAACACAAAAACTAGTCTACTGTAAAGTTGACTTTTTCGACATGTACCGGTTTTCACAGGACACACAGATATATAGGAATCCTATTATCCCTGGAATAAATTCCCACGGGTAGCGGTAATGGGACAGAATTCTACAGCAGCAGTTAATAAATAAAATAATTTATAAATTAAAAGCAAAAAACCCAAGCATTAACCTGTGTAAAGGTCAGATCACGAAATGACAAAATGTTGGCAGGAAGTGTTAGCAAAAGATTATGAGCACTTTGAGTTCAAAATATCTTGTAAATTGACCAATAAAACATCAGAGCGATCCTCGTTGAAGAATGTAATCCCATGTGTCATGTGAACGCTGTACATAAAATAACGGCAACGAGAAAAACCACTACCATATGTCTCATAAAAATTCTAAAAATTACGTAACTATAGTTTTCAAAAAGGGCATTACGAGTAGAAGGTTTTTACAGGGTCGGCAGCGCGAGTGAGACGCTCCTGGTGTTGCGCACGTCCATAGACCACGGTGACCGCTTCCCATTAGGTGGGCCATGTGCTTGTCTGCCACCTAAGTTGTATGAAAGAAGTATACTATCTATTCTTAACCTAGTCCAGTCATCATCCTCCATGCCTTTATCCAACTCAGTTGGGTTGGCTTTTCAGCCTAACTATGAAGCTGCTAAACTTTTATATATTTTCTATGAAGTATAGTGCCATCTGACCTGACCACAAATTCTAAATGGCGATATCTGAGTTATGTAGATAGGCTAGTAGTCAGACTTTTGAAGGATCCAGCTACATGCAAGACTGTTACAGATGCTTGGATGGCAACCGAGACCGGCGGCTTTATATGCACACAGGTGATTCACTACAAATGACGAGTCACAGAGGGGTTTCCATGTCAATGTTTTCCTTTCTGGTTCTTGATTATTAATCAAACAATTTACACGAAACATATTTTATATGTACCTACGTAGGTGATAATTATTATATTTATGTCTAGGCCGTATTGACACTCTAACATGACTTACCACAAAATTATTCCTTGACCATTGAAATGAGTGGTCATGAATTTTTATTACGCATCATTTTCTTTTCTGCAAACATGGCACTAAATATAAATGTGATTCAGAAAATGTTTGTCGCCATCTTAATTTCTTTACTTTCATTCTATCTTTGACATTATTATTGTCAATGCAGCTACTTAAATATGAATTTAAATGTGGATAATATGCAAATCGTACTTCCTACTAATATTATAAATGTGAATGTTTATGTGAAGATGTTTGGATATTAGTTATTCAATTCCACTCTGATCTGGTACTGGTCTGGGTACACTGATAGATGCCTGGAATAATTACATAGGCTATTTTCATCCCTGGAAAAGGTTCTCAGGAGAACAGGAACAGAATTTCACGTGGAGGAAACAATGGTTAATACCAAGTAATTAATACTGAAAGACGAAAATTATGGAGTATATGGAACGCACCAAGATATTTGAGGATCAAACTAACTTCGCCTGTAACATCCGTTGACTGACAAACGAGGCTGTGGTATAGGTTTTCGTCTTAAAGTTGAGTCCAACGATAATCACTCCCGTAAAATTCTAACAAATAATCATCCATTCATTCTCTGAACCTTTTTTCCCAACTCAATTGGGGTTGGCTTTCTTTTGACTGTGATGCAGCTGAACTTCAATATTTTCCATGGAGCGACTGCCATCTGACCTCCACAACCAATGATCATTATGACCAATGACGATATCGAAGTTCCAAGTTAGACTGGTTGGACTTTTGTGGGCTCCAACTACCCGTAACGACTACCATAGATGTTTGTATTGCAACCGGTACCGCGACGGCTTAACGCGCTCTCCGAGACACTAATAAACCTGCGATAAATACACACATAACTTCGAAAAGCATCGAAAAGTCATTGGTGTGTGCCATGGTGAAACTGGGATCGAACCCGAGACCTCGTCTCAGCAGTCTATTACCCAAACCACTAGGCTACCGCGGTTTCCACTAGGCTACCGCGGTTTAAAAAATTCTAACAAATAAATTATGAAAAATTAAAGTAGGAGAGTTGATAACCGCAGAATCAAAACTGCGTTTGACGTCCACAAATAAAAACATCTGCCAAGTATATTAAAGAATCTTGATATTCATATTTCAATATGAAAACCGTGGTACGGACCATAATAGCCATTCCGTTTCGACCCGTGTAAACTCATATCCGCAGTAAAAAGGCCGCCTTTGATAATAGTAGGTATTCAAGTACAAACGTGTGAAGGTCTTTTTATATTAGTCACGTCAATACATCTTTACTTCGCCTGATGGTAAGTTAAAGGAATGGGTGGTACCTAACAGGTCACGTCAATATATCTTTACCTCGCCTGATGGTAAGCTAAAGAAATTATCGTAACCATTACAAATACTGATAATGCCGCAATGGTGGCCGGTCAGCCGGCAGTTTGACGGTTTCATCAGATAATTTTTACACCCCGCTTTAAGGACCCGAGACTGTGGGAAAAAGTAAAAGTATCAGTTATCTTTTCCCCTTCCTGAGACTTTACCTTTAGCTTACCATCAGGCGAGGTGAAGTCATATTAACGTGACCGATACATATAAACAAAATGTTTTTCGAGACTCCTCTCTTCACCGGATCAGCCGGAGTGCGAGAGACCGTACACCACGGCGTCTGAAGGCCTGAACGGCGTGCGGTTTTAGTTGGTTCAAGTTCTACATCGCTAACAGATGGGTGGACGTTTCGGATCTTGTTTGTTTCACCTGGAAAGTTGTCTATACAGATAAAAAAAAGCAAAACCTTATCTGCATACAAATTTCCACCCAAATCGTTAGAACCGTTTCCAAGATGTGTCGGTGTGTTATACAAAAAAAAACAAGTGCTAAAAAAAGTAACTTATTGAAACTTTCTCGAAGCACAAAGCCCTTCAAGACAGGCCCACTTTTCACACAAAGTACTGAATTGTCCTTTAACATTTCGACCATAAGCTTTTATGTTTTTGTTTTGACATTCTTCGTGTTGAGGTCACATTCACTTAATTCTCTTGCTGATCTAACAATGAAACAAAAACAGAGGGGTTTTTGCTTATCTGTGGGCGCTATAAAACGAAATGGATTACGGTATCGATAAGCAGTAAGCAGCTTGTAATTTTTCTTATATTTTTGCGGAGTAAGTAATTGTATTCATAATTTTGCAGTAACTTAGTAGTGAGCTATATTTCATTGTTTTCGTAACCCTGGAAAATATTTCTAAGAGTATCGATTTCTCAAAAATGTATGAAATAATATTATTAAATTAAATGAAATAATCTAACGGAGGTAGGATACGGCGGTATCTCCCGTTCGAACTGGGTAGTTCGTCTGGGGTAGTACCTCCGCCCTACGTGTTCCCGGCGAAGTAAGGTAGCCAGAGCTCACAATCACCCCCTCATCGCCCAATCCCTATCTCCAACCCCTCCTCCAAATCTCTCAACCCTCCCCCCTCCAAGGTCGGCAGCGCGAGCGTGACGCCCCTGATTTCCATAGGCCACGGTGACCACTTCCCGTCAGGTGGGCCGTGTGCTTGTCTGCTACCTAAGTACAATTTAATTTATACGAACTATTATGACACAAAAACATCTACACAGAAAATATGCTTGTAACTATTCGGTACTAGGTACCTGTACTACAGTGACGTCAGTACCTTAAATCTCCACAAGCAAGTGGCCACTCAAAGCACTGAATCATTCAATTCCTATTTGCATCGATATCAAGTACTTACTACTCGATTCTATTGCGTTGTTCAACATGTTTTAAGCACGGTGCACACTAGATGACTTTTGCAGCGTTATTTTGCGAGGTTTTGCAAACTGGAACACTCATTCGCCGAGTTTTTCCAACTCGGTGTGAACTGATCCTTTAAGTGTCATGTTGACTTTTCAGTCTAATTTCGAAGCAGTTACACTTCCATATTTACTGTGAAGTGGCATTAAGTGCCATCTAATCTGGGCAATCAAGATTTTCGTGTCAATGATTCACTTCTTCAAATTATTCGGGCATAAAATTCTGCCATCTTAACCGCGTTATACGTAGACTTTTTAAGGTTCTCTTCTTGACTGCAGGGTGCAGGAAAGGGGCAGGCAAGTAGGTGTGTTGTGGACTGCATAGGGGCTCCGCAGTCACACGTGGTTAAACCCGGATCTCGCATTCGTCACTTACATAGGGTTTGTCTGGACCGGCTGACCTGAGTAAGTACGACAAATATTTTTATAGGTTTATTATAAAACCTACTTCTACAGTAAAATATAATTCAATTGTTTAACTTGGGTTAAAATTTATTATATCTTTTTTTTATATACCTTTATTTTATATTGACACGAGACAAAAATGTAATATCTAAGGTTGGTGTACAATAAAGAGTTATCTATCTATCTATCTATCTATTCGTCCATATTTAGTCTTAAGATATTTATGTATAACCTGACGTCTGAAAATGCAGCAGTGGAGTTTGTTGCGCCGTTTCTTCTCCACTAGCGCCTAGGAAGCGGTGGTAAACTTAGTATTAAGTTTACGTCAAAAAGATGTAATTACGTTGCAATATTTTGAGAAATAAAGAAATTGAAATTGAAATTGAAATAAGTAAGTAATGACTCAACTTTTAAGGCCGCCAGACTGATGTAACAGACAATACATTTTCTTTCGTTTGCAAACAACATAATTATTACGTCACAAAACCATTTCCGATTGTACACCGAGCTTTAACCCAACGCGTTTCAGTTACAGAGGTGACGTCACGGAAATTGGGAGGGAATAAATTTACGTTCAAATGTCATCCTTTGAATTGCTATGTTGTGATAATCGTGGTAGAGTATTGATCTAGTAACATAATTTTGTTTATGGAGGTAAACAATGTTTTATTTAAACAATGTTTTGTTTGTGGTATCTACCAGCTGATGCTCACGGCTCTGCCTATGCGTGTTACCTTCCTCCTACAACCCCGGGTCTTTCAAGCGGGACGTGAAAATCATTTGATGAGGCCGTCAAAGTTGAGGGTCACCATTATTGCACCCCCTGGGGGGGACCCCCTTCCTGAGACTTTATCTTTAGCTTATCATCAGGCGAGGTGAAGTCATATTGATGTGAGCGATAAAAAAATAAGGTCGGTTATCGTATTTTGGTCATATATCCGGTTCTACTTAACTAAATGCAACTAAACATAGATAAATTTTAAGTGTGATTGAGAACTTTCTTATAGAAAAAAACCCCAACAAAATCCGTTCAATAGTTTATGCGTTCATTTCGAACAAATAGACAAGAATTTAAAAAATTGTGTTCGGAAGCGTGTATATAATACCTATATTCTTTTAATGTTTCCAATGTTATAAATAGGTCCTGTGTCCAATAACAATAGTGAAATGTGTATGCTGATACACCTCTGCTCACCCCTTCAGGCATGTAGAAGAATGAGTGCAGTATGTGTATAAACATTTTAATGTCTACAAAAATAACTCGGTCGTAAAATAACATAATTTTTTGTCCCCTGTTTTTCCTGTTTTTATGGCGTAAGTACAGGATTAATATTGTGTCGTATTCGCATAGCGAGGTTTGTTCGAACATATTATTAGAAGGAATTAGGGTCGGTGTCGTTTGTTGTACGGAAACATGGCGAACGGAAGCAAGGGACAGGAATGGTAGGCGTAATTGCAGGTTCATAAGATGTTTTAATTTGTGGGCGATGTCACCGATTCGGCTATTGTGTCCTCTCATTTCGGAAAGACGTGGTTTTTCGTACAGATGAAAGCATATTTAATTTTTATTTGCAAGCTTTTATTTAGTTACTTTTGTCGATTTTTTGTTATCAAATCCTGTTAGTTAAATTTGACACCCTTCCTGTTTTCGATTGAGATGAAATTTTGCATGGATATGACAATGTGTATCGTGTGGCAAAGCAATACTGTTTTATATAAGTTTATTTTATGCAATATTATTTTTAAGTTTAACTTGTTTTATGTGGAGTGATTATGTTGGATTTGAATTTCAATTATTGGAGTGTAAGGTTACACAAAAGGTGATTTCCTCGCACCTCAGCTAACCCTGGGCCAACTACAATATTAAGATGGCCCTCTATGACTTTAATCATCGTCATCATCACACTAGTGTTTGTTGTGATCGCGGTCCGAGACAATAAATCAATTAGTCTATTACAGTCCACTGTTGGAGTTAAGGGTCTATAAAAAATATTATAGTCTTATTATATCTTTAGTAGAATTTCTTTATTAATTTCATTTTTTTTATTCTATCGTAACTATGGCACGTATAATCAGTCACGTCATACTATGTAGTTGTCAACTCAATGTTCTTGGTATAGCAATATGAAATACAAGTCTACAATTAATACAGACTTGAGACTTGCCGGTAAGGCACTTAATAATGTCGTAAAATAAGTCACCCCACTTATTAATGTATAGGATTAACTAGTATATTCACTAATCATGCATTACATCATTCGATCAACAATATAACGCAACGTTATTTACTCCGCAATAGTAACTAATCGTTATTTTTACTTCCAATGTACTTAAGCAGAACAAAGACAACAATGGCTAAGAGTCCGTGTAAAACGATTCCCAATGGTGTTCCTTTTCATATACAGCAATCAATATTTATGAGGCGTAAAGGAGCCTTCGCTCCTTGACAAACATAAAGCCAGAAAGTAATTACTTAGGTACCTCTGATAAGTAAAACCTTTAAGTAATATATTTAGCTGACAACTGAACAGATGACATAGCACATATTGCTGAATCTCTAAAGCCGTGTACAGACTATTGTAACTTAACATGAAAGGAACATTATTGATAAGTGTGGACGCAGCGCACGTGGTCTTGATCAACTCGGATTAATTATGTTTCAGTCGTGCACGCAACGCATAGAAAATATTGTTATATTGAAGAAAATGCAACCGGCGTGCGTGTATGAAAGCAATTATGGAAGTTAAAAAAGCAAAAGGAGTATGCCAATGTTGTCTCTGCCTACCCCAATCGAAAAAGGTTGTTTGTATGTATGAAGAAAATAACAATATATTTTCATTTTTAAGGCCTATTACAGTGTTTTAAAAATTAATGCATGTAATGTTTTTAATTTATAAGTTCCATATTTGTTCCGAATTGTATACTGCAGATTACGATATATCACAGAGATCTGTTTAATTTCAAGGCCTACTGTATAACTTGTGATAAATATAAACAATAAAGAAAAAAGGTTTTATTAAAATTAATAACTTATTAGAAATAGTTTAATTTCAAATCTACATTTCAAATTTTTCCTTTAACAAAAAAAGGTGCTTCGACCTGCCGATATCTAAAATGATAACGAAGATAAATTAGATGTATTTAATCAAGATTTCGTCGCCATTTTGTTAATGGCATGTTTGACCTTCCCCCTCTTTCCTTAATAAGCAGTGATCCGTAGCCACCTTCCCGTAACGCCCTTGAGAACCTTTTTAGTTCCCGTAAAGTTCTGGTATTACGTGTGAAAACGTGTTTTCTTAGTCCGGGTACTTTGAACTGTTAGTTTGTTTGTTTATGTGTGATTTAGCTTGTGTACCTCTAGTTTTATGAATTTCAAATTCACAAAACAATGACAATAAATAATCATTGTTGAGTGATATTCTATCCTATTACTACAATTATTATAAACGTGAAACTTTGTAAGCATGGATAGATGTGTGGTTTTTTGTTAGTTTTTCACGCAAAAAGTGTACCAAATTTGGAACAGAATAATTTTATTGGATAGATGTTGTATGTTTTTTCTGTCTTTTCAAAAATTTTAAGTAACTATCTGTTTGTAATGTTTATTAAAATAATAGGTCTTAAATAAATACATATTGCAAATTATAGACGTAATTAGTGTGATAAATAATAATTCTTAAAAATTTTGTTTGCATGTCTATCTGTTTTAACGATGTAATCTCTGAAACGCTTCTGCCAATTTTGACGGCACTTTTACCAGCAGATAGCAATATAACAAGCTACTTTAATTTCAGAAAATGAGCTAGAATTCCTCGCAAAATCTAAGAACCTCAAAAATCTAAATCAACGTGGGGGAAGCCATGGACATAGCTAGTAAAGATATATAGGGAAAGAATGACAGATATAATGTTCGTTCATTCTCGTAACATGTTAAGTTATTACTCTGATTACGAGAAAGCTGTAATTATAGGAAACGAGAACATGTGCGTACTATCTCAGTATTCACTTAAAGCTAAGAATACACTGAGAAGTAAGTATAATTAATTAATTATGAATAAAAATAATATTGACGGCCTCTCGAGCGTAGTAGTAATGCCTTCAACTGCTTTAAAAGGGGGTGCAGGTTCGATTTCCACTCAGTACGGATATTTATATGCATGAATACGTCTATTTAGTACAGGTATAAATTCACATCACTTGAAACCAGCGGGCTTGCATGAAAGTATGCATAATAATATGCTATCTCGCATGATGTAAGGACAGAAGCAAACGGCGGGCTGTTGTCTCTACCTACCCCGGAGGAAAAAAGGCGTGAGCATTATGTATGTATGTATAAATTAAACTCTGGAATAATATACTACACAGACTACTTTTTATCCCTAGAACAGGTTTCCATTGTGGGTACTCAGTCAGCTAGTATCTATATTATCATTCAAAAACCCTGCTCGAATAAAGATAATGTTTCAGTCGTTCGGTAACTACGTAATTGAGGAAGAGGAAGGATAAAAGAGACAAATAACGCACGGAGCTTGTATTGGAGTTAATCCCATACACATTTCCACTAGTGCGCCGTAAATTAACAGCAGTGACCCATGAAAACATTGACCATAACTTAGAGGGATGCTGGCAAAATTAAACTGTTTTGGAAACCGGTAATGAATTCAATTAGAAGTAAATTGAAGAAGCCAAAAATAGTATTTTTGTCCGCGATGGACGTTTTCGCGATTTTTCTTCGTTATAAAAAAGTGAAGTGAAGAGAACCAGAGATAGATGACCACAACATGTAAAAGTATTAGTTATGGCTGTTTATCTATCTAGAATACTTCATCCCAGTGGCAGGACAAACAGTATCCTATGTCGGTTTCTTAATTCTAAGCTGCTTCCTCACCAATTTTCAGCCAAATCGGTTCAGCCGTTCTTGAGTTATAAATAGTGTACTAACTAACACGACTTTCTTTTATATATAACTAGCTGTGCCCCGCGGCTTCGCCCGTGGCATACCTACTTCGTCCCCGTGGTAGGATAAAAAGTATCTTATGTCCGTTTCCTAGTTCTAAGTTACCTCTCCACCAATTTTCAGTCGATCAGTTCAGCCGTTCTTGAGTTATAAATAGTGTAACTAACACGACTTTCTCTTTTAAATAAAGATATCTATTATCAAGATGTTTACACGAAACAAAGGTAAAACTGATAGAGGGAATGCTATACTATTATAATAAAAAAGTATTAATCGTATAGGTCGCCGCGAAAAAAGTTTTGTTGTTATAAACGAGTTATTAAGAATAGTTATCCAAAACGGTTCTGAGAACCGATTACCATAAGCTTTCAGCTGATAGCTTTCGATTCTCATCGATTTTGATCAGCTTTCACATATTCGCTAACGGCATGTTATCAAAAAACTGTCACCGTTTCCATTCCTTGGAATTTCAATCGTTCTCTTGATAGAAAATAAATTGGCCTCAAGAAATAAAACAGTTACAACCATATTGCCTACGTTTTCAATATTTTATCGTAACAATAACATAACATAAACTCACGCCTATATCCCCGAAGGGGTAGGCAGAGGTGCTAGCACCCACATTTCGCCAGTTTATGTTTAGGTCCTAATGTAATAGGTGGCGAGCCTATTGCCATTAACCGGGCACTTATAAACCTGCGATAAATACACACATAACTTCGAAAAGTCATTGGTGTGTGCCATGGTGAACCTGGGATCGAACCCGAGACCTCGTCTCAGCAGTCCATTACCCAGACCACTAGGCTACCGCGGTTACACAACAATATACATAAGCAATTTAATTTACAAAACAAATGTTGTAGATATAAAAGCTGATGCCTTGGGCGACCTTTGTGATGGTAACTGGTATCACACAAAAACCGCTATAGCTGTAGGCGTCTTACTCTTCACATTTACGCACAAATAAAACAAATTATATTACAGTAGCCAAGAAATTCTTTTTTAGAGATGCTTAGTAATTATTTCGACTTCACCTAAATATAAAAATAAATGTATGGTACATAAATACGGAATGTATTTCAGTAAAGTGCTGGACGTAGCGAGAGCAAATGATATCATGTTAAAGGTTAAAACATATTCTAAAATGACTCGTGTAAGTTAAAATGACCCATCATAAATTTTACTGTAACATTTTTTATTACTTTTGTTGCTACTGTCATGTAGTTTTTATTAATTAAGCCGCTTCCCCGTTGATCTATCGTTAAAAAAAATCATAAAATAAAGATGTGGTTTTGAGTAAATGTTACAAGTAAGTGAAATTCCCTCTTTAAGCCGTCGGTCCCAGTTGCCATACAAACATCTATGGCCGTCGTTACGGGTAGTTGGAGCCCTCAAAAAGTCCAACCAGTCTAACTTGGAACTTCGATATCGCCATTGGTCATTATGACCAGTGATTGTGGAGGTCAGATGGCAGTCGCTCCACGGAAAATATCGAAGTTCAGCCGCATCACAGTTAGACTGGAAAGCCGACCCCAACTGAGTGGGAAAAAGGTTCAGAGAATGATGTTACAAGTAAGTGAAATAAATTATTGTTATTTAGAATCTTCACTACACATTAAAAGTTTACATAGATAGTGCCAGGCTGAGGTATCACCCTCAAACAGTGCAATCAATTTCATCAAGAACCAAGCGGTCCGGTGCCGGTTTCCTTCCTCCTACAGCCCCGCGGGGCGTGAAAAATCATTTGATGAGGACGTCAAGCTGAGCGCCACCATTCTAGAACTATCGTTGTTTGTAATAGTGACTTCCATTCCAGAGACCTTACCTTACCATCAGGCGAGGTGAAGTCATATTGACGTGACCGACATAAAAAAAACTCAAATTGAAATTTGCACATATAAAGATTTAATGTATGGTATAAATCAAACTAGAGAAATAAAGATAATTACGAGTATTGTATTATCTTAATTGATGTATATAAACTTGTAATAGAGAAAGCGCTAATTACATCGTTCGCTCTACTTCATTGACGTCAAATGACGTCATCTAAATTGGCTTTAAATCAGTGTAATAGTAGACATGAGTATGTTGCTATTGCAGCAATATAATATAATCTATGCTGGCATATAATTATGACAGTATGGGTTATCTCGAAGCTGAATAGAGTTAATCAATATACACTTGAAACACTTCAATGTATACTGTTTTGTATCTATAAGTATAATATTAAGCTGAGCGCTCATAAGAGACAAGACTGTCTTAAGACAGACTTTATCACTAGAACAACAAATGAAAGTGCGCCACTTCAAACAAAACTGTTGCATAAACTTAACTGTCCAATACTAGACAAGTGTGTCTTAAGATAGTCTTGTCACTAATCTACGCTCAGTCTTAGACTGAATAATAAAGAGATTGTTTTAAGACAGACTTGTCACCGTACAGATCTTGTTGATATTGACAGCTTTGTTCATGAACTAGCTTTATTCGAAGTGTGAACACTTTCTAATATGTTTCTATAGAGCAATATTCTAAACTGTGAGAACTAATACTGTTACCCGTAGCTCCATTCACATGAAATTCTGATTCTGTTTTCGCCTACATTCCATAATTTATTTCAGTGACAAATTTTATTCAGATCAGTTCAGTCTATTTTGCATAAAAAAGTAACAAACATCAATATTAGGTGGGAAGTAGGATAAAGTTTTAACAAAATGGTTTCAATAGTCTTGACATGAAAAGTTAACAGAAAGACAGACAGAGTTACATTCTAGCTAGACGAGTGGAGACCAGTGGAGTGGAGAATGGAGCGGAGTGGTGTGCAGAGTGGAGTGGGGAGTGGTGTGGAGAGTGGAGTGGAGAGTGGAGTGGAGAGTGGAGTGGAGAGTGGAGTGGAGTGGAGATTGAAGTGGAGAGTGGAATGTAGGGTGAAGTTGGGAGAGGGGATTGGGCAGTAGAGTGGAGGTGGAGAGTGGAGTGGAGTGTGGAGTGGAGAGTGGAGTGAACAGTGGAGTGGAGTGTGGAGTGGAGAGTGGAGTGAACAGCGGAGTGGAAAGTCGAGTGGAAAGTCGTTTCATGCATATAGACTTGGTGGCAATACCGAATTCCACGCGGGCGAAGCCGCGGGCGGAAGCTAGTTCTAAATAATATTAGTATCGATCTAACCCGTATACTGCTTTATGAACTATGAATATATCTCGCTATATAGGTGTATTCCAGTGTATTCTATCGACAAATATTCTTGTTACAGCGCGTTTCCACACCATTGATCCTATGACGTATCGGTGAACGGTTTAAGTATCGATGTGTCGGATATATTGATTCTGGGACAACGAAAATATGTAATGCTTCTGTGTTGTTCTAGAATAAACTACCTTAGGTATTTATTTACAACTAGCTATTACCCGAAGATTTAACCACATAAAATTGGCCCGTGCCCGCTTCTTATTCTGAACTGTAGTTCTATCCCCGTATCTAATTTAAGCCAGATCCGTACAGCTTTTAACATCCAAATATATTCATAAAATTTAACATGTAGTATAAAGTAGGTGTAGTGGTTTTCGCTGGCGGCTACAATATGGGGTTCTTCAAGAAGGACATTATAAGGTTTTTGCAGGGTCGGCAGCGCGAGTGTGAAACCCCTGGTGTTGCACACGTCTATAGCGGCCATGGTAACCGCTTCCCATCATGTAGGCCGGATGCTTGTCTGCCACCTAAGTGGTATAAAAAAGGAGGAATGATAGTAAGATAGTATATTCTGATAGTGGGATAATTTTTTATATTAGCAGGACTAGTAGGAAGTAGAGTAGATTTTATTTTAAAATTGAATAAAAAATGAAATAAGTCTACTAGCTCTCTATCGATCCTTACTTTATTCAACCCAAAAATAAAACTTTCATAAAGTTAAAACTGACGATTGCATGCAAACATAACTGCAAATTTATGCCACGGCCCCAACTGACAGTCTATTTAAACCTGGAAACGACATGATATCAGAACCCATTCATTCTTAGATTCTCTTTTTGTTCACCGCTTTTGAAGTAACAAATTCCATCCTTTTACCGTAACCAGGCAATTGGCAATAACGAAGATTGATTAAAAAAACAAAGCTCTCAAAACTTCCCTATCCGATTGTCTGCGATTCTTTTGTATCGAAAAATAATTTAAAGAGTCATCCTTCAAATTACTAAGTTTGTGAAGTTTGGTTTGTTGGAAAAAGTTTAAATAAAAACGAATGATAAATCTTGTCTAGTTTGTATGGCCACTGTGCTTCAAGAGTTTGAAAGAAAAACTTGGAACTAGAATAGTGAGGTCCTTTATGGTATTTATGTTCAGTCTAAGCAAGAAGCTTCTTTTATTCGAAAGAAAGTAACAAAAACTGAACATAATGTAGAGGATTCAGAACGGCATTGTTCAAGTTTTTATGATATAAGCGAGTTTTCAGCTATACTCGTATAATATTTCAGTGGAAAAGAAGTGTAGGATTTACATCATCGTCATTTACTTTGCACTGATATATTGCATGGAGAAAATGAAACTAGCCCGCATTCCGCCTGTTCTCCACTGTGCCATCTGCTAGTCAGAGGGATACGTGGAGAGCCTCCAAGCAGACAGAGCCTTGTCCGTCAATCAGCAGGTAAATAAGATTCCCAAAAATCTTACTAAAACCCTATGCAGCCATGTTACAAACCTCTTACTTGAAGAAACGCCGTAAAGTAAGAAAAGCGACCATTTATTCCTATCACTAATATTATTACGGCCTATTAGTTTTAGTGCCTACTTATGGATTGCAAACTCAAGGGAAAACTTTTTTATATCCTTGGCGTACCCGGTATTTAGATATGTTACCGATTTCGGCTGTATATTTCATGAATCTATTTGATTAGATATTACATATTATACAAAACAAAACTCAGCAAATATGCTAAATTATATAAACACTTGCCATATCACATTCCCGCATGTAGATTGCATGTTAGAGCAAGTCGGAGAAATGGAAATGAACTGCAAGGTGTTCTTAGTAATTTTCCATAATACCACAAGTGTCCCTTGCCTCCATCCCATTCTTCTTAGAATTCTGGGTCCTTTAGGCGGGGCGTGAAAAGGCATCTAATGATGCCATCAAACTGAGGGCCACCATTGTAACAATAATAAATTTGAATCTGCAATGGTGACCCTTTTCTTGGGACTTTCTCCTCACCTTATATGAAGTCAATTGACGTACCTTTCATGAAAAAACTTAAGCCTATTTTTCTAAAACCTATACCTAAATCAAATACTACATCTGCCCTTGTCCCAATTATTTTGAGTCAGCGCAACCTGTCATTCTCCTCCATACATTCCTATCAGATATCATCTCCTCAGTCACTCCCTTTCTTTCAATATCGTCTCTCACGCATTTCATCCATCTTTCCTACCTCTGCTCTTAAAGGCTCTACAATCATACTTTGAACCTTTTTAACAACATCATTTTCATCTTTTCAGGGTCGGCAGCGCGAGTGTGATGCCCCTGGTTTTCACACATTCATAGGCCACGGTGACCGCTTCCCATCAGTTGGGCCGTGTGCTTGTCTGCCACCTTAGTGGTATAAAAAAAATCTCTGCTCATAACATGTCCATACCATGACACTCGCTACACCTAAATTTAATACTATGTGTATTTTAATCGAAACGAAAATATTTTTAGACTAGTGCCGCTCACAAATGTAAATTGTCAACTACTAAATAGTGAAGAATTCTCTCAGTGCACTGCTACCCGAATCCGTGTTTCAGCAAACTCATCGCAGCAACAGAATGGAACCTTTAGACGCCACGAAGTGAGACACTCGTTGCAAATGAGACTTCTTTCATACCTTTGTTGAAAGCTTATTTACTTAACATGCCGTCTGTTGTGGAGTCATTCCGTGGATTAACTGCTAAGAACGAAAACATCTTTCAGATTTCAGTTCTAACTTGCTTGTTAAGTATTAAGATGTTTTGGAAATATGAATGACTAGCTTTTTTTATGAAGTCGGTATCGCCACCAAATAAACGACTCTCCACTCGTTTCTCTACTCCACTATCTACTTCCACTCTCCACTCCACTCTCCATTCCTCTCTCCACTTCACTCTTTACTCCTCTCCACTTCACTCTCCACTTAAAAAAGGATAAAAGTAGCCTATGTCCGTCTCCTGGTTCTTAGCTACCTCCCTACTAATTTTCAGCCAAATCAGTTCAGCCGTTCTTGAGTTATGAATAGTGTAACTTACACGAATTTCTGTTATATATATAGATTAATGACAGGTAGTACAGGCGTGCTCGTGATTTATTAGAAGCAACTGTTACAAGAAGTCCTGTGGCAGTACCAGATCAAAGTGTGAGGTATAAAGTCCGCTTGCATAGCCTTCTTTTCCAAACTTCGGCGCCTCCAGTTTTGTGTTATACTTAAATCTCGGAATGGTCCCTGTGCCTAGTAGGTAGTACTACAGTCAGGACTTTGATTTTTTTATTTTTGACGGCATTTTTAATTTTACAGATGGACCTCTGTCGGCTAGTCCTATTTTTATAGGCACTCCATAAAAATTACCACCTACAAAAGTATTGACAAAATATAAAACTTTAGCATACTTATATAAAAATTATGCCAGATGACATTAGTATTACTTATTACATTGCTTGACGAATCAGGGGGCTTACTCTGAAAATCGAACATGAACGTTTCGGATCGAACGAAAACGGAGTATTTGTCAAACAACGACAGCGAAAACGTCAAATGTATTTTGGGAGTAGGAGATGTACTGATAACGATCGACAACCTCAATGTCAAACGATCGAAGACGGATCCGAAATCCGAAACGAAACACTTTCGGGGTAGCTAAATGGTCAAAACGTCAACGGATACGAATATTTTCGTTTTTCGGAGTAAGGCCCCAGAACCAAAACTTAAGGGAAAACCGCTTGACCAACTGGAACTTTCTTTGCGCTTGGCGAATTGAGTACTAAATCACTTTAATATTCACAAAGTGTCTGTTTTGTGTTATAAAATACAAAACTAATATAGGTAAATGGACGGACTCATGGACGCTCCGTAATATGAGCTCACTGACCCAGTTCTTATTACACGGGAAGATAGTTAAACTCTTCCTTGAAAATGTTTGGAGCTTCAGTGCAAGCTTAGATGAGACACAATTTTAAAATGTTATGTATTCTGTACGGTATTAAAGAATGTCTTTAGATAAAGCTGTTTTGAGATACGTCTAAAAGAAGTTTATTAGCAGATTGTATTACTTTTCTTGGGCACTTCTTTCCTAGAGCATTTATGAACTCTCGTGACGGAATATCACGTTATTTTAGTCTATTCATTTTTACAGTCGCTTCACCAGTACTGTTGAATGAGATGAATAGGAATCAAGGGGTGAGTTGGCATAAAATAGTGAGATAATTTTTACATTATTTTCTTTTAATTAAAATTATAGGCTATTCCAATATCGCAATGAATAGGTTCTTCAAATTTCTGGTTAAATAAATGAAAGTAAAATGTATATATTTTATAAACTGTAATAACCAAAATATCTATTCACCCGGTGAGATGGAATACGCTAAACATTATTGTGGTCTTAGATGTAGGTAAACAAATGAATAAAATATTTCTATGTACTTACCATGTAATTGCTAACAATAATACAGCAATCAGATATTATCTCAGAAGCACTCTCTGAATCTGTGAACAAATGAAAAAGATATTATAAATTTGAATATAGCTTGATTCGTACCTGCATAGTAGAACGTAGTAAAAGAACTGGACCCGTAGACAAGTGTCAAAAGTCTAAATCGCTAAGGAAACGAATAGATTAGGTCGACCAATCACACTCCAGCTCGTGATTCCGCCGCGGCACGCGCATCGTACGCCAGCGATGAGCTTGGATGTGATTGGTCGACCTAATCTATTCGTTTCCTTAGCGATTTACGCTGTGATACTTGTCTACGGGGGCTGAGGTTTCTCAGTTTAAATTCTGAATTAAATTTACTTCGCTTACACAATCGCTATAATGGGTACCCCACCTTTACTGTCAGTTCAATACGATGCGCAAAGATCTGCAGCAATGGGTTTATATCCATTATGAATTGGAGATAAAGAGAAATTATTTTATAATGTACAAAAAAATATATCTACCTAAGCTCACTTTAATATCACATTTATGAGATAGTAAAAACATTCTGATATTTTCATTTGATTCGAGAACCCTTATGAAATTGCTTACAAAATAATAATGGAATTTTTCAAATTTTGTAGCAATTGCAAAAAGGAATGTGTTAAATTTATCATTAAATTTATATCTGTGTGTCTGTCTATGATATGGTAGCTACCGAGAGAATAATTATTTTCGTTTCGTTTTAAGGGATAGGAATAGCCGCAGTAGCCTAGTGGTCTGGGTAATGGACTGCTGAGACGAGGTCTCGGGTTCGATCCCAGGTTACCATAGCACACACCAATGACTTTTCGATGCTTTTATTTATCGCAGATTTATAAGTGCCTGGTTAATGGAAATAGGCTCGCCACTTATTACATTGGGACCTAAACATAAACTGGCGAAATGTGGGTGCTAGCACCTCTGCCTACCCCTTCGGGGATATTGGCGTGAGTTTATGTTATGTTATGTTTAAGGGAACCACTGTCACCGAATCATTCAACTCAGAAAGCCTCAATCAAAAGGTAAATCGGCTCGCAGGTGACGTGACCTTGGGCTTAAATACTGGTGGGACCGTAAATGCCTAAATAGTGTAAAAGCTATCCTAACAACACTAATTACGTAACTACGAGTATATCGTATCTTTAAATTACATTTCCATTTCGTTTAACAGTAGCAACAATTAACTCAGAGATAAAATCGCTATGTACGACGTTCAGTGTAATAACTTATGGAAATAGTTCCAGCGGTAGTGCTATTAATAATTTTAGATTAGATTTGAAGATTGCTATAGTGTGACAAGGACCTACTAACCTAGTACAGAGCGATATAACTTCCGCAGTTCATTATTTAGTTCGCCTTGAGTATGAATTTATATAAGTGCTCTTGAATGTAAAAAGGTGGATTTAGATAGTTGCCTTGACGATTTAAGTGTGTGATCAATATTACAAAAGACTTTTTTCAAGTACCACCTTTTCACAAGATTCACCGCGGTAGCCTAGTGGACTGGGTAATGGACTGCTGAGACGAGGTCTCGGGTTCGATCCCAGGTTCACCATGGCACATACCAATGACTTTTCAAAGCTTTTTTGAAGTTATGTATGTATTTATGCCGTCGGCCCCGGTTACCATAGAAACATCTATGGCAGTCGTTACAGGTAGTTGGAGCCCACAAAAGTCCAACCAGTCTAACTTGGAACTTCGATATCGCCATTGGTCATAATGACCATTGGTTGTGGAGGTCAGATGGCAGTCGCTCCACGGAAAATATCGAAGTTCAGCCGCATCACAGTTAGACTGGAAAGCCGACCCCAACTGAGTTGGGAAAAAGGTTCAGAGAATGATAATTATGTCAGTTTTTCCAGGCGCAGCTGTCTTAACTGACCATCACATGAGATTGGCTTAGAAGATTATGGTGAAGCTCTATACTACCACAATGCGTAGAATTATCTAACATAATTAATTAAACCGTTGTAAGTACTGAGACATTCAAGTTTCATTTTATTACTGATCATAAATTCACTTCTAATTGCTGTCCCCAAAATACAGCCTTTAGCTAAGTTTCGAATACAGTTGGAATGAGATCGTTGCGTTATATGTGTGAAGTATGGTTGGATAGGCAGAAGAATACACTGTATATAGAGAATTACAAGAGTAATGTGATCTGAAAGAGACATTGAAAACGGTATGCAGCTAGGTTTTGGTATTTAATGAATGACTAAATACCTAGCAAATATAAGTATAATAGTATAAGTGTGTAGGTTAGTAGAAGAAGTAACAGATTATATTATGTCACTTATTACCCTCACACAGTGCAATTAATTTCACCAAGAACCAAGCGGTTCGGTGCCTCTTTTATTTGCCGCACCATAAAGACTTGGAATTCTTTACCAGCGCATGTTTCCTTCCTCCTATAGTCCCGGGGCCTTTAAGCGGGGCGTGAAAAAGCATTTGATGAGGATGTCTAGCTGAGGGCCGCCACTGTGTAGCACTACTGGTGTATGTAGTGGTGACCCCGGAGACTTTACCTTTAGCTTACCATCAGGCGAGGTGAAGTCATTTTGACGTGTCCTCTGTATAAAAAAATGCTTAAAAAATGCTTGTGTTTCGATGTGGGTTTCAAGACAGTTTAACGTTTCTTGGGACTTCCCAAGTGTCATTACTAGGTGGGTCACTATTTGTAGAGCCAAGTGTACAGTTATGGGAATGATCCTCGTAGTATGATTTTAGTCCCAATATAAAAATTTATACATCACAATTTGAAATAAGGAAAAAAGAAATAGAATAAATTTGTCACATCTTTTATCATCTCTGACACCGACAAGAACGGGTATGTCAGTTTAATGAAAAGTTTCATTATCTAAATGGATTCATTTTGATAATGTTACATTAATTAAAATTTATTTATAGCGCCATCTTGGCAGATAGGAATGTCATTTTGAATTATATTAAAGGAACGATACGCTTCAAGATGACGGATTCTGATACGAGTAATTTTGTGAGATATTATTTGTTGAATGTAAGCTTTTATAAAATTTATGAAATAGGTATATTCAACCTTTATTCTTGCGGAAATCTCCACGAATATAAGGTGGTTATGTCGAACTTGAACCGAATAAAACCGCACGCCGTCTCGGGCCTTCAAGCGCTGCACAAATTGACTTGACATCCCTAATTATTTTCAAGTGACACTCCTAATTATTGAGTAAAAAATACCAAATTCTATAAATTAATACAATTCAGAAAAATCTTAATATATATAAATCTCGTGTCACAATGTTTGTCCTCAATGGACACCTAAAACCACCTAACCGATTATAATAAAATTCGCACACCATGTGCAGTTCGATCCAACTTGAGAGATAGGATAGTTTTTGAAACGGATTTCGACATCCACGCGGGCGGAGCCGCGGGCAACAGCTAGTATATAGTATGTAATTAAAAGAACTGATAAATTATAGTGCTGTTAAATAAAAAAAATTGCATGCCGCAGTCTGCAGCTAAACATGCTGTGCTTTAACATAAAATTGTAAAATCCATGTTACTATGTTTAAAGCAAATAAATTATTCTTATTCTTATTCACTGTATACCAACCCAGATTTTGAGAGTACCCCTTTATGATTCAAAGGTTTTTGAAACTGGATGAGCATTTTTAGGAACCAATTCGTGGTTAAGATGACAATTATTAGGCATCTCGCTTGTTCCACACAAACACATCAAAGTAATATATTTGTGAAGAAAGCCCCGTAAAGTCATAGCCATCTTTGTTTAAAGCCATTCAAACCTAAACAGCCCCTTTTGTGTATTCGCCTCAAGTAACATGCTCAAAACTAGGTCAAATTTCCACTAAAACAACTACGCTACTGTCTTTGTCTTCTTATAACTTTAAAGTTGTTGAAGCTTCTTAATGCGCCAACAAAAATAAACGGTATACCCCTTTAAGAATAGTGTCACGTCATTGCCTCCCACTCATGCCTACATCACACTTCCTAAGGGGGTTACCACGTGATCGGAAATAGTAAACACTGCGCTAAACTATCTTACTTCGATAACCAGAAGACAATTATACGTGATTCATTTTATACAGGCACGTGACTAATGATGAGTTGTTATGAGGAGACTGGTTACATTGGTTAGGTTATAACTGTTTCTCTTAAAGTATTTGAGGGTTAGTATTTAGATAGTTGAACTATTCTTTTTCCGGTCAACCAGGCAATTATCATAGTCAACTTCAAAGCGCTGCTATTTATCTATCTATACTAATATTATAAAGAGGAAAGATTTGTACCTATTTTTGTATGTTTGTAATGAATAGGCTCCGAAACTACTGGACCGATTTCAATAATTCTTTCACTTATAGAAAGCTACACTATCTAGGAGTAATATAGGCTATATATCATCACGCTACTACCAAAGGGAGCGGAGCAGTGAGCATTAATGTCAATAAATCGGGCAGATTTCCATACATCTTTACTAATAGCACGAAAAGATGTTGGAACAAAATCCGAATTCCACGCGGGCGGAGCCGCGGGCAACAGCTATTTGATTTATAAGAATGTCTGAACTTTCTTCGCAGCGGAAAGCGGCTCCGCCTACGAGGAATTTTTATCCGGTATCCGCAACATATGAGAGCCTATTTCCTGAAATAAAAAGCAGTCTATATATTATGTTAGACTATAATATTCCTATACCAATTTTTAACCAGATTTGTCCAGCCAGCAAATTTTCAGAAAATTTCACATTTATAATATTAGTAGGTTAAACTAGGAGGAAGTAGGTATATAATGGAGTTTTATTGTATTATGACTATTCCTGAGACTTTACCTTTAGCTTAACATCAGTCGAGGTGAAGTAATTATTGACATGACCAATACAAAAGAAAATATTTAGTGCGCCGGATTGACTGCACTCCGCCTAATGGTAAGCTGAGGTGAGGTCCAAAAAGTAGTGGTTACCTTTCCAAATTCACCACAAACGAACAAAATCTCTCTCTCCACGGATTAAGTATATATATTCGCTGGCCTGAGGTCAATGGAATATTGTGACTTACTTCTCTTAAAATAGTCCAGTCATGGTGTCGGAGTGTATTGACTCCTTAGCGCTTATTGACCCATATTATTCGACAGTATTAAATATCTTGATGTTGTAACAAGTGTTTCACCGTGACTCGATAGATGGCGCTGTGCCATTTTCCTGCATCGCGGTATGGTTTCGTTGCAAGCGTTGCAATATAAGCTCACCGTATTTATTTTTATGGTATTCACAGTAGGAATTACGTGGTATACAATTAGTATCCATTCGCTGGATCTCTTTGGATCTTCGTAATTACTAGGTTTTCTTGTAAATTAGTTTAGTTTGAGTCACTTAAATAAATAGTTTCACATCACTTTAGAGTTTCAATCAGTATAACGTCAACTCATACCTTCTGAAGACCCTAACCCGGCTACAGTGGCGCCCATCTCGCGGCAGTTTTCGGAACTAAAAGATCCCGCACTACAGACGCTGTACTGATTTTATTCAATGAAGTCAGACATTGAGGATTTGGGCGAGGCATCTACAACAGAACGTCACAATAGCGGACCTTCGTTCAAAACCAAGAGTGAACCTAAGGCCAAGGCTACAAAAGCCCGGAAACCTGCACCTCAACCTAAGATGGCTATTTCATTTACTGAAGAGCAACTTCAACAATTTATAACGGCGATTACCAGTAGAGGTGGTGGTTCATTTGCATCCTGTACAACTCACTTCGATGGAACAAGAACTTCTGAAGCAGTGGAAACATTTCTGGCGTCAGTAAGCGTCTACAAACGCATCAAAAATATTAATGACCTAGATGCACTTACTGGACTGCCCTTGCTTTTGAAGAAAGAATCTGGTATTTGGTGGCAGGGAATAAAAGATACCGTCACAACCTGGACAGACTTCGAAAATCGTCTTCGTGAAGCGTTTGCACCCAGGAAGCCTGCGTACATAATATATCAAGAAATTATGTCTGACAAGCAAGCTTCCAACGTTCTGACCGAAGAGTACATAGCGAATAAACGGTTTCTGTTTGCCCAATTACCTAAACCAGAACCTACTGAGACCCAACAGATGGACATGTTATTTGGTCAGCTTCATATAACCATTAGAGAGAAGATACCTAGGGAGATTGTCAACACCTTTGATGATCTACTCAAAGTGGCTCGTGGAGTAGAACGAACTCTGGCTGAAAAGAAAGTGTTCAGTTCTACCATTGAAGCGATACCTGCAACTGTAACGACAACTGATGGTAAGAAGAAGAATAGGTGCAAGTTTTGTCGAATGGTAGGACATACCATCGATCAATGTTTCAAGAAAAAGAAGAAGGATGAAACCCCTACTGAAACACAAGGAACAGAAGGTAAAGCTGCAAAACCTAAAACACATGCACCTACAACATCGACACCCAAGTTTTCGTGTTACGGATGTGGAGCACCTGGCGTCGTGCGCAGCAACTGCCCGACTTGCCACCAATCTAAGCTGCCCATCGGAACTACAACTGATATCGGATTCTGTGCAGTCAATGTTAAGCTTGACGCACGTGCTAGACCAATCGTCTTCGTTGATATCGCAGATACTTCAGGCGTTGCTTATGTCGACACTTGCGCTAAATCCAGTGTCATGTCCTACAGTCTATACACACTGCTGAGACACAAAGGATACCTGTTCCGTCAAGAAGTCGCCTATATAACATTAGCGGATGGTCACAAGAAGAGACAACGCGTATTAACTGTGGAAATCCCAGTTACGCTCTGTCATCGAACGTTCCCGACGAAATTTTTGGTATTGCCGGAAGCCCGCAATAACCGCACCTTACTAGGCATTGGGTTTATACAAGATGCTCAACTAGTTTTGAATCTCCCTCAGTTCACATGGCATTTCGTAGACAATGAGAAAGATGTCTACGAGCTATACGATGAGAGCTTCATTACATTCAATGAAGATGCTGTGGTTCTATCGCCTGTCACCTTGCATGCAGATGCTTATCCCAATTTACCTCAAGCATCTGCTACAGAAATGAGTTTTCAGCGACCTTACGGACCACTCATACCTCTGGAACAGTCCAGCCCGCATAAAAGAGCGCGAACTACCCTCTTCGATGGACACTCTCCAGTTGTGGACGCATTATATAGAGACGCAGAAAAAGCAATTGCAGAAGCTGAAGTTGACCTCTCACCGGAATCATTCAATCGGTTCCCATCTTCAGAGATACTTAGTCTAGAAGTTTCCACTCTTAGTGATGAAGAGGGCATGTCGTTAAACGAGCTAATAAACACAAATGAAGCCGTGTTTACTACCAATGGTAAGCCAACAAACCAAGCAGAGCATCACATCGATACCGGAACTCATAGCCCTATCGCCGTGCCGCCGTACAGATTAACGCCCACGAAGACAGAGATTCTCAGAAAAGAAGTTGATAAGATGCTTCAAGAAGGCATTATAGAGACATGCGTGTCTCCCTGGTCATCTCCAGTTGTATTGGTGCCCAAGAAGGATGGGGGTATCAGAGTTTGTATCGACTATAGGCAACTTAACTCTGTGACATCTCCAGACAGATATCCACTCCCTCGTATCGACGACCTTCTGCATAATGCTAAACGTACTCCATTCATGACGACCATAGATCTCCGTGCAGGGTACTGGCAAATAAGAGTAAGGACTGAAGATCAGCTGAAAACAGCTTTCATCACTCCATTCGGTATGTACAAATTTCTAAGAATGCCATTTGGACTCCGAAACGCGCCAGCAACATTCCAGCGGATGATGGATAGCTTTCGCATCACTCTACCGCATGTGAAGCTATTGGTCTATCTGGATGATGTAATAGTGCTGTCACCCACGTTTGACCAGCACCTCAAAGATCTTCAAGACGTTTTTCATCGATTGATAGAACATAACCTGGTGGCCAACAAAGAGAAATGCCGCTTCTGCTGCTCTCGTGTTAAATATCTGGGACACTATATTACCCCAGATGGTTTGGCAATGGACCCGGAAAAGGTCAGTTCCATAACCAATATGGCTGCTCCTAAGAATTTGAAACACTTGCTTTCGTTTCTTCAAATGTGCTCTTGGTATCGTCGGTTCATGCCAAACTTTTCCAAAGTGTCAGAACCCCTCACCCGACTTACGAAAAAAGGATTTCCTTGGGCGTGGAAAGAAGAGCAGAAAAATGCATTTGAAAAACTTCGGGCATTACTTGTGACCGCTCCAGTTTTGGCCCAAGCCGATGATACTCAGCCCTTTGTTTTAAAGACGGATGCTAGCTCTTATGCCATCGGAGCTGTTTTGGTCCAGGGGGAGAGTGAGCGAGAACACCCTGTAGAATATGCTAGTCGACTATTGAAGCCTGCAGAGCGAAACTATTCCACAACTGAACGAGAGGCTCTCGCAGTCGTTTGGGCCGTCAATAAATTCCGTGGATACTTGGAAGGATCATCGGTCACCGTTTTGACTGATCACCAGGCATTAAAGTGGCTTATGTCTTTGAAGTCACCCACGGGACGATTAGCCAGATGGGCATTACAGCTACAACCGTACAACCTCAGTATCAAGTATATTAAGGGTAAAAGTAATGTAGTCGCAGACTCTCTGTCACGACCCACCTGTGAGCCCGGCAATGACGAAAACTGTGGAGTATGCAGTGTAGTAGTAGACATGCCACGAAAGAGTCCGGAAGAGATAAGAAATGCTCAACTGAAGGATAGTCAAATACTGAAGATTGTGAACGCATTAGAATGCAATGATGACGAAAATGCAACTTATTGGAGTAGAAAAGGCTATACTATGAGTAACGGCGTCCTTTACAGGTATCATCATAAAACTGAATGTGAGGACCCACAGTTAGTAGTCCCTGAACACGAGCAGTCCAATGTAATTGCAGCATATCATGATGATGTTACTGCTGGACACTATGGTATTGAAAAAACAATTGAGCGTATAGCACAACGATACACTTGGAAGAGGATGCGACTTCAAATTGAGAACTATGTTCGTAATTGTATCCAATGCCAAAGATACAAACCATCAAATCAAAAGCCGAGTGGTTTGTTGCAAACAACAGCCATGAATGCCAGGTTCGAAGTAGTTGCATTTGATTTATTTGGCCCGTTACCTCGTACCGCCAAGGACAAAACTTGGATTTTTATTATCGAAGACGTGACAACGAGGTGGGTTGAATTATTCGCTCTGGAAAAGGCTACTGCTGAAGAATGTGCCAAGGTGCTGCTTAATGAGATAATATTAAGATACGGTACCCCGCGCAGATTTATAAGCGACAACGGTACTCAATTTGTGAGTGGAGTCTTACAACAGTTATCCTATTGTCTAGGAATAAGTCATGGATTTACCCCAGTTTATCACCCTGAGACAAATCCTGTCGAGAGAAGAAATCGGGATATGAAGACGCAGCTTGCCATACTAGTGGGAGATGATCATACCACATGGGCTGACAAATTACCGAGCATACGCTTTGCAATGAATACAGCAAAATCTACTTCGACCGGATGTACTCCCGCCTACCTAACTTTTGGTCGCGAATTACGTACTCCAGATGACGTTCAGCATGATTTAAGATCCATTATAGAGAAGGAGAACTTTATTACGGAGATAACTCCAAAGCTATTGATCATGACGGATACATTGAAGAAAGCGATGGAGGTACAAGAGTGGAGTGAAGAGAAAAGAAAGGATTATGTTGATAAGAAGCGTCAAGCATGCCCTAATTATCAACCTGGTAATCTGGTGATGGTCGACGTACATCTACTTAGTAAAGCATCTCAGGGGTATAGTGCCAAATTAGGACCTCGTCGGGATGGGCCATATGTTATTAAAAGAAAACATGGCCCGAGTTCTTATGAAGTAGCATGTACAAATGCTCCTGATACTCCAGTGGGTATATATCACACTTCCGCTCTGCGGTCGTATAATGGACCTTTATCAATGGACCTGCCTGCCCCAGTTCAGGTACTGCGTAAAAGAGGACGTCCTCGCAAGCAACCTGCATAAACATCATCCCACGCTATATTTGGTCCTGTCTTACTCGTCGGGACGTCTTCGTAGACAGAGGGGGAGCCTGTAACAAGTGTTTCACCGTGACTCGATAGATGGCGCTGTGCCATTTTCCTGCATCGCGGTATGGTTTCGTTGCAAGCGTTGCAATATAAGCTCACCGTATTTATTTTTATGGTATTCACAGTAGGAATTACGTGGTATACAATTAGTATCCATTCGCTGGATCTCTTTGGATCTTCGTAATTACTAGGTTTTCTTGTAAATTAGTTTAGTTTGAGTCACTTAAATAAATAGTTTCACATCACTTTAGAGTTTCAATCAGTATAACGTCAACTCATACCTTCTGAAGACCCTAACCCGGCTACAATGTCTATATTATGCCCGCCTTAGGTACTGTGCCAAGAGAATGACACAGTCATATTTTATGAAAGTGCCTTTGTTATATTATTTATTATATATTTTGTTGATTGAGAGCATTCCTTTATGGCTTATGTTTTATTCTATTTTTTTTCTTAGGTGGTAGACAAGTACACAGACCCAGATAATAGGTTTCTATAGGGTTGGCAGCGCGAGTGTGACGCCCCTGCGCCGCATTTGCGCTTTCGACTATGTAAAAACCTCTTTATCCCATCCTATATTTTGGAAATGTATTTTTTTTTTCAAACACACGTTAGGTGGCAGACGAGCATAAGGTCCGCCTGATGGAAAGCGGTCACCTTGGCCTATAGACGTGTGCAAAATCAGGGGCGTCACACTCGACCCGTGAGGGGTTAAATAAAATATGGTTTTATGTAAGTTGTGTATTACAAAGAGATTATATAGTTTGTAATACACAAGTATATAATTGTATAGCTGAATTAATAAAATATTAGTTTGGAAATAATGAAATACCTTGGTAATAGTCAGTAACTAAATTGAAAGCCGTCCCTTTTTTGTCAGTTGGTTAAAAATAAATTTAGTGTGTTTACAAAATTATGCAAATATATTTAAACAATGGCAAAGTAATTGAAAATTATAATTCAGATTAAATTTCATGAATTTCTGTTTAATTATTTACATGAGTACCTACCTATAATTTTGTAATTATAATAATGTTTAACTGTTTTCAGTAACAACAATAGAAATTAATTAAAACTTTGTTATTAACATAAATAATGAATGCAACGTCATAAAAACAACTTTGTTAAAACGATTGTCAGTAATGGTTGACATTATGAACCATAAAATTATAAAACTTAGGACACTTTTGAGTCGGCCTACTTGCTTGTAGGTACATACATATAGGGTGTCCTACGACGATACTAAATGGAGGAAAAGTACCTTAAAAAATGTAAACAGACAATTTTACTGAAAGAAGACTTGACTTTGATTTCAAAAAGAATTTAAATTGCATTCAAAGTTTTTTGAAAACTTGCCAGTAATCGAACCTGCTAAAATCAGAAAAAATTACATCCTGTACTTTTTTGGCATCAATCGATAGGGTCAATCATAAGAATCAAATTTCTCTAACTATTTTATATGTTTAATTAAATGTAAGGAAATCCGTGAATAAAACAAAAGGTTTTACCTGAAATGACACGTATAAAATATTACAGAGTTATGTAAAAGATTTTTGCACAAATTTGATACGAAACCCGTCTGGGTACACCGTACCTAAATAATGTAATTCTTTCCACTTGCTGATTTTCAAATATTGTTGGTAAAACATAAAAAAACCAAGCGGTATTTTTGTGTTATCATTTTTGTCACAGTTGAAATACATTTTGCTCAAATAAATATGACACTTTGCACAAAGAATACGGCCCTGGTGGTCGTGACGATGTGTCATGATACATGGCTTAACAAGTAACATTGCTTGCTCCAGACATGATATCATACTGGTTTAAAAGAAGTATTTTTTTCTTTCACAAAACCTTTGCCTTTGTCTCAAAAGCAAGTTAATTTAGTGTTGTTTTATTTATGAAAACTATCTATTGCCATCCGCTACACCCATGTGCAATATTGATCGTTGAATAAAAGTGACCTTTGTTTTAATCCGTACTAGAAATCTATCTCTGCTCTCAATTTCACATCTTCGCAGGCTTGAAAATTTGATCCGGTCCCAGCTTCCCATGGGAACTTATTCCATAGATAAAAATAGCTTATGTGTTATTCCAGACTACAAACTTTCCTTGTACCAAATTTAAACCACATCCATTAGATTATGATTGAGTAACAAACATACATACTCAAAAACTTTCGCGTTCATAAAATTAGGAAGAGGATAGGGTTAAGTTTCCACTATCAAGTTATGAGTAAAATATCGAAAGCTGATATCATTTTCAAAGATTGATTGTCAAAGGATATTCGCACCTTAATCCGGCCCTGGCCTCTTAACCCTCGTCATCTGTCCTAATGGCGGATTAAGTGGTCTTCTTCCCGTGATAAACACGTTCTCAGTAAAAAATACATTAAGTTTCTTGTTAGTAATTGCGAATGTTTGTGTTCGAATTTTTGTTTGTTTTATTTTTTCCTTTTAGGCATTTACTTTTTTCATTTAAGACCGGTTTTCACAGTGTAGATATTATTATGCGTGGCGATGGTTCAGCAGTTCCGTTATTGAGTAACAAACATTCAAACATCTTCACAAACTTTCAAACTTTTTTTTTTATACTACTTAGGTGGCAGACAAGCACACGGCCTACCTGATGGGAAGCGGTCACCGTGGCCTATGAACGTGTGCAACACTAAGGGTGTGCAAAACTTTCACAAATATTATTTTATGGAATGCTAATAAATAATATAATACAATACTTTCTGATCAAATTATTCGTAGAAGTCGTAGCAGGTATGCTACGAAATTGTAGCAATACACAAAGGTGGCACTTGTTGGATTAGTTATTATCGTCGTAGCCCGAGGATTCCAGCGACTGGGACCGCAAAAGCTGGGACCGCGGTTCCAGTTGCCGGTTCTATTAAATTTAAATATTTTTCTTCCGTCGACTGGGAACGACTTTTTGAGTATAAAATTTCACCGATATCAACAAATCGTTAAAATTTCTATCTCAATTTAACATCCATTGATATTTTTAGTTAATAGAGATTCACGCTTGTTAACTTTTGATTATCACTAACTAAAAGCTAAGTCTAAAATGAGTATTTATATTGATTTATTGAAGCTTTCGTAGCTATTATTTGTTCAAAATTTGAGAAAACCAGTGTCAATTTGCTTATGAAATAGATAATTATCTAAAAATAAACAGTTATAATTACTACTTTGATGGCGCAGCGATAGTTTTGCATGAGGTCAGAAGTTTGGTTCCAAATTGAACCCACAACAAAAGTAATTATGTTTCTTATCATAATACCTAAGTAGCGTTATTTCACTTTTTGGCAGCCATATGAGAAAAAAAAAACCACTTTTATACGAATTTTAAATAATGCAATTGGGGAGAAATAGTTAATCCTTCTAATAACCGATTAAGCTTTTAATATCACGATCAAACACGCGCCATTCACGTCGATTCACGTCCAATGAGCCGTCAACGCGTGGAATATTTAAATCGCGGGATATGACGGTGGTATGTGTAAACCGCGATATGGCGTGAACGACGATAGCTGTCATTTTGGGGTAGTGCGTGAACGGTGCTCTCGGAATAACAATGTAGAGTTTTGGTGGAGATATAATGGTTATCTGTTTGTTTGTAATCTTTTACTTGGAAATTTATTTGTTACGGTGAAATGTATTTGAATATAACATAACATAAACTCACGCCTATATCCCCGAAAGGGTTGGCAGAGGTGCTAGCACCCACATTTTGCCAGTTTATGTTTAGGTCCCAATGTAATAGGTGGCGAGCCTATTGCCATTTACCGGGCACTTATAAACCTGCGATAAATACACACATAACTTCGAAAGTACATAATTCTAATAGCGATTGCCTTGTTGTGTTCAAAGCTTTCACTTTAGAACCTGGGGTCTGCATAGTGTTTTTGATTGGTATATCGTCTTTACTGGGAGCGACTATCACCTGACCTCTTAGCTTGGAGGTGGGAACATGTCTATGTAAAGATTAAATGTAATAAATAGTTTTTAGCGATAAATTCGCCATTGAATTTGTACATAATTATGTTGACTGTGTATTCCTTGTATGCATGTTTAGATTGGTGTTCCAAAAAAAAATTCTACTTTTTTTTAAATATTGGACACGTCATCATGATTTCACCTCGCCCGATGAAAAGCTAAAGGCAAAGTCTCAGGTTCGGGGGTCACCACTACATACACCGATGTGGTGGCCTTCAGCTTGACGGCCTTAAAATGCTTTTTCACGCCGCGGTTTTCTACTACAGCATACATCATCATCATTCTCTGAACCTTTTTCCCAACTCAGTTGTGGTCGGCTTTCCAGTCTAACTGTGATGCGGCTGAACTTCGATATTTTCCGTGGAGCGACTGCCATCTGACCTCCACAACCAATAGTCATTATGACCAATGGCGATATCGAAGTTCCAAGTTAGACTGGTTGGACTTTTGTGGGCTCCAACTACCCGTAACGACTGCCATAGACGTTTGTATGGCAACCGGGACCGACGGCTTAACATGCTCTCCGAGGCCGTACTAATAAACCTGCGATAA
Source organism: Lithosia quadra (assembly GCA_963576445.1). Lineage (NCBI taxonomy): Eukaryota > Metazoa > Arthropoda > Insecta > Lepidoptera > Erebidae > Lithosia > Lithosia quadra. The sequence continues at coordinate 13,696,019 of OY754886.1, forward strand.
ATACACACATAACTTCGAAAAGCATCGAAAAGTCATTGGTGTGTGCCATGGTGAATCTGGGATCGAACTCGAGACCTCGTCTCAGCAGACCATTACCCAAACCACTAGTACTGGTTGATCAGTACTACAGTTTACAAATATTCAAAAATAAAATATTATGAAGTAAAATATCAACTAAAATAATCCGTATAAAACAAACTTCTACAGCAGTTATTATGCTAAACTACCCGCGAGCGGAACTGCAGTACAATGATAGTATTATGACAATGTTAACGTAAAATTTTCAATGCGGTAATACTGTGCTGTGCTGATTTATGCTTGTACAACAGCTGGCTAAAGAAAATATGGTAATTTCACTTGTAGAAAATGTTTTAACTGTAATAACTTAATTTTGAATTTTTTGTAAAATATTTTTTTATAAAGTTGTCAATTTGAGTATTTTAAGCAGAGATTGTAATTATGATTTCTGAATGCAGATAATCCATTCTTATATTATTTTACATTTATTTTTGTATATATATTACAAACAAAGTAATGTGGAAGGACGGAAAGTGGGTCGTCCCCCTGTCAGATAGACTGACGACCTGAAAAAGGTTTTTGGAATAAACTGGATACCTACGAAAACCGGAGAATCGGGAGGTATGGCATACATTGGGAGAGGCCTATTTCCAGTAGTGGACGTCGATTGACACAAAACATTTGCACTGAGCGAAAATCGAATTCAAAACCTCTGACTTCACCGCCACACCACATACAATTTATTTTTTACCTCACGTGTTTGAAATAATACACGAACACGCCTTTTTATACTCGTATAATAGCGAGAAAACATTTAAGCTTAATAGTATTACAATTAAGTTTGATATCAAGAATCAGCATTTAAGTTTGCCAATTAACCCCGTGCGTTTGCGATTTCTGCTAGTTGAACACGTTTTTACGAGAGCCGTGTTCGTGATTTAATGTTAATTGAAGCGATTACTTAGCGTGTTATTAAATTACTATACCTTTACCCGTAGCTTCACCCGCGTGGTTTTTGCCTTTTTTGACTGATCGGTAGGTACTCAATTCTACTACTACACCTACCAGTCGGACTACTCAATTCAGATGGGTGACACCGTCGTGTTCTACTTCCATAAATAATTACGGTAAAAACATCAAATTATAATTAATTTGCTTCACGACGACGAAATTTTCATTTGTTTCAACATGTTAGTGAGTTCGCAACCTTTTAGGAATATTCTGACTCTAAACCTCTAAATTATGAATTTGATTTGTGAGGGTAAAGGTTTAGTTTTATATTAATCTAATCATCCTTCGAGGAATTTCCTAACTCAATTGAGGTCGACTTTTCAGTCCATCTGCGAAGCGGTCGAACTTCGATATTTTCCGTGAAGTTACTGCCATCTAACCTTTACAACTCATAGGCGATATTGAAGTTCTATAATTTATCCATTTTCAACAATCCTGAGACTTTACCCCTAGTTTACCACCAGGTGAAGTGAAGTCGTATTGACGTGAGCAATATAAAAAAAAACTTTATTTCCGTTTCGTCAATAATGGTTTCACGGAACTGAGTAATTCAATTTTTTGAATCGATGAATCGAATCGCGCATATAGCGATCGCACTCAATACCACTTCTTTCGAGGATTCAGTATTTCTAGAATGTGCTTACATTAGAAAAAACTATAAAACTTTTAAAATTAAAACTCAAAATGAAAGAGAATATTCTGTAACGTTTTGTTAAACAAACAACAAAATTACTTTCGGGTATAAGGGTGCTTACATAAAGAAACAGGTTTTTTATACGAGTGGGTCAGTACCGATCGGTGTAGATATTAATTTCTATGTCATCTTATGTACTTATTTATAAAATACAGGAAAAATTGAAAAAAAAATCAATCATTGTCAATTTTGATACCTGCACCAAAACTTGTGTTCATCAAACTTTATTTCTCAGAAATAAATAATAATAATGATCCAAGTTTTATCTTACCCTGTTCATATTAGAAAAAATTAAAATAAACAATTTCCAAGAGTCTAAAATTGGCTTCCGATAAAGTGGAGGACATATTGGAATTTGCGTGTCGTATTACCTATTACCATTACATGTTCATTTGTTTCTATATGCAAGTTAATTCCGCACAAATCGGTACCGACCCGCACAGATTTGTCTGTACTGGAAACCTACCTCATTATGTCAGCACCCTTATATTATATTTTTGTTAGAAGGGTCTAAAGAATCCCTGAAAAGTTGTAATGGAACACAGCTTTTACACTTTCAAAGTATTATCCATTCAAAATTTACCACTTACCTACAAACAACCGTTTCCAGTAAAAGCCCAATATTATTTTAAATCCTTGTAGCGTTGCAAAATCGGTTACCGAAACACACGGGCACAAAAGCGAAAATGTCCAATTTTACTTCGGAATTGTTTTGCTAAAAATATTTTTTTTATTTCAACCAACAACATGTCCACATTTTCACGCCGTGTGAATACGCTCTGGTGTTGTAAAAGGGAATATTTTAAGTTGTTATATCGTTTTTATTTGTTAGTTACTGTTTTTATGTTGAGTGATGCATGATGGAAATAAAGAGAAACAATATGGATATGGTTTGACCAGTTCATACAGTTATTAATAAAATAAAATCAATTATTGATTTTTTAGGTGGCAGACAAGCACACTGTCCACTTAATGGACGCTTCCCATTATCACCATGGCTATGAACACTCGCGCACTGCTGCCGACCCTATAAAAACCTTCTAATGCCCTTCTTGAAGAATTCCATTTTTGTACTCAATTTACAACACTAATAGTACTTTTATTTTTATTCTTTTCATATAGTTAATGTTTATCATTATTAATGTTAACGCCGGTTTCTCATACGTTTATCAAACTTTATCTTATGTCAATTTAAAATACGAAATACTTATTAGTTACTAGGTAATGTCTCTATAATTGAGTGTGTAGTCTATAAGTTTGTGTGTACCTATTACTTTATCATAATTATGATAAAGAAATGGAATGCTTTATCCTCATAACGTGTTATTCTAATAACCCCGGGACCTAATAAGCGGTCCGTGAAAAAGCACAGACTTCACCTCAGCTTACCATTAGGCGGGGCGCAGTCATTACGGCAGACTAAATTAAAAATAAATATATAATAATAAATTTCAAAAACCCGGGGCAAGGGTTCTATCGGTCTTATTCTAATTAAAAAAAATTAAAATGTGTTTCGGTATCAAAAATAATACGCACATGTTGCTCTTACGTCACCACGACAGTTATTTGTTATCATTCCTTTTCGTAATAAACAAGAAACGTGGCCCACTGTTCGTATTAGTAGATTTATAAAAAAAAATCAGTAGGTATCTCGAAGCAGGTCACTTTGGTGGCCGACAAACACACGTGTCTACACCTAGCGGGATCCCCTGTCTGGGAGACTTATGAATGATGCAGAGAATTAGTTCTGGATTTGTTCTACTGAATTATGCTGGAAACAGAATTTGTTCCGTATGATAAACGGAAATATAAACTTTTCTAACCGACCTCCAGCCAGCGGGATATTTACCAAAATTAAGTCTGGGGAACTATAAATTGGTATTACCTTTTAGTTCTGTCTTTGTTCTGTTTAACAAAACAAAAAACATACTTCTAGCGTCCTTACTTCAGCCACAATCAAGCTGAAATGAAACCTCCAGTCAGCGGACTTTTTCTCTCAGGGACATTTTTTTGTAACTTTTACACTAAATTGATAACATTTAAACTATATACGACTATAATTTTACTTAAATTACCTATTCGTACGTCTAGTATGAAAATTAAAAGTATAGAATTTGAAAGCTAGTAAGTGGGTAGAATACAAAATAATCTCACCGGTCTGCATTATCTTTCATAAATTAATATTATAAATGCGAATATTTGTAAGGATGGAAATTGGTATAATTTTCATACTAGATGTACGAATAGGTAATTTAAGTAAAATCATAGTCGTAAATAGTTTAAATGTTATCAATTTAGTGTAAAAGTTACAAAAAAATGTCCCTGAGAGAAAAAGTCCGCTGACTGTAGGTTTCATTTCAGCTTGATTGTGGCTGAAGTAAGGACGCTAGAAGTATGTTTTTTGTTTTGTTAAACAGAACAAGGACAGAACTAAAAGGTAATACCAATTTATAGTTCCCCAGACTTAATTTTGGTAAATATCCCGCTGGCTGGAGGTCGGTTAGAAAAGTTTATATTTCCGTTTATTATACGGAACAAATTCTGTTTCCAGCATAATTCAGTAGAACAAATCCAGAACTAATTCTCTGCATCATTCATAAGTCTCCCAGACAGGGGATCCCGCTAGGTGTAGACACGTGACAAACACACGGCCCACCTGATAGGAAGGATAAGATATATATTATACAGAATCCAATCTAACGCCAGGGACATTTTCTATACTTTATAAAATGAAGATAGTAGAGCATTGCCCTTATGAAGAGCCCATATACAAATTCAAAGTCTATTAGCACGCTTACAACGTGATACCATTCGTAGCGCAATAATTGGGCTTATTAGAGGAAGTAACAAGAATACTAATATTTTTTATTTAATGCTTTTGTTTAAGAAATAACGCTATGGTTTAATCACACATTTATAGTAAATGCGGCCGCTGCGCAGGAGGCGCGGGTTCGATCCCCGCTCAGTGCAAATATTTGTATACATGAATATGGGTATTTGTATTATATTGTATTAAATCGGATCAGAAAACTGAGCAAGATGAACAGTGGGACTGTACTGTAGTGTTCTGATCTGATTTTTCAGCCAGTGGTCCATTTAATCCTTTTCCTTTTGGTTTGGCTTATAAGACTTGTAAGTGCTACAACCGTCTGATATCCCAAACCGAGAGAGGTCGTTACATGGTTGATGGAAATTCCTGCCAGAGTCTATGATTTTGGAAAGCTATAAATTGGGAGTCTTTAAGTCTAGAGTGAACCGGTTGCTTCTAGATCATTCTAGATTAGGCCATTCTAAGGTTGCCTGGAAGAAATAGCTTTTATCGATAATGTCGCCCTTTGTACTGTAATATTAATAAAATAGGATTGCTTCCAGAATTTGATGTCCAAATCGCTTCTCAAAAAGCTCCGCTCAAGCAGTGTACCTGTTACCTTCTGTGTCCTGAAGGTCACGTTTCAGCTTAAGTCAACGATATTTTATTTGAAACTCCATTTGCACGTTTCAACTATGTTTCATTTCTATAACTTAGTATTTTTTGCTTTTATATTTTTTTCAGCTTAAGAAAACCGATGAACTCCAAAAGGCGATGGCTAAAATACAATTGGTTTTTATATAAAAAATAAATTAATGTTCTTTTATTATTTTTCGATAAATTGAATGTTGTTGGGCGATTTCTTTGAGATAATTTACTGCATCATTGTATTAAATGAAGTAAAAGCGAAATTAAATTGGTTTGTTATTTGCATTGTGTTTTCATTTTTAAGAATTATTTTTAAAATAATAATTGGTAAAAAAAGCAAAACAAAATAATGTTGAGTAATGGATTCCCCATTACTCAACATTATTTTGTTTTGCTTTTTTTTTGTTTGTTTGATTTTGAGTTTGTATCAAACTTCGAACTTACCGTTTCCGCGTCGTCGTAAGATTCGAATCTTATATTATTTACCCCACAGTATACTTTGTGTAACTATAACCCTGTCATCAACATTACATTCATGATAATCTTGATGACACACCTCGGACACGTTCTTAAGACAAAGAAACATTGTATTGGTTACACAAGTGTTCTGCATTTGTTTTCAAAGGTTAGGTCACCTATGCGGGGAATAACCGCTGCTATTGGTTACCGCGGTGTTTCCATAATACCTACCATGATTGTGACAATTTTTTTTTTAATTTTAAGTTTTAATTTTTAACGCCTGTATGGACAAAATGACACTATAAATTGTATCGTAAACTAGTCTCTGCCTGCGACTGCGCCCACGTGAATGTCAGTTTTCGCGTTTTTTACTATTATCTCCGGTTCTACTCAACCGATTATGATCAAAAATAAAGATTTTACATCTGACTAAGGTCTGTCAAAGAGAAACTGCGTCAAAACCTGTTCAGTAGTTTTTGCGTCTATCACGAACAAACAGACAAACAGCTAAGAATTCCAATAAAAATAATATTCGTATTCAGTACCTATCTTTCATAAAAAATAACTGACGATTTTTTTTAAATATCTTCAATGTACTAATACAGCTACTTTACCATTTTATAATCGTATATATTTTTTTGTACTTTGTAACTTCGTACTTGTAGAACTTATAACTATAGTTTATGTAAATAATAAATGAATCTAAATCTGAATTTAAACCTCTGAGAATAAGTAAAAAGAGCATGACAAATAATTTTAATGTAAACAAATCACGTTCAACTTAGCATTCCTTACATACGTGTTGAGTTAAATAATGTTGTAGTTTTATCTAAAACGTGCAACACTTTTCACGAAGCACGTAAAACTAATGGCGCCCATTTAGATGTCTGTTTGGCAACCGGGACCGACGGCTTAACGTGCTCTCCGAGGCACTAATAAACCTGCGATAAATACACACATAACTTCGAAAAGCATCGAAAATTATGACATTATTTAATTAATTTTGATAATTAAACTCATTGCGTATGGACTGTTTATGTTTCACTCGTTATACCATTCCAGCGTATTCCGGACCGGACTATAATCTATTCCTGTATCGAATTTTGGACCAACAGATAGACCACTAGATCAGTTCAGTCGTTATAGTGTGATTGAGTTATAACCATCTAAACATCCAACCATCTTCACAAACTTTAAAATTTTTAATATTATAAGTAGGATAGGAGGATTGTAAATTTTAAAAAGACTTTTCATTAAAAAAAAAATAAAGTTAGAAAATAATTTTGGTAGGTGATAATTGGGCAAAGAATGTTATTGAATTAGCCAAAAGTGCTTTATCGCACGTACACGACCTCTACTATCAGTTCTGTGAACGAAAACAGAAGATATTATTATCGTTAAAAACTCCTTGAACAAAAATAAAACCAGAATATTACTTACAAATATATTATTTGAATAAATCTTTTATAGCGTCTAGTACCGTACAGGGACAAATTCTACTTCATTTTTTAAGTCTACCGCATACGTAGTGGCTTCTACAGCGCTATTGCCTGAAATTTCATTCGTCAATACCTCCCTGTCAGCATCACCTCTACTCAGACCCACATCGGCATCTTGGTTATGCACGACCTCATCATCGTTGCTTTCTTCAACCTCTTCTCGATCGAATATAGGTCTTTTCGTTGTAAAATCGGTAGATAAAACGCTCACTGATTCAACATTCGTGGTTTCCACACCTTCCTTCAATGGGAACACGATTCTTAAGACACCTTTGTTGAAAGTCCAGGTTCCAGTCACGTTAACTGTTTCAGGAAGATTTCTGATCTCCAAATAGTTTCTTTCGCTGCCTTCAGCATACTTGTGATGTGCTTGAGTCATCAACAAACCCTCGCGGGCCTTTACTATGATATCTTTTTCTTCAAAACCAGAGAGAGGGATCGTTATTCTGTACTCATTGCCTTCAACACCTTCTTGAGAAATGCTGGTGGTGGCGAATCTTCGAGTCATTTCAGCCAACATATCGTCCAGTTCTCTCATTTCCTTGGAAAAGTCACTCCAAAATTTGTTGGTGTCGAAATAACTATTGCTGTTTAGGTAACCTCCTGAAAGTCCATAGTGATGGTGTCCTTGGGCGGCCCAGGGAAACTGTGGAGCGGCGTAAGTGCTCGCGATGAGCCCGAAAACTAGTAAATGGATCATTTCGCTTCTGTTATTAATGAATCACTAAAGTAAGTACGATATCGGATCGTTTTATATGCTCGGATGTTGGTTCAAAGGTTATCATTATCAGCGGCAAACAATTCTGTGTCTGCACTAGATAAGAGGTCATGGAAATTCTTAGAAGTTTTATTTACGAATACTGTCTTTATTATAAATTACTAGCTGTGCCCCGCGGCTTCGCCCGTGGCATACGTCGTCCCCGTGGCAGGATAAAAAGTATCCTATGTCCGTCTCCTAATAAGTTAATATGGTCGTTAAGTTTTCTTAAATTTTCTAATGTCCCGCGCAACTTTCTTGACTTTTTCTTTCATAAGAACCTTCTCTTGACAATAACAAATACAACAAAAAAAGAATTAACGAAATCGGTCCAGCCGTTCACGCATGATGTCGTGACCAAGGGAAATAGGGATTCATTTTTATATATTATAGATTAGCTGTGCCCGCAACTTTACCCACGTGGATTTAAATTCTTAAGGTTTCAAACAGGTCGACTGACTCAGTCTGTCTGTGACCACTGATAGCCGGTGTGACCTGGATGAAACGTCAGGGATTGGTTTTGTGCCCGTCCTGTGATTGTAACTCGAGATATAGGCATTGTTATGTTTGGTTACCTACTCAAGCATTAAGAATATCATGTTTTTTTTTGCTCAATAAAGATTTATTATTATTATTCAAAGGCATGGCAAGGCATTATAATTATCTATACCATGATTGCGGTAATTCCCGTTAACATTTTAGCCTGTATTTGTTTTATAATCAATCTTTCGTCGCGTTATCAGCATTGCAGCTGACTCACTATGTTCGTAAACAAATTGCGCAATAAATTCTTTACGCGATACACGAGCAAAATCGATGCGCACAAAATATGTAATGTTGAGATTAAAAGATGTATGTACATAATATAATATGTATGTTGTATGTATGTACCGATTTACAAAAACAAAGTATATAAATATTTTTATCTGACTTCTAGAAACCATAAAACAAACAAGTTAAGTAAATTAAACATTCCACAACATTCTGCACGGCTAAAGCACTGTGTAGAACTTTGTAGAATATTTTATTGAATGAATTAATAGTTTATTAATAAAAACAACGATGGTTCATATTTGTTAGTATCACTTATATCTAGGTTAGTATAATTATTATATTATTATATATTATATTATTTATTACACAAATCTATTTTATTTACACTAGTTTTTTGCTCACGGTTTCGCCATATTCTATTCGGAAGGAAATGATATCTTTAGTTTCATGTAGGGAATTAGCGTTTCCATTTTTCGACCATATCGTCACACATATGCCATGACTAGTGTTCATTTAATGAAATATTATCATTTTTTTATATTTTTCTCGCGTCAGTACGATTTCAAGTCACCTGACAGTAAGCTAAAGGTAAACTCTCAGAAATGGTTGGTCTATTTGCAAGTTACGTAAAATATATAAGATCATAGTAGGCATTGTTTTCTCCTACAGCAAAGAAAGCAATTGTACCATCCGAATAATGTTCCTTTTTATTTAATTTTACGTAAACGCAGTAATTACTTTAAAAGTAAATAAAAGCAACAGTAATCACATCTTACTAACGAACTTTTTGAAACGCCAACAAAAAGAATGACAAGCTAACGAAGTGAGAAAACAAGTCAGTACATTTTCGACAAGTGACCTCGTTTGCTCAAATATTGTACTGAATGTACTCAAAACGGTGTCGTTTTAAGAGATCCACTGGTTGCTAAATGAAGACATCTGTCATCGGGTTAAAGGATGCAGGTTCCGACACGGAAATTTGACTCTGGAGTTGTCAAATAAATTATAAAAAATATCATGTTTAAAGGTTGAAAGTATAGGTTGGTGTCGTGTTTGGGTATGTTATTTACGGTGTTATGGTAAAATCTTTATGTAAATAATAATGTTTAGAAGTTATCGCCTGCAGATTTTTTTCTTATATAGTTGATAGGCACGCGTTTGACTACTATCTAACCTAATGGTAAGTGATGTATCTGTGGAGGAACGGGATGTGACGTCCCGCCAACACAAAGGGAGGATCCTCCGACCAGGCAAGGTGATTAAGCCTGGTGGGCCACGGCCCTATTATCGTTGGGATCTTGTATATATGCTACACTAGCGCGCGAACTGCACTTTCGCGATTCAGAATCGTGTGACGTAGTTGTAGTATCGAAGTAGTTCGTTGTGCTCTCACTAGATGGCGCTGGGTATTTGTGGTATCGCCACATATCTATTAACTAAAATTTGAACTGAAGGTTGAGAAAGTTTCTGTGCTGACAATGCAGGAGACTAGTCGCCTGCATTGTCGTCGTGCTACCGACCTCGTGATCTATCATTATTGCTTCCGCTACACAAAATTTAAACATAACATAAACTCACGCCAATATCCCCGAAGGGGTAGGCAGAGGTGGTAGCACCCACATTTCGCCAGTTTATGTTTAGGTCCCAATGTAATAGGTGGCGAGCCTATTGCTATTAACCGGGCACTTATAAACTTGCGATAAATACACACATAACTTCGAAAAGCATCGAAAAGTCATTGATGTGTGCCATGGTGAACCTGGGATCGAACCCGAGACCTAGTCTCAACAGTCCATTACTCAGACCACTAGGCTACTGCGGCAAAATTTAATAAGAGAAATAAAACTACGAATCATAATACCATCAATATTATATTGCATTGTAAACCAATATTCATATGCTTTAACTTTTCACCCAGTCACGTTAAGTTTTCCCCTAGCTATAAATAAAAAAAAAAGTTCAATTCTGCATAGGTATTCCGAATTTATCTTCTAGCAAATGTTGTTCGTCATACTGTCATTTCGCCTTTACGACTTATTATACTAAAACATATATTATAGTAAAACGCGCCCAGTGATGTAAAAAAAGCCACGAAAAACGTTTTGGGATTATGATCCCATACGTTCTGTGGTATAAAATTCTTATGTTTCCGACCAAGTGCTTCGTTTCATAAAGATATTTCTGAATATTAATAAACCACATATTAACTCATGTTGCAATCTGGTAGCCTTTCTCACCCCTAAAAGTTTTTGATATGATATTTGGTAAGAATTACGATACTATTAGGTTATTTTAGCTCTCCAAAATCCCAAGGCCACAAGACGACACGTATTTTCTGACGGCAGATGATTGAGTAGCAACACTACGATTATAATACGTATGTACCTACTATGATCACATGAATGCCTGCTAGCTTGCTTAGACATACAATTTCCAGGTATCGGGTAATCAAAGTACCTACCTCTACATAAATTTAAATTACTTACCTCACGTAAATTGTGAGGCTAAATTTTTACATAATATTTGCCAGACAACCATTTTGAAACCCTTATTTGAAACCTTTCAAAAAAAGACAGATCGATTCTAGGTACCACTAAAATTAATTTTAATGACTTCGTGGGTAGGAGTGCGAGGGCGTTATCCACACATATGAAACTATATGACACATTTAATAGCATGTATTGACCTCCCTCTCTCTTAAATAAAGTTTAGACATATTAAAAAAAAAACAAAATAATAGCAGAAAAATAAAAAAAGACGTGTAAAAAGTGCTTATTCGACCACAATAATTCTAGAACTTACCCTGCGAACTGTTTTTGTAAACAAATAAACGGGGGCTAAAAAGGCCACATTTGATGTCTCATATTATGTTCAACATATCCGTCAGTTGACTATTTTGACATATTTTATTATGTAAATTATGTCACCTGACAGATAAGATGATCATATTATGAAACATCCAATGTGGCCTTTTTAGCCCCCCTGTAATAACAATCTAATGCTAAGAAAGATTAGCATAACGATAATATTGGTTGATCTTCATCTACGCTATTTTAAACAAAATCAATAGCTTTGTAATATTCAAAACAAACTTTGCACGAAACAACAAATGCTTTATTGGTGTTTAAACAAACTGAAAACTTGAGCAGATATTGAAAATACAATCCTGAAATTAATAACAATTGTTTGTTGTCGTTGTATTAAATTGTTTACGAAGTAATTCCTAATTAGTAGGAAATGATGAAAATTGAGAATACGTTGAATTTATCGTAATAAATTAACCTAAAGGAATGAATAAATCATTACACTTAATTACTCGTATTTTCGGTAGATAGTGGTAAATAAACATACAATCTAATTTAAGAACTAAAATCACTAAGCAAGGTAACAATATGTTTGCTTTTCTGAATCATTATACAAATTAATAAGTCTATTCTCATATTTATTCTCGTAATTCTCATAATCTAAATATCTATTCTCATAAAAGCCGCGGTAGCCTAGTGGTCTGGGTAATGGACTGCTGAGACGAGGTTTTGGGTTCGATCCCAGGTTCACCATGGCACACACCAATGACTTTTCGATGCTTTTCGAAGTTATGTGTGTATTTATCGCAGGTTTATAAGTGCCCTGTTAATGGCAATAGGCTCGCCACCTATTACATTGAGACCTAAACATAAACTGGCGAAATGTGGGTGCTAGCACCTCTGCCTACCCCTTCGGGGATATAGGCGTGAGTGCAACTGGTTGTGATGCAGGATTCTAGTTGTTAACAGAAGGAGAGAGGAGAGACTCATTCGTCAACTGGCCTATCAGGTACTCGAGCGAATTGCAACGATCCAATTAAATGTTTTTTTCGAACGGAGAGAAAATTACTAAAATTATTATCATTAACTTAGTGGCAACCAAAGCATTAGTACTATCATCTCATCATAACAGGAAACTAAATAATGGTCTCGATATTAGCTCTAATCACTTCGTAAGAAAAATGAAACGACCCATAGACGATCATAATTCTACTATTCTACAGTCCGTAACAAAAGTCGTTTGTTCGAAATACCGCCTACGGTGACGTCACAATAATGGCCAGTCGTAAATTTCTCGCCAAACATTGTCACAAGCCTCTAAGTCATAAGTGCCAGACTGTTGCCAACTTACTGCGGTTTACAATTTGAAAGATAAATTTATGAGCATCGCAATCTGCTTGTTGGATTTGACAATGCTGCAATTTTTTTCTTCTATCAGACAGCTTGAGTGGTTGAAAACTGCGCTATTGTATATTAAAAATAATATGTTTATTTGAAGAATGTTTTAACGTCTAGTAACTATTGAATAATTCATTTTAATTCAAAAATCAAAATGACTACACAATGTAGTCATTCAATCCAAATGACTACACAATGTAGTCATTCAATCAAAATGACTATACAATGTAGTAATTTTGATTTTGGCTATGAAAAACTAAATGGAATATATCAGACGTTGAATGAAAGATTGCATATAGTCATACTCTCTCATGCATTATTGCATAAGATTCATTACACTTTGAGTCAAACTCAAACTGTAGAAACTAGGTATATTACATTTCTTGTAGATGTCTGAACTTTGTTATATTAATTTACTTATATTCACTTTAGTGCCTACTTGAAGACTGATGCAAGAATTGTCGCAGATGAGAAAATAAAAGTGATTGGTTTATTTCTGTTAACGATTCCAGACCAGTTGATTAACCAGTCAAACTGAATCCATTGATAAATTGTTGCAAAAACAAAAAAAAATGGTTAGGCCTATGTCTCGAAAGAATTTTTGTCTGAATTGTTTTTAATTGTTTTCATAATTATCATTATCATTTCGAATTATCGAGCCAGTTATCGATTGATATCCTTACTTACTAGGTAAAATCTTAAAAAGTATGTTGTGGTATAACAAGATAGAAAAATCAAAGCCGTTTTTGGTAATGGTTCACGAATTCGTCAACCTCTGCAGTTTGAATTCGGCCTTAAATGTACTCATAGTGGTATCCGTTCACGAATTACTTGCTAAGAGCCTCAATCAAAACGTCAAGGGCTTGCGTTAGACCACTGGGTCAAGAGCTTAGTGAAGAAAATGGTACTTCTTGACTCTGGAAGTTAAAGAGATTAATCTATCAGGTATCATTTGAATCATTGATATATGTACCATTGATACCACATCATTATATTTTAATTCAAATTCAATTTTAAATAACTCCTTTATAAAAGTAAGCTATTAGGGATGTAAAGCGAATAATGAAATTGCAGTTCAAGTTATATGCGTTTCATAAATTGTTGTGTTATAAACTTGTAAGATACAGCTAGAATGAGGTTAATTGTAACAATATTTTAGTATTTCTTTACCACAATTACTGAAATGATTAACAAATTCTAATTTCTGGTAGTAAAGAGTTTTTAACTATATATGTATACAAAACAACTGGTGCTATAAATAAAATTATTTCTTTAAAGTAAATATATTTAGCTCCACTTTAGAAATTTACATAAAATTCTTCAAAAATTTTATTGCAGGAAAAATTACGCTCAGTAATTATAATGGTCTGGCCCCACTTGCAGTGAGGACTCTGAATAACGTTGCTGAAAACCGTTTAATTCTGAAAGTTTCTCGCGAGTAAGGCGTACAGTATGAGAGTGCCGTGGAAAAGTGGAAATATGAGTGTCTCTAATTTGAGCAACACTTCTGAGAAAGCTACTATAGGACTGGATTACGAAAGTTTTTCACGCGAAGGTGAGACAAGTTAATTGTAAAATTCTTCAAGAGACAGAAATTTCATTTGCAACTTCAACGCAAAAAGTTTATATTATAAACAGAGCGTAATTTAACATTCAAATATATTTCGTTTGTTTTATAAGAGTAGCTAGGTACCTACCATGCCCTCGCTTCAGTTTATATGAGTTTTTTGTAACTGCATATGTAACTTTGAAATGGTGAAAGAATATTTCTTATAAATGAGACCAATGGCACGCGTGACAATATTTAAGCGATAATTATCAAGGTAAATCTCATGCGTTAAATATTATGTACAGTTTACTATTCTAAAAATGCTTGGAACTACTATAGCTGCTATGCATAAAGTAAAAATATTGATTATCACTCAGACGCGAACGAAAAAATCTTGTGATTTTAGATATTTATATAGGTGTATTATTATCCTTGTGAATCTACGTCAGATTGACCCTCGATGTCATATCAAAGCAGAACTGAGAATCCACTAATTTTAGGCGGATTAACAGAGCAGAACTCCATATAGGCTAACCCCTGTAGTGTATAATACGGACATTTCTCATATGCATTAATCATTGTATTGCTAGATGAGAAATTTACCGTTCATAACTATTATTTTGTATCGTCACTCGAGTCAGTTGTACAAGGATTTCAAAGAACCACTATAACTTAAAAGGGTTTTGGTAAAGTACGCCTACGAGTATCACCATATTATGTACAGTCGTGAACACTTGGCGTGTGTATGACAGGAACCGCCCGACCTCTTAAATTCCCTTGGAGAGACGAGACGCGTGACTAGTATAAGTAAATTCTTATCTACCACAAAGAACGTTAGTAAAAGCAAAACATATTACATTTTACTATTTTGATATTTTTGTTAAGTGCAAAGTAGGATTTATGAAATCCACTTCAGTAAATATACCAAAATATTTTTAATACCTGTAGCATGAATGCACACTTTGAAAGAATACTTAAGAAGCACTGTATCAAAGTACGCAGCAAGTAACCTGGGCCTCGATTCTGCTAAAGACAAACCACTGATATACCACTGACACTCTAAAACATGCCATTTAATTGTAGACTTTATTGTTATGACGTTAAAGTCTAAAGTCAAATGATATTTTCTAGAGCGAATGAAAAAGTTAAATCAATTCTTTTCATTTGATTTTAGACTTTAAAGGTATAACGGTAAAGTCTACAATTAAATAGCATTTTTAGAGTATCAGTGGTATTACAGTGGTTTGCCTTTAGCAGAATCGAGGCCCAGAGTTGATTGCTACTAAAAGAGCATACTGCAATACCTTAACGATTTCAAAATATGCTGGTATTATTATTATCGATGATTAAGATGTAGGCTTAAGAAGTATCATTCAAAACCTAAGTATTTCCTCAAGAACATTCATTTTATCTCTTTCATCACGCTTAAGTCACAGTATACTAACTCTTAAATCCATCAAAAGATTCGAAAGACCATAAGAATAAATGACGTAACTCATGCGGGGCCAACTCTAAAGACAGTTACTTTACAGTGAATCAAATTCATAGTAATAACCAGCAGATCTTTAATTCAGTAGTATAAAATACTACTGTCAAGAACTTTTGCCGTGAGAAAAATAAAACTATTGGTATATCAGAACAATGAAGACGAACACAATGGTATCACCGCTGAGAAGCAGACAACATAACCATAGCCATGCGTCACGTGTTTTACGCACTGCTGTCGTTTGCATTGCATATTTGCATCTCCCTTCAGTACCTTGTACTAAGCTTGCATCTATTTGCAACTATCATCATGTCAGGAATTTGTAAGTATTACCAATGTAAGTATTTGGTGTCAACAATACAGAAATCTTACTAATATCCTAGTGTCTACACTAATATCCTAATTCTTACTAATATCCTAATTCTTACTAATATCTTACTTCTTACTAATATTATAAATCCATTCATCCTTTCAAGTTTTTGAAGATCTTTGGCTCTTTGTTAGCCAATTGCAATCTGACGACAGGGCCCGTAGACAAGTGTCAAAAGTCTAATTCGCTAAGGAAACGAATAGATTAGGTCGGCCAATCACACCTCTGCTCGTGATTCCGCCGCGGCGCGCACATCGTACGCCAGTGACGAGCCTGGATTTGATTGGTCCACCTAATCTATTCGTTTCCTTTGAGATTTACGCTATGACACTTGTCTACGGGGTTGATCGGATATAGCTGAAATTTGGTTCAGGAGTAGATTATAGTTTATTTTTCCCGGGTATTAGGTCATCGTTTTTCGCAACAGTAATCACTAACTAATTACTGTTACAAGTTACTTGGTGTGCGAGAAATCTATAACTTAGTTATAATTATCAAATATATTATATTATCTTAGAATCACATCTACAATCATTGTTACCGACATTAATATTACCTATATAAAATGGAATGAAATTTTAACCGATATATTATTCAAAGGAATAATTTTTGTAGGTATCTTATAATTATCACTGAGATTTTACATTCAAAGTGTATAAAAATTTTCAAACTTTCTAAATTTACTTTTTAACGTTAATGAAATCTCTCTCAACCATCTCGAAATTTAGCTCAACACGGTATCAACCACTAGCATAACTCATAACTACAGAACACACTACCATAAATCCTCTAAGCATTCTCAAATTATCACCCCACTTGTCACTTTCAGGAACAGTAGTAAAGGAAGTGCCAACACTCAAACGGAAACATCACGTAGTACCTTGCGCGACATTCAGATTCAGCACTTTCGGTGCACCGTCCAACGGAGGCTGCTCATGAATAAATTTTACATGTTGTTTTCAAACTAGCTATTTGACGCGAATTTTATACAGTTCGATGTTTTTACTCCAAGCGTTGGAAGAATAACGCTATGTAAATTTGAAATACATGTACGTTATTTTAAGTTGCCAAAAAGGAACTACCTTAATTAGATATTCCTGCGACTTTGAGGGTGACATACTCACTTCTCTTCTTCTTCAAAATAAAATAAAAATTCTACAACTTCGTTAAATCTTATCCCGTCCCCACAATATTAAGTTCGACAAAAAAATAACCAATTTTGATGCAGTGACATATTTTGTGAGTGAGTAGTGGGTTCATGGTAGCCGGGACCGACAGCTTATAGTGCTCTCTGAGGTTAGAAGGAGTCTCCATGTGTTAAGGATGGATACCCATCCTAATACTGAGTGACTAGTAATTGTCAAAACTAGCACCTACTCGGTTACCACTTGGCCACGAGTCCTTCGTACAGTCAGCATCAAAAGCAGTGATGATAATTTCACAGATTTCAAAGCTCATAATTTGAATGCAAATGATAAATCTCAAAAGGAATCTTAAAAATTTGAAAATGTTCATGTACTTTTGACGCTGACAATACGTCTCTAAGAATATCTATCTTAAGCTATAATAACTAGGAGTCACTTGGAAACAATACTCCTGATAAAATCCATTAATACATTACTAAAACACTATCAATTTAATTCCTACAAAGCTAAAATCTGCATTGTAAATTTAATCTTAGCGTATAAGAGACAATGGCTAAAGTAAAATGATAAAGTCACTAACAGGGGATTGTGGTGAAATTGCAGAGCACGGTTCAATCCGTTCACATTGATGTAGGCACTGGTCTAATGGCTCGTTTAGAATTGAAGGAGCGTTAGTTTTAACAGTTTGCAAGCTTTTGGCTTTAGTATCTGTAGCCAAACATTTTAATTGAAGTTGGCGATTAATCTGTATTTATTTGAAATTGATACGCAAATACTTAGAATTAGAATTTCATCGTCAGTTAATGATATTTACATGGAATTAATTATCAGGTCTTGTTAATTTTTTATGGCCAGCAAAATTTTCAATGATACCTACATTTTTTTTCCAAAAAAGAATTCAGAAATTTGATGAAAGTAAACATTTGTCAGTGAATTTAAATAGTTTGTTAAAATTGACTTCTGAATTTGAGTACATGCATACTCGTACGTAAACAACAGTTGAACAGATTTCTAGCATTAATGATTAAATAATATAAATAGAAAGAAAGGAGTAAAGAAGAGAAGAAAGAATGAGAGAAAGTAATAAAAAACATGAAGGAAACCATTTTTTCCGACGGAGGAAGCTTGCGCTACGGGTTCTAGAATCTTTCGATCTTTCTCTTGATCTAGCTTTTTTTGTTTTTTTCGGCAGTAACTGCCAACTTACCAAAAAACCCCAACAGGAAAACCTTCGTCATAACCTCCTCAACCTACTTGCAGGTGGGATTGGAATGCATCACCATTGGATTCTATCGCTATTTGACTTTATCGCCATTGAATTCTATCGCCATCGAGTTTTATCGATATTTCATTCTATAATTAGTAGGCCCCATACATTTTGTAGCTAAGCTGATTTCAACTTCTTGACTCCAAACTAGACCAATCTCAATATTATAGTCACGGTTCGATTGGAGAATTATTGAAGTATTACTAGAAACAATCTGCTTGTATAAATTTAAAGTTTCACATTTTACTATCCAGACTCAATTTACGGCGTTTGTATGAGAATTTTATTCAACTGGTTCAAGTTATATTGAGCCATTAAGAATTTTACAGTGTCAATTCATTTTTGAGATTTATCTTCATGAATCCGATATTTGGTGTATCATATGGTTGTAAGGTGGCAACTCGCTCGAATGAACTAGTCCCATGCAAGCCAGTTGACGAATAAGTCGGATTTTATTAATATTTATAAATGACAATAGATACTGAAAACACTTTTGTATTTTACAATGGTTTCAAAGAATTCTGCAATGAAATTCTAAGTCACATGAAGTCTTAGTCAAAGTCAAAGTCAAAGTCAAAAATCATTTATTCTGTATAGACCATTTTAAGCGGCACTTACAAAACGTCAAATTATAAATATTTAAAATTAGAAGCAAATGGACCACCGGTTCGAAACGCGGCCCAGACCTGAGAAGACTCCGGCAAGAAACTCAGGGGGCTGTTTTTTTTTTGGTCTATTTACAACAATTGCCTTAGTCTAGATACAATGTTATTTAGAGTAACATAGTTGAGTGAACAGTTCATTTCCAAGCTTCTTTATCATCTAAATAATCTTGAATTTTATAATAAGCTTTTTGGGAGAGTTTTCTTTTAACAACATTTTTAAATTTACTTACATGTAAATCTCTAATTAAAAGTATCATTTGCCCGTTTATTGGTAACAGAAGACCAAAACTAGCTAACAAGATGCGAGTCAATCTATATAAAAATGTAGAAACAACTGTAACTACAACTCTTTCTTTAATCAAATTACTTATTTAACAACAAAAACTTATCCTTCACGTTCCTCTTATTAAATGTGTGGCCAAATAAAAGAAAAATATACCTCCTGAAACTTTATTCGTCTCGTGGAATTACATCAAGAACCGCCTGCGGTAACTAATTTTCTGAAACAACAACTCATTTAGTCAAACTAAAAATTCAAATAGGCTTGCGTAAATAGCTTCTGCAGAATTTAGTTTAACTTGGGAATTAAAAGAAATGTAATTACGTTTGAGTACCTATCCTTTTTTATGTATAACCGATCAATGACTTTACCTCTCTGGATGATAAGAAGCTAGAATGGAGTTTTGATGATATGACCCACTCTATTTTAATACTATCAATCTTCAAATGATGGTAGCCTATGTGTTATTCTAGACAATCTAGACTATAATATAGGCTGCTGTACCAAATTTCAGTAAGATCGGCTCAGATGTTAGACTATCAAATAAACATCCAAACATCTTCAAAACCTTTCGAAAGACCATGCCAATTTTGGGCCCACCTTCCAATAGCTTTTTTTTTTATACCACTTAGGTGGCAGACAAGCACACGGCCCACACTGATGGAAAGCGGTTACCGTGGCCTATGGACGCGTGCAACACCAAAGGTCACATGTCTGTTACATCGATGGATAGGTATTTTTGAGCTGAATAAAAGTTTATATGGCACCAAGTTCCTAATCTTTGTCCGTTCAGAGTTATGGTGCCATAGAAACTTTTATTCAGCTCAAAATTGACTATTCAACGATGCAACACACATAGCTATTAGAAGTGGGACCAGGTTTCATACAAACACTGGCATTGTCCTTTATAATATTATAGGAGGATTAGTATGAAGAAGGATAATTATGATAGTATAGAGTTGCTTCACCTTAATTTTTTTACTTGAAGTTTTTGTGAGTTAATGTTACACATAAACTTATAAACACTAATAATTTGATGACGAAAAATCAAATTAAATTGGTAGGTGCCAACTCGCGCGATCGAGTGAGTTCAAAGTAAGCCACGTGGCGAGAGAGCCAGACAGGATGCGAAAATTTAATTCAAATACACAAAAATATTATTTGCTAAGGTTTATTGTTCTGTGCACTCTAATATAATTATGATGTAATTAGATAAAAACTAATCTAACAACGTTGTACATACAAACTCATAATATTTCATGCTGTGCAACAAATCACGGTCAAACTGGCAAGTAGTCTGCCCAACCATTTCGAATCCAAACGCTACATCAGTCCAACGCTCAAACGATGTAATTGCCGACCCATTGTGAAACTTTGATGGTTGAATTGCAGTATTACCATCAACCATTACCTGCTAGTACAAATAGTTTTACAATTTTATGGTCTAGACTCAATTTACGGCGGTTGTACGCGAATTTTATTCGACTTTTCAAAGTTTATATTGGGCCATTTCGGATTTTACGTCACCTACGGATGTTACGTTACTTAGATTATTTTTCACGAATTTATTAGAAAAATAAATTCAAATAACTGTTTGTAACGTTCCTTCTATAAACACAAACTTCCCCCAATATAAAGAATACATAAATGAGTTTTAAGTGTATTGGATTGAACACCGTTTAGAATTAGTCTTTAAATAATAAATTTTGCGTGTTTCTATGTGAAGTGAAACCTACATAAGTATTTTATTGATATTAGTGGCCATGGAAGATATTTCAATACCTTTAAATTGGTTTGCCTACGCATAAAATCTTGTTAATTAGTGATGACGTTGAATGAGGACTTTTATTGATTGAAATAATTATGAATGGTTTAATAAGAACACTAGTGATATGAGTGCCTCTTGCTGTTAACGAACAAAATTAGGAGAAAAAATCTAATTTGCAGCGCAGTCGCGGGCATCGACGGGCAGATGCGGTCTTTATTATTTCACGGTCAAAAATACCTGCCCGCCCCGCCGTCTGTTTAACGCCTTACGGGGCTTAGTTTATTTCTTGTAATATCCAGAAGTAATATCATCCAATCTGTGTGTTTGTACATTGAAGTTATAAAAAAAATACTTGAGTTATAACAAAAGAACGATTCTGAACAATTTTTTTCAGTAAAAATTACTTAACGAATTTGGGTAAGGTTTTTTTATTAGAAACGACCTCATCAGGCATCAATCTTTCCTACGATAGATTAGATTGCAATATTGGACTCGAGAAAATGACCAAAAATGATAACCAACAACCAACTTCAACGCGGGCGAAGCCAGTCGTATCAACTGTATTCAATATCATTATTATCAGTACCCACCGTCCAATTTCACTGTTACCTACTCATCCAAATAAAACGTAATATATGGCAGCAATATATTCACGTAGCACATTTTCTTTTTCTTTACAGTACTCTATTTTATTGGTGTTGTCTTACAAACAGCTGATGGATAATGTAGTATGGTTATTTGATACCTACAAATATGTACGAGTATTACGTAGTTCTTGGAATAGAATTTTTATCATGTAGATGCCTAGTTGGTTACCTAAATATTGAATCTATGATTTTCTATATGCTATTTTAAAATTGTAAATTATCTGTACATTGAAGATACCGAATACCAACGAATCTGTTTGATCAAAAACCTTTTTATCGTCCGGAAATCCCCACGGATGCCACCCCCGTCGGCCATGTCGTCGGGGGTGGTCATGTCGTAATCGGACCGATTAAAACCGCACGACGTCTCGAGGGTGTAAGGTTACCCTATAGATATACCTATCCCTCGCACTCCCAGATCATCTACGGTTTTAAGATGGAACCCTCGACCCTACGAAGGGGGGGGGGGGATATGCGCAGGCAGCATCTCCCATGCCGAGTGGGAGGTGTGACTCGCCTCTGTTGCCCGGGTGCAGCGCGTGAAAGTTTCGGCCCGCACCCAAAAGGTCAAATACCTCCTTAAGAAATCAGTTAAAAACCTCCAATAATATCTAAAATACCAGCAGCATATTCTATATTTAAATTCAAAATTCTAGCAATAGTTATGTTATTCCGTTATTTGAACCACCGAACACATTCAAGTTTACAGTTCCGTTCACCCGATCGAGACAATCAAATTATTTCGCGCGAGGTCCCCGTATAATACGGTTATGAGCTGCGGCAAGAGCACTAAAAATTTTACATCTATACTTGACGCTTGGTTTAAAGCTCATCGATGGTACTTGGTTGTGTTGTGTAAAATTTTACTGGTAGAACCAAATAAATATACCATAGCCTGCTGTTGCCCGTGGATCTGCCCGCGGGAATTTCTGATTCCTTTCTACCTATTCTCGGGATGAAAAGTAGCCTCTTTTTTGCGAAAATTTGTAGGTTTTTTTATATCTTCAATGTACAAACATAGCTACTTTACAATTTTATTTTAGTAGGTAGGTACCTGTTATATAGATGAAAGCAAAAATTATATTAAATTTTCAATTGGCAGATACCTAAATTGAAAGAATTATTTCAATCGAATAAAATAAATATATTTACCTAAAATAGGTTACTTTGTGGTTATTTTCGGAACTGGCATTAATAATTCACACCGATCCATTATAAATAATTGCCAAACTCAATTTAATTACTCTGAATAAGCCTAAAATTGTTTTTACAATAACAAACCAACTATAATGACATTTTAATTTACTTGCTGTTAATGGAAATACTGTAATTATCGAATAAATTCATTTGCATCAAAGGCACAGTCAACACAAGAGCTGATAAATTTGAATATCTTCATTTAAATTCAAATTAATCGAAAATTTAAACCGTATATAGATAAGATTGTCAATAACAAATAAAATGTTATGATAACAAATGATAGATAAATGCATAAATAAATGTACTTATTCTACGACATTCTACACAGTGCTATCTAGACACAAAGTAAGTATAGTTTAACTAGCTTGTGTTATGGGTTCTAGAATGCGAATAAACTTACTTGTTTTTTGTTGTAAATATGTAGCCTACATATTGAACAAACACCCAAACCAATGCAAATATTCGTATTTATTTAATACAAAAATATGCACTGAGCGGGAATCGAACCCAAGATAGGTAGATAGATAAATAAATGTTATACAGATGAAGCAGTATACAATGGACTCGGCCTTATCGCTAAGAGCAATATCTTCTAGGCAAACTTTTTTTTTTTTTTTTTTTTATATACCACTTAGGTGGCAGACAAGCACACGGCCACACAAGCACTTAAATTAATTGATATTTTTGGAGATTAAGATCTAGTGAAGCAATGGTAGCTGAATGGATAAAGACGCGGACTTTTTTTTTTTTTTTTTTTTCCGTGCGGAAATCCTACAGGATACCCACCCCGCGGCCAGCGGGGCAGGTTATGTCGGACTCTTACCGACTAAAACCGCACGCCGTCTAGGGTCTTCTGACGCCAGGGTGTAAGGTGGCCCAAAGAGCATTTCCCTCGCACCCCGGCTTGACCCGGGCCATCTCCGGATTCGAGATGGCCCCCTCGGGTTTGGGAACCGAGTGGTTCCCGTCATGCCCCCGGAATAGGGGGGGCGCGCTTACGCGCGCCGCCGCCTGATAAAGACGCGGCCTCTACTCAGAAGTATCAAGTTCAAATCCGAGCGGACAGCAATGTGAATTTCACTTTGTGGAATTTACATGTGCTAATCACATAATTTACCATCTGCTGATGGTGAAGGAAAAACATCGTGAGGAAACCCACAATACATGTCCTAGAAAAAATTCCAAGGATATGTCCGATCCACCAACCCGCAATAGGCCAGCGTGTGTGGATTAAGGTCTAAACCCTCTCAGCTCTCTCTTAAAGATGAGGAGACCCGTGCCCAGCAGTGGGACATAAAATGGGTTGCTATTAAGATCTAGTGGCAATTTGAAAGCATTCCTCATCAAAATAAGGTCTGTATCCGTCATATTATCAGATGGCCAATTAGTTGGACTTGCGATGAAGAGGTCACGGGTTTGAACCCCAGTCACGACGGTGACGTGAGTCCGTCCGTTATCCCTTACACAAGCAATTTAACTTAGTTGAAGGGTTTAGTGAGAACATCGAAATTTTTAATTATTAATTAACCCTAGAACCCTACACTATCTCGCACATAAAAATATGTTATTCCTACTGTGGGGTACTGGAGTACCCTATTTTAAAGTGTCTGAAATTCTTAAAAAATAACAGTTATTGAAAATATATGTTTTATTCGAAATATTAATTAGTTTAACCCTAGGCATACACTTGTCTACAGGTGACAGCGACAGCTCGTCATCTAGACGCGACGTCTCTGACACCAAGTGTGCAGAGCTTAGAACAAAATATAATATTATGAAATTCTCGGCCGCAGCCTGTCGTCGCGTCTAGACGCCGAAATGTCGCTGTAGCCTGTCGCCCAGTGTGCGCCTAGAGTAAGATTATAAATCAGCTTTATTATATAAAATTGGTTTTATTTTTTTATTAGTACTTCCTACGGCTTCACCCACGTGTAATACTGACCTGAATTCTATTTCTGGGATAAAAATCGCCCATCTGTTATACCAGACTATAATCTATCCCCGTACAAAATTGTAGCCAAATCCGTTTATTCTTTAGACCGTGATAGAGTAACAGACGTTAAAACATCTTCCCACACTTTTAAAATTTTATTATTAGGTATATCAATAGGAAGAAAGATAAAATTTTCATAACCACAATCAAAACCTAGGATAAGAATGTTTATTTGCGAAACATAGTGAGGTATGAGAGGAATTTTATTCCGCGCACGCTTAGGCTGTGGAATGATCTCCATGCTGTGGTTTTCCCTTGCGTCTACAATATGGCATTCTTCAAGAAGGGTATTAGAAGGTTTTTGTAGGGTCGGCAGCGCTAGTGTGATGTCCCTTTTTTTATCGTGCGGAAATCCCCATGGATACCACCCCCGTCGGCCATCGGGGGTGGTTATGTCGGGATCGAACCGACTAAAACCGCACGCCGTCTCGGGCTTTAGTTACCGGGGTGTAAGGTTACCTAATGGGCATATCTCTCGCACCCCAGCTGACCCAGGGCCCCTGGTATTGCACACGTCCATAGGCCATGGTGACCGTTACCCACCAGGTGGCCCGTGGTATAAAAAAAATACGGGTTTGAACCGATACCTACCCGAAAACAAGTTGCGACATTAATTCCAAACACTTCCTTCGGTTTAAACGCGAAACAAATTAACACACTGTACAGTTTCATCGCCCTTTTCAATTTGCCCATCTACATGTAAATCGACATTTTACGCCGTTTCGTTGACCATTGTATTTTGATACTGCCAAAGTTTATTTTGTTTACTCACAGAAAATAATGGCTGAACTGCGTTAGCAATGACAGTTTCCCCTATCGAGTGTCGCATCGAAATAATTCACTCGTTTGTTCAATTGAGAATGAGTGTTCATCAAATAAACCAGTGAAATCAAATGGAATAGATACATGGGTTTGTATGATCAGTATTGTTATTTTGATAAAATCTTTTTGAAAGTATTTTTAAGTTGAACGCTCAGTAGAGACGGTCGCAAGACAGATTATTCCTTACATTACTATTTTACAGATTATAACATATAATATTACAAATTATGAAGGGCATTAGAAGGTTTTTGCGGGGTCGGCAGCGCGAGTGTGATGCCCCTGGTGTTGCACGCGTCCCTAGGCCACGGTGACCGCTTCCCATCAGGTGGGCCGTGTGCTTGTCTGCCATCTAAGTGGTATATAAAAAAAAGAAACAATATATTATGAAAATGCACACACGTAAAAATCACGTCACGTACAAAATATTTACAGCGACAACCACCTACATCGCGCGACAACTCAGAGTTGTCTAAGCTGGCGGGGTTGCCGCATCTCTGCGAGAATTCGTAGTTTTATATTTTTACATTGTCAAAAGTGCGTGTAATAATAGTTCTAATCGTATATTGGGATTTTTGAACCTTACACTCGGGTTAGTAGCGAAGGTATGTTCGGAACAAAAGGTATCTACCTACTGCTGAAGGTTATTAAAACGGCGGCTTACTGTTTGTCTGTCTGTTTTTCTCTGTGCTCGCGTCCTCTAATCAGTGTTCAGCGTAACCAAAGTTGAACGCTTGCACCTGAGCATAGTCCGTTAATCAGCAGGTGCATTGGCTAACAACTGAGTTTAGCTTGAACCTGAAAATCTTAGTGACTCTCGAAAAGAACCATAAAATGCCTTCAGTTAAACTAAATGTTTTGTTTTACAGTAGGCTCACGTCTGTAGGGCATAGTCGAGGTCGCACACGCTACTCCGCTTAACCACTCAGATATCATTACTTAACACTGAGTAAGCTATCACATTCACACCAAAAAAAGCATGGTTACCATGACAAAAAAAATTCTTAAATTCGAATCTTAAGCAGGATTGGCTTCAGACGTTTTTCTAATTTCCTAAATGTTTTGCACGCTAATGTTTATATTCCTACATAATACGTTTTTCCTTCCTGTGTCGTAAGATTGAAGCACAATAGGAATACTTGCTAATGGATCGCGTTCGTTTTTCACGGCGCTCAGTTGACGGTTGATTTTTTTTTAATGTCGGTCACAATCTCGAAAGATGAAACATAGATGCTTCACACCCCTATTTTGTATAATGTATAAAGCATGAGAACTTAATCGTAGATGGAAAAAGTTATTTTTTTATACTAATACAGAAGACCGCGGCCATAATAACCATCGTGTTGTGTTCCCGCCGGTAAGTAGGGTAGCCAGAGCTCACTGTACCCCTCCTCCCCCCCTTCCCAGCTCCCCTCCTTTCCCTTCAGGGTAGGCAGCGCGTGTGTGACACCTTAGTGTTGCACACGTTCATAGGCCACGGTGACCGCTTCCCATCAGGAGGGCCGTGTGCTTGTCTGCCACCTACGTAGTATGAAAAAAAACACTAATCACATAATAGGTTCGTGGTCTATTCGGGCCAAGATCACAATTCACAGGTACACCATTCCTTTTCTTAAAACTCAACTTGATCGACACACGTACACCTGAATCGACCCCTACCGGAGAGCCAACCCACGCTTCATAATCAAATCAAAATAATTAATGATCATCAATTACTTAAAACGGTATCCCTTATCATAATCCTTCTCAATATAGGAATTAAATGAAATCTTATATTCATGTGTTACATACAATGTAACGCGTATGAAGGTCAAAATTTACATTTATATTTGGTACCTGATTTTAAATTCAAAATATAGGTCGGTAGATAATCAGATTCATGAATAAATTTTAGGCCACTCTTTCCGAATCGCTAAGTTACAGTGTTTTTACAAACGAAGTTGGTATAAGGGGATGTAACCGAGATACTTAGATTTAAAATATTTGTAATAAAAAAAAAAATTAAGTGACTGCATTATAAACTCACGGAGCGGTAGTGTTTACTTATGAAATATTAAAGGCGAGTTGACACCTTTCCTCTGATTGACGGACGAGTAGTTTGTTTTAAGCCAACAAACTATCGTACTTTTTGAATGTGAATTGCCTCGAACTGAGACGCTTCACTTTATCTTTCCTTTTATCTCTGTAATTTTTTTTTCATATTCAGTCCATCGATTAACTTTACCCCGCTAGATGGTAAGAAGCTAGGTTAAAGTCCAGAAGATACGGGCCACCATTCTAGACAACGCCTTGACAGCCTAGACAGATACCTTTTCAAGCCCCGTTTAAAGAACCTAGATAGATAAATAGATAGATAGATACCCTTTATTGCACACACCATCAGGATACAAACAAAGCGTATACATAAAAAAAATTGTACAAAGGGCGGTCTTATCGCTGACTGCGATTTCTTCCAGACAACCAGTATGGACTGTATTATGGGAATCTAGGTAGTTCTTGGTGTACGCTAATTATTTAACGAAGATTGTAAGAAGAAGGAAACACGTGTGTGGGTAGAACATTCTAGTTCTTAATCGTACGACAAAGAAAGGACACACCGAACCGCTTAGTTTGAGACCGTATTGTCTCAACTGTGTGCGGGTGGCACCACAGCCCAGTACGTGTTGTTCTAGATCGGAATCTTAGGTAGGCCACGGTGACCACTTCCCATCGGGTAGGCCGTGTGCTTGTCTGTCACCTAAGTGGTATAAAAAAAAATCTGGCACAATGGACATTTAATCGGGCGTTTGGTCAATCCGCTACTAATATTAGTGCATAAACCTACTCTAAGATGGGTTTATGCCCTGGCATTTTGGGCATATTTTTTTTTTATATTATAGGACACGTCAATTTGACTTCACCTCGCCTGATGGTAGGAAAGAGGGTCACCATTACATACACAAATAACAGAAAATACCCGTATGTCTGAATGTTAGAGCACAAACTTATCACTTGTCACACCATTAAAAGTTCCAAAATAGCCCTTTAACGGTTCTCATTCCTCTAGAATATTTAATTGCCATTGTTTAAATGTGGAGTTAATGCCATTATATTCGATTTACCTACAGGTGTACACAAAACGAATGCAGAAGTATTTCTGTCAGCAACAATTTGTCACCTGCATCGCTTTTAAACTGTATGCCACTCGCAACTACCGGCGCCATGATTGATTGAATGACGTATTTCAGCTCTCAGTTTTTGTGCTTTGTTGTTTGCTAGGCCTGCGACTGAACTGTTTCATGTATAACTGAAGGGTCAAGCGTGAATATTGAGATGGAAAGGTTTGCTGTTGCTATCGTAGCTTCATCCTAAAGATGAAAACCTAAGTTTTCGTTTTCTTATAGTCGATACCTTATGGTAAGTGATGATGTGGTCGACGGTTTAGCACGCTTACCTACTGGAAACACAGATTCCGGCAGGGCATTCCATTCTCCTGAGGGGGCCATCTTCCGAGGGGGCCATCTTCCCAAGAGGGCCATCTTAAATCCGGAGATGGCCCGGGTCAAACCGGGGTGCGAGGAAAATGCTCTACGGGCCACCTTACACCCTGGCGTCAGGAGACCCTAGACAGCGTGCGGTATTAGTCGGTAAGAGTCCGACGTAACCTGCCCCTCAGGCCGCTGGGTGGGTATCCATGAGAATTTCCGCACGGAAAAAAAAGGACTTGGAGGTGGCGTGTGGTTTTAGTCGATTCGAGTGCGACATAATAACCCCTAATGGTCAACGGGGGAGGTACCCATGGGAACTTTCACATAAAATAAAAAAAAATTGGTAAAAGATAATACTAAGGTAACTGTAACAAATATTTCCATGTCAAAATTAAAAATTAAATCCACAAAGATAATAAAACGCCTCTAACCAATGCTGACACTTCACTACGGTTCACCTGTTCAGTTATTTTAATGAAATACGGGCCTGAACATTTCTTGGCTTCATTAATATTAATGGCTGGCCTCAAAGCTTCGAAACCCTTGTGTCTGTTGTATTTATCTCGTCACTTTTAAGCATGACATAGGTATCTTGACTATTAAGATGCTACAAATTGTTTACATTATTCAACAGTCGGCAAATTGGGTGTTTGTTGAGTTAGATGGCGAAATAATCAGGGTTCCTAAGTAGAAATGTTGCGCAAGGGATTTGGCCAGGTAAGAAATGAAGATGGTACAATTCCGGAACAACGTTGTTAATTGTAGTCGTGTGAGCATGCAGGTGGCTGAGTTCACAGGGCTTGTGTAGACTGTGATTACATAAGTTTCTCGTGTTTTGAGAATAGACTAAATTAAACACTATTATTAATTAAAATAGCTATTCATGTTTACTTACATCCTAGGTATAGCAAAGGGTTTATCTTGAAATTTGGTATATTCAGTTGATTCCCCTAGTGCTCGCTACTTTGAAGATATTTAACAAATAATAATGAATTTGTTAAATATAGTAGGTACAGGGATACATGAATTAACACATTATTATTTTTATACTACGTAGGTGGCAGACAAGCACACGGCCCGCCTGATGGGAAGCGGTCACCGTGGCCTAAATGGACGTGTACAATATAAGGATGTCACACACGCACTGCCTACCCTGAAGGTAAGGGGGAGGGCTAGGAAGGGGTGGGGAGGTTAGGAAGGAGTGGAGGGAGTAGAGGTACAGTGAGCTCTGGCTACCCTATAACAATTTACAATAACAGTAACAATTATGTTTTCTTTTTTGTTAAAAATAATTAATTGGTGAAAGATAATAACTAACATTGTAACAAATAATTCCATGTCAGTTAAAAATTCGAATTAAGAATCTCATTGTTACAAATAATTCCATGTAAATTAAAAATTCGAATTAAGAATCAACTAGGGAGACGTAGTAAGCCTTCTCGAAGACCAACCAACGCTCAGTCCAACTCCGTTAGTGATGGCATTGCCGATTACTACACCACGATGACAATATCGACACGAGAGAAAAAGGAAAATCGTTAGCACGTCAGCAGCTCATACAGTGTAACCTCACCTTAAGATAATACACAAGCCGAGTGGACATCTAATGAACACAAAAATTCTTTAACATCATATCCCATTAATAAAATACTCGACCTATAAATCACTGGAACAACCTTCCCATTATTTATGACCATATTTTACATCTAAGATCATCTATAAATAACATCTTCTGTGTCACCAATAAATCTATTAGCT
This sequence comes from Lithosia quadra, assembly GCA_963576445.1. Taxonomy (NCBI): domain Eukaryota; kingdom Metazoa; phylum Arthropoda; class Insecta; order Lepidoptera; family Erebidae; genus Lithosia; species Lithosia quadra. Next base: position 13,727,304 of record OY754886.1, read on the forward strand.
ATCGAGCTGCTACAAAAATAACGCTATAATCATGAACGTATAAAACCTAAGGACAAAACGTACTGAAGATGACACTGTGTTACAAAAATGACTGTGTCCAACCATGTGTTTCCTTCCTCCTACTGTAAAGTCCCGGGTCTTTTAAGCAGGACTTGAAAAAGCATTTGATGAGGCCGTCAAGTTGAGGGCCACCATTATGGCACTGTTGGTGTGTGTAATGAGGCCCCCTTCCTGAGACCTTACCTTTAGCTTATCATCAGGTGAAGTGAAGTCATATTGACGTGACCGACATTAAAAAATGTATGAGACAATTTTGTTACATAACATAACATAACATAAACTCACGCCTATATCCCCGAAAGGGTAGGCAGAGGTGCTAGCACCCACATTTCGCCAGTTTATGTTTAGGTCCCAATGTAATACGTGGTGAGCCTATTGCCATTAACCGGGCGCTTATAAACCTGCGATAAATACACACATAACTTCGAAAAGCATCGAAAAGTCATTGGTGTGTGCCATGGTGAACCTGGGATCGAACCCGAGACCTCGTCTCAGGAGTCCATTACCCAGAGCACTAGGCTACCGCGGTTACTTTTGTTACGTGTTACCCAAATTTATATGAAATGCGATTTCTGAATATTTTTCTTGCTATTACTACTACAGTTTTTACACATTTTCATTTATAGGTAAGTTTGCCGACTTTAGTCTCCTCAGTGTTTTATTCTTCAACGCGTTCCGTCTGCAGGTTTTATATGTCCACGGCTATAAGTGACTAACATAAATGAAAGTCGTAAAGTTATTAATAGCAAAACTTAGTTTCTTAATCCTCCTTCATCAATCCAGCTCCAACAAACAGCCCTCAATCATTACAGTTGTAATAACACTTTATTCGAAAAAGTTATTCCAAAAAATAATATTACACGTTGAAAATATTGTAATGTGAAATGTCCGAATGAAAAGGATTGATACAGATGTTCTATTTCACGAAGGTGGTTGAGCTTTAATTGTAGGTCTTCAACCTAGCGTTAAATCCCAGTAGCATCCAAAGCTTTCACCTTCGAGTCTGGGTCCGCTTTACCAGACTTAGCTGCAGATTTGGCTGGACCACGATATTTTCCGTGAAACGACTGCCATCTGACCTTCACAACCCAATGGTGATATTAGGCGATATCGAAGCATTGCAGCTAGACCGTTGTTGTTGGACTTTTTAGGGCTCCAACTACCCGTAACGACTGCCATAGATGTTTATTATTGCAACCGGGACCGACAGCTTAACGTGCTCTCCGTTGAGCTTTGATTGTAGTTAAACGTATAAATACACAATACTTTTAAAAATTAATTACTTGCAATGCAATTATTATTCTACTACCACTACCGTTACATGAATTTCCTTTAACGTAACATGATCTTTCGCACACACATGCACGCGTATTTACAAGACACTCATACTAATTGTTTACTCGCCTTCGTGAGATAGAATATCTTGTACAATTAAGGTATTATCTATACAAATTATTAAAATTGGAGTATCTGTTTGGAACATTAAAATAACAGCTTTTTACTAACTGTATTTGGATATATATATATGGTACATAATATAATATCTTCCTCCTTACAGTTCTGTGTCCTTTAAGCGGGGCGTGAAAAAGCATTTTGATAAGGCCGTCAAGCTGTGGGCCACCATTATAGCAATATCGAGGTTTGTAATGGCGACGCCTAATACTTAGACTTTACTTTTAGCTTACCATCAGGCGAGGAGAAGTCATATTAACGTGATCGATATAAAAAAAAAAAATATAAAAAAATCGATACAAAAAAAAAAAAAAAAAAAAAAAAAAAAAAAAAAAAAAAAAGGAAATATACGTTTAGGCAATGCATCTGAATACATTTCATCAAATTACACCTATCAAAGAATATATTCTGAAAACTTCAAACGAGGAGACTGACTTAATAGTCTCACTCTGGGAAAGCAAGATCTAGCCACATCTCGTAAAAATATTATACATTCATCACAGCCAAAATTAAGCTACCCCAAAAACTTTGAAGTAATGAACCCAGAAAATGGAGCTCCAGTAATAATTTCGTACAAAATTGAGCTGTAGAGGCTCCCTCAAAAATTTAATCTCAAGAAAAAATATGCAGGAAACACGACTAACAACCTCCTTGAAAATACAAAACGTTAGAAAGAAAATGCAAAAAGCAAAAATTCCTCATAAATATTTATTGCGTGTTAATGTTTCTGCTATTGTAAAGGTAAGAATACAGGCGATCAAATAAAATACACTTTTATAATCGTGATAAAGTTTAGATTTGAGTTAACAAGATTCAATAGATATAATTTCTCAGGGAGGGATTTGCGTTTTTGTATTCTCAATATAATTCTTTCATATACTACTTAGGTGGCATACAAGCATACGGCCTACCTGATGGGAAGTGGTCACCGTAGCCTCTGGACATGTAGGGCGAAGGTACTACCCAAGTCAGACTGCTCAATTTGCATACGACAGTATCATGAACGGGAGACACTGTTGTGGTACTCGCCTGATGGTAAGCTAAAGGTAAAGTCTCTGGAATGGGAGTCACCATTACAAACATCGATAGTGCTATAATGGTGGCCCTCAGCTTGACGGCCTCATTAAATGCTTTTTCACGCCCCGCTTAAAGTACCCGGGACTGTAGGAGGAAGGAAATCGTGAGCTGGTAAAGAATTCCAGGTTTAAGTTAAGTTATTCCTGGAGAGTTTTTTCTTAGGATACCCTAAGTCTTTGGTGAAAGACTCAAGTGGAAGTGAAAAAAAAACGTTTAAGTTAAGTTAAGGTTACGGAAAGGAATAAATACATATGATAGATAAATAGATTCATAAAGTTCATTCCTACAAAACCACATGTAAACACATCCCTAAAAATAAATATCCGTTCGTCCACTTCGAGAGATTCCATAACAAAATCTGCATAAAAAAAAGAAAATTCAAATTAAAAAGTGTCAACGGCAGAATCGATTTCCTCTCGTACCAGCGCTAGTGGTGTCGATTGCAATATTCGTGTAGAACTTTTGCTTTAACTCTTTGTTGTCTATCCTGGGGCCCGATTCAGTAAAATTACGTTTTTAAAACGCGCGGTTTCAAATCTTACAAAGACCTTTATAATTTTTTTTTTAAGTCGGTGGCGAATCAATTTTAGTCGGTGTCGTGGATAGAGATTTTTTAAATTTGTAAGTTTATGAGATGGAACTTATATTACGTATATTATATTAATTTACTGTTTTTTTTTTTTTTTTTTTTTTTAAATTAAAAAAAAAAAAAAAAAAAAAAGTCTAATCTATTAACCCGCCCCTCATCGTACCTGGTGCAAAGGTGCCCATAACGCTGGCGGCATTGCCCCGTTGAATTGCTATGGCCAACCTTTGCCCCAGGTACGAGCCGGAGCGGGAGTCACCCGTTTTTTCCCTCAACCTGCGCCCCAATTCGCCAACTAGTTTTTTGGCATCGGTGCCCCAACTACCCATTGTCTCGACCGCAAAGGGAGCGAACATATATTGCCCTGTCAATGCCGCGTATTTCTCCCGTTTTTTATTCGCTGCGTCCTCGGCAGCAGCTGCCGGAGACCGGGCAGTACGGCTCAGGTGACTGGGTGCGACCGTGCTGACACACGTGGCATCCCACAGGAGGCACCTACCATTTTTCCATGGCACCAGAGTCATACCGTCCGGCCTTTTGCCGTCGGATCTACTGAGGCCAGGTGGTTCTAATAGGCATGGGATATCCGCCGACACAAAGGCTCTCCGAAGTATATCGTTGAGAGCATGGTGGCGCGGAAACCTACCCGCACTTCTACAACAACTCAGTGCGTGATGGCCGTCGTCCGCCACCATGGAACCGCAGGTGCATCTATGGGGTTCACACAACCCGCAGCCCAGGCGGAGGGCCACCGCCACCCGCAACGAATTGTCATCCAACAAAGTGCCCAGGTGAGGTGAAGGCAGCGCGTGCAACCATGCTCCCGATTCCGGCTGTGACACTGCACGGAGCCTGAACTTTACTGTTACTTTTAATTCTAATTTTAATTCTTCTAATTTTCTATGCTATTCTCTGTAATTTAATAACATATTGTGTTCAAAAATTGTATATATTTATGTTTCTCCAAGCAACTAGTTAACCTATATTTTATGAAATAAATAAACTCATGTATTGTTGAATTGAGCTTATGTAAATTTGCATGCCACAGTCTAAACATGTTATGCTAACACATACATAAAGATCTTAGTTACCGTGTTTATAAGCAAATAAATTTCTATTTCAAACTGAATGAACCTAGAGGTTCAATAACCTCCGGGAAACGTGGGTTGCGTTAGTTTAACAGATGGTACTGCACAGCAGAGATTTTTTCCGTTTTTCTTACTAATCGAATTGAAATCATGGGTTTTGAAAACATGTCGTTACTGAATAAGGCCCCTGAATTAAACGGGGATATGTATGCAACGACCCGGTTCGCTGTCAACACCGTTTGTATTGTACTAACTTCTACTACGTTTTGCGAGCAACACAAAGTTTTAGCATTACTGGTACGGTATTAATGGGACTGGTGATAATGTAGGTAGCTATAGACTACATTTTATTGAAGGGAATAAACATAATGACTATTAAAAATACCTTAAAGACCATATAGACTTGGAATTCTTTACCAGCGCATGTGTTTCCTTCCTCCTATAGTCCCGGGGCCTTTAAGCGGGGCGTGAAATAGCATTTGATGAGGCCGTCAAGCTGAGTGTCGCCACTACCGGTGTATGTGGTGGTGACCCCGGTCCTGAGACTTTACCTTTAGCTTACCATCAGGCGAGGTAAAGTCATTTTGACGTGTCTAATATAAAAAAACCTTTAAAAGCTCTCTTACCAAAAAAATATAACAAACACCAAAAACTAAACCCTCATCTCCTCCTCCAAACCTTTTCTCAACTGCAAGGCTGAGATATCACCCTCATATGGTGCAAACAATTCCATAGAAAACTAAGCATTCGGTGCCTCTTTTTTTTACCGCCCCATCAAAACCTAGAATTTAAAGAATTATTCTTTACCAGCTCACGTGTTTCTTTCCTTCTACAGTCCCGGGTCCTTTAAGCGGGGCGTGAAAAAGCATTTGATGAGGCCGTCAAGCTGAGGGCCACCATTGTGGCACTATCGGTGTTTGCAATGGTGACTCCCATTCTAGATACCTTTAGCTTACCATCAGGCGAGGTGAAGTTATATTGACGGGACCGACATAAAAAAGTCACTTGTCCATTTTTCAATCTCACTACGAAGCGGTGTATTTTGATATTTTCTGTACAGCGACCGCCATCTGACTTCCACAAAACATTAACGATATCGAAGCTATGTAATTAAACTAGTTGTCGGACTTTTAAGGGCTTCAACTGCTCGTAACGACTGCCATAGACGTTTTGAGGAGCAACCGAGATCGACGGTTTAACGTGGTCTCCGAGGCCAGGAAACACCTGGGTGTTGGAAAATAGGTCTTTACCTCTCAAAATAGGTCTTTACCTCTTTACGTCTCAAACCACTGATATACCACTGACACTCTAAAAATACCATTTAATTGTAGACTTTATTATTATCAGGTTAGAGTCTAAAGTCAAATGATATTTCGTAGAGCGTATGAAAAAGTTAAATGAATTCTTTTCATTTGATTTTAGACTTTAACTGTATAATGGTAAAGTCTACAATTAAATAGCATTTTTAGAGTGTCAGTGGTATTACAATGGTTTGCCTTTAGCAGAATCGAGGCCCTGGAGACTGGTCATGGAAATAGACATATTCTTACATACAAATGTTTGCACTAAGTGGGAATTAAACCCGCGACTTCCGACATAGCAGTCGAACGCTTTACCACCACAAATATTTACATCCAATGCACAAATAACGGTGAAATGCTCATATTATATCAGAGAGAGATTATCGAAACACATACACGATTACCCTCAAAAAACACAAGGGCTGCCATTTTTCATATCTGAAATCATACACTCAACCATATAGTCCTACGTACCGTCGGATTCGGGGCGCGAAGTGTGCTCCCTTTCTTATTTATGACCTACCATTCTCCTTAGCAATATCTTTTTTCTCCCTTAGCGTAAGTGCCCTCCTGTTCTTATACGCGTCGGAAATTAGGCGTGGAGACTTGTCGAGATTTGGTTGCTCTTTTCGTCTATTTGGGTTTTATATTCTTAAATTCTTTCAGAGGGTTAATTCTCGTGATAAAATATGTTCGAAATTCAGTTACGATCTCATCTCGATCTGACAAATGTCAAATTTGACGCATAGGTACCTAAAGAGGAAAGACAAAACGAATTATGTTTCATTCGCATCACAATATCGTTTTAAATCTTGCAGGTCCTCATACAGTCCCGGGTCCTTTAAGCGGTGCGTGAAAAAGCATTTGATGAGGCCGTCAAGCTGAGAGCCACCATTGTGGCACTATCGGTGTTTACAATGGTGACTCCCATTCTAGAGACTTTGCCTCAGCTTACCATCAGGCGAGGTGAAGTCATGTTGACGTGACCGACATAAAAAAAAAAGGTAATCGCCACGGATACCTCTCTCCCGGGCAGCAAAGGCAGTTATGTCGAACCTATTAATTACAAATTCTAAGTCTAACAGAATACTTTACTTACCTTTTTTCAACTTTCGCCAATTTGTTGTAACAGTCAACTACCATATTAAAATTGCACTTATGCTCAAATACAATTGACTTAATACCCCTTGTATACAAAGATTCGGGTAATACAAATATTTGGATGAGCTCCAAACATTATTAGTTGCCCACATTTACGAAAACCGCCTTTATTGCAGTCAGACCACACAATTAAAGAATGAAATATTGCGATTTGTCTCTTGATGTCTCGTTTTAAAACCGAGCTCTGAGCTAACATCTTAGTTTCGTCTAGGATATTATTTCTTTGTCAATGTATTAATTAATACTGTTTTCTATTGAAGGACTAGCTGTTGCCCGCGGCTCCACCCGCGTGGATGTCGAAATCCGTTTCAAAAACTATCCTATCTCTCAAGTTGGATCGAACTGCACATGGTGTGCGAATTTTATTATAATCGGTTAAGTGGTTTAGGAGTCCATTGAGGACAAACATTGTGACACGAGATTTATATATATTAAGATATTCCTAGACTCCAACTTTATTCCTGTGCCAAATTTTACCAAGATCTGTTCAGCTGTTTTTTTTTTTACCTGAAAGAGTTACAAACATCCATGTATCCATAAATACATACAAACATTTATTACATTCATACTAAAATCATAAAGATGAAAGGTTTGTCTATTTGTTCGTTTGTTTGGTTAAACACGCTAATCTCAGGAACTGGGTACATACTGATATTCTGGAAAAGTGTATTAAATTCGCAAGAAATATTTTCCTTTTGTTACACTAGCTTATTTTGAAATTACCACTATTTTCAGCAAAGATTTTATAAAATAATGCTCAAAAACTTGGCAGCGTAACCATAAAAAAAAATAGCCCAATCCGAGTCAAGACTTGGGTGATTAGTGTTTCATGCTATCACGTGGCTACTGATATAGATGTTCTATTTCACGAAGGCGGTTTGGCTATCACTGTAGTAAAACATAATTATACAGGTTGCTTTTAAAAATGAATTACTTGCAATGCAATTATTATTGTACTAACTTACTGCTTCATGAATTTCTTTTGACGTGACATGAACTTTCGCACACACATGTACGCGTATTTACAAGATACAGGTACTACTATTTAATTGTTCACCCACCTTCGTGAGATAGAATATCTATACGAAATTCAGTAATTCAGGGAACTGGTTTTTCTATCTCACTAAAATTTTAAACGTGTCAGTTATGAAAGTTGAAGAAGCGAAAGTCGTATTTCAAGATCGTAAGGTGGAAAGATGTGTTGTTATGCCTACCCCAATGGGAAAAAGGCTTGATTTGTATGTATGTATGTATATAAACGTTTGTGAAGATGTTCGTAAGTTTGGATGTTTGCTTTGATTTTGAAAATCAACAAAAATGTTGTTCACTTAAACGCCAAAAGTAAAAAAATGGTAAATCAAAAATCAACTGAATAACAAATTGAACAACAAAAAAGTAATTTCATTCACGCAATATTGATTAAATTGTGAAAAGAACGTCAGTACGTCTTTATTTCTCAAGTACAAACACAATAAGCATACACAATTTCCAAAAGTGAAAACAGTCTTTCACATTCGTAAAGTAGCGAATTTATTCAATGTCGAAAAAAAATGTCCCAACGTCGACCCCTAAAAATCTAATTATATACTTTTGTGAGTTCTCCACTGTATGACGGATTTCCGTTCTCGACGCCCGCCTTAAATGATTTTACTTCTTGAAATCTGTCTCAATTTCTCCCCGTTTCAACTCTCGACGCAATTTCGTTCATATTATATTGGATGGGTTGCCACTTGGAGCGGGACGATTTGATATTTAATACTCTTTTGTAGTTTTCTTTTCCTTTTTTAAAAGATTACTAGCATGTTTTAATAATCCTACTAATAAATTATAATCGCGAAAGTTTGTAAGAATGTATGTCTGGATGTATGTTATAATAAAAACGGCTGAATGGATTAGGCTGAAATTTGGTACAGAGATAGATTATAGTCTAGAATAACATATTATAGGCTTCTTATCCCCGGAACAGGATCCCGTGGGTTACGGTAGCGGGAACAGAATTCGCGTGGAATTTTGTTCCCGTTTCGCATGGAATAGGTTTTCATGGCAAGCGGAAACGATTTTTTTCCTTTTCTTCTTCTCCTCGCCTGATGGTAAGCTACAGGTAAAGTCTCAGGAATGGGATTCACTATTACAAACACCGATACCGATTTATTAAAATCAAGATTCTGGCATTTTTATCTCTAAATATTTTGAATAATCTTTTAGTCTGAATTATGGTTTTTCCCACGCACATTATATCTGTTTAATTAATGGTAGTAATATCATGTACAATAATTATTATAGTACCGTGTTATATAGCAAAATTATTTCCTTATTCTCTATACAAGACAGTAAAACAAATCAGGAGTTCTCTTAACCAAAACTAACTACATTCAGATATAATAATAACATTATCATGAAGCCGAAACCGATTTGCCTCAAGGCTATCACGTCAAATCAAAACGAGAAAGACGATCGCATTGCACTATCGATGGTTGTTAACACGTGCTGACCTAGCAAATATCGGGTTAGTGGAATTAATCCCTAGTTGAGATATTGTCCGAATAAGAAATACCAATTTCATTATATTCTTCAAGTTTGAAATGTAATATTTTTGTTAATAAATACCTATCTAATTTCTAGAACAGTCGATGATAGTTCAATGGATAAGGACGTGGCCTCTTCTTAGCTTAAACGTATCGAGTGAAAAATTGATCGATAAATTCCACAAAGTGAAATTCACATTTAATCAGTCGTACATGCAATGTGAATTTCACTTTGTGGAATTTATATGTACTAATCATAAATATGATTTACCATCTGTTGACGGTAAAGGAAAAACATCGTGAGGAAACTCACATGTCCTAGAAGAAATTCTTAGGACATGTCCGAACCACCAACCCGCATTAAGCTAACGTGTGTGGATTAATGTCTAAACCCTCTCAGCTCTCTCGTTATAGGAGAGGAGACCCGTGCCCAGTAGTGGGACATAAATGGGTTGCTATCGTTCTAGAACAGTGTTCCATTGTTCTTTAGACTCCTCCATAAACCATTGGCGATATCGAAGTTATATAGTTAGACGAGTTGTCGGCCTATTTAGGACTCCAATTACCCGTAACGACTGCCATAGATGTTCGTAAGGTAACTGGGACCGACGGCTTAACGTGCTCTCCGAGGCATGGTGTTAATGGTAATAGTTTCACTCCTTTTACTACGAACATAATTACATCCTCTCACATGATGGTATACGATTGCCCTCAGAAGTAGCAAAACACAAATGAATGATCTCCAAGACATTGATGGTTACATTTTTCATTATAATTTATGTTTATTTTTTTATCGACCGGTAGTTGATACATTGGAATCTATCAGGTTAATACTAAGGGCAACTGTACCTATTTTTTTACCACTTTTTTTAACCCACCCGCTGGCGAGCGCGGGTGGTTATATCGAACTGGAACCGACTAGAAACACACGCTGTCTTGAGTCTATACATGGCAGGGTATAAGGTAAGGGCGACTGTACCAATATTTATTTCCTTGGCTGTGTGTTCTAAAAATAGAGCTAGCAAAATGGCCTTTGAAGATATACAAGCGTGGCTACGGTTAGTTTTCTCAAGGAATAATGTAAATTTGGGGTGTACAATAATTCACCACACGTTAAGTGGGTGGGCCGTTGGGACCATGGTATTGCGACACCAATGGACATAGAACTCGCACCGAATATTAAGTTTGGCTACAGGATTTACTGGTCTTGTAACTCAAGATTTTTAGTAAGTAACGTATTTCCTAATAATATTTGTACTTTCCTACTTCCTAATGTATTTACAAAAAAAAGTTTTTAGTAACTTTATCCCTACACCCTACACCCCACCGTCGGCGAAGTGGCGCGATGCTCGCAATTCGGGGGGTCGAGTGGGCCATCTTAAAACCGTAGATGGCCCAGGGTCAGCTGGGGTGCGAGGGATATGCCTATTGGGTAACCTTACACCCCGGTAATTAAGACCCGAGACGGCGTGCGGTTTTAGTCGGTTCGATCCCGACATAACCACCCCCGATGGCCAACGGGGGATCCATGGGAATTTCCGCACGATAAAAAAAAAGGTTGTAGCTTTCCGGAAATACAGACTCAGGCAGGACATTCCACTCTTTACCTTCTACGCTTTACGCGGATAGAGCCACGGGCTACAGCTAGTTTACTATATTAGGAGGATAAGATAAGATTATATTGCCACATTTTTACATAACAATAGACATGTTTTTACAAAGGTCTCACACATAAATCTAGATTTTGTTGTTTACTAAGAATGTTATGTGAAGCGTTATATCATAAACTTTATGTTTTGTAGCTTGTGAATAAAAAATATATTTTACAACACTTTTTGTGACCACATCAAGTCACAAATATTTTTGTCGTACCTCTGCTTATAACCACATAATAATTATATGTATCCGAATTATGACACCAAGAGAAAAAAAAATGTGTTACTTAGTAATACACAGAAGTAAATATCAACATGAAGATGGATTACATAACATACCGGTACATGGTGGATATCCCACTCATACGCACGAAACGTTTTGGCAGTACGTTCATCGTGCGTACTGCTAAAGAGTGGAATGCCCTACCTGAGTCTGTATTTCCGGAAAGCTACAACCTGGGTGTCTTCAAGTCTAGAGTGAATAGGTTTCTTCTAGGCAAGCGTGCTCCACCGTCGACCACATCATCATTTGCCAACAGGTGTGATCGTGGTCAAACGCGTGCCTATTACCAATAAAAAAAAAAAAAAAAAAAAAAACAAACTCACGCCTATATCCCTATATAATAATATTATGTAAACGTTTTTAAAGAAAAGCTTTATAGTAAGCGCATAACAAGATGAACCCATGGGAACCTATTCCAGCAGATAAACAGTAGTTTATAATATAATTCCAGATTAAAATCGATCCTTGTACCAAATTTCAGCCAGATCCGTTAGTAAAAAATATTCAAATATCTATAAATTATCTTCAAAAACATTCACCTTTATTATATCAGTGGTATTAGAACATTATCATCGACTAAAAAAATCTTAATTATTCCATTCAAATTAAATTAAATAGACACTTCATTTACCTAGAGGTGTCGATTCGCACGTTTATAAATATTCCGTGCGTAACAACTTCTAAAAATATTATTAATTTCGAAAAGGGTCGTTTCGCAGAACGTTTAGAAAACAAACATTTTGAGGCAAATTTAATCAGTCGTACATCCTTTTACGTCAAGGCTTAGTAATTTTTTTAATTTAGATAAAATTCAACTAAATTTACTTCGCCTTTAGTGAAGAAACGGCAACCTTTTGATTCCCTAACTACGCACCCTGCCCGACCTTTGCAAGCTAAGTGCTCCCATCAATCTTGTGGCATGAAGTACAATCAGTCAGCTTCCAGTAATGTAGGATTAACTGCTCAGTTTAAAAAAAAAGAAAATGGACATACCTACTAGTAAACAAAATTACTAGTATACCCGCTTACACCTCCAGCCAAACTAAATTGTTTATCTTATAAGTAGGTTCACGTCGATGGCGTAATAACGACTATAAATATTTACACTTAAAGGGAATCGAACCCGCTACGTCTGACTTTGCATTCGTACTATCACTACGCCACCGGGATTGCCTCGAATGGATAAAACAAATTAGTTTTCTCAAGAATTGGAACAGGTCAATAAAAGAAATTCAATGTTTTCAACAAAAATATTTTTAGTCATAAAATTGTTTATGGAAGCATAGAATACTCGAAAGTCTACTTAAGTTGATTAGCTTTCTTTAAGATTGACTCTTAAATTCAAATTTGAGAGATACGTAATTGAATGAATGAAGGCTTGATACATTAGTAAATAAGCATAAATAACTAAAATGATTAGCCTAATAAATAAGACCTGAATCCTGTATTTAGATATTTTACCAGGTATAAAGCCTTAAGGATAATAAACTGTAAATATACGAGTACTATTATAAAGAGTAATCATCGGAATCACTGCACTTATTGGAAGAAAAATTCACTATTTGAAACGTACATCATGCCTGATGACCTTACAATGCATAAACCGACGCGAAAAGAGAACGGGCTGCTAGTTTTAAAAAAAATTGTAATTCTAAATTAGTCTCTTAAATAGTTTTCTTATGATCTATTTATATTATTTAAATTAGAGAACGAATTAAAAGAAATATTTAATTTGATAAATTAAGGAATTTTAAAATTAGCATTTATAAAAATAAATTGCCAATATAATTGAACAAATCAGCTTAGTGGTCAATTCGCATGTAAACATCTCATCAACGTCGTGCGAAACAACCCTTTTCAAATTAATACTATCTAGTAATAGACTCGCACGTATTGTATGTAATCCACAGCTCTAGAAAAATGTTGTGGTTTTTTAATTTTTAATTGTTAGCTTGTATTCTATTATCCTAAATACATAACCATACATACCGTTCTGGATTTCCAAGTACCTGTGAAATAGAAAATCAATTATAAGTATCACCACATTATAATCATCAGCCTTCTACAGAAGTAAAATTATTCTACTGTAACAGTCTTTATAGTCAGCGTCAAAAGTACATGATCATATTTAAATTTTCAAAATTAGATTTATACAATTAAATTAATCACAAAAATTAAATAATGAATATGTCACCTTAATAATAAACTTTTTAAATTAGATTTAGATTTAAAATTAGATTTAGAGTAAAATAATTTGTAACTCTCATTGAAAATTAAGGCTCTATTTAATTATTTTGAAATTTTGAATAAAATGTAATTAATCATTTTTATTAAGGTTTCAAGATCTATGCAACCATCATCTATTTCTGACAGTATTTCACTGTCTAATATAATGGAATAAATCTAATCTAATAAATATAATGGAAAAATACAAATAAGTTAATTCAATATAACCATAGATTACTTAAATACATACTCGAATCGGCATCAATCAACTTAACAGTAAGTATATATAACCATATTTATACCTACTATCAAACCACCCACACTGAAGTTTCTCACGAAAATCAATTACTTCATATCCCCACTCGGCCGAGTTCGCATCTCACCCTTACAAGACAAATATTTCCTGATAGTGGATTCGGGGCTTTACATAAACAAATCATATACACTAGAAACGGAACAAATAATCCTTTCGTGTGGGAATCAATTGCCGTTTCACTGACGCACGAACTGAAGGATTACGTGACTTCCGCTGCAAAGAGGAACGCCACTATAGATACTGCATACACGATAAATATAGATAATGGAGTAGAATCACTCTAGTTTAATCCATTATTTATTGACACGTCATGCCGGCCTCTATGGTGTAGCATAGTGTATTAAATTTGACTGCTACGATAGGTGCGGGTTCGATTCAACGAAATCATTTTCATTTGTCTAGGTGTTTATAATATGTAGGTATGTATTTACAAATAAGTTAAGTAAAAAAAGTTTTTAAGTTAAACGCTTTTATGCACTAAAAGCTACAAAATAATTTGGTAGGTCCTAGGTACCAGCAGTCATCCCACCACTCTGTTCATCAATCTAGGGCATTAATCAGACAAAAAAATAAAAACGTTGGGCGTAGCGAAACTTGGGTAGAATATGCAAAACGCCCAACGTTTTTATTTTTTTGTCTGATTAATGCCCTAGATTGATGAATAGAGTGGTGGGATGACTGGTACCTAGGACCTACCAAATTATTTTGTAGCTTTTAGTGCATAAAAGCGTTTAACTTAAAAACTTTTTTTACTTAACTTATTTTTAAGTTTTTAGTTTAAAATCGTGTTAATCTCTTCAGTTGTCATTGCGTAAAATATTCTATTATATTACCATCATCAATATCTCAGCTTTGCGTCCCGATTGCAACTGAGGCCTACACCTTGGAGCCCGAGGTGCACTTTTCTGTTTTTCGGACGGACTCACAGACATGAAGACTACCGTAGATACACATGCGTTCCTCATGCAAACTTTATGTGTGACTCCACACATCCTCCACTGCACATTCATCGCCGTGACATACGGCTCATGCATATATCGCTCTAGCAACGCCTACGCTTCACAGCCGCCACAGGCGGGGTTTAATTTTCCTTTCACCGAGTATCCTGCTGGAACGCCACGGCAACCCTCTACCTGAAAAGTACTTCGGTTAACTCCCGCGCACGCCGATCGTGACAATGTTCCATGTTGCGAAATGGAGATTGTTTTCGTAAAGGGTATTGTATTTTTAGCTATAGGTACCCGCCCTAAGTACGGGAGCCCTAACTCACTTATCACAAAAGTCGGGCGAAGCTTCTACGCGCCGTTATGCGGCGGTGCCCTCTCCGTGACAATATTTTTAATTTTATGTGTCATTAAAAGATTGGCTATAGGATGGCGTTAGTGGGGACGACTATCGTCAGATTACCCAACCCAGAGAGGAAAACCTACGCTAGAGCCTCGTCCATCAATCAGCATGTGAGGTTGGCTCGGGCTCCGAGGATCTTGTTGGGGCCCTCATTAACATATTGCCTTCTTAAAGTATTCCACTAGTCAAGCCCTTTCATTTGATACCCATATTGAAGGGGGTGTGAGGAAATATATGCTTACTTAATTCGTCATTGTTAGCGGCCATATTAGATAAACAAATTTGGATAGTGTTAGTACTACTTACTGTCCTTGTCAAGATCTTCTATTTGATGCCCATATCGAAAGGTTGTGAAAAATTATGTAACTTGCCCCTTTGCTGGCGGCCATATTGTATTTTCTTTTTTTTCACAGTGAACTATATTCTACTAGTCAAGGCCTTTCATTTGATATCCATATTGCGGTAGTTGTGGAAAAATACGTAAGCCGCCATTTTGTAGCGGTGGCCTTCTTGGATTTCATAAAACTAAAGTTCTAACAGACCAGATCTTTTATTTGATGCCCATATCGAAAGGTTGTGAAAAATTTGTAACTTGCTCCTTTGCTGGCGGCCATATTGTATTTTCTTTTTTTTCACTGTGAACTATATTCTAATAGTCAAGGCCTTTCATTTGATATCCATATTGCGGTAGTTGTGGAAAAATACGTAAGCCGCCATTTTGTAGCGGTGGCCTTCTTGGATTTCATAAAACTAAAGTTCTAACAGACCAGATCTTATATTTGATGCCCATATCGAAAGGTTGTGAAAAATTTGTAACTTGCTCCTTTGCTGGCGGCCATATTGTATTTTCTTTTTTTTTACTGTGAACTATATTCTACTAGTCAAGGCCTTTCATTTGATTCCATATTGCGGTAGTTGTGGAAAAATACGTAAGCCGCCATTTTGTAGCGGCGGCCATCTTGGATTTCATAAAACTAAAGTTCTAACAGACCAGATCTTTTATTTGATGCCCATATCGAAAGGTTGTGAAAAATTTGTAACTTGCTCCTTTGCTGGCGGCCATATTGTATTTTCTTTTTTTTTACTGTGAACTATATTCTACTAGTCAAGGCCTTTCATTTGATTCCATATTGCGGTAGTTGTGGAAAAATACGTAAGCCGCCATTTTGTAGCGGCGGCCATCTTGGATTTCATAAAACTAAAGTTCTAACAGACCAGATCTTTTATTTGATACCCGTATCGAAAGGGTTGTGGAAAAATCTGTAACTTGCCCCTTTGCTGGCGGCCATATTGTATTTTCTTTTTTTTCACTGTGAACTATATTCTACTAGTCAAGTCCTTTCATTTGATATCCATATTGCGGTAGTTGTGGAAAAATACGTAAGCCGCCATTTTGTAGCGGTGGCCTTCTTGGATTTCATAAAACTAAAGTTCTAACAGACCAGATCTTTTATTTGATGCCCATATCGAAAGGTTGTGAAAAATTTGTAACTTGCTCCTTTGCTGGCGGCCATATTGTATTTTCTTTTTTTTCACTGTGAACTATATTCTACTAGTCAAGGCCTTTCATTTGATTCCATATTGCGGTAGTTGTGGAAAAATACGTAAGCCGCCATTTTGTAGCGGCGGCCATCTTGGATTTCATAAAACTAAAGTTCTAACAGACCAGATCTTTTATTTGATGCCCATATCGAAAGGTTGTGAAAAATTTGTAACTTGCTCCTTTGCTGGCGGCCATATTGTATTTTCTTTTTTTTCACTGTGAACTATATTCTACTAGTCAAGGCCTTTCATTTGATTCCATATTGCGGTAGTTGTGGAAAAATACGTAAGCCGCCATTTTGTAGCGGCGGCCATCTTGGATTTCATAAAACTAAAGTTCTAACAGACCAGATCTTTTATTTGATACCCGTATCGAAAGGGTTGTGGAAAAATCTGTAACTTGCCCCTTTGCTGGCGGCCATATTGTATTTTCTTTTTTTTCACAGTGAACTATATTCTACTAGTCAAGTCCTTTCATTTGATATCCATAATGCGGTAGTTGTGGAAAAATACGTAAGCCGCCATTTTGTAGTGGCGGCCATCTTGGATTTCATAAAACTTAAGTTCTAAAAGACCACATCTTTTACTTCATACCCATATCGAAAGGGTTGTGAAAAATATGTAAGTAACTTGCCTTTTTGCTGGCGGCCATATTGGATTTTCTTTTTTTTTTACAGTGATTTATATTCTACTAGTCAAGCTCTTTCATTTGATATCCATATTGCGGTGGTGGTGGAAAAATACGTAAGCCGCCATTTTGTAGCCGCGGCCATCTTGGATTTACAATAATACAAAATACAATAACATGTATTGTCACCTAACCCAAACATATGTGCCAAATTTCAGAACAATCCGTCCACAGGAAGGGGGTCTATTTTCAATTACTAGATTTGACCCAAACAAACACCCTGAGTTAAATAAAAGCGTTTAATAATAAAAACAGTATACAAGTATGTTTATCCACTATCCGATCCGATCCGCGTTATCTGAGGATCACCTGAGCTGACCCCGATTCCTGAGATTTCACCTTTAGCTTACCATCAGGCGAGGTAAAGTCATATTTATGTGACCAATAAAAAAAATATCAGAAGCAGACTTTTTTAACTACAAACATTTTCACTTAATTCTTTTTATACATAAAAAAAATGTTTCCTATATGAAAGAATCGTTCATTGTTAAAATTTTATGTAGTAAAATGTACCCAAAAGTCGGTAGTAAATTTGACGTGTCTACACCTAGCGGGATCCCCTGTCTGGGAGACTTATGAATGATGCAGAGAATTAGTTCTGGATTTGTTCTACTGAATTATGCTGGAAACAGAATTTGTTCCGTATAATAAACGGAAATATAAACTTTTCTAATCGACCTCCAGCCAGCGGGATATTTACCAAAATTAAGTCTGGGGAACTATAAATTGGTATTACCTTTTAGTTCTGTCTTTGTTCTGTTTAACAAAACAAAAAACATACTTCTAGCGTTCTTACTTCAGCCACAATCAAGCTGAAATGAAACCTCCAGTTAGCGGACTTTTTCTCTCAGGGACATTTTTTTGTAACTTTTACACTAAATTGATAACATTTAAACTATTTACGACTATAATTGTACTTAAATTACCTATTCGTACATCTAGTATGAAAATTAAAAGTATAGAATTTGAAAGCTAGTAAGTGGGTAGAATACAAAATAATCTCACCGGTCTGCATTATCTTTCATAAATTAATATTATAAATGCGAATATTTGTTAGTAAAATTATAGTCGTAAATAGTTTAAATGTTATCAATTTAGTGTAAAAGTTACAAAAAAATGTCCCTGAGAGAAAAAGTCCGCTGACTGGAGGTTTCATTTCAGCTTGATTGTGGCTGAAGTAAGGACGCTAGAAGTATGTTTTTTGTTTTGTTAAACAGAACAAAGACAGAACTAAAAGGTAATACCAATTTATAGTTCCCCACACTTAATTTTGGTAAATATCCCGCTGGCTGGAGGTCGATTAGAAAAGTTTATATTTCCGTTTATTATACGGAACAAATTCTGTTTCCAGCATAATTCAGTAGAACAAATCCAGAACTAATTCTCTGCATCATTCATAAGTCTCCCAGACAGGGGATCCCGCTAGGTGTAGACACGTGTGTTTCAACCTTCAACCATAAATATATATTATTATGTATACCTATATATTTTGTCCAATGTGGGTTTACTACACATCTGCTTACCATTGGAAAGAAGTACGCTGACTTTAATGTTTATTTAGTATCAAGTATTAATTTACCTGATTAACCTCAATCGCAATTCATTTACTACCTACTAACAAACAAAATTAATGTGGTACATTTTATCAAGAGTGATTAAGTTAGGCTGCCTATTATACGAGTTTCGTACAAGACAATCTGAAATTCGGTACAAATACAAACGGACATAGGAACATTATTCTCCTTTACGAGATTTAGGAAAGGTACAAATAGAATTACCAATGATTTAATGGCAGTAATGTTTGTAGGTTTTTACAGAGGTAAATGTGTTTTAGGTGTAATTTATTATTTCCAAGGTACATAAATTCAGTTTCAGAATTATATATTATGAAGGCTACTGTGAGATATATAAATATGTTTTGAGTTATATGACTTCTTTTTTATTTTTTACAAGTTTTTATTTACTTTCACAAATCTTCGAAGTTGAATTTAATACTTCCCAATTTGGGGTTAAGATGAAATTTTGACGGCATATGTAAGTTATGTAAAACATACTGTTATTTAATAACAGTTTGTTTTTAAAACTTATAATAATTCATAATATTTTTATATTTAATGGAGTAAAGTAAATATTACTTTATTCCATTGAATATAAAAATATTACTTTACTATTAAAGTAATATATTACTTTACTCCGCTTTAAAAGCTTACAGCGCCCTTCGAGTCCAGTACAACAATGCGTTCAGGGTGCTGCTGGGGCTACCCCGCTTCTGTAGCGCATCAGGGATGTTCGCGGAGGCTCGGGTGGATTGCTTTTACGCAACCATGCGTAAGAGATGCGCGTCCATGGTGCGCAGGGTGCGGGCGAGCGGCAACAGCATCCTGAACATGATCGCGCGAAGGCTGGACTGCCTCCACGTAAACCATTGTTGTGTCGTAGCGGGAGGGATGGTACAGAAATGGCCTTTTTAATGTTAAACTCCTATAAAAATATAAATATACTAACCTAGATATAAGTGATACTAACAAATATTTAACCATTGTTGTTGTTTTTTTTTTTTTTTTTATACCACTCAGGTGGCAGACAAGCACACGGCCCACCTGATGGGAAGCGGTTACCGTGGCCTAGGGACGCGTGCAACACCAAGGGCATCACACTCGCGCTGCCGACCCCGCAAAAACCTTCTAATGCCCTTCTTGAAGAACCCCATATTGTAGTCGCTAGGGAAAACCACGGCAGGGAGATCATTCCACAGCCTAAGCGTGCGCGGAATAAAATTTCTTTCAAATCTTACAGTGCGCACTGCAGGCGGATGCAATGTGTGAGGATGAATTCCCTGTCTGTGGCGAGCGGTGCGACGATAAAAAGTGGCCGTGGGCATCATGTCGAACAACTCATCTGAACACATACCATTATATAGGCGGTAGAAGACGCAAAGTGAGGCGAAATCTCTCCTCAGGCTAAGCGGCTCCACACCGCCCAAAAGTATGGGATCGTCGACTATCCGCAGCGCACGTCTTAATAAATTATTCATTCATTCATTCAGTATAACATTTACACCTTTTCAACAATTCCGTCAATTAACTCATAACACCATTTCATCAACTTTTACTGCAATAGATACCAACAAATTCCCACCTCTATTTTTCAATCAGGAGAATTTCACGAACATTCTATTTAAGCAACATGCTGAAGCGGCGGTCAGCATTTAAACGAATTACGGGCTGCACGAAAGACTTAACTGTTCACTTTATATTGGTTAACTTTCCTGTTCAATTTGTATCGTGAATCAAACTTTTACCTGTAAAAACTCCTAAAAACATTGTTTCTCCTCTCTCTAATTCATGTTTACCAACAGATACCTAATTTTGGTAGCTGTTTAAATTCACGCAAAAGGGTTTTTATTTTTATATACCTCAACAGGTCTGCTTTGATTTAATACTTTACTTTTATCTGAGGTTGTAGCAAATAGATGTCAAAATTTATTGAAATAACTATAGTGGTAGATACTGGTGACAATTGTTTTATTATTTACTATGAATAGAATATTTAATTTATCTTAGGTAATTACAAAATAAAATATTTACGTTATGACAAAATATTAACTATGTACAAATTTAATAAAAGTTTAGGTGTCGAAAAATTCCTCCCCATCGATGTCAACTGGTAACGTACCCAAAAGGCTGGTGGCATTGCCACGTTGGATGGCAATGCCGATTCTCTGAGCAAAAAAGAAGCCAGTCCTTTGGTCACGTGAAACGTCGACCAGTCGCTTTGCGATTTCTTTTTTTTTTTATGTCGGTCACGTCAACATGACTTCACCTCGCCTGATGGTAAGCTGAGGCAAAGTCTCTAGAATGGGAGTCACCATTGCAAACACCGATAGTGCCATAATAGTGGCTCTCAGCTTGACGGCCTCATCAAATGCTTTTTCACGCCCCGCTTAAAGGACCCGGGACTGTATGAGGAAGGAAACACGTGAGCTGGCAAAGAATTCCAGGTTTTGATGGTGCCCCAAAGGAAAGAGGCACCGAACCGCTTGGTTCTTGATGGAATTGTTTGCACCATATGAGGGTGATATCTCAGCCTTGCACGTGTTGTTCTGTATAGGAATGGAGAGGGTGAGACTAGTTGGTAGAGCTCGTCGGAACACTCCCCATGGTATATGCGGTAAAAAGCTGCCAAAGATACTATATCTCTGCGCAATTGCAGGGGCTCGAGAGTATTGGTAACTTCGGGACTCCCAATAATACGGACCGCGCGTCGTCTTTATAATAATTATCTATTATAATTTTGTTCATGAAAATAGTATAATCTAAATAAGTATTTATTTATTTCATCTTTTACTCTACGTCCATACAATATTTTTTAATATATAAGCATACAAATATAAAATAGTACAATCAACATAAAATACAGATAGTTATTATGGCTTCGGCCTTCTATAGGGCGAAGGTACTACCCCAGACGGACTGTTCGGTTCGGACGCGAAATACCGTCGTATCCTACCTCCGTAATTAACTCAGACTTAAGTCAGAAGAGAGATATTTTGGTAAGATAATTGTATGTAGATAAATGTAACTAGGATTATGAAACGAACATAATTCCGAGAACTTAAACTAAACTGCTAGTCTAATTTACGGTTCTAGATAAAGCTTACCTATAAGAGAAATAGAGAATTAGGATGTAACCAGTGGCAAACAAACGAACGACCTTAATAAATTAGTTTAACTACACTTGACAGACACTTGACGGAGCTCTGAGAACAAATTCCTTGTCACTGTAAATCACTATTAGAATATTTGGAAACATTTTTTTTACATAACACAGTGCTGCGACGACAATTTATCTCTTACTAGCGTACCCGCGCGCGGCTCCGCCCGCGTGAATGTTGGCTATCGCCACCAAGTCTTTTTAAGTTGAGGGACTGCCCTTACTTCCTTCGCAATCAGTGGTTGCAGCTAAACGTATTCATTTCATCTCAAGTTCTATCAAACCCTTCAAAGTATAGTGCCATGCATCGCGGCCAAAGCCAGTCTATTTACCATCATTATCCTTTTTCATTGTCTTCTAGATAGCTGCTCTGGCCAAAGTATGTGTGACTCGGAAGAGGCTCTTTGTAAAACCCTTTCATCATAGCTGCATTGCATTTTCACATTCGATGCACTATTTCAAATTAGTGAACATTATTTATTTCCGAAAATCAGATTTTTTTATTATTAAAATCTTGCTACAGACATTGACATTTGACAACCTGATTTAACATTCAATAAGTTCATGAAAGTAAAGAAAGAGTATTTATATATATAAATACCGGTCAAGTGCGAATTGGGCTCGTGCACGCAGGGCTCCGTACAAAATTGGGTTGAGGGGGATTTCCGGACGATAAAAAAGGGGGTGAACTTAACTTTGTTGCAGTGCTTCTTGTCTTGGCTGACAGGCATTCATTTTTTTAGTGATGTAGGTAATATTTACGCTTTCCGAACTTTTACTTGTACCTATGCTGTAAGATTTTACTTTCTGCAAAATATCTGAATTCTAGCCCACAGGAAAATACCCCTTTTTTTCGTGCGCAAAAACCCCGTCGGGCTTCACCTCAACGGAGCCAACGGAGAGGTTGGTATGTCGGAGTCCTACCAATGCCTGTGTGATCGAGGAATCAGGTGGGTCCTAGAAAGGATATCCCAGAAACCCCAACTGGCTCCGGCCACCAGCACTGGAGACCTCGACGTGTTATTAGAAATCTAAATCCCTCATCTCTATAAAAAAGCGCCCGTGGAAATATAACACCCTGCCACTCTGGGTTTGCTTCTGCTATGGTGACGGTTAGCCTCGACCGTGACCGTGACCTAGGACCGCACGGAGGACGGAGATGGTTCTGCGAACTACACCGCCCGGTGCGCCTTCATCGGCACCGGGGGAGTGCTAGATCTCTCCCGTAGCTTTTCCACCACCACTTCTGCGCGCATTACTGCCTCGCAAAAAAAGCGGTGGCGTTCCACATACTCTCTATGGTGACCATGATCGGCACCAGGGCCCTCACCATGAGGCTTACCCCACCGACGTCTGCTTCAAGGACATGTGTGTCTACCAGTGTATGAAGAGGTGGTGTGCCCACGGACCATCCCCGGCAATGGTGGCATTCAAACGTCAGCACCCTGCCTACGCAATGCAGGAACCTACCAAAACAGCCATGCCCATCAGTAAGCCTTGGATAGCTCAGGGTCAAGGGTTACCTTAAACTTCGGCGTCTGTAGACCCAAAATGGAGTTCGACTTTAGTCGGTCAATTCCGATATTACGTCCCTATTGGCCAGAGGAGGGGAGAGATTCGTGGGGATTTCCGCACGAAAAATAAGGTACTGCTTCTTAAAACTCTCCGATTGCGGTGCAGGTGACTCACTAATGTCGCTGAAGGTAACTTAACGACCTCCGTCCTCCATGAGTGCAGGCCTGGAGATGGTAGGTCAAGCCACCTATTAGTCGGTGAGACCACAGTTTGGATATTACGTTTCGTTTAATGCCAAGCATTATCCGCAACATTCCTTTGATCTAATTCAACTTGATGCCTCTACGTGTTCTTAAGAAGAGGTCTTGACAGACAGACAGACGGATAACGAAAAGATAAGGGTTTTTTTCCTAATCAGGCACAGAACCCTAAAAATTAATATATTCTATTTACTTTTGAGAAAAACGAAGTAAAGAAGTAAAGGATATTACTCTATGAAAATTTAGACAAAGTCAATTTTAGTTCCTGTTGCTATGACAACTATTATAGATGGCGATAAAAACGTTTGCAACATTCAATTTTCTTTTTATTTCTAAATTTCCTGAATTAATCATATATTTTTAATTATGTTATATGCTATTCGAGGCGGAGACAAATCCAAAAAATCATAGATCATGAAGATCTGTTCAGCCGTTCTTGAGTTCTGGGAAAAGCACGTTTTTAGCCATTTTTAGGGTTTTAGGGTTCGAATTTTAAAAAATCCCTTCTTAGTACACCTTTACGCATCAAAACAAACACTCCCTACAAATTTCTAGTCTCTACGACCAGCGGTTTAGGCTGTGCGTTGTAATCAGTCAGTCAATCAGTCAATCAGTCAATCAGCCTGTCAGGACTTTGAATTATATAGTATAAGATTTCTGTTCAATCACCTTTATTCTGTTGCAGATGGGTCCATGGGTTTAGTGTAGGTAGGTGCCTGCACAGGGTAAATCATATAGTACTCACATAGCCATAAGTATACCGGTATTGTTTCTTTTTATTTATTTTTTCCTTGTATAAGTGGTACCTGCCATTTTGTACTTATATTTTAAATGCGCAGAATAATAAATGATTTCTTTCTTTCTTTCATGAGGCTGTTAAGTTGATGGCCACTATTATCTCACTGCCGGTGTATATAATGGGGACCCCCTTCCTGAGAATTTCCCTTTAGCTTCATCAGGCGAGGTGAAGTCATATTACCTTGACCGATATATTAAAAAAAATATTGGATTCGTCAACATGACTTCAGATCGCCTGATGGTAAGCTAAAGGTAAAGTCTCTGGGGTAACTATTGCGTACACCGATAGTATAATAATGATGGATGATGCCGGGAAAACTATGGTTATTATGGCCGCGGTCTTCTGTAGCAGGGCAGAGGTACTACCCCAGTCGTATCCTACCTGCGTAATTCATGAAACTAGAAAGAAAATAGCGCAAATTTACTCAGCAATTTAAATAAATAAATAGGTATCGCATCGAATTGCTTCCAGAGGGCTTCACAACAGTCAATTGTTGCAACACATTGCTTCAATTATTTCAAACGGAATTTAAATTCAAATTAGAGAATTCAAAACTCTAAATCACCCTGCTTTCAACAACTTCCCGGTCAGCAGTTAAACAAATTATCACCTATTAGAAAGATTTAAAAGCCAGTCTTTGGCAGCATCGCAATAAAATAGCTATTCGTTATTTTATGAAGATCGTATATCTCCTTTAGTATTGGGATTAACGTCATCAATCGGCTTTGAAACTGGTGTTGGTTTGCAGATTAATTTGTTTGTGTTTTCAATGGACGTGTCTGTGATAGCGATATTTCTGTTTAAAAGCGTTTTAGTTGTTTTATATTTTGGTTTTGGTAGTAGATAGCATTGATTTTCAAGTGGCTTGCTAATTTTTTTTTTATCAGTCACGTCAATATATCGCAATAAGTCGCAGGTTTATAAGTGCCCGGCAATAGGCAATAGGCTCGCCACCTATTACATTGGGACCTAAACATAAACTGGCAAAATGTGGGTGCTAGCACCTCTGCCTACCCGTTCGGGGATATAGTTATGTTATGTCAATATTTTTTTTATACTACGTAGGTGGCAGACAAGCACACGGCCCACCTGATGGGTAGCGGTCACCGTGGCCTATGGACGTGTGCAACATTAAGGGTGTCACACACGCGCTGCTTACCCTGAATGGAAGGGGGGAAGGCTATGAAGGGGTGGGGAAGCTAGAAAAGGGTGGGGGTAGGAGTGGTACAGTGAGCTCTGGCTACCCTACTTACCGGCGTGAACACTACACGATGGTTATTATGGCCGCGGTCTTCTGTAGGGCGGAGGTACTACCCCAGTCGGACAGCTCATTTCGGATGGGAGATACCGTCCTTAAAATGACTTCGCCTCGCCTGATGGTAAGCTAAAGGTAAAGTCTCAGGAAGGAGGTCCCCATTAAATACACCGATCATAATGGTGGCCCTCAACTTGATGAAATCATCAAATGCTTTTTCACGCCCCTCTTGAAGACCCGGGACTGTAAGAGGAAGGAAACACTTGAGCTGGTAAAGAATTCCAGGTCGGAATCCATTAGTCAGTCTGTCTAATATTTAATGGATCCCGACTGTTCAGTTGTTATGTTTCTAGACCACAGGACATCTAAGTGCTTGTTTTATTTTTTTTAGTTTCTTACGCAGTCAGGTTTTTTGTTTAAATTATCTATCCAAGTATGCAGCTGTTGGCTCCATATTACCTCGAGGTTGCCAGAAGTTACATTGAGTGGTTGCCAAGTTGCCAAACTATCTCAGGTGTCTTGCTATCATAACTTGAAGTTAGAACATAGATAGCTAACATAACCTAGAAGCATTATTATACTTACATTAGGATCTTATGTAGGAGCGGACTGGCTAAGGCGTTAAACTTGTAGAGTGAGTCTATATTCATGCATACACTTCAGTTATCTTTAATAGTAAGTAGATAAACTAAAAATATTCTTGGTGACCACTACTTTTAGGACTGCACCTCAGCTTACCATCAAGCGGGGTGCAGTCAATCCGACGGGCTAAATATAAAAAAATAAAAACATTCTACACAGCGCTCTTCAGATCTAAAATGAGCATAGTTTAACTAGATTGTGTTATGGGTTCTAGAATACGGATAAACATACTATTATAATACTTTTTTGTGTATTCACGGTTACAAATATTTACACAGAACGGGAAACGAACCAGCACCTCATGTCTTAACAGTCGGATTCACTGCCATTACGCCATAGAGGCCGTCCTAAGTTCTGTATACCTACCTATATAACTAAATTATTTTTTAACTTTAGATCCATAACAAGACCACGTATAACCAATTCCTGCCATAATTAATTCGTACCATTTCACATCCCTTAATTTCATCAGTTCGCTCTTGATTCCACCAAAGAATTAATACAACATATATAATGCTGGGCTTAGTACAGTCAAGGAGAAATCTCGAACTGACAGCGTCTGGATGTGTTAATCTAATTAACACATCTGTCCTTCACTGTACGTCCCGTTTCATTAATCACTGTTCCAAGCGACTGTACAGGACTTAATCAGCCGCTGTCAACGACTGTCTTCCTTGTGTTATTACTAGAAACTGTGTCGTTTGTCAGCAGCAGGAATTTTTGGTGACGTATTATGAATATGATTTGTACGCCGCGACACGATTTGATACTTTATGTGTGTGATTGTCATATAGAGTTGGGATGTGTGTGTGTGTTTTGTTAATGTATGAGTATTGTTCCAAGAATAGCTCACAAATGTAAGTGAAAATTGGTACAAAGGATTATAGTCTGAAATAACAATACATATTATAGAAGACACGCCTTTTTTATTGCGGTAGGCAGATACAACATTAAACAATAAACCAGTAGTTCCTGAGATCACTGCGTTTAACCATATAAACAAACTTTATAATTTTAGTATAGAATATAGATTTTCCAGTATAGTATATTTCTAGCAAGTATAACTTTGTATGTAGGCATTAACTTAATACTATTTTAAAATCACAAGTACACAGGTAAATATATTGATTTGAGAAATATTACACGAACATACTCATCCTTATACACCCTTAATAGAAAGTCTATCTAATAGAAAAAATCACTTTAAGCACTAAAAAAAAACCTTGATCCATTTTCTCTTTACTAATTCAGAAACTTTGAAACTACGGGCAACATGAGCACCATTAATCGCACCGTGAACCGGGGAATGCATTTATCTCTTTTGAGAAGAGGCAAGAGGGACTCAAGAGAGGAGGGCAAGCCCTCTCATCCTACATTTGTTAAATGATTGCAAAGCGCACTTATACGGTGCAGAGGTTCAAGTGATATCTGATTCTGTTTGCTGTTGACTCAAGAGTCTGGGAAATAAAACATCTGACTCACTAGTAGTGAGAAATTATAGATGTGAGAAAATAGATGTATTGCATTTACCTCGTTTTAACTATTTAATAATATATTGTACTGTATAAAGGCTAGTAAAAATAGACGTACGTAGACGAAGCGGTTCGATGCCTCTTTTATTCGCCGCACCATAAAGACTTGGAATTCTTTAGCAGCGCATGTGTTTCCTTCCTCCTATAGTACCAGAGCTATTAAGCGGAGCTTGAAAAGGCATTTGATGAGGCCGTCAAGCTGAGGGCCACCACTGTAGCACTACCGGTGTATGTAGTGGTAACCCCAGTCCTGATACTTTGCCTTTAGCTTACCATCAGGCGAGGTAAAGTCATTTTGACGTGTCCTATATAAAAAAAGACGTTTTTGGTCCACTTGGCACTAAATTACCGATACTATTTATTATAAATAAAAATTAGTAGCCAAACCAAAAACTATTCTTCTTTTCCCTTCTTTCTTATTGGACACGGTAAGAAAAAACTATTACTTTATTGTTTTTAACTAAACGGTTTTATTTAATCCGACCTGTTTGTTTGGGTCAAATCTAGTAATTGAAATTCGACCCCTTTTGAGTTGGTTTGATATATGGCAGAAGTCTTCAGTTCTGATGACGATTTAAAACCGTTTAACTTAAAAAATATTTTTTCAAAATTTATTTTACTATGTTTAAAGTTACACACCAATCCAAACTTAAAATTAATACTGTAAAATAATGCTGGTTGGTCGAAAAAATGTCAAAAAGGTCCCGTTAACTAATACTATGTTACGTTCGCTATTCAAATAAATTTTCGTGCTGTCTGCCTAACATGTAGGTATTCGAATCGTCAGGATAAATTAATTCTATAAACAAGTCTATTTATGTTCACGTTGAATCAACTGTTGTTGTAAGAAAAATATGGAACTTCTACGGAAAGAGTCCAATCTATGAGGGAAGGTTAATTGTCTTGATAAGGAAAACTTAATTAAAAGGATTCTATTAGTAGAATGAATTACTGAGATAAAGGGTTGCTCCAATTCCTAGAAAATCATTACTGCTTGAGTGGGTACATCCCACGGTGATGAATATAGATTGAAAATTGCAGTGAAAGAAGACATTTACTTCGATTAAAAAAAAACAATGTAACTACATTCAAAGATTATTGAAAATTTGCTCATCGCACTTGGTAATTGAAGCGACTAAACTTGGAAAAAATAACATCTTGTAATTTTGTGTCATCAATCGATGGGTCAATCACGAGAATCAAATCTCTCTAACAAAAATGGTAAATTAAACAAAAATTAATCTAGGAAATCTAAACTTTTAAATTCTATGGGGCAGAGATATTTTATTATGTAACTAGCTGTGCCCCGCGACTTCGCCCGTAGCATACTTCGTTCCCGTGGCAGGATAAAAAGTATCATACGTCCGTCTCTTAGTTCTAAGCTACCTCCCCATCAATTGTCAGCCAAATCGGTCCAGCCGTTCACGCGTGATGCCATGACCAAGGTAAATAGGGATTCATTTTTATATAAATAGATTTAAGTTATTAATAATAATTGAAGTAATTTTAGTTTATTGTCAAGATTTTTATAATATGAACAGCAACAAAAGCATGATATTTGAACATTTGAACACGGCAATATCGAAAAAAATGATGTAAGACTCTAAAACATAATAATCGTTTATTTACCTAAAATTACATCGGTATATATCTGCAGTTAATTTAGAATAAACCAATACGTATACAAAGAAACGTAAGACTCTAATCCATCAAAAAGCCAATACAAAGGATAGCGTGAAAAACGAAGCTTCCTTCCTTGTTACTGTGGTGAGATCGGATGAAAACCCTTGCCAATACAGTTTATTTGTCCAGCGCGAGTTTTCCAAACACCCAACAGACTTTGTGATACGATCGACTAAGCAATAATCGAGAACAAGTTTCGTGTTAGTTCATTACACCATGAATTGACTTGAAAATATCAGAGGTTTGAGATCATTTTTTTAAACAACTTAGGTAGCAGACAAGTACGCCTACCTGATGGGAAGCGGTCACCGTGGCCTATGTATATTTGCAACACCAGGGGCGTCACACACACGCTGGCGACCCTGGTAGGGGGTTGGGGAAGGGAATCGAAAAGGGGTGGGTTGGAGAAACACTTCAGAACTGGGGTTTTTCAAGAAGGGTATTAGAAGGTTCTTGCAGGATTGGCAGCGCGAGTGTGACGCCCCTGGTATTGTGCACGTCCATAGGCCACGGTGACCACTTACCAACAGGTAGGTCTTGTGCTTGTATGCCACCTAATTGGTATCAAATGCCGGATGAACGGTCCATTCAGGTCTTTCCGGATAAGGCAGAGATAACCAGCCTATTTGCTTCTGTCCATAAATACTTCACGAGCTTCCCCTCTGTCATTATACCTTTTAAACAAACTCGTCGTTTTCGAGTTCTTTTGACATGGTCTTTTTCAGTACCACATTAATTTGACTAGCGAATGTTCGCGGTCATAGCAGAGCGGTCAGAGCGGTCATTCTAAGTGCCCAAACCAGCATACCCTTTTCAATTCACGTCAAAATATTCTCATATCATAAAGATTTAGGAACTTATATAAAACCCACACAAAGGCACGCAACTATGTATGTATTAGAAAGACAAAGAACAGTTGCTGTAGCAGTCCACCATCTATCATAATAATAAGAATGGAGACTAAGCAGAGAAAATCCTAACATAAAATATAATCCCCCGAAGCCATTTTCATTGATATATTCCTTATGACAGACCGGACTTTTCTTGTAATCCCTAATACATGGAATAAATTTTATCAGATTATGATCGGCAAATAGAGTAGAATAATGATAAATAAGTTGTTCGAACAAATTGAATATACACCGTTAGACGTCTGTCAGCTACGGCTACGAGAATATAGCTACGCCGTAGGCATTACTTTGGTTAAATCGTAGCATCGTAGCTACTTTTTCCTTTAACAATTTACATGATTTATAAAGCAATTAAAATTATTATTTGACGTTGTTAAATTGTAATAAAAGTTAGGTATTATAAAAGAATTTAAGGAAACCATCTGTAAATCTCTTTTTCGTTGTCATTATAATTTATTAAAAGACTCATTTCCTCAAATATCTTCACTAGGAAAATTACAAATTATTTTTTTCTGTGTAGAAAATAGGCTAAAGAGATTATCTAACAAATATTATAATGTAAAAGCGGCTTAATGTTTATTCGTTCGTACATATACATATATGTTGCGGTAGTGTATTAATCATCAGAAAAGTATGGGATGGTGATTTTTATGAATATTTACTCAACGGTGAATTGCTGTGCTAGTAATTTTGCCTAGTAATGGTAACTGCTAGTGGTCGCTGGTGATTTCCGCAAGAATAAAAAAAGGTGTTCTAACCATTTAACCGTAACAAATCAACGACTTAAACATACATATATATGTATATATGTATATGTATGTATATGTCGTGTAAAAATGTTGCGAAGATGTTTTCTTTTTTATGCGATTGGGCCACCAGTACTAGCGTTATGCTCATCTTTTTCATTTTATCATCAGATAATTAAAGCCCTCAAGAGTCGCCATACTGCATACTGGTACAAACGACCTGGAATTGTATGTCATATTCTTCCGGTCTGGAAATGTGGCCTCCGAAATTACATCTTCATTTATTTTATAAATAAGAAACAAACAACTCACCCACATATACTGTTGTAGGTTTACATTCGTTGTTTGTCTTCAAAGCCAAGCTTTTGTAGTTACCCCAAAGGCGCTTTGTTGTACCGTTACAAGTTTCTGTAAGAACAACACAATTGTGATATATTCAAGTTTATTTTTGTTTGACATTGCGTAGAAAAATCTAGACGGTAGAATACCAGTTCAAAATCTGTGATCGTTAAATATATTTAACGATTCTGGAATTAATTATTGAGAAATATTATTTTCGAATAGATTTAGTTAGGAACATGAACATCTAGGACAGGACTTTAACCCACGACCAGTCCCTTGCCAATTAAACTCTGATAAACTGACTGCCGCACTCAGAAAGGTTCATTAAATTAGTCCTAAGTGATACTTAACTAACTATCATTAAATCTGTTAATTGATGGAACATCCCAGAGTCATAATTTAAGGGTACATTAGTTAATCACAACTTTAAGTTTTGTAGAGCGGTGCAGTGACAAAATCACAGTATCGATAGGGCATCGATAAGGCGTCGATGTAGCCACACCTAAAAAGCGTTAACAGTAAAAAGTAGAAAAATAATATTAAACATATTAAAAACTTTTATTTATAGTAATATAAATTACAATCCGTTCTTTTACTGTTAGTTTTTATATATAGATGAAATTAAATACCTATTTTCATATACTGATAATAAAACATCTGGACTCTTTTATTCTATGGCATCACTGACAACTGCCAATGTCAATATACCTAGCCAACGTCAAATTATTGTGCATTGTTCAACAGACACAGAAATAAAGGAATTTTAAAACGATATTGTTAGTTGCGATGAAAAATGAATTCTGTTTAATAATCGCAAGCGTTCAGCAAGTTGGTTGGATCCTAGTTCAGCACCTAAACAATGCCCTAAACGAAAACTTAACCCTAGAAAAGTGATGGTGACTGTTTGGTGGTCTAGCGCCCGGCGTGATTCATTAAAGCTTCTTACCAAACGGGGTGAGCATTACTGCACATGTATACTGTGAATAACTGAACACAATGATGAAGAAACTAGCACATCTGCAACTAGCATTCAATCGCTCGTCTCCGCTGCTCCTACACGACAATGCGACCTTATACTGCACAGCAGACGGTCTCCAAGTTGCAAGAACTGGGGTTAGAAGCTCACCGCAACAATAAACTGCCGCTGCGTTGGCAAAGATGCATTGATTGTATGGGTAATTACTACTTAGATTAATACAAATAAAAATACATGAAAATAAAATCGTTTAATTTTTTCCATACATAACGGCAATTTCATAGGTAAAGACCTAATTGGGGCACGGCTAGCCACGAGGTGGGTATCCATGAGGATTTCCTCACGAAAAAAAAAGGTAAAGACCTGATACCTATTTAATTTTGATAATTCTGTTTTTTAGATGTAAAAATCAATCCTTAAAAGTTAAGTAAGGGTTTTGTATCACTTAACTTTAAAGTGTCATTAGCGGTGTTAATGAATCCTTAACTGACTCTGAGTGGTAATTTTTTTCAAATTTTACTAAGGAACAACTTAAGTATCCGTTAAACGTCTCTGAGTGCGGCAGTTAGTCACAGTAAGTTGATTTCTTAACACGTTCGCGCACGGTAATTTTACTCAACATTATACCGAAAATCGCTAAAAACTTCCATACATTTTAGAAGCACTGTTATAACCGTACTGTTGTATAACATGTTATAATAATGCATTGTAGTACACCAGTACGGTAATAGCAGTATCGTCGAAGTAAAATACACGTACAAATGCAACGATGATAGCCGTAGTGCGTCTGTGTGCACACAGTTTAGTTCAGGCACACATTTTGACAGTACGCTTGTCCAAACCTTACAGAGAATGTCAGTGGAAATGTATTGTCTTAATATCTTATAGAAATTTAACTGCTTAAGCCGTAGTGGCCATACGCAGAATTTGAAAACTTACGGCAATAACCGTGGTGTCAATATTTGAAATGAAAAAAAAAAAACGGCCATAACCGTTACCGCATGCGAAAGTGTTAACCGCATATTCCTGCAGTGGCTTCAACCCTATAATTGATTTCTAGTCGCATTATACCTGTATCAGGCTTTATCAGTCCAAATTCTTACAGTTGTTATTGCATTATACTACCTACTAGTCCTATTACCAAACAAATTTCCTTTAAATATTATGTTACTTTAAAAAGAGTAGGATAGTTTTTTTGATACTAGTAGTTGGAGCCCTCAAAAGTCCAATCAGTCTAACTTGGAACTTCGATATCGCCATTGATCATAATGATCATTGGTTGTGGAGGTCAGATGGCAGTCGCTCCACGGAAAATATCGAAGTTCAGCCGCATCACAGTTAGACTGGAAAAGCCGACCCCAACTGAGTTGGGAAAAAGGTTCAGAGAATGATGAGTTTTTTTGATACTGTATGCTAGCTGGAGCTCTTATGTATCTACTCTCCTGTTACTCGTGTGTACAAAAGGCGAAATGCTGTCACATCTGTCCTTTGTATCGCACCCAATTCATGTTCATTCGTAGATTCCAAAGTTCGCTTTTGTTTACAAAATTACCACATCATTTAGCATAATGGGAAAAGCATTATAGTATCCATTTCACTGATCTTACTGTTAATGTACGTTTGGGACAATGCATTTTCAAACATATTGGGCCACTTACATGCTGTATTTTGTTAATTTTAAGTGAACGTGTTCGTGTTAATTAAGTAAATATTATATTTTATGTTAGACTAGCAACCCGTCAACGTTTCGCTTCGGTTTATTCGAGATTGTGTGACCTTATTATACAGGATTATTTAAAAAAAATGTTTTAGGTAAACAAGTAGTAAACATAATATTATTGTAAGGTTAAGCAATAGGAGCTAGGTTAGTCTTATGATGGTTGATCATTTTTACCTCGCCTCTCCATACCTCTGAGAGTACGTTAAGCCATCCGTCCTGGTTACCAGATAAACAACTATGATATTCGTCATGGGTAGTAAGTTAGAACCTTAAAAAGACAAGTAATTTTTTTTGTTTCGTCAGGGGAAATGTCTTACGGTATAACGCGCGACTCGGGGATGCCAACAATCTGGTCTAAGTAGACGTTTATAACACAATTGGTTGTAGCCATATGTCACATGGTAGTCACTTCACATTTTTTTAATATTGGACACGTCAACATAACTTCACCTCACATGATGGAAAGCTAAAGGCAAAGTCTCAGGATCACTACTACATACACCGATTGTACTACAGTGGTACCAAAATTCGGTCGTTGAATAGTTATACTGAAAGCTGACCCCAACTTAGTTGAGACAAGGTTCAAAGGGAGAAGTAACTTAGGTGTTTTTGCAAAACTAAGATACACTTTCTTAGCCAAAAGTCTTGCCAGGCGTGAATACAACAAGTCAGCAAAGTTTCACCGGCATGAGAATACAATACAAACAAAAATGTATTCATTTTTGGGGTGCCGTAGCCAAATGGCGAAATAGAAATCTTATTATTTTGTTATGTTGTTTACTCAGTATCTATTTATTTGAAACTTTGGAAACAAGTGTTTTCTATGAGCTATACAATAGTGTTGTTAAAGGGACGAATAAGGGCTGGCATTTGAGGGGGAAAGTATAGTAAATGTTATCCATATTAACTTCCTACTCAAATGAAGCGGGTACATATTGGGTAAGTCTGAATTTATCATATTGTCCGCGTCTGATATAGATAGCAATAAAAAAAATTGTCGGTCTATCTATAATTTTGTGTGTTCGTTTCCGGTACTCTCCAAAATGGCTGGGTAGATGTTGATTTTACTGCAAATATCCGATGTTATAAGGAGTAACTCGAGCTAATTCTATTTTAGAAAAATTACTAGGGTTTTTTATGCTATGTAGGTGGCAGACAAGCACACTATCCACTGATGGGAATTGGTCACCGTGGCCTATGGGACGCGTGCAACACTAAAAGTGTCACACACGCGCTGCCTACCCTCAAGGGAAGGGCTAGGAACGGGTGGGGAGGCTAGGGTTCCGCAAATATAGACATAATTGACACGTTTGAAATCTTCTATACCTTCACACGTAAGGATAAGACAACACCTTCTGAGTATAATTTGTTGCCGAAACAGAACTAACTCAAAAAATAAATTGAGTACGGTTTGGCTCTCACATTGCCTCCTCAGTAGCCAATTTTGGCCTGCAATTTACGTGTACTTACACAAAAAAGACATTAGTACCTCACACACACATACATCATGACTAGCTGTTATCCACAGTTTCACCCACATGGAATTCTGACCCATTCTCGCTTCGAATCGAAACCTATGCCGGAGATGAAAGGAGTAGCGAGAATTCCAGACTATATAATCTATCAATGTAGTAATTTTCAGCTAGTTCGGTTCAGCCGTTAAAGCGTGATTAAAAACAAGCATCTGAATATCTAAATATCTTTAGAACTTTCACATTTTATAATATTAAGTGGGAAGTAGGATTATACTATATTGAGGTTAGTATTTTAGTATAAGTATAAATTCGAGGTCGGCATTCTTTTGTTCCTCAAAGTCATTAACTAGGTCATTGCAAACGGCACTGTCCCATTGGTTAGCAAAAAAGAGCTATAGGTAAATTATTATTTTTTTTATAAAATTTTAGTAGCAGACAAGCACACGGCCCACCTGATGGCAAGCAAAATTTGATTGATTTCCCCGCTGATAGTACAGAATTCCTTCAATGAGCTCTGGCTACCCTACTTATCACCGAGAACACAACACGATGGTTATTATGGCCGCGGTCTTCTGTAGGGCGAAGGTACTACTCCAGTCGGACTGCTCAGTTCGGACGGGAGATACTGTCGTGTCCTACCTCCATAAATGTTTTACATTGTTTACACGATAACATAATTATTTTACAAAAGGTTTATTAAATTTTGCAAGTGATTTATCATGCGTTAACTTGTTTTAAACCATTAAATTTTCGTAACATCAAAATATGCGTATCGCATTTTTGAAATTGTGGAAAAACGCCACGCCATGAAAACATAATATTTACCTATTATGTTGGAAATATTGAAGGTATTTAAATACAATTTGTTGAATAATTCAAGCCATAAAATTATAATCGGAGAGTAAACATAAAAAGTACTTAGCAATGAATATATAATGATTTCGTGCGTCTGATTATATTTACTGGTGCTCAAAGAGTATCTTAGAATTTAATTTACATGCTGAAAGCTTTGTAATTTTTACATGTAAGTGCAGTTCCATCAAAAGTAGCCTCTTGAGTTCTTATCAAAT
This sequence comes from Lithosia quadra, assembly GCA_963576445.1. Classification (NCBI taxonomy): domain Eukaryota; kingdom Metazoa; phylum Arthropoda; class Insecta; order Lepidoptera; family Erebidae; genus Lithosia; species Lithosia quadra. Next base: position 13,764,250 of record OY754886.1, read on the forward strand.
AAATTAACCGGAACTTTTTCACATTATACCTACTTCAATTGTATTGATTCATGAAATTTCAATTTCAATAATTTCTCTAGACCTAAAGTAAGCATAGTTTAACTAGCTTGTGTTATGGGTTCTAAATTGCGGATAAACATACCTATATTCCTTTTTTTGTAAATACATACATAATGTTATACCTACATAGAAACACCTAGACCAATGCAAATAGACATATTCATACATACAAATATTTGCACTGAGCGGGCATCGAACCCACGCGCGCTGCGTAGCAGTCAAATGTACTACCGTTAAATAAGTACAAAATTTTTAATTACTTGATTTAAACCTTGCAAATCATTCGATTGAGGAGTAACTCACATTATAGATAAGACAGTCTTAAGACAGTTGTGTCTTAACATAACTTATATGTAATTAAATAGCTTTTTTTATTATAAATCCACACAATTTAATTTGTTTCTGTAGAGAAATAATCAGTCTGTAGACTATCTTGTCTATATATATGTTACGGCTAATACCCGAAGCGCGGCTGCACCTAGTTTTAGCCGGTTAGGTTAGGTTAGGTTAGGTTAATTGGTACACCTAGTTCTAACCTGCTAAAACTAGGTGCACCCGCACTTCGGGTATACTAGGTTTAATCAAGAGTAAATGGCTACACCTAGTTTTAACTGGCTAAAACTAGGTGCAGCCGCACTTCGGGTATTAGCCGTAACATATACACTCAACCTAAGACTTTACAAGTTTTTGCACACAACGAAATGTTAACAAATGCGAAATTGACGACCTATCAAATACTTCTCAAAATGGTTCCAAACTATATTAAAACTGTAATAGTTGTATCTAACTAATCCTTACGCTTGATTGGAGGCAAATGAGCCGTCGATCTCCGTAAATGACAGTTGACCAGACAGATTGTAATCAACCCTTAAACTCAGTCCTCTGTCAAGTTAGTTGTAAACAAATTCTAAATACTTCACCGTATCGTATTTTGCAAGATTAACATTCTTGTAATATTATATTGTTTGAAGACTAAATCTAATTTTGAATGTATTATACTCGTACATAATTGCGTACTTACAAAATTTAAATAATTTCTGTTCGCTAAATTCTTTTGTCAAAATGATTTTCATTATGTGATAAATGGAGATGGAGTATATAGAAACAATCTTGTTAAATGTTTTAAATTTGCCTCTCTATAAAGTTGTATCAGACCATTTACTGCTGGAAAATACGAAATACTGGTTTCCTAAAATATCAGTGCTACTGTTTAATAATCGTACCGTTATTATGAATGGATAATTATAGCCTATATCCTTACCTAAGTTCTAATCTATCTCCGTACCAAATTTCTATTCAATTAGGCCATCTTCAAAAATTAAGAAGTTGTATCCAAATTTTATACCTTATTGGAACCCCTTCAAGCCATTTCGTTTTTTAGTTTGGGTCAGTGGTTTATGCAGGTTAACAAATAAACAGACCGACAAAGCTACTTTCGCATCTTGGATGTATAAGTTCGATTTTAATTTGATCTAAAATGTGTAAGAGTTAAAAAGAAAATCTTTTCACCCTTTTCAAAAATATCATCAATCTCAAGAATTTTTATCTAAACAGATATGAATTTCAAAGAACTTGGACGTGAGCCTAAGCCAATTCAATCATCATCCTTTTAACTTACTTTACCCCAACAGTTTGTTTTCCTTGACAAGGTCGTGTCAACAAAACGGGAGGCCGGCGAAGGGACGAGGGTCAACCGTTACACGTACCCCACTTCTCCTTTCCTTTTAACCTAGTCAATTTAAAGTCAGCGTTTAAGTAGAATCTTATCACATCAACCTTTTCATGCAGTATTCGGATGAGAGATTCTAAGAAAACATTTTAACATAATTAATCCTATATTTTCGTTCGTAGTTAAGTGGTATTTTTATTACTTTATTTATTATTGGAGGTAGTCCACGTAGAACACACGTCTGAATAACATTTGCGCAAATAGAAGGTGCTATTTGTGCAAATGTTAGTCAGGTAGTCTAGTACACGAAAAGCACCTATCAATATTTTTAGTAGGTGCTATTCGTGGACTCAAATCTTTATTATCTCAACCTGAGTTTGTTTGGGTCAAATCTAGTAATTGAAATTTGAACCCCTTTTAGTTGTATGATTTGTCTGATATTTGGCAGAAGTCTTTAGTTCTGATGACAATACAATTTAAAACTGTTAACTTAAAAAATATTTTTTCATAATTAGGATTACATTTTTGTACAAGATAAGCATGGGTTACTGACCAATCTGATCATTAAAATTTCTGCCTGAGAACACTGTAACACAAGTCAGAAGTCTATAATCAGCACATTGTGAACCTACAATATATTCGCAATTATTTGCTGAAATGTGAAAATGAAAATCCAACTAGAAATTCATTTTTCCATTTCTTTCATAAAGAGCATGCCATTTGAAAATGGGATTTCAAATTTATTGCAAAGTAAAATGTCTCGCTGTTCTTAAATCCTTCAAGACGAAGGTTCAAAGCGAGTGTCCGATTTAATTTTTCATAATAAAAATTGAAAAATGAAATCCTTTTACGTGAACCAAAATTTCATTTGGACACAATACGGAGCAATACAGAGAGTGTCATCCTACAAAAGTTGCACATCATAAACCTTACACAAAGGTAACAATAGACTTACTGTCACACCCTTTACAAAGGGTACAGATACAATGAAAAGAAATAAAGCTATGCCAACACTAAGTTTATCTTCAGTGAGAAAATTACTTTGGAAGGCACCTACTTAACAGAGTATTGTGACTTTGTTTTGCGTACCATTGTCCGTGTATATCAGTGTTTTTGTTACAATGTGTAATTTTTGAATACAATACAAAGTTTGTTGTGATGTAAAAAGTAATTACTTAGTCTGATAGTGCAATGTAAGTTACTGTGCTATTTTGTTGCAACCTTTTTCTCGGTTTAAGCAGGTGATATTTTCTCCGGGGAGTCGTGTATAAAGTTTGTGTACTTGTTTGTGCTATCCATTAAATAAGGAGGGTAAATGTTAATCATAAAAATAAAAAAAATAATTTAAGGAGGCGGTAGTACCCTCAAAGAATCCGTCCAAATAGCACCTAGCCTAGTCTACAAATAGCACCTATCAATATTTTTGGCAGGTGCTCTTTGTGGACTCAAATTTATTTTTGCATTTTTGTCCACGAAGAGCAGCTACGAGTCAGCAGCCTAACAGTAGACTTCTGACATGTGTTGTAATGATCCCTGGCTACAATATATGAATGGTCCGCCTCCCATAATTTATACCCCTCCTTGTTTAAATTCCTCCCCTGAATGGAGAGACTATACGTTCCTTATCTTCACTATTCTCATCCATTCTTGACCGCATCTCCATGCAAAGCATTTTTTCTTTGGGCTACAAATAATGTCCCTACAACTTAATTTTTTTACAGTAAGTATCCATTTTTGTAGACCGACGACATTACCTTTCAAGAAAAAAGTGTAGCTACTCAAAACAACAAAGTTGGTATATAGTACAGAAAACACTAGAATACTGGCAACACTGTAGACATTTGTAAGAAGAACCCTGTCGTAAATTAATTGCAACTACTTGTTAACTTTATCTTAAACAATGTTGGAGCGTAGCGGTACTGGATTCGAATCTTACGTCATAATAAACTTTCACACCGCATTTTCAACGAGACAAAATTCCATCAATAATGAAACAAAAAAAAATATTTTTTAAAAACAAACTTTTATTCAATTGTCATCTAAACTGAACATGTTTGCAAACTTTCAGCTCAATTGGATGGTAATAAATGGTAGAAAACTGGCTTGTAATTTTTGACCCACAACTTACAGACGTTAAATAGAGGTTTGTAATAAGATATTACTTTAATAATAATTAAAAAAAAGTTTTCTAGTAAGTGCATAACCATAACCCCAAACAAAATGAACTCAAACATCACAGATTTATCTAGTTTAGTTAATAATTTTCTATGTAAACCCTTCAAAACCCTGGTTTATAAAACCAGCTTCATAGTAACATTTATTATCACATTGTCACCAAAGAGACGCAATTACACCAAATTTGAGTTCAATCTAATGTCAGAAAGTGGTTCTAATTGGGCTTCCAAGATTTGTCTCATACTAACAAACGAACAAACAATATACCGAGTTAAATAAAAGCTTTTAATAAAAAGATACGTCAATCGAAGATCCATCACAAAGAATACTGTAAAACCAGCAGATTAAAATGAAAACGGCCTGTTGATTAGCCTATAAGAGGATGCTTAAATATCCCCGAAATTAATATCAAATATTTACAAAAAAATATAATGATGGCTTCAGAAAAAGGCCTACCCTTTTTAATTGCGAACGTAAAAATCCCTGGCCATGAATAATTAGTATTCGTCATAAAGCTTCATCAAAAAAGTAGAAAATTACGCGCCATAAGAACGGTTATCCAGTGTAACGAAGATTAATTTGGTTCTGTACAAAATCGATTTTTAATTAGACATTTGATGCATTAGATTGGGAGAGTTAGTACTTTGAAGCGAAGTTGTATTTAAATAACACCTGGGGCTGTACCACAAACTCTTAAAGCAGTATTATTTCAATATAACTTAACTTTCATAGTTTGAATCGGACCATCGACGTCGAAGGATACTAGTGTTATGTGGTAACATCATCTTACTTTTAAGGTATGTTGTGGATGGGTAAGTATTTATATATGATATAACAACAAAATCTCTAATATTCAATAACGATTAGTTCAATAATAAACGTTTGATATTATTAAATAAAACTAATTTTGCTCGGTTAAACATGTCGATGGAGCCCTGCTTCGCGAGGCTCCTATTTCTGGTGAGTTAAAAAAAACATTCACACCTATTAATTTCAGGCGGGCACACCGCTCCGTTTCGCTCCCGCCTTAGCCTTCTAACCTAACCTATCCGAGTCGGGGTACTCTGAGTCGGGGTGTTAAACATAAACATTATTAACATTATTATTAATCGAAAATCATTTGGTTAGACTATGATTACATAAACGTTATTTTAAATGATATTATATCAAACTTTGTTATATCTTACGTTGATTATTATCATTATGAACGTTATATTAAATGAAATTAGATCAAATGAGTTTATACGATATGAAACGCACTCACTGTGGATATATTTATTTCAGTTTTGTTAGTAGTTTTACAAGACATACAGACATTTTACAGAATACTGATAATAACGGACGACGTTTGACCGAGTCCGATTCACACGATGAAAGTTAATTAATATTGAAATAATTATAAAATCTTCTCCTTTGTACCAACAAATACCCAGCGGCCTTTATTATCAACGTTTAAGCCCATACAAAGGTTTCCAGTTAAATACTACTTCAGAGATAAAGGCAGCCTTGGTACATACTTGTACTAATTATTACATAATGTACTAAATATACAATATAATTTATTTCTATTATTTCTGTATTGTAAGAACAAAACAAATAGATCCTTAAGGACCTACACAGCGTGGACCCACCACGCTAGGCGAGCCAAGCACGAGCCGAGCACGAGCGGAGCCGTTCTCAGCTTCGTCATTCGCGTGGCAAGTGGGGACGTACAACGAACTACAACGATCACTGTCCTCGAAATTCTTTGTGTTCGTCAAAAAACCGACAAAAGTCGTAACGCAGCCGAGCACGAACGAAATGCTCGCAGCGCGCTTGTTCGAGGCTTGTAAGCCGGTCCACGCTAGACGAATTGTGTTCAGCTCGTGCTCCGCTCGTGCTCGGCTCGCCTAGCGTGGACGCACCTTTGAATAGTTGATGCCCGCGGCTTCACCTGCGTGGAGGTTAGGTAATTAGCTAATAGTAGTAATATTTCCGGTTCTACTTAACAAATTGCAACCAAACGTATGGCAGATACACTATCTAGACCCAAAGTGTGCGTGGCTTAACTAGCTTATAGGTTCTAGAATGTGGATACACATACCTAAATTTTTTTACGCATAGAAAGACACAAAATGCAAAATTATAGCAATCAACGTATCACACTTAATATTTACACTGGGCGCGATCGAACCCATAACTTCTTTGACATAACAGTCGAACGTTTTACTGTTATACCATAGAGAATGTCAAAATAATAATGAGTATAAAAATGGAAATAATAAGTTGCCCACATCTCTTAAACTCTGGGCCGGTATCTCCCGTCTGAAATGAGCTGTCCGACTGGGGTAGTACCTCCACCCTACAGAACACCGCGGCCATAATAACCATCGTGTTGTGTTCCCGCTGGTAAGTAGGGTAGCCAGAGCTCACTGTACACCTCCCCCCTCCCCTTCCTAGCACTCCCCCCTTCCCTTCAAGGTAGGCAGCGCTTGTGTGACACCCTTAGTGTTGCACACGTCCATAGGCCACGGTGACCACTTCCCATCAGGTGCTTGTCTGCCACCTACGTAGTATAAAAAAAATACAAATTCAATGAGTACATATAATAAGTATTATAAAGAAAATAATATTATTTGCGGTAATAGTTTTCTATAGAAACAAGTTTTAATAACACCCGTAATGACTTTTATTACGATATAATCAGTTTTCACGTCACGCGCCGATAAATAGACTTTTGTAAAAGTTCCACAAGATTTCAGCCAAAATCGTTTATACGCGTTAAGAAGCGGTAAACGATGTTATATTTTGTTTTGTTCGCTAATTCTGTTTGCTAAGTTACTTTTACCGCGGTAGCCTTGTGGTCTGGGTAATGGACTGCTGAGACGAGGTCTCGGGTCCGATCCCAGGTCCACCATGGCACACACCAATGAGTTTTCGATGCTTTTCGAAGTTATGGTTTATAAGTTTAGTGCTCAGTTAATGGCAATAGGCTCGCCACCATTGGGACCTAAACATAAACTGGCGAAATATGGGTGCTAGCACCTCTGCTTACCCCTTCGGGGATATAGGCGTGAGTTTATGTTATGTTATGTATGTAAGTTATTTTTCTTTATTTTCATACCACGTAGGTGGCAGACAAGCACACGGCCTACCTGATGGGAAGTGGGCACCGTGGCCTATGGACGTGTGTAACAATAAAGGTGTCACACCCGCGCTGCCTACCCTGAAGGGAAGGGGCGGGGGTTGGAAAGGTTGGGAGGCTAGGAAGTGGTGGGGAGAAGGAGGAGTACAGTGAGCTCTGCAATTTGAATAGCCTCATAAGTTGGTATGATTTGGTTTATGTGTTCATTTGTTAACAATTTACTGAAAAACAAAGACGTTTTTATTAAACCCTCAAGTCAAGATTCGCAAAGACAATAAAAAAATAAAAATTTCTGGCATTTATTTTAATTGACTCATTAAAACAAGTTGTTCAAACGTTAATCCTTATCCTTGTATACAGATCTTTTATAAACTTAAGGTAATACAATTTTATGAGTTCAGGTTATGTCTATAAGACAATTTCCTGTATTTTTGTCTTTTATTTTCATAAAAAAGAAAATAATTTGCCTCTAACTTTCTTATTCACTAAGTGAAATTCATTTTCTTTATAAGTTTTCTTTTATGAAACCGAATGTCCATGAAAATCTATGGCTCCTAATGACAGATTTTTGGCAGGTATGATCATTTACCACCTTAGTTTATAAAAGCAGGGCAATAATCGGGCTTTCCCTCCGTCCGCACTACATTTTTAATTCATTATCTACTTTTGCGGAAATATCCAGACCAATACGAATATATAATAATATTCATGCACACAAATATTTACACTGAGAGGGAATAGAAACCACGACCTTCGACGTAGCAGTTGAATGTTCTACCGGCACACCACGGATTCTGACTGGATGTATGTATCTTTTGGCGATAAAACGATGGAGGCGTGGGGGGGGGGGGCGGTCAAAATGACCGCGACCCATTCTTATTATTACTAACATTAGATCGCATTTAGCCCGCGTATTTCTGACAAGCGACAGGAGCTATTGCGCTGACAAATGCAACTTTATCATTGTAATAAAAGTGCGTCGAGGTCATTTTGACCACCCTGCCCCACCGTCTGCTTTCGGCCTTATCGTGGTCGACAAGGATAAAATAGAAACAATCCTATTTTATCTATTTCCATCACATCAACCACCACTTCCTTTTCCTTCTCTACTTTAATTTAAATAAAAATGGGGTCATTCACCAGATTTCGTTATCTGTATAAAATCTTACAAATCTAGAAAACCCAACCAAAATAGCTCTGTACGAACCCATCACCTATAATTTTAAATGTAAAGTATCTCAATATTAAACATTCTGTAGTAACGGCGTTTCAGTCCAAGATATATTCCAAAAATCAACAAACGAATTGAATTTCGACTCTAGCTGTTTAGGTACAAAGTTCAATATTGGTTTTTTCATCAAGGGGTTGAGCAGAGCGGGTGATTATGTAAATAATGCTGTAATGACATCATCATGGGTCATGTCGTTTGCCTTGATGCGAGGAAGCGATATAATAAAATCTGAAATGTGTTCGTTCATTCTGATGAACATTAATTTCGTTCAAGTCTTCTTAGTACAAAAAAAAACTGTTATGAAGATTTAGTGAACAATGTCGGAATCTTAGTGAAGGAAGCATTTATCTAATGGCTGTCCTTGTTGATAATGGCACGCATTAAGATAATACTGGGCGTTTTAAGTTTTATTTTACAGATCTTACCAGGAAAGAAATGTAGAAATTCAGATGGAGGCAACGATAATAACGAATTTAAAGTTTTGCGTCTTATTCTTTTTGCGTGTCAACGGTTCACCATATTTAATTGTTCGAGCATAACTTCTTCCATTTCAACCTCACTGTACGGGCTTTTTTTACCACTTACGTTGCAGATACACGGCCCACCTAGTGGGAAGCAGTCACCGTAGCCTATATAAGTGTGCAACACTTTTTTTTTATAAACCACGTAAGTGGCAGACAAGCACACGGCCCACCTGATGGGAAGCGGTCACGCGCTGCCTACTCTGAAGGGAAGGGGAGAGGGCTAGGATGTGGTGGGGAGTCTAGGAAGAGGGGGGAGGGGAGGTGTACAGTGAGCTCTGGCTACCCTAATTAGCGGCGGGAACACAACAACACGATGGTTATTATGGCCGCGGTCTTCTGTACTGTAGAGCGGAGGTACTTCCCCACGTCCAGGGATGTCACACTCGTGCTGCTGGTTTTGTTGCTAGGTCGTCTTGACTACAGGAGGTAGGCCATATAGGGCCGGAAAGCAAGTGTGACATGGATTGCACATAGGCTTCGCAATCACACGCGGTTAAACGCGAATCCCGGATTCCCCATCTGCATGGATTTTATCTCATTTAGTCTAAAACCTATGAAATTCAATTCAGCAATTTTAACGTTCAAACTGTAATGTTATTCTTTCCTATAAGATGCAATTGGGGCGTACCGAGTATAACTATATAAAACATTGTACACCGTATGTAGTATAGCGTGCCGGTTTGTACCAGACAATGTATTGTCCGTCGTCCATCCAAAAAAGATACAGTCCACCGAACGAAATGGATCGACCCTTATAATCTACCTCGAAAGGATACAGCAATGTAAATACAATATCAAATTTAAATAAAATAGATTACGTACATATTTATCAGTAAAATTCATTCCCACCTTTTTGGCAAAAAGGGAAATTAATTAAAAAATCATCATTCACCGGTGATGTTTTATTAATTTGGTATAATGGTATCGTTGAGTCAACAAAACCGTTCACACAATGATTCATCAAAATATATTTATGATTGATGGTGTCCTGTTAATATCGCTCCCACTTGCTCTTATTTACCTATGTCGTTTAAAGGACGAACCTTGCGAATTTTAATTTGTGGGAACGAGTGAATATTATTTTATGACTAGCTGCTGCCTGCGGTTTTACCCTTGAGGTATTCTGTACCCATTTCCGCTGCCGCATATATCATTCTGTAAAAAGCCAGTAATAAATTTCCACTAGATCCGTTCAGCTGAAAGAGCGTGATTGAGTAACAAACATCAAAACATACAAATCTTCACAAAATTTCGGGGCTCTGCCCTCGTGAAATTCTAACCCTGTTCACCTACGGATGTTAAAATTAGAGTACGCCCTACTCCCAGCCTTATTTTCACCTACTGAATTATATACCCAAAATTTCATAAGAATTGGTGGAGCCGTTTCGGATGCATCCACTAAATTTCATTTGAATTTAATTACTAATGAGACCAAGCTATCTGAGATTGCCGAAATTTACAAAACAATTTAGCTTAGCTGGAGGAGTTAGGGCAAACCTTACTAACTTCAGATGCTAATATTATTTAATAAATACCTATAATATTGAAAGTACTTTTATCGAAAGAATTAAATAAAAATCAGAATAGGAAGCACAACTGCTACTGTTTCATTTTTATTCGCAAAATTAACACGTATTTCTACGTTACCGGATCATTTATTCTTGTTACATTACATAGCACTTTTCTATAACGAGGCCGGCCTATTGAAAGGGTGGTAGCCGGAACCTATCGTGGGTTCGAATTGTTTCTATTCAGGGATCACCTCATTTTGTGCTATTTTTTGACCTAAATAAAGGAATTCATATTCATGTAATGGTAGAACCATGTTTTTCTCATGAATCTTTTGATTCAATTGTGGAAGCATCATAAATTTCATACATATATACCTACATATATTATAATTATACCTCCGGAATAGGCCAATTTCATATTAATTTTAATCAGCAGAATACGTATGCTATATACATTATTTCAAATATCTAGGACGAATCCAGGTAACTAAAGTTAGATGTTTCCATTTTCCGAGCTAAATTTATGCAGTAGGTATATTAAGTTTTGAATTATGAAAAAATAATGTCCTAAAACGATCGCTTATTATTATCAATTTGAATTGTCTTGGCTGAAAAGAAAATAAACTAAAAGTTAAAACTATATACAGCAAATGTAAATTCACTGTAACTTTATTGTAATAAGACGAATAAACTATTAAAAAATCATCACTAAAAGAAAAACAGATAAATTATGATTAAATAACGAGCACGCGATGTTTTGTCAGATATAACTACTTACTTTTTTCGATTTAGTGGTCTCATTACAATTCTGAACCAGCCGCGATATCTCGAAGATTACATTTCAATCAAAAGATATTCTATTTGAAACGAAAGTATTTTTTAAAGATCTCCATAAACTGGATATCGAGTCTGAACAATAAAAACATTCGAATTGAGAACCTCTTTTTTATTGAAGTCGGTTAAGAAGCCACTACCGTACGTTTGAATGCACTTTAGCCGTTACGGTAACTAAATTTACTACCAGTTGTAACAGAATTTAGTTAATTTTTAAACACGTTACTTTTTATTCCTGGAATAAGAAAATGTGAGTCGTAAGAACGGAATTCCACGCAGGCCCAACCGCAGGCAACAACTAGCATGCTGAAAATAGAATCTGTAACTAGGTTATGTCTATTTAAAGTTTGTACCTCCAGAGTGTCAACGTTGATAAATTATTATATTATGAAAGTTAATTTATGTTATAATCTAACTTTTATGACTTCTGTCTCGTTCAGAAGTACGCGCTTGGGATTTACTTTATATTAGCAAATAAAATTACCAATTGTAAACCAAATAGAACTTTAAAACTCAAACAAAGAGTTCGTTTACTTAAACTTAAGAAGACGTAAAACACGTCGAGAGTTCAAGATACGTGGTAGAAATTTGATGGCACAAAGTCACAAAATTCATACTACCGTGCTCGATTGCGAAAAACCCTCCATAGAAATCCAATCTCGGTTGGATTGTGTTCAGGGGTCAGCAAGTGCATAGCCGGGCAGGAGGGATTGTGGTCGCAGCACTAGTGGGACCGGTGGGTATAACGCGGTGCTGCAACGACAATCCTCTTTTGAAAAGGCCGTCAGGCTGAGTGCCACCATTGTTAACATGGTACGTGTATATAATGGTGACCTTCTTACCTGAGACTTTACTTTTAGCCTACCATCAGGCGAGGTGAAGTTAAATTGATGTGTCCTATTTATTAAAAAAATAAGTTTATTTTACTCAAATACTGCGTATTTTGTGATAACTAAACAGGATCGGCAGCGCGAGTGTGTTGCCCGACCGCTTCCCATCAGGTGGGTCGTGTGCTTGTCTGTCATCTAAGTGTTATTAAAACATTCTATAAACTTACAAAATAGAGTCCTCACTTATATTTGAGTTAATATCCTAGTAGTTAGAGTTACATAAAAACACAAGGCCAGTCCTAATCTCCTTTTTGCTCCACTAGCCCAACTCAAACCACTTGACTTAATCGTATATGTTGTCGAGATGATCAACTACTTATACATGAAACATTATACTGAGAAGACAAATGATAGAAGCTTCATAACATTTTTTATACCACTTAAGTGGTAAACAAGCACACGGCCTATGGAAGCGGTCACTATGGCCTATTAATGGACGAGTGCAACACCAGGGGCGTAACACTCGCGCTGCTGACCCTGTAAATAACCTTCAAATCATAACCCTGTAAAAATAAACAAAAAATAATTCATAGTGTCAATTTGGCAAATTAAAAACGTGATAGTTTTGGAGTATGGATGGATGTACGGTACGTATGGATGTTTGTTACTCTTTCAAGAAAAAAACATTTAACTAGATAGAGATGATTTGGCAGAGAGATAGATTATGGTCTGGAATAACAAATAGCTTTTATCCCGAGCATAATAATCTGTGGCTAGGGCAACAGCTTACATAATTACACTAATCCATTATGATTCGCAAACTGTGAGCCAAACAGTACAAGTTTAGTTAATTCCAGAAAACATTTATCACTTCGAAGGTAACAAATCATTGAACAACATTTTGTTTCTTCATTTAACAAAATTCATTAATGTAATTAAAAACACTTTTTAATAACAAACTTTTTAGTAAGTGCATAAAAAGAAAAATTGAACGAACCCAAACATGACGATATTTATCTAGTTTATTTCAGAAGTTCTATGGTCACTTACCATCTCCATATTCAGAACAAGGGCATCTTGTACCTAGTTAGCCAAAAAAAAAAATTCAAACTCGATTGGCTAATTTTTTAGTTCAGGAGTCCTTATGGACACCTTCCGACTCCATCATTAGAACAGCTTTATAGCACCATACTATTACACAATCATTGTCTTCTAAGATACACTAGTACCTATACCAAATTGCGTCCAATCTAAGGTCAGGTTCTGGGTCAATTTTTGACCCATTCTATTCTAACTAACCTATAAACTTAACACAGTCAAAATAAACAAAATGAAACACACGTTTTCCAACACCTACAATCATGTATGACGCAGAATATATTTTTTCTCATAAACTTACAACGGGCCATAACTCGATTTACACTAGCACCCAGATAGAAGGCGTAAACAAAGCTATTATAACGTGTCATACAACATTCTATCCAAAACAAATTTAAATAAATCTGAAGCTTTGTTTTTTCGCCATTTTTATAGCACTTTCCGAAGCAGAAATATGATTTATATTGTTGAGAGAAATATTCAAAATACGGATCGTTTTAGTGCTTTAGGCGGTGTCGGTGACCTGCTTCTGAATGGTCGTTGGTTTTATTAAGTTTATTGTTGAACACTTTCACTGGAATGAAATGTTTTTGGCTTTAAATCTGCAGTGCTATTCTCTAAGGACACAGCCTCGCGTTCGTCGATGCGACAGCGACGAACTGCTTAGGATATTATAGATAAGTTGTAAAATCAAACGGAGTAGCGGCTCCAGGCAACATAATAATATCGTGATAGGCTGCCTTATCACGGGTGCGGGCCGGAACCTCCACGTGGTGCACCTGGGCAACGGAGGCGAGCAGCGCCTCCCACTCGCCACGGGAGACGCTGCTGCCTGCGGCCAATCCGGCCGGGGTGGGAGTGGCCCTCTAGAGGGCTGCTCCGAGGCTCTCCACGTGTCCCTCTGACTAGCAGATGGCACAGTGGGGAGCGAGCGGGGGGCGAGCTGATTGTCTGCGCGCCGACGGTTGGGTGACAGGACGGCCTCCTGTCACCCTACACCCCACCGCCAGCGAAGTGGCGTGATGCTCGCCCCACCCCCCCTTTCGGGAGGTCAAGGGGGCCATCTTAAAACCGTAGATGGCCCGGGGTCAGCTGGGGTGCGAGGGATATGCCCATTGGGTAACCTTACACCCCGGTTACGAAAAAAAAAAAAAAAAAGGCTGCCTTATCACGACACGTTACCCGATTATTAGGGCCTGGAACCACTGCTCCGTTTATCGCCTAAGCAGTTCGTCGCTGGGCCGCAGCGACGAACGCAAGGCTGTGTCCTTAGAAAATAGCACTGCTGTTAGTTTAAGAGGAAGATTTGATGAAGGCTTTTGATACAGGTGAAGTCTCAAGGACGTTTTTCTCGATTTATTGTATTTTATACTAAGATGCAATGCAAAGTAACAGTTGAGTTAAAATACCATTTAAGAGGAGGATTGAATAGGAGAATCAGATGATCGGAGATATTTAAAAAATACCTTGGGATAATTTATATGAACCCTTCCGGATACATTTTTTTTGGAATTGTTCTATTTGTCAGTTGGTTCGCTATATACGCAGAAACTGCTCTGCGAATTTTTATAAGGTTTTATAGTTAGAAAGCTTTTGGTCAGACTTAAAATCTTACGCATATTTGATCATAATCTGTTGACTAAAACCAGAGATTTAGTCATTTAGTTTTTTTTATACCACTTAGGTAGGTAGCGGACAAGGAATAGAACGCGGAGATTGACGTCCTCACGGGCGGAGCCGTGGGCATTGGCTAATATTATGTACATAATTGAAATAAAGGAAGTAATTACACAAAATATTTACACAAATAATAAATACGAAATTACAAAGACAAATAATGAAAAAAAAAGTCAAAAAACATTTGCCCTAAGGATCGTTCGCCAACTAAAAAAAACAACAAACAAATTAATTGGCATTATTGTCAACAAAAACTGTACAAAACATAGCTTTATCTGGTGTTTCTATAAAGGTATAATTAATAAAAGTTTAATTCCGTGCTATGTTTTAAAAACGTTTAACAAATTTGGAATTTTTCCTTTACCTGTTCCTGCAAAACGACAAGAGAATTTGAGGTTCAATTAGAATAATAAAAATAAATTCATTTGCAAACTGGCTTTGAACTTCCCAGCGAAGGTTGGGTAATTGAAGTAAATGCCCAATAACAGCGGAGCCCGCTGTTCGGCTTTTTTGCTTGCTACCACAACAAAACGTATCAGAAAATCAGTTTCATTTCATACGAGAACATTTTCAGCGTTTAAATTTCAAAAGTTTAGTACTCACACGCACTCACACCTTGTTCTTCATTCTTATTAGACAACACGAAATTCTATGTCATAATTTAATTTGATATACTTACATGATTTCCAAAAAAAAATTCTTAGTATTAGGAGGTCAGATGGCAACTTACCCTCCTTTCTTCGGCAGTCGGGTAAAAAGACTCACAAAAAGTCACATAGCAAGTTTAAAGAAGCAAAAATAGTAATCGAACCCCGGGCCTCTAACTGAAAGCATCAATCGCAAGAGGGAACCACGCTAAGATAATGATGAAAAGTCTGAAGTATTATTATTAAATACAAATAACGCCTTTTTGCCATTGGGGTAGGCAGAGACAACATCTTTCCACTAGCTGTGATCTTGGCATACGCAACTCGTTTCTTCAATTTTCATAATTGTTTTCATACATGCACGTATTTTAACATACTATTAAGTAATAAACCGTCTCATATTATATACAGCAATCAAAAAATTTGCATAACATAAAGTTAGACTGATGTATTTTGATTCCCAGTATCCAAGTTTTGCCACTCAATATTCTCTTACTAATACTGAAGCAACTCAATTAACGATATTGGAGAATGGCAGACCAACTTTGTACGCTCGCAATTCGTCTGTACGCTCCCTACTAACTCCAAAACTAGTTAGCTAATAGCAGAGATAAATTGCTACTGTGGCGCGAATGTATTTGTATCCGAATGTTGTGTGAAGTTGTGTGAAATTCTGAAAATGGTTGTAGAAATTTGAAACACTAACTAGATTATTAGTTATTTAGGAAGCAGAGACTGTATCAAAGTTATGACTTGTTCGTCTAGAAGTGAATGACAAATTGGTATTAATCCCATCCACAATCTTGTTACTCAAATTCCTGTACTAACACCTGAGGCCCGATACAGTAATGTAAAGTTTTCCGAACCGTGTGATTTCATTTCGATTCGATAAAAATGACTAAGTAAATATAACTTTTTGATTCTGTAAGATCGGTCCAAACAAAACCTATCTACGTGTTTATCAGGAGGTTATTAAACATTTCAAATTGTACTTATAGTTGGATTAATTTGTCAATTAGATTTTGTGAAATTAATTAATTTTCAATTAGATTTTGTAAAATTAATTAATTTTCAATTAGATTTTGTAAAATTAATCCCACCAAAAAAATACCTCTTAAAAGCGGGACCAAGTTCCTATCGGCTTATTTTATTGTTCGGCTAAAAAGTGTTGAAATCTAATCCAATGCCACGTTTAGATGCACTTTAAAAATTGACCATAATCATCTAAATTATTAAAAATTTCGATTCACACATATATAGTTGGATTACTTTTCAATTAGATTTTGAAATAATTTTTCAAAAATTATTTTAAAAATTCTATATGCATTTGCAACTCTCTAAAGCACACGTTTTAAAAACATAATTTTACTAAATAAGACATGTTGAAGACCCCTCGGAAAATTCATTTGATTTTATACTGGGCTCCGATTTTACATAATAATAATTTTTCAAAGTATCGACCAGTCAATCTGAATCTGATCAAACTTCAATAGCAACATCTTCAAAATATAGATAAACAAGTTGACTCATCCATCAAAACTTTTCCTACTTTATTTGGTTTTCAGAAATTGCTTCAAACGAGTCCGTACCTACATAAATTTCTGACACGTGTATGGATCTTGACATCAATATGCTCATCCATCTCAACCTGTTTGACCATGAAAATTACTTTTGCAATACCCAGAGGACAAACAGGTACTATTGTGTACTCTGTGGGGCAAGGTTAATATAAATTTCATGTTTTGTTAATTATTTTCGTAAGGTTTTGGAGGTATAGTAATTTGCAATCAGCCCCCGTAGACAAGTGTCATAGCGTAAATCGCTATCGTTTCGAATAGATTAGGTCAACCAATCACATCCAAGCTCGTCGCCGGCATAGGATGCGCGCGCCGCGTCGGAATCACGAGCTGGAGTGTGATTGGTCGGCCTAAACTATTCTATTCGATACGATTCGATCGAATAGAATAATTTTGCCACTTGGCTACGGGCACAGATCTGTAGGGCAAGCAGGAATTAATCACAATATTGAGTTGACACAATTTATTTAAACACTTCAAGCTATTTATGAGTTTTGGTGTAACGAAACCATAACTTGATGTAGGAAATCGGTACAACTCCATCTATCGAGCACGCGTACAACTTTACAAATAAATAGTATTCGCATACTTAGAATTTTATTCAAGGTATTGAATAGTTAATCTATGCATATTGAATAAAACGCTATAGCTTTACCGTGGCAGTCTCCGAGTGCCACACGTTTTTTTTTTCTTTTTAATATTATACTTACTGCTCGACTTCCGATGTCGTGTTAGCAAGACAGGCGTACATTTTTTCAGACACCTTCATCAAGTATCTAAGTAAGATAGACCTAATAAAAGGCGTCGTGAGATAAAACACCAGGGAAAGGTTCATAAGAAGGGTCTTATAATAAATACCCATCACTTTTTATTCGTACCGGTCTACTTGGAAGGCTTAATAAATTTTGGAGATGAAAAAAACCTTTTAGATAGCTCATGAAAACAAGAAGTCTAACCTTATTTACGCCGAACAAGCCCTGGTAAGTCGGCTACAAAATGTAACAATTCAAATTTAACGACATACATTTAGAATTTCATCCTTTAATTACGGCCCAGAATATCTTAGTTGGTGCAAATTTGTCCCGTTTCTTAGCATGAAGAGGCAGTTGTCTTAATCTTAACTTGCACAATTCGTCAACTGGAAGGGGTTAAGCATTTAACAGCTGTATTAGTCTAACTGAAAATGTTGAGTAATTTTTATCTTCAAGTTTCTGTTTTTAATAGGCCTTATACATAAATTATCTCAATTATTTTATGTAATTTGTATTTTTTTGTATAAAATGCATCCTATTGCACTCAAAGCATGATAATGAGTCAATTGACACCTCATTCTTTACAATTATTTCGGTATCTTAAGGACTACAGTGAAATTTACGTAATAAATACGTAATATAATGTGAAATACCTACATAACCATGGATAAAATAACCTTAGGTTATGCGCCGAAGTTTAACGGTCAAAATTAGCCACAAACGTGGAAGGTAATAAGATCTATTAATAAAACTAGATAAAATTTAGAGACTGTCATGTGAACTCACAAGAGATTATGTTTCCATTTATGGATTGAAGGTCTGTCATTTCATTTTGCGAGAAAGTGATGTAATATAATTTACATAAGAGGCGGTGGAAAGGAAAAGGGATAGACCTACCAGTCTCCCGTCGTTCAAGAGAGCTCTAAGCGATTTCCGATCCTTATGAGTGCTAGCCTGAGAACTTTGAGTGGGACAGTCAGTAGCCTTTCTAAACTGGAAAGGGGTAATGTAAAATGGCCCATTTGAAGGAGAGCGGTCCTTTTATAATCGTAAATTTACCCTGAGTGCACTGATAATATGAAGTTTGGTTAATTTTTTAATGGCGGATAATAATATACGTCAGTAACACTGGTAGTTTTTGGTGGTTTTTCATTTGTATTGGGAGTTCTTTAAATTATTTTGTTTAATTTTAATAAATAAAGCTTTATTGGCCCTCAATTCTTTTGAAAAATTTAAATTGACATTATTTATTCGGAAATTGACTAAACAGAACTAATTTTTTCTATAAGTTCATGTAGTACATTCAATTGGTGCTGATGCCCGCGACTCTGTCCGCGCTAAAGTCGGTTATCGTTTTTGATCATAATTATCTCCGGTTTTACTTTACCAAATGCGATCATTCATACGGAAAACTTTAATTCTAACCAAGCCCTTTCTAATCGAAAAAAAACGCATCACGAACGAACAGATAAAAATAACTGAAAAAATATATTGTTTAGAATCAAACATAATCCAGTTTAGAAATAGCTACTTTACAACTTTATCATAAGTAGTAATAAATAAATAAATAAATAAAGCCTTTATTCAGGCATTTCACCGCACGTGTGTCGTCTATTGACAAAGGCCTCCTCCAACTGACTCCATCTGTCTCTTTCTTTTGCTATCGTCATCCATCTTCCACCCACCACAGTTTTTATTTCGTCCACCCATCTTCTATGTGGTCTGCCCTTTTTCCTCCTTCGGTGGCCGGTGAACCAGTTCATAACCACTCTCGACCACTTTTCTCTCCCTCTGATGGTATGTCCTGCCCATTTCCATTTGAGCTTCCTAATAGTAGTCGTCACATCCCTAGTTCTTGTCTGTTCCTTTATAGTTGCAGTTCTTACTCTGTCCGACAATCTGGGTAGTAGTAGAAGATAAAAAAAATATTAGCGTAAACTTTTCAATAAATGATAACAAAAGAATCAAACAACAGAAGTGTATAGACAATGCATAAAACAACACAGGCAAACTAAAACTTCTCACTGATAGGACTTCAAACAATCAGACGAACAATAGCGCTATCGAATCTCGAGCCGTCGATGGTTCTAGATGGTACATGATTGCACGACCAAATTGATTGCTACAGATGTCTATTTTGAATGCTGAGTTTTAACCGACTTCGAAAAAGTAGGAGATTTATTTTATGTATGTTCGGGCATATCTGTCATATAGGGTCGGCAGCGTGAGTGTGACATCCTTGTGATTGCATTCGTCTATAGACCACGGTAACCACTTTCCATCAAGTGGGCCGTCTGCCACTTAAGTGGAATAAAAAATAGACGGAATGACAAAATTATTTTTTTAGACAGGCAATTATTCTGAAGTAGTCTTATTTAAATTTCGTAAAGATAAAAAGTAAGATTTTAGTATTGAATTCGTCTGCGTGCTTTTAGATCTAGTTCATAACTTTTATACGCGGATAGTATCCGCATTTAACACTTGGTTAGATAGATAGTTATTATGTAATTAGGTAGTTAGGTTATTATCTAATTATTAAAAAAAAACCTTAATTACACCTTATAAGATTTAACTTGCCCCATCAAAATTGCCCAGCCGTTTCTGAGATACGCCAAGTCAAAGAATTACAAAAAAATACTTCATTTTTATTTATTAGTATAGATAGGAGTACATGTATTTTGTATAAAACTTCGAACAGCTGTTGTAGCCGCCTGCATGAAGTTTTCTAACTTTTAACTTAGTGTCTGGCATTGCAAGTCATGTCAGGTACTACGGGCATTGAGTACTAAAACATTCATGGTACTGAGATGCATTGTAATAGTTCAGAAACTAGAGAGTACTTAATATTTGTTGTTGGTACGGGAATAAAAAATGCTATTTAATTGTAGACTTTATCTTAATACAGTTAAAGTCTAAAATCAAATGAAAAGAATTCATCAAACTTTTTCATTCGTTCTTTAAAATATAATTTAATTTTAGACTTTAACCTGATAACAGTAAAGACCAAAATTAAATGGAATTCTTTTGAAGAGTCAGTGGCAATAACAGTGACTTGTTTTAACAGAATCGAAGCCCAGGATCAAATTTGAGATTTCACTTACCCCTAACATAAGTAATTTAGCTTAGGATTTTTCTTTGTTCTGTGGTTGTACCTATAGAAGGTACATTAGCAATTTCCGTTATTAACGTTATTTAAAAAAAACATCCAACAAGGAAAGATTTAAAAAAAATTACACCTTATGGGATAAAATACAAATCTTTTTCACACAAAAACGAGTGCCGTCAGTTACCTAATTTCATTTCAATCAAATAGGTTCACTCTCAAATGACGATCCGTCAAGCGTCCGTTTAGACGTCTGTGAGCCCCAAATGCTAGCTAATCGGCCAAAATCTACAAAACTTTGGCACCGACGACAGAATCTCTTTGTCCCTGTGATTGATCGATCTCGTTTGGATTCTGACAACAAATTAGTTCCATGGCTCCAGTTATGAAAGAAAGCGGACATTTTACTAATATTTAAACGCTAAAGCTTGTGAGTTTGGAAGCATGGACGTATGGATGTGTGAATATTTATTACTGTTTCACGCAAAAATGGCTGCATGGGTTTTTTTATTTAGAAATCCCTACGGGTACCACCCCCACTGAGCAAGTGGAGTGGTTATGACTGACATGAACCAACTAAAACCAAGGGCCGTCTCGGTTT
The DNA here is from genome assembly GCA_963576445.1 of Lithosia quadra. Lineage (NCBI taxonomy): Eukaryota > Metazoa > Arthropoda > Insecta > Lepidoptera > Erebidae > Lithosia > Lithosia quadra. Next base: position 13,785,663 of record OY754886.1, read on the forward strand.
CATCGCACCACGGCTGACCCGGACCATCTTCAGCTTTGAGATGGTCCAACTGATTGAATATAGCTGAAACGGGTGATTCAGCCCTCTATAATATTCCTATAATAGGATCCCATGGAAAGCAGGGATAGAGACAGAATTCCACGAGGTCAAAACCGCGGGTAAAAGCTCATAATTATTATAAGCAGTTTTATATTGATTGTCAAACACAATCCAACTAATTGGAATATTTTTGTCTAAGTAGTTCGATTGTCAAACACAATCTAACTTTGTACTTGTAATATTTTTATCCAAACTGTCCGATGATCGAACTGTTAGTAAGACTAGTTGGAAAAAACTGTTTTTGTTGCATTGTTTGATTTTCTAGATGTAGGTGAGGAAAATAGTAGGTATATTATTAGAAGTAAATAGAATTATCTTATTTTTTTACCTTGCCATTTAAGTGAAAGTCCATTAAGTAAGACATGCGATATGATTAATTAAGTTGCCTAGCCTTCCTAATTTGGTTTAGACGTAGTAATCCACCTTTATACTTAATTAATAAGAATGGAATACTTAAGAAACCGTTTCTGAGGATTATCTACACAATATGTCTATTAATAATTGTGCTATGTTTTGTTTCTTTTCAAATAGGATGTTGAACCAAGTCAGGTATTAATTAAGCTTACTTAGATGTGTTTATATGTCAGTGCTCTAGCACAATGCGAATTCCTTTTTCTTATTCTGTCCGTTTCTCAGTAACACTCAATATTATCTGAAAGGCCATGAAATTTTAAAGCTATATGCAATTGTGCTAACTATTCCCAATGATTTTCTGTTCGGAAAAAGTGTCGGCAAATTTCGAGCATCTAGAATGGATTCAGGTTCAGTTCTCAGTTGGTCAGAGCATTCCCCCTGTAAGGGGCTGGTCACGGGTTTAAGTCCCGTCCTGGATGATCACTTTTTCCGATCAGAAAAAAAATATCTGAAAGTTCTTTGAAGGCAGCCTTTTGGGTCAATGTACACCGCCGTTTTGAAAACCTGAGACGGCGTGTAGTTTTAGTCAGTTCAAGACCCCCGTCGGCCGCGGCAGTGGTAGGTATCCACCCAGAGATTCACGCATGAAAAAAAATATGTTAAGGTAAAGTACAGTGCAATAATACTCTTATATTGCAAGCATTAGAAGCTTTCCATTAGGGTACTGTACTGTACTCAAAAATGTATGTATAAAAAATGTAGGTATAAAAAAGATTACCCAAATTTTCAATTAGACCACACACCAAAAAAAATCTCCACAATACTGCTAGAGTAAACAACTTGTTCAAAGTAATTGAAAGTAACTTAAAATCCAATAATAAAATTTCCCCATTTCCCCCTTTCCGGCTTTGATTTATGAACATTGACATTTTGTGACCTTGTTTGTTCTGTTATAAACAAAGGTTATAAAACAATAATGGATTTCAAGAGCTTCCGTGTTATGGATGGGCTTGGTCATGGAATTCAGTAAGTGGTTTTTTTGAGTTTAGGTATTTATGTAGTAGCCCATGACGCCCTTTTCGCAACTTTTGGTCATATCTCTCGTTCTACTCAACTGATTGTGATCAAACATTGGTAAGAATTCAAGTCTGACCAATACCTTTCTAACAAAAATCATTATTATCAAAATCCGTTCAGTAGTTTTTGTGCCTATTTTTTATACCACTTAGGTGACAGACAAGCGCACGGTCACCTGATGGAAAACAGCCCATGTAATAATGAAAATAACCTTCAAGTATTTCAGTCACTTCAGCGGAAGCAGGCTAGGGTGGTAGCATGGACACGGCCCCCTTTTTAATACAAGACGGGAACACCACAGAATCCACGGCTGAGATCATCAGATGGTGCGAGGGAAATACCATTTATGAGCCACGTTACACCCCAGGGTCTGTAGACTGGCCGAGGCTGCGGCGCGCGAAAGCGCCCCCTCCCCCCTCCCCAATTCCGGGGCCATGACGGGAACCACGTGGTTCCCAAACCCGAGGGGGCCATCTCGAATCCGGAGATGGCCCGGGTCAAGCCGAGGAGCGAGGGAAATGCTCTTTGGGCCTTACACCCTGGCGTCAGAAGACTCTAGACGGCGTGCGGTTTTAGTCGGTAAGAGTCCGACATAACCTGCCCCGCTGGCCGCGGGTGGGTATCCATGAGGATTTCCGCACGGAAAAAAAAGGGCCTGTTGACCCAAGATAGCTTGCAGTTTTAGTCGATTCGAAGATGACATAACCGCTGCTGGGGTCAGTGGGGCTGTGAGAATTTTCAGATTAAAAACGGTACCTTATATTTTGCAAAAGTATATATTAAAAAAATTCTAATGACCATTTTTATTTCTATATTCCCTTGATCTCTTGTAACCCCGTTTTACAGTAGGCAGTTACATTATTTTGTAATAAATTCACAATACCGATTAAGTAGATAATAATTTAATTTATAGCTTACCCTTATCGCATTTCAAATTGATGCTTTGTGGCGAGATGATTGAGGGCCTTGCAATTCCAACTGAAATTAAATAAAAAAAATCCATTAAAATTAAATCGAAAACCTTCGAAATAGGTCAGGATCGGTCAATAAAGTACGATTTGGACCAATAATAGCTTCTCTCTTCACCCTTCCATCAAACTTTACACTCCAAATATCAAATTGATACAGAACTTAACAAATAACTAGAAAGGGCCAAGCTATCGTTACATAAAATTATAAACGGCGATCCCTCTACTGTTTGACTTTTGGAATATTATATTAAGAAAGTTCTGCAGTCTGACTGAGTTCGTTTCATTATATTAGCATAAAATGAAAGTTAACGGTCACAATGATTAGAGTTGACTCATAGTTTGCCGGAGACAGTTTTCACAATGAACGCCGCTATGGTTTTTTTAAATGTAATGCCTGTCTTAAGATTTAAGACAGGCATAGAGAGATAGATAAAGATATTCTGCAGATCATGTAACCCAAAGAGCTGCTAGTATGGTTTTATAGTCTGTGCCCCGTGGCTTCCTTCACCCCCATGGCACATTTACCCGACTGCGCGATGCAAAGGAGTGGTGGTTATCAGCCTATGGATGTATGTTTGTATGTTTCTTTGTAACAATATACAGACCAAACGCTTGGGCCGATTTTTATGATTCACACGTAGTCTATGCACGAACGAACGTACGAGTAGGTACGTACTACATGACGTTAGTGAAAATTCAATATGGCGACTACTGGACGCCATGGTGGGATACCGTTGAATAGGAATAGAAAAATCATTTTATTTTCCTCTCAACATTTTTCGATTCGATTGACCGTTTAGGATCTATATCGATTTAAAGTTGCGCAACAGCCATTCTCAAAATAGGTTTTTAAAGAGTAGAAAGTCCAATCTGGTAAATAGCTAGCCAGGTACTCACAACTAAAAAGTATAAAATAAAATAAAAAGAATAAAAAACCCGATTGCTAAAAAAAACTAAAAAAAACAAGCACTTAGATGTTCGGTGGTCAAGAAACATAACAACTTAATAGTCGGGATCCATCGAAAAATTAGATTGGTTGTTGAATAATGGATCCCGACAAACAAACAAAAACTCTTTTATAAAATTACGTACCTACCTAAAAGATTATTTCTATAAAATATGAATCAAAAATGTAAACATTTTATATCAATTAAGAATATTAATGAAGTCGACTGATATAGACTGACCACCACTTAACCACGAGCCGCAATAAATAATATTTTGGCATTTTCTCTTTATTGACACCTTTCAATGTTTACCGCCACAACGACTTTTAAAAAAGATGTCGCTAATTTAAATTTATTACAGAATAAAATTAGAGTTATATTTATAGCGTTTAACATAAAATCGTTTTGTATGCTAATTTTGTAAGAAATAACCCAATTTTCTTATCGAACTGTACAAAATTAATCTAAGTTAAATAGCAATTGAAACGTATTCCATTCGATTTTCCCAATCTATCTAATTTTAATCTAGGTTTTGTAATTTATACCCTAATTTGTTTTAAAGTAATTTAAAATAATTCAACATGACGGGGTCGTTAGGCGTTTCACCCCAAGATTTAAGGAATCACGGTGGCAATTGACACCAATGTTGTCTATCGCCTAATATAGTTTTAGAAATATGGTAATTGACACCAACATACACACATACACAAAAGTACTCTAGTGACGTAGTTGATTGGCACCAGATACGTTCTATTATAAAAAAATCATGTAATATTAAAAAAGAGTGATTAATCCTTTAACGAGATATTAAAGATAATATTAACGCATTTTAATGCCCATCAAAGACTAAAGTTTGACTACATTAACCTAATTTTTCTCCGCCCAAAAATGAACTTTAAAAACAACACAATGTTCGATTTAACTTCGATCAACAACACTTAAACTGTGATTTACCAAGCATTGTAAATGGAGAATCATTAAGACAATCTGAAACTTTTTAATAGACAGTCCAAAATTACTGTTAAGTGCGTTAAAAGTACATTAGAACTTGTCAACTCTCTAGATGTCTGCGGTTATGAATAAAATTGTTTTTATTGTGGATTAATATGATCCGTTTTATGTTTAAAATTTGGTTTTAATGCGTTTTCGTTAAAGCTTAAAGCTAATTTTACTGTCAACAGTAACTTCACTTTAAATGAGTTAAAGAAAGTTTCATGAATAACACTGTGCATGTCGAAAAGACTTTTATATTCAAGCACTAGACCCGTATTTAGCGCTTCAGGGTTGAAATTCCTAAAATCCATTATTAGTGGATGCAGTACCATAATATTAAATTCCAAAATTTTAAGTTTGTAGCTCTAGTGGTATCGACTCTGCATCAATGGATCAGTCAGTAACGATTGTATTATATACGAGGATATAACGTTTTTTTAAACGGTTTTATTTAACTTGACCTGTTAAATCTAGTAGGTAATTGAAATTTGACCCCCTTCCAGTTGTTGGATTGATCTGATATTTCGCAGGAATCTAATAGTTCTGATGATAATACAATTTACGTTACCTTAAAAAAAAACACTTTTTACTTAATTTATTTTGATGAAGTTGATATTAATCATACCAAAATATAATGCGTGTTTAGTCATCAGATGACAAAACTGTTTCTTCACTGACTCCACCAATAAATGCGTTATAACTACTAAAACATATACAATAATATACAATTATATTTCTTAACATAATATTTCTTATTTTGTCGAGAATACTCATGTATTTTTTATGTTGGACATATCAACATGACTTAACCTTGCCTGATTGGTAAGCTGATAAAAGTTTCAGGTATTGCTAGTTGGTATAACAGACACCAATAACACTACAACAGCCGCATAAAATGTTTTTTTTACGCCCTGGTTATAAGACCTGGGACTGTAGGAGTAAGGAAATGCTTTACCAGCTCACGTGTTTCCTTTCTCATACAGTCCCGGGTCCTTTAAGCGGGGCGTGAAAAAGCATTTGACGAGGCCGTCAAGCTGAGTGCCAACATTGTGGCACTATCGGTGTTTGCAATGGTGACTCCCATTCCAGAGACTTTGCCTTTAGCTTACCATTAGGCGAGGTGAAGTCATGTTGACGTGACCGACATAAAAAAAAAATTGTGAGTGGAATTTTCCATCGGTTAAAAAATGACTTTGTAACCTTTCGTAGTATGATCGTTTGTTAATTGTTACACTAATTATTATTCCAACGATATCTGAAGTTATTGTAGAAGATAAATGCTTGTATCGTTCCGTTGACATCGAATAATTATAATTGATTATGACATTGTTTGCGGATAAGATAAATTATTCATTCTTGACTTTGAATGGTTGATATTGAAGTTCTGTGATTTATAGAAGTGGAACAAATATTTTCGTCTTATTATTCACAAGTATATTTTTTTAGACATGAAGTTTTGTATGTAAGTATAATTATGTAGTACCTATGAGTATACAATTTATTACAACCTCTGTATTAAAATTTTCTTCTTTTGCTTTTTTTTTATACCACGTAGGTGGCAGACAAACACACGGCCCACCTGATGGGAAGCGGTCACCGTGGCCTATGGACGTATGCAACACAAAAGGTGTCACACACGCGCTGCCTACCCTGAAGGGAAGGCGAGAGGGCTAGGATGGGGTGAGGAGTCTAGGAAGGGGTGGTGGGAGGAGGGGTATAACAGTGAGCTCTAGCTACCCTAATTACCGGCGGGAACACAACACGATGGTTATTATGGCCGCGGTCTTCTGTAGAGCGGAATTACTTCCCCAGTCGGACAGCTCATTTTGGACGGGAGATACCGTCGTGTCCTACCTCCTTCAAAGTAAGTATACTAATTTGTTATATTAAACATTGATCTTACTTACCTATACATAAGACTATCAAAATAAATCATCCTGTACACAAAAATAGACAAACAAATTAATTTATCTCGCTACATGTGAACAAATAACGGGAGAACAGTATATAATTCATCAAGTGTCTGACAGGAGGAAATTCCGAAATCACTGCATCATATTCCATTAGATGTTACATTCTCATACAAGCTTCTTATGAATTGCAAACGGATGTAGAAAATGACAACGTCCTTTGAAATCTTTACACGGCTGCGCAAAAAATAAGTGTTATGTTACCAGAGTCCACGATACTCTCGTGTGTGGTATGTGAATTAATTTATTGAACAACTAGCTGTTGCCCGCGGCTCCGCCCGCGTGGATTTCGAATTCCGTTTCAAATTCCTTTTTTCCATACCACCCCCGTCAGCCATCAGGAGTAGTTAAGTTCAGACTTAACTACTCCTGATGGCTGACAGCGTGCGTGAGACTTGAGACGGCGGCGTGCGGTTTATATGAGGTCCGAGACAGCTCGGACCTCATATAAACCGCACGCCGTCTCAAGTCTTCAGTTGTAAGATTGCTTAGAGCATATCCCGCGCTCCCCAGTTGACCCTGGGCCATCTACGGTTTTAAGATGGTCCCCTTGACCCCCCGAGCATCGCGCCACTTCACCGACGGTGGGGTGTAGGGTGACAGGCGGCCGTCCTGTCACCCAACCATCAGCGCGTGTACAATCAGCTGCTTATTTTTTTGATATTTTCAATGTACAGAATTTTCACTTCTACAGATTTATTATAAGTATAGATAACTTTTGAAAGTTGAGATAGTTTCTGTGCGGACAACGCAGGAGACAAAGAAAGAGATGCGAGTAAGAATACGAGTATAGTATAATATACTTCTTGCTTGTCTACCACCTACGTAGTATAAAATAAAGACTTTATTGTACACCAGGGACATACCTAATGATAGCAATTCAATAAAAAATTTAGAGTAGGTTAACATAACAAAATATATAACAGATAAGTATAGATTTATTTGTTTTCAAGGAAATTTTAATAATGCTGTATTGACTCAAACTATTTCATTCAACAAATTCATGTGTTTTAGTTTCTCGTAATGAGAGATGAATCTATTGCCATCAATGAGACCCATTTTGATGAAATTCCTGTTTCGGTGAGAACTAACATCCCAATCGATTTATCAACTTTTGCTACCCGACGAACGAAAAATGGAAAGTTAGAAGCACTCGAAACTATTGAGCTGAACGGTTTAACAGAGGCAAACCTACCCTTAAAGGTGTATAGTATGACAATATGTCTATATAATCCGAAAACAAATCCTCAAATTACTAGAAATACACATTTAAGAGAAAAAGTAAATATGTACCACCATTGCTATCTGTATGAACCCTTTCCCGTACAATGTTTACCCTATCGTATGTAGGAAACGATGAAGCTATCAAAATTCAAAACCCATTGCCACGTAATACGTACGGCCCAAAACGCCGTTTGCTTAAGTAAAACTTAGCTATGAAATCCTCACCACAGACAATATGATTTCGGCATACAAAAGGAGGCGATCACCCTCTAATATCCAATACCTTTACAAATTAAGGTATGAAAGGTTTTGCTCGCAATGATTCTTGAACGAAATTCATTAATGGGCCATAAACAAAATCCTTTCGGGTCGAACGAGCCCTTAAATGGGTGTTATTAAAATGAAGGGTTTTGAGAGATTTCCGATACTTTCGACGTTCATTGCTCTTTAAGCATCAGCAATATTGTATTCATAAGCTGAGTGGCAATGCATTGTGTTGCGAAAAATAAATTGAGTTGTGTTTCGTAACCACTTAAATGTCTGTATAGGCGAAATTTTATGCTTTCGGTATAAAATATGAGCGTACCAGTTTGTGATGTTAAACTGAAAAGCAAATTGAGATTTAAAGAGGGCTGGAGTAGTAGTTAATTGCGTATTTCTCATGTATATCAAATTAAGGGTTTGGTTTGAAGATTAATGTGCTCTTCTATACCAATATTTATGAGGTATTATTTTAAACTACCGCCTTTATAATGCAGTAGTGGGGAATGCGAATACTGTGCGTTAGGTTCTAGGTTTGTTTCCCGATTTTGGCCAGAGTTTTTTTTACATGTATATAGGGTATGCGAATATGATTTCATCTCATCTGATAGGAAGCTACAAGTTATACAGAGTTAACTTGTAGCAATAGCATGAAATAGTGATCTTTAGCTTGATGGTTTAGTTAGATATTTTCACACCAAGGATTTTAAGATGATAGTAGATAATTATGTGTATGAATATACATTGGACTATAAAGTGGTATATAATATCTAGCACCTTATTTTGACGGCTTCAGATTTCTCTCCTCAGTTTTTTTTATACCACTTAGGTGGCAGATAAGCGCACGGCCCACCTGATGGGAAGCGGTCACCGTGGCCTATGGACATGTGCAACTCCAGGGGTGTCACACCCTAAAGTCCACATTTTATATTCATATTAGCTACGCAGAGAACACGTCATGGTGCCCTGACATACACCCCATGCTATTAGTTTTTTATTGCATTCCAAATTCAATTTAAAAAAGAGTTTAAAATAAACTTGACATTTTTTTTATATCAGTCACATCAATATGACTTCACCTCACCTGATGGTAAGCTAACTATAAAGTTTCTGGAATGGGTGGAATTATAGATAGATAGATAGATACTCTTTATTGCACACACCATCAGGATATAAACAAAGCGTATACATAAAATAAAAATTGTACAAAGGGCGGTCTTATCGCTTTCTGCGATTTCTTCCAGACAACCAGTATGGACTGTATTATAGGAATCTGGGTAGTTCCTGGTGTACGCTAATTTTTAACAAAGAAAGAGAAAGAGAAAGAAACGAAAAAAAAAATCAAAGTAAATAATTGTATAGAATCTAAATTTTGCAAGTTCAAAAAAAGTTACCAGTAGTTTTGAATATGAATTTTGTTAAATCCAGAACCGAATGGTACATACTCTAACATTAGTTAACACCAAAGCACTGAACATGTCATCTGTAGAACTCTCAATATGTATAATTAATTACCTCCTGGGTGATACGGGCGATCTGTTAGGGATTTAGTTCTCAAACAGTTTGTCAATGTCAGTTGCAAGTTTGCAACTAACTTGGACTGGTATCGTAGTGATTGCTGCCGTCAAACGTTATGCTTGTCATTGGGGTGCCAAAGTAGGTCACTATAATTATTATTCAATAGTAGATGAGGCTCCCTTGGCGTACTTTACTCCTGCCATTTTCGGTGGCAGGACTAAAGTACGCCAAGGGTTTTGGTTTGTTGGAGTTGTCTTGACTATAAGTTTAGTTCCTGGAGTGAGACTCAAGAGTGCTGGTTAGACATCTTGGATTTGATAGGGTGATATTATGACATATAATGTCTCTACAAGGTTTTCGTAAACAGGCAAAGCTTAGGAGTCAAGTATGAACTTGAGTAGAAAATAAATTTATTCTGCATTATAAAGACAATCACAATGATAGTACGAATACCTACGTTTATATGGAAAAACGATAAAATCATAAAAAAATGAAAAAAAAATAAAAAAAAATGAGAAAAAAAAGATTAAATGTAAAAGTAATTTATTCACTACTGATACAGTGTCACAAGGAGGCACCGGGGGACAGAGTCTGACGCACATAAAAAGTATGTCCAGGAATCCAATGGATGGCGTATTGTTGCATAGGATCGTTTAGACTGTAAGACAAAATTTAATCACTACACGAAAGGTCGATTGTGGTCGACTGAACGTCTCATCGCATAATGTCCTTTTCTCGAAATGTCATTTCTCACAATGTCCTTTTCTCAAAATGTCCTTTCTCATAATGTCCTTTCTCAACAATGAGACCATTTTGACATTGTCATATTCTGTCATAGATCATTCTGGTAGCGAACACATTATGACCAAAGCATATTCTACATTTTGACGATGGAGTACCTATTTTAACCCAAGTATAATTTGACGTTGTTTACTCATTGAAGTACCTGCGTCGTTTATAATGACTGACCGTTGCCTACAGCTCCACCTGCATGGCACTCTGATCCCGTTCCAAATTATAACCTATTCCAGACTATACCCGATCCTTGTACCAAAATCCGTTAGATTCTATTGAGTAACAAATATTCTAAAGGTGGGTCCACGCTAGGCGAGCCGAGCACGAGCGGAGCCGTTCTCGGCTTCGTCGTTCACGTATCAAGTGTGGACGCACAACGAATCTACAACGATCACTGTCCTCGAAATCCTTTGTGTTCGTCAAAGAACCGACAAAGGTCGGAACGCAGCCGAGCACGAACGAAATGCATTGCGCTCATTGTAAGTCGGTCCACACTAGACGAATTGTGTTCGGCTCGTGCTCCGCTCGTACTCGGCTCGCCTAGCATGGACGTACCTTAACATCCTCTCATTTTTTCACATTCATAATATTAGTAAGATAGTAGGATTTAAATTATTTATGAGCAGCGATTGTCTCTCATAATGACGCATGAGTGTAAAATATAATTAAGTAAATAAAATAAAATTTGAGTGAAAGTCATTGCACTGCAAACAAGATTAAGACAAGATAATAATTTATTATGCCAATTATTTTACGATCGCTATTTTGAATTATCGTTACAAATTGTATTTTGATATAATTTGTGTAAAGTTGGCCTACAAACTTCGTCTCTAAATATAAATTTATGACTAAATCTATTTTGAATCTTAAATATTCTTTAGTTAGCCATTTTAATTTTACTTAAATATAGCTCGCAAACTCAGCTTATGAGTGCTTTATAACAATGAAATTTAATTTTAATAACTTAGCTCAAGAATATGAAAATGACGAATTTAATTTTAGAAGTGAATTTTGATGGTAACGAATGTTTCAAGTTAAGAAAATATAATCATAGATTAGCTATTGCCCGTGGCCTTACACACGTGGAGTTCTGTTCTAGGGATAAAAAGTAGTGTTATTTTTTTTAATAAAATCTATCCTGTTCCCGTTCAGCTGTCAGAGCGAAAAAATGAGTAAGTATGTTCGGTCAACCAGATCATATAGTTTTTTTTTATTCATGGTTTTTTCATACTACATAGGTGGCAGACAAGCACACGGCCCACTTGATGGGAAGCAGTCTCCGTGGCCTATGGACGTGCAGCACTAAGGGCGTCACACATGCGCTGCCTACCCTAAAGAGAAGGGTCGAGGGCTGGGAAGAGGCGGGGAGGCTAGGATAGGGTGGGTGGAGGAGGGGTACAGTGAGCTCTAGCTACCCTATTTACCGGCGGGAACACAACACGATGGTTATTATGGCCGCGGTGTTCTGTAGGGCGGAGGTACTACCCCAGTCGGACGGCTCATTTCAGACGGGAGATAGCGTCATGCCCTACTTCCTTCAAAGGCTTACGTTTCACCTCTATCTCACCTGATGGTAAGACTATGTGGTCTACAATGAATCACGCTTGCCTAGAAGGAACATATTCACTCGTGACTTGAATACTGCGTATGAGTATAATATCGACCATATAGCGGTGACGTGTCGCTGTTCGTCTGGTCGTTCGTCGAAAAATATTCGCTAGAATAACGATAGACCTGCAACTTTGCGTCGATGGGCAAGACTATTATGCTAAAGTCTCTAATAAAGTATAAGTTAAAGTATCAATAGGAAAAAAGTGACAGTCTTTCTAACAAAATCAAGTTAAAGTCAAAGTCAAGAATCAATTATTCTGTACAGATCATTACGTGCGGCACTTCCAAAACGTCAAAATCAAAACCATCTAAAAACTAGAAGCAAATGGACCACCGGTTCGAAACGCGGCCCAGACCTGAGAAGACTCTGAGATGTCTTGGAAATTGTGGGATATTTTTCCCCACACACTATAAATTTTCAAATTATATTATATTGTGGGACTAACAGTTAGAATGTTTTTCAATAATTCCTTTATATGGATTCTAAGTTAATTAATTACCATTCCATTGCTGTAAATTATTCGCAAATGCCAAGTGCAAGTTGCAGTAGCACAAAACACTAAATTTTGCAAGTCCTAAGTACTGCACCTGAGCATAATAGCTGACTGCTCACCATCTGCGAAGATCTCGTAATAATGTGCAACCCAGTTTCGTGGAACAACTCTTATATAAGTTGGTAGACATCAAATGTGAGTTTGTTATTGGTAAAGTTGCATAGTACGGCTGAAATTGAGTGCAAGTCTGGCCGCGGGGTGGGTATTTATGAATGGGGTAATTATGAATTATGAATTATGAATTATGAATTATGAATTATGAATTATGAATTATGAATTATGAATTATGAATTATGAATTATGAATTATGAATTATGAATTATGAATTATGAATTATGAATTATGAATTATGAATTATGAATTATGAATTATGAATTATGAATTATGAATTATGAATTATGAATTATGAATTATGAATTATGAATTATGAATTATGAATTATGAATTATGAATTATGAATTATGAATTATGAATTATGAATTATGAATTATGAATTATGAATTATGAATTATGAATTATGAATTATGAATTATGAATTATGAATTATGAATTATGAATTATGAATTATGAATTATGAATTATGAATTATGAATTATGAATTATGAATTATGAATTATGAATTATGAATTATGAATTATGAATTATGAATTATGAATTATGAATTATGAATTATGAATTATGAATTATGAATTATGAATTATGAATTATGAATTATGAATTATGAATTATGGATTATGGATTATGGATTATGAATTATGAATTATGAATTATGAATTATGAATTATGAATTATATATGAAGAATGAAGAATGAAGAATAATAATTCATAATTCAATTATGAATTATGAATTATGAATTATGAATTCCTGAGGATTTCCGCATGGAAAAAAAAAGATGGCAGTACATTTCCTACTGACGCAACCAACGTACAAGTTTATTGTTAGAAAAATATACTGAGATTCAGTAGTTGTAATTTTCTGTAGATTTATTAGAGACCCGAGACGGCGTGCGGTTTTGATCGGTTCAATTTTGACATAAATCAAACCCACTGACCGGTGAGAGGGGTATATGTGGGCTAACTCATAATATTTTATATAAGCTGCTAGTTAGACTTTATATTAAGAATTTTCGAAAAAATCTGAACCAAGAATTTTATTACATACTTGTCATGCAACTTTCTGATTCACTTCAAGTTAATTAATAAGAATCTTCAGTTTCTTTTACTTAGCATTGAGATTAAATTTTGCTGAAAAAATTTAGGATATTTAGATCTTATAATCATATTGTTAATCTATATATTAAAAGTCTGTAATTATAACAATACTTTACGTTATTATTGTACTGGAATAAATCTGTGCAAGTTTTGTAACCTCCTAAAACATTTCCAGTATACCAGTCCCCATTCTGCTCTGTTAACAAGATCGAAACAAATTAGGAAGTCGTGCTCACAACTCAGTGCGGTAACATATTGCTCGGTCAAATTTTAAATAGATTTGTGTAGAAGCAACATAGGATTAAAATAGTTTGCAGTGTTAGTGAATATAAGAAGTTTAATTATCACCGTAAACCAAACATTTTGGTGATTCCTTTCTTTGTCATTATGATAAAGAAGTAGAATGCTTCACCCACACTCGTGTTTCCTGATTCTTACAATCCCGGGTTCCTTAAGCTGGGCGTGAAAAGCATCTGTCAAGGCTGTCTGGGTAGAGGCCACCAATAAACAACCTCTGGAATTAATCGCCACTACTTTTTGAACTTCACCTCAGCTTACCATCAGACTAAATATAAAAAATAAAATTCATCTTATATAAAAGTCCTTCTAACTAATCTTTGCTAAAATATGCAAGTATTTTAACAGGCAGTTACTCTAATTAGTAGGTATCCTTTCAAAGCTACTAAATCTGATGAAAAACATAGGATATTAGATTAATCCGGAAAATAGCCGGCAAAGGAGTGTTTATGTAGCATCTAGTAATATGTTTGGATGTTTATTACTCAATCAAGCCCTAACAGCTGAACAAACCTAGCTACAATGTACAAGGATTATAGCCTGGATTAATACAGTCATATGCTTTTCATTCCTGGAATAAGTTCCTATGGGAGGCAGGAACGGGAAACGAATTCCGAGACGCTGCAGGCAGCAGCTAGTATCAGAATAAAGTCGTGAGACAAACGGATAACACAACGCAGCGGTTTATTATACAAGTTAGAGTTATTAAAGATATTTAAAGTATCCTAGTTTACAGCAAACTTGGATAGTAGAGAAAGAAACTAGAAGAGTTTGTGAAGAAAATATCGAAGCAAAGTTAGCGCTTCGCTCTTTTTACTCAAACTACCTGACGACATAAAACCAGCAAAGTAGATTTTTTATAAACCATTGAACTACTACTTAAGTTATTATAAACTACTTTTTATGAAACCAAAAGAAGTTGAGGAGCTTTAGAGCATAACAAATATAAAGCTATTATAAAAAACGGACTTGTACATTTTTAAGAACATAACCTAATTCCTCCAAGTCCCTTCCAAAACCGAACGAGCAGCCCTACGGCAACTTGCCACCGATATATTATGGAGGATATTCCACTCATATGCATATAAAGTTTTCGCAGTACATTTTTTTTTATTCATGATAGGCTTACGTTAAAAAAAACCGCGGTTGCCTAGTGGTTTGGGTAATGGACTGCTGAGACGAGGTCTCGGGTTCGATCCCAGGTTCACCATGGCACACACCAATGACTTTTCGATGCTTTTCGAAGTTATGTGTATATATCGCTGGTTTATTAGTGCCTCGGAGAGCACGTTAAGCCGTCGGTCCCGGTTGCCATACAAACATCTATGGCAGTCGTTACGGGTAGTTGGAGCCCACAAAAGTCCAATCAGTCTCACTTGGAACTTCGATATGTATGACCAATGGCGGGTCATTGGACCATTGGTTGTGGAGGTCAGATGGTAGTCGCTTCACGGAAAATATCGAAGTTCAGCCGCATCTCAGTTAACTGGAAAGCCGACCCCAACTGAGTTGGGAAAAGGTTCAGAGAATGATAGGCTTACGTTTGACCTGTATCTCACTTGATGATAACTTGTAACTTGAATACTCCTAGACTTTCCAGAATATTAAAAAAAATTTTTTTTTAGAAATTCTTGTTTGTTTGTTGGTTTTACAGTTTGTTCTAGATGGAAGCAAAAGCTATTGAATGGATATTAATACGGTTTTTTGTTAAAAAGGTTTTGGTCAAACTTGAAATCTACCGTATGTTTTATTGCAATTGGTTGAGTAGAACCAGAGATATGGCCAAAAGCGAAAAAAATCGTAAAAAGGAACTAAGTTTTCTTTTCCTCTTTTCTTCAATTTGTCTTAAGTTCGACTTTCATCATTACCTTTAATAAATATCTGTAACTCGATAGTCATTTGAAACTGTCCAGATGGATTGCCGAGCACCAAAAAAACACTCGTTGCCATAAATTCGAAAAATCCCTTTGTTCGTACAGAAACCATTCTGGCGAAAATAATTACGACACAAAAGAAAATTCTTCATTTTTCTTACAATTGTCTCTTGCCCTTTCATCTTTGTCAACCTTGACCTCTTATTATCGTCTCGTTATGTATAATTTGTCTCGACTTCAGCCTGAATGTTTAGGTCCAGTGACGTGGAACCAGCTTGATGTAATTTATCACTGTCGTATCTAAATAGTGATCCTGTTAAGAGTATTTTGTCATAATAGTAGAATTAACCTTAATTTGGTTTGGAAATCCTAGACGTAGACGTATTAGATTCAGATAAATGGCAGTCTAATTAAGTTTTTTTTATTCTACTTAGGTGGCAGACAAGCATACAGCCGACCTGATAGGAAGTGGTTACCGTGGCCTATGGACGTGTGACCTGGAGGGGAGGTTGGGGAGTTTTGAGGGTTTAGAGGAGAGCTTTTATTTAACTTGAGTGAGTTTTTTAGTATGTGTCAAAACTTGACCACTTCCTACTTGGTATATTTCCGTATCTTCGGTGACAAACCGATAATAATATTATGGTACTATGCAGCTAGTTTGATAAAGTCTTATCTTGGCAATTACTATGATGCTCCATGATATCCAAGATTCGAAGATGGAAACAGAAAGTGGTTATAGGAAGTTCTGACCTCATCATCATTCTCTGAACCTTTTCCCAACTCAGTTGGGGTCGGCTTTCCAGTCTAACTGTGATGCGGCTGAACTTCGATATTTTACGTGGAGCGACTGCCATCTGACCTCCACAACCAATGGCGATATCGAAGTTCCAAGTTAGACTGGTTGGACTTTTGAGGGCTCCAACTACCCGTAACGACTGCCATAGGTGTTTGTATGGCAACCGGGACCGACGGCTTAACGTGCTCTCCGAGGCACTAATAAACCTGTGATAAATACACACATAACTTCGAAAAGCATCGAAAAGTCATTGGTGTGTGCCATAGTGAACCTGGGATCGAACCCGAGACCTCGTCTCAACAGTCCATTACCCAAACCACTAGGCTACCGCGGTATTAGGAAGTTCTGACCTAAACAAAATAAATCTGTCATGTTTGGACACATTTGATTTGTCTGGTAATGCATTTACTAAAAAGCATGTTTTAAAAATTATTTTAAATTCATAGTTTTCATTTAACTTCCAGTACAATTTAAGTCCTGAAATAAAGCTCAAAAAATTCTCTTCCAACTTATTACATTCATTACATAAACATAGATACTTATCGGGGTAAACAACCAGTCTTTTACTTTTATCCTTCCAAATTTCACGAGCTTATTTAATACAAATAACTATAACAACCTGCAAAACCTTAAGGAAAATGGAACAATGATGTCAAACCTCGTTCCATTTCCAAAATGTAGAAATGAAGCTTCAAAGGCAGGACAAATTTCCATACTGTTTGGTTCGTTAGCACTGACTTAGAGCCGTCTGGAAATCTCGTCAGCGGTGTCCTTTGATTGTTCGAATACATTGCGTACGTGAAAATGTTGAGTAGTAAGCTTCGTACTGTTTTACCCATTAAAACTTGCTGTTTTGCTATAGTTGGAAGTAGCCAATTATGTTAATAACTGTAAAGAACAAATTTTAATAATAATTAAAAACGAATGACACGCTTTGGAGAAGATAAAATTATAATGTTGCTAATTCTGTTGTTACATCTCTAAATTTTATAATAGTATAGAAGATAAAACAAAATAAACATTATGAAAAATAAATGAAAAATAAATATGCCAGTTTAATTTGATTAAAAGAGATTAGAAGAAGTGGTAATGGATTTAGAGGCGAAAGGCAGTGAATAGAAATTAATCGCAGCTCGGGCGTATTTCAACTTCTAACTTTGAATGTTAAAAGCACATTGTTCCCTCAAAATATCCCTTGAAATAACATTTTGAATTTCTCTGACTTTCAGTTCATTCGAACGGCGTTCAAAGAAGACTGGAATAAGTGCTTTCATTGGAATGAACCAGCATCCAACCAGTCTTTAACGGAGATAGTTTAAATTCAGAGCAGATGATAGAATTAAAATTCCTGCAACATTTCTATACTACTACAAAATTATAAATTAGTTGAGTCTGTATATTGGAAATATAAAAAAAAAACACTTAGGTTATGTTATACAAAAGATTCTATTAAATTATTATATAAATAATTTGATTCAAAAATAATTTTTCTGTCTAATTTTTGTCTGTTAAAAAACTACGCATGGATATTTTTTCTTAGAAAGGACGACCTTATGCGTAGTTTTTGCGTCCATCGCGAATAAACAGACAAAAATACAAAAAACTCAAAATCAGCCCATTTTGAGTTTAACTTCGTTTAAAGATCCGGAGATATGACCATAAGATAAAACCGACTTCAGCACGCATAGAGTCACAGGCATTACCTAGTAGTAAGATATTTACATTAAGTCTCAGAACCTAAAACTAATACCGCTTCGAGTGCTTAGCGTATTTAATTTACTAATGTGAATGTACCTTCTAAGAGTTTATTCCTTTCATCATACTGAAGTCAAATAATTAGAAAACTTTTATGTTACTGAAAATGTAAGCGTTATGAAACTGGTACATAAACAATATTCATTTGCACGATTTCTCAGCATTCGTTCTTAGAAAACAAGTTATAGAAAATTTATGTTTTCTTCAGATATATTTATCAATAACTAGTACAACGTAATTAAAATAACGAACTTCAGTGCATACTAGTAAATAGCTTTATAATCTTAACACGTTTTTGGCGACAGCTATTCCTTTGTATTTATACTTAATTACTACTTCTATCAGTAAAAGTGCTCTCCAGCTTGTGGCTCGGTGCGCCTCTGGCTTCAGAGGTGCATCGATAGCCTACGATATCCTAGGGATATGTAACCAACTGTTGAGAAATGGTACTAGACTCATGTTGCAGTGGGTCCCGGGACACATAGGGCTAAGGGGGAACGAGGAGGCTGACCGTCTGTCCAAATTAGCAGTACAGGAAGGAACAATATTACCATATTTACCAGACTATTGGGAGCTGCACAAAAAATATAAAGGTACGTGCTTCGAACAATGGAAAGATATTTTTAACATGAAATCAAAAGAAAAAGGCATATGGTATAAGACAATTCAGAGTGAGCCCCCTCGTTCACCCTGGTTTGATGACAAAGCCCTAAGCAGAAAGTATGTGAAACTGGCACTAAGACTCCGCTCCGGTCATTTTCCATCAGCAAAGTTTGCGTTCCTTATGGGAAAGGCTGATTCACCAAATTGTAATATATGCAATCGACTAGAGGATGTGCAACATTTGCTGATGGAATGTGTGCAAAATACTACTGAAAGAGAGTCAATCTTAAAAGAATTCAACCTTAATAGATTAGATGTTGGACTAACCAACAGTATTTTATCAAACCCAAAATCTGGTGTTGCCCAAAAATTCTTCAGTTTGGTATCGGTGACTCCTATTGACTCCCCTTCATAGTAGGGGGTATATAATAAATTTATACTCGTATTTTACATAATATGTATATTATGATGTGTAGGGAATGGGAGTGTAATATATATTTAATATAGTGTACTCCTATTTTATATACATCGTAATAGACTCAGAGTAGGTAATAGGGTTAATTAGTTTATATTCTGTGATTTGTGTTGCCATTTTAGCTTAAGGTACAATGGAGTTGTCGTGCCCATGTGGGCAAAAACTCCTTAAAATATTAGAATAAAAAAAAAATAAAAAAAAAATACTACTTCTATGGTTTTTTAATGTTCTGTGCTTACAACATTCATTGCTGCTAATTCTGTTGTTAAACGTCCTTTTCAATCTGATAATGGAAGAAACAGATGCAAATAGAAAATTTTAGAGAATTTTAAGTTTTGGCATTTATTTTTGCAATAAGTAGTTATTTTTCATATTTGCCAACTACAAGACTCAAACGGGGACTAAAAAGAGGTCGAATGGGCACATCGATTATTAAATTTTGAAGAAAGTTGAACGGGCCTATATATATAGAGGTCGTACGGGTATTTTTGCGAAGGGTTGAAACTTGGAGGTCTAACGGGTTCGTAGCCGACTTTGTTATCACGTACGAGTATACTATCTAAAATACAATTTTCTTTATTGTACACGATAAAAAATAACTATGTTTTTATATTGTGGTGTAAAAAAGTCTTTTTTTTACTTGGTACCGAAAATAATCATAGCTGTGCCTTAGAAATACATCAGTAAAGGAATGTTCAATTCGTACACTATTTTTAATACAGAAAACAGATGATAAATTTTAAAGTGGATTGTAATAGGTACATTTGCTGTCGATAATCTTTGCCGCACCATCAAAACCTGGAATTCTTTACCAGCTCACGTGTTTCCTTCCTCCTATAACAGTCCCAGGTTCTTTAAGTGGGACGTGAAAAAGCATTTGATGACGCCGTCAAGTTGAGGGCAACCATTATGGTACTATCGGTGTTTGCAATGGTGACTTCCATTCCAGAGACTTTATCTTTAGCTTACCATCAGGCGAGGTGAAGTCATATTGACGTGACCGACACAAAAAAAATAAAGTCTATCACTACTACTTAGTAATATTTTTCGTAAAATTATACTATAACGATAGTGACAATAAAACATGCCTAATTAATTATACATTGTTCTCGTTTATATTAATATCACTCAAACTGGCTACAAAGGTAAATTTCATTAACCTGTAAAAGCTGAAAAACATAGTCACTATCATGATAGTACAAATTATACTATCATGATAGTGACGCTAAAACATAATTAATTATAAAACGTTTTCGTTTATGTTTTCCTAATTCAGTATCGCCCAAGCTGGCTACACTAAGGCAAACTTTATTAGCCTTTAAAGCAAGGAAATATATGTGGAAATTTTTCTTCGTAGCTTTTATCACATCAGTGTACTAACAGCTAATATATGAGGCAGCCTTTAACTTATTTCAGTAGAAAATTTTTGCTAAGTAACGGTGTACTAGTGAAAATTGTTTTTAGACTTTATGCCGGAGCCAACTGTGATTTTATGTTGCAGAAACCTGTGACCAATCTTTAATATACCTTGTAAATTATGAGAAAGTTATTTTCCTGTACGCCTTTGATAAAATGGTGGTGATTTTTTGAGAAATACGTTTTTGTGAGCAAAAATGTAGGTTCACGGTTTACCTGCTGGTAAGTGGTGTCTGTAGCCCATAAACGTTACAATAATCAAAGTTTTACAGAAAAGGCAAAAGGCATAAGGTGTAAGGCAAACCTAATCGAAGCATTTGATGATGGATTTAATTAGCTCTATTTTGTAACGAATTTGGTTAAGATGGTTAAGGTATCGGGTACGAAGCCCAGTTTGGATAAAGTAAGTATAGATTTAATGTTAACATATTCTAGTTGCATAAAATCAGGACAATTTGTCTGGTTAACAGTAATAGGATGAAGATTTTGTGTGGACCTGAAAACATAACCAGTGATGTAATAATCACCTTGTACACATAATATCTTTAACAGGGAAGAAGCATTATACAGGTTGATTTAAGAATCAGTGATCACCATCTGAGCAATTTCCCAACCTAGTTAGAATCAGCTTTCAATCAAACTACGAAATGACCGAACTTCGTTATCTGTTGTGAACCCACAGGTGATTATATATTGGAGTTCTGTAGTAAGACCAGTTATTGGACTTTTAGTGTTTCAACTACCCGTAACGAACGCCATAGTTGTTCAATAGGGCAACCGGTACTAACGGCTTAACATACTCCAAAGCAAGTACTGTAGGAGACTCAATGTATTAATCAAGTATGGTCACCCCATTCTTGATTTCATCTTTACCCTTACCACCGCAGTCCATATTATTTCCAATAAATTGTAATATTCAATGGCCTATTTTAAATTCTCGACTACCAAAGTAAGGTCATTAGCCTGTTAGGTACGAAATATATGGATACAACGTGAACTGAGTGCCAAGTAATCTCGCTGATTGACACTTGAATATTATGAAGTAGACTGAAAACAAAGCATTGAATGCTCTTCATAAAAGTTTGATAGGAAATTTATTAACTTTACCAATTTCCGTACCTTACAAATACATTTAATATACGATATAGGTTTTATATTTTTAATAAGCTATTAATTTGAAAACAGGTTAAAATCAAAGTAATAGGTTTTAAAATAAAAATATTTGTAAATTTTCATTTAACTTGGTCTGTTAAATTGACTAATTCGTTATTTGGATCACATGGAACTCGTTCATTCGTTATTTGTTAGAATGGGTTTAATCTTGTAATTTTAGTTTAGTTCAGAAATTCCTATGAACATCACCTTTTTCATGTTCAGACCCTAGATACCCATTTTCTTGCCAAGACAAAACAAATTAGTCCAAACTCGATTGGCTTATCTTGTGGACACCTTCCGACTCCATTATCAAACTACCTTCATAGTACCATACCAACGAAGATATGCAAGTATACCAATTTTGAGTCCAATGTTACGTCAGGAAGTGGATCGAATTCAGCTTCCAAGATTTGACTCATATTCTAACTTGGAACTTCGATATCGCCATTGGTCATAATGATCATTGGCTGTGGAGGTCAGATGGCAGTCGCTCCACGGAAAATATCGAAGTTAGTTAGTAAGACTGGAAAGCCGACCCCAACTGAGTTGGGAAAATGGTTCAGAGAATGATGAAAGCAAGTTAAATAAAAACTTGTAAAACATCGTTCTAAATTAATAGTTTGAATGCATAAATATGCGTTATTTTAAGAACACTAAACAGTTCTTAGCCACACGATTTTCAACGGTAACCATATCCAAATAAGACTTAAAATCATTTTTTTCAACCTCCCACCCAAAACTTATGGCCAACATTTCACGGTTGATATCACCCTTTAGGCGCACAATACACTTCATAAAGTGCCTTAAACCCAGCGATATCTAGTCTCGACGTGATTTATGTTAATGAGAGCGGCGCCACCTTGTGGAACAGATTGAGTATTAATAATAGATCAGCTGCTGTATCAGCAGGCTGGATATGATCAAGGAAAATGTGAGATGGCGAATTGGTTTGGATGATACCCTTCAATATAAAGTTATTGGAATGTAGTTTTGGATACTTTGGTGAGAATATGATAACAAGTTGCTTTTTCTTGGATGTAGTTGATGTGTATGTTTGGTTGAACGTGCTTATCTCAGGGATGGATGTAAATGAATAATTATTTTGCTGTTGGATAGTGTTCTTCGCAAGAAAGTACGTTTAGTATTTTTAAAACGGCACGCTGTTTTCAGCTCTCTGGCAAAATTTTGTTTCAATTTAGATAATAAGTTTTGATATTAAACAGCCCCTATGTAATGTCCAATTTTTGCTTAAATACAGTATCCAACAACACTGATAATTTCTTAGCCATCGTTCCATTATTGCCTACTTTATAGCTTCCTTCACTTAAATTCTACTACTTACTTTTGATATCACTACTTTAATTGTTATAGCCCTTGTTCCTTGCTAGTTTAGTGTACTTCGTAAATCGTCATAACGACCTCTCTGAGGCCAGTATCGTAGTAATCGCCTCACTTGGCAAGCGGCTTAAGAAACTGCGGGATTGCTTGCTTGCACACCTAGGTCTTTGTCTTGTAGTACATATTCTCTGAGTAGTGCACATTTTATTTGCTATGGTCTGGTTAACTTTTATACTCGAAATCTTTTTAGTAAATTAACTTTGGAGTGGTTTGGAATGGATTATTTTGTCTGTTGTTTTTACTGTCTTTTGTTTTTACAATTTAATTTTAATGTACACTAGGTTTAGAGTGGCCACCACGCCTCATCGTTCACCCCAGTAGTGTTCTCCTCTCTAACTATCCAAATTTGGTACGATCTTATCAATGCCATTTTGGATATTCTATTTAATAAAGAGCTTACTGAAGCTCTTGGTGATCCGAGGAGATTTGTAGAGGGATTTTGCTGGAATTGACTTAGCTTCTACTTTTACGGTGTAGAGTTTTACCACACACATCCTAGAAACTAAAAAGTAAAGATAAGCACTTAGATTAATGTCCTGTGGTCTAGAAACATAACAAGTAAACAGTCGGGATCCATTATTCGACAGACCAATCTATTTTTCAATGAATCCCGACTGTTCAGTTGTTATGTTTCTAGACCACCGGACATTAATCTAAGTGCTTGTTTTTAGTTTTTAGGCAGTCGGGTTTTTGATTTTTTAAATTTATTGTTTTATTTCTGTAACAAAAAAAAATACGAAATTCGTTGCTTACTTTCGCTGGTATGCAAAACAATATTTATTCCGTGCACTAAAACGGCACAATACATTTATTATTATACAACACATTTATTATTCTACGTGTAGGACAAAATATTATACTGCACAATAATAAATACATAGACTTTATGATAGAAATATTATAGCGTGGTACGTATAAACTCGTTGAGTGCTGCATGTGGCATTGTTTGACAAAATGGCTACCTACCTACACAATTTTGAATTGGTTATTAATATATTCTCTTACTTTATAGCTCACACAATCCAATTTTTATTTAAAATACCTATGTAATGTATTGTTTTTTTCATGCGGAAATCCCTGTGGATCTCACCCCCGTCAGCCATTGGATTAGCATGGTTACACAAAAGACATTTCCCTCGTACCCCATGTTGCCAGATGATACCCTCGGGCACTTTATAAGTACTAGCTATGTGACGAAGTATACTACTTACGGAAGCATTGCTTCAAGCCTAAGCTTTAGGGCTTGTAGCAAATTATAAACACACTTACATCATTATATCCTTCACAATAAGAATACAAATATTTTTCACACCCTTCATTCTCTACACGCCACTACGAGATTTCCAGCGTTTTTGTACCGCAAACTTTACGAAATAAATCTGCAAACTAAAAGTTGTTGGTTAGAATACTTTCAGATAAGATTATGTAACATGTGAAAAGTGGTAAACATGATATTGTGAACATACTAAAGAGACGTATACGGATTTATTTAGGATTGAGTCTTTAGCACTGAAAGGTTTTTGTAACCCTTCAATGGCTTTTGAGAGGATCTGAGTGGAAAAAATACTACTACTAGATTTACGTAAAATGTCAACTGCAGTAGATTTCAGACATAATAATAAAATAGAAATGTATTTCAAAAATGGAATATAATAATTCTTGTAAAGAACGTGGTGGTGGCCTGAAGTCTTGCTTTGTCTCTTGATTTGTTAGCAGTTTTACCCCTTCCCATCCCTTCCTTCCCACCCCTTACTACCCTCCCCGACATGGTAACCTATTTCAGGGATAAAAGTAGCACATGTATTATTCCAGAATACAATTTATCCCTGTGCTAAATTTTAGGAATGCTAAAACTACGGTCTCATAAATGAGTGTCAACTCAGTACAGACCATACGGAAACTATTATATAAGAATATTTTGTTGACTAACGAAACCTAAAAATTATATGAGTAAACTTGCCATTTTATATCTCCATGATATTCCCAAAGTCAAACTATAGATAGATCATAAAGTCTTCAAGAGTGTTTGGTTAAACTAACAATATATGAAATGAAAAGCCCGTTCCCTGTGGGTAGGGTTATAAAAACAAGGTTGATTTGATTTCATATCGCTCACCGAAAAACATGAAACGTAAGAGGTCTTTTCCGCTGAAACCAGATCCTATAAAACAAACTGTTTTCATTTAATTCCAAGTTAACACAGGAACAAGATCTCTGTTTACTCAAAATTATTATTTGATTATACGCATTCGCAAACTATGCCTGTTAAGTTTTATAGCCTTTAGGAGCAAACCCTCTTTGTATGAAAAAAACAACATGGGAAATTCAAATAAAACAGGAAAGTTACTATGTCGATATGATTGCTTCAGCAAAAGGATTTCGTCAAAATATTATATTAAGATATTGAAAAATAACATTGCTAAAAGTTGATCCGGTGACAAAAGACATATCGTGAAACGTATGGCAAGTTTTTGACAACATTTTTGTAATAAGCAGTTAATGAAATAATAAAACAATGAGAAAAGGCAAAATAATATTGAATAAAAAATAAAAAATGGAAAAAAAAACTTTACGATATTTTCCAAAATTGAAATGAAAACAAACTTCAGTACTGTTTAAACTTAGCTGCTTAGGTATCAAAATTACTAGATAATTTGTATAATATTCATATCAATATTAATTATTTTGCTTTCAGAAGCAACTCCCACACAAAGTGTGCCCACGGTAAAGATTAAATACATACGAATAACGACTTCTAAATTAATTTTCAATTAATAAAATAACAATAATATTTGCTTTAAGTAACAAAGAATGCTAGACATGTTAGTACCATGTTAATTACGTATATTCCAAACAATCTACAAGAAGTCCCAGACAGAGCAAAATACTACCCTAGTAATATTCAAAGACTGATACAAAAACATATACACACAACGTGCAATATTATTAACATAATCTCGTAACAAAGACTCATACATTGTCAGAAGAGTCTGAAAGAGAAAATGATATATCGTAAAAGTTTCGTAAGACACATCACAGTTATATAATGCTGTTGCTTATTTTATGGTTTTGCATTCTTTTGCCTGAGTTTTAATGAAGTTATCTTGCCTTTCTGTTAATGTCGCAAGTTGTTTTAGAGCTGAACTTTCATTTGATTTGGATCTTGGTTGCTTCCTTTCCTTTATGTTTCTTTTCAATTCTCTTTTTATTACTCTAAAATCTAAAATTATATTCACTTTGTACTTTATCCTATTGTCAACTTCTTGGTTTGATCTGATGATAAACAAAAATGAGATATTTCCTTAAGTTTGTGGCATGTTATTACTTCCCAGAATTCGTTTTTCATTGACAGCGCTATTAAATGATGTGATAATATAGGGTGTGTTTTTTCTTCAAAATCACTGGGTTCAATTCAAGGCGTATTGATTTTCTGAAAATCCAATGATACAGTTTTAGTCTCTATCAAAATTGGCCCAGAGACTCCTTTGAACCTTTTTCCTATTTTTCATAGTTTCAGATCTATTCGAAATTTACCCTGTGTATGTATTGTCATTTTAATGTTCTTAAGTGCTTCAACTTTGTCCACAATTTCTCGCAATAGTCACAGTGTTGTTACCTAACTGTACACCTGTGTTACTTCCGAAACTTGAAGAGAAGAATTAGTATAATTTCCAGGTAACATTAAGTTAATCACAATCTGTACAAACTTACGTTGGATATGATTAAACACTCTAATCTGACATCCGAATATTTCAAATTATGACACGACATTGATTTGACATTTGAAATATAAATCAAAGCATGACATTTATAAGGAACAGGAAATCTTAAATACCTATTGAGATTTTGGAAAGCTTGATTATATTATTAATTCATCTTATTATTAGTTTATTACTGTTAAGACTAAAGAATAATAAGGATACTACCCGATTCTCATACAATGCAAGGTAAACATTTTCATTGATATTACCACTATGCCGAAATGTTTCTAAGTTACATCACTAAAAACTTGTTCCAAAACTTTTCGATGGCAAGTCCACCGTTGTCGCGTCAATATATATTGATGTGAAACTCTTCTGATTTTATATCGTAGCGTAACTTTATACTGCACTGACCCCGACGCATGGTCTCACGTAGAATTCATTTTGTAAAAGTTTTACTAACCACCAAATAGTAACAGTATTTCAATCAAGGAAACCTCGGTGCGTATTACTCACTAGCAGTTGTTATCCATCAATCAATAAATATCAATAATTCAAAAGGTTTTAGGTCTCTCACCGTAAATCATTTTGGTCTTTCGAGCCGGATCACGAATAAACGCCAAGATCAGTTTGTAGCATATGATATGACAATCTATAAAATATATTATTATTATTTGACGACACTCATCCAAAAAGCCCGTAAACTCCATGACATACCTATAAATAAACCTAAGCAATCATTGCATACAATGCTACCAAATAACATGTTGATTAATAAAAAACTCCACTGCGTCGAGTATCAGACATTACAATTGTTCTGAACAGCGGTAATCCGCGAAACAGCACAGCTTTGCCTCTGCAATTCATCTCGCGTGGTGCAAAATATAGAGGATGGAGTGAGTGAATATATTTCATGAAGCGATGGTACCTAGCTGAATGGATATGGACGCGGCTTCTACTCAGAAGTATCAAGTTTTAATCTGGCCGGACAGTACTAACGTGAATTTCACCATGTAGAATTTATATTTATGTGCTAATCACATGATTTACCATCTGCTGACAGTGAAGGAAAAACATCGTGAGGAAACCCACATGTCCAAGAAGAAATTTTAAGAACATGTCCGATCTACCAACCTGCATTAGGCCAGCGTTTGTAGATTAAGGTCTAAACACTCTCAGCTCTATGGTTAGAGGATATGAAATCTGTGCCCAGCCTGCAGTAGGACATAAATAGGTTGGTATTATTATATTTCATAAATATATATCTAATAGGGTAGGCAGATCTGGTTTAACACCTTGGGTAAACATTTTTTTAATAGGTACTACGTAAAAGAGAGGGTCGGGCTAGAGGGACGAATAGACTCCCTCTATATACTGATTCATGGATTTTTCTTTTCTCTGTACATACTGCTGCAGCGTTGAGCTACGTGGCGTACTGTAACAGCTTTCAAATACTACCTTCGAGTTCGCTAGTCGGATTTTCACTCGGAACAAATATTGTGTAAGCATGGGTTATAGTTATGTCCTACCCAGGCTAAGACTGCCTTGGCTTGTGTTAAAATGTAAGTAAGGCTTGTGTCAGTAAGTATTTTAAACATAAAGGAATATTTATCTGAGGACATCGACCTAATGAAACTAAAAAAGCGTCAACATTTTGGCTATGGAAAAAGCGGAAGTGCGATTTGGCAACAAGACAGAATGATAGTTATTGTGTAAATATTTTTCTCTATTTTGTTCATGGAACTTGAGTCTACTTTAATTGTGTTCCGTATTGAATGATTTTACTTGTATTTAATTATAATCTACTGTTATTCAGAATAGAGGCTTAAACTAAAATTAAAAAGCTTTATAGTACCTGTCATAGTTGAATAAATATTTTATCAATGTCTTTCCCATGTTTGTATAGTTAAAGCCTTTTACAAACTTAGCGTTACAATGTAGTTAACGACAAAAGTACCTTTACAAATTCTAATTGATTGAACACTTTAGCTAAACCTTTAACAAAATAATCAACAAAATTAGAAAAATGTATTAATTGTGTCTTCATTCATCATTATCATCAGCCTTGTGTTTGTTGGTCACGGTCTCATTTTGGGGTTGTGGTGTTTGATATGTATCGATTTAAAAAAGGTTTGCAAATATTTTGGTGTATATCAACTTCTTATAGTTAATGAACAAAGCTGCGAGTAAGAAAATCCTTCGGAAACTCAAAGGTACAATGTTATACAAGTAATAATATATCGCATTACTATCGATTTTCGTACTCTTATAAACTGCAATGAACTGTTAGGATTTCAAAGCTTCTAACTTGGGCCAGTAGGAAGTTTAATCTGTAATCTCCCACTCAAGCAACATAGCACAAGGTATTTCATAACTACGAATCTAACGTGCGGCTAAAGAGTTCCTAAAAATATACACATAAAGGTAATATTTCAATGACAAAGCGAATATTCAAGCACTCATATATAGCAAGGATTACTCGGGTCAACGGTTTCGTTGAAATGATTTACCGTTTCGGTTGTTAAGCTAGTGCAATACGCAGGCTTGCTTTTTGAATCTGGAACACTGCGTTTTTCGAAACTCTTTAATTACTAACAAGCGGTGAATGGGGCCTGCGGGTTTTGGCGGTATTAAAATAAATATTTTCACATACGAGGAAAAGTAGCAAAAACGCATAAATACTTTTGTCAATCCTTTCGGGAATGGACAGGAGTGATGTTATATCGTAGAAGCTGGCTTCTTTGGCTTCGCCCGTGGTGTATTTTGAGCCCTCGTTCTATCTCTTTAAGCCGTTATTTGGCCCATAGTGTTATTAGTTTTCTATAGGGGAATCTGCCGCATTTGTTGACATTTATGATTTCTGCTTCGCTCTCTCTTCTACTAGCATAATGATAAATTATGTAGCTTATGATATTCACGAATAATCTGGCTTTCTATTAGTAAATGAATTTGCAAAATCGGTTTCATAAATCCAGAGATTACTTACTACAACCTCACCTATTTTACCTCTTTGTAATACAAATAGCTAGAGGTAGATAGAAAAACAAGAATAATATAATTTTTATAATATGTATAATTTCGCATTACGAGTACAGGTGGTTATTTCCCCACTCTCCTCTTTGTCGGTCATTGCTGTAGAATGCGAAATTGGAATGTTGTAAATTATGAATTTGTACGTATTTTAGTTGCGTATATTTCTTGTTTAGTCATTATGAATTAGTAATCTCACAATGCTAAACTTTTAAACAAGATTTACAACCTCAGATTCCGTGAGTTATCTGAACCTCAGATTCCGAGATCTGTCGTAATACTTAGGATTAGTAATGAAGATTTTACTTCATGTCAAATGTAATTGGATTTGAGAAATTCGGAATTGTTAAATTGAATGGTTCCTTATTATATTTTATTCTTAGCAGTCATACTATGCTAAAAGATATTGAAAAATATATTGCATTAATATTAAAATTAGGAAAAAAAAACAAAACAATCTCGGTCGAGGTAGTCCACCTAGAGCGCCTGTCTGAATAGCACCCTGTGCGAATAGCACTTAACCTAGTCCACGAAAAGCACCTATAATATTTTTTGCAGTTGCTCTTCGTGGACTCAAATTTATTCTTACATGCTTGTCCACGAAGAGCAAAATATAGAATGAAAAGTATTTCAATCCCAAATTCATACATTTATGTAACAAAATTTACAAAATAACCTCCATTTATTTAAACATTAAAAAAGGTATAAAAAAAGACAAGTGCAATTTTTAAACTTATATTACTTTGTCCAAGCGGAAAAAAGAATGTACAATACACAGGACTGAAAATGCCATTTAATTCGAGTCTTTTTAAAAATGCACAAATGCGAAGTGAAAATTTTATGAATACTGAAAGTTGTACTCGGTTACTAGCAGAAACTCGCGGCTCCACCCAATGAATGTTGGCTATAGTTTTTTGGTAATATTTCCGGTTCTACTTAACCAATTGCTATCAAACATACGGTAGATTTTAAGCCTGAACCAGAACTTTCCAATAAAAAAAATGTTCAAAATCTATTCAGTAGATTTTTACGTCCATTGTGAACAAGCAGACAGACGAAAACTCAAAAAAAAAATTGTGTTTAGAATCTTTCATTTATTTTTAAATAATATATGTCCAATGAACAGGCACAACTAATTTACAATTTTGTACCTATGTAAAGTATAGATACTTTTTGAATTCCACCTTATACTGAGAGATTCGAGGCAGTCCCAGTGCGCATATATCCTGGATAATAAGCCTTGGGACTCGTATTACACCGGAGTGCAATGGAGATAAGAACATTGTCGACCGTTATTAAAAAATAAGATTTTTTTTCGTTTGCTCTCGCATTCTTATGAATAGATAACGTAATGAAGACTTCGTGAGGAAATATAATCAAAAGTTTTTGTTTCTATTTTATACAAAAATGTGACTTTTAAAGGTTTTTATACTGTGTGGTTGAATTAGGGTTTAGTATTTTAATTAAATTAACAAGAAATTTAAGAAATACAAATTGCTACATATTTTTTTTGTTGTTACAATTAAACCTAAACTTCGTATCAAGCTTTTCTTAATGAATTTCATTGTGTAACATGAGAACTCTGTTTAATTGCATGGAGCTCGCTGGTAAAATTCATCTGAAGTATCTATTCCTATTATAGTAGATCTGTCCATCCATTAAGACATTGTTTTTAGCGATTAGCCGCCATTATGTGTAATGTATTTCCGTTTATGCATTTTTATTGATTTACGATAAAAATTGTTTTTATTCTTGTTTAGACAACTTTTATTAGGGGAACCGGCTCTTGTGATCTAAGTAGATGAGTACTTTGTGGTCTACAAAGTGCCGATAGTATTTGAGACAAAAAAAAATTATAGTAGGATGAAACCTGTTGTAAAAGGAAGAGAATATAATAAAAATGATAGGAAAAATAAATTACGGGCGATCTGAGGTCGGGAAGTGGGGTGGGGGGTGAGTTTTAAGGGTAAAAACGGTTTATCTCGATTTCCGGCAAAACTACAAGTCCTATGGAAAAAAGTTAAATGACAAAGTTGTAGGTAATAAAGAGACCTACAACTTTTCTGTTTACACTTTTTTCACATAACCTCAAAAAGTATGTGAAAAATTCAAATAATCAAGTTTTTGATTTTTTATTTTTATCTTCAGCAAAACAAATTTGTTTTCCACGAAATTTGGTGAAAACTTAGCTTTTTATGTCCCAAAGACACTGTAATTTTTTTTGATTTGAAATACTCTTTTTTTCAACTTATTTTGACTAAATATCGAAAAACCACCCTAATTTTCAATCGAAAATTCTCACGTCAAAAATCAGCTTTTTAAAAAAAGTCGAAAAGCGTTTTGTTCGTTAAAATCTCTTCTTTCTGATAATGTAAAAATATATATACATTACTATGGAAAATTTTCTCAGAAAATGCAAAGAAGAAAAACTCGAATTCGAAATTAATATTTTTGTATTTAGTCATTTCCTCGCTGAGGTGGGATGAAAAGTTACACGTTGCACTATAACTTCATGGTTGCACTCGAGTGCAAAGATTTTTCACCTTGTGCACTTTTGATTCCCTCGCTGAAGCTCAGGGCCCCCACCCCACTTCCCGACCTCAGATCGCCCGTAATTTATTTTTCCTATCATTTTTATTATATTCTCTTCCTTTTACAACAGGTTTCATCCTACTATAAATTTCTTTTACTTTTTACCATTTTCATAGCTATCGGCACTGGTCTATTGAGTGGAACCGCAGACAACAGTGTTAGGGATGCAATCAAATTATATTTTTAGGTTAGTTATGTATAAAGCTTAATATAAAATTACCAAAGCTGTTTCAGATATTACAGTACGAGTTTAATAATTGGTAGAAACCACGAAGTAATTAATTCAGTGAATCAAGAAAACCGTCTTAGGGTGAGCGCAGACTAGAGACAAGATAGACTTGTCGTCATACAGATCTTGTTGCTATTTGACAGTTGCACCACCTCCTTCTGCGAGCAAGTAATACTCGAGAAGGAGGCGACAGAGGGGGCCCGTTAGAGGTTTAGAACTTTCCCGACCCGCAGAGCCCGCATTATACTTGCTGCGCAGTGCGAGTGACTTGGACGCTGGAGATCACTCAACGACTTCTATTCTCCATGAGTGCAGGTTTGGAGTGAGTGAGGCCGCCTGCCACCCCAACAGAGTAGGGAATGCTGCCATTCACTCTTTTCCGGGGCAAGATGTGGACACCGTGGTTCCCACACCCAAGGAGGGCATTTATAAACCATAGATGGCCCATGATCAACCGGGGTACCATAAGGGGCACCTTGTACCCTGGCGCCTATAGACCCAAGATGGCGTGCAGTTTTAATCGGTTCAAGTCCGACATAACCGCCCACTGGCCAGTCGAAATTTCCACACGTTACTTATTTGGTTTAGAAACACTTTTGTTCGAAGTGTGCGCACTTTCATTTGTTTATGTAAAGCTATAGCCTGTCCTAAGACAGTCTTGTCTCTAATGAGCGCTAAGCCTTATCAAACCACTTTAATTTGCATTGACCAAATTTTCTACAACCCCATATTTTGAGCTCGGTGTAACAGAGTCTTGCAAGCCATATTCAAACCGCACTATGCAGTAAAGCTTAATCTCTTTATGCAGAAATATTTTATCATTTTGAAAGACTAACAAGAAAGAAGAAATTGTTTTCAGGATTCTCGCAAAATATGTTGGAACCTTAGAATTTGATGGAGAAAATATTATTTTCTCATACAGTGTGTTTTAAAATTACGTTGCACATTTAGGTTATATTATTTGGTTGTCTTACCTACTTTCATTGTAAGTGAGTTTTAATACC
The DNA here is from genome assembly GCA_963576445.1 of Lithosia quadra. Lineage (NCBI taxonomy): Eukaryota > Metazoa > Arthropoda > Insecta > Lepidoptera > Erebidae > Lithosia > Lithosia quadra. The sequence continues at coordinate 13,819,574 of OY754886.1, forward strand.
ATTTAGGTGGCAAACAAACGCACAGCCCATCTGACGGGAAGCGGTCATTGTGGCCTATTATGGATGACGTTTCTCAATGTTTAAAATTTGGTGACCCATCTTAAGACTAGCGTGGCCAGTATTGCTTAACTTAATATATAAGTTAAACTATTCGGTTACCACTTATAACTAATAGCCCCTCGCTCAATCAGTAACAAGAAAATCTGTCCATTTCGTTCGCATCACATAATAAAAAATCAAAAAACCCGACTGCGTATAAACTAAAAAGAAAAAAACAAGCACTTAGATGTTGTGTAGTCTAGAAACATAACAACTGAACAGTCGGGATCCATTGAAAAATTAGATTGGCTGTCGAATAATGAAAAATATATACATAGATACAAGATACACGCGAAAAACATAACCCTTCTTGGCAGTCGGGTAAAAATTGTTCCCAAAAAAGTCGGACACCTTGCAATGTGTAATAATTAACTTACTCGGTTTCCAACGAGCCTCTCCTCACCTTTAATTGATATTAATCCGTTCATTATTCAATAAAGAATGAAATAAGTAGGTATTTGTTCAAGTTACAATGTTAAAAGACAAGTTGTATCATTATACAAAGTAAATCCCTTGAGTCTATAATTCTTCCAAACGTTGTAGTCTGCTTATATTTTTTATTGCGCCTAAATGAGCAATATAAAGAAAATCTGCTACATTTAAATTTCTTTGCCAATAACAGTGTTGTGAATAAATGTACAGTACATATCTTTATTTTTCGTTCTCTAAAGGTAAGGACACTGGACACAGGTGTAGCGAGATTATTCCATTATTCGTGAAAATACATCATACTGTATAACACTGAGATACGATGTTATAAAAACGAAATTTAAATATAGATTTTGAATCTGAACTGTTTCAACATAGTACGTGTATTTGTGGTCATCTATATTAACAACTAGCTGTCTCGGCGAACTTCGTACCGCCATATTTTCCACCCGCGTGCAATTCCGTTCCCATTCCTGTTCCCGTTCCCATTCCCATTACTATTCCTATTCTCATTCCCATTCCCATTCCTACTACTACCTACTACTACTAAATACTAATCCCGTAACGTAAACATAAACTTCTCTCACATAATAGAAAAAGTTTGTATGAGAAAAAGAAAAGTTACTTTCTGAAATTTTCTGTACAACTGTTTTATTATTTTTTTTCGTAAGAACCTTCTCCCGATAATAACAAACACAACAAAAAAAGAATTAGTGAAATCGGTAGAGCCGTTGGTGAGTTATGCGCTTACCAACACATTTTGCGATTCATTTTTATATTATAGATTAAAAAATAAAAATTCGTTTGTTTATTATCGATAAACTCTCAAATTACAGAACTGAATTAAATTTTTCACTTATCTTACGGGGTAATACAGCCAGCGTAATGGCCTTTGCACCGAGTACGGTACGGGCAAGTTAATAAATGTGTTCTAATGTATTATTTTAGATATAAGGTGTAATTAAACTAGGTATATTTATATATAATGGGTAGGTACACATTAAATTTGTAAAACATTTCGTTCCGTTTCAATAAAAATATGTTACATAAATTTATTCTGGACCGTTTTTATTCTGGTTCGATTTTAGAAGGTGAAAATGGTGACTATATTTCATTCAAATCGCTTTGTATTATTATATTATAAAAAATATATTCCAGTAAATAAGACATCCGAACACTTCCACTCCAGTGTTATCCATTTGAGATCCCCAAACTCCGAAAAAATTTATACTTTTAATTATGTACGTAGAGTTCGAAAACAATTTCGTATTTCGAAGTTGGTGTCTAGTTTAAGGTAATCTCTAGAGGATTTAAGACGTCCTTGCTAAATACCCATGGGTACGATACATTTTGCTGAATAAAATGTGGTTTTTCTCGCACCCACAAACACTAAAGGATTAGAGTTAAATATGTTCTAGATAAGAACAAAATAATATACACTAGTTTGAAGTTTGAATGTAAATATTGAGTAAAAATTTTGTGAACGCGTGTCCATTTTTTTTATTAAGTCCGCCGGATTAAAATGTAAACCGCCTGATGGTAAGTTAAGGTGAAGTCCAAAAAAGGTCGCTATTCCCAAGGGATTTCCTTAGAATGGTGACCTATACCCAGACGGCCTTGACAGATGCCGTTTATTTCGAACTAGAAGCAACTATATCAAACTTCATGCTTTTTACTTTGAAAATGACGGACTTTCCATACAATCAGCCAACCATCGGTATAGTAATGAAATTTTGGAAAAAGCTAATCTATAGCAGTTATAAAGCTATATCAGATTCTCTACTTTTTACTTCGAAAAAGACGGACTCAATAATAACACAAAAATGACATAAGATACTTTTTATCCTTTATTTTTGGAGTGGAGAGTGGAGTGTAGTGGAGAGTGGAGTGGAGTGGCGAGTGAAGTGTAGAATGGAGTGTAGAATGGAGTAGAGTGGAGAGTGGAGAGGAGAGTCAAGTGGAGAGTCGTTTAATTGATGGCGATACCGACTTCCACGCGGGCGAAGCCGCGGCCAAAAGCTTTCAACTCAAGTTTTCAAGTCACGAGTGAATAGGTTCCTTCTAGGCAAGCGTGATTCATCGTAGACCACATCGTCACTCACCATCAGGTGGGATTGAGGTCAAACGTAAGCCTATCATGAATAAAAAAAACCAGTATTATTTAAAACAACTGTTCTTACTTTCAGTTGAGCATAAGAAGATTTTGTATAAAATGTAAGCGCTGTCTCGTATGACAGTACGCGGTGCATAATAATGGGCTAGGGTTTTAAGAAGAACCAGAATTAACTGGATGCAGCTGGCATGTACTTGGATTGTTCTTATAATGTTGCACTTTTTGCTCTGATATTAAAAGACTTGGGATGTTTGTTTAAGGTTTAATATTAAAATGTTGTATTTAGAAAATGAATCTATATTTTATTGTGAATTGTAATTGTTAAGTGAATTATAAAATTGTAAAGTAGCTAGTATATTTAAATTTTTTTTTTTGGAATTCTTGTCTGCTTTTTTTATACCACGTAGGTAGCAGACAAGCATTATCGTTAACTGAATTTATGTTTAAAGAAGTACATCGCACACCATTGATTTTTTTAATCACTCTTGCGTGTCAATTTGACCGATATGAACTAATTTTAATGTGATAAAATGTTGCAGTTGCACTGTGTGCACTAAATTGCGTTATTGGGCAACAAACAAACGTACGAATAAACTCACTTTCACAATTATATTGAATTTGTGAATTCGTTTTATACATAACGACTTCGGTTTCAGTGGTGTTATTTTTTTATTTATTCAATTTAATAATTTAGACAAACAATATCAAATAGATCGAAAATTTTCATTTTTTTTATTTCCATAAATAACTTACCAATATAACCAATTTTATTATCAAAGTATAGGCCTACTCAGTTTCCTGTATTTTTGAATACATAACTACGTTACAAAAATATTATCACCATTTGTGTTAATTAAAGCTAATGTAACACAAATGGTGATGTAATATTGCTGTATTGAGTGTTGAAGTCTTGATGAAATATCTATACATTTAAATAAAATTGAAGTGCCTGTTTGTAAAATTACAAAAAGTAATTTTTAAATTTATTATCGGTCTGTCTGCTTGCAAGAAGTAATCTCTGGAACGGCTGGATCTATTTGAACAGGTTTTCACTAGCAAATAGTTAATTTTATAAGGTATAACATTGATCTATTTAATTTTGAAAATGGAATTAGGCTTCAGCATAAAAATAATCTTAAAAATCTAAATTAAGGTGAAGTCGCGGGCACAGATAGGTAAAACTATTATTATTAGTAGCGTAACATTACGTTAGAAATTCAACATTACTTTGATTAAACCACATTTTTCCATTAAAATTAGGCAGTACGCTAACTTTAGTCATTAGCGCTAATAGACAGAATATTATTACTTCCAAGAACTAAAATAACAATATGAACCAAAGTGACAAGTTTAAAGGTACATTGGCTCCTAATACAGCTGCTACATCTTTATTACTAAGTTCGACTTAGGCTGTGTAATTAACGAACTTTCATAGCAACTTCTTGTAGACGTTCATATCTACTAGGTTCTCGATTGGTTATTTATTCCCTATAAAGCTCCGATTTCAATGAAATAATGCAAAGTTTTGGATAATTGCTATTCAAGTTGTTAGTCAGAAAACTTTTGATTGGTGCTCAGAGAAAGTTTTGTGATATAACTTTTATTTATTGTAACTTTCACTTTTATGTGTAATATTCCAATGACATTTTTGCGGACTCTGCAAACACAACGCAAAGTAAACGTATTTATCTTTGGTTATTATTTTATATTCATAAAAAAATAACATACCTTTGCAAAAATAGTAATTATGATATTATAACTAATATTATTAAAATTTATGAAAATAAAATCGACTTCAACGGACCAAATTGAAATGGGACTACACGGAAAGTGCCAGCTATCAAATAAAAAAAGAATCATCAAAATCTCTTTTTATTCGAAAGTTCTGAAGTAACAAACTTATAAAAAGACAGTCGAATTGAGAACTTCCTCCTTTTTTGAGTCGGTTAAAAACAATGTTAGGACAGGACGGTGTGTTTGAACCAACGCCATTCTAAAACAAATCTACCAACTAGTTGGTAGATTGTTTTTTAGACAAATAGTACTCGCATTTACAATTACAATAATCTAACACTTACAATAATAATAATAATTACAATAACATTAAGTGAGCATAAGATACGGCCTTAAATGTCACCTATCAACTAACTGGGATAACTATTACTCAACAGCACTAATCACACTATTTATGGGAACACCACTAAACCTTTGGATCCACAAGTAAATTTATACTCATCCTGCAAGAGAATAAGGCTCACAATTGAGTCACAGCTGATATTTTACCGTACCAGCGAAGGTACATTTTATCCAGAAAATTTGCACAGAGCAATTCAAATACGATTTTTTCCTACCGTTTTTTTTTTTCTGTCGAGCACATTGCCAACATCGTTAAAGTTTCGTTAATTATGAATTGTACTGTTATCCAGTTATTATTTTGCTCTGGCAAACATGGGACTATATTGGATTTTAGTACTTATTTCAGAACAATGTTTTTGTATATACGAAAATATTTTTGAAATTTTTGGAGAACACCGGGTACTATAAATTGAATACCCAACTTGGCACGAAAAGTTTTCAAATAAATGTATCTGAAATTCAAATATAAAATGCGTACTTAGGTTTTTAAACCCATATAAAGGAGATAGGACACGACGGTATCTCCCGTCGGAAATGAGCTGTCCGACTGGGGTAGTACCTCCGCCCTACAGAACACCGCGGCCCTAATAACCATCGTGTTGTGTTCCCGCCGGTAAGTAGGGTAGCCAGAGCTCACTGTACCCCTCCTCCTCCTCTCATCCTTTCCTAGCCTCCCCACCCCTTCCCTTCAGAGTAGGCAGCCGGTCTGTGACACCCTTAGTGTTGCACTCGTACATAGGCCACGGTGACCGCTTTCCATCAGGTGGGCCGTGTGCTTATCTGCCACCTAAGTAGTATAAAAAAATGATTAACTCTACAAGGTACTATGTATATCGGTTATAATTAAATTTTGTTGTTTGAAATAAATTGGTGGAAGGAGAGAACATGAACTGGTACTTGATAATAGGATAGTAATAAATAGTGTAAGCAGAAAAAATTGAATCGTATTAACATAATTTATGCTGATAAATAAATAATGCAAAACATAATAATTCTAATAACTTATTGTGTTTTACACGTAAATGTTTACAAACACAAACATTTATCTCATACAAAAAACTTAAGGGAAACACACTTTCGTAAACCGAACGAATAAATTTTCCCGTGTTGAACCTCTAAAACATTTTCACACTAATCAAAACAGATATCCGAACTCGAACCGCAGACAAACATCTCACGAGAACTGCCTAGAATTAGAAGCAGTAGGTAGCAAACTTCTAATTTCAAGACAAAATTTAACCCGTCCATATTTATTTAACCAAAACTTGACAAGCGACAATTTTAGAATTATTTTACTTGCGTTTCAAAACGTCTAAATAATATCACTTTGACGTCTAGTTTGTGAGGATAATTGGCGAATGTTTATTTTGGAATAGAATCCATTTGTTCGGATAACTTTGGGTAAAGGGTATCTGTATAAATAGGGTTGTCATTTATAAATTAGCGATTCTGGTTAGAAACGATAAACGGAGCTTGAATACAAATTTCGTCTCGCTATTATTGGAGATTGCGTCAGTTACTTTAAAATCAGTTGAAATATGAACTGAGGGTCAATTCTCGTAATAATATGGTTAAAATTCAGTCCTGATCTCATCCTTAACTCACAAATGAAAAACTCGAGGCAAACTGAAAGAGGAGAGAGGATATGAATCACATTTCATTCAGATTACAATATCATTTATTTTCGTGCTAAAATTCCCATGGATGGACCTCGTGACAGGCTAGTGTTGATCTAGAACTGACTAAAACCGCACGTCTTCTTGGATTTACAGACGCCGGGGTATAATGTGGCCCAAATGGCGTTTTTCTCGCGCCCCGATAGCATTACAGTACCCATCAATTACAATATCTACGTCTAGCAGAATATCTTGCTTGCCCTTTTTCAACTTTAGATCACGATTCAGTCACAATCACATTACAATTATTTTGACGTCAACATCCAATAACATAAAATAACTTATTAAACTTTGTTACAAGAATACTTATTTGACATTTGTGAGATGGAAATGAGAACAGAATTGAATTTTGAAAATAATCTTATTACGAGAATTAGCTCTACCTTTCTCTCTCTCTCTCTCTCTCTCTCTCTCTCTTTCCCTCTTTTGCTTATTTATGTATCAGCTGTTGAAAATCTCAACAAATTGTAGTATGAAGTTTCTTATGAGTAATATAGAATAGGAGACAAAGTTTCTTGGAAGCCGTGTTCTGAGAACGGGTGTACAATTTACGCTAAAATATTACCTTACCTGCTGCGAGCAGCTACATGAAAGTGTACATCATTTTCATCGTACAAAAGTCTAGTTTAAAAATTATAAATGTGATATTTTTAATACTACTATTATTGAATCTAGCTAACTCTTTCTACTATAAATTTAGTTTACGCGGTTTTTATGGGAGCGATTGCTGTCAATCCTCCCAACCCTGTGAGGAAAGCCTGGGTCAGAACCTTATCCTTTAATTGCGAAGACCTTAATAGGGCTCTTAACATCCCACCTCTCATAGTTAAAGGTTAAAAATAATATTTCACAATCTACAACAAATACTAAATAGATTCGATTTAGATCGGAAAAATTAAACTTCCAGGACGAGACTCGACTGTCCCTTACTCTGATCCACTGAGCTACCTGGACGTTATGTCTTAAATATTCGAAATTCACCCGATATATTCTATCGGGTGAATTTCGAATATTTAAGACTTATCTTGGAGCGATGCTGTCCCCGTCACGGATGTCCACTTTTACCGATTTAAATGTATTATAAAAAGTTAGCACACTAATGGTTTCAAATTTTCATTAAACTAAACACAATGTTAAGGAAGGATCATACTTAGTTTCAACTATTAATTATTTCAGCTGAATTCTGGAGCTCAAATTATAATGGTTATGAATGCGTTTGAATTAATGTCTGAATGCAGAATTGCCTTGTTTAGACCCAGCAACAAAATTTATGTCTACTGTAATATAATACTTGAAAGTTCCAAATTGTGTTGGTATATTACCATGTTTAGTAGCAAGTTAGTGCTAACAAGTTTTTTCCTTTGAATTATTCGGTTCAGTACAGAAATAATTTAAAGGAGAAACTTCTGTTATATCTTTTAATTCGTACATAGTTCATAGTTCTAACCTTTTCAATATTCGATAGGTAGGTATAACCTTTTCAAATAATGCTACTAACATTAATATAGTAGGCAGTCAGATACATATTATATGACCTTACTTCCTACTAATATTACAAATGTGAAAGTTTGTGAAGATGTTTATGTATGTATGTATTTAGAAAAAAAAAAGTATATAAGTATGTTTATCAGCTTTCTAGAACCCATAACACAAGCTAGTTAAACTATGCTTACTTTGGGTCTAGAGGGCGCTGTGTAGAATGTCGTAGAATATTTATTTATTTATTTATTTATTTATTTATGTTTGGATGTTGATAGTTTATTACGTTATAACGGCTGAATGGATCTGGCTAAAATTTAGCATAGGGATATATTATTATAGCTAAACTTACATATATTTTGAATCCCCATGTTATCCTCAGGGGTTACAGGAATGAGATCGAATTCTACGTGGATGAAGTCACGGACATCAGCAAGTATTATTATACAAAACCATTATAATAATCATTAATTGGAGAGATCCTTATAGTTTTACCACAATTTCAGACTAATTTCAGCGTCTTACCCAAAAACTAACAAGAAAACTTCAGTCACACAACACGAACAAATTCACAACCCGGAATTCACTCATGGTCTGTTAGAACATGGCTTTATACGGATTACAGAGACCCCGGAGGCCCAGAGGGAATCTAATTTAGCTATAATACAATTTGTTAGGGCTGGAGTAATGTCTTTGGCACAAGCGGGCAGCGATAAAAACGAAATCGGTGAACATAGATTACGGGACACAGGTGAACAATTATCTATAGCTGAGTCAATTTAAACTTTTTTAACATAATTATGTTTACAACAAAAAAGTTGTAGAGACAGGTTAAAGAGAAGGTTTATCGAACCTTTTCTTCCCATTAGCAATATCCCATTTGTAAGGCAATGCAAAAATCCTAATCATAAACTTCCTACTAATTCTACTAATATTATAAATGTGAAAGTTTGTGAAAATATTTATGTTACTCATTCACGCTCCAAAGACTGAATGAATCTGATTGAGATTTGGTACAAGGCTATCCCTGGACCAAATTACAGTGAGACCCGTTAACTGAAAGAAAAGTTACTTTAGTTAGACCGACAGAAAAGACAAAAAAAAATAGACAGGGGCGGAAGTCTCGACAGATCGTTAAGGACTTTGCGATGAAATTCGGTCGTTAAATTCGTAGCGACGTAAACTTATCAATATTTGCAAGTCGCGACTGTCAAACTTATCAATTTTTGTCGTTAAGTTTACAAATTTCATCGCAAACTTAACAATTCATCGTTAACTCTTTGCGAGCATTTTTGACAGCCCGCAAAGTGCTTTACGATCGTTAACTATGTAATTTGTTGATATTTTTAGGTTATTAAATATGGAAATTGAACAATATAATCATAATGGAAATGTATTTGGTACAGGATTTCATTGTGCTTCAACGCAGGCGCGTTACTATCATCATCACATTATTTAACTACTACTTGCTGGCACTTTAGAGCCCGGTATAACGTATACGGAACTCCAAATAGGTTTCTGTGGGTTACACAATACACAGGCACCTATTTTAGGGATTAAAGTAATCTGTGTTCTATTTCAAACTATAATCTATCTAGTACCACAGGTTCATTCAGTAAAAATACATCCATCCATACAAATTCAAGTATTTCTGACAGTCTGTCTTTATAAGATTATTTTCCATTAGGTAATAAGTGTTATGCTATATCACAATGTTTCATCATCTTAGCGTTGGATCCCGATTGCATCTGTAGCCTACATCTAGGTGCCAGGGTCTGCTTAGATCACACCGTTAGTTTCATTAATCAAAATATCAGACAAATGTTAAATTGTCATGTTTTTGTTATAGGGCTAGTTACTAGCATAAAATCAGTGACTGCTGATTGTAAACAAATATAGGTAGTACCTAGTGTTATATAGCTATTCCATGAATTAAATAAAACTAGTATACACATCATAATTATGCTTATTTTATTTCAAAATAAAAGTTATCTGTCATTTTCTTTATATGGAGCCTTTGCAGACAATAAGAACTTCTCACTCTTCACTTGGGCTAGATACCTCAGCCTACATCTTGGTACCCACTAACTACATGGGCTTGGGGAGCAGCTGCTGGCATCTGTAATGAAAGAGTATTTTTATTTTACTATATAAAACTTACAGCTAATACCTTACTTGTACAATAATTATTACAACTATAAGAAAAAGATCAGTTACAAGATTTAACATAAAGATAAGACAAATTTTATTACATAATACATGACCTATCTATTATTATCTATATATATTATATACTGTCTCTTATCTTCTATACACATTATTCACTTATTTTCCACTTTTCAAAGTCTCCTACCGCAGGTCTGCTGCTGTACATCTTTTTCTTATTATGTATTTTTATCTAGTTGTGTGTGTACATAAATATGTATAAATAAATATTACTTTCATAACAAATTTGAAGAGGAAGAAAGCACAACAGAAAGAAACAAGGCAAGTCTAAGCTATATAAATTAACGGAGCACTTCAACCGTTCCCACCTAGTACTAGTCCCCAAGGAATAGATTGCTTTGGGTCTATTGTGTCAATGAGATTAAACTATTTCAATCTGGGTATGTTTTAACTAGCATTAGTTAAAACATTTTTTTGATACAGCCTTGATGCTACTGTATTGCAATAGGTCATAATATTTAGTTACAAGTATATAGTACTGTTCTGATTAAGAGTGAATTAAAAGAAACGATACCTTGCCTTGATATCCATTACCTCTTCAATATTGATGCCAGTGTTACTTTTAGGTGAGAAGTTTTCTCCATTTTTCTTTCCAATCAGTAGCAACCTTTCATCAGCCAATTCCAAAATGTGCTAGGTGCTGCTATGCAGTGGAACGTCTGCAGTGAATCTATAAATTTAAATCATAAAATATTAATATTAATACTTTCAAGTACGTTTAACAAATTGGATTTGAAAATAAGATTGTAATCTATACCTACTTACTTGATTCACGTCGGACGGGAGCCAACGTGCTTTGATATAAAAATCCGGATTGTTGGATCTGGATTGATTTGTGGTTGACATTATTATAATTTATTGCAGTTCACAGTTTACATTTTTAAATTCGTAAAGTATCCAACAATTTTACAATTTATTAAGTTTATTTAAGCTGACAGCTGACATGTTTTTTTTTTATTATTCTGTTTGACATGCAAAAATGTTGCAAGGAGGTAAACCTTAATTTCCTTTCATATTTTACAAAATAATTAAATCCTTTAAAATGGTTTGAGTAACTTAAACAATTTGATTAGAAGGCAATGTCACAAAGTTAAAATACATAGTTTCTGTAAAACTTTTCCGTTAAAACTATTAATATCCTGAATAAGTATGTAACAAATATTCCCCACTGACTGAAAATGTTATTACACGTCAACATTTTATGCTCAAATTTACCAGACTATGAATACGAATTTCGTTAAGCTAACTGTCATCGTAAAGCACACATTTTAACAATTTTCGTCGGTATCTCAATTGAGCAGACTACCGTCTGTCGCAAGCGTCGTTACTGCAACCGAATTTTGTCGGTATGTTATCTTGCGAATTCGGTAGCAAACTCGTAGCGATATATGTACAGACTGCCGCCCCAGGTTCCCATGGGTTGCGAGAATGGTATAAGAATACCACAGAAGCAATAAAATACTTATAATTATAAATGATTGATTTAATTACTAATTTTAGCATCATTATTGCGCGACTAAGTGTATCTAGTGTATTTTGAAAGATGTGCTGGTGTAGGAAAATATCCCAATATAACAAATTATAAATGTGAACATTGGCTTGATCAGGATATAAAGCTATGGCTATGTTTAATACATAATATCCTATCTTTCGAATTTACGCTGTAAAAGGAGGGTGGGCATTTTGGTTCATACCACATAATGAAATTAGTTTCAAAATAAAGTAGGTTATATTTTGTGCATATTCTATATCTATCATCTTGTAGTTATAATTTAGTAGCATCTTCTAGCAAAAAACCTGACAGTATTTTTTGTTCCTTTGCAACAAAAAAGCTGTCAGTATTTTACGTTGCTTTAATACTAACTTAGAAATAGGTAGGTATAAATATTTAGTCTTATTAAATACAGCGATATTATATACATTTATATAACATCTTACAACTTAAATACGTTAATACACCGGTTACATGAACACCACGCATTCCCACTATTTTGGTAACCTGATTATAGAAAGTTAAATACTTACGCAACGCCACCTTGTAAATAGGTAGCGTAAGATAATATCAATATTGTAAACCAATAAATTCTCACCAGGTGTCTGGCTATTTTGTTAATAATTTAATAGATTCATGCCAAGTGTTCTTAAAAAAATATTGCAGACCAAATGTGTAACTAATTGTAAAACAATTAGCCAAAAATCGCCAGAGACAGATCTACCACTTCTCATTTTAATTTTCCATTCCATTTATACCCTCAAAACAATGACAAATACTAAGTAAACTACGCAAAATAGAATTACATTAATAGTAATTGTTGGACCAACAATCTAAATTCAAAAATTATTCTTGGTTGTAAATGAGTCTCGCTCCATACAATTTTGCCCACTCTCCTTTCATTAACAATCTTAAATAGTCAATTTATCTTGTAAAAGTTCACGGTAGCTAATCCAATTCTATTCGTTAATTTATTTATGAAATATTAATTTATCCTTAGCTTCTTATTCAATGTAATATCTCGCATAAAGTATTACTTAATTGTTCCATTTTAATCTTTGTTTGACTTTCGATACTCTATAACTTGACTTCTGTTGTTCGCGTAGAATTCTGATTCCATTTTCGCAACAAATAGTAATCTATTCCATAAATAAACAGAAGGCTATTATTTCAGACATTTATATATAATACTAGCTGTTGCCCGCGGCTCCGCCCGCGTGGATGTCGAAATCCTTCTTCTTGCTTCTTACCATCCAGCGGGGTTAAGTCAATAGACGGACTGAATATAAAAAAAAAAAAAAAATCCGTTTCAAAAACTATCCTATCTCTCAAGTTGGATCGAACTGCACATGGTGTGCGAATTTTATTATAATCGGTTAAGTGGTTTAGGAGTCCATTGAGGACAAACATTGTGACACGAGATTTATATACAGGGTGAATTTTTCAAAAGGGCTTGGATGGCCAAAACCGAAACTATAAGGAATAGCGAAAAATGCTCAAAGGAGTCACGAGCCCGATTTTGATGAAACTTAAAACCTCATCATTAGATTTTTGAAAAATCAATAATCCTAGCTAGGAATCGAACCTGTTGATTTTGAAAAAAAAAACACACCCTATATTATTACACCATACGATAGTATTGCTATTAACGATCTTATTCTGGGAAGTAATGACATACCGTAAACTAAAGGAAAGAGCCCATCTTTAACAAAATACATTTTATTTTTCTTACATTAACTGATCAAATTGTTCAAAATGTAGACATTGTAGACCATTGTTTTCAATACATAACTGGATTTGAGAGCTCAAGGATCGTACTGCATTCAATATTAGAATGTTATTGATTCCGTTTAGAATATTCTCCAAAGAAAGTTTCAAGTCATGACCTGTATCATTATGTGTTTTTGTAATTTTCGTTTTTGACATACCCCCAGAGAAAGTAATCTAAGGGAGTGAGATCCAGGGATCTCGCTGGCCAAGGCACAGGACCATGCCTTGCAATAAAATTGTCGTCAAACTGCTGAATCAAAACCTCTTTTACGGCTATTATGGGCTGGAGCTCCATCTTGTTTAAAAAAAACATCAATCATTATAATCATTCCGAGTATAATTTAAAACACGGAATAGTCACGATCTTTTCTGGGATTTCGGACGAAACAAATAGGTACATAAAACATGAATTTTATTAAATTCCAAAGTTTCCTTAAATTTGCCGTATAACATTACTTCGCAGAATTTGTTCCTTAACAGCGACACTATCGTATGGTGTAATAATAAAGGTTGTGTTTTTTTTTCAAAATCAACAGGTTCGATTCTCAGCTAGGTTTATTGGTTTTTCAAAAATCTAATGATGAGGTTTTAAGTTTCATCAAAATCGGGCTCGTGACTCCTTTGATCATTTTTCGCTATTCCTTATAGTTTCGGATTTAGCCATCCAATCCCTTTTGAAAAATTCACCCTGTATATTAAGATATAGGTATTTTGATGAGGGCCACCACTGTATAGTGCTATTGGTGTGTGTAGTGGTGATCCCTGATCCTGAGACTTTACCTTTAGCTTACCACCAGTTGAGGAGAAGACAGTTTGACGTGTATTATATAATAAAAAATTAAAATAAAGGGCTACTTTTAGTACAGATGTATCCATAAGACTTTAACATTTATAATATTAGTAGGATATTAGGCTACTGCCTACTATCCTACTAATATTATAAATGTGAAAGTACTTATATTATAAAATAGGAAGGATTACTTAAAGCTTATCTTCACCCATCTCAAGTTTGGACTTCCTAAACATCATCAGCGTGTACTATAGTAGTATATTTTATAAAAATGGTGAACATAAAAAAAAAAATAATGCTTGACTGGATATCAAAGATCGAATAGGGCGAAATCAGTCTCGCTGTATCTCAACACTCGCAATTTGTTCATGAAGCATACCTAATTGTCTAAAGGAATACCGTCTCAACGGATTTGTGTAAAGTCTCTATCAGATCTCGAGAATTAAGGTTTAAATGTTGGACAATTTGATGAAGGTAGTTAGACAATATAAAATGGATATATCATTGCTACTGTTATCCCTAAAATGTTATATATCCTTTAGGAAGAGCCCACCGATTTAGCGGGGTAAACTTATCAGACTCGGAAGGAATACCATTACTACGACCGCCGGGTGTCCGATAAATCATAGTCCTGTTATAAATATCCTTTGTTTACTAACATTGAACATTGATCATGAGAAACTTTGCTCCTGATAAATATGGAATATTACCTATGGCTATTTTTACAGCATGTTCCCCTGTATCTTCAAGATACTGAACTCAATGAGGTGTCAATTGATAAGTAAAATACCTTTTAGGTCACCTTAAACCCCAGTGATCATAGACCCGAGATGACGTGCGATTTTAGTCGGTTCAAGTCTGACATAACCATATCCATGGAGATTTGATGGCAGAAAAAATTCAGATATTTATCATATTTTAGGTTCAAAAATCTTAATTGTTTTATAGTGCTGTTTGTATAAAATATACATAGGACCTCACACCTAAAATCAAAACTATATTAGTTACTTAACTTTAAGTTTACTTTAAGTTAATATACCTAACTGAGGTATAGTATCTGTATTATTCTGGATTTTGAAATACCTATATTATTTGAATGAAATACTACAAAAACTTGTATTGTAGTTTGGTTTAAGTTACGTATTATTGTATTAAAATGTGTTACATTTTACCCAAACAATTTTCAACATCTAGGAACTTAAGCCGAGTGAAATACATTCTAACCACAACATAATTTGCTTGTTACCTTCAAACACCGAAACTTTCACCTGTATATTAGAACTTCTTGTACTGAAATTACCTGGAACAAGATAAAGAAATTAATTATTTATATTTCTTTGTGAAGTAGTCAAAATTATATTTTGCAGGAATATTTTTCATTACACTGTAGGTACACTGCGGAAACAGGAGAAGTACCTAATAGGAACAAAATAAATTGTCTTGTGCATTTTTTACTATCACTGTAATTTATCATGGAGGTTAACTTGAACTTATTTAGGGGAATTCATTTTCTTTACTCTAAAAAGTCGAATAAAAATTAGAATTATTAGATCTTATAATATTTATGTGATATTATTTAAGTAACTCCTCCAATTACTTTTAGGTATTGGTTCAAAGAGTTAAAGAATTGTTTTGCAGAAAAATGAGGGTGTATTTTAGAGCCTATGCTAGTATTTTCTATACATCTGCAATTAAATTTAATTGTCGTATATCATATAATGCATATTTTTCGAGCATATATATTAACATTTGCTTGTATTTAAGATCGGAAAATGAAACAAAATATCACATAACCGCAATATACAAATTAAACTCTCTTGTTTCTTCAATATTAAGTCAGTTATTAACATTTTTCATAGATCTCTCCTAAATATGTCATAAACATACATCCTGTATTAACAACATCATATATATTATGATATACATCCGTTTAAGCCCATATCTGCCATAATAGACTCATGGTTTTCATTAACAGCTGCCATTAGCCCAATGATATGAAATTCTTTGTAACAGTAATAGCCCGAACAGCAGTTTGGTAGTGCCATTATGGGAACATGTTTACCATAGCTTCAAGGCAATAAGGAAAATTTTATTTGATGTCAAAATCATGGGTGATGTTTGGGTAATTTTTCAGATGTTGGGCACTGAAATTATAGTTACAGAGTCAAAGTAAAAAAAACTGTTTTTTTCTGTATACGCCATTTAAATGGCATTTACGAAATGTCAAAAAACTGGAGTAGTTTGTAGCAAATGGTCCACTGCACTGGTACAAAATGCAACACCGTTCTAAAAAGACTTCGGTAAGAAATTCGACGGACTATTTATTTTTGTACACAGCACAGTTCTCTTCACCAATCCATTTTCCTAAGTGAATAACCTAGAGAGTCTTGATACCAGCAATTGCATTTCTAGTGAAAATTAAATTGCTTCAAATTCAGAAAACACTGTTTAATGCAATCCTGACAAATAAAACGGTTTCCAAAAAGCAAATCGATTAAAAAATCATAAATATAGAAGTGATATATTAAAAGCTAAGACTAAAAATACCAGATAACTGCTTAACATTTTCAATGGAAGATTTATACATAATACAATGAAACATTTAGATAATATGTGTTATTCCAGACTAATAAATCTATTCCTGTACCAAATTTTGAGTCAGGTCCGTTCAACTTTTTGAACGTGATTGAATAACAAAATCTTCATAAAATATCACATTTATAATATTAGTAGGCGTAGGATGCCATATAATTTCTAATAATCTAAACAGAAACTTAATAACAAACTTTCATAAACTTATTTATTAAATAGTTGAACTAAATTCATTATTAAGAACTATTGTCATAATGTATATTGTTCAAGGTTTAATATATAGTGGCACAAGTTCCAAGTAATATTCTTGATAAATAATAATCGTTTTGAAATTATAAAAGAAAGTTAATATTTTGTATCATTATAGTTAGGTACAAAGAATATTGTCATAATACCTATATAATGTTTAATCTACATATGTATGCTACTATTCTATTTCCTACTACGCCTACTATCCTAGTTCCCATCCTACTAATATTATAAATGTGAAAGTTCAGGAAGATGCTTGGATGTTTGTTACTGAATCATGCTCTTATCTCCTAACGGATCTAGCTGAAATTAGAACGTATAGGCTTTTTTATCACTGGAAAGATTTATCAGGAATCACGAAAGTGAACAGAATCTTATGTGGGTAGAGTAACGGGCACCAGCTAAAAACATATAATCTAAAGTTATCTGTTGGGACAGCGATGTTTTTGAAAGACAGATTTATTTTGAGTGAACAATTTAAAAAAATTATAAAATTGTCCATTTCAATAATTTATTTACCGGCAAAAAATAATGTTTGTTTTGACATTTCAATCTAGTGATAGTAATTAAAAGAATCAAGTTTACAAAGAATGTTTCTTTAGTCAAAAGATACAAATAAATACAGCTATTTCTTAGAATTAATGAGACGGTGTCGTTAACTAAAAGTATTCTTTGAAAGATCAGTGAAACTCAATTAAGACAAATAGTTGAAGCAGGTTGAAATATAAATCCTTACTTACTCTGTACTAATATTATAAAAAGCGAGGCCGAATTTTGTCTGGTTTGTTTGTTTGTTTATATAGACAATACTAGCTGATGCCCGCGCTTCTGCCCGCGTGAATGTCGGTTATCACAACTTTTGGTCATATATCTCCGATTCTATTTCACCGATTGCAATCAAATATACAACAGATTTCAAGTCTCTGACCAAGATCTTACTAATAAAAAATATCAATATCAAAACAGTTTTGAACTGGATTTGTATAAAAATCGCTTTTTTAAGTAATTTGAGGCTTAGGTGAGCTTTTAGATTTATATTAGTGTCCCTTAAATTAAATTTAAGATCACATCTTGTACTATGAAACCCTGTGTAAAGTTTTAGATTTATTTATACTTAAACATGCTTTATGTATATTTTAAACCCTGAATATAATGAATGCTGAATTTGTTTATATTTAGTATAATGAACCTCTGCGTAATGTCACTTGGTATATTAAAGCTCCTTTAATTTAATTAAGTAAATTTTATTTAAATTTACACGAATTTAATTACAATAAAACTAATATTTCAATTTGCTACGGATTTAATAATAATAGAATAAATAGTACATTCGTTAGAAATAAAACTAACTTCGTAATGATAATTATAGAATGATATTTGATGAAAAATATTAAGATAATAATTGAAATCTTTAAATTAAGACCGAATTCAGCTTTGTTTTCAATGAGTAGATATAGGTTGGAATGACATAAGTACCTATTTCGATATTGTTAGTTCTAAATATCTTTCATTTTAAAATCTCCAATTAAGAAAATTGGCAGAACAACTAAATTATTCAAAGAAATATCGAAATAAGAGCAATATTTTAAATATATTTCACTTCTATTTTCATTGACTCATTAAAATGTTAAATGTTTTTTAACATTGTATCATTTCATCATTCTCTGAACCTTTTTTCCAACTCAGTTGGGGTCGGTTTTCCAGTCTAACTGTGATGCGGCTGAACTTCGATATTTTCCGTGGAGCGACTGCCCTCTGACCTCCAAAACCAATGGTCATTATGACCAATGGCGATATCGAAGTTCCAAGTTAGACAGATTGGACTTTTGTGGGCTCCAACTACCCGTAACGACTGCCATAGATGTTTGTATGGCACCCGGGACCGACGGCTTAACGTGCTCTCCGAGGCACTAGTAAACCTGCGATAAATACACACATAACTTCGAAAAGCATCGAAGTCATTGGTGTGTGCCATGGTGAACCTGGGATCGAACCCGAGACCTCGTCTCAGCAGTCCATCACCCAAACCACTAGGCTACCGCGGTAAGTTAACATTGTATATCTAAAAGAAATAAGAACGTTTTAATTTTTTCTTCCACATTTAATAAAAGTTATGTTCAATTAGCTCTAGAAGTTTAAACAGTGTCTAACGAATGTTATGAATATTTATACCTACAAGACAATTTAGAATTCATATTCAATTTCACTAGGTACTGCGACTTATCGTAGAAAACGGTTTAGTTGCCTCCATGATAAACATACATAATTATCTTTGGCGTTAGTTTGATAATTGGATACTAGAAAAAAAAAATATTTAGGTAGGTATACCGATGCATTTATCGATATGCGTGAGATGTAGGGTGGAAGCCTGCGGCCTGATTTAGTGAAATTACGTTCTTAAAACGTATGATTTCGAAGCTTGAGAAAACCTATAGATATTAAGTTACCGCCTTACGAGCTTGTGGTTTTAGTACGGTCCAAGTCCGACATAAACACTCCCACTGGTCAGCGGGGGGTTATCCGAGGGAGTTCTCAAAATCTATTTTAAAAATGTTTTTTTTTTATTAGAAAGGCCTTGTTCAGACTTAAATTGCCCCTTATGTTTAATTGTGATTGGTTAGGTAGAAGTAGATATAAGATTAAAAAAACAATAACCAACCTCCACGCTGGCGTCAACTAGTTTTATATAATTATGCTTATTAACAACTTAAGTAGTATAAAAGAATCCAGTAGATATAAAAACCCTTTATGCTTTCATTGATAGAAATACTAGAATGTTTTTGACAGCACTTTAATCTCAGGGACATAAAGCAAAAGCTTCGGTCATTTAAATTTCCAGACCAGCAGCTATAAATTACGGTTAGACCGATGAAGGTACCGCACTACGAATACCGATTCGTAGTGCGCTTCGGTATTTTTCAGGAAATACTGATTACACAAACGGTAAACTTACAATAATTATAGACCAAGGGACAAGTGGGAACTTTAAAGATTGGAGGGGATGAGTAGGCACAGGGTGCGAATTTTTGGCGACCTGTGGGTTCTGACACGAATTAAGCAACATTCTTCTGTAATCATTTTTAACCTATGAAAATGCAAAAAAGGGTGTAAAATTTTAACGCAAAGTGTCTGTTTCAGACAGTGAACCTGCTTTTGAAGTTCGTTAAAAATAAATTTATTATTAATTCGTTATAATAAGAATTTATAGAGGTAAAATGCAATCTTGAACAAAAATATTGCTGAAATAAAAAAATACTTTAGAAATTAGAACAAATATAACAAAACAGGGTTGATAATTACATCTTTCGCGAATAACGTCATATAAAATATTTATCTTTCTTTCTATTATGGTGCCACACACGTTCCAATATAGTTGCGCAAGATTTGCGCAAGTCTGGATTTGCACAAGTATAATGGAACGTATGTAGGTACTGGGTATGTATTGTGAACGTACGGGGGATGTAGTAAGCCTTCTTGAAGAGCGATAGGTACCTATACTCGGACTCTCCCCCTGAGTAGTGGTATTGCCGTAAAACCAATTATTACTACACCACGATAGCAACATCGACACGAGAGAAGAAAACTGGAACGTGTGTGGCTACCATTAGATAAATACAAACTAGACACGGAATTTTCCGAACCACTTACACTGTCCTTTACACTTGAAACTTGTACAAAACTATATATTAGCTCATTTTGCTCGTGAAGAATGTTGATATAAAAACTTTGTCCGAAACGAACTTCAGTTCACTGGTACTGGAAAGAATTTATTTGATGAAACCTTTGAGTTAGAAAGAGACCAAGCAAAAAAAGTACTGTTTATTTAGAAAGAAAATTATGCTAGTATGAAAGAGATAAGATTAGAAAGTTTTTCTCGTACCGTAAATATTTTAGACTAGCTGTACTAGCGACTTCGCTCACGTGGCGGCTTTGTGATTGAGATTTTTAAGTTTTTTTTTGCGCGGCACATTTTTTTTTCTTAAATCTGCCAGTGAAAATCGTATCAAATTCAGTGTAGTCTTTATAGAAATTGCCGCTCTCAAACAGACTTAAAAAAGCGAATTTAAAAGAAAATTGATAAACCGATAGTTACATCAGAACATTTTGCGCAAATACTGTGATAAATTTACAGTATTTGCTCAAAATGTGATAAATTCTTAGGAAAACTGTCTCAAAATTTTATACCCTATAGGTACGAATTCAACTTCTACGAATTCCTAAAACTATTCATTCGAGTCACGGATATCTTAAAATGACATTCAATTTTTAAAGCCAATCACGCCTAAAGACAATTTAATGACCATTATGGTCGTTAAATAGGATGTCACCTACAAACCTTTACCCTTTTCAATCAGTTTAACGACAGTATTTCTTCTAGATACCTACCTATATCAATTTTGGTTTCCTTCAACTAAGGCGCTGCGCAAACGTAGACACTTTTGTTTCTTGTGTCCGACACAAGCTACTGATGAATATTTGAATTCTATAGAACAAGTATGAAATCATTCAACTCCCTGCACATACGTGAGTCCAGTTGCTTCCACTGAACACTATATTCAGGACGCTCAAAAAGTGTTCGGTGTCGGTAACTGGAAACTAAAAGTCGTCAGTTGAAGACACAAGCAACATTCACAAACGTCCATCATGAGACTACGGAAAACAAGCAGATACAGCAACTACAGCTACAGTTTCTTGTGGTGTGCCGTGTCGGTGACAGGGAACTGGCAACTGTGTCCGATTGTCGATACGGGACACAGCAACTACGGTTTCCTGTGGCGGTGTGCCGTGTCGGCAACACGTTTGCGCAGCGCCTTAGTAATTCTTTAACATAAATCTGGCATATTATGAATGAGCTGATCAGATATTTTTGTGTTTTGTTTGTGACATACATACGAATCTATTTTATCATAAAATTGTAAATTAGGTGTGTCTATATGCATTCAAGGTTTAAAAACTACTTGACTTATGTTATATGAACGATTCTGAATCCAAAATTATTTATTTATAGAATTAACTACCTACTGTTTGGTAATTAGTTCTAAAAATAAATAATTTTGGATTCAGAACTTACTGTTTGGTAGGTACTTAATTCTAAAAATAAATAATTTTGGATTCAGATTTGTTCATATAATATATAATCCAAGTACTTTTTTTAAACCTTGAATGCATATAAAATCTGTTTTTTCGCGGTAGATGCATAAATTATTGAATGTATTTTGATTCGTATTTTTTTAAAGGTCTAGGTATCAGGCAAGTTTATACGGGTTAACGTTCCATCGTCCACAGTCACTATTTATTACGTCAGTAGTGCACAAATTGGCTCAGCATTATCCTCATTCCTGGGATTCGTCAAGTCCTATTACGATTACGTTCCTGGGCTTAACTGTAATAGGATAATGATTTCACCAGCCTATGTCAGATACTGATTTGACTTCACTTCACTTTATGGTACCTAAGCTGAAGGAAAGAGGATCACCATTACATACACGTACCATGTTAACAATGGTGACACTCAGCTCGACGGCCTCACCAAAAGAGGATTGTCGTCGCAGCACCGCGCGACACCCACCGGTCCCACAAGTGCTGCGACCACAATCCCGCCCTGCCCGGCTATGCACTTGCTGACCCCTGAATGCAATCAGATCAAGATTGGATTACTATGGAGGGTTTTTTGCAATCGTAACCACCCAGCCGAATTTCGTGACAAATTGTGCCACCAAATTTCTACCACCAGAAAATATAGAAGAACAAGAGTTGCGTTATAGCACTGTTTGCCTGTAATATCTCTGCAATGGAAGTACTTCCTCACACATGTCCGTTCTCTCATCGTGTCATATCTCCGGTTCTACTTAACCCAATTAAACATACGGCAGATTTTAAGTCTAACCAAGACAATTGTAATAAAAAAAACTGCATTAAAATCTGTTCAGTAATTTTTATGTCCATCGCGTACAAATAGAGATAAATTCAAAAACGAAATTTTAGTGTTCAGGTTCATTTAACATAACCAAAGAATTTTTTATATATATATCTAATAAACAAACACAACTATTTTACAATTTTATTGGACAAATATATTTTCTACAATTGCGATTATTAGATAAGAATTGATACGTAAAAGGCATTGGATATTTTGTAAAATGGTTTCAGAAAGTTTTCATAAACATGCCAAGGTAAAAACATCATATCCTCAGGACTACCGTTTCCCACGTGTCATGCTCACAAGCTCAATTTGAACAAATCGCCTGTCTTGTTCAGATCGCAAAATATTTTCGCATGGAGTAGTGCATATTCTTAAAATGGAGGTAAGTACTTGACAAAATTTATTTTTAGAAATATGGCAAAAGGTTAGTTTTAGGAATATTATACAAGAATTCAAAGAATTGAAATCAAAGAGGTTGTTTTGTTCATTTTTTTTTCTTTCATCTATTAGATCTGATGGCAGGTAACATTTATTGATATGCCAGAAATAAAAATACATTGGGACACATTTATGTAAACTTACCGCTAAGATTTGCACTAATCTCTTCCCAATTTCTTCATACGAGCCATATCAAATTTTAGTTTCTTTTTTTACTATTAGAACATTTATCTGATTGTATTATTTATTCATTATATATCAATGCTTGTCAAATGGAATGTTATTTTATCTTTAAGACATAAGTACTTTTGAACAATAAGTAAAAAAATACCGAAGTCTTCAGGAATTATATTGGTCACTATAATTGGATATTATTTAAAAAACTACGTCACTATAAGCGAAATCATGAAGTGACCATACCCGACTTCTTCACCCACAATTTGAATGAAAGTTATTACCTACCTATATACTTATACTATACCTTATTTATACAAAAAATATTATCTAAGATCATTCAATAGGTACGTCAAATAGCGCAGTAAATAATGTTGACTTTCATTATAATCAAAGAATCCATTTTGCAGAGTTGTTTTTGGATACAAACCACTTACCGCCCAACGTGACTCGTATATAAACCTCTTTTGAAGAACGTTTATAACAAAGCTATTTGAACACGTCACAGCATTGTGATCTTTGTGATGATAGAAAGTTGACAGAGAACCTATTCAAAGTGTTACTTTGAACTTTGATAAAACAAATCGCTTATCGATCTCAATTTGCTCTGTAGCTAAATAATAATATATGAGCAAACAAAGCAACAATCTATTAGTGGAATCGTCTGGAAGCGAATCCATTTACATTCACTATCAACGATTAAGGTGGCAAAATAAGGGATGAACGTTTCTATGAAAGTCTGTCATTTTTAAAGTTAGACGCATGAAAGTTCATACACTTCTGATTTAAAAGAAATGTAGATGTGTATCAGCGTTTTTTAAAATTTCACCCCTAAGAGGGTTGAAAGTTTATAAGTTATAGTATCGGGATATGCGATTTTTTAAGAATTAGGTAATGCCCGGGCGAAGCCGGGTTTCGGGCCACTAGTTACTAATATAACCTCTAACCCCTTCAGCTAAGCTCTCGATCATAAGATCGATTCCTCAACAACTATTTTTTTATAAATTTACATGGATATATTTCAAAATCGCGTAAGAAATAGACCCTTTTCCAAATCTGTGTCAGCCCTTAGAAAAGCACTTGACCCAAATATAAACTATCTATTTGTCAATATTTTTTGATTAGAAAAGTCTCAGGACTGGTCGTTGGTCTACGAAGTTATATCGTGGCAAAAGTTTGGTCAAGTCATCGATTTTCCACAAAACGTCTCTGTTTTGCCAATATTGTATGAAAACATACGACTCCGTAATTTATTTTAGGCAATTTATGACTGAAGATTATCAAAAACTAGATAATGATATAGATATGCCAATTATAATAATAGATATATTACACTTGTAAAACATTTATTTGACCCAAGGTACGCCTCTGACTTACGAATACACGAACTAACCGAAAACTAAAACTTATATAATATGATTTGTTATTTTGTGTTGAGCTAAAATATTATTATTTTCATCTCTTTGTATATTAGGGTAGCAAAATGATGAAGAGAGAAATAAATGTTAAACTATTCGCAATCAAACATAGGACTAAAAGCAAATTATGCGACGTTATGACTATTGGCAACATGGTGACTTTCTTGAATATCAAAGAAGTGCAACTTCTGTAAATGGTACAATTATATATTCTGTGGCAGTAGGTGAGAAATATAAATAAAACTATAGTATAAACTCGGATAGACATAAATGTGGAAATAACAATAATTTGTCCTTGGTTTTCCAGAACCAACCTGACCAAAGTGAGCCGTTGTAATAATACCGGTTCACTTTATCTAAGACACTCGCCTAGTCAAGTATTTCTACTAAACATTTAAGCTCTAACATAGTTACATAAGAAATTCTAAGTGTACTGCTAAATTTGTCCACTTTGCCAAAATTATCGTCTATTTACTGGTTGCATTCTGCTACCGTATGCACCCACAAATTCCCACCTTTGTGACATCAAATACTGGCAACAGTATTCGGCATTTAACGTATGACGATGGTTATTTCAGCGTCAGCTGACTCCGTGCTACTAGACCATGCAATCTCTTTGACTTTATCTTCCATTAATTGGCTGTGAAAAAGAGATATTCTGCATCTGAAATTGCTTTGTCGTGAAAAATTAGCTTCGGATGTGTCCAGAATATTAAGCGTTTTAATTAAGGAAGACTATTTATTGCTTTGTACATGGCTGTATCCTACTTTGTAATTTGCTTGAACGTTGTTTCAGAATATTTATCAGCTATTAGTTAATATAACATTGATTAAAATATAAGTAAGGACAGCGCTGTTAATTTGTCCGGAAACAAGAATGAATGTAATAATAAAATTGTATTATTTTACATTCTCGAATATTTTCTTAAGAATCATCTATTATCTTTTTTTACTTTTATTCCGAAACATAATCCTAATTGAATTTCACAGCAACCCGTTGATGATAATACTACGTAGTTCCAAAATATCCATCATCATCTTCCTGGTTATATTCAAGACTGTCACCTTGGAGCCCTTGGCCCCCTTACTTCTTCTCTACCTATTGAGGGAATTCTATGCGAGAGCCTCTTCCATCAATTAGCAGATGTACCGGTTTACAGGGGAGATTAACTTCCCCACAAAGGTGCGATCCCAGAAACCTCATGGCACTAAATTCTTCTTCTTCTTCAACCTAGCGTTATCCCAGTCGTATCCAAGCTTTCGCCTTGGAGTCTGGGGTCCGCTTTACCAGTCTTAACTGCGGATTTGGCTGCACCTCGATATTTGCCGTAAAGCGACTGCCATCTGACCTTCACAACCCAATGGTGACATTAGGCGATATCGAAGCATTGCAGCTAGACCGTTGTTATTGGACTTCTTAGGGCTCCAACTACTCGTAACGACTGCATGGCCCTAAATTATGATCGCTATAATAATTTATCTAGTAGCGGTATTAGTTCGACTGCTTTACCCAAGAGTACCATTATCTTGTGATTTCTTTTTTACAATAGGATTTACGAGCTTTTGATTTCTGCGATATCTTTGGTAACATCAAGCGGTAGTTAAAAACCGATAAATTTTACTACAGGACATTAGCATTGTTAAGTATCTGCACCGGCAGGTAATGTGATTTCAACTGTAATTTCAACAAGAATGACAATTACCTTACTTAAAATTGACTACAATTTACTATATTTTGTTTGATTTGTGAGAGTGCTGAGGTCTTAACTCTTTTTTTTTATTTTTTGCCAGATTGATGGGCTATGGCAATATAGTCGCACTTTATTGGCGTATTGTCACTAACATAAATTTATCAACAATATTTGAGTGAGTAAATTGCCCACATAAAGTGCCCTTTGATGAATTTAATATTCACTGTTAAGACCAGCCTATATAGAAAAACAGGTAGGTTGCAATCGAGGCTTTCAACTTGAAGACAGTGGTCTGCTTTTTCCTTCTCGTCTTTTTATATTGTTTCTGTATTTTGCTTTTTATACCTCCCAATCCCAAAAGGCATGCTAGCGCCAGAGTTCCGTCCTTCAATCTGCAGGTATTGAATTTTTTTTAAATAAAATATTTTAGGATAAGCAACACATTAAAATTCTCTGGATAAGATTTCTTAAGCACCAATATCTTTTATATTGCAGCATAAATATCAACAACCAGCTCCTTGGCTAGTCTACTATCCACTGTCAGCCAAGAGTCAACCTTGCTGGTGGATGACTAAAGTGTATATTCTATTACACGTTAGACAACTATGTAACCAAAACAATGAGAAAATGGTAATGCCTTGATAATATATCTATACAATAACAAAAGAATCAAGCACACTATTATAGGAACTAGATGTTGTAAAATCTAATGGCGCACCTGTATTGAGAACCTAGATGCGTAGTCGATCTTGATTCGGATTTGATTCCTTTAAGCTAGCATTATCTTTATATTCACAAGCAGGAATATAAATTTTCTTATCTTTACATTCCAATAGTTATGAAGGTAGTTATTTCGATTGTCGTTCCTACCAATTTTGGTAGTCTAAGATAGATCAACTCCTTAGAACGCTCTTCTATATCTACAAGAAATTCACATTATTATCAGCACGTATCAAAAATTTAGAATCTTTGGACGTATTTGAATTTAAATTTAATAAGTACTAAAATATTTGAATAATTAATACTAATTTTCTTCATTGAAGTATTTTATTGTTAGTCGGAATTAACACCAACCTTTAGATTACCTGACGTTAAATTTATAATATTATATCATAGAACTTGAAAGTATAAAAATCAGAACTAATGGATAAATGGAACCAGAAATATTTGAAATTGGATATGAATCGACTCTAGATAAACCTAAAGCCGATTCATGTCCAATTTCAAATACTTTTTTACAAATTTTCTCCAACGTCAATGTCTGCAAATTTCATAGCATAGAAAGTTTTTCATCTGAGTCTAAGTTTCATCTGCCAACTGTTAGCTTTTGCAAACTAAGTGGAACTCTTGGCGATGTCAACAAGAACTTTGTTAGCGAAGCCTTTACAACCCTTGTATCAAGACTGCACTCGTAGTATTATGTGGAAAGTGGCAAGCTACTAGCTGCCGCGGAACTTACTAATCTAGATTACTAAGTTAACGTGACGACACATACAGCAGAGGTTGTGTTGTATGCTTTGGTTGTCTATACATTTATCACCCATGTTACTACCAATCTTACTACTAGTAGTAACATCGGTAATTTAATTACCGTTATTACTACTGAAGTTAGAAGTTGTTATAATAGCAATGAAAAATTGTTTGTAAGTACTACTACCATAAGAATAGTAATAAAATTACCGATGTCAGTACTAGTAGTTGATAGGTAGTAACACGGGTAATAAATGATCTATATTAGTATTATGAAAAGGAAACCTTTGTTTGTTTTATTATCAATACGATATGAAACTACTGAACCGATTCAAAGAAATTTTAAAGCCATTAGTATGAAACTTTTTTAAACTAAATATTCTAACAGTGAAAGAATTTTTTAATTATTGGATTCTGTACAGACAAAGCTCGAAAAAATTAAACATCCTGGATGGAATTTGAACCCGCGAGCAGTCCCTTGCAAGGGGAATACTAAAAATGAGTTTCCTTGACACATCCTACATATTCGAAATTCACTGATATATTAAACACCTTGGTCAAAGTTCCCCTGTAAGGGACTGATCTCAGGTTCAAATCCCGTCCTAAATGTTCATTTTTGCCGAACTAGGTCAATACTGACTCAATTTAAAAAAATTGTTTCACTGTTAATACTACATTATTCCTGACTAATATAGGCTCATTTTTATTCCGACTGATAATACTAAAGTTTTTTTCATATTTTTTCACATTTAACTTTGGGTAACATTTCAAGTTCTTTTAAATTTAGTATCTCGAGGACTCCCTAGCGTATGATTTCTTGTGTTAAATGGTTCATAAGGGGTGCTTTGAAAAAGTGGTCTTAAATGATGCTATTATCACACCTTCAATCTATCTGCAGTGCTTAAAAACGGCTTGATACATTCCACATGGGAACTATTTTATTAAGCACTAAATTTCTTTCATTTTCATTGAAAATACGAGTATACCTAATAATTGTTCATTTGCTATGGAAGAACAATTTGAAATGTTATACTTCACTGAGATCTGTTGTAGATTTATATACCCCAAGGAATAATTTTAGATTACTCCGTACATTAGATTTTATTATAAAAGAAAAAGTGGATTAACCTATCAAACCCCATAAGTGATGCTTTTGATGATTTTGATGGCGTGGCGGTCCCGATTCTCGCTCAGTGCACATATTAAATTCATATGTATTCATGAATATAACTACTTGTACTGCACCTTGTTGGTACTATTATAATAATATGTCTGTATTTATAACTATGCATAATCAGATTCTAGATTCTATAATATTACAAGCTATGCTTAGTTTGAGTCTAGATAGTATTATGCAGTTTGTCCTGGAATTTTTATTTACTTATTTAACATTTAATTCAAGCTTACATTTTCAAATAAATATTTGCAGAATTTAGCTTAGGTAAATAAAAATATTTACGGCAATGAACATGATCATGGTCACGTATAACATCATTAAAAAGTCAGGCACGTCTCTCTAAGCGAAAAAATCGCACCTCAAAAAACGTCCTAAAATATGAACAACATTGTAATTCTCCATTTTTATTGGTTTCTTATACAGTGTGTGCTAAATAGGTAACCTACATTCGAATTGCGAGCTACTTTCTGCACAAATCCAAACTTTTTATAAAAAATCCTACAGAGTTAACTCGTTCGTTGAGTGCACTTAATTATTGCATATTTGAATAAATGTAACCACTTTTATAAAAAGAGAGGTAAAATCGTCGACAATTTGTTATGTTAAGTAGAATGAACTTTACCTTCTGTAGAAATGAACTATACCTACTACAGTAGAAATGAACTATACCCACAGTAGAAATGAACCATACCTACTAGTAGAAACGAACTATCCCTTTACCAAATTTCAGCCAGATCCTTTCAACCGTTAGAGCGTGATTGAGTTACAAATATCCAAACATCTTCACATTTATAATATTTAATAGGAAGTAGGATTTGTATCACACGAATTTTTGACCAACCTAAATAACATTTGTAATTTTTTCTTACTGACTTTTTTCGTAATGTCACTCGATATCCTTACCGATTGTGAACCGATTTCAATGGTGTTATTGAAAAGGCTTGGGCTGTATTAAATTTTGAGGAAAATATGCCACCGCTAAGGGTGGAAAATTAGAGGATAAATCCGTTTTCTGATATTTATTACACAATATCTCCACTGATTTTGAATCAATTTAAATGATTATTTCTTGAACAGACCTACCTTGAGAGTATACCATTTCAATTTTATTATGAAAAGAAACCAGTTCTAATCTAATTTATTTGACGGCAAATTTATAACTGTAAATATCTAAGATTTCTGTTAAGAATTGTACCCCGTTTCAAACAAGACTCACCCTGTAGCCCGAAGTCCGCTTCTCAACTTTTACTTCGCCATTTTGCAGTTTTCAACAGTTTTATCTTTAACATCATACACTAACTTATGTATCCTTACAAATAACTTTGATGGATAAATATATCTTATATTAGATATTGTGACAATCTTCTAAATTTACATCAACCAAGTTACCTGCAAATATTTTCTAAAGAATCTAAAAGGTAACATTTCGAAAACTCGACGCAACTTCTAAGCCAAATTCCAACGTCGACATCAAATATTTTAATGTTACAACCCTCGTATAGAGTAGTTTTATGCTTCACAGCCTTTCATACCTTTATTACGTTTATATTTTAAAAGTTCACATTAAAACCATTAAGCATGTCGGTAACATGCTCATATTAATTTGTCAAATACGAAAATTGCACTCGCCGTTTGTGCGTTTTATGACGAAAATTATGTATCTTTTAATGCGAGTACTTTTGTGGTTTTGGCTTTATTTTATCATATTTTAATTTAATAGCCTCGTTTACCGCAGCTGAATATTCATTATATTAAGTGGATAATGCGTCAGGTTAAATAATAGTATTTCAGGTTTGGTTGTTTTTAACTTTGGATTTGAACAAAACAAATATCCATCCTTACTCGCAAACTTTTGTGTTTATAATATTAAAAACAAAACCTAATAAAGAACTGCATCAAAGCCCATACAGTAGTTTTGGCGTCCATTGCGAAAAAATAAACAAACAGTCAAACGAACAGACAATAATTCCAAAAACATAACCACTTTTGAGTTCACAATCAATAACCAAAGTATTTTTTTTACCGACACAATGAGTTTATAATTTTATAATAGTAGAAAATTAATAAGGTTTCTAAATTATATACGAGTAGGTACTTAAATAGTTGTGGCGATACCACAAATACGATACCACAAATAACCAGCGCCATCCAGCGCCATCTAGTCACAGCACGACGAACTACTTCGATACTACAACTACGTCATAACTACGTCAACGATCCTGAATCGCGAAAGTGCAAATCGAACACAGGTGTAGCATATATACAAGGTCCCAACGATAAACCGTAGGGCCGCGGCCCGCCAGGTGTGATCACCTTGCCTGGTCGGAGGATCCTCCCTTTGTGTTGGAGGGACGCCACATCCCGTTCCTCCACATTGGTGACCCCGACGTGATATGAACACGCAACATTCGCTGCGCTTATCAGCAGCATTCCTATCGCCACCATACCTTTCACTCCCGCATGAGCGGTAATCAAATCTTCGCCATCCATCCAGCACCTTCGGCCTCAACAGGGATACCACCTCCTGGAGCGATCGCTCCAGACTGGTTACCCTACGGCCACACGCACTGCCTTGTAATGAAGGGCACAGTACACTGCACGTACCTACGGTCAAGAAGAAGAGCGCATCTCTCCCGTCTACGCAGTATTCGCCCCGCTTCATTGAGGGCTTACCGAGGGCCGAGACAACTAACTCGACGCTTCGAGCCCGCTCACTTGGCACTTCACCGCAGCACCGCTTCACCGTCCCGACTCACTGGGACTAGCGAGGAAGACAGCGGCATCCAGTTCCGACGCAATGGAACACAGGACTGGCATTGGCACGCACCGCAAGAGAGCATCGCAATCAACCTCCGGTCTTGGAGGGGAGTGATGTGGCGATACCACAAATACGATACCACAAATAACCAGCGCCATCCAGCGCCATCTAGTCACAGCACGACGAACTACTTCGATACTACAACTACGTCATAACTACGTCAACGATCCTGAATCGCGAAAGTGCAAATCGAACACAGGTGAGGCATATATACAAGGTCCCAACGATAAACCGTAGGGCCGCGGCCCGCCAGGTGTGATCACCTTGCCTGGTCGGAGGATCCTCCCTTTGTGTTGGAGGGACGCCACATCCCGTTCCTCCACATAGTTATTAAATTAATAAAAATACTTAAGAATAGTCCTGAAGAATCTGTCCTAAGATTAAATTCTCGCTACCACCGTTTATTCCCTAGGGTTCCTAAGTTCCACTGCTATAGCAAGAAAGAATGTTGAGAGTATTAAATTGTACCGTACAAGCTGATTAAATTACATTTGAATGTTCTTAATTTATTTTTCGAGTATATTTTTGATTGTGACTCATGTTTTACTTCTGTCGACTAATAAATAAATTAAGTAAAAATTGTTTTAAGTTAAACGCTTTTATGCACTAAAAGCGGCCATACTAGATTTTCTTTTTTTTTCACAATGAACTATAATATTCTACTAGCCAAGCTCTTTCATTTGATATCCATATTGCGGTAGTCGTCGAAAATTATGTAAGCCGCCATTTTGTAGCGGCGGCCATCTTGGATGTATAATGATACAGAATATATTAACTTGTATTGTCACCAGATTGAACCAAAGATATGTGCCAAATACCAGAACAATCCGTCCACAGAAAGGGGGTCAATTTTAAATTACTAGATTTGACTCAAACTAACAGGTTGAATTAAATAAAAGCGTTTAAAAATATTAATTTTAAAAGTAGTCGTTTCGCACGACGTCTCTCAACATTTTGATGCGAATCGACTACTAAACCAAAATAATAACCTTGTTCTTGAGTAAATAGGTCAAGCTATGAAGCTGGATACAAAGACAAGTGATCCTTTATTTTTCCAGTGTAAGAACTTAAGACCAAATTAACTCAAAAAGATAAGTTCAAAAATATACACATCGTGTTTATTTTTACAGTAAAACCAACGGATATTTAGAAAGATTCACTTGAAGTCGCAAATAGATTGGAAGATCGACCCAGATTGGAGTTCGACCGGAATCACAGAGGTGTATATCAAATGGTGCGTAAAATTGAATCCAAAATATTACCCAAAGATCTGAGTTTCGTATGAATATATTTATAGATATACCTCTGTACGTATATGGAATATGACTAAATGATTTCAGGGGCCTTACTCTGAAAATCGAACATGAACGTTTCGGATCGAACGAAAACGGACAATTTGTCAAACAACGACAGCGAAAACGTCAAATGTATTTTGGGAGTAGGAGGTGTACTGATAACGATCGACAACCTCAATGTCAAACGATCGAAGACGGATCCGAAATCCGAAACGAAACACTTTCGGGGTAGCTAAATGGTCAAAACGTCAACGGATACGAATATTTTCGTTTTTCGGAGTAAGGCCCCTGTTTCTTTCAATGTTGGAGTCTATACAGACATGTAGGTTTATTAGTACCTCGGAGAGCACGTTAAGCCGTCGGTGCCGGTTGCCATACAAACTATGGCAGTCGTTACGGGTAGTTGGAGCCCACAAAATTCCAACCACTCTAACTTGGAACTTCGATATCGCCATTGGTCATAATGACCATTGGTTGTGGAGGTCAGATGGCAGTCGCTCCACGGAAAATATCGAAGTTCAGCCGCATCACAGTAAGACTCGAAAGCCGACCCCCACTGAGTTGGGAAAAAGGTTCAGAAAATGATGATGATACAGACATACATAATATACTCATGCCTTTTTTCTTCTGGGGTAGGCAGAGACAATAAGCCACCATCTGCTTCTGTCCTTACATACTGCCCGAGATTCCTCTACTGTCTTTAAACCTTTCAAATACAAAAACGTTCGACTGCTAAGCTAGAGGTCGTAGGTTCGATTTCCACCCGGTGCATATGCTTGTATTTTTTGTATCATAATAACCATCGTGCTATGTTCCCACCGGTAAGTAGGGTAGCTAGTGAGTTGATGTACCCCTCCTCCCCCACACCCCTTCCTACCCTCGTCTTCAGGGCAGCGCGTGTGTGACACCATAGGCAACGGTGACCGCTTCCCATCAGGTGGGCCGTGTGCTTGTCTGCCACCTACGTAGTATAAAAAAAATATATCTTTTAGTCCGCGTGTTTCTATGTAGGTATTTATGTATTTACAAAAGAAAGTATATCTCAGTATGCTTATCCGCATTCTAGTACCCATAAAACAAGCCAGTTAAACTATGCTAGATAACGCTATGCAGAATCGACAGTACCAATAGCTATTCATGTGGCAGAATGTCGTAGGATAATAATAAATTATCATTTTACGACAAATCTAAAGTTAAATGAAGAACAAATAAAATTAGCTAAGAGCGAACTTTAATATTGGAATAAAGAAAATTATCGTACTGTCCAAAAAAGGAAATCACAGGAACACACTGCTGAAGAACAAAAGACATTTACGGCCAGCAATAAAAGAAGTCGTTCTCCTTTCAAAAGGCTATAATATTATATTGGGTGATATTAAGCGAATTCATTTTCATATTTCTGGCGTATATTAGTCATAAATGCTCTTTATTGTGTTAGGTGAAGCTTATTTTAATTATGATATCATCTTGAACATCATCTCGCTGAGAGGTTTACTCACGTTGAATGCCGCCACCTCCTATGATCAAGTAATGCTCGAGAGGGAGGTGGCGGAGCTGGTCCGAGAGAAATATAGAACGCCTGTAACCCTAGCAGAAGCAGGCCGAGGAGGTTCCCCAACTTAATATTTTGTTTCATTCAAATAGACTAATAGCAATCCAATTATGTTTCACTACTGGACATGGGTCTCCTCTCCTCTAACGAGAGAGCTGAGAGGGTTTAGACCTTTATCCACACACGCTGGCCTAATGCGGGTTGGTGGATCGGACATTTTAGGAATTCTTCTAGGACATTTGGGTTTCATCGCGATGTTTTTCCTTCACCGTCAGCAGAAGGTAAATCAAGTGATTAGCACATATAAATTCCACAAAGTGAGATTCACATTGGTACTGTCTGGCCGGATTCAAACTCGGTGCCTCTAAGAAGAGGCCGCGTCTATCCATCCAGCTACCATCGATTATATTATATTATGATGATATAATAGATTACTACGATCTAAAATTCAAGATGAGGTTCAAACCTATACAGCTTTAGATTGCCAGTGTAATGGTTTTGTCAATTAACTACCAGTTTTCATATTAGGTATCACTGGGAGTGGCCCTCTAGAGGGCTGCTCCGAGGCTCTCCACGTGTCCCTCTGACTAGCAGATGGCACAGTGGGGAGCGAGTGGGGGGCGAGCTGATTGTCT
Source organism: Lithosia quadra (assembly GCA_963576445.1). Taxonomy (NCBI): domain Eukaryota; kingdom Metazoa; phylum Arthropoda; class Insecta; order Lepidoptera; family Erebidae; genus Lithosia; species Lithosia quadra. The sequence goes on from OY754886.1 coordinate 13,855,216, forward strand.
GCGCGCCGACGGTTGGGTGACAGGACGGCCTCCTGTCACCCTACACCCCACCGTCGGCGAAGTGGCGCGATGCTCGCCCCACCCCCCCTGTCGGGGGGTCGAGGGGGCCATCTTGAAACCGTGGATGGCCCGGGGTCAGCTGGGGTGCGAGGGATATGCCCATTGGGTAACCTTACACCCCGGTTACTAAGGCCCGAGACGGCGTGCGGTTTTAGTCGGTTCGATCCCGACATAACCACCCCCGATGGCCGACGGGGGTGGTATCCATGGGGATTTCCGCAAGATAAAAAAAAAAAAGGTATCACTAGATAAATCATAATTCCAAAAGGTTTTCTGATGAAAATATTCTAATAACTTATTCTATACCTATTTACCTACATTTATGACTAGTCAATATAGAAAAAATGTAATACGTGACGTTATAAAGCATTTCTCATTTTATTATGAAGCAATAAGATGTATTCATTATAGTCGGCATATTCAGATTACGTCAGTTCCTAGATTCAATATTTAATATTGTGCCCACCCTACTTAAAGTAACCAGAACTATTTTATTAAGAAGGAAACAGTTGTGCTAGAAAAAAAATTCCAAGTCTTGATGGTGACATGGTCTGGTTGAATTATTTGAACCGTGTGAGAATGATACCTAATCTTTGGACATGTTATCGTGTATAGGAAAGGGTGAGACTCATTGAAAGAGCCTATTATATATAGTATGTAGCTATTTGTTGGAATTGGAAATGTATAAAACTTGTGGCTTTTAAAATACCGTTATCGGTTCTGCTTCTTATTGGAAGCGGTTCCAGAGATAAAAAGTAGCCTATGTGTTATGCCGAACTATAATTTATACCTTTTTTTCAGTGTGGAAATCCTCATGGATTTCCACCCACCCAGCGGCCTGCGGGGTAGGTTATGCCGGGCTCTTACCGACTAAAACCGCACGACGTCTAGTGTTTTCTGATGCCAGGGTGTATAGTGGCCCACAGGGCATTGCCCTCGCACCCCGGCTTGACCCGGGCCATCTCCGGATTCGAGTTGGCCCCCTCGGGTTTGGGAACCACGGTGTTCCTGTCATGCCCCCGGAATAGGGGATGATCCGAATCAGCCTGCTTCTGCAAGGGTAACAGACGACTCCACCCGTTAACCCCAGGCCTGAATTTAATTTATCCCTGTCCTCAATTTCGGAGAAATCCGTTCAGCTGTTACAGCATGATTGAGCAACAAACTTTAACTTAAAATTTTCACATTTATAATATTAGTAGGATTAAACATTTCTCACACAATACAATAGTATTTTTACAAGAGGACTTTTCCACTATTTTGGGACGCTGAAGTAAGTAATTAGAGTTAATTCTAAAATTTATACAATGTTAATTATTAAGTGCCAACTTCGCGTTAAATGCCTCTACTTAATTTAATCACAAAATAATGAAATAACTTCTACATAATGTTTAAGTTCTATCAAAAATAGTACCACGCAAGCCCCTACTTAAGTGAAATGAAATTACTCTAATAACGACGGCCATAAATCCATTCTTATATGAAAAGCATGGCATTCTCAAATGACATGCCATTCTGGCTTGTAATGACGTAATTACTATGATGTTTTTAAAATTATCTGATTATAAGGCATTTTGTTTGCATACTAATGCTGAAAGTGTAATGAGATGGTTGCGCTTTTATAAAATAAATAATTTTTTATAATAATGTTTATTTGTAATGTGTTCCTGAGTGCCAATTCTTTGTAAAAAATATGTCTGAATTCAATCTTATTGTAGTCTCGATCTCATGACGATCTCCCAAAAGTCAAAACAGTTATTCTTTTGGTCACAAGAAAATATTTTTCTCTCCCAAGCAAAAATAAAATAGGCGTGTCAAAATGAAACGAGTTTGATATCTGTCGAGCGCTGAAGAGCACCAAACTACCATGGAGGCATAAGATCGCGTAAAGTAGAGAAGAAAAAGCTGGAAAGCGAACCCTGGACCAAGGTGACGCAATTGGAACACATCGCTGATTATGATGAACCAAATTAATTGTAAATTACAATTAATCAATTAGCCTATCGACGTCCAATGCTGGACATAGGCCTCTCCCAATATGCACCATAAAATATCACCCGATTCTCCGCCTTCCGTATCCAGTCATTCAGTAAATTTCAAAGTGCCAGGTAATCCAACAACTACAGAGATTCGCAACAATTTAAAACAAGCATAACTTAATAAAAGCTTCACTCCCCCGAGGTAAACTTCGGAAACAAATAAAAAAATCGTTTTAAGGGTAACAGTGTAAAATTTCATCGGGAACCCTTTTAAATAAGTCACGGTAGACACGACGGGTTTTATCTCACGATGAAAGTAAAGTTGGGTTAGTACATAATTAAGTAAGCGTACAGCGATGTGGGTGATAACTGACTGGAAGTGACTTGGGAAATTAGTTATCTTGGTTTGTTTGGAAACTTCCAAGATGGCGTACGTACTCAAGTTTAGTTTCATGTGTTGTGTGTGTGTGTGGAAATTCAAATTCTTGAGGCTTTTGTTGCAATTTTCGAAGTGTAGATAAAAAGTAACATTTTTTTTACTACGTAGGTGGCATACAAGCATACGGCCCACTTGATTGGAAGCGGTCACCATGGCCTATGGACGTATGCAACACTTAGGTTGTCACACACGGGCTGCTGAAGGGATGCGGCTAGGATGGGATGGGGGAGAAGAGGTACAGTGAGCTCTGGCTACCCTACTTACCGGCGGGAACACAACATTATGGCAATTATTGATCTTTGTTGATGTTCTATAAAATGTGTATACTCCATGTTATTTCGAGACACGTTTTCCTAAATTGTAATTTTGTAATTTTAAATGACCATACCAAAAATACGGCTACCCATTTTAGATTTATAACATCCTTGTCTATTCTTGACCCTTCATATTTCAACCACTATCTAACGTCCAAGGCACATCCAGTCGACCTTATCGTTACCCGACCGCAGCTACTTAAACTGTCAAAAGTTTGTGCCAACCCTTAACTTCATTTCTTTCCCACACTTAAATACTTAAAACTTTTTTGGTAGAAGTGTACATATTCGAATAAAGAATTGACAATACTGTTTAGTTATTTTATAAAACAACTGTATTGGAGTAGTTTTTTTTTTTATTTGACGAAGTTTTTACAGATATTATTACATCAACAATCACTGTACGACAGTGATCCTTCAATTAGATAGTCGAAAAGGATTCTGTTTTGCTTCAAAAATTATAAAAGTTATGAAGGCAACTACAAACTATGATACTAGTTGTTGCCCGCGGCTCCGCTCATATGGAATTCTGCTCTCGTTTCCGTTACCTATGGGAATCTATTTCCCGATAAGTATGTAAATATTCCCGGTGATAATCCGTTCAACTAAATTGGGTTCTCATTTTTTATGCAATAAAATCCATTTAGTAAAGCTTGGAAATAATAATAATATTGATCTCTATGCATTTCATTGGTTAAATCCATTCGTACGCATTCTTTGAGCTAACATAATTCGTTACATATTATTTTTTGACATAATATAAATAAACTTAATTACTGGCTTAAAATAAATTCAGTGAATGTAGCGTCTTGATTTTATGTGAGACGATTAAATAAAAAAAAGAAACAAAATAGAACCTATAAACTTAATACAAATGATTCAAATTTCTATAAACCGAATTTGTTCTATCGTCAGTAGATCTGTCTCCGTATAAATAGCGGCAGTCGAATGTTCTGGAACATTCAATACCTCTTTACGGAATTGCAGTTAAGTAGGCAACTGGGACTACTTAGTTTTGCAAGAGTATTTTATTTCATTCTGTAGTAGTTTCAGTTTTCTGTGCGATAATCGAAACGTTATTTATTTTATTGCACTTATATTTTATTAGATTTTGTCCACGGCTACGTCCGTGTGTAATTTTGCTCTCCAGGGCTAAAAGTAGTATAGGTATGTGTTATTCCAGAATAATTTTATCTATCCCTGTAATTTCAACGAGATCCGTTCAGCCGTTAGAGCGTAATTTAGTAACAAAATCAAAACCGTTTTACAACTTACAATATTAGTAGGATAGTAGTAATTAGAATATTAGGAGAGTTGGATAGTAGGCTAGTAGTATAGGATAGTAGTGTTTAATAGCTGTGATTCGCGGCTCCGCTCGTAACATACTTCGATTCATTGTGGCACCCATTTACATACACACATACAAATCACGCCTTTTTCCCATTGGGATAGGCAGATACAACATCTTTCCACTTGCTACGATCTTGGCATATTCCTTTCGTTTCTTCAATTTTCATACCTAAATGTTTTCATACACGCTCGCCGGTTGCCAAACGTCTCTCCAAAACGTCCTGGATCTGATTACAACATGTACGCCTAGATCGACCTTTACCGGGTTGCCCATTCACCATATATTATATCTGTTTCGTCAATCTTCTTTCATCCATCCTCTCTACAATACATGTCCGAACCATCTAAGCATACCTGTCTCTATCTTAACTCATACATATTATATTACTCATATAGATTATTTAACTCACACATACTCGTAATTTATTAGCTTTGTGTGGCAATTCACTTTATTGACATTTACGATCAATGCTTCGCTCTTCTGGATAGTAGCGTGATGATAGTCTTCTGAATAGCCTTCCTTCGTTAAATAGACTAATAAAAATATTCTTCAAATTATAACTAGCAGTTCCTTAAATCAGCTAGTAGGAGATAAGTACAATTATACTAAGCCATTGAAGTACATTTCTGCCTGAGTTCTAAAGGGTTTGCTTTAATGACGTAAAATGTTTGAGATGCTTTAGATTCCTGGACATTGACTAGGTCTTAGTCATTACGTGATCGGCATTAACATTCAACATGGTTTATTGGATTTAAAATGTAGCTTGAATTTATTTCTTAAGATTTATAAGCGTTCTTGGAACAGTCAGAATGCATAGAATTAATGAAATTGTAGATTCCAATGATACTGAAACTTGATACCTACAATTTTAATAATGTAATCTAAATGACTTATATTTACCAACTAATCTCTTCAGCTAAGTTAAATTAAAGGCTGACATGACAGTGTCAATTTTATAATATCAAGTACACACCAACCGACTAAAACCTCACGTCGTCTAGGGTCTTCTGACGCCAGGGTGTATATATACGCCCATAGAGCATTTCCCTCGCACCCTGGATTGGGTGTGATGCCCCTGGTATTGCACGCGTCTGTAGGCCACGGTGACCGCTTCCCATCAGGTGAGCCGTGTGCTTGTCTACCACTTACACACTACACGACCACAGCGGAGCGTGAAAAAGCATTTGATGAGGCCGTCAAGCTGAGAGCCACCATTGTGGCACTATCAGTGTCTACAATGGTGACTCCCATTCCAAAGACTTTGCCTTTAGCTTACCATCAGGCGAGGTAAAGTTATGTTGACGTGTCCGACATAAAAAAAACTTAAGTGGTTAAAAAATAGCCCGTAACGATATTGTGACAACAGTTCCAAACTATTTCCTCGTATTTCTCATTCATTCGCTATAATTAGGAACCAGGATACAGGTCAGCAGTGTTGTAATATAAGTGATTGGATATCAACCAAATAACTATTAATTCGTTGCTAGAGTTATTGTAAGAGGAAAAATATGTTACATTATTACGAAGGGATAATAATTTTCTTGTGACAGCTTTAGTAATCTATTAATGGATGATTAAGAAGTAACGTGTTTATTTTTACTTAATAATCAAGGGCAATTTTCCTTGTAATTTCTTTTCATATTATGTACCTATATATTTACGGATTCACACTTATAGAAAATAATGTTGAGAAATTGTGTTCTAATTTTTAGCATTTACAAACAATTCAAAATCATTACTTCTTTTTGCAAATAGGATAAACCCGTCATGTTTAGGCTCATTTGATTTATATGGTTATGCACTTCGTAGAGCAGACATTATGTTTTTAAAAAAGTATTCTTTAAATCATAATTACTTTATGTGTGGCAATCCCCAAGAGTACCACCTCACCGGGTTAGCAATGACATAGCTATGACAGAATCAAACCGATTCCGACATTACAGTTGGCCGCCGCGATACAGTTTCGTCTTCCGTAATTTTTAGACTTTCCTATTCATCTAATAAACTGATGTGATTTTCTGTAAAAAAAATACTGTTTGTCACATAACTGCAGCAGTCTGCTTAACATAACCACACAATACACGCGATCATTCTTCAAGTTTCGCCATCTAAAACCGTTTTCACATCGCAATCTTCACATAAATCGAATATAAAACGAGTAATGGAGCGTTAAGTATAAATATGACGCGACAGCCCACAATCGCATAAGGGCATGTCGAAATCTCATATCGGGTTTAGGGAAGTATAAGTAACTTTATGGCTGAAATGGGAAGGAAATTTTGAATGGGATACGAGGAATATGTGAATGATGAAGAAAGTTTTACCTGTTCGTATTCTATATGTTATAATGTCAAAATGTTATTAGTTTTGGTATTTTATTGACGTCAAATGTTCACTTTTATACATTTCGTATGGAAAAATATTCATTTTTATAGACGCCGGATATTGCTCACCTGACGGCATAAGATGTTTGATAATCAATTACAAAATGAGTAACTTGATTTTTTTTCAAATAGAAGTTAGAAATATTATTGTTTGAAAGTCGTTGATATTATACTAAAGGAAATGTAAGTTACAAACAATAAACTAAATGTTTAATTAAAATAGAAACAACTTAACTTTTATAAGTAAGTCAATTATAATGACCTTCTCTAGAATATAAAAAAAAAACTAAACATAGCGATAGTTTGATATTGATCGAAGTCGGTTATAAGAGAGAGAAAGAGCTGGCAAATAATAATTAGACATACGATGAAAGACATAGAAAGAACGGGATGGTTATTATGGCCGCGGTCTTTAGTAGGGCGGTTATCTAGGACTATCCCAGTCGGACTGCTCAATTCGGCCAAATTGCAATACTTTCCGTGAAGCGACTGCTGTCTGACCTCCACAATTCAAAGGCGATATCGTAGTTCTATAGTTAAACCAGTTGCCGTATATTTAGGGCTCCAACTATTAGCAACGTATACATCCTTCAACCTAGCGTTTATCCCAGTCGTTTCCAAAGCTTTCATCTCGGAGTCTGGGGTCCGCTTTACCATTCTTAACTGCGGATTTGGCTGAACCTCGATATTTTCCGTGAAGCGACTGCCATCATTCTGACCTACACAACCAAATGGTGATATTAAGCGATATCGAAGCATTGCAGCTAGACCGTTGTTGTTGGAATTTTTAGGCCTCCAACTACCCGTAACGACTGCCATAGATGTTAGTATGGCAACCGGGACTGACTACTTAACGTGCTCTCCGAGGACCAGACCAATGCAAACACCCATAATTCATGCATACAAATATTTGCACTGAGCGGGGATCGAACCAGCGCCTCCTGCGCAGCGGCCGCGTTCACTACCGCTACGCCACAGAGGCTGCCCCAAGCAACGCTATGCATAATTATCTCGAATAATCATATCATAGTTAGAGCCATAAGGTTCAGCTTGTCTGAAATATAATAGTGTGAAACTACATAAATACCGTATATCCCTTATTACAAACTTTCAGCATCGGTAATGCGGTTAGTCACATAATGCCATGGGTTTTATTCCTAAACGGCAAACGGGTACTTTGACGAATAAATACAACTTTGTAAGTAAATAGTCCTACCAAAATAGTTTTCAAAGGGCTCTGAATCTATGAGTAGTTGACGCACTATTATTAACTAAAAGGTTTTAGATTCTATGAATGTTAAATGAATTTCAGTCCCCATAATAATGGGTTACATCTAAATATAAAACTAAGCTAACCAACCCATTATATCAGATTTTTAGCAGGGTTATAAATTATGCATAAATAGGCTTAACCCTTTACATTAATTGTAATTTTATGATTACTCCCGAGCATTCATAAAAATCACAAATGTAAAGGTTGGTAAATACATGCGAATTTATAATCATTTTAGAAAATACCTAAACTATTTTTTTTATAAATGAACACTGGAGCGAATGTATTTCTTAAGCTGTTAACATTATTCGTCGATATCGTAAATTGATTAAGCACTTTATATTCTAACAAAGCTCACTATGCTTCTTCTTCTTCTTCAACCTAGCATTAATCCCGGTCGCATCCAAAATTTTTCTACTCGGAGTCTGGACCTCAATATTTCCCGTGAAGCGACTTTCATCTGACCTTCACAACCCAATGGTGGCATTAGGCGATATCGAAGCATTGCAGCTAGACCGTTGTTGTTGGATGTTTTAGGGTTCCAACTATCAGTAACGACTGCCATAGATGTTTGTATGACAACCGGGACCGACGGCTTAACGTGCTCTTCGAAACACGACTAGACCAATGCAAATACCCAGATTCATGCATGCTTCTATGAGTATTTAAATCTTCTTCATCTCCTCTTGCCACCTAATGTTTAAAATAATATCCATGCTATTTTTATATCAATTCCAGATTTAGTACATTGTTCGCTGAGCTAACACTATAATTTACTGGGGTCCAAGCCCGTCTGGGACGAATGTGTCATTGGCTCTTGGATTAAAATAGCTAGATACGAATATAGATTATAAATTGACATATTCTTTGAGTACCGGTACAATCCGCATAGAGATGAATTTAGATCTACATTTAAAAATTATTAGGTACCCGTTTTGAGTTATTGAGTTCTTTTTTTATGATACGCGAATGTCGGACTTGTATATATTTTAGACACTTATAAATATATTTATTGTCTGGATAAGCAATATTTTTTGAGAATTAAAATAGGATGATAATGTTTGAAGCACTCGGAAGTTCCCGTTGACACTATTCATGATAAAACATTCAGAAGCTAATTACTTTTAATCTATAGGTACTAATATTATAAAGAGGTAAAGTTTGTGAGTTTGTGACGTTTTGTAATCACTGAACCGATTTTGTAAATTCTTTCACCAATAGAAAGCCACATTATCTGTGGATGCCATAGGCTGTATATCATCAACCTACTGCCCAAGGGAGCGGAGCAATAATCATAAATTTGAACAAATCCTGTAGATTCCTCCATACATCTTAGGAAAACTGAAAATTATTAAAAAGAGTGCATCGAGGTTCAAAATATGCCACAAGCCGAGCCGGGGAGGGTCAGCTTGTTATTAATAAATTCGAATAGTAGACCAAAAAAATATAACAATATAAGTACAAAGGTATAAACTAGTTAAAAATCAATTATACTACAAAACTGGTTCCGCATAACTTAAAAGAAAAACAACCCGAATTTCTATACAAGTGGAACACAGTGTCATATTATATTACCCCTTTTCAGAGCACTCAAACTAAGCCGAGCAATTTTCAAAGCGAGTCTGAAAACTATTCACATATTATTACTAATTCGAAGCACACACACTCTGCCGTTTATTTAAATGTACTTCCCGCGAGGAAGTCGGGCGAGTAACTTAATTCCAAATTCTATACATACGGGGTCTTATAATGGCGGATACTGGAGTGTTAACGATTTAGACAAATCGTTTGTGAAATATGTCGCTGGTATAGCAGCTAAACACGAGACAGCTAATCGTGAGAGTTCATTCTTAACGAAAACAGCTAAGGAATGGAATTCTTTGCCTAGAAACCTGGGAATTTTCGAATCACAAGTGAATATTGTAAATAGTTGCAATTGTTGTAAATAGACCAAAAAAAAACAGCCCGCTGAGTTTCTTGCCGGAGTCTTCTCAGGTCTGGGCCGCGTTTCGAACCGGTGGTCCATTTGCTTTTAGTTTTAAATAACTTTGATTTTGACGTTTTGTAAGATCCGCTTAAAATGGTCTATACAGAATAAATGATTTTTGACTTTGACTTTGATAGATTCCTTCTTGGCAAACGTGATTCATCGTAGACCACATTGTCTTTTACCACCAGGTGAGATAAAGGTCAAACGTACGCCTACCTTGAATTAAAAGAAAAATAATGAGAATCTCTATACATTCATCTAGTAAAATATTCATCTCAGTTCTTATCATTGGTGTTGAACTATAATTATATTATTCCAGACTATGTTCTATTCTTTTACCAAATTTCAGTTAGCGGATCTAACTAGCCGTTAGCCGAAATCTTTCATATTTATAATATTAATAGGAAAGTAGCATAACACTTACTGTAGGAAATGAAATGGTAGGACTAGTAGGAAGAAGGATACAGTGACTAATTATGAAGTAGGAAGTTAATTCGTGGATATACGAGTGCTACTGAAGTCAAAGAATTCAGTTAAGTCAAGATCCATACCATTATATTAAAACTAATTAGTTCTGTCCTAAAGTTTGCCCAACTCCCAGTCTCTGTGTTCAATATTCGTACAAACCGAACATAAGTCTGCCGATGATAGCTGGTTACTGACGCGGAAATTAGGTACAAGAATTCACATCAAAACTCGTCTAGGGAATGAAATTACGTCACTTGAATGTATTCTAAAATGATTTGATCTTTGAAGTTTTAATTAAATCGCTTGATTCTGCAAGATTCGAGGAGGAAGAATATACTGCTGGATGCGTAATACTGGTAACTATATAAATGAACAGTGGTTCAATGAAATTTTGGTGGTAAACTTAGTATTAAGTAGTTTTTGACGTCAAAAAGATGTAATTACGTTGCACTATTTTGAGAAATAAAGAAATTGAAAATTGAATTTAAATTGAATTTGAAGCAATTAGTATGGCAACTTTTCCCATAGATTTAGATCGGAAAAAGAGGATCTTTTTTTTTGTTAGAAAAATCTTGGTCGCACTTAAAAACTGTTGTATGTTTGATTTCAATTGGTTAAGTAGAACCAACAATAACAGACCACCGCGCAGCAATGATCTAATTGTAAATACAATTCTATCTACCATTTCAGGGATAATATGCATATTTATATAAGTTTGTGAATTTATCAATTCTCTAACATTATCTAAAATATATATATAAAAATGAATCCCTATTTCCCTTGGTCACGGCATGCATCACGCGTGAACGGCTGGACCGGTTTGGCTGAAAATTGATGGGGAGGTAGCTTAGAACTAGGAGTCACACATAGGAAGCTTTTGTACTACTAGCTTTTGTACTACTAGCTTTTGTGCCACGGGGCACAGCTAGTAGTGTATAAGTGTACAGTTCACGAAGTCTATATATATATACGTAACATAATAGAAAGTCGAAGAATAATATGGCCTGTCTAGTCTCGAAGTTACGCCTGGGCGAAAGTTCAGAAGTTATGATAGTATAGGGCAAAGCTCTACATTCATCCCATACATCGTACTAAAGCGCTTGCCTGAACGATTCCAACAATATTTGTCTTCCTTAGAATACCAAAGTTTGGTATTTGTAACCTGATATTATTCAGACATGTAATGTAATGTAAAAGTTCAGATTTATTTTTACGCAACTGCTCAAAATAAAGTTTTTATGGTATCATGTGGTTTTTTTTAATCCCTGATTTCTATTAAATTCCTCAATATGTTAGGATCCTAGGTACAGTCATAGGGTCAGACAGATAGAAAGATTTTTTTATGTAATATAAGTGAAAAAGAGAAAACAGTAAAAAGAATATATTTGATTATCCTGAATGACAACAACAGTGAATTTTCTCGATGTTTTAAATTTTTCGGAAATAATGAATAACACACCTAGTATAAGTGGCCATCTAGTATAGTGTAAGTGAACAGATAAGCCGGAATCCAAAAGGCGGACTTGAAAGAAGAAGAAGACCTAAATAGAAGAAGTAGATAACGGGATTTATAAAACACAAGTGGTAAAAAGCTGAATATGTTATGCCGTATAATATTACCTATCTACCACCAAAAGTCTTGTAAAATTCAGTACAGCCGCTCCCATTATCCCAACTAACAGAAAGATAGATAGACAAACAAAAATTTTAAAATTGCTAATGTATCGTACATTTATTTAAAACCTGTTAACCATTTTAATAATACCATCTTTATTTTACTTATTTAGTTTAATATAATAAGTAATATTTAGTGCAATATAATAAGATAAAAAAATTATAATTTATCCTGTAATTTCAACATGCTGAATTTTCAAACCAACTTAAAGATTATTAAATTCAGGCGTATATACGAAAATGAAGTGAATTTACGAAGATGTACACAACATTGTCGTTTTAATATCTGTTCTACACGAAATTAATTTAAACCAAATGTTTATTTAATTAAAGTTAGTAAGCGGAGAACACCTGGTGCTGCTTTATATATCACGGTTTCGTTACTCCTTATTTGCGGTGACATATGGAAGAGAAATACAATGTTTAAGTTATAAGATGGTTAGTAAAATAATATAATACATATTCTAGAATTCTTCACAGCGCTATCAAGGGAAGCATTATTAGTGAAGCTATGATTACTAAGAATGGCTTCACTAGCTTGTGTTATAGATGCTAGAATTATGGAAAAACAAAGTAGAAAACATATCAATTCTAACCATTTCCTTACTTTATATTGGACTCGAATTTGGATTCCTGAACTAAACCAGATAAACTAATCGAGTTTGCGCTCATTTGTTTTATCTTGGCAAATATTCTGATGCTTTGTAATATCCAGGGTCTGAAGATGGAGTACCTCATTCTGTATGTAGGTATTATGTATCTTCAACCTAGCGTTATTCCCAGTCGCATCCAAAGCTTTCACCTCGGAGTCTGGGGTCCGCTTTACCAGTCTTAACTGCGGATTTGGCTGAACCTCGATATTTTCCATGAAGCGACTGCCATTTGACCTTCACAACCCAATTGTGACATTAGGCGATATCGAAGCATTGCAGCTAGACCGTTGTTGTTGGACTTTTTAGGGCTCCAACTACCCGTAACGACTGCCATACGGCAACCGGGATCGACGGCTTAACGTACTCTCCGAGGCACGACCAGACCAATGCAAATACCCGTATCCATGCATACAAATATTTGCACTGAGCGGGGATCGAACCCGCGCCTCTTGCGCAGCGGCCGCGTTTACTACTGCTATCAATATAAAAAAAAGTTACACCATCATCATTGTACTGTTTTGTGTAACTTTTATAATATTCATAGAAACGTGAGCGAAGTTAGCGGCTCGACACTTTGAGCAAAGTCTTTGACGATACTGCTATCAAAAGACCCGCACACCGCACACCGTTAAAAGCATCGCCATCAACACATGTGAGGTGACCGTTTTGACCTTGGAACTTTCATAGGTCACTATTAACTAGGTCACTTTAGTACGACAGTTTGGAGTCAATATTGTTGGGCAGATCACTTTAATTAGATAGGTAGATCTTTTTCTGTCGTGCATTTCAATCTTTTTCGTAGGATTTTCGATTTAATTCCCGTGTAAAGCCTGATCCTGGGCTTGTATTAGATGCTAATAGATATACATTGGAAACTCCCCGCATCAAATCAAAGTAATCGTGAAATTGGTGTTAATGTCTTTTGCAATACACGGAGATTATCTCCACATGATCAAGAACGTAGATTGGACGTTTGCATCGAGTGTGTCTAAGAGTCGAGACCACAAGCCTAAAACGTAAGCTTTTAACATGCCAGACAGATAGACTTTGATAGATTGAATACGGGGAAGTAAGGACCGAGTGTGTTGCAAATTGGGAGAGGTCAATGTCCAGCAATGGATTACGATGGACTAGTAAAAGACATCTAAAGAATTATACTTACAGCTATTTTGGTATCTGTAATGATATTAGTAATTGTTTACCTGTAACAAAAACATATTCGGTTAATATGCATGCATTTAATTAGTTATTCTAAAGATAACATTTTGATAACAACCCATTTATGTCCTACTGCTGAGCACGGGTCTCCTCTCCTCTAACGAGAGCTGAGAGGGTTTAGACCTTAATCCACACACGCTGGCCTCGGGTTGGTGGATCGGACATGTCCTTAGAATTTTTTTTTATGACATGTGGGTTTCCTCACGACCTTCACCATCAGCAGATGCTAGGTCATGTGATTGTGATATAAATTTCCCAAAGTGATATTCACATTGGTGCTGTTCGGTCGGATTTGAACTCTATAATATGTTATATATGTTATATACCTCTGAGTAGAGGCCGCGTTCTTATCTATTCAGCTACCATCGCTTTTTGTTTTACATCTTAATATATATAAATCTCGTGTCACAATGTTTGTCCTCAATGGACTCCTAAACCACTTAACCGATTATAATAAAATTCGCACACCATGTGCAGTTCGATCCAACTTGAGAGATAGGATAGTTTTTGAAACGGATTTCGACATCCACGCGGGCGGAGCCGCGGGCAACAGCTAGTTTTATTATAACGAAAAGAACGGTAGTTTCACAGTTAACCTCATACGTGTTTAAGAAGCAAATTCGCTATTAGCATGCGAAGTCCTTATTAAAATTGGAATCACCTTTTAACAAACATCGTTAAATGCAGTTGTATTTCCTTCTTTGTCTTGTAACGTGATTCCTTTAGTTCCGACCTTTGTAATAGCTCCATGGCTCCGAATGTATTTCAGTGCAGCTGCAGCCGTATATTGTATCACATTTCTGAGAGTTTCCCCTGCCTCTATTTTAGCAGTGGCAGAGTTTGCTTTCATATGTGAGACAGTATTTTGTTTTCATTTAAAGGTCGTATTTTTCATTTATTTGTTCTTGACGAAATTTGAATTCCTTGAATATTACTTTTTTGCTTCGTGGCTAATTTTAGATTAACATACATAACATAAACTCACGCCTATATCCCCGAAGGGTAGGCAGAGGTGCTAGCACCCACATTTCGCCAGTTTATGTTTAGGTCCTAATGTACCTAATAGGTGGCGATTTTATAGGTATAGGTAATAGTGAGGATACGAGGAGGTAATTTTAGATTACTGCTGAATTTTACTGTAAAATTTGCTCATCATTACGAAAGAGATATTTGGAATTTAAATTTACACAAAATATAATAAAAAAACTTGTTTGTTTTATTCTTATCTCTCTTTTATTTTACAGTAACTTTTACCCCCGGCTTCCCCGAATGAAATTCTGATCATACCTACTAAATACCCGCTAGCCATGGAAACCTATTCCCGAAATGAAAAGTAGCAGAATATAATCTGCAACCCGATCCGTTGAGTCATACATCTATCCATACTCACAAACTTTCACTTAGCATTATATATTATAACATTAGTAGGATATTCCGGAACATCAAATAAGTGATAAATTCAACTTTAACATTGTCAATATCGAATATTACTGATTATGTTAAGTACAATTTCTAAAAATATATTTCAATAAAAACTGGTACTCACGAGAATTCACTGTTCACAGAGCCACTAGGAAAAGACACTTTCACAAGGCAATGCCGGTGTTCCTTAAATCCCCGGAGAAATTTGAGTGTAGATCAAAAAGCTCTGGCCTATGAGTTTATTATAGGAGAACAAGTAAATATTTGATATAAAATTGATGAAATTTCTGTATTAGTTTGAAGAGCAAATTTGGTTAGTGAATAACTAAATTTTAATATTGATTAACCAAAATTCATGGGCATACCTTGTAAAATAATAGTCAATATCACTTAGTTTATATACAAAGGATTAGGTTACAAATAGTTACTTGCGACGATTGTGCGTTTGTGTGTGTGAATGTGTTTCTATGAGTGTGTGTGCACATAATGTAAAATCAAAAGCAACTACCTACTAATGTTTGTGTACAAAAGGTATAAAGATGTCCAACAGATTTCACAATGCGATTAGTTACGGAATTCTAGTTTTAAACTTTCATGATATATTTTTTAATGGTAAGTAATCACATTTTGTTTTTATTAAATGATTGGTGATAATATTATGTGGGCTTTTGACGACAATATTTTTCATACAATCAAAGTTTAAGGTCAATAATTTTTTTCTCATTTTGTTACGTAAGTAGTTACTGTGAAATAGATACAAACTAAGCTAACTAAAGCTTGTTAAAGCAGTCATATAGAAATCATTAGAAGATAGATCGTATTAACGTTTCCTTACAAAGATGTCGAATGAAACATTACCAAGGACCACATAAGCTCTTTGTAACACTAGTGGATTCTAAATTTGAGAGCACAATGCGCGATTAAGCGTATTTACTCAGAACACAATAATCTTGAATTTTTTTTTTATTATTTTACGTTTATGGCAGCAGTAATATCATAATATTTTTTTGAGTGTTAGGTGTAACGGGCTAACTGAGATGACAATAAAAGAACTAATATGGGATTGATTATATAATTATGTAACAATAATAATGTAAATTCTACAAAAAAATCCACTCATACGCACAAAACCAACAAAAAAAAAAATAGTACATTCATTATGCGTATTTACTACGAACACAGACTTAGAAATACAGATTCTGTTTTACTGGAAATATAGCCTGGGAGTCTTCAAATCTGGAGTGACTAGGTTACTTGTAGGCAAGTATGCTTCAACATTGACCATATCATTAATTATTAACGGGTGAGATAGTGGGTAAACTCGAGTTAATTACCAATAAAATAATGATATATTGAAAAATCAAAAAACATCTGCTCCGAGGTACAGGACTCATTTGCGATCGAGACTTAACACTAAGATAGCCTTTGTGTAAAAAAAAAGATATATTCCTATCAAACACTAATGTATAGAATCCCTAAGTTGAGCTTACAGCATAGCTTGTTTATGAATATCATTCAGGCGCGCCGTCTACAGGGAAAACTTTACATTCTCTAAACTTTGTTTTAAGGAGAATATGTTGTAGCGCGCCGGGAATACCACGACAGGTAGTTAACTCCAGAACAGGCGGATACAATAGAGAAATAATCGCTGTAGGTGCAAAATACAGAATCTACATGAGTCTGTATTTTAGCCTTGACGAAAAATCATGTAATTTTAGCCTCGATGAAGGATTAATCATTCACAGGGTTGATTCTGTGGTTGTAATGTTGACAAATTTTGAAGTGCGCGTTATTATATGATCGTGATAGTGAAAATTATAAATTACCACGGCTTCGCTCGCTTGCAATTTTGTTACCGTTCCCGCTATTCCTGGGAACTTTTTCTGGGGATAAAAATGTATGCCGTGCCTTAGATTATGTATTATTCCAGACTAAATTCTATCCCTGTACCAAACATTAGCCAGATTTTGTCGAACCGTTGGAGCGTGATTGAGTGACAAACATCTTAACACACTTTCATATTTATAACTAGCTATTGCCCACGGCTCCGTTCGCGTGAAATTCTCTTCCCGCTACCGTGACCCACGGTAACCTGTTTCCAAGATAAAAGTAGCCTATATGTTATTCCAGACTATAATCTATGTCTGTACCTACTAAATTTCAGCCAGAACCATTTAGCCGTTTTTGCGTGAAAGTGTAGCAAAAATACATCCATATCTTATTTTTGTTACTGTTATATTTTGTAGTAGTATCAATACATAAAGTCATTTCAATTTTCCACAGTATTTTCCATAAGATCGATTGTGTCATATACATAATCTTCTACTTTGAAATTTCACCGGCCAATAAAAAACCTTCAAAATCTAAATCCAGACAGTTGAATTCGCAAACATAATGTAGTTAAATATAAATACAGTTTATAAATTGGAATATCTTGAGCACTTTTCCCGCACTATGTGTAAAGAAAATATCTTGTACCTATATTTATATTCTTTATTCACCTACTTCTTTGATCTCTGTGACTCGAATTTGATCTTTATGCATAATATTTAGATCAAAAGCTACGTTTGCGACACGAAGTGACACTTAAGTGGTTGTTTGCATGCGACGATATCGCGTTTGATCGTGTAATCACATTATTTTATCCAGTACCTATTCGATTACCGTTCGTACAAATTTGTTCTAGAAATTATACGTGATATAATTAGCTATGTAAGCGTACTTAGTTTTGATGGTAATGAGAATTATATTTCGAAATATATAATTAAGGAATGTACTGTGCTATTTTCACGTTTAAGTTTTCTTTATATTTGATTGACGAGGGTGATATAATTTATATTTTGTTTATTGTTTTATAAATCGACTAGCTGACTCATCCCGGCTTCGAACCCCGATGCTCCATTTTTAACTCACATAATATGATCATAATTTATCAGTTTTCCTAAAATGTATGGGAATCTACCGGAATTGTTCACATTTATTATTATTGCGCCGCTCCCTTGGGCAGTAGCGTGATGATATTCAGCCTATGACATTCACGGATAATGTGGCTTTCTATTAGTGAAAGAATTTTTAAAATCGGTTCAGTAGATCCCGAGATTACCCCTTACAATTTAACAAACACACAAACTTTACCTCTTTATAATATTAGTATAGATTTAGATATGAGTTGGCCTAATAGTCGGAATGTGTTCAGTAACTTTTGTCACTGGCAATAATTTTAAAAATTCTTTATGTTGAAGCGTTGAACTACATAGTACACCGATTTTTACACTTTTTAATTAGACTCCTTATTCTGATTAACTAACCGAACCGTAAACACACGCGTTCGTATTAGCCGACATAAATATTCAAGTTGGTTTAGTTTAACACGGTTCTTTCTTCTATGTTACCATTTGAATTTCATCGACTTCTCACGTTTCACTGTGATTAAAACTTGATTTCAAAGAGAATAATGTCCCAGAACAGTATGGGTTACCGTATTAGGCTGAGTGCACATTTTAGGCAAGACAGTAATTTACAAACAGACTGTTGTTCTACATAAATTTTATGAAAGCGTGCATACCTACTTAAAACTAAACGCAGCTATCTATAATAACTTATACGTTATTAGACAGATTAATTGTTTTATTCAAATTATCTAAAAAGCTCAGGTAGCGCAATCGGTCAAAGTATTTCCCCTGCAAGGAATTAGTCATAGGTTCAAGTCACTTTCTGAGCCATAGGAAAAGTTATCAAAAACTTCATTGAAGATTATTATTATCACATTATTATGTAACACAATAGCTTCACATGTACTTAAATTCCAAGGATACATCGACGTGTATTGTTACATAAGGTTTGCATTAGTAATTGAACTCTAGTCCCGATTATATATAGGTTAATATGAAACTATATAGATACCGTACTCTGCTATTAGTGAAACCCATTTTAGGCAAAATTCACATCGAGTCTCTAGAGAGTGGAGCTTAACTGTCTTTCTGACATAGTAAACATGAACATACAGTAATGTCTAGTTCACGTTCATGTATTCTGTTATTATGTTAACGTATAACAATTGAATGCCTCTATACAATATGTCTATTAATTCAATAAATGCCACGAGTAGCCCCCGTTTGTTCGAAATTGACTAGGTAACCGTTAGGTACGTAAATGTGTAAGTTTGTGAACATGTTTGTATGTTTGTTACTCAATAACGTTCCAACGGATGATCTGGCTCAAATTTGGTACAGGAATAGATTTTAATAAGAAATTGGGTTTTATCCCAAGATGTGGTTGATAGTCAAAGTCAAAGTCAAGTCAAACCTTAATCCACACATGCTGACCTAATGCGGGTTGGTGGATCGGACATGTCCTTAGAATTTCTTCTAGGACATGTGGGTTTCCTCACGATGTTTTTCCTTCACAGTCAGCAGATGGTAAATCATGTGATTATCACATATAAATTCCATGAAGTGAAATTCACATTGGTACTGTCTGGCCGGATTCAAACTCGATACCTCGATAGTTACCATCCCTTTTTTGTTGTTACGGGAACAAAATTTCACGCGGGAATAGTTGGGGATGACATAATGGTAAAAAAATATTACAGTTGCAAGTCTTTAGGATAAAACTAACATAGCATATCAGTTAATAATGACTAAATTTCGAAAATCTTAAAAGTCTTGCACGTTAAACCGATAAATAAATCGATTGAAATTTCGTAACTATGAAAAACTTTACAAGTTTACTCAATTAAATCGTTCCAATACAAACAAGTACATGCAACACAGCGGCAGAGAATTTAATTTCAGCTTTATAATGGAAAAAATTTCTCGGTAATATTTTTGGAAGTATAAAATGAATGAAATAATTTACTTTATGATTGACCGAAGTTGTAATACCTTTTAAATTTGCTTATTATTGCAATTTTTGTGTTAATACTTTACTCGAAATGTACTCGTATTTTCATGTTTCAAATTATGCTTTGGCAAATAAAGACGCACCTGTAAGGCGAGTATGAAATTTCTTTCAAATAGTAATCATATCGTATTCGTAACAAGAGACTAGAGACAGTTAATACATAAATCTCAGTCCGATCTGTTATATTGATGTGCAAACACGTTTTTATTGATGTGCAAACCAACGAGATTAATCAAACACTGAATCACGAAACAGGTTTTTAATAATATTTATATTAACTGTCTCCAGTCTCTCTTTACAAATACGACACGTTTACTATTCGAAAGAAATTTCGTGCTATCGCTACTGATTCGTGGAACTAAATAAATTAGGCCTATGTGATAACGAGAGTTCTCTGAAGTTCAAAAAGTAATCACACGTTTCTAAGGATTGAGTGAACAGAAATAGATTTTTTTTTGACTAGCTGTTCGTCACGAACGTTAATTTCGGAAGAAATCAAGATAATTATGGTTCTGTAGTTTAGAGATTTTGTATTTTAATACTCATCACCATTTAATTAGCGTGATGATTTCTAGACCGAATTTTAACAGGGTTTTTTTTTATTGGTAATAAGCTCGCGTTTGACCACAAGCTCACCTGTTGGTAAGTGATGATGTGGTCGACGGTGGAGCACGCTTACCTAGAAGTAACCTATTCACTCTAGACTTGAAGACTTGAAGGTTGTAGCTTTCCGGAAATACAGATTCAAGCAGGGCATAGCACTCTTTAGCAGTACCTACGCATGATGAACGTCTGAGTTCAACCGAATTGCAAATTTCTCAAAAAGATCTGCCTTGTAATAAAATAGGGTTTTGATCAATAATAGTTCTTTTTATACTACGTAGGTGGCAGTCAAGCCCGCGGTCCACCTGATGGGAAGCGGTTACCGTGGCCTATGGACGTGTGCAACACTAAGGGTGTCACACACGCGCTGTTAACCCTGAAGGGAAGGAGGCAGGGCTAGGAAGAGGTGGGTTTGAGTGATTTTGCTCTACTGCTCCCATCAGACCTATAATAGCATGATGATAATATACCGCAGCTTATGAAAAACGATAATCTAGTGTTGCCCGAACATCTACAATATCGTTACTATTTTTAACCGACTTCCAAAACGAGGTTCTCAATTCGATCGGTATTTTTTAAAATTATTAAGTATACAGTCTGATTTTTTTTTGAGAGCAATCTAAATATACCATAACGTTATCTTCCATCTACTTTTATAGCTTCAAAAGGCGTTTTAAAATCAGATTAAACCTTCTGTTCAACAGAAAATGAATAAAAAAATGTTTTTCAGTCTCGCACAAGTAAAGACTTAAACACAAACGGTTCTCATCTCAAGATGTTTTTTTCCTTCAGCAAAAATTCTTTAGGAACTCTTATTGAATGAAAATCCTCGTGAAGTATCTTCAGATGTTTTTTACACGGTTCTGTTTGGGTTGGACCCTTATTGTGAGCGAGTTTCTCAAATCTGGGGCCTTACTCCGAAAAACGAAAATATTCGTATCCGTTTACGTTTCGACCATTTAGCTACCCCGAAAGTGTTTGACATTGAGGTTGTCGATCGTTATCAGTACACCTCCTACTCCCAAAATACATTTGACGTTTTCGCTGTCGTTGTTTGACAAATGGTCCGTTTTCGTTCGATCCGAAACGTTCATGTTCGATTTTCAGAGTAAGGCCCCTGGTGCTATTATGTTCCTACACGCATTAGTGTTAGAGGCCTTTTATAATGGATTTACCAATGTGTTTCGAATTTGGGCATCAATAGATCGAATCCTGTGATTTTTCACCCAAGTCTGCAAAATTTTAAGTGTATTAAATTATGCGTAATTTTTTATTGATTTCAATAATACCTACATTTATTAAAACAATGCCTATTTTACTCTCACCAATTATCGTCGATGAATCTAGAAGATATACCTACGTGCTAAGTGCACAATTTGTCACGTTCAAATATGAACCTTATTTCGATTACCGAAAAGACTAAAATCTAAAGTGCATAACTTTGCAATTAGCACGTTTAACTACTAGATCATTGTTATTTCTCTAGACACAATATCATGAACCATATTGAACGAGACACTCAACCAAACACAATAAATGATAAATATGTCAAGAAAACTAAAATATAAGTACCCTATTTTTCGTGCGGAAATCCCGCAGGATACCACCCCCGTCACCACCGGTGGTTGTTATGTCGGAATCGAACCTACTAAAACCGCACGCCGTCTCGGGTCTTCTGCTAGGTTGCCCAAAAGGCATTTTCCGCGCACCCCGACTGAACCATTTTTTTTATTGGACATGTCAACGTGAATTCACCTCGCCTGATGAAAAGCTGTAAGTAAAATATACCCCAGATTTTTTATTTTGATCATAAGGTTTTCCACAGTACCGTTGTTATTGTATAATATTAAAACACACATTACCAGTTTATTAAAGGCTTTAAATACCTCACGAACTCCTTTTACAGTGATCCTTTCATACAGACCCATACAGACCAAACGGTTTCTGCTTTTATACCTTTTCCAGAACACTATCAATTTGGTCAGCGTATGTTTTACGAAGTCGAACCCAAATGGATTACTTAATTAATTAAATTACCCAGTACAGTCAGCTGCAAAAGTTTACGATGATTGCACACGTTTTCAAACTAAAAATTCGCATGAAAATGGTTCATTTATTATAATCAAAGTTTAAAGGTAGTTTAATAGAGCCAACTGAGTAATGAAACATAATTTTCATTAAAACCATAAGTTACTTTGCTCGAAACTATTGTTCCAAATTTGAAAATAATCATTGACCTTTAACGCTGAGTGTACTTTGTGAAATAATTTATTCGTGTGTAAGTGTACCCTATACTATTATTTAATTCACGAATGAGTTATTTCAAACCACTCAATTATGTTCAAGTTAATAATCAAACTTTACTCTTGTAAATTGAAATCATTCACGATATGAGAGAGATTTGAGGGGGTTGTTAAAACTTGCGTACATTTCATTTTTATTTAATAATTTAAGTACATTTCAATAAAAAATTAAACCTGTTTTAAGAGCATTTATCGATGAATATACGACGGACATAAAACTGAATATACTGAATACGTCTGCTAGCCCATTTAGTGCATACAGGCGTGATGTTATATCATAAAATTGTATAAAAAATTACGAAATATACGTTAGCAGCAATTGCGGATGATTTGCTGGTATTTATTTCTGTCTCCAAAACTTGATGTCAGATCTTAACGAAATTTATATTATTCTCTTTCGGAATAAATTAATAAAATATTACACAGCGCTCTCTAGACCCAAAAGAAGCATAGTTTAACTAGCTTGTATTATGGGTTCTAGAATGAGGATAAACATACCTACTGTCTGTCTGTTTGTACAAATTAATGTACGTTTTTATAGTATTTTAAAAGTCCGTTCGTATTATAAAAACCTAAAAGTATGATACAGTTCTTCGCGACCACCAACATAAAAAAATATTTTTAGAACCTCTTCCTTTTTTGAATTCGGTTAAAACATCTTACGTTATTAAGATTTTTTACCCTAAAAACCTGCTAAGGAAAACGCTCGAAGAAAAATCAAGGAGTTCTCGGCTCTGATCATTCTGTCTTTTTTGTTTTGATTAATGACTTCCTTTAAACGCCTTTTATCCTTTGAAATAGTCCCAATGGTACTGTTTAAAGGTCACCAGTATTTGCCTCTTTGAACCTTTTCTTTGCGCCTTAATTAAGCGTTAGCTTGAAGCGTGAAACTTTTAATTGAAGGTCAAACACTTTTTCCTTCCTCTAAAGATACATTTAACTGTATTTGTTTTAGAATCGTTTACATTATTTGGACTTTGAAGTGGTTCATCAAATCCATAAAAAAGGTAGATTCTGTAAGATAAATGATGGAAGATTTTCATTTAAAATGATTTAATAATGTAAAATCGTATCCTAGCATAGGTATAGTAAGTAAAGAAAGTTATACGAGTATAATAGAAAATCCTAATAGAAAGTACAGTTCATGTTTAATATAATAAGTAAATATTAGACCTTTTATTTTTCTCGAATACTCGTCTGATAGTAAAACTAAATTTCTAAATTTTACTTTTAATACTGCATCATAAAATCAATTATGATTATAGCGAACATTCCCCTAGCATCTACAATGTGAGGCTCTTCAAGAAGGGCAGTAGAAAGTTTTTACAATATTGTACACGTCTATAAGCCACGGTGGACCGCTTCTCATCAGGTGAACCGTGTGCTAATCTGCCATTTAAGTGGTATGAAAAAATCAAGAGTACCTATTTTAATCCTCACCCAACAAAGTTACCTATAGTGAGAAGTAAGAAAAAAAGTCTACAAAATAAACTATTCCACCAAGAATCATTTTTGCGAAGATGCCAGACAACCAACATCAAAAACATTAAAGATTACAATATCAATAGGAAGATGAACTAAATTATAGGAAACCGCCAAATAACAAGCCCGTTACCAATAACAATTTCCTCCAAACCTCCGCCAAAACCAACACAATGAATCTTCGCATAACCCTTAAAAAGCTCTGAAAATCTATCTCGGTTTATTTACGAAAGTCAACGCGTTTATTGAAACCGTGCGAGGTAAGACTCGTCGATAATTGCTTTTCATTCTCTATCGGCTTTTTGTACGACGCGACATTACCCAGACGGCGAATCAATTCTTGCCGAGGTTAATTTATTTATTAGCATATAGAGAGAATTTCCTAACAGTGAACGTGAAGTATCGGCCGATTTATTGGAAAATTGCCTGCTTTTTTTCCTTTCGTTTAATTCAGAAGTTGATTTTCGAACTTCAAAAATTTAAAAATTTTGCGTCATGTGGTTGTGGGTTAAATAAAATAAATGATTTGATTACTTTTCCCATTGATCAACTAGTTTTACGGTCGGGCATTCTAATCGAAAATTCAATTCATCTCTACGGCGCAACAATGGTTACGTTAATATGACTTTACCTCGTCTGATGGTCAGCTGAAATCTAGGGAAGTTGTACAGATTTCCATTAAAAGAAAAAACGGAAAAAACAATCGGTAAAAACAAATGAGCAACAGTAAAAAATAACCATTACCGACTACACAACTAGTTGTACATGCTAGAACGGTGGGGAAGTAATCAATTTATTGAATGATGTCAGTTATTTTAAAACATTATTATTATACCTAAATCCATCAAATGAAATAAACAAACTGACAAAGAAAACACAGACATGTTCATAGATAAAAGTAAAATAACCAATAAAAGAAATCTTAAAACATTATACAAACACGCTTCACATTATTTATGACAATAAAATAACAACGTCAATAAGATATTGCCTAAAATAATGAGAGCATTTAATAGAAATTTCATATCAAAAATCCAATAAAGCGAACAATGCCAGAAATACCCGGACACAATCACCCAATACCACGAATCACTCGAACATTGAGCTGTCCGACTGACATTAAGAAAACAATAAGAAACGAAACACGAATATTGTTTGCTCAAAGATATTCGCAACGTCTGGCCTTCCCTTCCGTTTCCTGCAGGAAACGCCCGTATTGTTACAAGTGATCCATGGAAGGGATTTCAGAGCTTACCTTTGCCTTTTGTGAATAAAATTTATCGCGTTGTAATTTTTGTGAGACCAATTTTTAAGGGAGAGTTGAATTTCAGTACCTGGGGCTGCAGTCTCGATATTAAATTTGTCGCAACGCGTTAGCTACTGAATTCGGTAGCTAACTCGTAGCAATGCAAACATACCGATATTTGGTAGTCTCTACTTTCCAAACTAACGATTTTTGTCAGTATCTTAACGAATATCATCGCAAACTTAACGATTTATCGGTATCTCCATATTGCTGATCATCCCAAATATACAGACTATCATTTGACGCAAAAATCGTTACTGCTACCAATGTTTTTCGCTTTGTAAGGCGAAAAACATCGGTAGCAAAGTCGTAGCAATAAATGTCTTGACTGCAGCCCCTGATGAATGAAAATTCAATCTAATTTCAGTCAAGATCTACTATCGGAGAAAAATTTTGCAAGAATCCTTGATAAATTGAGACTGTGATTAGAATTTTAAGTAATTTTATCATTTGCTGCTTGAAGTTTGAATAATTAGAATAGTAGGTATGTTTATTTTTTTTGTGTATTTTTAACACAGTGAAATTGCTTGTGTATTGTGTCTGTTGGTTTGTTTGTATGTTAGTTTGTTAATATGGGTCAAATCTTCGAAGCCCAATTAGAACCACTTCTTTACGTCAGATTGGGCTCAAATTTGATATACTTGCATATCTTCGATGACAATGCGATAACATGGTACTATACAGCTGGTATGATGATGAAGTTGGAAGGTATCCATAGATAAGATATTTCGATGAAATTTTAAAGCGATTAGTATGCTATTCCTAATTATTTTTGATCGAAAAAGTGAACATCTAGGACGGGACTTGAACCCGTGACCAATCCCTGGTACGTAGCTCAGTTATTCAGAGCATTCCTCCTGTAGGTTCAAAAAAGTCAAAAATGGCGTGCAGGCCGTGGTAATGATTAATGGTTTAAAAAAGTTCTGAAATGAAAAAAAAAAGAAATAAAATCGAAATTTAAATTTAGTTTAGCTAAGTTTAGTGAAATTGCACATCAGAATCGACACCAGTTGTTGTAACTAACCAACTATTTATCTTTCAACTAATAAAAAATCTTAGAGGACACTTCATTTTGTATTCAACTCAGGAATTTCTCACACCAAGAACGCTACTTGTGTTGCCAACACCGCTTATAGAACTTACCAAACAAAATTCAAGTTGCGATGGATCCAAGTTGAACTTATTTCCCCCAATGCCTATTTCTAAGCAAATAAGTATTTGTTTAAAAACAAGACCGGAACCCGATAACATTGGAAGTAAGTTTTTTATTCAACAGACAGTAGTACTTCCGCGAATGCAGTGAGAAAACTAAAGTTTTATTCGACGTAGAGAGTAAATTTAAAGTTGGGTATGCGTCTTTTCAGAAGCAAGCCGGGGCAGTGGGGTGGGAAGCGCTCCCGTCCCCATTCCGGGACAGGATGGGGACATTTTGACACCCATCGCAAGAGGCCATCTGGTAACTGTAGATGACCCAGGGTCAGTTGGGGTGCGAGGGAAATGTCTCCTTACACAGGTGGTCCATAAGGCATCTATCAACCATACCATGTGATTTTTCTACTACACATTTTTGTACAAATTTTAATAAATATTTTTTAATTTTATATCGTAATAACATTATATAAATGCATTCATTCATAACCTGTTATTTAAATAATATAAATAGACACATCAATTTTATTTATTTATCGTCGTTCCTTCGAGTCGATTATACGGTCACAATAAAAAATGTAGATGAACGCAAAAAAATATTTCAAAAGAATTGAACTTATCTACTCTGATCGAAAAATATTCTATTGATTCAAGAAAGGGACGTCTGAATCTCGTTATCCTTATGTCCAATCAACTATGGATGATTGAAAGAAAAGTTAATTGCGTATTTGTTGAAATAATATTCAATTTCTTATGTTTTATCATGATCCTATAAAACCAATGGACAGAGATCTTTGAAAATAAGACTGTTCACACAAAATGGTGGTAGCTAACCACGTGTGAGTGAATTTTGGGTTGCAATAATGTTATCCAAATTTGATTGAAATATGATTCCTGGATATTTTTTTTACCATTTCATGTTCAATAGGCCACGGTGACTGCTTCCCATCAGGTGGACCATGTGCTTGTTTGTCACCTAAATGGTATAAAAAAAATACAAAAGCTATTTTTCGCTACTTAAATTGACTGAATCAATGACGTTTGCCGCGTAACTATAGTGTCTGAAAGTAGGCGTACCTACCGACTTGTACCTACCTATACCAATTGGGTCGACTCTAGTGTCGTCAGTTGTATTCTACAACACGTTTCGTCCATAACTTTTATATGGTCATGTGTTTTACCCATTTTACAAAAGGAACAGATATCTTTCACAGTCATTTATTAAAGTCTTGTAGCTTTGTCTCATTAGTTTAGTAATGAACATTACAGATGTCGGGACGAGTCCTTTGTAATACAAACACGAAGTTGTTGACCTAATTATGGGCCTGGAGCGATTGAAATAAGAATTGACAAAAAAAATTGACTAACTTTAACGAATATTTTTTATCTAAAAAAGACAAACCACTCATCAGCTCTTAAGAGAACTATTTTCTTTATACATAAATGTTTTTTTTTATATTGTACACGTCAACATGACTTCACCTCACCTGATGGAAAGCTAAAGGCAAATTCTCAGTATCGGGGGTTACCACTACATACACCGATAGTGCTACAGTGGTAGCCCTCAGCTTAACGGCCTCATCAAATGCTCTTTCACGCCCCGCTTAAAGGACCCGGGACTTTAAGAGTAAGGAAACACAACATGCGAAGCTGCAGCTGGTAAAGGAAGGTTAAGAAGTATTGAGAGATGTTTGTTATACATGGTTGGTTCCTACAAGATAATAGGTCTTCTTAGCAAAAATAAACTTAGATTTCGCATCTACTTCACAAATTGATCCATTAGTTTTATTTTCTAACTAGCTAATTATGTTGTTTTCAGTCAAATTTCCGGTTCTATTTAACCAATTATAAATTAAACATCGCAAATTTAAAGTCTAACCAAGAACAAATAGAAAAATTCGCATCTAAATCCATTCTATAGTGTTGCGTCCATTGTGAACAAGAATTCCAAAAAAGTATTTTTGTATTTAAAATCATTTCGTACCCTAAGTTTTTTTTAATATTTTAATATACAGACACAACTAACTTACAATTTTATATCACAGAAGTAAGATACCAAATTCAATAAAAGTAAAAAATAACAGATTCCGAAGTTAGTAGCAAAGCTGTATTTTATCCGGACACGTATCCAAAACGGAATAAAAGCAGTTGCATTGAATTTCGTTGCCAAGCAGAATTTGAGATAGGTAAGTTTAAAATTCTATAAAAATTATTTGTACGAGTGTGCACAAATCCAGATCCCACGTTCCAAGCTGTAGGAGTGAATGGAAATCGACGGGAAAACAACGCCCGTCCGGGCGGAAACGATTTTTCTGATTCGTGTTGAAACTTCGAGTGTAAGTTGGAATAGGCGCAAACGTACGATTATTTGAACTTCTGTGCATTTAATTTATAAAAGCCTTTTTAAACGGTTTGTGTCAAATCTAGAGAATATGAAATTTGCATTGCCTTAAGTGTTTCAATAATGATTTTTTTGATTTTTTTAAAACTAAAACAGAAATAAATATTTACATGCATTCGTCGTAAAGTTCCTATATAATCCTTATATTATACTAGCTGTTGCCCGCGGCTCCGCCCGCGTGGATGTCGAAATCCGTTTCAAAAACTATCCTATCTCTCAAGTTGGATCGAACTGCACATGGTGTGCGAATTTTATTATAATCGGTTAAGTGGTTTAGGAGTCCATTGAGGACAAACATTGTGACACGAGATTTATATATATTAAGAAGATGAAAGTATGTATTGATAAAAAAATATCTACGTATGTATATTCTAGAACCCATAACCTAGTAATGCTAAGCTTACTTTGAATACCTATGTAAAACCCAATACCTATGTTTCCGACCAGTCGCAGTAAAATCGCATGATGTGTTGGAAATCGCATGAGGACCCGAATGTGTTGTATCGTAGAAAATGTTGATTTGATTCGATTCTAACGGAACAAAATTAAGTTTGGAAGTTCTTTTTCCGCGTGATGTAATTGGATTAATCACGCGTAGTCGGTAATCCGCTTGGGGTGGAGAATTTCTTTTATTTTGCAAGAATTTAGTCATTGCAGCGATGGTCTATGTCTGATACGCAGTTAGATTTTTTTTATTTTCTCAACTTCGTATATATTTTATTTATAATTGACAAGTTTATAAGTGCCCGGTTAATGGCAATAGGCTCGCCACCTATTACATTGGGACCAAAACTGGCGAAATGTAGGTGCTAGCATCTCTGCCTACCCCTTCGGGGATATAGGCGTGAGTTTATGTATGTATGTATGTAATTGACAAGTCCACGTTTGACGACTATCTCACTTATTGATTAGCATGTGATCGACGATGGAACACGCTTGCCTAGAAGCATTATTTACTCATGACTTGGTTATAATTATAGTTCTTTTTTTTTTCATTAATTGAGAACAGTTTTTATGACAATAATCTTTTTTTAATATCGTACCATTTCAAGACTGCCTGAATTTTTTTTTTTTGAAATGAAATGAAATGAAATGAAATGAAATGAAATGAAATGAAACGAAATGAAATGAAAATTTATTCGTAAGAGACACGGTGAAGATAAGATGTTACAATTTGACATTTTATATACGAGTACATAGCATTTTTTTTAATTGTTTAAGTTTTTTTTAGTTGACTAAGTTTTGAAATTGATGTGCAGAAACCCCAACGAACGTGAACGTTAAACAATTTTGTACAGAGTACTCTTAACTCAACCTTCAGCTCAGAATGCCAATACTTGCTATTAACGACTTTAAAAAATTTAAATAACAAACAAAATAATATACTTATTGGAATTTATAATGTATTTATAAATTAAAAAAAAATACGAAACAGGATGAACCAGTTCCGCAAAGTAGTCAAAAAAGTCTCTTCGAATTTTAACAGGTAAAGTCAAAAGTACTGCGTCTGACATTAAGACTTAACCTTTGAAAACAAAAAGCCAACTCTCCTCTCAAAGACCAACAAGTTGTTTAAACCGAAACTTGCTAAATACTAATAGCAACATACATACAGACCAGCAAATAGTTCGACACATTCTCCTCAAACCTCCTGAGAGGAAGTCGGGGACAAAAGAACGAAGTTTCTTCACCAACTTTAATTTTGCCGGTCTTAGTACATTTTTACTTGGCAATTTCTTTTTTAACAATGTTTTTACGCTCCTGTGTGGTGTTTTTTATATGTTTTGGGGTTAGGGGGCAAGTCGTCCACTTCGAAACTGGGACCAGGACGAATCCTACCTTATCTAATTTGATTAATAGACAACTGGGCCCACCTTAATTTAGGTACTGGGACGATTGCACTACTGAATATTCTCTAGAGGTTTATTGGTCCCATTAAAGTGATACTACCTGTAGCAAAGGGTAATAAAACATACTTGAAATTTAGTTGATATCATTTGTTTTATGTAGGTATTCATACTTATCATTACATTTTAAAAAACATTACATTTTTCCATTATAAAAAATGTCGTTCTTAACAAACAAATCAAATTAAAAAAAAAATTCTAATTTTCTATTAAACTCTTAATGCAATTCACGGAATATTTATATACTTATACTAACAGTTCTTATAGTTTCAGAAAAACTTTGCTATGACATACGGACGGACAGACAGATATATTATGACGAATCTATAAAAACCATAAATCAAAAGGTGTGATAAATGGTTGTAGTAGAAACAATAATATGTAAACTTTGCAACTGTTAAGGAAATAATTGACGGAAAACAGTGTTTATACTATCATTACTTATAACGTATAAGTATTCCATTTTATAATTATGTTACTTCTGTGATACTTGTTCTTTGTTTTATTAATGAAAGTATACTTAGTTCATTTTTGACTCGGCGAGTAACATTTTATATAAAAGTTTTTAGAGGGTAGATTTGCAATACATGTGAACGCCTGAGTTACATTAGAAAATATGACAGACTGTGTGTAGATTTGTAGGTTGCAAGTTTATAAGTGTTATTGTACATCGTAAATATATTTTTCTGTTATAGTACATTTTATTCTGTCTTGGTTTTATTCTCGAAGTAAAAAGGTGAGTTTTATACTTATTTCTTACAACAATTACTGTCGACCCAATCAGTACACAACTTATATTTATACGTCTTCTTTTTGTAGTATGTCGAGTGCAGTGGCGTCTAATAATAAACTTTATGATATTATAAAGTCTCAAAGGGGGGGGCGATTTATTGATTCGTAATGGATATCGGTACACAATCAAGCGTTCGAGTCCCAACGGCCATATTGTATGGAGATGCGTTAAAAGAAAAGTGTGTAAGGCCAAATTGATTACCGGACATAGTGTGATAATAAATGAGGAAACTCACCAATGTCAACCTAATTTTGCAGAAAATCAAGTAAAACAAATTATACACGTTGTTTTAGAAAAAGCAGAGAATGAAACAACCCCGATACCCTCCTTGTACTCGGAAGTCATTGAAGAACTACATGAAGGTCAATACAATTTCGTAAACAAAATCCCAAAATATGATAGCATAAAAAAACGATTATACAAGCACAGAAATCAAGCTTTAGGCGTTAAAAAAACAAGATTTTTAAATGTTACTGAAGTCTCAGTTCTACAGAAGTTTCAAAATTTTCTCTTAGCGGATTATTGCGACAATGGGTGTAGATTACTTCTCTTCGCGAGTCCTGATGCAAGAGAAGTTCCAAAGAGGGCCAAGCATGTGTTTGGCGACGGCACATTTAAAAGTACTACACCGCCCTTTACACAATTGTATACACTACATGTTGATGTCGGGAGCTCCGATGAAACTAACAGCATTATACCTGTTGTATATTGCCTGCTTTCAGATAAAAAAAGGAAACATACAAGATCATGCTTTGGCTCATAAAGAGCCGTATTCCGGAATTCAACCCAAATACTTTTACTACAGATTTTGAGGCAGGTGCAATGCAGGCGATTGCAGACGTTTTTCCAGCAGTGAAAATACAAGGGTGTTTGTTCCATTTTGCAAGGGCATTGTGGAGAAATGCCAAGAAGTCAGAAATAAAAACAAATAAATGTTTAAGAAATCACGTTAAATGATGCATAGCGCTTGCCCATCTTTCTCAAGATTTTGTGGAAGATGGGTGGTTATACAATTTAGGAGAGAGTGAAAAGGACCCCCAAATTGATTCATTTAATACCTATTTTGAAAAAACTTGGTTAAGAAAAGATACAATTTTTAATAATACATGGTGTTTTTACAATAAGTTACATAAAACAAATAATGCAGTTGAGGCGTGGAATGCACGTCTCAATAAAATGATAAAACCCTAGCCGAACTTAGTAGTTCTTATTACAACACTACAAAAAGACTCTAGTTATTACTTTGGTAAATTGAAAAATGACGGATATATTTCAAAAAAAAACCTCGGAAACCATTAAATCACAAAAACGACTGACAAAAATTATTCGAGAACTGATCGACAATGAAATTAGTTTAGGACATTGTATTGAGAAATTAATTAACTAAGATTGTGCTAGAATGGCTTATCAAGCGTAATGGGATTTTTTTATTTGATTTGTTTGTTAAGAACGACATTTTTTATAATGGAAAAAAAATGTAATGATAAGTATGAATACCTACATAAAACAAATGATATTAACTAACTTTCAATTATGTTTTATTACCCTTTGCTACAGGTAGTATCACTTAAATGGGACCAATAAACCCCTAGAGAATATTCAGTAGTGCAATCGTCCCAGTACCTAAATTAAGGTGGGCCCAGTTGTCTATTAATCAAATTAGATAAGGTAGGATTCGTCCTGGTCCCAGTTTCGAAGTGGACGACTTGCCCCCTAACCCATGTTTTGTTCGGTTTCTGCTACGTACTTTATTTAGTGAAACTAGAAGTAGAACGCATCTAGAAGTTTCTATTTTGTACTGATATTGTTCAATTTTACTTTAGTGCTTATTGATTGTTGCTGAAATCTAAATACAAAAGTTTTACAGACTTACTCCTATAATATACTGACTTGTACAGTCGCCATCGGTATTAGCTTTTTTGCCACCAGCAGTTTGCCACCTTTGCTTTACAACAAAGGTTTCAAGCTTGCCATACGATATGTGTATTTGCCACCACTGTAGCACGGTGGTGAGCCCCGGTTCTGAGACTATGTAGCTTACCATTAGGCGAGGTGAAGTCATTTTGATGTATCTAATATTTAACTACTAACATTGTTTATCCATGTACAATAATTTGTAAAATTATCTTAAGTAAAAAAAAAATATTTACATTAAATAAAAGTAGTACTACAAATAAAAGTTCAGGTGTCGAAAAATTCCTCCCCATCGATATCGACTACTATTAAAAAAAACAGAAAAGATAATAAACAAAAAAAAATAATTGTTTAATTTACCCTATGAAGATTACAAAAATAATTATTATACATCAATTAATTAATTTGATCTCAATGTAAAAGTTATTTGTAAATGTGTTCTGTAGATTCTGAGGGAGCCATTACAAGTTTATGGATTTCATATTGACATGAATAACATGGTATTTAAATTAAACCATTATTAATAATTGACTGGTTTTAGTACGCAGATCCGCCAGCGTGAAATTTTTATCCCATTCCCGGGATGCAAAATAACTTGTGTATTATTCCAGGCCATAATCTATGCCTGTACAAAATTTCATCGAGATCCGTCAACAAAAGTAGCACGCGAGTATAACTGCAGACAAGAAATATTGTTCCATAGTTTCTAACCACGAGGAACCAAATATTTATCAAAGAATCTTCATTGCTCAACAAATTCGACTAAACTATTACTAAGCAAAGGTTGACACTAACTTTGTATCTTCTAATCAACACTAGATACGAGTATATAATAAAGTTCCCTCTAGAGTACAAATATGAGGCGCAAACCTCGCAGCGTACACACGCTTATTTTAGTTCCAATCAGCAGCGTGTAGTTGTAGCAAGCACGATTTCACCGCTACACTTGTCAATATATAACACAAGTTACGACGCCTGTAGGTTTCTATTGGGGCCACGAAATTAGCGAACAATTACGCAAAAAGTACTTTAATTTTGAATGACCGAGTTTTACTTAGAACGAATTTTGCCAATGGCTATGCTATAAAACTTTGCTATTACGTTTTACTTGGTAAATTTAAAGGTTAGATCAATACTTTAATCTTGAAGTTTCACTTTCAAAATAATATGAAGCGATATTAATGGAATTAATTTATGATCATAATTCGGGAATTTTCGTTTACCTGTTCCTGCATACGTATAATAGTAAAGAGATAATGCTTAGAATACTAGTAGCAACTTGGTAATTATAAGTAAGTTGTTTGGTATACATAAATGACTAGTAAGTACATTAGTTATGTCATTTTATAAACAAAAATAACAAAGTGGCGTTAACTAACAAAATTATAATGTTGTTAATATTTATATTATGTTATTAGTTATTTTAATTTGTAAACGTTTAATACTTGGCTTCTGTTATATCAACGAATTTGGATAATTAAAATATGTAAAAAATTCTAAAAAATTACTTGAAACGTTTTAAATAAGAGTGCGAATAAAAAGCTACCAGTGTTATAATCGCTTACTTTATAGCCACGCCTCACCCTGTTTTATTTAATACAATGTGGAAATGTCATTTGTTAGTTTCCACTCTATGTTTTGGAGTGTGATGTAGTCACTGTAGGAGGGTTTAGTGTTACGTCACACGCTATGAATTGTACCATAAGTGATGATGATTAAATGGTTGTCGAAGCGATGAATGATGTACCTACTTAATGTCAATATCATTTATTACCCGTGTTACTACCAATCTTGCGGCTAAAAGTAACACGGTAAATATAATGACCGTTCTTACTACTACTGTTGTAAGTAGTTAGAATAGTAATTTCATTGCCCGTGTTACTATTTAGGACCAAATTTAAGGGAATTTACTAAGTATAAACTATTCTAGGGTAAAAAGTAACGTAAGTATGTGTTAATTCAGAACATTTTGTAAGCCACCCCTGTATCAAATTTCAGTCAGATTCAGACAAAATGTTTGAACGTGATTGAGTAACAAGCATCTAAACTTCTTTACAGACTTATAAATTTATAATATTAGTAGGATAGGAAGTAGGATAGAATAGTGAGATTAGTAGTATACTAGAATAGTGAGATAGTATGATAGTAGAAAGTACGATATGATTGAAATCAGTTTCAGATATCATACCAAAATTGCTTGGTATTTCGATGACAGTAATTTGATTTCAA
This sequence comes from Lithosia quadra, assembly GCA_963576445.1. Lineage (NCBI taxonomy): Eukaryota > Metazoa > Arthropoda > Insecta > Lepidoptera > Erebidae > Lithosia > Lithosia quadra. The sequence goes on from OY754886.1 coordinate 13,891,430, forward strand.
TAAACACCCCAACGTATAATGTAATAACAGTAATAATTCAATTGGTTGTCAGTCAATTCCCTCACATGGAACTAACGCAAAATTGTTTAAGTAAACTTAAAGGATTAGATGATTATAATATCTTATACTTTAGGTTTTGGTTATGTTAGGCATGTCAACATGATTTCACCTCGCCTGATGGTAAGCTAAAGGTAAAGTCTCAGGACCGAGGGGTCACCACTACATACACCGATAGTGCTGCAGTGGCGGCCATCAGCTTGACGGCCCCATCAAATGCTTTTTCATGCGCTGGTAAAGAATTCCAAGTGTTATCGATATAGCCATATATTTTCATGATGAGATGATGTGCAGGCGGCAGGACTCCAAATTGCAAACTTTGGACGCAACTGGGTAATCGCTATGAGGATGATAAAAGTTAACTTATACAACACCACGCGACTTGTGGCGATTTCTTCCCTAGTTCAAATATTGGGGTGATAATTAAATGAGGAAATAATGTTCCTTTTTTGTTCGAACACAAACGCCACTACCTATTTTTTATGTTATTAGATTACGGAATGTATTGTGTCAATTTACGATTCGGAATTCTTTTTTTTATGTATTTATTTTCTGTTTCAAATGACGTGGCGGTTAAGTTTTTGATTGCTACGTGTGGTTGCGGATTGGATTCCTGCTCAGTACAAATATTTATGTATGAATTTGTGTATTTCTGGATGTTTTTATTAATAACTAGCTAAAAGTATCCTTAAAAGGAGATAAGACACGACGGTATCTCCCGTCCGAAATGAGCTGTCCGTCTGGGGTAGTACCTACCTCCGTCCTACAGAACACCACGCCCATAATAACTATCGTGTTGTGTTCCTGCCGGTAAGTAGGGTAGCCAGAGCTCACTGTACCCCTCCTCCCCCCACCCCTTCCCAGCCCTCCCTCCTTCCTTTCAGGTTAGGCAGCGCGTGTGTGACATCCTTAGTGTTGCACACGTCCATAGGCCACGGTGACCGCTTCCCATCAGGGGGGCCGTGTGCTTATCTGCCACCTACGTAGTATAAAAAAATGTTCGTCTCCTAACACTACGCTATATCTTGGTATCTTGGGTAAAAATGCAACCATTTGTCTAAATTCCAAGTCAGTCTATGTAGGTATTTTAAGTTTTCTGTACACAAATATACAGAGAAATATAATTATATTTTTAGATGTATCTTTATAAATTACAAGTAGAATGTAGCTATCCTTGTTGCATTTCTAAAAGTAGTATTTGTATCAGACAACAAAGGATATTATACAAGATTTTATTATTATGTATATAGCAATATAATAAACATAAAACTCATATATTACATATTCAGCATGTGCATCTACTTAATGGAATATTATCTAGGTTTATTTGCAAATATACGTTATTTTCAAGCAGCATTTTATGATATCAAGAAAATTACACGACGACATTATTATTCAATTCCTGGAGAAAATCGTCAAACATAACAATAGCACTTGCTAGAGGCATTAACATTTTAAAGATAATATTTGAGTGCGACATTATTTTGAGATTACTTTTGAATTGAGTTATGTTGAGTGGTACTCAAAATCTTTACTAACATCTAAATTTATCTGCTTAAATTGCTTTGATTTTAAATGAAATGTGTCACTTAATTTTGATAAACGTCTATGCATTACAAGTTAATAAATGATTTTAAGTAACTATATAGAAGAGATATTCATATTTATACTTCATCTTAAATGAAGAAATTGGATGTAAAAAGTTGTATCTCAATTTAATGTAAAAACTAAATTTTTAACATAATGTAGATATAATTAAAGTTTATCAACTTTTATTGTATGTACACTAATAATAATTTAATATCTATCTATCAACACAGCTGACAAATTATAGGTATATACCTAGAGACCTGACTGGCAATATAATTTGAAATAATCAAGAAAGTAATGAATGGAGATCCTCTACTCGAATAAAACAATCTAACACCTTCATCAGGGTATGAGTGGGAGCTGATGTAATTAGGTAAACTAGACAAAAAGGACCTAAGAGATCGGAAGGGAGAACAGATGGAGATTGCAAGGAAACAAAAAGGACTGAAGAGACACCTTCAAAGCTAAATTAACACTGCTAGTACTCGCCCCACGAGGACAGTATAGAAGCTCATAGATATCATAGGTTTTGTTTTAAATTTTTTTTTAATTAAGAGCCTATTCTAAATATTTTAATTCTGTGCTCAATGTCAATTTAGATTTGCGATTCATTCTATTGATTTTAATTAATTGATTTTGTTTTAATTATTGACTTTATTGATTCTTATATATTATTTTGTTGAATACTAACTCGAGGTTAAGACATAATAATGTTCTTGTAGTCCGAAATAAATAATTTGAATTTGAATCGAATAGATGGATCTACCAGTCTAGGCATATCGATCCAATTTTGTTAACCCTATCTCGCAAGTATAATCCAGTACAACCGTTGTAACGGTACACGTAAAAAATTCTAACCCCCCAAATAAAATCAAACCCAATCCGGAATTAGGGAGCGCCTTTAAAAATTCAACGTGTGACAAATTCCCTTCTAAAAGTTACATTAAATTACTTACATAAGCCTAGAGTGCCATATATACAAAATAGGTTTTTTTCTCAAGATAAGCCGAAGAACCAATTTCCTCGGTGAAAAGGCAAATGTGTTTCGAGTACGTTTAATAGAATGTCGTGACAGACTAAAGGAGATGGTACGGGATCGAATTTGTATTTGCTCCACGAATAATAATGTAAGGTGGGATTTTTAGAGTGTAGTATTAAGTGATTTACCTCGAGACGGGATTTTAAAGATTTAATTTTTAGATTTACGTATTTGCTGTTATACTTACTCAAGTCTAGTTGAAGTGTTTTTAAGAAGCTTTCGATTTAGATGTAAGCTTTTTGAATATAGAATTTATTTCAGTACCTAATACGGGCTTAGCCAAAGTAGAGCTGTAAATATATTATTTGAATAGTCTCCTTCTTAGTAAAAGTAAAACCACTTATAACGTTTTAGATGGATTTTATTAAAGGTAATATATTATCAATAAATTTATCGTTAAATATAAAAAATATGAACCATACAAAATAAAAATCATAATGATAACCTGTGGTAGTATAGGTTTACATTGAACCAACACAAATTAAACAAGATATTAATCTTAATATATATAAATCTCGTGTCACAATGTTTGTCCTCAATGGACTCCTAAACCACTTAACCGATTATAATAAAATTCGCACACCATGTGCAGTTCGATCCAACTTGAGAGATAGGATAGTTTTTGAAACGGATTTCGACATCCACGCGGACGGAGCCGGGGGCAACAGCTATAAATATAATAAAAAGTAATGAAAAAATTACTGAAGCTCTTACTGATGTCCACGGCTTCCCAAGCGAGGACAGTTTTCGTTTTTTGGTCATATCCCCGGCTCTGTATAAGTAGAACCGAAGATAATTATGACCAAAAAACGAAAACTTTTGAAATTGCAATCAATACGCCAGATTTTAAGTCTGTACAAGAGTTTTATGATTCAGTAGTTTTTGGGTCCATCGCGAACACACAAGAGTGTAGAATCGTTCTTTTTTTTTTAAATATCTCCGACATACAGACACATCTAATTAATAATTCTATAATCGTATTCATATAGATATGCAATTGAAACTACAAACTACAGACTTGGTTCAAAGCTTTATACAGAGAACCAATTGTGTAGAATTATTTTACTTTCCGCTAACGAGGCACAAATAATTTAGTTCCAAGAGCCTTATATTTCATAGGAACCAGCTAAGAGATTGCAATCATTAATTAATTAAACCTTTCCATTTATAAATTTATAGTACCTACTCCTTAACTCTATATTGGATTTGTAATAAATAGAACTGTAATTATACTTATTACGAAAGGTTCAACTTCTAAATTCAGTATATTAGATTTTGAAACATTTGGCAAAATCTCGAAACTAGTTATGAAGGGTGAAAAGTTTGGTCTTTCAAGGTTAAATATGTAATATCATAAATCTATCTACCTACCTAAAATAAACATGAATGATATTGCTTAATATTATAAATGTGAAGAGATAAAGATGTGGATGTTTGTTACTCAATCACGTTCAAACAGCAAAACGGATCTGGTTGAAATTTAGTAAAAGAAAATTTATAGTTTAGAATAATATATCCACAATTTTTTTATTCCTGAAATAAGTTCTAATGGATTACGGGAAAGTGATCAAAATTTGACGTTGGCTAAACTGCGAGCAACAGTTTGTTTTTTTTTAAGCCGAAAGTATATATAAAAATTGTATGTAATTCTAAGTGATTACAGGAGATTTGGCCATAAAATTTGCTGACATTTTCAGAACATTTACTGACTTTAGCATCCGCCGTCGAGTCCGCGAGGCAGAAGATTTTTCATTCCCCACACATTTTTGATGTTTTTGTTTCGTTTTACACGACCGTCACATACGGCACTAATGGTGTTCATATTCCGTATGCAAATCGACGTGACCGTATTCTGTTGTTTATTAGTCTGTACATGAAAGTGAGGCTGTTTGCTTTTACCGCTGAATTCCGCATAATTTAAAACATCTGGTCGATGGGAATTTTTATGTGTCTATTTACATTGTGTCATGCAACAATTCTGAATTAGGAATAAAATTTACTGATTGATACTGCCATATATTAGTTTTAACTTTATGTCTCTACCCGCAGTTCCAAGTTCTTGGCGGCACGTGAAAAAGGATCTAATGAAGCATCAAACTGAGGGCCAACATTGTAGCATTATCGGTGTCTGTAAGGGTGACCTTCTTTTCTGAGCTTTACGATACCATCAGACTGTAGCAACATGATTGACACAAAGCATTTAGACTCCAAAAATTGGTGACCCTTGACGACCCCGAACAGCTGATACCTATACATACCTACGGTATCACAGTATCACAACGCAATGTATTTTGACGTGAACATTATG